>OY725192.1:0-2400000 GCA_963241965.1 Tortrix viridana
TAACCTAACCTAACCTAACCTAACCTAACCTAACCTAACCTAACCTAACCTAACCTAACCTAACCTAACCTAACCTAACCTAACCTAACCTAACCTAACCTAACCTAACCTAACCTAACCTAACCTAACCTAACCTAACCTAACCTAACCTAACCTAACCTAACCTAACCTAACCTAACCTAACCTAACCTAACCTAACCTAACCTAACCTAACCTAACCTAACCTAACCTAACCTAACCTAACCTAACCTAACCTAACCTAACCTAACCTAACCTAACCTAACCTAACCTAACCTAACCTAACCTAACCTAACCTAACCTAACCTAACCTAACCTAACCTAACCTAACCTAACCTAACCTAACCTAACCTAACCTAACCTAACCTAACCTAACCTAACCTAACCTAACCTAACCTAACCTAACCTAACCTAACCTAACCTAACCTAACCTAACCTAACCTAACCTAACCTAACCTAACCTAACCTAACCTAACCTAACCTAACCTAACCTAACCTAACCTAACCTAACCTAACCTAACCTAACCTAACCTAACCTAACCTAACCTAACCTAACCTAACCTAACCTAACCTAACCTAACCTAACCTAACCTAACCTAACCTAACCTAACCTAACCTAACCTAACCTAACCTAACCTAACCTAACCTAACCTAACCTAACCTAACCTAACCTAACCTAACCTAACCTAACCTAACCTAACCTAACCTAACCTAACCTAACCTAACCTAACCTAACCTAACCTAACCTAACCTAACCTAACCTAACCTAACCTAACCTAACCTAACCTAACCTAACCTAACCTAACCTAACCTAACCTAACCTAACCTAACCTAACCTAACCTAACCTAACCTAACCTAACCTAACCTAACCTAACCTAACCTAACCTAACCTAACCTAACCTAACCTAACCTAACCTAACCTAACCTAACCTAACCTAACCTAACCTAACCTAACCTAACCTAACCTAACCTAACCTAACCTAACCTAACCTAACCTAACCTAACCTAACCTAACCTAACCTAACCTAACCTAACCTAACCTAACCTAACCTAACCTAACCTAACCTAACCTAACCTAACCTAACCTAACCTAACCTAACCTAACCTAACCTAACCTAACCTAACCTAACCTAACCTAACCTAACCTAACCTAACCTAACCTAACCTAACCTAACCTAACCTAACCTAACCTAACCTAACCTAACCTAACCTAACCTAACCTAACCTAACCTAACCTAACCTAACCTAACCTAACCTAACCTAACCTAACCTAACCTAACCTAACCTAACCTAACCTAACCTAACCTAACCTAACCTAACCTAACCTAACCTAACCTAACCTAACCTAACCTAACCTAACCTAACCTAACCTAACCTAACCTAACCTAACCTAACCTAACCTAACCTAACCTAACCTAACCTAACCTAACCTAACCTAACCTAACCTAACCTAACCTAACCTAACCTAACCTAACCTAACCTAACCTAACCTAACCTAACCTAACCTAACCTAACCTAACCTAACCTAACCTAACCTAACCTAACCTAACCTAACCTAACCTAACCTAACCTAACCTAACCTAACCTAACCTAACCTAACCTAACCTAACCTAACCTAACCTAACCTAACCTAACCTAACCTAACCTAACCTAACCTAACCTAACCTAACCTAACCTAACCTAACCTAACCTAACCTAACCTAACCTAACCTAACCTAACCTAACCTAACCTAACCTAACCTAACCTAACCTAACCTAACCTAACCTAACCTAACCTAACCTAACCTAACCTAACCTAACCTAACCTAACCTAACCTAACCTATACCTAACCTAACCTAACCTAACCTAACCTAACCTAACCTAACCTAACCTAACCTAACCTAACCTAACCTAACCTAACCTAACCTAACCTAACCTAACCTAACCTAACCTAACCTAACCTAACCTAACCTAACCTAACCTAACCTAACCTAACCTAACCTAACCTAACCTAACCTAACCTAACCTAACCTAACCTAACCTAACCTAACCTAACCTAACCTAACCTAACCTAACCTAACCTAACCTAACCTAACCTAACCTAACCTAACCTAACCTAACCTAACCTAACCTAACCTAACCTAACCTAACCTAACCTAACCTAACCTAACCTAACCTAACCTAACCTAACCTAACCTAACCTAACCTAACCTAACCTAACCTAACCTAACCTAACCTAACCTAACCTAACCTAACCTAACCTAACCTAACCTAACCTAACCTAACCTAACCTAACCTAACCTAACCTAACCTAACCTAACCTAACCTAACCTAACCTAACCTAACCTAACCTAACCTAACCTAACCTAACCTAACCTAACCTAACCTAACCTAACCTAACCTAACCTAACCTAACCTAACCTAACCTAACCTAACCTAACCTAACCTAACCTAACCTAACCTAACCTAACCTAACCTAACCTAACCTAACCTAACCTAACCTAACCTAACCTAACCTAACCTAACCTAACCTAACCTAACCTAACCTAACCTAACCTAACCTAACCTAACCTAACCTAACCTAACCTAACCTAACCTAACCTAACCTAACCTAACCTAACCTAACCTAACCTAACCTAACCTAACCTAACCTAACCTAACCTAACCTAACCTAACCTAACCTAACCTAACCTAACCTAACCTAACCTAACCTAACCTAACCTAACCTAACCTAACCTAACCTAACCTAACCTAACCTAACCTAACCTAACCTAACCTAACCTAACCTAACCTAACCTAACCTAACCTAACCTAACCTAACCTAACCTAACCTAACCTAACCTAACCTAACCTAACCTAACCTAACCTAACCTAACCTAACCTAACCTAACCTAACCTAACCTAACCTAACCTAACCTAACCTAACCTAACCTAACCTAACCTAACCTAACCTAACCTAACCTAACCTAACCTAACCTAACCTAACCTAACCTAACCTAACCTAACCTAACCTAACCTAACCTAACCTAACCTAACCTAACCTAACCTAACCTAACCTAACCTAACCTAACCTAACCTAACCTAACCTAACCTAACCTAACCTAACCTAACCTAACCTAACCTAACCTAACCTAACCTAACCTAACCTAACCTAACCTAACCTAACCTAACCTAACCTAACCTAACCTAACCTAACCTAACCTAACCTAACCTAACCTAACCTAACCTAACCTAACCTAACCTAACCTAACCTAACCTAACCTAACCTAACCTAACCTAACCTAACCTAACCTAACCTAACCTAACCTAACCTAACCTAACCTAACCTAACCTAACCTAACCTAACCTAACCTAACCTAACCTAACCTAACCTAACCTAACCTAACCTAACCTAACCTAACCTAACCTAACCTAACCTAACCTAACCTAACCTAACCTAACCTAACCTAACCTAACCTAACCTAACCTAACCTAACCTAACCTAACCTAACCTAACCTAACCTAACCTAACCTAACCTAACCTAACCTAACCTAACCTAACCTAACCTAACCTAACCTAACCTAACCTAACCTAACCTAACCTAACCTAACCTAACCTAACCTAACCTAACCTAACCTAACCTAACCTAACCTAACCTAACCTAACCTAACCTAACCTAACCTAACCTAACCTAACCTAACCTAACCTAACCTAACCTAACCTAACCTAACCTAACCTAACCTAACCTAACCTAACCTAACCTAACCTAACCTAACCTAACCTAACCTAACCTAACCTAACCTAACCTAACCTAACCTAACCTAACCTAACCTAACCTAACCTAACCTAACCTAACCTAACCTAACCTAACCTAACCTAACCTAACCTAACCTAACCTAACCTAACCTAACCTAACCTAACCTAACCTAACCTAACCTAACCTAACCTAACCTAACCTAACCTAACCTAACCTAACCTAACCTAACCTAACCTAACCTAACCTAACCTAACCTAACCTAACCTAACCTAACCTAACCTAACCTAACCTAACCTAACCTAACCTAACCTAACCTAACCTAACCTAACCTAACCTAACCTAACCTAACCTAACCTAACCTAACCTAACCTAACCTAACCTAACCTAACCTAACCTAACCTAACCTAACCTAACCTAACCTAACCTAACCTAACCTAACCTAACCTAACCTAACCTAACCTAACCTAACCTAACCTAACCTAACCTAACCTAACCTAACCTAACCTAACCTAACCTAACCTAACCTAACCTAACCTAACCTAACCTAACCTAACCTAACCTAACCTAACCTAACCTAACCTAACCTAACCTAACCTAACCTAACCTAACCTAACCTAACCTAACCTAACCTAACCTAACCTAACCTAACCTAACCTAACCTAACCTAACCTAACCTAACCTAACCTAACCTAACCTAACCTAACCTAACCTAACCTAACCTAACCTAACCTAACCTAACCTAACCTAACCTAACCTAACCTAACCTAACCTAACCTAACCTAACCTAACCTAACCTAACCTAACCTAACCTAACCTAACCTAACCTAACCTAACCTAACCTAACCTAACCTAACCTAACCTAACCTAACCTAACCTAACCTAACCTAACCTAACCTAACCTAACCTAACCTAACCTAACCTAACCTAACCTAACCTAACCTAACCTAACCTAACCTAACCTAACCTAACCTAACCTAACCTAACCTAACCTAACCTAACCTAACCTAACCTAACCTAACCTAACCTAACCTAACCTAACCTAACCTAACCTAACCTAACCTAACCTAACCTAACCTAACCTAACCTAACCTAACCTAACCTAACCTAACCTAACCTAACCTAACCTAACCTAACCTAACCTAACCTAACCTAACCTAACCTAACCTAACCTAACCTAACCTAACCTAACCTAACCTAACCTAACCTAACCTAACCTAACCTAACCTAACCTAACCTAACCTAACCTAACCTAACCTAACCTAACCTAACCTAACCTAACCTAACCTAACCTAACCTAACCTAACCTAACCTAACCTAACCTAACCTAACCTAACCTAACCTAACCTAACCTAACCTAACCTAACCTAACCTAACCTAACCTAACCTAACCTAACCTAACCTAACCTAACCTAACCTAACCTAACCTAACCTAACCTAACCTAACCTAACCTAACCTAACCTAACCTAACCTAACCTAACCTAACCTAACCTAACCTAACCTAACCTAACCTAACCTAACCTAACCTAACCTAACCTAACCTAACCTAACCTAACCTAACCTAACCTAACCTAACCTAACCTAACCTAACCTAACCTAACCTAACCTAACCTAACCTAACCTAACCTAACCTAACCTAACCTAACCTAACCTAACCTAACCTAACCTAACCTAACCTAACCTAACCTAACCTAACCTAACCTAACCTAACCTAACCTAACCTAACCTAACCTAACCTAACCTAACCTAACCTAACCTAACCTAACCTAACCTAACCTAACCTAACCTAACCTAACCTAACCTAACCTAACCTAACCTAACCTAACCTAACCTAACCTAACCTAACCTAACCTAACCTAACCTAACCTAACCTAACCTAACCTAACCTAACCTAACCTAACCTAACCTAACCTAACCTAACCTAACCTAACCTAACCTAACCTAACCTAACCTAACCTAACCTAACCTAACCTAACCTAACCTAACCTAACCTAACCTAACCTAACCTAACCTAACCTAACCTAACCTAACCTAACCTAACCTAACCTAACCTAACCTAACCTAACCTAACCTAACCTAACCTAACCTAACCTAACCTAACCTAACCTAACCTAACCTAACCTAACCTAACCTAACCTAACCTAACCTAACCTAACCTAACCTAACCTAACCTAACCTAACCTAACCTAACCTAACCTAACCTAACCTAACCTAACCTAACCTAACCTAACCTAACCTAACCTAACCTAACCTAACCTAACCTAACCTAACCTAACCTAACCTAACCTAACCTAACCTAACCTAACCTAACCTAACCTAACCTAACCTAACCTAACCTAACCTAACCTAACCTAACCTAACCTAACCTAACCTAACCTAACCTAACCTAACCTAACCTAACCTAACCTAACCTAACCTAACCTAACCTAACCTAACCTAACCTAACCTAACCTAACCTAACCTAACCTAACCTAACCTAACCTAACCTAACCTAACCTAACCTAACCTAACCTAACCTAACCTAACCTAACCTAACCTAACCTAACCTAACCTAACCTAACCTAACCTAACCTAACCTAACCTAACCTAACCTAACCTAACCTAACCTAACCTAACCTAACCTAACCTAACCTAACCTAACCTAACCTAACCTAACCTAACCTAACCTAACCTAACCTAACCTAACCTAACCTAACCTAACCTAACCTAACCTAACCTAACCTAACCTAACCTAACCTAACCTAACCTAACCTAACCTAACCTAACCTAACCTAACCTAACCTAACCTAACCTAACCTAACCTAACCTAACCTAACCTAACCTAACCTAACCTAACCTAACCTAACCTAACCTAACCTAACCTAACCTAACCTAACCTAACCTAACCTAACCTAACCTAACCTAACCTAACCTAACCTAACCTAACCTAACCTAACCTAACCTAACCTAACCTAACCTAACCTAACCTAACCTAACCTAACCTAACCTAACCTAACCTAACCTAACCTAACCTAACCTAACCTAACCTAACCTAACCTAACCTAACCTAACCTAACCTAACCTAACCTAACCTAACCTAACCTAACCTAACCTAACCTAACCTAACCTAACCTAACCTAACCTAACCTAACCTAACCTAACCTAACCTAACCTAACCTAACCTAACCTAACCTAACCTAACCTAACCTAACCTAACCTAACCTAACCTAACCTAACCTAACCTAACCTAACCTAACCTAACCTAACCTAACCTAACCTAACCTAACCTAACCTAACCTAACCTAACCTAACCTAACCTAACCTAACCTAACCTAACCTAACCTAACCTAACCTAACCTAACCTAACCTAACCTAACCTAACCTAACCTAACCTAACCTAACCTAACCTAACCTAACCTAACCTAACCTAACCTAACCTAACCTAACCTAACCTAACCTAACCTAACCTAACCTAACCTAACCTAACCTAACCTAACCTAACCTAACCTAACCTAACCTAACCTAACCTAACCTAACCTAACCTAACCTAACCTAACCTAACCTAACCTAACCTAACCTAACCTAACCTAACCTAACCTAACCTAACCTAACCTAACCTAACCTAACCTAACCTAACCTAACCTAACCTAACCTAACCTAACCTAACCTAACCTAACCTAACCTAACCTAACCTAACCTAACCTAACCTAACCTAACCTAACCTAACCTAACCTAACCTAACCTAACCTAACCTAACCTAACCTAACCTAACCTAACCTAACCTAACCTAACCTAACCTAACCTAACCTAACCTAACCTAACCTAACCTAACCTAACCTAACCTAACCTAACCTAACCTAACCTAACCTAACCTAACCTAACCTAACCTAACCTAACCTAACCTAACCTAACCTAACCTAACCTAACCTAACCTAACCTAACCTAACCTAACCTAACCTAACCTAACCTAACCTAACCTAACCTAACCTAACCTAACCTAACCTAACCTAACCTAACCTAACCTAACCTAACCTAACCTAACCTAACCTAACCTAACCTAACCTAACCTAACCTAACCTAACCTAACCTAACCTAACCTAACCTAACCTAACCTAACCTAACCTAACCTAACCTAACCTAACCTAACCTAACCTAACCTAACCTAACCTAACCTAACCTAACCTAACCTAACCTAACCTAACCTAACCTAACCTAACCTAACCTAACCTAACCTAACCTAACCTAACCTAACCTAACCTAACCTAACCTAACCTAACCTAACCTAACCTAACCTAACCTAACCTAACCTAACCTAACCTAACCTAACCTAACCTAACCTAACCTAACCTAACCTAACCTAACCTAACCTAACCTAACCTAACCTAACCTAACCTAACCTAACCTAACCTAACCTAACCTAACCTAACCTAACCTAACCTAACCTAACCTAACCTAACCTAACCTAACCTAACCTAACCTAACCTAACCTAACCTAACCTAACCTAACCTAACCTAACCTAACCTAACCTAACCTAACCTAACCTAACCTAACCTAACCTAACCTAACCTAACCTAACCTAACCTAACCTAACCTAACCTAACCTAACCTAACCTAACCTAACCTAACCTAACCTAACCTAACCTAACCTAACCTAACCTAACCTAACCTAACCTAACCTAACCTAACCTAACCTAACCTAACCTAACCTAACCTAACCTAACCTAACCTAACCTAACCTAACCTAACCTAACCTAACCTAACCTAACCTAACCTAACCTAACCTAACCTAACCTAACCTAACCTAACCTAACCTAACCTAACCTAACCTAACCTAACCTAACCTAACCTAACCTAACCTAACCTAACCTAACCTAACCTAACCTAACCTAACCTAACCTAACCTAACCTAACCTAACCTAACCTAACCTAACCTAACCTAACCTAACCTAACCTAACCTAACCTAACCTAACCTAACCTAACCTAACCTAACCTAACCTAACCTAACCTAACCTAACCTAACCTAACCTAACCTAACCTAACCTAACCTAACCTAACCTAACCTAACCTAACCTAACCTAACCTAACCTAACCTAACCTAACCTAACCTAACCTAACCTAACCTAACCTAACCTAACCTAACCTAACCTAACCTAACCTAACCTAACCTAACCTAACCTAACCTAACCTAACCTAACCTAACCTAACCTAACCTAACCTAACCTAACCTAACCTAACCTAACCTAACCTAACCTAACCTAACCTAACCTAACCTAACCTAACCTAACCTAACCTAACCTAACCTAACCTAACCTAACCTAACCTAACCTAACCTAACCTAACCTAACCTAACCTAACCTAACCTAACCTAACCTAACCTAACCTAACCTAACCTAACCTAACCTAACCTAACCTAACCTAACCTAACCTAACCTAACCTAACCTAACCTAACCTAACCTAACCTAACCTAACCTAACCTAACCTAACCTAACCTAACCTAACCTAACCTAACCTAACCTAACCTAACCTAACCTAACCTAACCTAACCTAACCTAACCTAACCTAACCTAACCTAACCTAACCTAACCTAACCTAACCTAACCTAACCTAACCTAACCTAACCTAACCTAACCTAACCTAACCTAACCTAACCTAACCTAACCTAACCTAACCTAACCTAACCTAACCTAACCTAACCTAACCTAACCTAACCTAACCTAACCTAACCTAACCTAACCTAACCTAACCTAACCTAACCTAACCTAACCTAACCTAACCTAACCTAACCTAACCTAACCTAACCTAACCTAACCTAACCTAACCTAACCTAACCTAACCTAACCTAACCTAACCTAACCTAACCTAACCTAACCTAACCTAACCTAACCTAACCTAACCTAACCTAACCTAACCTAACCTAACCTAACCTAACCTAACCTAACCTAACCTAACCTAACCTAACCTAACCTAACCTAACCTAACCTAACCTAACCTAACCTAACCTAACCTAACCTAACCTAACCTAACCTAACCTAACCTAACCTAACCTAACCTAACCTAACCTAACCTAACCTAACCTAACCTAACCTAACCTAACCTAACCTAACCTAACCTAACCTAACCTAACCTAACCTAACCTAACCTAACCTAACCTAACCTAACCTAACCTAACCTAACCTAACCTAACCTAACCTAACCTAACCTAACCTAACCTAACCTAACCTAACCTAACCTAACCTAACCTAACCTAACCTAACCTAACCTAACCTAACCTAACCTAACCTAACCTAACCTAACCTAACCTAACCTAACCTAACCTAACCTAACCTAACCTAACCTAACCTAACCTAACCTAACCTAACCTAACCTAACCTAACCTAACCTAACCTAACCTAACCTAACCTAACCTAACCTAACCTAACCTAACCTAACCTAACCTAACCTAACCTAACCTAACCTAACCTAACCTAACCTAACCTTTTTTTTTTTTTTTTTTTTTTTTATCGAGGGGAAATGCTTTACGCATACCACCACACTTGGGCAGCATGGTGGTTATGTGGGACTCTCCTCCCACTCTCTTCCCCTAGCGGGAAAAGGGCAGGAGGCCTACCCACTAAAACCCCTCGGCGTTCCCTCTCTGGCCCTTGGTGATATGGACGCAATGGGATTCCTTACGGATTTCACCAAAACTGCGGCCATGGCCTCCCCGGTCAGGTGGTCGTACCGGAGATTTCCTCATTTTAGGGAGGGAGATGCCGTGAACGCTTTGCATCTCCCTCAGCGTCTGGTGGGGAGGTGTAAACCCCACTAGGGCAGGACGGTTCCGGCGAAATGCCGCCTCCTCCTTCCCCTCCTTCTGCGCCTTATGGCATCCGCGGACTCGTCTTCCTCGCGGATCCGCTCCGCTGCCTCCTTTTGTGAGATGACCTCCTCACAGAAGGAGGCAACGGCATCCCACGATCTGTCGCTATCCAGCATTGCTGTTAGCACGCTGGACAGGGAGAGATCGCCTCCAATCAGCGTCCTTAACTCAGATCGCTCCGTGTGCCACGCGATGCAGACCTCCAGGGTATGCTGTGCCGTGTCCTCTTCCGCAGAGCACTCGTGGCACACTGGAGTTGTCTCCCGTCTAGCCACCTTGTGCAGGTATCGCCCGAAACATCCGTGTCCGGACAACACCTGCACAAGCCGGTATGTAAGGCGTCCATACCGCCTCTCCATCCATTTTTTGAGAAGTGGTCGGAGTGCCACAATGGTGCGAGCTCCGTACACAGGGTTCATGAGACCCTCCGACCACCTCTCCATCATTTGCTCCCGAGCATTCCTCTGTGCCCTCTCGACATCCTCTGAACCTGGACCCTCTCCTCTGAACCTAACCTAACCTAACCTAACCTAACCTAACCTAACCTAACCTAACCTAACCTAACCTAACCTAACCTAACCTAACCTAACCTAACCTAACCTAACCTAACCTAACCTAACCTAACCTAACCTAACCTAACCTAACCTAACCTAACCTAACCTAACCTAACCTAACCTAACCTAACCTAACCTAACCTAACCTAACCTAACCTAACCTAACCTAACCTAACCTAACCTAACCTAACCTAACCTAACCTAACCTAACCTAACCTAACCTAACCTAACCTAACCTAACCTAACCTAACCTAACCTAACCTAACCTAACCTAACCTAACCTAACCTAACCTAACCTAACCTAACCTAACCTAACCTAACCTAACCTAACCTAACCTAACCTAACCTAACCTAACCTAACCTAACCTAACCTAACCTAACCTAACCTAACCTAACCTAACCTAACCTAACCTAACCTAACCTAACCTAACCTAACCTAACCTAACCTAACCTAACCTAACCTAACCTAACCTAACCTAACCTAACCTAACCTAACCTAACCTAACCTAACCTAACCTAACCTAACCTAACCTAACCTAACCTAACCTAACCTAACCTAACCTAACCTAACCTAACCTAACCTAACCTAACCTAACCTAACCTAACCTAACCTAACCTAACCTAACCTAACCTAACCTAACCTAACCTAACCTAACCTAACCTAACCTAACCTAACCTAACCTAACCTAACCTAACCTAACCTAACCTAACCTAACCTAACCTAACCTAACCTAACCTAACCTAACCTAACCTAACCTAACCTAACCTAACCTAACCTAACCTAACCTAACCTAACCTAACCTAACCTAACCTAACCTAACCTAACCTAACCTAACCTAACCTAACCTAACCTAACCTAACCTAACCTAACCTAACCTAACCTAACCTAACCTAACCTAACCTAACCTAACCTAACCTAACCTAACCTAACCTAACCTAACCTAACCTAACCTAACCTAACCTAACCTAACCTAACCTAACCTAACCTAACCTAACCTAACCTAACCTAACCTAACCTAACCTAACCTAACCTAACCTAACCTAACCTAACCTAACCTAACCTAACCTAACCTAACCTAACCTAACCTAACCTAACCTAACCTAACCTAACCTAACCTAACCTAACCTAACCTAACCTAACCTAACCTAACCTAACCTAACCTAACCTAACCTAACCTAACCTAACCTAACCTAACCTAACCTAACCTAACCTAACCTAACCTAACCTAACCTAACCTAACCTAACCTAACCTAACCTAACCTAACCTAACCTAACCTAACCTAACCTAACCTAACCTAACCTAACCTAACCTAACCTAACCTAACCTAACCTAACCTAACCTAACCTAACCTAACCTAACCTAACCTAACCTAACCTAACCTAACCTAACCTAACCTAACCTAACCTAACCTAACCTAACCTAACCTAACCTAACCTAACCTAACCTAACCTAACCTAACCTAACCTAACCTAACCTAACCTAACCTAACCTAACCTAACCTAACCTAACCTAACCTAACCTAACCTAACCTAACCTAACCTAACCTAACCTAACCTAACCTAACCTAACCTAACCTAACCTAACCTAACCTAACCTAACCTAACCTAACCTAACCTAACCTAACCTAACCTAACCTAACCTAACCTAACCTAACCTAACCTAACCTAACCTAACCTAACCTAACCTTTTTTTTTTTTTTTTTTTTTTTTTTTTTTTTTTTTTTTTTTTTTTTTTTTTTTTTTTTTTTTTTTTTTTGACAGGGTGGAAAATGCTTTATGCATTCCCCTCACCATGGGAGTGGCGAGGGGATATGTGGGACTCACTCCTCCCCCCCTCCCCAGAATGGGGAGAAAGGGAGGAGCGCAACCCACTAAAAACCACCCTGGCGTACCCTCCTGCCGGTTTCGGTAAGACGCCGTGGTTCCGCGTTAGCATTGCCACGACGCCTTCCGGCTGCCCCAGCCACTGCCGGGGCTCCCTGCGCCAAAGGGGAGAGAGGCCGAGCACGCCGGGCCTCTCCCCCAGACAACCAAGTGACGTTCCTACGGCAGGTGTGGGACTCCCATCCCCCACCTGCAGCCACTAAGGGTTGAGGCGGGCGGCAAAACGCCGCCGCCTCAACCCCCGCCGTCTGCGCCGGAGCGGATGCGCGAGAGGAGACTCCTCGCGCTCACGCTCCGCGGCCTCCTTCTGTGAGATAACGCTCTCGCAGAAGGAGGCCACCGCCTGCCAGGACCTCTCGCTGCACAGCATTGATGAGACAACGCTGTGCAGGGAGAGGTCCCATTGCCCAATCGCCAGTGCCATGGTGGCGCGCTCCGAACTCCAGCGGCTGCACACCTCGAGGGTGTGCTGAGCCGTGTCGTCCGGATCGCCGCACTCATGGCACTGCGGGCCAGGCTCCCTCCCAATTTTGTGCAGGTAATGACCGAAGCACCCGTGTCCGGTCATTACCTGCACAAGCCTGTACGACAGAGCGCCGAATGCCCTATCCACCCAGGTGTCGAACGACGGGAGGATCGCCCCTATGGTACGGGTACCATAGGGTGAGTCCTCCAGGCCGTTCTTCCACCTGTCCCGCATTCGGCGCTCCGTCATACGGCGCGTCTCCTCCACCTCCTCAGGGTCCGGGCGTTCTCCCCTAGCCCGGGCCCTGGACCCAACCTTGTAGGTCTCAGCCTGCACCTCTGCGTCCATTTCCCATGGCGGGGTGCAGGCGAGGAGGCAGGCCGCTGCGTGGGCCACCGTCATATAGGCCCTCACCATTCGGAGGGCCACCACCCGCTGGGGCCTACGCAGCAGGGCCCTGTTCCGGGCGGACAGCTTGTCCGCCCATATTGGGGCCCCATACAGGGCCATGCTCCTCGTGACGCCGGCGTATAGCCGCCGGCACAAGGAGCCCGGCCCTCCCACATTGGGCAGCAGCCGGCCCAGGGCCGACGCGGCGCCCACGATTCGGGGAGCAAGTCTCGCGAAATGCTCCCCGAAATCCCACCGACGGTCCAAAGTTAGCCCCAGATATTTGATATGGGGCTTTATCTGGACCGTCTCTCCCCCGATCGTGAGCGCCGCGCCCGCCGGCAGCCGCCACCCACGCCCCCCGAAGACTATCCCCTCGGTCTTCGAGAGGGCCACCTTCAGGCCGAGCTGCTCGATCCGGTGGATCGACAGCTCGGCCGCCACCTCCGCCCGCCTTACCACCTCCTCCATTTCGGTCCCACGCACGGCCACCATGGTATCATCCGCATAGCAAATGGTGGCCGTCCGTGGGAGCAATTCCCCCCTGATGGCCCAATCGTACCCCAGGTTCCATAGCAAGGGACCGAGCACGGAACCCTGGGGTACTCCACAGGCCATCTCCCGCTCCCCCCGACCGCCATCCCGCCCCTCGTAGAGCACTACCCTCTCGGTAAGGTAGTGCTCCACGACCCTCCGGAGGTAGAGAGGCACTTCGTGATACCGAAGTGCCTCTCTAATGACCCCATAGGGAAGGGTGCCAAATGCGTTGGCGATGTCCAGCGACACCGCCACGACACCCTCCCCCCTGCTCGACGCGTCCTCACAGAAGTCCCTCAGGGACTTCAGTGCGTCGAGCGTGGACCGCCCCTCCCGGAACCCGAACTGCCGGTCCGAGACGTTCGGGCCGGCGCCCTCCAGGTGCTGCAGGATTCTGGAGGCCAGGATCCTCTCCAACATTTTCCCGGCCTCGTCCAGCAGCACAATTGGGCGCCATGCCGAGGTGCAGTCAGGGGGTCGACCCTCTTTCCGGAGGAGGCAAAGCCTCCCCTCCTTCCATACCCTCGGGAACTTGCCCTCCCTCAGACAGTCGTCCATGATCTGTCTGAGGCGGTTCCCGAGGTGTTTAAGGGCAATGGGGAGGACTTTGCCGGGGACTCCGTCCGGGCCCGGGGCCTTTTTGCAGCCCCGGAGGCGGTCCAACACCCGGTCGAACTCGTCATCGCTAATAGGCGCGATGGCGAGTTCGACCTCCGGCTCCCCCGATGGCTCGGTCATCACCGGGGGAGTTATCGAGGGGCTCGGCGGGAATAGCCCCTCGATGACCGCCTGGAGGAGGGAGGGCTCCAGGGAATCCATGGGGGGGGCGGTGCGCATTTTGTTTCGCACCACCCTATACGGCCGCCCCCACGGGTCCCTGTCCAGGGTGGCCAAGAACGAGGCGTGCGCCTCATCCTTGGCCTTGGCGATCGCCACCTGTAGGGCCCCCTTTGCCTCCTTGAGGGCCCTGTGGAGCCCCTCCTCCTCCTCGGCGGTGTGCTGCCGACGCCGACAGTGCTGGTACGCCGACCGAGCACTGTTACTGGTGGTTCGCAGGGCCGCAATCTCTGCGGACCACCAGTACACCCTCCTCCGGGCGAAAAGACGCTTCGCCCGGGGCATGGCCGCGTCGCACACCGCCTGCAGCGAGGAGCGGAACCGAGATGCCCGCTCCTCGACCCCGAGGTCGGCGGGTGGGGCAGCACACCATGCCTCCACCATCGCCGCCTCGTCCACCCTGGCCCTGTCCAGTTTGGACAGGGACCATTTGGGGAACCCTCCTCCTCTCCCAGCCCCCCTCCGCCCCCCCCCGGGGACGGGCAGCGGCCGGACCCTACCTGTGGAGACCCTCATTCTGATGTAAAGATGATCAGAAAGGGTCTCCACGTCCTCCAGGACGCGCCAGTCCGTTACGCGTGCGGCAATGGCGGGGGTCGCGAACGTGATGTCCACGATTGACCCCCCCTGGCGCCGCACGCAAGTGTTGGCGCTGCCCTGGTTCAGGACCGTAAGGCCCGTCGCCGCCACCCAGTCCCTGAGGGCCGCCCCGCGCGGGTCCGTAACGGGGGAACCCCATGCCGCGCTCTTGGCATTGAGGTCCCCCAGGACCAGCACTTGTTTCGGGGCTGCCCTCCTGACGACCCCCCCCAGGGTGCCCAGGAACAACTCAAATTCTCGCAGCGGCCTATTGGGGGAGAAGTACACCGCAACGATGACGGTGTCGTCTCCCCACTTGGCCGCCACGAATCCCGGGCCACCCTCCACCCTGGTCAGGGGGGGGAAGTCCCCCACCGCCGGCACCACCACGGCCACCCTCTCGTCCGCCGACCCTACCCAGTTGGGTAGGGGGGGGACGAAGTAGGGCTCCGCCACTACGGCAACGCCAATCGCCCACTCCGCCATGGTCTGCATGAGCAGGTCTTGAGCTCTGGCGGAGTGGTTGGCGTTCACCTGCAGGATGTCTAGATGCGGGTGTGCTGGCATCTAGACATCCATGCTTTCTTCCTGGGCCCCGGCGGCTGGCGCTGACGGGGGGTTCTGCTGGGGGGGACGGGGGCGTGGGGCCCTCGTGTCCCTACCTCTGGTTGGGGGGGGGAAGCAGTTCCTTCCCCCCATTCTGTGCCCCGCTGGGAGTTTGGAGTGGTGGCAGACCGCACACCACTCTTTCTCCCAGCATTCCCCCATTTTGTGCCCCTCCTTGCAGCACCGGAAGCACAGCGTGCTCCGGTCCACGCTAGAGGGGCACAGTTCCCTCGTGTGACCGACACCGTAGCACTTGAAGCAGCGCATCGGTGTCGGTCCCACGGCCGTGACCCTGGCGGAGGCCCAACCCACCAGGATCCGACCCGCCCTCTGCAGCGCGATCGCGCAGGTCACGGGGCACTGGACGAGGACCGATCCAGTGCCGTCGTACAGCCTGCGGACGGCCCCAACCTTTACCTGGGCCGTCGCGCAGCCCCCCGCCTTGGCAACCGCCTCCGCCACCGACTCCCCGGTCGCCGACTCATCGAGCCCGGCGACCTGGAGGCCGGCCATCTTGACGGGGCGGCTGATGTTGGCCACGTCCCCCACAATGGACTGCAGCCGTTCCGCCAGTTTATCGGCGGTCCGGCCGCTATCCCCCCCTGGGACCTCGATGACCCTGCCCCCGGTCGCCGAGGTCCGGACCCGCACATGTTGCAGGCCCACCTCCTGCAGGCTAAGGCCCTGAATGGCCTTAGCCATGGTGGCCTGCAACGTGGTGGTGGCGTCCTTCTTTAACGTCACCACCACCGCCGCCGTCTTGGGGGCAGACAGCGCCGCGGGTCTTGGCGCTGCCTTTCTGGCCGGGGGGGGGGAGGTCTTGGCCTTCCCCTTGCCTTTTCCCTTTTTTACCACCTCCGACCATTGCGCGGGCGGAGGCGGTATTCGGCCTGAGGGGCCGGGTACGCCCTGCGAAGGCCGAGCGGCAGCCGGGGCTGCGGCAGGCCTGGGCGCCTTGGCCGCAGGGGCGTTGGGCGCTGCCTTGCGGGCGGGGGGTGCCGCCTTCTTGGCGGCCTTAGGCCTCCCATCCCCCAGTCTGGCCCTCGCCTCAGGCTCGGGCTGCGGCATGGGCGGCGGGGTAGGCCTCGTGGCCTTCGTCTTGGGGGGGGGCGGCGGGGGGGCGGACCCTGTAGCCCTTCTGTCCGCCGCCAGCGGGGGGCGGAGCGGGGGCTCCGGGGGAAGGCGGCGACTCACTTCCTCAATTCGGGCATTCACCATGTTGCCCAAACTGAGGAAGAGGTCCCTCTTCATACACTCTATTGCCTCCACCAGCTCCTCCGTGGAGAACTGCACTGGTGGAGGGGGGGGAGCCGGGGCCTGGCGCTCGGAGAAGGCGGTCCTGAGCGCCTTGGTCTCTGCGGTGAGCAGGGCGAGCTGCTCCCGCATCCTTTTGTTATCCGCCTTAAGGATGCGGATCTCCTCGCCCTCGGCCTTGGCGGCCTCCACCTCGTCCATGGCCGCCAAGATGGCTCTGCAGGACCTATTAAATAGGCCCCACACCTCCCCCTTCAGGTTGCCCGATTTTCGGGCCCCCTCTAGAATGTCCCTCGCCGATGTTCGGGCCACCTCTATGGGATCGGCATACTGCCGATCCACCTGGCCGCCCGACGGTGAGGGAGAGCCAGCACGGGAGGGCGACTGCGATCGCGACCGCTCCCCCCCGGCTTCTACCCCCCTTCCCCCCTTCCCCTCCTCACCCCTCCTCGAGCGGAGTGCGGGGAAGTCCCGCAGGTATCTGGCCGCGGCGGCGTCCTGCCTTTCCTCGAACCGAGGCTCGATTAGGGCGAGCTTTGCCTTGGCCGCGGACAGCCCCGAATATGCCCCCTTGGGCTTCCCCCTGCGCGCCGTGTTCACCTTAGGTAGGTGATCCGGCGCGAGGGCCCCCCCCTCGTCCTCATGGGTCCTCTTCGACCCAGAGGGAACCGGCAGGTAGTCCTCCGGTTCCAGATAGTTGTTATCTGACTCCGAATCGGAGTCAGAGCCCCCCCCCTCCGAGGGGGGTCCCCCAAAACTTGAGGGCGTGGCCATGGTGGCCCCAGCCCCCCCTCCACCAAATTTGGTCGAGATCCGCTCACCCAGACCGAAGTTACGACCTAACCTAACTTTAACGGTCAAGTGGGAGTCGGATCTCAACGACCTAATACTAAATTGCCTTCAGCGCCTGATGAAGGCAATTAGCAAAGTTTTCAAACTTTCCCCCCGGATTTGGCCCACTTCCCGAGGTCGCAGCGAAAAAAGAAAAATGCCAAAAAATAGAGTAATTTTTACTCTATTTTTTGGCACCTTAACTTTAATACCCCCAAATACAAAAACAAAAAGAAATGGCCAAAAAACAAAAATGAAAAAATTTGAAAAAATATTCAACCAAAAAACTTCTCCCTCCCCACCCGCGAAAGTTTGCAATTTCCAAACGGGATGTTTGAAAATTACAAACCTTTCAGCAACGTGTAGAAGGTGAAATGCGCTACCAGTACTGCTAAATAAAAATTATTTCGACCACCACAACCCAGTCAAAATTTCACTTAAAAAGTGAAAAATAAAAATAATTTTTTAAAATTTTGGTCAAGAAAACGCAAAATTTTAAAAAATTAAAAACTACGGGTTCCGCAATCTGACAATTACGGGACCAACCCTATAATTTGCGGGACCGTTACCGCTATCCCCGCCCAAAAACTGAGCAAGGTGGGATATCGGTAACACCGACTAAATTAAAAAGTAAAAATGTAAACAAACCCTAAATTTCAAAGAAATTTAGGGTGTGAATTTACACTTTTTTGAAAATTCGATATTTCCCGAAATAAAATTCCGAAAAATACCGAACCTTCCCTACTGTCAAGACGACTATTGCCGCTATGTGCTAGCCCTGAAAAGGGCTCAAAACAACAACGGCAACACCGACTTTTTTACGTCAGAAAAACGTAAACAAACAAATAAAAACCAATCAAGAGCAAAACACAAAATCCAAAATAACTAAGCCAGGTCACGTGATAGAGTAGAATCAAAGTCCGATATTAAAAGCCAAAAATTCGTTAATAATTGTCTCCAAAAATCGCATCAATCCGTACACTACCTCCCAAAATTCAACCTCAACCTAACCTAACCTAACCTAACCTAACCTAACCTAACCTAACCTAACCTAACCTAACCTAACCTAACCTAACCTAACCTAACCTAACCTAACCTAACCTAACCTAACCTAACCTAACCTAACCTAACCTAACCTAACCTAACCTAACCTAACCTAACCCAGTCGCAAACCGTCCGCCAGCGTGAGCGCCACGATCTAAGTCCGCTCCGCAGGCGAAAAATCGCTAAAATAGTTTTATTTCGCGTAAAACGTTCGGTGAAGTGTCCAGTGGTTCGGCGCGTTACGGCCTACACGCGGGTGAAAAAATTTTTGAAATCGGTGCAGTGGTTCCAGAGAAAAGTGGGAAAAACTGAGTTCCGGAAGTGTTTCTCGCGTGCGGCGCTCGATTAGTCGCCTTAAGGTCACCTTCTGAGGTCACCAACAGGAGGCTGATTGGGACGTCCAGCGGCCCACCAAAAATCAGATTTTTCTGACGTACGGTTTGGGCCCTGGAAGCGAGAAACCCGAATTCCATACATCCTGTATCTCCGGAACCAGGAGACCCGGACCATCGCTCCAGACGCCGGAAGAAGCGGCCCGCCACTCCGAGTCAGGAAACTCATCAATTTTGAAAATCGGACCATCTTTCACCCGACTACAGGAAGATCTGTGTGTTTTGACTAACTGTGACGTTTCAGTGATTGTGCCGCCGAAAGTAGATCCTTAACAGGACTATTTTTTCGGCTAACAGGATTGCCCACATCCCGAGCAGTAAGTCAAAACAAAGCCCGACTCTTTATGATTAAAACTCGCCGAATTATCGTCAAATTCCTGACCACCGGGAAACGATACATTCGTACTGTGACACTTCAGTGACTGTTTTACGCCCTAACACTCAAAACACCCCCTCCCCCAACCCCTGTGAAGCTTTGCTAAGCTCCAAACAACATCTAGGAAAAAAGTCCCAACCTACAGGAGCAACAGAAGGGACCCCACAGGACTCAATAGCTTAGTTTTAGTATCTAGGTCATTGCATAATATAACGTCAAACTTAGAATAGTTCCAGGAAAACTTATAATAAATAGAATCCCCCCTTAAATCTCTACCTTTTGATACCTTAAAGTGTCCCGCAGGACCTCCCCACATAAAGTAATCACATAACAAAAGTAGCAAACAAAATTCACCATAGCCACATACGTAAAACTTAGGAAATCGCAATCTAGGACACTGTAAATTACTGCCCAAATCTCAGTTTTGTTTTCAAGAAATTTGGTACCCATAGAACCCCCATTAAATTCCCTACAATCCGACACCCCATACTCTCCCTTAGGATCCCCCTCCCCCAAGAAAACACGCCCCAAACATTGTAAACAATCCACATTATAGCAGTCTAAAAATAGAATTTGTTGCGTCATCCGACGTGTCGCCACGCTCTTGACCAGGCGCAAGGCCCCTCACAGCCAAGTCATTCAAGGCGCAGAGAGGTCAAGCGGACTAGACAATCAACGCGTCACCGCACCGTCCAGCGGCAAGACCCCTCAAAGCCCATCATAGTGTGCCGGGAGGGGTCAAGTTGACTGGTTACTTACGCGTCACCCACGCTGACCAGTAGCAAGACCCCTCGCGGCCCAGAATTGAAGGCGGAAGGGGGCTCAAGCTGACTGGACGTTTCTGGTCAAGTGCGAGTCGACAAACTATCTTTTAATATTTTTAAATTTTGGCGGCAACCTGGTTGTCAAACTCAACTGACAGCTGTGACAGTTGACACCGGTGACAGCGGGACCGACGGTCAAGAGCGAACCGTGGTCAAGAGCGAACCGTGGTCAAGCGCGAGTCGGCAACCAACAGTTCAATTTTGGCGCCAGAGCGTTTGACGGCTGCCAGCTGTCACCGGTGACAGCTGTCATAGTTGACAGTTGATAGTTGTGTGCCCCCCCCTCCCCCCACCCCCTCCCACCCCCACCCCCCCTCCACCCTAGACGCCCCACGAGACCTCCCCCCCCTCCCCCTCCCCCCCTCCCCGCAAAATCCATACCTCACCCCCGCGGCCCATAACTCGGGAACGGTGAGGAGTAGGACCCCCGAGTTTGGGCTTAAACGAACCAGCAAGTCGAGCCCTACCGACTGGCCCCAGCAGAAATGCCCCCAAAGCTCACCCCACCCACAAAAAAGGCGGCAAAGCCTGACGCAACTTCAAAAAGGACCCAAGCAGCTCCCTTAGCGAAGAAAGCCACCACGAGCAGATCGCTGAGGGAGAGAGTCCTACAGAAAGAGACAGCAGCCGCAGTGGCCAAGGATCCGGAGCCAGCCCCTACCGTTCAAGATCCCGATGACATCGCGGACATGGAGAGGCTCAACTCCTACATCGAGGACAAGAGCCCTACTGGGCGAGAACTCGAAGAAGAGAGTTTCGACTCCTCCATGGACGCATCGCTGTCGCCGGGGTCATCAACGGGGAGGGTCAGTATCCTAGTGGCGCCGAGCAAGAGGGGTCCGGGAGTGGAGATGGACATGGCAACGAAGCTGGCCAACAAAATGCTGTTGGACGGCAAAGACGCTCTGGAGTCTGCAGGCAACATGAAGCGGGAATGCAAAGTTACCGCTCTTGAATGTCTGCAGACCCTATATGAGACAGCCCTGTCGCTATCTGATTCCCGGTCCAGGCATAAATACAACCTCGAGCGGGAAAGGTCGAGAAACGCTCGAGAAATCGTCCGGATCGAAAGACAACATGCCAAAGAGATGACCATCGTGAGGCAAGAAGTGGTGGCCGAACTGGGAGAGCTCAAAAAGCTAGCAACTAAGACTCTGCACCACACAGAGTCCGTGAGGGACTGGCTAGGCTACGAGACGGCCACTCCGTTCCAAGTGATCGGAGAAATAAAAACCGCGGTGGAAGAGGTCAAGACGGCAGTGGGAAAACTTGGCAAAGGAACCGAAACCCAAGAGAACCCAGCCAACGTCAGCAAAGTGGCAGAAGAAGTGTCGATGCTATCCGTCCAGGTCAACAAGGTCTCAAACCAGATCGACCAGATGAGGAAAACCCTGGACGCACTAGCGAACGCCACGGCAACCATCCCGGAGACCATCGAGGGAATGCTGCCAAAGGTAACGGAGACACAAAGCCCGCCACCAAAAGATACAGAGCTGACGGAAGCAATCTGCACGCTTACACAGCGGATTGACCTCCTCACAGACTCCACCGAGGAACTCAAGAGCCGGCGTGACCCAGAAATACAGAAACAACCATCAGAAGAATGGGCCGACATCAGGGAAAGGATGGAGGCAATGAGCTCGCAAGTCAGAACCCTTACGGCAGAAATCAGAACCGAAAAGGAGCGCGACTCAGCCCCCGTCCCAACCCTGAACACGGAGATGGCGCTTGCCGAAATTAAACAATCGGTAAGCGAAGTGAGTAAAGAGGTCACGCAAAATCGAACAGCAGTAGCATACGGCCCAAGCACATACGCCCAGAAAGCAGCTCTCCCAAAGCAGGCTCACACCCTAAACCATACTGCGATCGTGTCGTCCAAGGACCCGACAAAAACCTGCGATGGTGTCCTCAAGGAGTTCAACGAAGTTTGCGACGTAAAGCGCACCGGGTTAAGAATTGAGCGGGTACGGAAGGCAAAGAACCAGAAGGTGGTGGTTAACTGCGCCAGTGAGAGAGACCTCGAGCTGCTCAGGAAGATGACAGAAGGGAAACTCAACGCAGAATACCCGCGAATGAGGAACCCTCTAATCTGCATAAGGGACGTCCTAAGCTACCATAAAGACGAAGACCTACCGCAGATGCTGTTATCTCAAAACAGCCACCTACTGAGAGGCCTAGACGTGGATCCCGCTCAAGTCAAACTCCGGTACCGCAGAAAAGCCCGCAGTCCGATTTGCTGTCACCTTGTGTTCGAGCTTCCGCCGGCAGTCTGGAAGGTGTTTGTGGAGGCTGCAAAAGTCTACATAGGCATCCAAAGACAAAAAGTGGAAGATCAGTCGCCCCTCGTACAGTGCTCTAAGTGTCTGGCCTACGGCCACACAAGAGCACTGTGCAAGGAGACGAACACAAGCTGCAGGTTCTGCCTGACCTGCCACGGACCCGGCAGATGCCCGGAGAACCCTGAAACTCCCAAGTGCATAAACTGCACCAGGGCAGGCAAGAACCAGACAGAGGTCCAGCACGAGGTGTTCAGCCCCGACTGCGGCGAACGTCGAAAATGGGACACCATAGCACGGTCGAGAGTAGCATACTGCTGTTGACACAGTTGTACCGGCAAAAAACATGCAAACCTCCCCCCCCACTGCCCCCACACACAAAACACGGTTCTTGCAAGCTAATCTGCAAAGGTCGAAACTGGTGACGGCTGAATTCCACCAGGCCATGCAGAATAGCAACTGCGAAGTAGCACTGCTACAGGAACCGTACGTGGGCAGAAAGGGAGAGGTGACGCCGCAACCTGGTTTCAAAGTGATTCAATGTACGCAAAATCGAGCGAAACCAGTCAAGTCAGCAATAGTAGTGCTAGGTAACCGGGTCCAAGTGCAACACGATCCGCAGTTGGTTACGGAGAACATCACGGCGGCACTCCTAAAATTTGGCAATGTTTCAGTTGGAGTAATCTCGGTTTATTTCGAGGGAGACCAGGACATAGAAGAGTACATCGCCAAAACAAAGGAGATAATGCTTAAATTGGGTGCAGACAGCTACATCGTGGGAGGTGACGTAAACGCCTGGAGTTACTGGTGGGGAAGCAGATCGGAGAACCACAGAGGGGCAGCCTACCATAGCTTCCTCAATGAGGTAGATCTGAATGTTTTGAATGCGGGACACACTCCGACATTCGAAACATACCGGGGAGGAAAACTATACACTAGCATCGTCGATGTGACGGCGTGCAGCACCAACATTCTGTCCAGGATCCAAGACTGGGAAGTAGACAGAAATATGGTCACGTCCGATCACAACACCATAAAATTCGCAGTGTGTAGCGAATCGGCCCCAAAACCAGTACCGAGACCGACAACCAGGCTTTACAACACAAAGAAAGCTGACTGGACCAAATTTAAGACCGTCCTGTCAAGAGAGCTCCTAGAAAGGGACCTAACCGTGCACTCTCTAAGCAACATTGGAGACACAGAAGCACTGGAGCAGGCGACCAACGCCTACATCAGTGCGGTGTCGAAAGCATGTGAAGAGTGCATTCCAAAACCGGGAGCTCCCAAGACAAAGGCGAAGCCGCCGTGGTGGTCCGAAGACTTGGACCGACTGAAAAAAGAGGTGTTAAGAAGGAAAAGGCGCATCAGAAACGCAGCCCCAAACCGAAGGCAGTACGTACTCGACCAATACCTACAGGTAAAGGAAGAGTACGCCGTAAAAGCAACGGAGGCTCAGACGTCTAGCTGGAAAGAGTTTTGTACCACGCAGGATAGGGAGTCAATGTGGGACAAAATCTACAGAGTAATTAGGAAAACAGCTAGACGTCAGGAAGACACGTTGCTCAGAGACGAACAGGGGCACACCTTAACACCGAAACAGTCGGCCCAAAGACTGGCTGAATGCTTTTACCCGGATGACCGACAGGAGGGTGAGTCCGAACACCACAGGTGCATCAGGGAAGATACGGAGGGAGACACCCCAGCTGTGGAGTCACACCTCACTGGCGACGATCCACCTTTCACGCGAGTGGAATTGGAAACAGTTGTCAGAAGTATGAACCCGAAAAAGGCACCCGGGGCGGATGGACTCACTGCAGACATATGCGCAGCGGCTATCCAGAGCAATGAGGAAGTATTTCTGTGCTTAGCGAATTCCTGCCTTAGGCTAGCCTACTTCCCCAAAGCCTGGAAGTCCGCACATGTCTGCATCCTACGGAAACCCGGCAAGGAGGATTACACCCACCCCAAATCATACCGACCGATTGGTCTATTGTCGGTAATGGGGAAAATCCTGGAGAAAATGCTCGTAAACAGGATTAAGTGGCATATCCTCCCGGCCCTGAACAAACGTCAGTATGGGTTCATGCCCCAAAAGTCGACGGAAGACGCCCTTTATGACCTGATGAGACACATAAGAACAGAAGCCGAAACGAAGAAACGCATCGTGCTACTCGTCTCACTGGACATAGAGGGAGCTTTCGACAACGCTTGGTGGCCGAAACTCAGAGCCCAACTGGCCAAGAAAGGCTGCCCGAGAAACCTTTACCATATGGTCAGCTCCTACCTGGACGACCGCATGATAAGGGTACACTACGCGGGCGAGATCAGCGAAAAGCCCACAACAAAGGGATGTGTACAAGGCTCTATAGGAGGCCCAATCTTCTGGAATGTAATTCTAGACGACCTCTTACAGATGCTAAATGACACGGACGCCCACTGCCAGGCCTTCGCTGATGACGTCACTCTGGTGTTCTCGGACAGTGACTCAGGTGCAGTAAAAGCAAAAGCCGAACGGACTCTCCAAAAAGTGGTCGAATGGGGCACCCAGAATAAGCTAAACTTCGCAGCTCACAAAACCGGAGCCATGGTCATAACGAGGAAGCTGAAATGGGACCCCATTCAAATCTCAATGGCAGGGACCGTCGTGGAGCTTGTCGACGAGATCAAACTGTTGGGACTCACCATCGACCGCAAGCTCACCTTCAACGCACATGTAGAAAAAACGTGCCGAAAGGTAACGGATATCTACAGACAGCTGTCATGTGCGGCAAGGGTGTCATGGGGCCTCAACAGCGAGATAGTGAAAACCATTTATGTGGCGGTGATAGAGCCGATCGTGATGTACGCGGCAAGTGCTTGGCACCAGTCTGCCAACAAGTTGATGGTGCGGAACCAGCTCGACTCGATACAGCGTGGTTTCGCCCAGAAGATTTGCAAGGCGTACAGGACGGTCTCTCTAACATCGGCGCTAATCTTGTCGGGAACCCTCCCACTAGATTTGCGCATTCACGAAGCGGCAAAGCTCTACGAGGTCAAGAAAGGCTACAGCGAGGATCACATTCCACCCGGAAGGGAACTCGAGGAGAAGACTGACGCACTGAAGAGACCGCACCCGTCAGAGGTAGTGTCCATCGATTACGTCTGCTTGGAGAAATTCAACCAGGATGTCATCGATGAACACGGCCTCGAAGGCCCTCAAATTTACACCGACGGGAGTAAAATTGAGGGCAAGACGGGAGCGGCGCTCACGTGGTGGGAGAGTGGAGGAGAAATTCGCCACTCGACCTTCAAGCTAGCGCCCTACAATACCGTGTTCCAAACCGAGCTGTACGCTCTCCTCAGAGCAGTGCAGATCGCAAGGAAGCACAAGGCGCAAAGCGTCAGTATTCTCAGCGATTCCAGATCCTCGCTGGAGCTGCTTAAATCACCGGACACGACACACCCATTGATACAAGAAATAAAGGACGCGACAATCCAAGCGCGGGCAACGGGGACGGATCTGAAATTTTATTGGCTGCGAGCTCACACTGGAACGCCAGGAAACGAGAGAGCGGACGAACTGGCAAAGCAAGCGGCCCTTAAGAAGAAGACCGCCCCCCAATATGACAGGGTGCCGATATCTTACGTCAAGAGGTCTATAAGACAGGACACGGTCAAACAGTGGCAGATCCGCTATGATGCCTCCGAGACTGGTGCGACAACCAAGAAGTTTTTTGCAACTGTGAACACTGCTAACAGCATATTAAAGAAACTCAAGCTCACAAACTTCTTGGTTCAAGCCTTTACCGGACACGGAGGATTCGCCGCCTATCTCCACCGTTTCAAGATCAAAGACGCACCATCGTGTGTCTGCGACCCGACTCTCGACGAGGATATCTGGCATATTGTCTGCGAATGCCCGCGCTTTGGAAAAGAAAGACTGGACCTCGAGCAAAAGACCGGGGTCAAAATCACCCCGGATAGCTCGAGCTGGAACGTCCTGCTGGGAACGGAGTCAAATCGCGAAGTGACAAAGGGTTTCATAGAGAAAGTGGTACGCGTAGCGTGTTTAAGGAACAAATAGTCCGTCAGTCAGGTTATCACTGCCCGACAGGCGGACTATAGTGGAGAACACGACGCTGGTAAACGACACCACGCAAACCCCCAACCACACCGAGCGCGACTCCGTGCCGGAACTCCCTCACATGCAAAGACCCCCCCCCCCCCCACTCACTATATTATCAACCCCCCCCCCTTCACGTGTAGTCCCATGCCCACTCGTCCTAAATCAAAACTGTAATCTGGAAATGTAAATTGTAATCTGTCTCCTTCCCAAATTGTAACCCACACACCCCTCCTTCTCGTTCCCCCTACCACTTCTTTTTAAATATTGTAATCCTGGAACTATCAACAACTAACAAATTAATTATAAGCTAACAACTTCCTGACGCACGCACCTCCCGAACACCTAAGGGTGTCGGTCGGACGGGGAACGGAGGATCCTGTGGAAGCCTAAACGAGGGAATGACTTTCTCCCTCGGCCTTTCAGCACTGGCTGGGGTAAGGCTCCGCATATGATCCATTTGTTCCCCGTCAAACCGACACCTGTCCCTCCCCCCTATTTTTAGCAGATGTACAACATCCAATGGAAGAGGCCACAAAAAGAGGGCGGCGCCAGGAGACAAGCGCAAAAAAAAAAAAAAAAAAAAGAAATCTCCAGGCAAAAGATCAAGCCTCGAAAAATGGGAAAGCCCCTCCCAAAAGATGGCGTCCACAGCCACACAACCGGTCCAAAAAGATCTCCGACCCAACCCTTCTATTGGCGGGCAAAAGAAAGGAAGCCCGTAGTTTGTAAGCATGCGTGCATCAGGAAACCCTCTCCGCGACTCTTCTAGAATTAAGTTAACCCCCTCCTCCCATCCCCCTAATACTATTCCCCCCCCCCCCCTCTCCCTAACCCCACGGATGTAAAAACGGAAGAACGTTTTTCTCTTCCGGCCTTTCAGCACTGGCTGGGGATGCATCCGTGGGAGAGTAAATTTTTCGGAAAGCAAGGGGCAGTGGTGTTTTTAGCCGGTGCGAGCCCGGCAGTACCTGGGCCCTCCATTCCCAGGTCTCCGGAAGGGATTTTCACCGCTGCCCCTATCAAAAAACTTTGCAAATAAAAGCAAGGACTCCTGTCCTTGGCCCTTAAGGCGACTTATCCAAAAAAAAAAAAAAAAAAAAACCTAACCTAACCTAACCTAACCTAACCTAACCTAACCTAACCTAACCTAACCTAACCTAACCTAACCTAACCTAACCTAACCTAACCTAACCTAACCTAACCTTTTTTTTTTTTTTTTTTTTTTTTTTTTTTTTTTTTTTTTTTTTTGACAGGGTGGAAAATGCTTTATGCATTCCCCTCACCATGGGAGTGGCGAGGGGATATGTGGGACTCACTCCTCCCCCCCTCCCCAGAATGGGGAGAAAGGGAGGAGCGCAACCCACTAAAAACCACCCTGGCGTACCCTCCTGCCGGTTTCGGTAAGACGCCGTGGTTCCGCGTTAGCATTGCCACGACGCCTTCCGGCTGCCCCAGCCACTGCCGGGGCTCCCTGCGCCAAAGGGGAGAGAGGCCGAGCACGCCGGGCCTCTCCCCCAGACAACCAAGTGACGTTCCTACGGCAGGTGTGGGACTCCCATCCCCCACCTGCAGCCACTAAGGGTTGAGGCGGGCGGCAAATCGCCGCCGCCTCAACCCCCGCCGTCTGCGCCGGAGCGGATGCGCGAGAGGAGACTCCTCGCGCTCACGCTCCGCGGCCTCCTTCTGCGAGATAACGCTCTCGCAGAAGGAGGCCACCGCCTGCCAGGACCTCTCGCTGCACAGCATTGCAGAGACAACGCTGTGCAGGGAGAGGTCCCATTGCCCAATCGCTAGTGCCATGGTGGCGCGCTCCGAACTCCAGCGGCTGCACACCTCGAGGGTGTGCTGAGCCGTGTCGTCCGGATCGCCGCACTCATGGCACTGCGGGCCAGGCTCCCTCCCAATTTTGTGCAGGTAATGACCGAAGCACCCGTGTCCGGTCATTACCTGCACAAGCCTGTACGACAGAGCGCCGAATGCCCTATCCACCCAGGTGTCGAACGACGGGAGGATCGCCCCTATGGTACGGGTACCATAGGGTGAGTCCTCCAGGCCGCTCTTCCACCTGTCCCGCATTCGGCGCTCCGTCATACGGCGCGTCTCCTCCACCTCCTCAGGGTCCGGGCGTTCTCCCCTAGCCCGGGCCCTGGACCTAACCTTATAGGTCTCAGCCTGCACCTCTGCGTCCATTTCCCATGGCGGGGTGCAGGCGAGGAGGCAGGCCGCTGCGTGGGCCACCGTCATATAGGCCCTCACCATTCGGAGGGCCACCACCCGCTGGGGCCTACGCAGCAGGGCCCTGTTCCGGGCGGACAGCTTGTCCGCCCATATTGGGGCCCCATACAGGGCCATGCTCCTCGTGACGCCGGCGTATAGCCGCCGGCACAAGGAGCCCGGCCCTCCCACATTGGGCAGCAGCCGGCCCAGGGCCGACGCGGCGCCCACGATTCGGGGAGCAAGTCTCGCGAAATGCTCCCCGAAATCCCACCGACGGTCCAAAGTCAGCCCCAGATATTTGATATGGGGCTTTATCTGGACCGTCTCTCCCCCGATCGTGAGCGCCGCGCCCGCCGGCGGCCGCCACCCACGCCCCCCGAAGACTATCCCCTCAGTCTTCGAGAGGGCCACCTTCAGGCCGAGCTGCTCGATCCGGTGGATCGACAGCTCGGCCGCCACCTCCGCCCGCCTCATCACCTCCTCCATTTCGGTCCCACGCACGGCCACCATGGTATCATCTGCATAGCAAATGGTGGCCGTCCGTGGGAGCAATTCCCCCCTGATGGCCCAATCGTACCCCAGGTTCCATAGCAAGGGACCGAGCACGGAACCCTGGGGTACTCCACAGGCCATCTCCCGCTCCCCCCGACCGCCATCCCGCCCCTCGTAGAGCACTACCCTCTCGGTAAGGTAGTGCTCCACGACCCTCCGGAGGTAGAGAGGCACTTCGTGATACCGAAGTGCCTCTCTAATGACCCCATAGGGAAGGGTGCCAAATGCGTTGGCGATGTCCAGCGACACCGCCACGACACCCTCTCCCCTGCTCGACGCGTCCTCACAGAAGTCCCTCAAGGACTTCAGTGCGTCGAGCGTGGACCGCCCCTCCCGGAACCCGAACTGCCGGTCCGAGACGTTCGGGCCGGCGCCTTCCAGGTGCTGCAGGATTCTGGAGGCCAGGATCCTCTCCAACATTTTCCCGGCCTCGTCCAGCAGCACAATTGGGCGCCATGCCGAGGGACAGTCAGGGGGTCGACCCTCTTTCCGGAGGAGGCAGAGCCTCCCCTCCTTCCACACCCTCGGGAATTTGCCTTCCCTCAGACAGTCGTCCATCAGCTGTCTGAGGCGGCCCCCGAGGTGCTTCAGTGCGATGGGGAGGACTCTGCCGGGGACTCCGTCCGGGCCCGGGGCCTTTTTGCAGCCCCGGAGGCGGTCCAACACCCGGTCGAACTCGTCATCGCTAATGGGCGCGATGGCGAGTTCGACCTCCGGCTCCCCCGATGGCTCGGTCATCACCGGGGGAGTTATCGAGGGGCTCGGCGGGAATAGCCCCTCGATGACCGCCTGGAGGAGGGAGGGCTCCAGGGAATCCATGGGGGGGGCGGTGCGCATTTTGTTTCGCACCACCCTATACGGCCGCCCCCACGGGTCCCTGTCCAGGGTGGCCAAGAACGAGGCGTGCGCCTCGTCCTTGGCCTTGGCGATCGCCACCTGTAGGGCCCCCTTTGCCTCCTTGAGGGCCCTGTGGAGCCCCTCCTCCTCCTCGGCGGTGTGTTGCCGACGCCGACAGTGCTGGTACGCCGACCGAGCACTGTTACTGGTGGTTCGCAGGGCCGCAATCTCTGCGGACCACCAGTACACCCTCCTCCGGGCGAAAAGACGCTTCGCCCGGGGCATGGCCGCGTCGCACACCGCCTGCAGCGAGGAGCGGAACCGAGATGCCCGCTCCTCGACCCCGAGGTCGGCGGGTGGGGCAGCACACCATGCCTCCACCATCGCCGCCTCGTCCACCCTGGCCCTGTCCAGTTTGGACAGGGACCATTTGGGGAACCCTCCTCCTCTCCCGGCCCCCCTCTGCCCCCCCGCGGGGACGGGCAGCGGCCGGACCCCACCTGTGGAGACCCTCATTCTGATGTATAGATGATCAGAGAGGGTCTCCACGTCCTCCAGGACGCGCCAGTCCGTAACGCGTGCGGCAATGGCGGGGGTCGCGAACGTGATGTCCACGATTGACCCCCCTTGGCGCCGCACGCAAGTGTTGGCGCTGCCCTGGTTCAGGACCGTAAGGCCCGTCGCCGCCACCCAGTCCCTGAGGGCCGCCCCGCGCGGGTCCGTAACGGGGGAACCCCATGCCGCGCTCTTGGCATTGAGGTCCCCCAGGACCAGCACTTGCTTCGGGGCTGCCCTCCTGACGACCCCCCCCAGGGTGCCCAGGAACAACTCAAATTCTCGCAGCGGCCTATTGGGGGAGAAGTACACCGCAACGATGACGGTGTCGTCTCCCCACTTGGCCGCCACGAATCCCGGGCCACCCTCTACCCTGGTCAGGGGGGGGAAGTCCCCCACCGCCGGCACCACCACGGCCACCCTCTCGTCCGCCGACCCTACCCAGTTGGGTAGGGGGGGGACGAAGTAGGGCTCCGCCACTACGGCAACGCCCATCGCCCACTCCGCCATGGTCTGCATGAGCAGGTCCTGAGCTCTGGCGGAGTGGTTGGCGTTCACCTGCAGGATGTCTAGATGCGGGTGTGCTGGCATCTAGACATCCATGCTTTCTTCCTGGGCCCCGGCGGCTGGCGCTGACGGGGGGTTCTGCTGGGGGGGACGGGGGCGTGGGGCCCTCGTGTCCCTACCTCTGGTTGGGGGGGGGAAGCAGTTCCTTCCCCCCATTCTGTGCCCCGCTGGGAGTTTGGAGTGGTGGCAGACCGCACACCACTCTTTCTCCCAGCATTCCCCCATTTTGTGCCCCTCCTTGCAGCACCGGAAGCACAGCGTGCTCCGGTCCACGCTAGAGGGGCACAGTTCCCTCGTGTGACCGACACCGTAGCACTTGAAGCAGCGCATCGGTGTCGGTCCCACGGCCGTGACCCTGGCGGAGGCCCAACCCACCAGGATCCGACCCGCCCTCTGCAGCGCGATCGCGCAGGTCACGGGGCACTGGACGAGGACCGATCCAGTGCCGTCGTACAGCCTGCGGACGGCCCCAACCTTTACCTGGGCCGTCGCGCAGCCCCCCGCCTTGGCAACCGCCTCCGCCACCGACTCCCCGGTCGCCGACTCATCGAGCCCGGCGACCTGGAGGCCGGCCATCTTGACGGGGCGGCTGATGTTGGCCACGTCCCCCACAATGGACTGCAGCCGTTCCGCCAGTTTATCGGCGGTCCGGCCGCTATCCCCCCCTGGGACCTCGATGACCCTGCCCCCGGTCGCCGAGGTCCGGACCCGCACATGTTGCAGGCCCACCTCCTGCAGGCTAAGGCCCTGAATGGCCTTAGCCATGGTGGCCTGCAACGTGGTGGTGGCGTCCTTCTTTAACGTCACCACCACCGCCGCCGTCTTGGGGGCAGACAGCGCCGCGGGCCTTGGCGCTGCCTTTCTGGCCTGGGTCTGTACAGCCGGGGGGGGGGAGGTCTTGGCCTTCCCCTTGCCTTTTCCCTTTTTTACCACCTCCGACCATTGCGCGGGCGGAGGCGGTATTCGGCCTGAGGGGCCGGGTACGCCCTGCGAAGGCCGAGCGGCAGCCGGGGCTGCGGCAGGCCTGGGCGCCTTGGCCGCAGGGGCGTTGGGCGCTGCCTTGCGGGCGGGGGGTGCCGCCTTCTTGGCGGCCTTAGGCCTCCCATCCCCCAGTCTGGCCCTCGCCTCAGGCTCGGGCTGCGGCATGGGCGGCGGGGTAGGCCTCGTGGCCTTCGTCTTGGGGGGGGGCGGCGGGGGGGCGGACCCTGTAGCCCTTCTGTCCGCCGCCAGCGGGGGACGGAGCGGGGGCTCCGGGGGAAGGCGGCGACTCACTTCCTCAATTCGGGCATTCACCATGTTGCCCAAACTGAGGAAGAGGTCCCTCTTCATACACTCTATTGCCTCCACCAGCTCCTCCGTGGAGAACTGCACTGGTGGAGGGGGGGGAGCCGGGGCCTGGCGCTCGGAGAAGGCGGTCCTGAGCGCCTTAGTCTCTGCGGTGAGCAGGGCGAGCTGCTCCCGCATCCTTTTGTTATCCGCCTTAAGGATGCGGATCTCCTCGCCCTCGGCCTTGGCGGCCTCCACCTCGTCCATGGCCGCCAAGATGGCTCTGCAGGACCTATTAAATAGGCCCCACACCTCCCCCTTCAGGTTGCCCGATTTTCGGGCCCCCTCTAGAATGTCCCTCGCCGATGTTCGGGCCACCTCTATGGGATCGGCATACTGCCGATCCACCTGGCCGCCCGACGGTGAGGGAGAGCCAGCACGGGAGGGCGACTGCGATCGCGACCGCTCCCCCCCGGCTTCTACCCCCCTTCCCCCCTTCCCCTCCTCACCCCTCCTCGAGCGGAGTGCGGGGAAGTCCCGCAGGTATCTGGCCGCGGCGGCGTCCTGCCTTTCCTCGAACCGAGGCTCGATTAGGGCGAGCTTTGCCTTGGCCGCGGACAGCCCCGAATATGCCCCCTTGGGCTTCCCCCTGCGCGCCGTGTTCACCTTAGGCAGGTGATCCGGCGCGAGGGCCCCCCCCTCGTCCTCATGGGTCCTCTTCGACCCAGAGGGAACCGGCAGGTAGTCCTCCGGTTCCAGATAGTTGTTATCTGACTCCGAATCGGAGTCAGAGCCCCCCCCCTCCGAGGGGGGTCCCCCAAAACTTGAGGGCGTGGCCATGGTGGCCCCAGCCCCCCCTCCACCAAATTTGGTCGAGATCCGCTCACCCAGACCGAAGTTACGACCTAACCTAACTTTAACGGTCAAGTGGGAGTCGGATCTCAACAACCTAATACTAAATTGCCTTCAGCGCCTGATGAAGGCAATTAGCAAAGTTTTCAAACTTTCCCCCCGGATTTGGCCCACTTCCCGAGGTCGCAGCGAAAAAAGAAAAATGCCAAAAAATAGAGTAATTTTTACTCTATTTTTTGGCACCTTAACTTTAATACCCCCAAATACAAAAACAAAAAGAAATGGCCAAAAAACAAAAATGAAAAAATTTGAAAAAATATTCAACCAAAAAACTTCTCCCTCCCCACCTGCGAAAGTTTGCAATTTCCAAACGGGATGTTTGAAAATTACAAACCTTTCAGCAACGTGTAGAAGGTGAAATGCGCTACCAGTACTGCTAAATAAAAATTATTTCGACCACCACAACCCAGTCAAAATTTCACTTAAAAAGTGAAAAATAAAAATAATTTTTTAAAATTTTGGTCAAGAAAACGCAAAATTTTAAAAAATTAAAAACTACGGGTTCCGCAATCTGACAATTACGGGACCAACCCTATAATTTGCGGGACCGTTACCGCTATCCCCGCCCAAAAACTGAGCAAGGTGGGATATCGGTAACACCGACTAAATTAAAAAGTAAAAATGTAAACAAACCCTAAATTTCAAAGAAATTTAGGGTGTGAATTTACACTTTTTTGAAAATTCGATATTTCCCGAAATAAAATTCCGAAAAATACCGAACCTTCCCTACTGTCAAGACGACTATTGCCGCTATGTGCTAGCCCTGAAAAGGGCTCAAAACAACAACGGCAACACCGACTTTTTTACGTCAGAAAAACGTAAACAAACAAATAAAAACCAATCAAGAGCAAAACACAAAATCCAAAATAACTAAGCCAGGTCACGTGATAGAGTAGAATCAAAGTCCGATATTAAAAGCCAAAAATTCGTTAATAATTGTCTCCAAAAATCGCATCAATCCGTACACTACCTCCCAAAATTCAACCTCAACCTAACCTAACCTAACCTAACCTAACCTAACCTAACCTAACCTAACCTAACCTAACCTAACCTAACCTAACCTAACCTAACCTAACCTAACCTAACCTAACCTTTTTTTTTTTTTTTTTTTTTTTTTTTTTTTTTTTTTTTTTTTTTTTTTTTTTTTTTTTTTTTTTTTTTTTTTTTTTTTTGTTGACGGAGTGGAAATGCATTTACGCATCCTCCCAGCCTAGGGATGGCTGTGCAATGGGAGGTATGACGGACTCTCAAAGAACTACCGTCTAAAACCACTCCGGCGTTTAAACCCCCTGGCCGGTAGTGAGGCGCCGTGGTACCGCAAAAAGCATTGCCACTGACGCGCCTCCCAGCATGCTCCGAAGAGCCCCCCCCCTTCTCTCCGCCAAAGGAGGAGATGACTGTGAACAGCCCACGACCATCTCCCCAGACCGGTAAAGCCGTGCAATGTGGGCCCCTCACCCACTGGCTCTACAAGAAGTTCGGGCGAGCAGCGAACCCCCCGTCCGCTGAGTTCGCCTTCCCTTCAACGGCCTGCCTGTGGTGTTGGATGCTTTCCAGGTACCCAAGCCTTTCGGGTCGGTCCCCATACCCTTTAAACAAACTCCACCACAGCTGTCCCCCCAATAACTACAGTGCCCCCTGAGATTCCAGAAGACACGTAGAGGGACCCACGGGTGACATGGGAGTACTTTCTGGGTACGGAAACGGGTCTCCATCCGTACCGTCCCTTCCAGCAAACCATGTCACCAACCGCAAATGTGACAGAAGGAAGCTGTCCAGGTTGGAAACGGCCTCGAAGGCACACGCAACTTCCCCTTTCAACTATTTCTGTCACTGCCCCCTCCAGGTGACATGAGGAAACTTTCCGGGAACAGAAACGGCCTCAAGGGCACACGCAACTGGCCCTTCAAGTAACCTCAGTCACCAACCTCCACAGAGACAGAGGAAAGCTGTCCAGGGCGGAAACGGCCTCATAGGCACACGCAACCGCCCCTTCCAACAACCTCTGTCACCGCCCTCACCTGGCGACTATGGGGCTTTTCTGATGAAAAGCCCTAGTCACCACCCCCCATTGCCGGATATTAGCCATGGGCTGGAAGATTCCCACAAGGAGAAAGTCCCAACCAATGCCCAGGGTGCACCAGCCCAGATGCTGCGTTCTCTCCGGATCGAGATCAAGAGAGACTGCAACACCCAGGCCAACGTGGAGGAATCCGGCCTGCACCCCAACCTAACCTAACCTAACCTAACCTAACCTAACCTAACCTAACCTAACCTAACCTAACCTAACCTAACCTAACCTAACCTAACCTAACCTAACCTAACCTAACCTAACCTAACCTAACCTAACCTAACCTAACCTAACCTAACCTAACCTAACCTAACCTAACCTAACCTAACCTAACCTAACCTAACCTAACCTAACCTAACCTAACCTAACCTAACCTAACCTAACCTAACCTAACCTAACCTAACCTAACCTAACCTAACCTAACCTAACCTAACCTAACCTAACCTAACCTAACCTAACCTAACCTAACCTAACCTAACCTAACCTAACCTAACCTAACCTAACCTAACCTAACCTAACCTAACCTAACCTAACCTAACCTAACCTAACCTAACCTAACCTAACCTAACCTAACCTAACCTAACCTAACCTAACCTAACCTAACCTAACCTAACCTAACCTAACCTAACCTAACCTAACCTAACCTAACCTAACCTAACCTAACCTAACCTAACCTAACCTAACCTAACCTAACCTAACCTAACCTAACCTAACCTAACCTAACCTAACCTAACCTAACCTAACCTAACCTAACCTAACCTAACCTAACCTAACCTAACCTAACCTAACCTAACCTAACCTAACCTAACCTTTTTTTTTTTTTTTTTTTTGTTAACGAAGTGGAAATGCATTACGCATCCCCCCCGCCTTAGGGAAGGCTGTAATAAATTGGGGGGGTATGACGGACTCTCAACCTAATCAAATAGGAGCCTACCGTCTAAAACCACTCCGGCGTTTTTAGCCCCTTGCCGGTGAGTGAGACGCCATGGTACCGCGTTAGCATTGGCCACGGACGTCTCCCAGCTGCTCCGAAGAGCCCCTTCCAAGAGAAGAGAGAAATTGTGTACGCTCACAATTCTCTCCTCCCAAGACAGTTAGAGCCATCATCTTGGGTCCCTCACCCTGGCCCTACGGAAGTTCGGGCGAGCAACAAACAGAAGTTTGCTGAGTTCGCCTTCTCCTCCTTCCTGTCTACCCTCCAAACAAGTGTAGTGGAGTCGCTTTCCAGGAGCAGGTCATGGGCCCTCTGCCTATCCGTCCCTTCTAGCAACCCACACACTACACCGACCGACCAAATGAAGGTTCCGGCGAGCAGCAAACAACGTCCACTGAGTTCGCCTTCCCCTCCAACTCCGACTGTAGTGGGGTCGCTTTCCAGGACAGGTCATCAGCCCTCTGCCTATCCGTCCCTTCTAGCAACCCACACTGCACCGTCCCAGAACTACAGTGGCCTCCGAGATTTCAAAGGAACACGTAGAAGGACGGTTAGAGCGAAAAGAGTTATTCTCCGTGAGCGAGTTACCGGCCGTCTGCCCACCCGACACTTCAAACAACCCGATCACCCACCCACCAATGAAGGTTTGGGCGAGCAGCGAACAAAGTCCACTGAGTTCGCCTTCCCCTCCAACTCCGACTGTAGTGGGGTCGCTTTCCAGGACAGGTCATCAGCCCTCTGCCTATCCGTCCCTTCTAGCAACCCACACTGCACCGTCCCAGAACTACAGTGGCCTCCGAGATTTCAAAGGAACACGTAGAAGGACGGTTAGAGCGAAAGGAGTTATTCTCCGTGAGCGAGTTACCGGCCGTCTGCCCACCCGACACTTCAAACAACCCGATCACCCACCCACCAATGAAGGTTCGGGCGAGCAGCGAACAAAGTCCACTGAGTTCGCCTTCCCCTCCAACTCCGACTGTAGTGGGGTCGCTTTCCAGGACAGGTCATCAGCCCTCTGCCTATCCGTCCCTTCTAGCAACCCACACTGCACCGTCCCAGAACTACAGTGGCCTCCGAGATCCCAAAGGAACACGTAGAAGGACGGAACCTAACCTAACCTAACCTAACCTAACCTAACCTAACCTAACCTAACCTAACCAGTTGCGCTCCATCCGCCACCCCGAGCGCCACGAAAATCGGTCGTTCCGCAGCAGAAAAATCGAAAAAATAGGTTTTTCTACTCGTATTTTAACGAAAGTTACATCAAAAGTTGCGGGCAGACGTCGCGCGTGTGCTGGTGCATGTGAAATTAGCCGGAAAGTGAAGAGAAAGTGAGAAAGTGACTCGAGAGTGCTAATTTTAAGGTTAAACAGTGTGAAAGTGCAATTAAAACGTGACCAGTCGCAGTGCGCTAGCACTGCGATACACCGTTGAAAGCGTCTTGCTGAGACCTACACTCCGAGCGTTTGACCGAGCTTCTCCGACCATCCACCGAAGCACAATCGACAAAAAAAACAAGTACCACGTGGCGGCGTGCTCCAAGAAGGAGACTAGCTACGAGCATCAAACTCAGCAGGATAAAGGCCCTCACCACCTGGACCCGCCCGGTACTTTGTTTTGAATTTTTGGACTTTTATTTTTGGAGTTATTTAATTTATAATATTAAAAGTTTGCGAGCTAATAACTCAAAATCTTCAGGCAGACCATAGTATTTTTATTGAAGATCCTGTTGCGCGCTAACACGGAGAGTGTGACTAAAAAGACTCATTATTTTTTGGACTAAATTTAGTGAATTATAGACATTTTTCCAAAAAATCACGGTTTTTACAAAATTTTATATTTTTAAATTTAATTCTTATTGTTTCTTATGTGTATATTGTGACTTGTGTATTTCTCTATTTTTTGAAGTTTTTTGTATAATTTTAGGTCAAGCCGTTTTAAAGATACCGAATTTTAAGTGTTTTTTGGCCATAATTCAAAAATTAATAGTAATAATTGTATTTTAACACCGCCAGTAGTTTTTTAGTATATATCCCGATCCCCCAAAGTCCAAACGCGGACCTCCTATCATTAAAAACCGCGGGATACCAAAAATCCGCCATTTTTAAAATTTTGGTATCAAATTTCAAAACGGTATATCTCATAAACGGCTTAACCTAGAAGACCCGGACTTTTTACTTAAGTCGTAGAATTAGATTATTGACAGTTTATACGGGGTAAAAACCCAAAATCTCGAAATTTTTTATTTTGAGCTGAGACCGCTTTCAGAGGAAAGCAAAGACATAGCCAGACCTAGTGGTGAAAGTCCGGACTCTCTACGACCATCGGTTGCAGAGATATAAGCCGTCAAAGTTGAACTTTGACATTTCGGCGGCCATCTTGTTTTCCTTGTCATCCCTATATCTCGGCAACCAGTGGTCCTGGAAGCCTGCGGATTTCGGAAACGGCATTAGGGCACAAGCGTCTACCCTATTTTTTGGGTTTCAGGCGAATCGGCGCCCAAAATTTTCAGGACTCTGAAAGCGGTATCAGGAGACAGGAAAGGTCCGACTATATACAAAAAGTCGAAATCCGGGCTTTCTGCGACCGCGGCGAGCGGAGATATCGCCTGTCAAAGTTTGACTTTGACAGTTGCGCCGCCATCTTGGAAAACTTCAAACTTATCCAGCTCCCGAACCAAAGGCCGCAGAGAGTCGGGAAAAACACTGGAGATATAGGCGGACCCTAGCCTATCAAACCCTGGGACATTCAGGTGTTTTCAGGAACATCAGGGACCGAAAATTTCGCGCGGTCTTTCAGACCTGAAACAGGTGCCAATTGGTAGAGCCCGACGAGCCCAGTACGGGGAGCCCAAGCGCGGGTTTCTAGGACCAACGGTTCCGGAGCTACGGACAGATACCCAAGATTTTGGTATCGAAACCAGAAACTTTGGTGTCCTGTGGCTCCGTCACCCTGAGGACTAAACTACCCGTGTTTGGTATTGCCGAGTAGGGCTCGGGGAGAGCTATCGACTGGTCACATAATTTTGACTCTAGGTAGAGCCCAGAAATTTAAATTTTCAAAAAATTATTTTTGACCGCTGGAAAACTTTCCTAGGCATATAAACCTGACCAAACGCTCTAGTAGGAAAGACTGTTTCTGACTTTACATTTATAACTTGTAAATTTTATATTACATTTTTAATATTTTAGTGTGTTGTGTGTTTTATTGTATTTTATTGTGTTTTATTTTTTGCATTGTTTTTTATTCCCATATCTCTATACAACTTTTACAAACTTACTCCCCTAAATACATTTTTGCTTGTTCGCCTATACACGGACAACTCTACCACCAACATGCACAGAACCCCGCCAAATAAGACTGCAGGGGATAAATCGCCCCCGAAAACAAAAACCCCAGAGCGCAGTGTAAGACGCAGCGTAGGCGACTGGGAGGCGGCGAGCCGAGACTCTACCAAAATCCCAACCCCAAACATGACAGCGAAGGCAGGCCCCTCAGACCAAAGACCTGCAATGGCAAAACCAGCAGCCATTGCAAAAGTCTTCAGCCCTCCAAGGAAGGCTAAGGAAACCCGATCCGCTGAGGCGAAGGCCTGCCTAATAAAGGCAAAAATTCACCTCAAAAACTCGAAAAACTTAAAAACGGAGATCAAAACTGAGGTGACTGAGTCGCTGGACCGTCTTTTCCAGTTGGTCAAAGAGCTAGAAAACGAGCTCACAAACGGAAGACCGGAAAAGAGGGATAATAAAAGGCCAAATGAGGTGGAGCAGGAGAGAAACGCCACCGACGCGACCTTCCTGGTGACTCCTGAACCGACACAAAGCCTTGTGCTCGCCAGGATTGAGGAGCACACCGAGCTCTTGCTAGAAAGCAATAAAAGAATGAGGGAGCTGAAGGAGGCGATGGAGCAACAAAGGGAAACCCTGGAGAGGTCCACCTATGCAGGAGTGGCAGCCACTGGAACCAAACACCAGTCCAGCGGAAGAGTGGCACTGCACTCAGTGGTGGTCACCTCCAGGGACGAAACAGATACGGGAGAACAAGTCCTGGACATTATAAGGGAAACTGTAGACGCGAAAGAGGGATGGATAAAAGTGGACAGAGTGAGAAAGGCGAAGGATAGGAAAGTAATCGTGGGATGTAGAACAGTAGAGGATAGAGACAAAATTAAACAGCGTCTTGAAAGAGTGGGGGATCGCCTCCAAGTTGAAGACATAAAAAATAAAGACCCACTTTTAATCCTCAAAGACGTCTTCACCATGAACACAGATGATGACATTAAAAATGCCCTTAAAAATCAAAATCGACATCTGTTCGAAGGCCTGAAGGAGCAAGAGATCCGGATGGAGATCAGATTTAGGAGACGTGCCAGAAACCCGCACACCGGCCACGTGATAATGAGGGTGTCCCCCAAAATATGGAAACGGGTGATCGAGGCAGAGGCTGTGCACATCGACCTGCAAAGGGTCAGAGTGGACGACTTCTCCCCGCTGGTACAGTGCTCCCTCTGCCTGGGCTACGGACATGGACGCCGTTTCTGTAAAGAAACGGTGGAAAAATGTAGCCACTGCGGGGAGCCACATAAAAAAGCGGATTGCCCTGACTGGTTGGCGGGTGCGCCCCCGGCATGCTGCAACTGCACTCACGCCAAGTTGGCCACAGTGGAACACAACGCCTTTAGCCAGGAATGCCCAGTAAGACGCAAATGGGATGCACTGGCCAGAGCCAGTGTAGCGTACTGCTAAGGGCACCCCGGCAAACCAAACGACGACAAGAGGCAACCCCGCCAAACACAAAATATACGTCGCAGCCCAAGCAAACCTCCAACGAAAAAAGCTCGCCACTGACGAGCTCATGTTAGAAGCCGAGAAGAGGAAATTATCCTTCGCACTGCTCCAGGAGCCCTATGTGGGCGGGACTCGAAGGATGAAGGAATACAGAGGCGTGAGAATTTTCCAGAGTACTGAAAAGGATGACGGTACAGTTAAGGCAGCAATAACAGTCTTTGACAAGAACATCGACGTCATGCAGTACCCGAATCTTACCACAGACAACATCACAGTGGTCAAGATGAAAACCAGCGCCTGGGAAATTGCTGTAGTTTCCTTCTACTTCGAGCCAGACAAGGACGTAGGGCCATACCTGGAGCAGCTCAGAAAAATACATAAACAAATTGGACCAGCAAAGTTTATAATTGGAGGCGATGCAAACGCTAAAAGCATCTGGTGGGGAAGCGACAGGATCGACCACAGGGGGGATGACGTGGCCGGAACTCTAATCGAGCTGGGAATGCAAGTAGTTAATGAAGGAGATATCCCAACCTTCGAAACTGTAAGAGGAAATACAGTGTATTCCAGTTTTGTAGACGTGACGGCCTGTTCTCTGGAGCTTCTCAATTTGGTGGAAGACTGGCAGGTTGACCAAGGGCTAACAAGCTCCGACCACAACGGCATTATTTTCAAAATCAATCTTGAAAAGTCGGAAGGCATGGCTGTAAAAAGAACAACGAGGCTGTACAACACGAAAAAGGCGAACTGGAGCCAGTTTCGTGAGAAACTGGCCCAGCTCAACGCAACGAACGAAATAAGTGCAGCCCGAGTTGAGAACATAACCAGCAAGCAAGAACTGGAACACATGGTGGAAGTCTTCACGAAAAACATCATCCAGAGCTGCGAACATGCAATTCCGAAAAACAAGTTGATGGAGAAACTTGGCTTGCCGTGGTGGTCCGAAGCATTGGCCAAACTCAAAAGCGAGGTAGCCACCAAAAAGAGAAGAGTCAGATGCGCCGCACCGGTCCGTCGGGCCAAGGTTGTGGAAGAATACCTCAGAGCAAAGGAAAATTATGAGACGGAGGCTAAAAAGGCACAGATAGCCAGCTGGAAAGAGTTTTGCGGGAAGCAAGAGAGGGAATCTATGTGGGACGGAATATACAGGGTTATTGGCAGAACGGCAAAAAGACATGAGGACTTACCCTTAAAAAAGGATGGACAAATAATAAGTCCGAAGGAGTCCGTCAAAATCTTGGCGGAAACCTTCTACCCGGAAGATCGGGAAGAAGGGGAAAACGCTCACCACCAACAAACCAGAGATGCAGCAAACCGGGCAAACGATCCGGCTCATGATGAACAACATGACCCGCCGTTTACTCGGGAGGAGCTCAGGTATGCGATGGGAAGCTTTAACCCGAAGAAGGCGCCAGGATTTGACGGGCTCACGGCCGACATATGCCACCAAGCCATAGCCCTGGAGCCGAGTACCTATCTGGCGCTGGCGAACAAGTGCCTCGAACTCGGAATCTTCCCCACCATCTGGAAGCGGGCCACTGTAGTAGTCCTCAGAAAACCGGGAAAGGATGACTACACGAGCGCAAAATCCCATAGACCTATAGGACTGCTTCCGGTGCTGGGGAAGATTTACGAGAAAATGATAGTAAGGCGGCTCAGATGGTACCTGGTACCCCGGATGAGCACCCGACAATACGGGTTTCTCCCCCAAAGGAGCACCGAAGACGCCCTCTATGCCCTGGTGAAACACATACGAGATAACATAGATAGGAAGAAACTCGTAATGGTGGTGTCCCTGGACATAGAGGGAGCCTTCGATAACGCATGGTGGCCGGCAATTAGAGCGAGACTGGCTGAGGAGAGATGCCCAGTAAATTTGAGAAGGGTGATTGACAATTATCTGGACAGCAGAACAGTGACCGTACGATATGCGGGGGAAGAGTACACCAAGACCACAAATAAAGGGTGTGTCCAAGGATCTATTGGTGGACCAATATTGTGGGACCTACTGCTTGACCCACTTTTGAAGGGACTGGAGGAGCGCGGCGACTGCTGTCAGGCCTTCGCCGATGACGTGGTCCTGATATTCTCCGGCAACACAGCAATACAAATCGAAGAACGAGCAAATGCCGCTCTCGCCTATGTTCAGGAGTGGGGTGTCAAGAACAAGTTAAAATTCGCAGCGCATAAGACAAACTCTATGCTTATAACGCGCAAACTGAAATTTGACACACCACGCCTGAGCATGGGGGGGATCAACATCGCACCGTCAAAGGAGATCAAGATTTTGGGACTCATTATTGACGACAAACTAACCTTCAACCAACACGTATCAAGTGTGTGCCGCAAAGCAATCGGTCTTTATAAACAGTTGTCAAGAGCCGCCAAAGTCCATTGGGGTCTGGGGCCGGAGATTATCAGGAGCATTTACACAGCAGTCGTAGAGCCAATAATAATGTACGCAGCCAGCGCATGGGCACCAGCAACAAACAAACTGGGGGTCAAAAAGCAGTTCGAAGCGGTCCAACGAGGCTTTGTCCAAAAAATGATCAAGGCATACAGGACAGTCTCATTAAACTCGGCCCTAGTACTTGCCGGGATTCTTCCGTTGGATATTAGGGTCCGGGAAGCAGCCCTTCTTTACATGGTGAAGAAAGGCTTTTCTCGGCAGGTAATAGGTGACCGGGAAATGGAAAGACCGGAGGCGTACGCAGCAACACCGCATCCAGCGGAACAAGAGGAGCTTCACTTCATCTGCCTGGCAGACGCTGCACAAGTGGAACAGCATAACAACAACGGCCTCAAAATTTACACGGACGGCAGTAAAATCGAAGGCAAAGTCGGAGCGGCGCTATCCACATGGGATGGCGACGTAGAAATCAAGAGCCGGAAATTAAAGCTGGACCACTTCTGCACCGTCTATCAGGCGGAGTTGCTGGCTCTCCACGAAGCCACAAAGCAAGTACTGCAGAGCGTAGCGCCAACCTGCAACATATATTGCGACTCTAGATCTGCCTTAGAAACCGTTGTGAACGGCATTTCCCTCCACCCCCTAGCGATTAAGACCAGGGCTAATATTCAAGCAAGCAACGCAAAAGGCAAAATAATTAAATTATTTTGGATAAAAGCCCACGCGGGACTGGAGGGAAATGAAAGGGCAGACAAACTCGCAAAGGATGCCGCAATAAACCGCAAGACAAGACCTGATTATGACCTGTGTCCGACTTCATTTGTCAAGCGACAAATCCGTTTGGAGTCGCTTGACGAATGGAATCAGCGATACAAACAGGGCGAGACCGCATCGACAACGAAGATCTTTTTCCCAGACGCAGTGGAAGCTTACCGTATCCTCATGAAAATAAAGCTGGACCCAGTCTTGGTACAGGTGATGACAGGGCACGGAGGCTTCTCCGAATACCTAAATAAATTCAGATGCAAGGACAGTCCGGCGTGCATCTGTGACCCTGAAAAAAGTGAAAGTGTGGTTCATTTAATAACAGAATGCCCTTCAAACTGTATAGAAAGAGAAAGCATAGAAATAGATATGGGAATAAATATAAGCGTTGAAAATATTAGATATATAATAGAAAATAAGGAAATTAGAAATAAGTTCATAAAATACTGTAAACAAATAGCCATCAAAGCAGCAAATAGAAATAAATAGTTGTTAATGGATTTACTGTTGTATATATTGTAATATATACCAGGAGTAACCATATTGTAAAAAGTAGGAAATAAGATAGATGAATAAGGTAATGTAACAGTAGAAATAAGAATGTATTAGCTTATATTAAAGTACAAAGAGCTGTAAAACTAAAGAAATAAGTAAATGTAACAGTAGATATAAAAATGTAATAGCCTATATGAAAATTATAAAGAGATGTAAAATTGTTAAATAAATAAAAAGACCACCCTGTGTAAACCTAAATCCCCGAACTAGCCATACAAGAATAAAATAAAGATGTAGATAGAGTAGACAAAGGTAGGTGGGCATCCCACCCACAGAAAGAAAGAAAGATGATGTATGAAAGAAAGAAACGTATGAAGCATAAAAGTGCGAGAGGCATAAAAGCGAGAACTGGAATGAACGTGTACAGTAGAAATAGGCTCCGATCATGTTGGAGGTAGAAGATTTAAAAAAAAAAAAAAAAAAAAAAAAAAAAAAAAAAAAAAAAACCTAACCTAACCTAACCTTTTTTTTTTTTTTTTTTTTTTTTTTTGTCAAGGTGGAAAATGCTTTATGCATTTCCCCTGCCATGGGAGTGGCGGGGGGGTATGTGGGACTCACTCTTCTGACCCCTTCTCAGAGCGAGAAAGGGGAGAGAGCGCAACCCACTAAAAACCACCTTGGCGTACCCTCCTGCCGGTTTGAAAGACGCCGTGGTCCCGCGTTAGCATTGCCACGACGCCTTCCGGCTGCCCCAGCCATTGCCGGGGCTCCTCGCGCCGATGGGGAGAGAGGCCGAGCACGCGTGGCCCCTCTCCCAGACCGCAAAGTGACGTTCCTACGGCAGGTGTGGGACTCCCATCCCCCACCTGCAGCCACTAAGGGTTGAGGCGGGCGGCAAATTGCCGCCGCCTCATCCCCCGCCGTCTGCGCCGGAGCGGATGCGCGAGAGGAGAATCCTCGCGCTCACGCTCCGCGACCTCCTTTTGCGAGATAACCCTCTCGCAAAAAGAGGCCACAGCCTTCCAGGACCTGTCGCTGCACAGCATTGCAGAGACAACGCTGTGCAGAGAGAGGTCCCATTGCCCAATCGCCAGTGCCATGGTGGCGCGCTCCGAACTCCAGCGACTGCACACCTCGAGGGTGTGCTGAGCCGTGTCGTCCGGATCACCGCACTCATGGCACTGCGGGCCAGGCTCCCTTCCGATTCTGTGCAGGTAATGACCGAAGCAACCGTGTCCGGTCATTACCTGCACAAGCCTATACGACGTAGCGCCGTTTGCCCTCTCCAGCCAGGTGTCCAGCGACGGGAGGATCGCCCCTATAGTACGAGTACCATAGAGGGAACCCTCCAGGTCAGCTTTCCACCGGTCCCGCAATCGGCGCTCCGTCATACGGCGCGTCTCCTCTACCTCCTCAGGGTCCGGGCGTTCCCCTCTCGCCCGGTACCTGGACCTAACCCTATAGGTCTCCGCCTGCACCTGGGCGTCCAGTTCCCAGGGCGGGGTGCAGGCGAGGAGGCAGGCCGCTGCGTGGGCCACCGTCATATAGGCCCTCACCATTCGGAGGGCCACGACCCTTTGGGGCCTACGCAGCAGGGCCCTGTTCCGGGCGGACAGCTTGTCCGCCCAGATCGGGGCCCCATACAGGGCCATACTCCTTGTGACGCCGGCATAGAGACGCCTGCACAAGGAGCCTGGCCCCCCCACGTTCGGCAGCAGTCGGCCTAGGGCCGACGCGGCGCCCACGATTCGGGGAGCAAGCCTCGCAAAGTGCTCCCCGAAATTCCACTGACGGTCCAGGGTAAGCCCCAGATACTTTACGTGGGGCTTGATCTGGACCGTCTCTCCCCCCAAGGTGAGCGCCGCGCCCGCCGGTAGCCGCCAACCCCGCCCCCCGAAGACAATCGCCTCAGTCTTCGGGAGGGCCACCTTTAGGCCGAGCTGCTCGATCCGTTGGATCGCCAGCTCGGCCGCCACCTCCGCCCGCCTTAGGGCCTCACCCATTTCTTTTCCACGCACGGCCACCATGGTATCATCCGCATAACAGATGGTGGCCGTCCGTGGAAGCAATTCGCCCCTGATGGCCCAATCGTACCCCAGGTTCCATAGTAAGGGACCGAGCACGGAACCCTGGGGCACACCACAGGCCATCGCCCTCTCCCCCCGCCGGCCGTCCCGGCCCTCATAGAGCACTACCCTCTCAGTTAGGTAGTGCTCTATGATCCTCCGGAGGTAGAGAGGCACCTCGTGGTATCGAAGTGCCTCTCTAATGACCCCATAGGGGAGGGTGCCGAAGGCGTTGGCGATGTCCAGCGACACCGCCACGACACCCTCCCCCCTGCTCGACGCGTCCTCGCAGAAGTCCCGCAAGGACTTCAGTGCGTCGAGCGTGGACCGCCCCTCCCGGAACCCGAACTGCCGGTCCGAGACGTTCGGGCCGGCAGTCTCCAGGTGCTGCAGGATTCTGGAGGCCAGGATCCTCTCCAGCATCTTCCCGGCCTCATCCAGCAGCACAATGGGGCGCCAGGCGGAGGGGCAGTCGGGGGGTCTGCCCTCTTTCTGGAGGAGGCAAAGCCTTCCCTCCTTCCATACCCTCGGGAACTTGCCCTCCCTCAGACAGTCGTCCATGATCTAACCTAACCTAACCTAACCTAACCTAACCTAACCTAACCTAACCTAACCTTTTTTTTTTTTTTTTTTTTTTTTTTTTTTGTTGACGGAGTGGAAATGCATTTACGCATCCTCCCAGCCTAGGGATGGCTGTGCAATGGGAGGTATGACGGACTCTCAAAGAACTACCGTCTAAAACCACTCCGGCGTTTAAACCCCCTGGCCGGTAGTGAGGCGCCGTGGTACCGCAAAAAGCATTGCCACTGACGCGCCTCCCAGCATGCTCCGAAGAGCCCCCCCTTCTCTCCGCCAAAGGAGGAGATGACTGTGAACAGCCCACGACCATCTCCCCAGACCGGTAAAGCCGTGCAATGTGGGCCCCTCACCCACTGGCTCTACAAGAAGTTCGGGCGAGCAGCGAACCCCCCGTCCACTGAGTTCGCCTTCCCTTCAACGGCCTGCCTGTGGTGTTGGATGCTTTCCAGGTACCCAAGCCTTTCGGGTCGGTCCCCATACCCTTCAAACAAACTCCACCACAGCTGTCCCCCCAATAACTACAGTGCCCCCTGAGATTCCAGAAGACACGTAGAGGGACCCACGGGTGACATGGGAGTACTTTCTGGGTACGGAAACGGGTCTCCATCCGTACCGTCCCTTCCAGCAAACCATGTCACCAACCGCAAATGTGACAGAAGGAAGCTGTCCAGGTTGGAAACGGCCTCGAAGGCACACGCAACTTCCCCTTTCAACTATTTCTGTCACTGCCCCCTCCAGGTGACATGAGGAAACTTTCCGGGAACAGAAACGGCCTCAAGGGCACACGCAACTGACCCTTCAAGTAACCTCAGTCACCAACCTCCACAGAGACAGAGGAAAGCTGTCCAGGGCGGAAACGGCCTCATAGGCACACGCAACCGCCCCTTCCAACAACCTCTGTCACCGCCCTCACCTGGCGACTATGGGGCTTTTCTGATGAAAAGCCCTAGTCACCACCCCCCATTGCCGGATATTAGCCATGGGCTGGAAGATTCCCACAAGGAGAAAGTCCCAACCAATGCCCAGGGTGCACCAGCCCAGATGCTGCGTTCTCTCCGGATCGAGATCAAGAGAGACTGCAACACCCAGGCCAACGTGGAGGAATCCGGCCTGCACCCCAACCTAACCTAACCTAACCTAACCTAACCTAACCTAACCTAACCTAACCTAACCTAACCTAACCTAACCTAACCTAACCTAACCTAACCTAACCTAACCTAACCTAACCTAACCTAACCTAACCTAACCTAACCTAACCTAACCTAACCTAACCTAACCTAACCTAACCTAACCTAACCAGTTGCGCTCCATCCGCCACCCCGAGCGCCACGAAAATCGGTCGTTCCGCAGCAGAAAAATCGAAAAAATAGGTTTTTCTACTCGTATTTTAACGAAAGTTACATCAAAAGTTGCGGGCAGACGTCGCGCGTGTGCTGGTGCATGTGAAATTAGCCGGAAAGTGAAGAGAAAGTGAGAAAGTGACTCGAGAGTGCTAATTTTAAGGTTAAACAGTGTGAAAGTGCAATTAAAACGTGACCAGTCGCAGTGCGCTAGCACTGCGATACACCGTTGAAAGCGTCTTGCTGAGACCTACACTCCGAGCGTTTGACCGAGCTTCTCCGACCATCCACCGAAGCACAATCGACAAAAAAACAAGTACCACGTGGCGGCGTGCTCCAAGAAGGAGACTAGCTACGAGCATCAAACTCAGCAGGATAAAGGCCCTCACCACCTGGACTCGCCCGGTACTTTGTTTTGAATTTTTGGACTTTTATTTTTGGAGTTATTTAATTTATAATATTAAAAGTTTGCGAGCTAATAACTCAAAATCTTCAGGCAGACCATAGTATTTTTATTGAAGATCCTGTTGCGCGCTAACACGGAGAGTGTGACTAAAAAGACTCATTATTTTTTGGACTAAATTTAGTGAATTATAGACATTTTTCCAAAAAATCACGGTTTTTACAAAATTTTATATTTTTAAATTTAATTCTTATTGTTTCTTATGTGTATATTGTGACTTGTGTATTTCTCTATTTTTTGAAGTTTTTTGTATAATTTTAGGTCAAGCCGTTTTAAAGATACCGAATTTTAAGTGTTTTTTGGCCATAATTCAAAAATTAATAGTAATAATTGTATTTTAACACCGCCAGTAGTTTTTTAGTATATATCCCGATCCCCCAAAGTCCAAACGCGGACCTCCTATCATTAAAAACCGCGGGATACCAAAAATCCGCCATTTTTAAAATTTTGGTATCAAATTTCAAAACGGTATATCTCATAAACGGCTTAACCTAGAAGACCCGGACTTTTTACTTAAGTCGTAGAATTAGATTATTGACAGTTCCTACGGGGTAAAAACCCAAAATCTCGAAATTTTTTATTTTGAGCTGAGACCGCTTTCAGAGGAAAGCAAAGACATAGCCAGACCTAGTGGTGAAAGTCCGGACTCTCTACGACCATCGGTTGCAGAGATATAAGCCGTCAAAGTTGAACTTTGACATTTCGGCGGCCATCTTGTTTTCCTTGTCATCCCTATATCTCGGCAACCAGTGGTCCTGGAAGCCTGCGGATTTCGGAAACGGCATTAGGGCACAAGCGTCTACCCTATTTTTTGGGTTTCAGGCGAATCGGCGCCCAAAATTTTCAGGACTCTGAAAGCGGTATCAGGAGACAGGAAAGGTCCGACTATATACAAAAAGTCGAAATCCGGGCTTTCTGCGACCGCGGCGAGCGGAGATATCGCCTGTCAAAGTTTGACTTTGACAGTTGCGCCGCCATCTTGGAAAACTTCAAACTTATCCAGCTCCCGAACCAAAGGCCGCAGAGAGTCGGGAAAAACACTGGAGATATAGGCGGACCCAAGCCTATCAAACCCTGGGACATTCAGGTGTTTTCAGGAACATCAGGGACCGAAAATTTCGCGCAGTCTTTCAGACCTGAAACAGGTGCCAATTGGTAGAGCCCGACGAGCTCAGTACGGGGAGCCCAAGCGCGGGTTTCTAGGACCAACGGTTCCGGAGCTACGGACAGATACCCAAGATTTTGGTATCGAAACCAGAAACTTTGGTGTCCTGTGGCTCCGTCACCCTGAGGACTAAACTACCCGTGTTTGGTATTGCCGAGTAGGGCTCGGGGAGAGCTATCGACTGGTCACATAATTTTGACTCTAGGTAGAGCCCAGAAATTTAAATTTTCAAAAAATTATTTTTGACCGCTGGAAAACTTTCCTAGGCATATAAACCTGACCAAACGCTCTAGTAGGAAAGACTGTTTCTGACTTTACATTTATAACTTGTAAATTTATATTACATTTTTAATATTTTAGTGTGTTGTGTGTTTTATTGTATTTTATTGTGTTTTATTTTTTGCATTGTTTTTTATTCCCATATCTCTATACAACTTTTACAAACTTACTCCCCTAAATACATTTTTGCTTGTTCGCCTATACACGGACAACTCTACCACCAACATGCACAGAACCCCGCCAAATAAGACTGCAGGGGATAAATCGCCCCCGAAAACAAAAACCCCAGAGCGCAGTGTAAGACGCAGCGTAGGCGACTGGGAGGCGGCGAGCCGAGACTCTACCAAAATCCCAACCCCAAACATGACAGCGAAGGCAGGCCCCTCAGACCAAAGACCTGCAATGGCAAAACCAGCAGCCATTGCAAAAGTCTTCAGCCCTCCAAGGAAGGCTAAGGAAACCCGATCCGCTGAGGCGAAGGCCTGCCTAATAAAGGCAAAAATTCACCTCAAAAACTCGAAAAACTTAAAAACGGAGATCAAAACTGAGGTGACTGAGTCGCTGGACCGTCTTTTCCAGTTGGTCAAAGAGCTAGAAAACGAGCTCACAAACGGAAGACCGGAAAAGAGGGATAATAAAAGGCCAAATGAGGTGGAGCAGGAGAGAAACGCCACCGACGCGACCTTCCTGGTGACTCCTGAACCGACACAAAGCCTTGTGCTCGCCAGGATTGAGGAGCACACCGAGCTCTTGCTAGAAAGCAATAAAAGAATGAGGGAGCTGAAGGAGGCGATGGAGCAACAAAGGGAAACCCTGGAGAGGTCCACCTATGCAGGAGTGGCAGCCACTGGAACCAAACACCAGTCCAGCGGAAGAGTGGCACTGCACTCAGTGGTGGTCACCTCCAGGGACGAAACAGATACGGGAGAACAAGTCCTGGACATTATAAGGGAAACTGTAGACGCGAAAGAGGGATGGATAAAAGTGGACAGAGTGAGAAAGGCGAAGGATAGGAAAGTAATCGTGGGATGTAGAACAGTAGAGGATAGAGACAAAATTAAACAGCGTCTTGAAAGAGTGGGGGATCGCCTCCAAGTTGAAGACATAAAAAATAAAGACCCACTTTTAATCCTCAAAGACGTCTTCACCATGAACACAGATGATGACATTAAAAATGCCCTTAAAAATCAAAATCGACATCTGTTCGAAGGCCTGAAGGAGCAAGAGATCCGGATGGAGATCAGATTTAGGAGACGTGCCAGAAACCCGCACACCGGCCACGTGATAATGAGGGTGTCCCCCAAAATATGGAAACGGGTGATCGAGGCAGAGGCTGTGCACATCGACCTGCAAAGGGTCAGAGTGGACGACTTCTCCCCGCTGGTACAGTGCTCCCTCTGCCTGGGCTACGGACATGGACGCCGTTTCTGTAAAGAAACGGTGGAAAAATGTAGCCACTGCGGGGAGCCACATAAAAAAGCGGATTGCCCTGACTGGTTGGCGGGTGCGCCCCCGGCATGCTGCAACTGCACTCACGCCAAGTTGGCCACAGTGGAACACAACGCCTTTAGCCAGGAATGCCCAGTAAGACGCAAATGGGATGCACTGGCCAGAGCCAGTGTAGCGTACTGCTAAGGGCAACCCGGCAAACCAAACGACGACAAGAGGCAACCCCGCCAAACACAAAATATACGTCGCAGCCCAAGCAAACCTCCAACGAAAAAAGCTCGCCACTGACGAGCTCATGTTAGAAGCCGAGAAGAGGAAATTATCCTTCGCACTGCTCCAGGAGCCCTATGTGGGCGGGACTCGAAGGATGAAGGAATACAGAGGCGTGAGAATTTTCCAGAGTACTGAAAAGGATGACGGTACAGTTAAGGCAGCAATAACAGTCTTTGACAAGAACATCGACGTCATGCAGTACCCGAATCTTACCACAGACAACATCACAGTGGTCAAGATGAAAACCAGCGCCTGGGAAATTGCTGTAGTTTCCTTCTACTTCGAGCCAGACAAGGACGTAGGGCCATACCTGGAGCAGCTCAGAAAAATACATAAACAAATTGGACCAGCAAAGTTTATAATTGGAGGCGATGCAAACGCTAAAAGCATCTGGTGGGGAAGCGACAGGATCGACCACAGGGGGGATGACGTGGCCGGAACTCTAATCGAGCTGGGAATGCAAGTAGTTAATGAAGGAGATATCCCAACCTTCGAAACTGTAAGAGGAAATACAGTGTATTCCAGTTTTGTAGACGTGACGGCCTGTTCTCTGGAGCTTCTCAATTTGGTGGAAGACTGGCAGGTTGACCAAGGGCTAACAAGCTCCGACCACAACGGCATTATTTTCAAAATCAATCTTGAAAAGTCGGAAGGCATGGCTGTAAAAAGAACAACGAGGCTGTACAACACGAAAAAGGCGAACTGGAGCCAGTTTCGTGAGAAACTGGCCCAGCTCAACGCAACGAACGAAATAAGTGCAGCCCGAGTTGAGAACATAACCAGCAAGCAAGAACTGGAACACATGGTGGAAGTCTTCACGAAAAACATCATCCAGAGCTGCGAACATGCAATTCCGAAAAACAAGTTGATGGAGAAACTTGGCTTGCCGTGGTGGTCCGAAGCATTGGCCAAACTCAAAAGCGAGGTAGCCACCAAAAAGAGAAGAGTCAGATGCGCCGCACCGGTCCGTCGGGCCAAGGTAGTGGAAGAATACCTCAGAGCAAAGGAAAATTATGAGACGGAGGCTAAAAAGGCACAGATAGCCAGCTGGAAAGAGTTTTGCGGGAAGCAAGAGAGGGAATCTATGTGGGACGGAATATACAGGGTTATTGGCAGAACGGCAAAAAGACATGAGGACTTACCCTTAAAAAAGGATGGACAAATAATAAGTCCGAAGGAGTCCGTCAAAATCTTGGCGGAAACCTTCTACCCGGAAGATCGGGAAGAAGGGGAAAACGCTCACCACCAACAAACCAGAGATGCAGCAAACCGGGCAAACGATCCGGCTCATGATGAACAACATGACCCGCCGTTTACTCGGGAGGAGCTCAGGTATGCGATGGGAAGCTTTAACCCGAAGAAGGCGCCAGGATTTGACGGGCTCACGGCCGACATATGCCACCAAGCCATAGCCCTGGAGCCGAGTACCTATCTGGCGCTGGCGAACAAGTGCCTCGAACTCGGAATCTTCCCCACCATCTGGAAGCGGGCCACTGTAGTAGTCCTCAGAAAACCGGGAAAGGATGACTACACGAGCGCAAAATCCCATAGACCTATAGGACTGCTTCCGGTGCTGGGGAAGATTTACGAGAAAATGATAGTAAGGCGGCTCAGATGGTACCTGGTACCCCGGATGAGCACCCGACAATACGGGTTTCTCCCCCAAAGGAGCACCGAAGACGCCCTCTATGCCCTGGTGAAACACATACGAGATAACATAGATAGGAAGAAACTCGTAATGGTGGTGTCCCTGGACATAGAGGGAGCCTTCGATAACGCATGGTGGCCGGCAATTAGAGCGAGACTGGCTGAGGAGAGATGCCCAGTAAATTTGAGAAGGGTGATTGACAATTATCTGGACAGCAGAACAGTGACCGTACGATATGCGGGGGAAGAGTACACCAAGACCACAAATAAAGGGTGTGTCCAAGGATCTATTGGTGGACCAATATTGTGGGACCTACTGCTTGACCCACTTTTGAAGGGACTGGAGGAGCGCGGCGACTGCTGTCAGGCCTTCGCCGATGACGTGGTCCTGATATTCTCCGGCAACACAGCAATACAAATCGAAGAACGAGCAAATGCCGCTCTCGCCTATGTTCAGGAGTGGGGTGTCAAGAACAAGTTAAAATTCGCAGCGCATAAGACAAACTCTATGCTTATAACGCGCAAACTGAAATTTGACACACCACGCCTGAGCATGGGGGGGATCAACATCGCACCGTCAAAAGAGATCAAGATTTTGGGACTCATTATTGACGACAAACTAACCTTCAACCAACACGTATCAAGTGTGTGCCGCAAAGCAATCGGTCTTTATAAACAGTTGTCAAGAGCCGCCAAAGTCCATTGGGGTCTGGGGCCGGAGATTATCAGGAGCATTTACACAGCAGTCGTAGAGCCAATAATAATGTACGCAGCCAGCGCATGGGCACCAGCAACAAACAAACTGGGGGTCAAAAAGCAGTTCGAAGCGGTCCAACGAGGCTTTGTCCAAAAAATGATCAAGGCATACAGGACAGTCTCATTAAACTCGGCCCTAGTACTTGCCGGGATTCTTCCGTTGGATATTAGGGTCCGGGAAGCAGCCCTTCTTTACATGGTGAAGAAAGGCTTTTCTCGGCAGGTAATAGGTGACCGGGAAATGGAAAGACCGGAGGCGTACGCAGCAACACCGCATCCAGCGGAACAAGAGGAGCTTCACTTCATCTGCCTGGCAGACGCTGCACAAGTGGAACAGCATAACAACAACGGCCTCAAAATTTACACGGACGGCAGTAAAATCGGAGGCAAAGTCGGAGCGGCGCTATCCACATGGGATGGCGACGTAGAAATCAAGAGCCGGAAATTAAAGCTGGACCACTTCTGCACCGTCTATCAGGCGGAGTTGCTGGCTCTCCACGAAGCCACAAAGCAAGTACTGCAGAGCGTAGCGCCAACCTGCAACATATATTGCGACTCTAGATCTGCCTTAGAAACCGTTGTGAACGGCATTTCCCTCCACCCCCTAGCGATTAAGACCAGGGCTAATATTCAAGCAAGCAACGCAAAAGGCAAAATAATTAAATTATTTTGGATAAAAGCCCACGCGGGACTGGAGGGAAATGAAAGGGCAGACAAACTCGCAAAGGATGCCGCAATAAACCGCAAGACAAGACCTGATTATGACCTGTGTCCGACTTCATTTGTCAAGCGACAAATCCGTTTGGAGTCGCTTGACGAATGGAATCAGCGATACAAACAGGGCGAGACCGCATCGACAACGAAGATCTTTTTCCCAGACGCAGTGGAAGCTTACCGTATCCTCATGAAAATAAAGCTGGACCCAGTCTTGGTACAGGTGATGACAGGGCACGGAGGCTTCTCCGAATACCTAAATAAATTCAGATGCAAGGACAGTCCGGCGTGCATCTGTGACCCTGAAAAAAGTGAAAGTGTGGTTCATTTAATAACAGAATGCCCTTCAAACTGTATAGAAAGAGAAAGCATAGAAATAGATATGGGAATAAATATAAGCGTTGAAAATATTAGATATATAATAGAAAATAAGGAAATTAGAAATAAGTTCATAAAATACTGTAAACAAATAGCCATCAAAGCAGCAAATAGAAATAAATAGTTGTTAATGGATTTACTGTTGTATATATTGTAATATATACCAGGAGTAACCATATTGTAAAAAGTAGGAAATAAGATAGATGAATAAGGTAATGTAACAGTAGAAATAAGAATGTATTAGCTTATATTAAAGTACAAAGAGCTGTAAAACTAAAGAAATAAGTAAATGTAACAGTAGATATAAAAATGTAATAGCCTATATGAAAATTATAAAGAGATGTAAAATTGTTAAATAAATAAAAAGACCACCCTGTGTAAACCTAAATCCCCGAACTAGCCATACAAGAATAAAATAAAGATGTAGATAGAGTAGACAAAGGTAGGTGGGCATCCCACCCACAGAAAGAAAGAAAGATGATGAATGAAAGAAAGAAACGTATGAAGCATAAAAGTGCGAGAGGCATAAAAGCGAGAACTGGAATGAACGTGTACAGTAGAAATAGGCTCCGATCATGTTGGAGGTAGAAGATTTAAAAAAAAAAAAAAAAAAAAAAAAAAAAAAAAAAAAAAAAAAAAAAAAAAAAAAAAAAAAAAAAAAAAAAAAAAAAAAAAAACCTAACCTAACCTAACCTAACCTAACCTAACCTAACCTAACCTAACCTAACCTAACCTAACCTAACCTAACCTAACCTAACCTAACCTAACCTAACCTAACCTAACCTAACCTAACCTAACCTAACCTAACCTAACCTAACCTAACCTAACCTAACCTAACCTAACCTAACCTAACCTAACCTAACCTAACCTAACCTAACCTAACCTAACCTAACCTAACCTAACCTAACCTAACCTAACCTAACCTAACCTAACCTAACCTAACCTAACCTAACCTAACCTAACCTAATCTACCGAAGGTAATAAGGTATTTTTCCCTTCAACTTAGAAGAATTCGGTGAAGCAAACGATTGTGCGAGTTAATCGACTGGTGCTGCCATCTATTGTTTTCTTTGGTATTTAAATGATGCTTGTTTTACTTTAATGCTTTTAAATTACATATAATGATGCGATAAGAGGTGATACAGGGAAAAAGGGGAAAGGGGGAAAATAAGGGGAAGTGAAAAGGGGAAAAGGGGGGGGGGGAGAATGTGAATGGGGAAAAGAGGGGGGGGAGACAAATGAACCGGAAAAGAGGGGGGGGGGGTAAATTGGACCGGGACTGGGACTGGAACTGGGGTAGGGTTTTGGATTTAGACTAGGGAGAATGGGAATGGGGAAAGGGGAAAGGGTTAAAGGGGGTTACATGGGTAAAGGGTAAAGGAGAAAGGGGAAAAGGAGAAAGCGGAAAGGGGAAATGGGAAAGGGGAAAAGGAGAAAGGGGAAAAGGTGGTAAGGGGAAAGGGGAAAGGGGGGGGGAAGAATGTGAATGGGGAAAAGAGGGGGAGAGGAGAAAAATGAACCGGCAAAGTGGGTGGGGTAAATTGGACCGGGACCGGGACTGGGACTGGGGTAGAGTTTTGTATTTAGACTAGGGAGAATGGGAATGGGGAAAGGGGAAAGGGTTAAAGGGTAAAGCGTAAAGGAGAAAGGGGAAAGGAGAAAGCGGAAAGGGGAAAAGTGGAAAGGGGAAATGGGAAAGGGGAAAAGGAGAAAGGGGAAAGGTGGTAAGGGGAAAGGGGAAAGGGGGGAAGAATGTGAATGGGGAAAAGAGGGGGAGAGGAGAAAAATGAACCGGCAAAGTGGGTGGGGTAAATTGGACCGGGACTGGGACTGGGACTGGGGTAGAGTTTTGTATTTAGACTAGGGAGAATGGGAATGGGGAAAGGGGAAAGGGTTAAAGGGTTAAAGGGTAAAGCGTAAAGGAGAAAGGGGAAAGGAGAAAGCGGAAAGGGGAAAAAGGGAAAAAAAAAAAAAAGGGGGGGGGGGGAGGGGGAAAATGGGAAATGGGAAATGGGAAAGGGGAAAAGTGGAAAGGGGAAAAGGAGAAAGGGGAAAGGGGAAAAGTGGTAAGAGGAAAGGGGAAAGGGGAAAGGGGAGAGGGGAGAGGGGAGAGGGGAGAGGGGAGAGAGGAGAGGGCAGAGGGGAGAGGGGAGAGGGGAGGGGAGAGAGGAGAGGGCAGAGGGGAGAGGGGAGAGGGGAGGGGAGAGGGGAGAGGGGAGAGGGGAGAGGGGAGAGGAGAGGGGAGGGGAGAGGGGAGAGGGGAAAGGGGAAAGGGGAAAGGGGAAAGGGGAAAGGGGAAAGGGGAAAGAGGAAAGGGGAAAGGGGAAAAGACTTGGACTTGGACTGGGACTGGGACTGGGACTGGGACTGGGACTGGGACTGGGACTGGGACTGGGACTGGGACTGGGACTGGGACTGGGACTGGGACTGGGACTGGGACTGGGACTGGGACTGGGACTGGGACTGGGACTGGGACTGGGACTGGGACTGGGACTGGGACTGGGACTGGGACTGGGACTGGGACTGGGACTGGGACTGGGACTGGGACTGGGACTGGGACTGGGACTGGGACTGGGACTGGGACTGGGACTGTACATTAAAGCGCTTCAGGGTCAATCCCACGAGTCTTGCAAGAAAAAAAAAAAAAAAGAAAAAAAAAACTTGTTCCGCGTTGAGATAGAGCTCGAATGACACTGAGCTGTGATATACATTGTCCATAGCAAAAAAAAAAAATATATATATATATAATTTTGCATACTCTTACTTAATCAGGGTTCCGTACTATCAACTACTAAGCTCAGCTATCAACTTGAAATTTGGCATAGTTGTATAAGTTTTTTGCCCGCTTCTGTTTTTAGTAAAAAAAAAAAAAAAAAATGAAAATGAAAATGAAAATAATTGAATAGGATGGGTTGATTGAGAAATGAAAGTGTTTTGAATATAGAAAATGGGGAGTCATATTAAAGGGCTCAATTGGCACATTTCAAAACTTTTATTTATAATTTTTCGTGACGTATTTTTTGATTTATAACCAAATATGGTCAAAAAATTACCTTTATCTTCGAAGTTTATGAACTGAAAAATCTGAAAATTTCCTTACTTAGATAATTACTTCTTTTTTACGGAAAAAATAAAACGAAGTGTTCAAAATTTATATTTTTTGAAATATTGACAAAAAACTTTAGTAAAGATCTGTTCTAAAATTTAGTCAAGTCAAAATGGACCTTATTGCATACAATTAAGGTACATAAAAAGGTATATTTTTGAAGTACGGACTTAAATACGGAACCCTCGGCGCGCGAGTCCATTTTGCACTTGACCGGTTTTTTGGTCTATATGAGACACAGCAAAACAAGGTAAGAAACTTTCTCTCTGGAACATTGTACAGCGTTTTTGCTTTGTTGGTATTAACAGCATTTTTTTAGTTTAATTTTAAATTTCAAACACGGCAATTGATTCAAATGTGACCTTTTACTATTTCATAGCAGTTACGACAATTTAAAGCACCCGCTTCATAAGCACTTGCGATGTCGTCGCTAAAAATCAATAATACTGTAACCCGCAAAATCAACCTTTACACTAGACTGTCATGCCGTAACATGATGTAATTAAAAAAAAAAAGGTAATGATGAAATAAATGTTGTTCGTACAAAATTAAATAAGCTGTTTTCTGGGCTTTTAAAACGAACCACATTTGATAAAAATACAGTAGAGTTCGGTTATAACGACTATAAAGGGACCACTATAACGTCGTCGTTATATCCGGAAGTTGTTACAACCAAAGGTAAACAGAATTGCCGCTCAGAATATCACTTTGTAACTGAACCATAAATTTAACTCTGAAACGTACACGCTTATCTATCTACCTGGCTAATTTCTTTAAACAAAAAGTAAGCTCACCACAGGTAACTGACCATCTGTGAATTGAAACAAAAGATAAGAAAGCTCTTTGTACCTTTGGTGCATGGGATTTCCAGGAATTTGTTACAAATGATTCATTAAAAACAGTCGTTACACCCTAAGTCGGCGTTACATCCGAAGTCGCTATAGGCACATGCATTCTGTACTAAAGTATGCTTTAAATTCAAGGGACTTAGATTTAACGTCGCTATAGCCAAATGGTCGCTACAACCAAGGTCGTAATAAATAAAATCCACTGTACCTTTATCTTAAAAAAAAAAAAAAAACCGGCGGGCAACTGCGAGTCGGACTCGTGATCTGAGGGTCCCGTACATATTTGGCTGGTTTTTAGTATTTGATGTTGTTCTATAGAGTTTATTATATAATCATACAAACGCAAAAATAAAAATACTTTGAAAAAAAAGTTTCTTGCATGGGGAATCCCTTTATTATTTGACTTTCTTATTTTTTTTATTTGTTAGAAAATCCGCCGTAATAACACATTCTGAAAAAAAAACCCGCTGTGTATGGAATTTTCCTTCTTCTTCCTGCTCACGCGCATGATAGTGTTAAGTTAGGACAGACAGACGGGGACAAACAGACGAACGGAGGGACAGTATAGGCTCAGTATTAGGGTCCCGTCAGGCAACTTTCAGGTACGGAACCCTAGAAAGTGTAAATATCTAAGTAAGATGGGCAATAGAAGGCTTTATTTTTTAGTATTAATCCGCGCCGGCTCTCGTCGCGACGTAACCTTACCTGATTTAGATTAGCGTCAGTCGACTACCGTACGAGGTACTTTTTAACCGACTCAAAAAAAGAAGGAAGTTTTCAATTTGGTAGATTTTTTTTTTAATCTTTATTACCTCAGAACTCCGTTATTTATGAACCGACTTGGAAAAAAAAATTTGAAAGGATATACTTTCATATTGGTCCCATTTCCATTAGGTTAGGGATTTAATGATGCCATCCTGGCGAAAGCGAGGAGGGAGCTCCTCAAAAGTTATAGGCACATATACAGCGATTTTAGTATTTCCTGTCAGACCCCAATAATTTGCATTCTAAAAGCACCTTTTGGTGAAGAGGAGAAGAGGAACTGATGATGAAGACCAGACCGACCGACTTACCAGACCGTTCCGGGGGTCATATGACCCCCGGAACTCCTTAGTCAAAATTGATTCACGGGCAGCGATGAGATTTCTTTGTTAATATTATGAAGCTACTTTTCTATTTCTATTTCTAAAGTGCAACTGATGGTGAAGTACCAGAAGGTTCCTCAATGATTAACGGCCCTGTATCTTTGACAGCGACATTTTGTTAAAGGTAATAAGAAATTGGTAGATATTAGGCTATTGCTTTTTATTAGAGATGGGCCGAATATTCGGTAAATATTCGGTATTCGGCATATTCGGCAAGTTTTTCAATGTTCATATTCGGCCGAATAGTTCGGTTACATTGCCGGATATTTACCAAATAAACAAAGTAAATAACGAGCGTAGGTTGTTTCGTAATTCGTCTGATTGACATTCTATTTCAGCATTCTAAGCAACTACCAAAAAGAGATAAATATGCGTCTAAATATAAATACAATTATTTTGCAAAAAACCGTAGCTTAAGTAAGAAAAACCAAAGTTGTTTTAATTAAGAAAGTTTTATTAATCAGTAATCACCTTTCTCAGTTATCCACAAAAGGTCGACAAGTCAAATGGCGCGAGCACGAAGGTCCAAAACACGCGCGGAGCGCTGAGCGCGGCCGTGTCAAAATTGTTTCTAGCAATTCGGCGCAACCAAATATTCGGTTCAGTAAGAGCTGAACCGAATGTTCGGCCGAATATTCGTATTCGGCAAAATCCGTATTCGGCCCATCTCTACTTTTTATTGGTATTAGGCTATCACATAATAATAATATTAGGTATTTACATCACTAAAAAGCGAAAAAAAAATTTAACCAAAAAGAAGCCGTCTTCATAATTTATTTATTTAACCGTTTTATGTGGGTTTTAAAAGACGGTTTTTTTTTGTTAAATTTTTTTCCGCTTTTCTTTCTGATTTTTGCTGCTTGATGAATTCGATATACCTACTCTAGGCAATTCCTAGGAGGCTGGTCATTATTTAACCCTTTTAGTGGGTTTTTCTACACCCATATCGTAAAACCTGTACAACGCGTTCAGATTTTTTTATCATAGAGGATTTACGATATGAGTGAAGATAAAGTACTGTACGCGACTGCGTAATTGGCATAAAAACACGAGTGTTGTAATGCCTGACTTTACGCAGCCATCACGTATACTAACTGCTATTGTAATAAAAATAAAAGGCCCGTGGTATTTTTTGTGTCATGCGCTTCACAATAAAGTGAACCCGTTCTGTATTTATCAGAGTATTATTTAAAAACGTGTCATATTCGACGAACCCTAGAACCTACGTAAACCTTACCAAAACCATAAATGCAATCAATTATTAGTGCCAAGGTCTTATTCATTATTTAGGAAGCAATTTTAATTTAACTGAAAGCATTATTCTCAACTCCTCAATCCTAAAACTAATAACTTGGAAAAATAGAAAACTGGCATTTTTGACGCGTCTTGGGACGGGCGTTTCAAACAAGACAGACTAGTTAATTAGTGCGGCCCCGGACGACGAGCCCGAGGAGGAGTGGTTGGGCTTCCAAAACTCCAAAATCGACGAAACGGACGGAGAGTACAAATTGCAACGCGCTTAAAAAAACACAATTTTCGTGTGCTTATCTTTGTTGTTTTGTTTGTGGTCATCTATCTACCGGGGAATTTCGTATAGAACTAGGACGTACAAGGCCTTCAACGCTCGATATATTGTTCAAAAATAACAAGTAGCGAAACACACATTTTTACTCTTTTATTGTTTTTACTCAGGCGATCAGATAAGCTTGTTGAAGCTTGTGTTATTTATTTGCAGAAAGCAGACACCAAGCTCGCCGACAACGCACGTGTTCGCGTCGAGCGGCCTTTTCTGAACATTTCTCGCGTGGTAATTAAATAGATACCTACCTGCCCAGGGCGGCTGGCGCGAGGAGCTCCGCGAATTGTTTCTTCGCTCGGATCACCCTTTCTCACGGTTTCCCCTTCAATTACCGACACTCATTTCATAGAATGTTTTACTTCGCCGAATTTTCATTTCATCGGCAATCATTACCACGTGCAGGAGTTTTAATTTTTTGGTTGTCACAGGTCTAACCTAACCTAACCTACGTAACCCATGCTTACGATAACCCGAAAACAATAAGGTTTCAGCAGAAATTAGCTTTCTATTAAATGAAATTCGGTGATACGACACACTCATTCGATGCAATGAGTGTCTACAAAACAAGGGGACACTTTCTAACTTGTCAGCGACGAAGACGCACTGGGCGACTTGCGAAAAAATGTGACGTTCTCAGTATAAAGGGACCTTATGGAGGAAGGCAGTTACGCTCTTCTTGTTCTTATAACTATACGAATACTATATGGTAAAAGTCCTAAAAACGGCGTAACCGCCTGCCTCCATAAGGTCCCTTTATATTGAGAACGTCACAAATAGGTAGGTACAACATCCTCTGAGCGGCTAGCACAGCCGCCGTAGATGTTGGCAGTTTACTATTTTTAACCGACTTGTTGTTGATGTTTGTATGCTTTTTTATGTATGTTCACCGATTTCTGATGTGAAGTGCAACTGATGGTGAAGTACCGGGAGAACTCAATGATTACCGGCCCTGCATCTTGGACAGCGACATTTTGTTAAGGGTGATGTAAAATTGGTATTAGGCTATTGTTTCTTAATGTACTTAATGTATGTGAGCTGTAGTGGATCACATAATAATATTAGGTATGGTGTATCACTAAAAAGCGAAAAAAAAATTACAAAAAATAAAACGGTCTTCAAAATCCACTAAACAATGTTAAATAATGACCAGTCTCCTATGAGATGCCTATTTGGTGCCTAATAGGTAGGTACATGAAATAACATCAAAATCGGTGGCAAGAATCATCTGACACTGCTATTATACCTGCTTGACACGTGTTACTATTTTTTTTTAATTTTATTTTTGCTAATTAATTAGTTTGGTTAAATTTAAAGAAGTGTTGTTTAATTGACAGCTGTGAAACATCTGTATAGGGGACTTCTCTAGGTATAACTACATATTTAGTATTTACGTAGTGTTCATAGTTACGCACGACTTGTTATATTTAATAAATGTATTTTGCAAGCGTTTCTCATTACACTCTAAATTTACTAAAACTTGATCGGACACATTTATTAATGGGCCTTTGTAAAACCGGGCCTAATCAATAAACTAAGATGAGCTTAATTAGGTGAGTGCATTTTATCTTTCTTTCTGCACATACGGCGACCTGCTGTAAGTAATAAGGCGCTCAGCTTGTAAGTGTACATGTACCTACATTACCAACGTAATAGTGTACTTATTGTTGACGGTCCTAATAAATAAATGAATAAATAAAAATGGTTTCGTGTAACTTAGAGTTACTATACTCCATTTATTTTAATAGTATATGCTTCTCTCACTTGCACAGTGTCATAATAGGGCGGCCACATACATTCGGAATTCCGTTTCGGAATTTCGATTCGTAATATCGAACGCATTAAATCCATACACATAAGATAAGATAAGATAAAAAAATATTTATTGCTAAAAACAAGTCAGCATACATAAGATTAAGGAAAAAAAAAGATACAAAAAAAACTTATTTAAACATCTATGAATGAGCCACATACGTCTGTAGTTTTTCGTTCGAAACTTAATCTGATTCGGAATTCCGTATGATGGCCTACGCATCCGGAATCCCGCACGAAAAAAAGCCGTTCCGAACGCAACTTTTGCATACATTTTGAACGAGTCAAACGCATCACACATTCGGAAATTCCGAACGGAACGCCACAGTGTGCGTCGCACGGGGCGGCCGAAGCGTACAGGTGTTTGTCAGCTCCCACGCACGTGTATTTCGACGCGATGTCCGATACCGAACATTTAATTATAGCCGTGGAACGATACCCCTGCTTATGGGACACAAGCCACGAAGATTACCATAACCGAGATCTACGTTAAGGACCTGGCCTGGCAAGCAATTGCTAAAGAAATATTCAGCGACTACGATAATGCCAAATGTCTGAACTCAAGTTCTAGCGTCGTTCAACTGAGCCTTGTTATTCCGAACGGAAATAAACGTATATGTGTGATGTATTTACGGAATTCCGAAACGGTATTTCGAATCGAAATTCCGAAACGGAATTCCGAATGTATGTGGCCGCCCATAATGACAAGGACAAAAGATAGAGGCAGGTAGTCAAGCGGGCGGCAACAAACGATAATCTTCTTAGAACTCGTTCACAATGGTATTTGAAAACAAAATATTGTGTTTACTTAATAAGCATTTTATGATAATTTAATTTTTATACATTTTTGATTATTTAACAGATTTCTAAGAAGCAAAATATATTACTTACTATTACCTTTATATTCAAATTCGTATTGGTATGTAAATTTCTTCTTTTCAAAATAATAGAGTTAAGTTACTCATCATAAACAACAGAGCCCTTAGCCAAGATGCATTACGCTAACTAGCGTTTCTATTCGTTTCATTTTTAAACCAATCGCGTCACTAGTAGATCACGTGACTGTTCGTATCACGTGATCTACCTACCAGTGACACGATTGGTTTAAAAACGAAACGAATAGAAACGCTAGTTAGCGTAATGCATCTTGGCTAAGGGCCCAGAACTCTCAAAAAAATATTCACAAGTCTGTTGTACACGCCAAGTCGTCAAAAAGTTCGCAATCCAAGTCAGGTTCCAGGTAAACAATAAACAAAAAGTCGCAAGAAGGGAAAACCAACGCGTCTGCACATCACGCACATTGTGAGTGCGGCTTTAGCGGATTATCATTAGCCAATCACGTGCAACTGCACTTTTTCAGTACTATGTCGTTAAAATAAATGGAGTATACCCCACTGGGTATTACATACAGTTAGACATAAACCAAGCCTATTTGATTCTAAACTTACTAGTGTCTCGCTCGAACGCATAAGTTTCTGCTACTTGCATTAGGTACATTTATGGTTTACGTAAGTATGACCATGTGTCCCAGTTCCGTGCGCAACTTAAATGGCTGCCTATCCGAATGTCGCAGGGATGTCAGTCAAGGGAATTAATATCCATGCAGCCATCGCGACAAATATATGTATACATGGACCTTATTGCCAGCGGCATAAAGGCGTATAGATATTTTTGAGATCTTGGGAACGTATATATATATTGATGCCCTTGACTGTACATAGTGTACATGTCCTGTCACTGCTCTTCAATGTCCTTTTTCTTCCTTCTTCTCCTCTGTATCTTTCCGAGATATTTAGTTATATGGCTTCTGGTAGCAGACACCGCCTGCGGTCAATAAGACGCGCACTTACTTATGCTAAATCTTTCACGGTATACTCTGTAAAGTTATGGAACGGGCTGCCGCTAAGTTTAAGGCAATCTCCTTCTGTCAATTCACTCAAAGGGAATAAAAAAAAAATGGTTGGATGAGTAAAGTACTTTTTACCTCTCTAGATCAATTATATAATTATTATTATCAATTTATTTAGTTTATGCATAGTTATACATAGTTAAATATAATGAGTCATTTACTTTATGTGCACGTCTTGTTACTTTCTATCCTCGTGCATTTTCCTCTTTTCTCTGTCAAGGTGAACTGGAAGGGATCTCCCCTTAAAGGGACAAGTTCGCCTTTGTACATTATTTTAATTTCTTGTCTGTGTACGTATTGATTTGTCAACCTGTTTTTGTGAAATAAAGAGTTTGCATACATACATACTTTCGTATTCATTTATATCCGCTAAATATTTGGGACACCTATTGGAAAGAGTAAGACTACAGCCACATATTTCCCATTCTCCGGTCCTATGCACTTCCGGTCTCGCTTGCACTAAAGACGCTATAGCCTATCTACACCGTTGGCCTCTCTCGCTCGCACGCGCCCAGGTACCGGGGGGGGAGAGGGCGCGCGGTACGGCGAGGTCGGCGAGTCCGGGCAAGCGGTCAGTCGGCTCCCGCCGTCAGCCCGCATCGGTCACTAGTTGAGGTCTACGCTTAATTTACGTTTCTCGCCTTCGATTATTGATAAGCGTTTATTTTGTGATTAATGTTACCTACGTGAACTCTTTCTGTAATACGGACTTTAGTGATACGTAGTAGGAGTGATTGCTCGCGCCCGCGGCCGCGCCAGTGCTGCCCGTGCGGGAACGCCGCGGAAAACTTTTAGCGCGACGACGCGACGTGCGTCGTCTTTAAGGCAAAGCGTTTCCGCGGCGTAATTAGTAATAAAATGGCTAACACCAACACTGTGCCATCGATATTACCATCAAAAGACTACCATAGTTATATTAGTGATTTCTACCTGGACACTATTGATTCGTTCAAAGAAAATGTGCAGCACCCGAATGGATATTTTTACTCGAGAAGCACGCAAAACTCACGGGAGATCCCTGGAGTGCAGTTAGGTAATAGTTTCACACGTTATCAGTATCCTGGCCATCTTGATCAAATGAATTGGGAACAATGGGAAAACATCCAAGATCGTCATAACTTGGACCACGTCTATCCTCACAATGTGCAAGAGAGGGTCTCGCAAGTGTCATCAGAGAATCCGCAAAATGAGCCCCTACCTCGGCCACCGCCGGGCTCGGCGCCGCCGCGGTGCGACCAGTTCATCTCTCTGTGCGACCCGCGCGGCCCGGCGCCCGCGGAGTTGCTGAGCGCTCGTGTCGCGGCCCCGTTACCGCTCCAACCACTCTCAGTGAAACCAACCAACTTGGATCACCAGAACGACTACAATGAAATCAATGAGCCAAAAGAAGAGTCTCTTGAAATACTTGATTTGGTCTCTATATTAGCTGCCAATCACGGCAACGAAGCTGAGCAATCAAAGTCGTTTTTTAATGTAATCGGCACCCAGAAGCAAGTCAGAGACCAAAATACAATTTCTAATCCTGACATGTCATCCAACTGGCCGTATGATTTGTCCGCAGCACTGCAAATACCATGTGCACAACCATCTTATATAGCATCTTCAGCGTTGCCGCCGTTCAACGGTAAAACCGCTGATTGGAAATCAAACGGAGCCAGGATACCCAAGAACTTTAACTGTACTGCATGCGAGAAATGGTTCAGCAGCTCAGGGCATCTAAAGAGACACTACAGCACTACCATACACAAAAACGCAGTGAGAACTTTAGGCCAGCCCGACCCAGCCGCGGCGACAACAACACCCCGCCGCCACGCGAGCGGCGCCGCCGCCCCGTCCGCCGCCGGCCTGCGCTCTGACGCAGCCCGCGCGCGCCCCGCACACGCTGCCCCCCTTCACTCATGTACGAGTGAACCGTACACGATGGGCTCTTCGGATACTTTGGGGACTGCGGTTCCGGAGCCTAAGTACACCCTATACCTGGATCCGAAATTTCAGCAGCACTTGACGCCGAATCACCCAAATGCATCAGTCCCCGAAGTTAAGGATATGTCGGCTAACAACCCGCCTGCAGTCAAGCCGGACCCTTATAGCGAATCTTCACCTGAATCAGCTGATCTCGTGGAACAAGGCCCATTTGACCACTCCGCTGACGGCCAACTGCCCAGTTTCGCTCAGCTGCAGGCACAGAGGTACGGCACAGACGTTACGAACTACTTTCATAGAATCGGTCATCAGAGTATGGATTACGAAGATAGCATAACACCTAAGCCAGTTGAAGAAGTCGTTTCCATTTGCGTGCCATTGAACGACTACATGGCGGGAGAAAAAAAATACTGGATATTTGAACCCACAACTAGCCCTGAAAAAGTGAAAGAGGCGGCGTCGCCGCCGGGTGCCTCCGCGCTGGCGGCGCCGCACGAGTGCCGCGCGTGCGGCAAGCGGTTCAGCCGCGCGTCCTACCTCACGCAGCACAACAACTCGAACCACTCGGGCGCACGCCCATTCAAGTGCGCGCGCTGCGGCAAGCGCTTTGCGGACGAGGCGGCGCGCCAACGGCACGGCGCCCGGCACGCCGGCCGCAAACCGTTCGGCTGCGACGCGTGTCCCAAGTCGTTTAACCACAAGTCCGACCTGCGCCGGCACATGTGCCTGCACGCCGCGCACAAGCCCTTCGCCTGCGCGCTCTGCGGCAAAGGCTTCGTCCGGCGCGACCACATGCTCAAGCACGTCACCACGCACACCAGGCGGGGCGCGCGCGCTCCCTCGTCCTCGACGTCGCCGTTGTCGTCGACGTCGACGCCGACGCCGCCTTCGTCGACGTCGACGCCGACGCCGCCTTCGTCGTGATCGATGCTTGGACACGGATAAAACTGTCGTGTAAAAATAAGGAAGTGCTACTCGTGCAATATGATTTTGTGATTGTGATTAATTAATTAGTAGTACTTGTACTTGTTCCCAGTGCTTCCTTACTAGATTTTTATTTTGCCGTTATGTAAAGTAAAACAACCTTATGTTATCTCTGAACCGTGTCTAGTCATAATGATCTCTTTAGAGGTAATAAAGTGGCATCTTTCTGATCGTCGCCACACTTAACAGTCTACTGTCTGTTTAAGAACTGTAAACAATAATTGAAAAAATGTAAATGAAAACTATTTTTAGTGAATTATCAAAGTGAAAAATGATTTTTGATAACATGTACTTATTAAAAAAATATACATTACAATTGTATTTTATTTTTCATTTTTGTATTTATGTTAAGATAGAAACAAAATCAATTAATTTAATGTAGGTATATAAAACCAATAGGTACTCCCATTTTCTTAATACTCGAATACTTGGAATTGAACTAAGTTTAGGAACTGAGAGAAGGTCGTCATCGCCTTCATCGTCGCATATGTGTGTGTGTGACCGCACCACGTCCGCTGCTGGACACAGGCCTTCCCCAACACCCGAAAGATACGATACGATACGGTAGGATCATTTATTATATTCAATTTCTTTTTAAATTATTAAACTTTCTCAAGATATACTACTTAAGATATTGTCACGTAGCATTTCTAGCGCGAAACGGAACTTGAAGACTGGGGAAATATTTTGGGTGATGTTGGCACTACCGTAATTAGTTTAGCTGTCAACTGTTAATTAGTTAATTAGATATCTTCCAACTAGGTCTTGTTGCAGTCTATGCATTTTGACTGCATTCTTGATCTGACTATCTTTCAAGATGAGGGCTCATTCCAAAATCAGAGTTGAACAGGAGGACAGTGATATAATCATCCTCAATATATTAATTTTACACCTCTTGTGGAGATATAGAACTAAAATACAGCAATATTTCGGTGAAAGAAACTTGTAAGTAAGAATAAATAACAACTTTTCTAATGGAGGCATTTGTTCCCAATCATGTGTGCAATTCTTGACCAAATGGTGAATTTTCAGTATGTTTTTACACGTGGAGAGGAGGGAATGCTTCAGCGTCGAGATTACCAGGGGTTTTCCTTGAAGTTCTCCGGTAAGAGTCATAATTTTGATAACCTAAATTGGCAGGCCACATGTCTCTTATTTTTCACTATGATTGTGCTAATCAGAGCAATTTCTCTCTGTCTTTACAGCTGGGCTGGGAAATAAAAATAAAATGAAATAAAATAAAATAAATAGGAAGTATTGTGAATTGGGAAATATTAAGTGGGACTTAAATTAGATAATTGATAATTGAGATTTGGATCAGATGAAATTAATTTAATTTATCGGTTCAGTTTAATTAAGGGATTATTCATTGGGAACCAGCCCATTTACTTTCTGAATTTCTGTAGGATTTCATTCCGTTTCTTCCGATTCTGATTCCAACCATATTCAGGTACAAATCTGTAAGAATAAATTTATGAGTAGGTTTTGGATCATTCAGTAAGTTATACAAGTAGAGAAGTAGGACATAACAGGTGAAACCCACCTTTGGACGGCGTGCCATAGGCACGAAGATTCAGCTAGACGTTGACAAGCTGCTGTGAGCTGACCGAGGATACTGTGGCTCGCGACGCAGTGTTCTGGGACCGCACACTGTCTGCCAACCTGGGACTTCCTCGAGGCATGGTCCAGGAAGGAAGGTTTTCTCCAGATCAAGGTCTGTAGACAACATGTAAATATTAGGGAATTAGGATATCAATTATAGTTATTTAAACTCTGAGATTGGAATTGATGGCAACTCTATAACTAGGGACTAACAACTTACCATCTAAGAATTGTGAATCTATAACATAAGAACCATTATTTTAAGTAACACGACCAGCCTTCCGCTGAGCTAAATCTTTCTTCGTAGAGTAAGAATTATGTGCAAAGTTATATTCACAATTTTATAACATCATGTCTAGAGCTGCATAGGAATAAATACTGTGATAATTACTAACCTGTTTCATTAAGCTCCTTATAATATTGTCCCAGATAACTCCATAGGTCTCTCAGTATCTTACTCTGCAAACTTTCTGTTTCTGCATATTTTTTTTAGTAACCATTCCGTTTTTGTCACGTGGCGTACTCTCCGGGCATTCGGTATGCATGTGACAATATATATTTAGCGGAATGATAAAAAAGGGTTTCATTTTTTTTTGCAACAATTAAACCAGTCTTAAAAAACCGGTCAAGTGCGAGTCAGACTCGCGCATCGAGGGTTCCGTATTTAAGTCCGTACTTCAAAATATACATACCTTTTTATATACTTTAATTTGTATGCAATAAGCTATGCGTCGTTCACTTCTACTGAGCCGATGAATAGTCCCATATTTTTCGAACTTTGCTCGACGCACTCACGGTATATAGTCAGTCAAAAAAGTCATGAAATGAAAATGATTTTATAATTATTGATCAAAAGAGCTAAATTACAGTATGAAATAGTATAATAAACAATTACAGTAATATAGTATTTGAAGCCTACTGGAAAGCGCAGCATTTAATGTGAAAGAGGTGTCTATACTCGCCTTTATATGCCTCTACTTACGTGTGTACCATGCTTTATTTCACCTGTCATGTGTCTATGATAACCGTTTATGGTCACCTAGCTAGGCGGGAATCCATCTTCGTCATTGTGTGTTTTGACTCGCCGCCATTATGCACGATTAAGAATTAAAACTTTGTTTTTAAGTGTTTTCCAGTAAAATTAAAAGAGAATTCTTTTACTAAATAAGTATTAGTGGGTGTCGCGATAGTGACGTGTAACGATGAAGTCAGAAGACAACGCGGCGCAAAGTCCACGTGCTAAGTCGGCTTCGTCGATCGTCGAGTTCCAGCTAGCTATTCCAATTTCTCGTCCTCAGAGGATGAATGTACTTCCTCGCGGCTCCCAAATAAACGAGGTAAAGGCGAAGATCTACGGATTGACGCCCTCATGAGCTCAGGTGGGTCTTTTGACATGTTTTGCATGATTTGCTGCGATGAGCAGTGGTATAATTGCAATCTTGCCTGATGATCAAATTTTAGATCGAACAGAGACAACCCTCTTTCTTGTAATGTGCGGTACACTGACTTTTGCCCACCGAACGTGAGTTAAATTCCCCGTAGTATGTTCTCAGCTTGCTACAGCAGGTTTTATTGAATTGGTATGTTTGAGAGCTTTTGTACCGTATTTATTGCAAATAACGAATTGATTGATTGATTGAAAACGTAATGACGGTCTGGTGTACTTTAACACATTCGTCGCCGGTGACACACTGTCGTGTCAAAATTACATATATTTGGAGATTAAGCGGCGGTGAATGTGTTTACTCAGCTAAGGATTATTCCATGGGCAAAGAGACGGCCACGGCGGCTTTCTCCCATGCCCAGTTATAACAGAGGACCCTGCTCAGGAGGAGAGCGGATCTCTGGCCTGCAAGCAGTAGTCAATTGGGTAGTCAAATCTCCGGAGGATATAAACCCAAATGTTCTTATCAATATAATATTGTCTATGGTCTTTGGCTCATCGCCTTAATCATAAAGTAGTAAGAGTTGACTTTATTTAAATTTTTGTGGCATAGAGAGTTACTTTCAAAAAGTGAAATTGAAATATTTCATTTCAACTCAGGGTGGTCTACAGGCCTGGTATCAGCTCCCAGTCTTTAGAAAATATGAACATTTCTTGCCATTTTTATAGAATAGTTATTAAAGTTATTAATAAGTTATGGATGTGAGTCCGAAATATGATAAAATCATTTATTCCAATAAGTCATATATGGATTTTAGTAAGGAAAAGTAATATTGCTACCTTTTACTCAAGGGAAGTGGGAAGCTACTCTTTAAAGGTAAATGCCTAGTTCTGTTCTATTCTAGGAAAGTTGAATATATCGGGTGCCAACAGCTTTATTATGTAATTAATAATCAGTTTCTTTTTAGAAGCTATATAATAAACTAATAGCTTTTTACAGAACCTTTTGTTCAGGTAATAAAACGAATTTAAGATCTCTGATCTTTAAATGGTTTTTAAAGATTTTTTTGTTTTTAATGTATTAAGCAGCTTTCTGTTAAAGTTTTTGTTGCTGCAAAGAAAGACAGGGTTTCGGGACCCATTTTTAATCTGCAGGTTTTCAACAATTATGTTGGCACAAAGAATGTTCACCTTATATCCTTGCAGTACCAGAATTTAAGAAGCCTTAAGTTTGGCTAATAAAACTTTAGATTTCAGACCAGGAATTTAGAATTACCCAATTTGCTAGTTCCAATGGCTATTCCTCCACCTCATTAACAAGGGAGAAGTACCTCAGATGTCTTCATTACGCTTTTGCCCCCTGCCTTTTCACAGGCAGTTCTTACTGGATTGCAAAAATCCTAGCTAGACAAGAGAGGAAGACGCATACTAGTTTACCTAGATGGATTCCTGTTGGTCTATCAGGACCACTCCATACGGACTCAGTAGGCCTCGGCGGCCTTGGAGTTGCTGGAGAGCTTAAAGTGGCAAGTCAACTACCAAAAATCGGTTCTTATCCATGAGGAAAGAATTTATTAAGTGTCAAACAAAGTCCATTATTTTTTAAATGTTTACTCAATTTCATCACTTTAGGAGTAGCACAGGACCCAACAGTGGTGATCTTTGAGGAAGGCCTATGTCCATCAGTGGATGTGATTTTGACTGATATGATAATTTTTGGATTCATAAATAATTCATAATTAATTCATAATATAATAATTTTTTAAATAAATAATAAAAATAAATTAAAAAAAAAAAAAAAAAAGTATTACACATTACAGTCATGGCTTTTGCACGATCTACATTCATACATATTATAACTTCTTCCTAATTTTTAAAGACATGACACTTGTACCTTCAATGAGCATTATTTTAGACACAAAGATTTTGTTTTTATAATTCTAAATGCTCAAGAGCATTTTTAATTCTTATAGACCTTATTAGACCAGGATTATCGGTTTGTGATTCTGAAGTCACCTTATCTGACTTTTTTAGTCAGTGGTACTTTCTTAGTATGGCTACTGATTGACCTTTCAACTATTGGATCTGACTGATCAGTTCAATATAATTTGTGCCTGCTCTTCTGAGTAGATACAATGCCATTGCAAATTGCTTGTCTCGGGGCAGGCTGTTATCCGATTGGCATCTGATCTGACAACCAAGCTCACCACGGAGGTGTTCAGCTGTTGAGGAAAGTCAGAAATAGACGTATTTACCTCGATCTGCTCTGCTGTAGTAACCAAATACATTATAGTTGATGTGGAGGATTACTACACAGAATTTACAGATACTCTTCAGTTGAGCCTGAAACTACCGTATCAAGTGGATATTTTCTCCACCGTGCCTCAATGTTCCATACAGAACACTCGGTACTTACTTCCTAGTAATACCAACAACTCAAACACACTGGAGAGCGGATCTCCAGTCTCGAGTAATAGATCATTCTATACAGGGCACTGGGCACATATATCACATATCCTAGTAGTTCGGGCGGACCGGACTCTAGGTACTGGAGAACGGATCTCCAATCCCGTGAATCGCCTAGTAGTTCCAGACTAGTACAGGAGAACAGATTTCCAATCCCGTGTGATAGAATATTCTATACAGGGCGCTGGGCACATATCTTCTAATAGTCCCAGTTTGGACGCAAGGTTCTGGAGAGCGGATCTCCAAACCCGTCCTACCATCTGTTCGTACTATAAGTACCAAGTTTCCCCTCACCAGAGGTACATTAAAGTTTGGAAATTTGACCTTAGATAAGGGAGCAAACAGATCTTTTGAAGCCCCACTAAGTAGATGCTTTTTCAGGGTGTACAGAGACCAGTTCAAACCCTAAAGTATCTCAAGCAGAAGAGTTAGCCAGATGTTTGCCCACACCCACACTCACCTGAAAGATTATCAGGATTATACTGTGGCACAATATTGGTGCACAATAGTCTGCAATCGCAGCATACCGTGGGCAAAACGAGGCAATATCTTCTAATTTTTTAGTGAGATAGACTAACTAAAGGCTATAGCTGATTCCAAGTTCAACTCCTTCAAATTCCCCTATATAGGACCCTTAGGTAGTAATCAGCTAAATGGCACTGCTTGATATGTTATATTGAGCTGTTACTTTTTACTATTAGCTGCAGAACGAAAACTGTGTGGCTTGTGGATAGTAATATAAGTATAAGTAGACTGAATTTCAAGAATCACAGAGATTCAATAATTCTGTGGCCCGGGGCCAATTCTGAAGCACAAACTTATTGTTATCTTCATCTATTTTTCTCAATTTAGTTTGAAGCATGAATTAAAGGGATGATTATGAAGTATTGGACTTACTGTTTCATAGTAACCAGCCTATTTTGACTCAAAGACAGATAGATAGTTAACAGTCGTTATCGTCAGTCAACTATCAGGAAATATCCTCACAAGGTTGACTTGTGAACTTAGTTAATTGTGTTTTTGATGGATCAGGGATAGAATAACAAAGGATTAAGGAAAATAAGATTCAAGAGTTTAATAAGTTACTATTAAGGGTATTGCTAAGCCCGCTAGTACATAGTACAATTGAAAGATGGGTAAGACCTGTGTTATGCGGGGTAGGCATACTCTAAATTCCAATCCCATAAGTTCGCGCAGTGCCTTCCTTAGCATGGTTACAAAATAAACCTTTAGAAAATATTTACTACTAAATAATTTCAAAACATATTATTGCCGAAAAATAAATAAAGCGCAGAAACATAATGACTGTGATGATTTGTTAAATTCCTTTTCTTGGATTTGAATTTTAACAATAATCATTTTGAGGTTTTAATTGGTCCCTTAAGAATTAGGTGAATTATTATCTGAGGGTATATTTCCCTTTAGTTAGGTATGTTGAACACGACTAGATGGTAAATGTGTTTAATAATTTTGCTATTTTACATTTTATCTAAATGAATATTTTGGTAATTTACATATTTTACATTATTCCGACTCTGATATATTTTATAACCTCCATGATTGGTTATGATGTTACTATATCAACATTGTGTGTTTTGTTTATATGTCACCAGCAGATAACAGACACGTCTTCCACATTAAATGCTGCGCTTTCCAGTAGGCTTCAAATATAACCGTTTTACAAAACAATAAAACGGGTATTTTAAGCCGAAGGAAAGCGCAGCATTATAGGAATTTCTTCCTGGTGAAGACTACAATGACGAAGATGGATTCCCGCCTAGCTAGGTGACCATAAACGGTTATCATAGACACATGACAGGTGAAATAAAGCATGGTACACACGTAAGTAGAGGCATATAAAGGCGAGTATAGACACCTCTTTCACATTAAATGCTGCGCTTTCCTTCGGCTTAAAATACCCGTTTTATTGTTTTGTAAAACGGTTATATTATAGCTCCGTGTGTGATGCGCTTTATACTGCAATTTAGCGCTTTGTATCAATTATGAAAAAAAAAAATCATGACTTTGACAGACTGCGCTTGATAAATCTCCCACCACTGTCATGTAAATTCGATATATGTGGCAACTTTTTTTAAGTGTTCTTTGTATAGAACAATTAAGTGTTGCCGGTATAAATATTTGTAATTAAAGTTCTGATTCTACACTTTTTGGTCGCAGTTTAAACCAAACCTAGCAACACCGCGTCACGCGTCACCGCGACATCGCAAAAATCTAGGAGCTTTCTGCGCAGTTTACTATACATTTCATCACATTTGCGTCCCAGGTTTTGTGTACAGGCCCTATACCTACTACTTTGAAAATGAAGTTCGAAGTTACGTTAAGCTCCTTCCCTTTCTCACAATTTACGGCCGCACTTAGAGACGTCAATTAAGTTTTAAGTTTAATCAAAGTAGCTGCTGTCACTTTCTTTGCTATAGCAATAAAATAAGACGCATCAACTTTAATTTTATTTTTATTTATTTATTATTTGACGTCTCTGAGTGCGGCAGTTAATCACAAATAACGAGTGCAAAGGACGTTCGAAATGAGTGTTTCATGGTAACCATCTAGCTGTACTTGGTCCTTATGATGAATTATCTGTGCCGTGTCGTGCCGGCCCCACAATAAGTACTTGCATAGAAACCAGACTATAAGAAACAACAAAAGACGTATGTGTATGTTTGACCTTTTTCTATTTATAGCATTCATTCATAGTAAGTTAGAATGGGATGTCCTTATAGGTATTCTTTCGTTATCCTTCATGTTGTCACAAGATTTTAAGATGTCAAATGTGGGGGTACCTTCGCCGACATTGACATATTGCGGGCCATTTGACGTCTTACAACCTTATAAGGACATCTCTTTCTAACTCGTTATGAATGCCATAAATAGAAAAAGGTCAAACATATGTCTTTCTTGTTATTTCTTATAGTCCGGTTTCTATGTAAGTAGGTACTTATTCTGTGGCCGTCCCGGGCCGTCCGGCCAATACTATTTAATCTGTGGCCGATACTCAAGTGAGTGTACCGTAGGCAGATTATAAAAAAGTAAATTTCTTTTGTTTGTTTGAAAGTTTGTGTTTTTTGTTTTGTTTGTATTAAGTGTTTTTTTATTTAGTTTCATGTTGTTACTTTTTGTGTTTTGTTTTTTTGTAAATGGGTAAATTGTATATTTGTTGTTGTATGATTGTATAGTAATGTGATGTGTTACTTTGTTTGTAATTTCTTTTTAAGCTGATGGCCTAGAAGCCAAAGCTTTAATAAATAAATTTAAAAAAAAAAATCAAGTGAGTGTGACCATAAGCTATGTCTACACCTGTGCGCTTCATGATCAATTTGCGCTTTCCTCTGACGCATGCCTCTACAGCCACAGCGCATGCAATAACGCATTCGCTCAAACTGGTTTGATATCAGCGCATACCCGTAGCGCACGCTGATCCGTCACCGTTGGGTCGACGTGCAACATTTTGCAAATAAAATTTTTGCCATTTTATTTGCAAAATGTTGCACGTCAACCCAACGGTGACGGATCAACGTGCGCTACGGGTATGCGCTTATATCAAACCAGTTTGAGGTCATGCGTTATTGCATGTGCTGTGGTTGCAGAGGCATGCGTCACAGGAACGCGCAAGTTGAACATGAAAGCGCACAGGTGTAGACATAGCTTATGTGGCAGATTTCTGCCATTTTCACAGATACTAACGAAGTGACCCAAAGAATAAAGTAACTATAGAGGAAAAGATATATGTCAATGGTATGTCAATGGTCAAACTTGCATGTATAACAATTGCTGCCACCTAGAAGCTGTGGTTGAACTAAAGCTATACTATATATACGTACCTAGGCATGTGTCGTACAGTTTACCATCGAAACATTATATTGCGACTCTCCATAGAACCGTTTCATAATAAAGTGACATCCATTTTGTGCCTCTCAGTATGTCACTTTATTATGACGCGGTTCTATAGTGTCACAATAACAAAGTACCTATTCAGCAATACATTTTAATAATGAGAGAACTCAGAGAAACGCATTTCCGCACAGACAACGCTTGACTGACTGACATTGGACTGACACATGTTTGACAGTTGACGTTTTGTATTTTCATCAAAACTCCAGAGTTCGCTGCCGTCAATGAAAATGGGAACCATTTTAAGGGCCGTATTAATAAATAAACTCATCTCGACTGTGATCCCCGTCTCATCACACGTCAAAGTAAACGTCAATCCATAGCAAACTGTATTTTTTACGCATCTTGTGTTGTGAAGGGGATCACGATTCACGGGCTCACAGATGAGATGGGTTAGTTTATGAATAATACGGCCCTAAGTATCCCCTGCGTACCTACCTATTTCTTATGGAAGTGCGATTAATTATGGCTTGCTGGGGGCTGCCTTCATTATTATTACCTATTTAATTATAATTCATTTCATTTTACTGCATTCAAAATGGCGGTCTGGCAGCTGCGTCGGTCGCTAGTTCTCACTGGATGAAAATGTTTGCGTTACGGCCATGTTGCGACTGAAACTGGCCCAGATTTACAAATAGTACGAGAATCCACTTGTACCTGTGTCCTGATGCCGCGTCGTCGCGTTAAAGCAGGACGATTTAACAACCGCCTTAATAGCCAAATTAAAGCACTTGAAACTTGCACAAGTTTGGCTATTTAGTTTCTGATGCCCTTTATATTAAATCACTGGTGAGTTCCCTTATTTACTTCCGTATAATTATCTACACTTGTATACTATACATATGTATTTATATATCTACATCTATACTAGTATTATAAATAGGAAATATTTGTTTGTAATGGATAAACCACTGAACTGATTTTAATAATCATTTCACCGTTAGAAAGCTATGTTATCCAAAAATAACATAGGCTATATTTTATTTCATAGGCCATATTTTAACTTATTTTACTAAAGCTGAGCGAAGGTGGGTGTCTGGTTAATTGTACTTTTGTGTTACTTGCAGTGTTTGAAAGTCATTCAGTTTTGAATGAAGTCTTAATTGAATAATGGGTTTTGTATGCTAAATGCTGATTAAAGATGTATTTTTAAAGTTCTAGCACTTTTCCCATTTTCCTCTAAAACTATAATGTATCTGCAATAGAGTTTAACTTGGTGTGGTTTCATAGTAGAAAATCAGTACATGCAAAGATGTATCTTATGGGCTTTTTTTTATTTATTGATAATGGGTTTGCTCTTGACTAACTCCTGGGCTCATGACCTTACAAATGGCTCTGTTGGTTCTTGGACCATTTTGACAAAGTCCTGTAGGTACTGTAAAGCAGCAAGTAGTTTTGTATGTAGAATTGTAGAACTTGTTGCTTTATGTATGTCAGTTTTATTCTTAATTCTTTTGAAATCAAATAAAGAAATTAAGAATGGAACAATAAAAAATAACAGTAGTTCTGTCTAGGGTCGCCTCGCGGCATTCATGGTGCAAACACCTATTCTTGTATAATTATTTCAAATAAATTAAACTCACAGCAAAACAGTCTATTGATATAATCGTCACCACCCTTACCCTAGGAGGTTGCTAAAATTATCATATTGAACTATTCTTATATTTTAATTTGCTTCACTTAGTGACAACTGTGTGTTTTTTAGAATAATCATTTATTTATTTATTTTCTCCCTATAAACATGCTTAACTGGACACTAGACTGGCCTACCAGCATGCGGTGTGCTGTTGTGTTGCATACCAGTGTATCCATTACAGGTGTGGAACAGCACTCACAATTACAGGATACATTTGAATTAAAATTAAAATACATATTTACTATATTACTATATTTATAAATAGGTAATCTCTATTTTGTCTTAATTGACTTTGTTCATAAGCAGACATAGGAATCCATGGGGCAAAATTTTATGACAGGTAGGGAGTTCCTATATTGATAAACTCAATTATCAATGCTTGTACCATATAGGTACTAGTGATCACTTCAAGTTTTGTTTGTAAAAATATGTTTTTATTAAAAGTTTAGTAATTAAACAAAACAATAACGTAATTCTCTTCTTTTTTCAAAATGATTTTTGAAACTACTCATCATAATTTTTTTCTTCATTACTTTACTGTCCCATCTACTGTTGTTAAAATAAACAATCAGAATTTGTTAAACCTAGCAATCATATGTTTGTTGTCGGTGTACCTTATTAAATAAATAAATCATTTAAAATATGCTTTATATGAATACTTGTCATCAGAACTATACTTACAAAAAAAATAAACACAATGCTGGGGGCGATCACTAGTACATGGAACAAGCATCAATAATTGAGTTTATTGATATAGGAACTCCCTACCTGTAATAAAATTTTGCCCGGTGGATTCCTATGTCTGCTTATAAACAAAGTCAATTAAGATAAAATAGAGATTACCTATTACCAGCTTATTAGAAATAATTCTATCAAGCAGACAGGCTTGTCATGATAATGTGATGGGTGTCTCTCTAAAGCTGCACATTTAAACAGGATTTAGTGTTATTTTATTAACAGATTTGTTGGATAATTATATCACGAAGACTGGTTCAAATCAAAAACAAATATAGTTTGATTTAAAAGTTAAAGTAAATAGGTAGTGTTTTGATTTTAATTGCAACAAAAAAAGAACCTCATCCTTTTTGAAGTTGATTATTATTTTGATTTGTGTTGCTTTTGTATTCAAGCAATGATTGTAATAAATAAAAAAATATGAAATAATGATGAAGTATCAAAACTAGTTGGTTTAATTAATTGGAGTTATGAATATGATTGTTAATATTAATTTGTTATTGTTCCAGCCTGGTGCACGGCAGGTGGTGAGCTGGCTGGCTGGTAGGCTGGCTGGCTGGCTGGATGGATGGTTGCCCCATGGCTGAAATCATTGGCTGCTGTGCATGGAGACTTGCTGTTCTTCCTTAAGGTATGTCTACATTTTCTAGGTAGGTATATGGGTGAATTTCAAATTGCAGCAGGATAAATCTCATAATCTTACCTGGTCCAAATAACACATTTGTACCTATCCAAATAACATATCTCAGTGAAGTTGTACACCTATAACAATGTAATCAAATCTTAGAAGTCGATTTTAACCTACTGCTAATTATCAGATTGATTTGAAATTCTGCATACTTTTGTAATTCTGATGACAATAGAATAATATGGTACCGTCGAGCTGGTACGATGATGGGGACGGAAGGTGGTTATAGGAAGGAACTCCTCAATGGCTAATAGAAGATCTGTCGAGCTTGGAGTTTTGAGTAACAGAGTTTGAAGTTACTTGACTTTTTATAACGAGTTAATAATCAATGTTAGAAGTACAGTCGGCAAGATAAGTGTGTTAATAAAAATGAAATTTTTAGGTTAGGTTAGTCTTAATCACCTCAAAATTAACTTATATCCTATGGGTGTAGTGTAGGGCATTTCTTTGACTTATGGCTGAATGGATTTAAATGTTATTCAGTACATGACTTGAGAAGTTATTGACTTGATAGATATCCTGTTAATATTATATATGTGAAAGTTGGTATGTTCAGATCTGGGGATATTTGTTACTCAATTACGCAAAACGGCTGAACGGACTTGGAAGAAATTTGTCACACAGATAGTTCATTACCTGGATTAATATCTAGAAGAGAGGACAATAGAGAGATCTGTTAGGATGAAGCTGAAAGTTGTATATATGCAACTTGACTGGGGAAACTTCGATAGCGCGACGTGGAACATTAGTTACGCTATTGTCGCTGGTGGCGCTGCCCGTACATAGTTGTTCTCTACTTTCTACGTTTGGTCGCTAGATGTCGCTAGTCGCTACAAACACATAGGATAGTTTTTATCCCGTAAAAAATTGGTAGTTCCTGAAGGAAACCCGATAAGCGAACTTATACGCTGACGGAGTCGCGGGCAGACACTAGTTATGTATAAAACTGGAGCTTATTTATGAACTAGCTGCGCTTTGATAAGATGATGACTGTTCATATGAAATTCATATTTATCGGAACCCTATTAGGCTATTACTAAGCCTTCGCTGTCCGTCCGTCTGTTTGTTTGTCTGTCAGCGGGCTGTATCTCATGAACCGTAATAGGTAGTGGAAAATTTCAGTGTATATTTCTATTGCCGCTATCTATAACAACAAATAATAAAAATAAAATAAAATAAAAAATAACTCTTTTATGGGGGCTATACTCGTACAAGAAACGTTTTCTATCAACGTTATTTTGTTTTATCGTAAAAACGGTATTACAGGTGTGAGTATAGTGCCAACACTGCAAACCCTAAAGAAAAACAACAAATAATAAAAATTGGCTAAGTGCGACTTGAGCGGTACGGAACCCTCGGGACTCACACTTGACCATTTTTTAACACACTTATTATTATTAGCTTCACTTATACTATGTAGCTGATTTAAACAACTTCTTATTGTTATAGTGATTTGAAAGTTTTCAAATGTATGTAATTCAGTTCAGACAATAATTTCATACCATCCAGGTACCTGTTATGGCATGACAAATGAGGTGGTGGATGGAACTCATTAATGGCCAGTAGTAGTGAGATAGTTATCAGTCAAACAAATACGCCCACCAAGAAAATGTATTATTAAACTGTTTTTATTAGAAAAATCATATTAATGTAAGTGATAATGATAAAGCAAAATCGCAATTATGTATGGGATGGGATGTGAACACAAGAATAACAATACCCCAATGTTCCTTTTTCAGGACTATCCACTGCCATTCAAGAAACTTCAACATCCAAGAGAAAGAACTACAATTGCAGAAGTCAGAGCTCAAAGTCCAAAGTTATGACAGTTTACACCGGGCTGTGGTTACTAAGAAATCTGAAGAACGAGTACACCTAGAACACTCAATAACTGATAGAAATTCATTTATTTATTTCTCAGCATATGTTTATCAATATTTAGAAAAAAAATTGAATCATGTAATTACAACAAGAAAATATTTTTTTAAGTTACTTATTTCTGTTTACTCATTAACTGAGTACAATGGATTTTCCAATAACTGACTAAACTATTAAATAGGTAAAACTTCAATAAACTGAAAAATGTTATTATTATTGAAATTAATATAATATTATTAGCCGGATACAGGCGTCTATCAGTTGTCACAACTGCCTGCCTGATAAGTAATAATAATAATAATTGGAAAGAATTGATTAGTGATGGTTGCATTCAGTCCGAGCGCCGGTTGAAGCTCGAGTCGCTGAACTGAGAGTTCGCGGCCGCGTTGGGCGCTCGCATGTTTGGTACCTGTCGAGGTAGTTGCCTCCGCTTGTTGAGCCAAGTCTGAAACATTTGTTTTTTATTTATTTATTTTCGTCATATTGATTTAAAGTTTTAAACTTGGGAAATGGTTTATTTTATAATATATTCTTTCGTTGTATGGTTTGTATTATGTTTAAAAACAGATGAAGTCCATTTACCCTGGGCGTGCGAGGAGTTTAATCTGGTCTGGGTACGATGTATTACTAGACTCTTAGTTGTGTTGTGATTGATTGTGTCTGTGAATGGATCTCTTCATTAGTGATAGATCTCTCAGTTTGGTGATACTAAAGAAGTCTTAAGGCCGCCGTGTTAATTAATAGCCTAAGTCAAAATGAAAATTGTCTGTGGCCCAGTAACGGCAATTTTGATTATTGATGTGCCCATTTAAGTTAAAATGGGCTTCGGCGGAAAACATAATATTGTCAAAACTCCAACATTGTTTCAACAAAAACACGGCGTAAATTGTGATCATTCGGCTTCAGATCTTGCACTTATTGAATTTTATAGATTATTATAATATTAGATATAGAATATTAGATGTTTCGTCAAATGCGATGCAAATATGTTCTTGATACAGCGTGCTCAGCTGACCGACCGCTTGCGAGTTGATGGATCACGTTGTACGGAAGTTCTAACTTCGTTAATTGTTTCCTCTGTTCTGGTTGACCTTGGGCGTCCCGAAGGTTTCTGATTGAGAGTCGAACCAGTAGACTCGAATTTTCTGACCCAAAAACAAACACACTTACAGTGGGACACTGATTTAACTTAAGTTCGTAGTTATTTTACAATTGAAAATGGTTATACAAAAATAAAATTACATCAATAAATTACCGCTATATAAAGAACATTTATTTAGTAATAATAATGAAAAATTTAATTAAAATAACCTAAATTAAAACTATGTTACAACTAAATAACCTACAAAATAAAACTAAAATGAGACAACTAACTTTAAATTAACTTAAAATATAACGCTGCGGATTATCCGACCAAACCTTAAACTTGATTTTAATATTTGTTCAGATGGCCCGCAGCGTTAATCACAGCATCGCATCGGTCTTTTGATAGATTTGACTAAAGGCCGGTCGCAAAGCACAGCGAAAATCGTACGTTGACCTTTGCATCTACAAGTGGTCAACAACATTTTTATATTGTGTTCAAAATTAATTATTGACTGGGATGTAAATTTGCCAAATATAATGCACCAATTATAATATTTTAAAAATAATATATGATTACTAGAAAAATGAGACCGCCCCAATTTAAAATATTGCCTACTACAATTAACAAAGCATTTTACCTGTTTTTCTACTGAATTTTATTGTTCTCATTGTTAACGTGTTCATAAATCATTTAATAACAAACTACGTCTTTAAATGCTTAATTTTTTATCAGCAAATTGAGGATTTATATCTGGAGTGTCTGGACAATTTGATAAATATATAAAGAGGAACTAAGTAACTAAAGAGGAACGAAATAAATTTTAGATTGTTGTAGGTATTATTATTTTATTCAGAATCACTTTCAAAATCAGTTGCCGAGGAACTATCTGTCTCGGGTGGGTCCTCGGCTGTGTTGATTACAAATGAATCCACAGTATTATCAATTTTATCGTCCAAGCTTTCATATTTTTTTTCTTCTTTCTTCACATGTCCAATACAGTTTTGCCACTTTTCTGACGTGATTTGATTCAGGCCTTTCTTCAAAAGTTGTTTCACATCTGCCATTTTAAATGTGGTATTATGTCTTGCCACGTACCCCTTGACGTCTGCCCATATTAGCTCAATGGGGTTGAGCTCACAGTGGTAAGGGGGTAACCTTAATACCTCTACGCCGACTTCTTTTGCCATTTCGTCAATCAATCGTCAAACGTACGTTACGTTTGAAACTGTTTTTTTACGGCGTTTACTTCTAACATCAATTGCACTTTGGTTTCTTTTTTCTCAAACGCAACGTTGTTTGACGCCAGCCGGTTCTGAATCTGTGCCTTATTCCATTTTGATATTGGCGTTTTTTCTTTACGTCTTGAGTGGTAGCTGGCATTGTCCATAACTACCACGGCGTTGGGATCAAGTCGTGGCAGAGTCTCTTTGAACCATTTTTCAAATTTGTCCGCATTCATGGATTCGTGATAGTCGCCCGTTCGTTTGCATTCAAATACCAATTCAGATTCTGGTATAAATCCATTTTCAATCCATGCCTCCAATGTGCAAGATGATGAGCCTGTTTCCTTTGGATGTCGGGTTCTTGGCACCTGTTGATAATCCTTCTAAGAAGGCCTGCTTTCTTGATTTTACGGTGGTGTCTTCCCAAACCTTACCGACAGTGTGGCCTGAAAAAAATATAATTATTGTCTTATTATCATGTTGCTTATATCCAGCATAAACATTAGCATACTTGAAGTCAATCAGAAGTTAACAATACATAAAAAAATACACTAATAATTGAAAACGTGTATATCATTGCTACTCAAATAACGTACGCTATGTAAAGGCTTTAATTATAGTTAGGTACTGAGTAATAGAACCTTTATATTAGATACACTTAGCAGAGTACCTACAGACGAGGAATGGTTTTCAATTTTCGAGTCTAATTAAGGTTTAGTTCTAATTAGGCCAAAAACTCAAAAACATATTCATACTTTTTAATTAACTAACATGGTTACGATTACGTAACGATTTTAAACTAACATGGTCACATACATAACGATTATTATCAAACACGGGATATTTACCCTAGGTACACACACTTTGAAATAGATACATAATATACATAATTGTAAAATAATAATAAGAAATAAATAATTATTACCTGCATTGACCCAAGTTTCATCCAAATAATATATTGGCCGCTGTTGTTCTCGAAACCTTCGCATTTTATCGAGATAGTTTATGTGCCATAGTGCAATGTCATCTCTGTCTATAAGGCAGTTGTTTCGACTCCGTTTGACATATTTGAATATTAAATGTTTTAATATTTTCTTAAGCGACGTTAGACCCAAATTCGGCAAAGTTTCATCTGCATTGACAACCTGTAGCACTTTTTTTGTCGTAGGTAATTCGCCTTTTAAATAAAAACCATGCACAACCTTTCTAATACATGACTTGTCAAAATCATCTACTATCTCTACGATCGACAAACGCTTTTTCGGAGATGCTGCTGGTTTCACTGTGTCTGTTTCAACATATTCCTTCAAAACTCGGTATACAGATGATTTTTAAATACCCAATATATCGGCAGTTTTGTCCTTCATCTCGTGTTTAGACTGGTATTTATCCTCTGTTTATCCGGGTATTGCGGTTTGCACGCCAATTCTGTGGGACGTCTCGGTATCCTCTGAAGTGGTAACAGCACCAGGGGTTATAAACCACTCCGTCTATCTCGAGCTCACGACGTAAGGTCTTATAGGCGAAGGTCTTTGCCGCTATCGCGAGGCGTAGGGGAAGCATCGTACGTGATGCGACGCTGCCAACAATGTCACAAGGCCGTTCCATGAGTCCGCCAGGACTGGAACCGTCTGGTACCCAGATGGCCTGTTGTGCTATGCTGCCGTCGGTGCCAGTTGGTAAGGGCACCATCTTATATCGGCTTTGTTAAGCGATTTGATTTTTAACATGTTCAAAAAGAACACGACTCAGTGCAAATCGCCTGTTTCCGAGAGTAACGTCATCGAAATTCCGTTCGTCCGCTGCGAACAAGTCAGCGTCCCCTATGGCCTGGTTACGTACCAGGCGAATGGCTGGACGCCACCCAAGGAGGTTAATGGTCGGTCGATTCTCGACCTCCTCTTCTGCCTCCTCATCAGATCCGTCTTCCGCACCCTCCAATGGTCGCTCAGCTCCGGCTTCATGGCGTTGGCGAGCTGCGGCGCGGGCAGCGCGTTGCGCTACAGCAGCGGCCGCTTCGGCGGGGGGTGCTTCAACTGCTCCAACAGGTGCGAGTCCAGGGAGTTCCCACGAATTCCACTCCTCGTAGTTCGGGTGTGTGGTGTAGTGGTGATCCTCCAATACGCGTTGGAGACAAATGGCAGGGGCGGGGTAATGCTCATAGGTGCTGTGTGTCTGAGCTGTGAGTCTGCCGAAGTGACCTTCAGCATTTGGCAGTTCTGATGTTAAAACATGCCTGACGCCAGTAGCGTCCTCAAAATCCCCAAGACCAGCGAGATAGCTGGCTGCTCCTGCAGCGATCTGGGGCCGTTGGGCCTCAACGAATTCGACTAAACGTTGCTGATCTGGTGTACATGTGCCTCGACGCTTGGCAATTGTGGCCAGGCGATACCACCACATAGTGAGGTGGTAGTGGGTGAATCAACTTTTAAGGTACTCCCCATTTTTCGAGATGTTTCACAATTTATATTTTTTTTGAAAAACTATTTATTTGCTAACGTCGTGGCTTACACATTTATAAAATCAGACATATAGGCTAACATTTACAAAATGTTGTTCAAAAATGGTACAATTTTAAATAATAATATAGTTGGTAACGCAGGGGACGATGTTGTCCCCAGGTTTTGTATGAAAAATGTGCATTTTCCCCTGAGTTACAAGGGTTTTCCGAAAATTAAGAAATATTTGAGGTGTCTAACATGTGGGATCTGTAAATTTGATGGTCTGATTTTAATATTCATACAATATTATTAATCATAAGTCACCAGGAAAGATTTAGTGCCGCAAAAGAAAAGGAGTACCTTAAAAGTTGATTCACCCTAGTATGCATGTGCGGAGGCAGACACGATCTTACCGTAGTTCTTATCGTTAGTTAAGATCGCTTTATACTCGTGATCAACGAGTGAGACGTATCCTGCGGCGTCGGGTTCGAATTCCTGAATAGGTTTTCGGTTAACCAAACCGGTTTCTCCTTCAAGGATGAATGCCTCTAACCATAGCGGATCAGTTGTCAAAGGTGTTGATGTATTTGCTAGGTGTTTAGGTTGTGGCAATTATCCTTCTGTCAATTTATTCTTGGGGCGAGGAAAGGGCTTCTTCTTACGAAGTGGTGGCTTGCTGGTAGTATTTTTGCGCGGTTTATCGTCTTCCATGTTGATGTGCGAGTTGTCGTCACGACAATCACCTTTAGTTAAAAAGTTTATCAGCAGGCCAAGTATTTTTTACAAATTTAAATACGTTAATAATCATGAACTTCTCATTTTCACTTAAATGAGACATTTTTCTGTTCTTCCGTGGTGACACAAACTCTTTGAAGGGGCGTGAGCCGCTTGAGGTGGACGGAGTCGCTTCCATTTTCACTTTTAATAACAAAAACTTAACAGAACGGAAATAACCGAAAAAATAACGATAAACACAATAAACGTAAATTAAACAGCGATTTAGCCCGTCAAGAGTCCAAAAACTATGTGACCATAAGCGCATCCCGATATGGAATGGCGATGCTGTGCCGGTTTAAAAAGGCACCAGTAACATTCCAAGCAAAATAACACGTGCAGAACATCTCGCCCGTATAAATGCGCGCCTACGGTTTACAATCTCTGCAGCCGGCGTTCAAGGTAATCGTGTGAGCGTGAGGGCAATATTACTCTGCGCGTGCGACAGAGACAAATAGGGATAGGTCAGTGTTCGATTTTCGCTGTGCTTTGCGACCGGCCTTTAGTTTTTCACAAAGGTCTGAACCTCCAAAAGGTCTCGCATATTCCTTCGCAGTGGGCGACAAGATCCTCTTTGCGACGTTCGTTTCTATTATCCCACTTTTGAACCATGAGCGCCTACAAGTGCTCTATCGGGTTTATGTCTGGCGATTTAGATGGCCACGCGATTGTTTTGATATCATTCTGCGCGGCCAACCAGTCATGTAGATCCCGGTCAGCCTCCCGGGGAGAAAAGAGAGTTGTCCGGGACCCGCAGCACTCATCCAGCCCCACATATTTACTGTTATGCGGCTGGATTCGTTATTTGGGTTAACATTTTTAGGTTCATACCTTGTATTATTGGGACGCCATAAATACCGACGTCCGAGTTGATTCGATTTAAAACATGTTTCATCAGAGGAAAAAAAAATAAAAATCGCGAAATTCTCGAGCGAACCTAATTCTCTGAGCACGATGGGCTTCAGTCAGTGCAATTTTTCTTAGCTGGTTTTCGATTGTGGATTTCATTAGCATGAAGACTGCGTCGAATCGTTTTTGTCGAGCAGTCAAATTCCTCGGCGAATCGTTTTGTTGGCGTGAACGGATGTTCCTCGTAGGTGCTGACCATCCGCTCCACCTGCTGCGGCTGCAGCGCGCGCGGTCCTCCAGGCTGCCCTCGGCTTCGTAACGAGCCACCCAACGACGAACCGTATCTCTCTGGAAAATACACTCAATTTCAGATAGGAAAAAATTAATATCAAGAAAATATTAAATTAGATAAAATGTTCAATGTGATAAAAAATCACTTTCCACCAAAAACAAAAAAGTTAGTGACAAAGTTTGATTTCCCGCAATCACTTGGACCTGCAATAATGGCCGTGAATGACAAAAAACTGTCTTTCCTCTTCAAACTTTATCAGCTAAATAAAACAAATATGAAAGTAGGAATATATTCAGGGTGTCCGGTGGCAGATTTATATATAAAAAAACATATTAAAAAAAAAAACTACCATTCGTCCTGTTTTAATTATAAGTTTATTATGTTAATTTTAACTGCGGATTCTATTTTTTGAAAATTACGTTATCTAAATGTTGTCCACCATGTTGCACGCATTGTTCAAAACGAAGCCTCGCATTTTGTCCCACTCGCTGTAACAGACTTGGTTGAATATTCTCTACTTCTCGGCGAATATTTTCTTTTAAGTCTGCAATAGACCGTGGATTGCTATTGTAGACCTTGCTTTTAAGGTACCCCCACAGGAAAAAAAACCATTGGTGTTAAATCCAAGGCATTGGGATGTCTCCAAAGCGACTAATCAGTTTTCCTGGAAAATTATCGCGACCTTCATCGATGTTTTAGCCGTGTGTGGCGTCGTTCCATCCTGCTGAAACCACGTGTGCGATGAGTAAGAGGGATGTGCTAGCAGATGCGGGACAAAAAAATCTGTTATCATTTTACTGTAATTCTCACTATTCACATTAATTGTTTGACCTCTAGAATTTTCGAAAAAATGGGGTCTAATAATTCCAATGACAAAGCACACCACACCGTAACTCTCGAAGAGTGTAAAGGCCTCTGGTGTTTCAACGGCGGATTTCGAGTTCGCGGAGCCCAATACCGACAGTTTTGTTTATTTACGTGACCGCTCAAGTAAAAATGGGCCTCGTCGCTCAAAAAATTGAGTTAAGCGAGCGAAATTTCTTTAGCATTTGTTCACAAAAATTCTGCCGCAAAATAAAATCCTTTTCACTTATTTCCTGCACTATTTGTATTTTAAATGGAGGAAATTGGAGATCCTTTTTCAATATTTATTTATTTATTTGACATGCCAACAGCACATAAACATCACAATTGAGATACACACAAACACAGAGTTTACAATCAAAGTTTATGGGCCAATAACAGGCACGCGACAGCAATGAAACGGTCTATTTAGGGACTAAAGCTAAAAGTTAAACAATGAAACAATGAATTATCTATTAGTACAATTTAAATGAATATAATATGAAATTAAGAAGTCTGCGTGAAAATCGGCACTTTACGTCTTAGCACAGGTACGGAGTCATGAAAAATATCTCATATACAGTTGACTTTGGGAGCCCCAAAGCGGCTGCCCTTTTTCGCACAGCAAGTCTTGGATTTTCTCGCAGGCTCCGTTCCACCGCCGATATGTTCTCAGGGGTTCTTGTGGTTCGACTCGGTCCTGCCCTTGGAATATTCTGAGCTGAAGAAGTTTCGCGGAATCTTTGCACCCATGATCTTATTAAATTTATACTTGGAGCATCACTCAACCGTCGAATATTGTAATGACTGCAAAATTCTCGCCGAGCAGTTATATAGGAATAGTTCGCCTTAAAAAATGCCTCGACTGCGTACGCGCGCTGTGCTCCAGACCACTGCGACATCGCGTTTAACAAATCCGCATGAGCGGTGATTCAAATGACGCTACCCTCCCCCTCCCACCGTTTATTACTTTTTAAAACCGCATAAAAATGAAACTTTATTTTTGTCCTATATTTTAGGAAAGGTTTCAGGATATCAAAGAAACTCCACGTACACGTCAATTCCGTTATTTATTCGGTAGCAGACTGCCATACAAAGATGGCCGCGCGTCAATCTCAAAATTACCTTTACCCACATATGCTACAATTTTTTAACTAAAGCTACATTTATTAAACTACCTTAATTTATAATGACCCCAAGCCACTGTGTCATAAGAATCTTCACAAAGATATCTTTTTGTGTCAGAATAAGATAATGATATTTTATTAATTTTTTGTGTAAGTATTACATGTTTAATGGAACAGAAATCGGTGCATTTCTGAAAATACATTTTTTTCTCATTTAGACAACGTTTATAATCATCCATCTGAAACTTAGTCACACATTTATTGACACCTTAGGCCTAGCCGCTATTTTATCTTCAACATTTAAATCATACATTCTGGATCTTAAACCTACAAATTCTTTTAAAATTTTACCTTTATTTTCATCTTTGAAATACCCCAATTTTTTCTTATTTATACATGGATAACCGTATATAATATGGATAGTCAGATGTATAAAAATATTTATCTAAGTCGTGTTTGATATCATCATAGAAATCATCTGTAAAAATTTGATATATCAAACTATCCGTACAACAATTTAACATTTTTATCATATTTTTGTTTCATGTACTTATAGTGAAAGTCGTACATAAAGTTTTTGATATGTCTAATATACAGAAGCCTAAGTAAATAGGTTTGTTGTAAATCAGTTTAGTTTTTTTCAATTGTACAGCTGCCAAGATTTCTGAAAAAATAGAAATACTATGGGATTCGGGACGAGCTACGTAACTTTCGATTCCTTTGATGTGACCATCATTTGCCCAATGGGTTAACAATTTCACATCAACCCTTTTATCAATGTTTTCCATAGTCTTTCCGAAAATTGCATTGTTCATTAGCTTGTAAAAGTCTCTTTCAAAATCGGTTTTAGCACTTGTTCTTAATGTGGTATTCAAATCAATATACTTTTAAGCCAGTTAGATTGTTTAAATGTTAAAATTCGATGGACTTTTGTTAAATTCAATCCATTTCCTGAACACTATCAGATTTCTATAGTGCAAAATATATATTTTTTTATAATTCAAATTTGGAACCAAATTTTTTTGGTTACTTTTATCAATTATTACATGTTCAGGACAAAATGGAAGATCTGAATGAGAATCATGTAATGAATCGGGGTATTCAAGGTCTACTTCTAGAATGTATCCATAGTCAGCATCTTTTGAAATTCTAAAATCCGTGTTAGGGTCAACCCATTCAAATTCACCAACAGGAAGGTGCTGAGACGCCCAACCATACAAGTAATTTGCATCGAGGTAAGTGAGATAGGATGACAGTTCATCAGGATTAAATTCCGGCATGTAGTAATTATTTGATTTAGCATATCGATAGCTACATTGTGATATGCCACCTCGAAGTCCTTTTTTAATAAACGAAACTTTTTCTAAATCTGTTAAAAGCTCAAGTTTTACTTCAGTTATTTTTAGCATAGCATCCCAACTGAGACCAGGTGCAGTATAGTAATGAGCAGAGTCCAAGTCGTATGTTTTAAGACGCACAGATCTAAAATTCTCAAAGATAGAAGATAGAAGTGCATCTGTTTTTAAATACAAGTTAGAATAATCCAACATTATTTTACAATTGAAATTATTCCAAACGTTTTGTGCATGTTTATAATCCACACTTGTTATTCTGCTATCGGTGAGAGAACTATAAAAATCACTTATACTAGGTAAAGCTAACGCTTCAAGAGATTCATACGATTTCATAAACTCATATGGAAATATCCCCTTTTGCTTTAAGAGCTGAAAATCTTAATTTCTAGTGTATTGCTTTCTTAGTTCACAAAATTGATGCTCTTGAAGGTTTCTAGATAAACTCAAAATCAAAATATGTATTTAGTAAATTGGCCACATACGGGCTCTTTTACACGTCGGTAATATAGAGTGAATATACCAGCGTTTCGGAAAGACCATCATTGCGGAGAAGAAGCGCCGCAAGAAACGGTCATTTTTTCACACATAAAATACAATAATACTTAAAAGTAAGTTACATTACAAGGTAACAAATATTAATTATTAGAACTAGCACAAATAAAAACATTACAAATGTAAGGTCAAATACATTAAACTAAATATAATGACTAGGAGAACAACACGACGAGGTCTCTAACTATCTAAACTACTCGACATGAACCTAAAGGAATCAACAAATCTCAGTGACAACCATCTCTTATCGAATTTCAGTTGTTTACTGAACGAAATATATTTTTATTTATTTTGAGGGATAATATCAATAGCTCCTTCGCGAAAATTTTAAGCTTTTACAATAAAATGTGCGTCATAATTACTGAGATTGTGAAAAAATACTGGAACGTGTGAAGGAGGCGTTAATTTATATTCACATGCTTTATGTGCAATTTCCCTGTAGTCCAATCATGACTGAAAACGCTTTGAGATGTTAAGTCATTACCACAAATAAAACATTTATTATTAGCTTCCTCAATTTTATTCGAATCACTCTGATTTAATGCGATTGGATTTTTTCGAAAGCGAATAAATTTATTTATTTTTGCTAAGTCACTATAAAGGGTATCCATAAATACTTTAGCACAATCTGGACCTGTATATGAGCAATATCGTGAAAGGCTATCATCAAATGAACACTTAATGATAAAACCAAAACTGTACATTTCATGTTGTTGAATGTTTTTTGTGTAAGATTTTGATGCATCTGGATCGCATGATGATATCGGGTTTAAAAATGCCTCAGTCTGCGTACACAAGAAACAGAAATTTTAGCTTTCGCTGGTATTTATCGAAATAAATCTTATCACTTGCAACTTTTTCACCGAACCAATTGGTCTTTGTCCGTTCATGGTTTGGGAATTCAACAACAACGTGACTGCAATCATTTTTTTGATTGTCCGTTAATTTCTCGTTTGAATAAAATACCAATAAACAACCATCGCAAATGTGAAAGCTATAATTGGTTGTTGATAATTGACGGCTTACTAATCGAGATAATTTATTTATGTAGCAATAATGCCCCTGACGACCCTTATTTACGTAACGTAAATTTATGTGTGTTGATTTACGACATATAGTGAAGTAGAGTGGACCGTTCACTTCATGTGATTTTGGCTTTTCATTATAATATAACCCAAAAACATTGATGCTTATATCATTTAATTTTTCAACTTTATGAATATCTGTCGATTTAACTGGGAATAACACATCCGCAAACTTTAATTTGTGTTGATGTACAATGTAGGACAACACTCTCTGTGAAACATCCTTAACTGGATACAACGCTGAAAGCAGGGCCCATTTAAGACACTCGACTCGTGGTCATAGTTTTGCACGTTAATGATTGCTTTTAAATTTAAATTTATTAATGTTCAAGTCTAGGTATTTAATATGTTTAAGACTCCATCCACTATCTTTTTTTTCAAAATTTGAAATCTTATAAGAAATTTAACTTTTAAAATTTTCAAAAAATGTTTCCCTGTCGTCATCTTTGCAAACGGTCCAACTCAAAACGTTAAAATCGAAAAAGTTCCTGATTCCTTTGGATTCCTGTATAAATTCTGCATGTAATATAAAACTAAACTTGAAAATAGCTGATTAATGGTCTCGTCTATAAGATTGAGAGATGTTTTAATCCTATCAAAAAATTTCAGGTGTCTCAAATTCAAGGTTAGTTTTTTTCTTGTTCTGACATTATCCTATAAGATAATAACCTATTTCCAAATGCAACTTCAATGAGTTGTATATTGGGATATTGCTGAAATTTAATACAATTATTTTTATGAATATTACTCCTTAAATGCTGTGCATAGTACCTTCTGGAAACTTTCCGATTGCAGGTTTTGCACTCGACGGTGGCTGTGACCCGAGGTCTTGTAGTGCTTCTTCTGTTACATGTTTTCTTTTGACTCCACGTGTTACATTCCTGAAAATGAGACAAAAATTCAAGTATAAATATAGAATAATGTGATGTAAGTAGTCACTTAAAGGACAGTAATAGGTAGGTAGGTACCTGATTTATTTTGTTGACAAATCAAACAATACGCTTCCATGGGTAAAACATCATCTATTTCATCGTAATCAGAAGTTAACGATGAAACAATGGTAAAGTGCCCAATGCAAGGGGTGATAAATGGTTTTATATCAGGATCACGAGCTATTGTTTCATTGAGTTTACCACTGATAAACCACTATCTTAAATATTGATGAAAACAGTTTATTAACTCCGGTTTGCTAAACATTTCAATATCTTCACTAGGCACAGACATCGTGATGGTGAATGGGAAAATTTTTGTTTAGAATGTTGCTTATATTGGCTTCGCCTCCCCATTGCTAGTTCACAATCAAACGAAAACATGTCAATACTTGTTTAGAAATAAAATACTTAACGACAACTGCGACCGATTCTCGACTTCTTCACAATGTTGATGGAGTTCAATATCGAACAGGGACTTATTAAGATCCGAAAGGTCTTGACAACGTTCGTAAAGGTCTTCATCGTAGAGCGAGTTTTGTAGATCCATTTTGTAGTTTGACTTTTACGGATGAATATACTTCGTATGGTCTAAGTTGATCGTGATACAGTATGGTTTGTTTTGCGTTGCTTATGGTCGGGGCAAAAGTATTTTCGTATTTTTCGTACAAAGGAAAAACAATTTTTCAAGTTATATTTATTTATTTATTTATAATATGTACATGCCGTTTTGATCGATGACTTGTTGCCATCTTGTGGGTAGTGCCATGATTCCATTGCTGTAGAAATTCTGAGATTTTAAAAAAATCTGACAGGTAGTTTTGACAGTGTTCTCTTGATATTAACTTTATGCTTCCTAAAGAATTCTTCAGAAATGAAATGAAATGAAATTCTGAAGTGACCGAAACAGGTGGAAATCCGATGGAGCAAGGTCGGGGCTATACGGTGGATGCATCAACACATCCCAGCCAAGTTCTCTCAATTTTTTCTGGGTGGCTATAAATGAGTGCGGTCTGGCGTTATCATGATGAAAGACTACGCCCTTTCTGTTTATTAACTCCGGCCGGTTTTTCTCAACGGCTTCTTTTAATCTCATGAGTTGCTGGCAGTAGAGTTCAGAATCGATAGTTTTACCCGGCGACAAAAGCTCATAGTGGACAATTCCTTTCCAATCCCACCATACACACAGCATCACTTTGTTCCGAGTTAAGCCGGGCTTTGCCACTGTCTGTGGAGCTTGTCTATGCTTCGACCACGATCTGCAAGTTTTCCTGAAGTTACAATAAATAAGAATACTCAACTGGATAAATCACTGTTTAATTCAAAACACTAAATAACTAATTTACACAGTAAATGCTTAAATCTAGCACACTGAGCTATCTGCTGGACTGTTAACTGAGGATTGTCTTTTATGGAATGAATCCCCGGGCAGCCGAGTCCAGCCCTTATAAAGGCTCGGTTACCCGCGCGGGGAGGCCTTCCGCACCCGCTTCCGGCGCGCGCGTCGTAGGTCAGTGCAGCCAACCTTACCGCAGTCTAATGACAGCGCGACTTCCGGAGTAGATGGCAGCACTAGGCTCATTGTGTGTCGGTTGATTTTGTTGCGTCACGCGTTGTGTGTCCCCCGGACACAGTGGCGCCAACATCCGGCCCTCCTGAACTGTGTCTGTCCCTAGACACACTGCTCTCTGAAAGTAAACAACGTAACTTAAGTATATACTTGTAACATTTGTGATTCCATGTCATGGACAGGTAATGATTGTGACAATAATGTTCTCACTAAGTGACCGACTGAAAGTTCATACAAAAGCAAGATTCCTGACTTCAAACCACAATGCTCAGACTCGCAGTCTACATGGTAGCTGAAGCTATCCAGTTTATTAGCTCAACGGTGTATGAACCACGTCTTCACTCAAGACAAGCTCAAGGTCGAACCTCACTTGTGTTTGTAATGAGAACATTACACCCAATTGCGGTAAGTAATTAAAACCATTTAAAAGTATTTAGTGATTAAATTATTGCCCATTATAGATTGTTATTAACCAAATAGATTCTGATGTTATTAGTTTGTCAAATAAAATAATAAAACATGTTATGAATTAAATTAATCACTTTACCTTATGCCGTTTTATTAAACTCTTATGTACATACCAATAACGCCAACATCCTCATCCCAATCCACAATCCTGATCCATGGTTTCATGTTTTCTACACAAGTGGTGCCAGCATATTTTTTGTGTGAACGCTCGCTGCCCATAATATCAACTATATGATATCTATCTTTTCCAAGGATCTTTGTGACTTTAAAAGGTCCCTTAAAAACTGGTAACAGTTTTGTACTACTGCCATTGTTATTCTGACTAGGTACCTTTATGAGAACTAAGTCTCCAATCTCATATTGTTTAGCAGCACAACGCTTAGCGTCGAAACTCTGTTTCTGATGCATGGCATCTATCTGTATTCGGGCATCGATGTCATGTCGAAGTTGGGTGACATCTATAACTTCTTCTTGATCGGGTAAAAATATGTCACTCTCTGTCCTCAGGCGGTACCCAAAAAAAACTTCACTGGGAACTGCATTTATAGTCTTTTGCAGTGTGCTATTAATGCCTTGTTGTAGGGTTGTTAGAACATCGTCCCAGTTTGTATAATTGTTGTCCGCTCCCAGTGAACGCAGAGCTTCGACTATCGTTTTGTTGTAGCGCTCAACCTGCCCGTTCGACCTCGGCATGCCAGTTGCTATAGTGTGTGCACGAATATTCTTATCATTGCAATACGTTTGAAAAGCCTTAGCCGTAAAAGCAGGACCGGCATCAGTGACTAGTCTCCTCGGGTTGCCAAAAATTTTGAATAAGTTATCCAACTCTCTTAGGACCCAAGCAGTGCTTGTATCTCGTACCGCGGATATAAAGACGAACTTTGTAAATGCATCTACTAGTACCAGAATATGACAATTACCTTTTGATGATTTAACAAATGGACCTACGTGGTCTATATGAGGAGTGTGAAAAGGGCGCGCATATTTCGGAATTGGGAATAACTGGCCTTCCTTTTTACCACTTTTATTTTTGTTATATAAACAATGTAAGCAATTTTTTTATGTATTTAGTAACAGTTTTTTTCATTTTAGGAAACCAATACTTGTGTTTAATTCTTTCCAACGTTTTATCGACAGCAAAGTGACCTATCTTATCATGATTGTACATAATTACTTGCCAGACACAGTTTTTAGGTACAACCCATCTACGACCTATTTCAGTGCGTCGGTAAACTTTATTTCCGAGCAGTTCGTATTCATTGAAAACGCTCCTATTAGCATCGGCATCTCCTGATAATAAAATGTCTCGGATTTTACATAAATTTGGGTCTTGTTCCTGAACGCTCAAAAGCCAGTCAGCTTCGGTAATGGACATAATTATTTGTTGTTCGCAACTTTCACCACTAAAGGCTGGGTTTCTACTAAGTGCATCAACAAGTTGCATTTTATTACCGGGTCTATGGCAAATTTCATAGTCAAATTCTTGGGTCATGAGCACCCACCTTGCTATTCGTGGCAGCACTTCTTTTTTTGTCAAGGAATATCTGACTGCATTACAATCAGTTATTAATTTGAATTTTCGGCCTAGTAAATGTAAACGAAATTTTTGTAGTGATGTCACAATAGCAAGGAGCTCGAGCTCAAATGAGTGGTAACGTTTTTCCTCGTTAGTAGTTTGTCTACTGTAATAATACACAGGCCGCTCACCATGTTCATGCACTTGTACCAATATCTCAGCTATACCTTCCCTACTCGCGTCTGTATATAATATAGTTTCTTTTTCGGGATCAAATATAGCTAATATAGACTCGCAAGTTAATGCTTCTTTTAGTTGTTCTACAGTACGGTCATGTTCGTCTGTCCATTGCCAGCGTTGGCCTTTTTTTAAGAGTTTTGTTAGCGGGCTACTTATTATTGCGCAATCTTTAATAAATTTGCGGAAGTAATTGACCAATCCTAAAAACTGGCGCAACTGATGAACAGTTTTGGGTACTGGAAAATGTTTAATCGCTTCAATTTTCTTTGGCGTAGGCTTAATACCATCGCCATTGACCTCATATCCAAGAAAAGTTATGTTGTTTAACAAGAACGAACACTTTTTTAAATTTAGTGTCAATCCGTTTTCTTTAAATATTTGTAACACTGATTCCAATGTTGCCAAATTTTCTTCAATTGTTTCAGAAACAATTAAAATATCGTCTAGGTAAACAATTACATTTTTGAAACGCAAATTACCCAAAACTTGGTTCATCATGCGCTGGAAAACCGATGGTCCATTAGACAACCCGAACGACATGCGTAGGAATTCATAATGTCCGTCCTCGGTTATGAATGCAGTCTTGTCTATCGAATTATCATTTACACGTAACTGATAATACCCACTTTTCATGTCGAGACTAGTGAAATATCTACACCCTTTTAACCTATCTAATAAGTCTCCTATGCGGGGCATGGGATATTTTTCTTTTGTAGTTACTTTATTTAATGACCTGTAATCTACACAAAGACGCTTTTCTCCGCCTTTTTTATCTACCAACAGCACAGGGCTGGCGTATGGGGACTTACTCTCGCGAATTATATTGTTTTGGAGCAGTTCATCGATTATTTTACGTAATGATACCCTATCAGGTTCTGATAACCTATAAGGCCTTGAGTAAATTGGTTTTTTCGATTCAAGTTCAATTTCTATCTCGAAATCCTTAACATTCCCTAACGAACATAAATCAGTCGCAACTGTTTCTGGATATTTGGCAAATAATTCTCTTAGAATACCTTGATAGCTATCCGGGACGTTAAATTGGACTTTCCTATTTTCTATATTCCTAATTTCCTATTCGCATATACATAACTGATGCATCTTCGGTCACATTTCTACCAGCTAAGATGTCACAACCTGACAACACATCGATAATGTAGAAATCTACTTTTTCAAATTCTATACCGTCTAAAATCAGAGAAGTCGTTATATATTCGTCTACTAAAACCATAGAACCGTTTGTGAAGCCTTGTAACTGAATTGGTTTTTTCAATTTAAGTTTTGTCAAATTGAGTTGGTTTACTAAATCCAACGTTATTAAAGAACAATCACTACCCATATCAATAAAAATCTGCTGTGAAAAGCCTCCAATACAAGCAGTTTTATGAAATTTATTTTTGGTTTCACATGACGACACAAACTTTACTTCTTTTTTCATTTCAGCTGTTTTTTTATTCCGACAAAAACTTTCTGAATGCCCTTTCTTACTACAATAGTTACACACTTCTGTACATTCGTTACGCTTATGATTACCCCCACAACCAAAACAACTTATTTGTTTTATGGTTTTAGCAGGTGTTGGTACCTGACTTGGCGCGGCAACACGACTCGACTGCTCTGATTTTATCGTATTTCCAAGGTCATGTCTTTTGGAGGGAGGCTGAGGTGCCTTGTGCTCAATGATAGGGCCGTAGCTGGTACTTTGAGAACTACATACACGACCGTGAAGAAATGATGCAAGTTGATCGCATGTATTTATGTTACCGGCATCTACCGACGCACATATGTTAGAGTCATCAATGTTCCCTATTATGATGGAAATAATGTCCCTATCAGAAAAATTTAGATTTAACTTGTCTATTTTGCATTTCTGTTGGAAATAGAACTCATAGAGTTGTTGTTGCGTAACTGGTTTACTGTCAATTATTTCTTTTAGTAATTTAAACATGTTACGTCTTGTTTGGAATGTGAAAGAAATTTTATCCCTCCATTGTTTCCATTTCCAACTAGCCCAACTACTTTCATTTTTTAAAAATGAGTCGTACCATGTTTTTGCTGTACCCTTTAATTTATTAACAGCTTGATAAATTATCAACTCATCCTTCCAACTAAACGTCTTTGCATGCAAATCGACAATATTGAGCCAATTATCTACTTTATCCGAAAGTGGGTCAAATTCTGGTACCATTGAATTCAAAACCGTACTATGGCAACCCGATCCCTGACTATCAACATATTTTTTTGCTTTTCTACGTGCGGGTGAAGGTGTATAGCTTCTACTGGACTTACTGCTTGAACTTGAAGAGGACGAGGACCTCGTGCGCTTTCTCCTTTTCTTTTCGCGTTCCCGGGCTCGAGATTTACGACCCATTTGTAGGCTGGAGTTCTCTTGAAGCACTTCTGATGCAAGTTTTGCTGAAGTTACAATAAATAAGAATACTCAACTGGATAAATCACTGTTTAATTCAAAACACTAAATAACTAATTTACACAGTAAATGCTTAAATCTAGCACACTGAGCTATCTGCTGGACTGTTAACTGAGGATTGTCTTTTATGGAATGAATCCCCGCGCAGCCGAGTCCAGCCCTTATAAAGGCTCGGTTACCCGCGCGGGGAGGCCTTCCGCACCCGCTTCCGGCGCGCGCGTCGTAGGTCAGTGCAGCCAACCTTACCGCAGTCTAATGACAGCGCGACTTCCGGAGTAGATGGCAGCACTAGGCTCATTGTGTGTCGGTTGATTTTGTTGCGTCACGCGTTGTGTGTCCCCCGGACACAGTGGCGCCAACAGATCTTTTTCGGACGTTCTTATCGTAAGTAATCCATTTTTCATCACCCGTAATCAACCATTTTAGAAATGATTCGGATTTATTTCGTTTTAACAATAAATCGCAAATTGAAACACGTTGCATTAGGTTTCTTTCAGTGAGATCGTGTGGCACCCAAATATCGAGCTTTTTCTTGTACCCAGACTTTTGTAAATGACGTAACACTGTTTTGTGATCAATATCCAGTTCTTCAGCAATGTCGTAACTACTAATATGTCGATCTTGCTCCACTTTTTCATAGATGGCATTGATTTTATCAGTAACAGGGCGTCCAGAGCGATCTTCATCTTTCACACTTAAATTTCCAGACTTAAAACGCTTAAACCACGATAGTGCTACTCTTATTGATACCGCATTAGGTCCATAAACCGCACAAATTTTATTCGCGGCATTAGTCGCATTTTTGCCTTTTTTGTAATAAAACTTTAAAATGTATCGAATTTCTTCGTCACACACGTCCATTTTGATAGCTCAAAAACAATTGAAAAATGCCGGGAACCAGTTATTTTTTTAATTTTATTTTATTTCAGAATGTTGACTTTTAATGGTATTAAAACCAGCCAGGTACATTTAGTATAGACGAAGAGGTTTGATTACAATTATACGGTCCAAATACGAAAATACTTTTGCCCCGACCTATTATAACCCGAATCATTGGTTCGTTGGTGAGGATTCCGTTGTGGGCTGAGATGGAAATGTTTTATGGCTGTTTTTTCATTTCTTGGTGTCAATTAATTTTTTGTGCAGTGGTTTTTACCTGCAATCTTTGATTATATACACTCTAGATACCGCGTGGCCCTGTAATCACTGCAACAGAAACAGGCGAGGCGAGTTTTTGTAGCCTTGTGTGCGTGACAGCTTTGTCTTACACTCGTGCCACGTCATTTTATTTATCTCTGTGTGCGTACATAAGGGATGCCTGTTAAAGTCATATTTCCCATTTTATTGGTAAAACAGATCATGTTAAGGTTTAGTGTTTTAAAAATTAAATTTTAAATTGAAGTTTAGTGTTGTGAGTTAAGACTAGAGTTCTAGAAAGTAAAATAAGATATAAAATCGAATTGAAATGGTTAACTGGGTTAGGTCAAGTTAAGCAGAATGTTTTTGATTTACAAAATAGTAGGATATGAAATAAAATACAATTTTGCACACAACTTTGATTTTATTTGTAAAAAAAAAGATAAAATACATTTATTCTATATCTCCATCTCCTTCCAACGTATTGCGGCGTCCCTCTCGTTAGGGTGAGGGTAATGGTGGTGTAATCGGTGCTTAAGAGAAGACCACTGCCACTGTATTATAGCTAAAGCAGAAGAGAAACTAGGCCTACTGTTCTCTTCATTTTTGTAAAATTGAAACAGGTTTTTTTTTAATGTTTGTTAGTTCAAAATCGATATCTAGGAATTTGTGTGGTCTCCGACAACGAATCCGTTAACCTAGGTTATCCGCAGATATCGATTTTGGTAGCAATCGGTCGTACAACTAAAAAATTCAAGATGGCGGCTACTTTTTCTCAATCTGTCAACGAATTCATTGTTGGAGACCACACATATCCCCAGATATCGACTTTGGAAGTAATCGGTCGAACAACTAAAAAGTTCAAGATGGCGGCTACTTTTACTCAATCTGTCAACGGATTCACTGTCGGAGACCACACAAATTCCCAGATATCGATTTTGGAAGCAATCGGTCGAACAACTAAAAAGTTCAAGATGGCGGCTACTTTTACTCAATATGTCAACGTATTCATTGTCGGAGACCACACATATCCCCAGATATGATTTTGGAAGCAATCGGTCGATTCAGAATTGTACACATTGAATGCTGGTACATGGAAAACGGGAGACGGCGATCGAGTCGGGGGTCAATACCTCTCATCGCTTCGTAGGATCTCTCAACTTGGTCGATATATCCGGAGAACTCAAAGTTCTGAGAATAGTTCTCTTGAACCGGAATCGAACTACTGTGGGGTCCAATGTCGTACAGAGGTTCATCTACGGGAGCCGTTTCTTGCACGGCTTTGAAATCGTAGGCAGCAGAGGCATCATCTTTCTTCTCTTGCTTGTTCCTCTTCTTTTCCTGTTGTTTGTCTCTCCAGGTAGAGCTGCGTTGTGTGGGGCCTCTTGGTTTAGGAGGGCGTTCTTCAAATGCGCCTCTGACCTATCGTTCTCAGCAACTTTCTGTTGCTGGAAGTTGTACGCACGTCTTTGACTGCGGGTGCCGGGATTCTGTCGTCGGTCTTGGTTTTCACTACCGCTAGCGGGATTACCACGCTGTAGCCGGATAGCGTTTCGTCTACTTTCGTAGGAAGACATCCTGTCTGAGTTTAAGTTCAACTTGAAAATATTGTCATAAAAACGACTAACTAAAAAGGGCGGCTTCTTTTACTCAATCTGTTAAAGGCAGATAATGTAATGTTTAAATTAATTGAATGTAATGTTTAAATTAATTTTAAGTTATGTTTAAAAGATTTTAAGTTAAATTGACATGTATGGTTTTTAAGTAGTTATCTAATTTAATGTCTTTAAGAGGGTAATCCAAGGGTTATATAGAAATTAAACCAATTGTGTAGTATTTCAGGCTGGTTTATTTGGCCCCGCCCTTCAAAACTAGGGTTTAATAGCTAAATTATTAATAGAAGGTTGTTTTGGACAGTGGTGTAAATGTTGGTCGATTAAAAGATTCCCTACTACAGTTTAAATAGTAAAATAAGTTACAATTGGAGTGGACTCAGCTGTGACAAGCAGTGCGGGTTCGCCTCGGTGAGCCGAGCGGGGTGGACAGAAGCAAATTCTGTCTTTTAAGCTCAACTGGTGCAGTAAGATGGGAAGTAAGAAGCTAGCCCGTGCTAAGTGCCCGTGCTATGTACCCGTAGAAGTTACCCGTAGTAAGTTACCCGTAGTAAGTTCTTCCTGGAATTGGCCAGTATAACATTTTAGGTCATCCCGGAGAACATAATTTTAGAAAAGATGGGAAATATCGGTGCAATCACGCATATAGTAATGTAAGAGCCTTCCCTAGCAAGTGCAAGAAGGACATACAGGCGATGAAAGAAGGATTTGGCATGATAATGGAACACAAGTAACATAATCTCAAAAATATGAAAATCTATAGCAAAATTGTTTTTAATCTTACCTTTTGGAGGAAAATAACCCTGCCTATAGGTGTCTATTGGATAATGTCGACTCCGGAGCAGGTGCACAGCCCATGCAAAATGGTATTCTCAAAGCAAGACGCAATGACGTAGAGTGAGGCTGTAAAAACACAAAAATTAAGCATATGCTTATTTTCACAAAACGCGGAGTGGTACCACGATGATTATTACTCACTTTCTTTAGAAAATCTCTTTGCCGACGTGACACAAGAAAAGGCCTACGTCCTGGGTATTTGGCAAACACGTAAGAAAACTAGCTGGACTGAAACAAAAACAAATTGTATTTTAAATCAAAGCTTCCATGAAGCGACGACCTGATGATCAACTAAATTTCAAAATACTTACGGAAAACTGGTATTACAATAATATTGGCAAATTAAGCGTATCGAACGCAGATCGAGAGTAAAAGGCTCGAATATTCTACGATCATTCTGGAGTTGACAAAAGACGGAGTGTTGCTTGCATTCGCGCGGCCTCCATCACTATGGTCAAAATATAGACATCTTGATGATAATTGATTCGATAAAATATGCAAATAAATTAATGGAAATCCTGTATAATATTAGGATTGAAGAAGCAAGCAACGAAATTAATCCTGAGTCATAACTCACGACACTATTTAGTGGTAAAAACCTGAAATAAAATATGAAAACAAAAGACGGTGTCACCAACTGTCAGTTAAATAATTTTGGTTAACCAGCGATAGTTCAAATCCAAATTTAGAAGCTCACACTGCATTGCACATCACATTGCATTAGCAATATTGAAGATAACTATTTAAAATTACCCAAAAAGTCGGGTATTAACAAAATTTCACTTGCAACACTGTAATACTGTCGTGTAGGTCGCGCTTATTTATGTCGCGTTCACACGTAATCCAGGAAATTTCTAGCCATAGATAATTTATATATTACAATAACGATTTTGGAAGCAATCGGTCGAATAACTAAAAAGTTCAAGATGACGGCTTTTAGTACTTTTTCTTACTATTCTTGACTTACACTTGGCCGTTTTTTATTGTCAATTTTATTGTATCTCCAATGACCTAACCTCCATACAACCAACATAGGGAATTTCGTATTTACAAACTGGCAACACTAACAAAAATGCCAAGATGGAGTCGTAACAATTAGACATTATTAAATTGATTGTTTTAAAAAAAAGATAAAAGATATTTATTCAGTAAGTAGGCCACACGGGCACTTTTACACGTCAAAATCTACCAGCGCTTCCCAAGAGGAGACCACTGCTGAGAAGAAGCGCCGCAAGAAACTCAACAGTTAGTCATTTTTTTAATAGAATATTCACTTATGACAATGATACTACTTATTCTAGCATTATACTATAAAACTATAAAAATAATATAAAATATCTGCGTAGTTCTGCAGGAAAACATGTCAGAATTATTACGAAAAAAAAAAAAATACAATGAGTTCTGAATTACTTACCGGTGGTAGGTGACTTTGCTGGTTGTTTTAATACGTCCTTTGTAATTTCTACAAACTTTTATGGCGCAACTCGTCATTTTAGCACAGGTTTCAGAGGATAAATCTGACACGTAACACGACCGTATCGCTTGACAACAGAATCGTCACTAAGGAGCGGGGAGCTACTTATAGGCTAACAGTTAGCTGATAAATTTTTCGACGCATTTATGTCGTCACCCAAGTGCTATCTAGAGTGTACTACTCTGTCAAGAAAGTACCGGGAAAAGATCAATAATACACAAACTGTTTGTTAATCATCCAAATTTATTTTATCACCTTCAAAGTATGCTCCTTCAGAAACGATACACTTACGCCAACGAATAATCCAATCATCAAAACATTTTTTAAACGCTGTTTCCGGAATTGAATTCAGTTCTCGGCGCGAATTCTCCTTTATGTCTTCTACCGATTGAAAACGGGTGCCACAAAGTGGTAATTTGAGTTTAGGAAAAAGAAAGAAGTCGGCAGGAGCCATATCTGGTGAATATGGTGGGTGCTCGATGGTATTTGTTGAGTGTTTGGTCAAAAATTCTTTCACAATGATGGCCTTGTGCGAAGGCGCATTATCGTGGTGCAAAATCCAAGAATTTTCATTCCACAAATCTGGCCTTTTTCGTCGAATTTGCTCTCTTAAATGCCGCATAACGCTCAAATAATATTCTTTATTTACCGTTTGACCTTCCGGCAAGAATTCCGAGTGCACAACACCGCGATAGTCAAAGAAAACAGTCAACATGACTTTGACTATTGATCGACTTTGGCGTGGTTTCTTCGGTTTCGGTTCAGTTGGAAGGCGCCACTCCGAAGCTTGTTGACTAGTTTGCATGTCAAACTCGTAAACCCACGTCTCGTCACCAGTAACAATGCGTTTCATGAATGTTGGGTCGGAATTGACTCGTTCTAGCATGTCCTCAGCGACTCTCATGCGATTGAGTTTTTGGAGAAAATTCAGGTCTTTTGGGACTAGCCGAGCGGTAACATGTTTCATACCCAAATGATTAGTTAAAATAGTACGGATCGACTCGTGAGATACAGAAAGTTCGGCGGCTATCTCTCTCAAAGTTGAATGAGGATTTTCAGTCACTATTTCCTTCACTTTTGCGATGTTAACTTCAGTTGCAGACGTTGATGGCCTACCAGAGCGAGGCAAATCTTCCATCACATCTCGACCGCTTTTGAACGCTTTGTACCACTCATAAACACGTGTTTTTGATAAAGTCGAATCACCGTAAGCCTTCTGTAACATTTTCAGTGACTCCGAACACGAAATTCCATTGGCGATGCAAAATTTAAGACAAACTCTTTGTTCAATGTTTTTGTCCATTATGAAATTCGCAATACACACTAGATATGATATAACTAAAAACAGCACTGTATTTAATATAAATAACAGATGCAACTCAAACTCCGCGCCAAAATAGAAAACAGTTGTGCCAATCTAACAACAACAAAAAAAACAAAAATTTGAATTTGGAACCATAAACAAATCATCCATTCCCGATACTTTGTTGACTGAATGTATATAATCAAAGCCTGCAATATGTTCCGTGATGTTGTAAATCAATTCTTTTGTGGTACAATAATAGTCATCGTCCTCAGATTGCGTGTAGTATTTGATTCTAGTATCCGCCAATTTCCAGTGCTGGTCGTGTGGGGCCCCGCATAACTTTTTTGTATCATAGATGTCAATTTTAACGAGATGAGTGGTATTTGAAACGTCTTCTACGCAATAAGTTATATAATTGGTACCTCCATTTGTACAATGCGCTACAGAAGATGAGTATTCCATAGCCTGCTTTAGCCTGTCAGAGAATTGCACATTAATTGCAACAAATGCCTCCATCAGAAAAGATGTTATTTATTCTTAACTAATGGCCCCGGCAGACGTCGTCTTGCCCGATCGCAGAGCCACCTACCGGGTCCAACTGTAAATATAAACCGCCCCTGTATCAAAGCGAACAAAACTAAAAAATAATTATTCAAATCGGTCAAGCCGTTTTTGAGTTTTAGCGAGACTAACGAACAGCAATTCATTTTTATATATATAATAATATATATATAGATTACAAGTTTCTTTCACCGAAATATGACTGAAAACAAGTACTATATCTCCACAAGAGGTGTTTGATTAGTTTATTAAGGATAACTAATGCCAATATCACCCAAAATATTTCCCCAATCTTCCAAGTTCTGTTTCACGCAATAAATGCTACGTGAGAATATGACCCACAAGAAAAAAAAAATTACAGATTGAGCCGCAGTAGACGCTGCATAGAATCGACGTTTGGTATAATGTCAAACAAGTTCAGTGTTTCATACACCTATTAATGTGAGTTTCAATGTTGCAAAGAACATTGTAATAGCTTGCTGCGTGTTGAATAATTTTATAAGAGTTCGCAACGGGTATAGTATTGGAGATACACTGACAATTGAGGGTATGGCAGATATGTGAAATAATTTACCCACAACCAGGTATGGAAACGCTTTGCGTGACCATTTTGCGGAGTACTATTTAAACCCAGTCGGCAGGGTGTCCTGGCAAGACTCGCTTATATTTAATTGTTTTATTCAATTCAATTTATTCATCATTACAAGCGATGTGCATTACAAAAAGGTGTTAATAGCAGGTAGTCGGTACATGGCATGACACCCTGATAGAGCACAGACTGTTAAAGTTATTAATTCTAGCGTAATATTATATGCATTAAATATTAATGTAACTGTAGACTACTTTTTTTTAAGATTAAATACAATAAAACAAAACACAAGTACTTACCATTTTGTTTTCTTTCGTTTTCTTCTGTAATATTTTCAAAGAGGACGTCAGCAACGTCCTCCCAAGCTTTATTTCTCGCATCTTTGTTTTTGTATAGTGGATCAGAGGCATCCCACAAACATTTCCTCAAACGAACTTCATCGATCACTCGACTCGTGTCAACATTGCTATATTCACGACTCGCCATGATTGTACTGCGCTGACGCGTGCGCTCCGCACGATACTAAAACGCACTGCAGGCAGAGGCGCGCGGACGGTCGTCCGTGCGGACCCGCCCGCATTACTCTAAGGCTTTGGCCACACTAGACGGAAATTCCGTCGCCGAACTTCCGCGGCGGTCAATCCGTTCTATGCGGTACCAGCCACACTGAATATTCAGTGGCAGAACTGGCAGATCATCAGTCGGCTGCCTGCGCTTATACGGTGTGATCGTAATTCGTGATGGATCCGATAGAAGTGATAGCTATTTATGAGGCATTAGAAGAAGAAAGAAGAAGAAACTGTAAATATTGGGTTCATCCCCTAAATACTCTTCGACTAGAAATTGGGCAATTTCATACCCTGTATATGCAACGAAGACTAAATCCAGATAAAGCATTCGAATATTATCGTATGTCCATACAATCATTTGATGTATTGCTGAATTTAACTAAGGACTACATTACCAAGGAAAATACAAAACTTAGAACAGCTATACCTCCCGAAGAAAGGCTGACCGTTACATTAAGGTAAAATACATTTTAAGTAAATAAGTTATTATTGATTAACTAATTAACTTTTTAATGAATAAAATTTCAACTTTAAATTTTTTATTGAATTAAATTGCTGCAACATTTCCTGTATTATCTTAATTAAGTGGACCTATTCTGAAATAGTTCATCTAATTCCTCCATTGAGTGTGCTGTTTCAGTTTCAGCTGATTCAATTTGACGTACTTGAATTTGGTCTGGTCGCACTGTTTGTATTCGAAGTATATCCTTGGTACACCGGCGTTGACGCATCTCCTGTAGGTATATTATATGTTGTATGTGATTGTTCGTATGTACTATAGCCAGGATGGTTGTAAGAATACGTTTGATTATGTGACATGTTAAATGAGTTACGATATTTGACTTTATAAATCAAATTCATCACTTCGATTCTGAACTCAAAATTTTGTCTTTCATTTAGGCTCTTAATTTGAGGAAGTAAAAAAAGTAAAAATTTCGTATCGGCATCTTCTTCGGCTGCTTTAGGTGATCGTTGCTTTTTATTCATTGCTGTAATTAAACTCTGTTGAAAGGCTGTCATTTTAGGTTTTTTTTTCATTTGAGAGGTCCCTGAAACTTCTTCAGTTTGAGGTGGAACAAAATTCTCAGTTACAGTTTCTTGTGCGTTTGCATTTCTTGGTTGAGTGTTTGTATTAGTTGATATTTCAGGATTTTCATTTTGGTCATTATCACTTGCCAGAGCGCTTATGTTCCCCGATGATGCCCGAGACTCTTTCACCACATCCAAGAATCGCAGCAATTCAAAGTACGAGTTTTTACGTTTCTTAGGTGCTGCACTTCCACTTCTTGTATTATCTTGTTTTTTTTTCTTTTACGTAATAATCTCTTAAGTGCTTCCATTTCTTTTGAAGTTCATCCACTGTAAAATGAAATAATACAAGTATCAACAAACTATCGAAATAACTTAGCTTAGGGTGATATAGCTCCGATAGTGGCGCCCCCAATATAAAATAATTAATTATAAGTACAATTACTATAATTTATCAATACCACATAATATGGAAAATCCGCTTCGTTGACCCCCGCAATACTACATTTAACTATGTTTTCACATAGTGTATTAGCGATGCCAACTCTAAACTTCGAATTTTGGAGGCAAAGGTGCCACTTTTCGACTTTTCTGTTTATACGCCGAAGGTGGAAGTTGGCATCACTAGTAAATTATGTGAATCGATGCGAAACATAGTTAAATGTAGTCTTGAGGAATTGACCGAAGCAAATTTTTCATAATTTTGTATATAAATGTTTAATTAATTATTTTAGATTGGGGGAGCCACTGGCGGGAAAACGTGATGATGCTGAACGTTTTTTTTGTTTCAGGTATTTGTCTACCGGAATGAATTTTAAAAGTTTATCTCACGATTTTTTGATGGGACGATCGACTATTGCAGAAATAATAAAAGAAACATGTGAAGTTATTTGGAAAGTACTGCAACCACTTGAAATGTCTGAGCCAAATAAGGAATCGTGGTTAAAAGTGGCAGAAGAATTCTATAAATACGCAAATTTTCCAAACTGTTTAGGAGCCGTGTATGGTAAACATATAAAAATAATTAATCCTGACCACAGCGGATTTACCTATTTTAACTATAAAAAGTTTTTTTCAATTTTTCTTATGGCAGCCGCAGATTCTAATTATTGCTTCATTTTTATCGATGTTGGATCTTTTGGAAAAGAAGCTGATAGTAATGTATTTCGAAGTTCAAATTTCGGACAGAAACTTTACCGTGACATGTTAGACCTACCCGAGGATAAAATACTCCCCGGTACTACCGGCCCAGCACAACCATTTGTACTGGTAGCTGACGAGGCTTTCGCTTTACATAAACATGTTATGCGACCCTACCCCAATAAAACATTAGACATAGAAAAACGTACGTTTAACTACCGCCTATCTCGTGCAAGGCGTTATGTGGAATGTGCTTTCGGCATATTGAGCAACAAGTGGAGAGTTCTTCACACGGCCATACTTGTTAACCCGGATTTTGCTACAAAGATAGTAAAAACAACATGTGTTCTTCACAACTTTGTACGGAGACGAGACGGTTTGAACTACAATGACGAATTGTTAACTTGTGATCTACCTACATTACCAAACTGTAATACATCTAGACCCTGTAATGCCATAAACGCGAGAGATTTATTTAAAAAGTATTTTATAGAAGAAGGTAAACTAGAGTGGCAACACAACTTCATTTTAGTAGGTAAGGTTACTGATATAATCATTGTTCAGTAGGTTTATATGAATGATAGTTTCAATTAGTACCTACATGCATACGAGTACTTATACTTAGATATACCTAGGTATTCGAAAATTAATAAAGTGATAAACTCACCAAGTTCTTGCTGTTTTTTTTCTATTTCACTATCCCAATTGTCGTAAAATATTTTCGCAATCTCTTCCCATGCTCGTTTCTTTGCATTTCTATCCGACTTCTCTCTAGAGTCCCAAAGGCAAACTCTATCTGTGCGTGCGTCGTCACTGCGAGTTATCCGCTGAATGTGGCGCGATGCATACAAATACCTGTAATGCGACGTTGCCGATCTTACGCTGACGGAAGATCGGTGCGCGGACGACCGAGCAGACGCGAACGAGTGAGCGGTCCGCTATCGTCCGCGACGGAACGACCGATCTTCCGCGTAGTGTGCCCGATATTTGTATTTTATATGCAATAACATGTATTGGCGTTCCGCCGCGGAAGTTCGGCGACGGAATTTCCGTCTAGTGTGGCCAAGGCCTAATACAGATCGGTCTGTGCGGAGCGATCCGAACTGACGGTCCGCGTGACACTAAAACCAGCCTAACTGGTCCTGCTTTAGTCTAACTACCGAGTCACAGGGAAAGAAGACGTGTCTGTAGCAGCATTAACCAACGCTGCAACATCCTTCGCCGGCTTTGATCGCTGTTCGAAGTAGGCGGCAGACGCTTTTTCCGCCTTCGGCAATTCGGTGGGTGCGTGTTTCTTCAAGTACCACACCTGTGCAGCTGTGTTTTCACGCTCTCCATTTTAGCCGGAATCGTCTTACTTGGCGGTATAAAACCCTTAAGTTTCAGGAGTGTCCGAGGTAACCGCCCTCATTTTTATTAGAGATAAAGTACCTTTTAGTGCTAAAAACAGCTTTGCCTTGAAAAAAAATGTGTTTGGACTACCCAAACTCAATATCCAGGGATTGGTAATTATTAAGCAAGGTAGTTTTTAAAATAGTTTAATTAAGTTAGGTAACTTCTTAATTTTACATTGCCTTCAAAGTTTTTGGTAATAAATTCGGTTTTAAAAACAATTACGTTATTATTTTTTATTTCAGCATGTACTGTACTTGTTATAAAAACGACAATGCCAAACGAAAGACCCACTACAGGACTACTACCAAAAAGAAAACTTGGTCGCAGACCGAATACGATACAAACGTAGAATTTAATCAAAATCTGGTTTTCATTAAAATTTTACAAAATTCACAATTACTCTGAAACCTGAAATCTGGATTTTGAAACTCTGATACATCGGAAACGAGTGGCGGGAACTGAATGAGGGGACTTGAAGATCGTGCGTAAAGCGAGAATTCCACTGCGAGCGGAGCGGGCCCCGCATGCACTCCGCTTCTAGAGAACATTGTAAACGTTATGAGTCCTTACAGAGCCCACTCCGCTCGCAGTTGGGACCCCGCTGTAGAAGAGGGTGCCGCGGGGCACGGCCGGCTGGCGGCGGCTAGTAGTTGATGGTGAGCGGGTGCTTGTTGCCGGCCATGAGCTCGTTGGTGCACTGGTTGAGGCGCGCCGCCAGCGCGCACTCGTCGCGCGCCGGCGCGCTCAGCTCCACGCAACGGTCTAAGTTCTTATCCAGCTTCTTCAGCATGCGCGTGTCCTTGGCGTAGAACTTGCTCACCAGCAATATCAAATTAGCTGAAACAATATTTCTACATAATGACGCGAAAGTGGAAGTGTGCTAGTTATGGCATGACTCTTACGGGAGATCTACATACTAGAACTGAAACATTCAAAATGTCTGAATTTAAAAGTTTCCTTTATTTTTCTCCGGAATTCATCTTTATTTTGTAAGTATCAAAATCGGTCTTGCGGTCAAGCGGCAGACGTAAAAGAAAAACACACTTACTTATTTGTAATTTAAGTGGGGATTCATAGGGATACTGACGTATCGCAGAATCTAACCCAATCTAACGCTTGTTATTCAGCGCCAGAAAGAGTCCTCTCTGATCTGCCCAGCTTTTACCGCCCGTACCTTTGCTTATTTTGCCGTTGTCGATGATCTGGTTCCGCTTGAGCACGCAGGCGATTAGGCAGTCGCCGTGCACGGGCGACTCGCGGCGCGGGGAGAGCCGCTGCACCGGGCGCGCGTCGGCGGCCTGCACCTCCCGGAGGCACTCGGACATGTTCAGCTTGAACTCCTGCACGTAGGTCGCAACGTCGGCGGGGAACGCGCTGTACGTCCAGTCTGGCTCAGCTTCTTCCACTGGCTTTTGGTGGTAACCTGCGTGACGTTTCAGATTAGCTCAGCTGATAGTGGTCCTGTAAAGTTGAAAGTATGGGTGGGCTACAATAGTTACGACGCGAAATTTCGGATTATACGAGTTATGGGAAATTCGATACATTCCCTTGGAGGGGTTAAAGTAGAGCCCATTTGCAGCAGATATGATCATATGCTACCCTATCCGATAACGGCTAGTTTTTGAGCAAATTATTTTTTTTTGTTTTTACTTCAAAATGCCGATTTTCGGCAAAAAACGCTATGTACCCAAAATATCGTACTTTTTTAATTTATTTTTATAAACATTTTCAGACGGCTAACATTTTGACACTTCCTCGAGGTAGCATAAAACTGAAGAAATACCAATAAATTTCATGTTGTGGCATCGAAAATGCAAAAAATAAGGTCCAAAAATTATTTAGAATAGAATAGAATAGAATATTTGTTTGTAAAGTTAGCGTGAATTTGTAAAAAAATAATTATGGAATGTAGCGTACAAATTACTGAAAAAACTTCCTTATTACACTAGCTATCTAAAATGGTATAAAATGTTAGCAGTAAGATTAAATTTAAAAAGTACTAAAGAAACATTCAGGGTAACAGTACATTTTGTTAATTTTATCAGTTATTATTGTTTTTTAATTGGAAGAAAAACTGAAAAACTGGCTTTATGTACAAAACATTTATTAAAAACATAAAATCACAAGTCCTGTTCAAAATGAGAGCCGCGGTTCCTAATGCAGGCACGTAGTCTCTTCCGCACTTCAGTTTTTGTTATACGAGAGGTTAAACGTTCTCTTATTTGCTGCGCTGCATTTAATATTCTCTCCCTGAGGTCTTCCACGTTGTTTATTGTGCTGTTTGCTGTGTAAACAAGTTCCTTCATATGGCCCCAAATGTAAAAATCGCAAGGTGTCAAATCCGGACACCTTGCCGGCCAAGGGATATCGGCCCTCCTCGACCAATCCAACGTCGAGGATAATTTTGGTCGAGCCACTCTCGCACTTCCCGGTGGTAGTGGGCTGGGCAGCCGTCGTGCTGGTAAATCATCCCCCTTCTTAACGCAAGAGGCACGTCTGCCAGCAATAATGCCACTTCGTTTCGTAAAAAATTCTCGTACGTTTCGCCATTCAAATTTTGGGGTAAAAAATGGGGTCCGATGAGGCAGTCATTAATGACTCCCATCCACACATTCAAAGAAAATCGATGTTGATGAGATTTTTCTTTTTTCTTTTTTGGGTTTGAACGTTTAGGTGCCCAATAGTGGCTGTTGTGGAAATTCGTAACACCATCGCGATCAAACTTGGACTCATCTGTCCACAAGATTTTACTCAGATATTCAGGGTTTTCCATATCATTGTCTAATATGAAGCGACAAAAGTCAATTCTCCTTGCCGGATCTCCCTCCTCTAAAGCGTGCACAGCGTATAATGGTATGGGTACAACCCAGCTGTATGCACAGTAAACCATACCCTCCACTGTGAAAATCCAAGACGCCTGGCCACGGCTGTTGTTGAGGCAGTAGGATCTCGTTGAAATTGTTCTAAAATTTCCTCTTCATCTTCAGGAGCGTAGATGCGTGGTCTACCAGCATCACTTTGTCTTCTGTAAACACTACCAGTTTCTCTGATGCGGCGGTATGTTCCAGAAAAACTCGTTCGTTGGGTATACGACGATCAGGGAAACGACGGTGGTATTCCCTTTGCGCAGCTGCGGCATCTCCATCACAGAACCCATAGCAAAAGGGGATGTCAGCGTACTCTTCGCTTTTGAAAGAAGCCATTAGGCAAAACCGAAAAATGAGATCACTACTACTCTGTCAAGAAAGTACCGGGAAAAGATCAATAATACACAAACTGTTTGTTAATCATCCAAATTTATTTTATCACCTTCAAAGTATGCTCCTTCAGAAACGATACACTTACGCCAACGAATAATCCAATCATCAAAACATTTTTTAAACGCTGTTTCCGGAATTGAATTCAGTTCTCGGCGCGAATTCTCCTTTATGTCTTCTACCGATTGAAAACGGGTGCCACGAAGTGGTAATTTGAGTTTAGGAAAAAGAAAGAAGTCGGCAGGAGCCATATCTGGTGAATATGGTGGTTGCTCGATGGTATTTGTTGAGTGTTTGGTCAAAAATTCTTTCACAATGATGGCCTTGTGCGAAGGCGCATTATCGTGGTGCAAAATCCAAGAATTTTCATTCCACAAATCTGGCCTTTTTCGTCGAATTTGCTCTCTTAAATGCCGCATAACGCTCAAATAATATTCTTTATTTACCGTTTGACCTTCCGGCAAGAATTCCGAGTGCACAACACCGCGATAGTCAAAGAAAACAGTCAACATGACTTTGACTTTTGATCGACTTTGGCGTGGTTTCTTCGGTTTCGGTTCAGTTGGAAGGCGCCACTCCGAAGCTTGTTGACTAGTTTGCATGTCAAACTCGTAAACCCACGTCTCGTCACCAGTAACAATGCGTTTCATGAATGTTGGGTCGGAATTGACTCGTTCTAGCATGTCCTCAGCGACTCTCATGCGATTGAGTTTTTGGAGAAAATTCAGGTCTTTTGGGACTAGCCGAGCGGTAACATGTTTCATACCCAAATGATTAGTTAAAATAGTACGGATCGACTCGTGAGATACAGAAAGTTCGGCGGCTATCTCTCTCAAAGTTGAATGAGGATTTTCAGTCACTATTTCCTTCACTTTTGCGATGTTAACTTCAGTTGCAGACGTTGATGGCCTACCAGAGCGAGGCAAATCTTCCATCACATCTCGACCGCTTTTGAACGCTTTGTACCACTCATAAACACGTGTTTTTGATAAAGTCGAATCACCGTAAGCCTTCTGTAACATTTTCAGTGACTCCGAACACGAAATTCCATTGGCGATGCAAAATTTAAGACAAACTCTTTGTTCAATGTTTTTGTCCATTATGAAATTCGCAATACACACTAGATATGATATAACTAAAAACAGCACTGTATTTAATATAAATAACAGATGCAACTCAAACTCCGCGCCAAAATAGAAAACAGTTGTGCCAATCTAACAACAACAAAAAAAAACAAAAATTTGAATTTGGAACCATAAACAAATCATCCATTCCCGATACTTTGTTGACTGAAGGTAAATGCGGGGATTTGAGCGCACGCGAAGATAATTTTATTCAACTAAACAGTAAACTAGCAGAAGTCAAAATAAGGTCTGGTGGGGGACTAAGCGGGGCGGGCCTGTGTAGTGTGTCATACGAAGGCGCTGATTGGCTCCCTAGTCGCTACCCATGCGCAGCTATTGTTTCGCAGGTAAAAAAGCGAACAAAAAGCATTACTCGCAACTGTAGACGAGATAACCATTTCTAGGAAAAATGCCACATGACTTAGTTAGTACTTTATTTTTGCTAATTAATATTAATTCTGATAGTAACTTTTACACCTTTTTCGATAGCTAGTGTAATAAGGAAGTTTTTTCAGTGATTTGTACGCTACATTCCATATTTTTTTTTTTTACAAATACACGCTAACTTTACAAACAAATAATTTTTGGACATTATTTTTTGCATTTTCGATACCACAACATGAAATTTATTGGTATTTCTTCAGTTTTATGCTACCTCGAGGAAGTGTCAAAATGTTAGCCGTCTGAAAATGTTTATAAAAATAAATTAAAAAAGTACGATATTTTGGGTACATAGCGTTTTTTGCCGAAAATCGGCATTTTGAAGTAAAAACAAAAAAAAATAATTTGCTCAAAAACTAGCCGTTATCGGATAGGGTAGCATATGATCATATCTGCTGCAAATGGGCTCTACTTTAACCCCTCCAAGGGAATGTATCGAATTTCCCATAACCCGTACAACCCTTCTGGTCAACTGTATGGTCACGTTAGTAATTGGTCAGCCACCACAGGATCTTTTTATGGCAAAAATATGTAATCTTGTTTGTTAGCTTGTTGCTTGATGGCTCGGTGCCGGCGATCATGACAGGTATCACCATTAAACCCGTGGCAATACTTACCATTCTTGCCCTTACGTTTCTCAAGTTTGAGACTTTGCGAAATAATCGTGTCCTTATCGATTTTGTGGTCGTGTACCGTGTCCACGCCGACCATGCGGGCGCTGTCGGGACCCTCGTCCCGCCTTAGGTCTCCGCTAGCGAAGTAAAAGAACAACAAAGCGAGTAAAAAACAAAGTTTCATTTCGTCGTTCTGAGAGGTGGTCTGCGGAATGGCTAATGTGAGATTGAACAGGCGCTCGTTAGTCACTGCCAATTATTTTTAACGGGGTGTTAGTAAAGCCAATAAAACTGAAACTTTGTGTTGATTTTAATTAAATAATCGATCAATTAACACATCAAAAGTGAAACACATCAGAAGTAAAACTGTACTTAATCATTTCCTTGTTACGAGGGGTGATCCATAATGATAATGAGTTATTAAAGTGACCTAAGTGGTTTAAAATATTTTTGAATAAGTCTTAAAACTAATTTTAAACATCAATCATGATGATTGATGACAAAAACAATACAACAATACAATATAAGAGGTAAACATTAAGATAAATCGTACCCACACGTGTTAATGACCATGCTTATATTTATATACTAAATTTTACCCGCGACTCTGTCCGCGTAGATTTCGTTAATCGCTTTCCCTTTGGGAACTATCAAAATTTCCGGAAAAAAAAGGATTCTATTAAGTCAATAAAATAAATAAACTAGGATAACGACAATCTGTGTATTAAATTTCATCCAATTCCGTTCAGCCGTTTATGTGTGATTGAAACACAAATATCGAAACATCTAAAAAACATATACATCTAAATATATAAAAGAAGAAACTGACTGACTGACTGACATATCAACGCACAGCCCAAACCGCTGGGTCTAGAGATTCCAAATTTGGCACGTAGGTTCCTTATGAGGTCTAGGGGTGCACTAAGAAAGGATTTTTCAAAATTCATCCCCTAAGGGGGTAAAAATGGGGTTGGAAGTTTGTATGAAAGTCATCCATTTTTGAAGATAGAAACGTGGAAATTGGTATAAAGGCTACTATTTACAAATAAAAAATACTACCTTCAGCGATTTTGGCTAAACTACCCCTAAGGGGTTAAAATGGGGGGTTAAAGTTTGTATAGGGGTTTGGATATTTTTGAAGTTAGAAACGTGAAAATTGGTTTATGGGCTACTGTTTACAAATAAAAAAAGTACTACTGGCAATTTTGGAAAAACTACCCCTAAGGGAATGAAATGCGGGGGTGGTAGTTCCTTTTGGAGTGGTGGTTGGTCCTTTTTGATGTACGAAACTTGAAAATTGCTATAAAGAATACTGTAAACAAATAAAAAATACTACTTTAGGCGATTTTGAAAAACTACCCCTATGGGGATGAAAAGGGGAGGTGAAAGTGTGTATAGGAGTTTGGTCAATTTTGAAGTAAGAAACGTGAAAACTGTTAAAAAGACTACTTTTAACAGATTAAAACAAATCCGGTGATTTTGGATAACTACCCCTAAGGGAATGAAATAGGGGGTGGTAGTTTGCAAGGGAGTTTGGTAATTTTTGAAGTAAGAAACATGGAAATTTGTATACAGGATACTGTAAACAAATAAAAAAGTCAATTTTAGGCGATTTTGGAAAAACTACCCCTATGGGAATGAAACGGGGGGGGGGGGGGGGGAGAGATAATGTGTGTATGGAAGTGTGGTCAATTTTGAAGTTAGAAACGTGAAAATTGTTATAAAGAGTACTCTTAACAGATTAAAACAACTTCCAGTGATTTTGGATAACTACCCCTAAGGGAATGAAATGGGGGATGGTAGTTTGCATGGGAGTCTGTTCATTTTTGAAGTTAGAAACATGGAAATTTGTGTACAGGCTACTATTAACAAATAAAAAAGACTACTTTGGCGATTTTGGAAAAACTACTCCTATGGGGATGAAACGGGGGGGGGAGGTGAAATGTGTGTATGGGAGTTTGGTCAATTTTGAAGTTAGAAACGTGAAAATTGTTATAAATACTACTGTTAATAAAAAATAAACAACTTACGGTGATTTTGCATAACTACCCCTAAGGAAATGAAATTGGGGGTGGTAGTTTGTATGGGAGTTTAGTCATTTTTGAAGTTAAAAACATGGAAATTTGTGTACAGGCTACTGTTAACAAATAAAAAATACTACTTTAGGCGATTTTGAAAAAACTACCCGTATGGGGATGAAAAGGGGAGATGAAAGTGTGTATAGGAGTGTGTGTATAGGAGTTTGGTCAATTTTGAAGTTTTAAAACAACAAGGAAATTAAATGGGGGGTGGTAGTTTGCATGGCAGTTTGGTCATTTTTAAGTTAGAAACGTGGAAATATGTATATAGGCTACTGTTAATAAATAAAAATACTATTTTCGGTGATTTTGAATAACTACCCCTAAGAAGATGAAATGGGGGGGTTAAAGTTTGTATGGGAAGGAGGTGGGTCCTTTTTGAAGTTAGAAACATGGAAATTTGTGTATAGGCAACAAATAAAAAATACCACTTTAGGTGATTTTGGAAAAACTACACCTAAGGGGGAGAAACGGGAAGGGTGAAAGTTTGTATGGGCGTTTGGTCATTTTTGAATTTAGAAACGTGGAAATAGGTATATAGGCTACTTACTGTTAATAAATAAAAAACACTATTTTCGTTTTGAAGTTAGAAACGTGGAAATAGGTATATAGGCTACTGTTAACAAATAAAGTAATACAATTTTCGGTGATTTTGGATAACTACCCCTAAGGGGATGAAATAGGGGTAATATTTGGTCAATTTTGAAGTTAGGAACGTGAAAATTTATTTTGGCTACTGCTTACAAACTAAAAGTATTGCGTTCGATGATGTTGGAAATACTACCGTAAGGGGGTAAAATTGAGGGAGTAGATTTCTTAGAGTTTGGTTATTTTGGAAATACGTTTCTAGACTACTTATTATATAAAATATGAGTTTTCGCGTTTTTGGAAATTCTGGCAGAGCATATACCTTTAATAACACCTGTGTATGTTCTCGCAAAATAAATAATTTCAATTTCAATTTATACCCCTAGGCAAGGTGAAAAGGGTTAAAAAAATTGTATGGTTTAAATTTGTTTCTATCCCATCATGCATGATACGTACGATAATGAAAACTTTATCTGTACTTTTTAACAAAGGTACTGGACTCTCCGCAGACAAAGTTGCGGGTGGAAGGATTGCGTATATATATATATATATATTTGTACTCAGTTCACGTTCTCGAAAACGGCTCCAACGAGTTTGATAAGGATTGCGACATGAGGGTTTACGGGGGCGAAAATTCGATCTAGCTAGGTCTCATGTCTGGGAAAATTCGTTTTCCCCGTGTTTTCACGCAAAAAGAATTCTCGCGCAATGGTTCGTAATTACGGGGCGGCTGCTTCCGTCTGAATAGGCTAATGGTTAGAGCGTTGGCCTACTACGCAAAGACTGCGGGTTCGAACCCCAGCTATAGACCGTTTTTTTTGTTTTTGTATAGAAATTCGATGAAAAATCGGTTCCGACCCCAGCGACGACGCTAAATAAAGTTTGTATGGATGTTGGGATGTTTGTTCAGTTACGCCTAAATAGTTGAACGGATTCGGATGAAATTGTCACACAGGTAGTTGTTATCCTGGGTTGGCCCCTTTTTTTATCCCAGACAATTTGATAGTGTCCAGGGTAAAAACGATAAACGACTTACTTAAGAAGAGGAGAAAGAGGTACTTAATAAGTTTGGATGTAGGGGGTAATCTCCGAAACTACCCATCCGATTTCTAAAATTCTTTCAGTGATATTCAGAATGAGGTTTCAGGGTCGACATAGGCTATATTTTAACTTATAACTGAAGCTAAGCGAGGGCGGGTTGCTATACTTGATATTATATAAACACGAAAGTAGACATACTTTTGCGTCTGTCTGTCTGTAAAGCTTACCCTGCTAATTCGCTGAACCGATTTCGATGAAATTTGGTATGGATATAGCCTGAGTTTTGAGGAAGGACATAGGCTACTTTTTATCTCAGAAAATTGAACAGTTCCCGAGAGAGCAGTGATAAACGACTTCTACGCGGACGAAGTCGCGGGCAAAAGCTAGTATTTATAATTTTAGTACTATCAATAAATAAGTAAACTGATTTCTCGCGGTAGTTCCTTTGGATGTTCCTTCGAAGGAACTATTGCGGTTTTTTTCATAATAATTCCGAAAAAGAAATCGCAATAGTTCCTGCCAAAGAAACTAGGTACTACTCGTAAGAGTAATCCAAAATAAACTAGGGTACTGACTGTGTTTTTCATCCAATGGAAAATAAAATAAACGTTATTATTATGCAATGGTTTATTTACAAGTATGTTTGTACCCTTATAGTCTAGTGGACATTACTACATGTGTGGCTATAATATTTGAAGAGTCATGTCGATTTCTCATAAATCCCAAAATTAAGACGTAAACAAATTTATACGGAAGTTACGGAACCACCCTAAAGATTTCTCATTTCAAACAAACAAAAATATTGAAATCGGCCAATGTGGTTAAGAATTATGGATGAAAACACATAAATAATAATAATAAAAAAAAATTGTTTAAATTCCTCTCAGAATCAGAGGTTTCAGTTTTTTCCAATGCCTCCTTAATAAAAAAGATAAGATAAAAGATATTTATTCAGTAAGTAGGCCGCACGGGCACTTTTACACGTCAAAATCTACCAGCGCTTCCCAAGAGACCACTGCTGAGAAGAAGCGCCGCAAGAAACTCAACAGTTAGTCATTTTTTAAACACTTTACTTATGACTAGTTATGACAATGATACCTAGGTACTTATTCTAGCATTATATAAAACTATAAAAATAATATAAAATATCTGCGTAGTTTAGCAGGAAAACATGTCAGAATTATTACGAAAAATATAAATAAATATATAGGTATATATACACATAAGTATACACATATATTTACTGAGACCGGGTAAGATTATTGCTCTTCTTGTTTTTGATTCCAAATGGTGAAGGTTACAGAGCAAACTAATGGTATTACTGACGTCCTCAATATTCTCCTTATCATTTTTTTTATTGAGTCGGCTAACACCTTATTAAGATTTCTAATGGTGAATCCGATAATATTTTGTTTTCACAAATGTTTTCATCTCGGTTTTTCGCATTGTTAATTAATGCAAATAAGTAGGACCGCCATATTAAGTTGTGCCCCACGTTCCAAATATTGATTTTGGGTATTTTATCCTCTATATATTTTTCATCATTTGAGGATCTAAACCTTTATGACCGATATCCGATGTCGAGTTTGTATTCGACCTTTATTGGTTCACTAATTAAATTTAGAATAGAATCATCATCCTGCGTTGGGGCAGAATTTTCATCTTCTTCACTTGAACTGTATATGATTCTCCGCTATTTACGAACTGAAAATAGGTAAATTTAAAAAAAAAAAATATATTTTCGCATTTTTGCTACTTTTTTGCTTAGAACTTTAAAGAATACATTAAAATAAACATATTTTATTGTCTAAATTTTTTTGATTAACTTGCCCGTTTAAGAACTAGAGCTGTCCAAAGTTGCAAGTTCGGCCATAGGATTCCTATGGAGCCAGGGACTAAAAAAATTTACGATGATAAAATTTAACCAGTATAACCTCTGTTTTTTATTACTGAATCGTATAGAACATGCTTAAATTAAAGATAAAAAAAAGATAAAAGATATTTATTCAGTAAGTAGGCCGCACGGGCACTTTTACACGTCAAAATCTACCAGCGCTTCCCAAGAGGAGACCACTGCTGAGAAGAAGCGCCGCAAGAAACTCAACAGTTAGTCTTTTTTTAAATGAAAATATAACAATGTCACTACTTATTCTAACATTATATAAAACTGTAAAAATAATATTAAATATCTGCGTAGTTTTGCAGGAAAACATGTCAGAATGACTACGAGAAAATTTATATATATATCACACAAAACAGTTTGACATGTCTTCCTACATAAACCGTGTCCCCTAGACAAGATACAGCGTTTACATGATTTTTATGAGGTATGTACGAGTAGTAGGTAAGCTATTGAACATTAAACATTAGTTAATTTTCTGGTTTAGGCCAAGCATTTTTGTCCGTTAGATAGTCCTCGACCCTATAGTACGCCTTTGACATCAACGACTTTTTCAAGTAATTTTTAAGTGCTGGAAGGGGTAACTCTAAAACTACGTCGGGTAATTTATTATAAAAATGAATGCATTGACCTACAAATGATTTATATACTTTACGGACACGAAACTTTTTTATGGCAATTTTATTTTTATTCCTAGTATTTATATTATGTATATCAGAATTTTTAACGAAAGAGTCTAGGTTCTTAATTACATACTTTTAGGAACAGAAGGGAATTTAACATAAAAAAAAAACAATTTGATCAACCTAACGATTTATTTTACTTCAAAATTTAGATAATTCAAATAAACAAAATAACTCAAACAAATTCACTTTCCAATTCAATTACACATGAAAATTACTGAACAAAAGCAGGTAAATACCGGTAAGGCAAAAGTGGAAAAATACGCAACTCACGTGTTACCGCAACGAGCTCAGCCAAAAGAATGAACCGAGCCGAACGAAATCGCCCGTTTTTATAGGCGCGGCGGAGCGTTACCGATTTTTTTCCACTTATACCTCACACGGCCTCTCCTGACATCTGGTCGTCCTCGGCCAGAGAACAAGACTCGGTGGTGGCTGCTAGGGCAGCTGGGGATGCCGGCTGACTAGGTTCGGAGTCCAGTGCTGGCATAGATGGCCCTGGTGTGGATACAGCAGCCATCTGGTCAGAATCGGGTTCGGAGGCTTCATCTGCGAATTAATCACAAGCTCTATTACTAGTTCGGGTACAACTAGCAAACACCTGATGTTCAAATGCAAACATGATTAACACAGGCGCCTTGTGCATCACATAAACATCGGAAACACCATGCGTTTAAGATGGCAAAAAGGCTAGTGCAACTAACGCGGGTGCGACTGACGTAAGGGTTGCGACTGACGCAGGGGTTGCGACTGACGCAGAGGTTGCGACTGACGCAGGGGTTGCGACTGACGCCGCAGGGGTTGTGACTGACGCAGGGGTTGCGACTGACGCAGGGGTTGCGACTGACGCAGGGGATGCGACTGACGCAGGGGTTGCGGCTGACGCAGGGGTTGCGACTGACGCAGAGATTGCAACTAACGCAGGGGAACAAACCCTCGAAGAAGGCTGCGCAGATTTCAGGGCACTACTCGCCACGCCAAGGCACCATGTATTGTGCGGCAGCCTGTGTTGTCTTGCCGTAGGAACCAGCTAGTAGCTTCAGCTCGTAGCGGCCGCTGGGAAGGACTTTGGTGACTCGGTATGGTCCTCGCATCCCAGGATCAAGCTTGCCTGTGGACTGAGAAAACTTTATAACAAACACAAGGTCATCGACCTTGAATTGCCTAGGGGCTCGCCGTTGCTGGTTGACCCTGGTGTCCTGTCGTGTCCGGTTCTGTTCGAGTAGTTCACTGGCCCGCTGTCTGCAGATTTCTCTCCAAGCTTCTCTGTCTGATCCGGCGTCCTCCAATGCCACATCTCGTACTACAGATCGGATCAACGGAGTCATACCGTTTATTCCAATCAGTAAATTCAGTGGAGAATCCTGGGTAGTTTTCTGTCGCGTTACGTTCAACACAAGTTGTAGTCTCCATAATGTGTCTGACCAGGCTGCATTTTTGTGATTCACCTCCACGCGAAGCATATTTAAAACGGTCCGGACATACCGTTCTACCTGTCCGTTAGAGTGATGCATCTCGGGGGTGATGTAGTGAATGTCACAGCCTAGTTCGTTCACCCACTTGACGAACTCGCCGGACTCGAACATCCTTCCTCTATCAGTCACCATAAGCTTCGGTGCCCCAAACAAAGACACCATGTTCATCATTGCCTTTTTCAGCTCCATTGTGTCCTGTCGCTGAAGTGGATACAGCAGACAGAATTTCGTGAATGCATCCAAAACTAGTAGGACGAACTTGTACCCACCTGAGACAGGCAGTGGACCCAGTGCATCGACATGGATAGTGCTGAAGGGAATATCTGGTTTGGGCCAGGATGTGATATTCTGATGAGGTGCTCGAGGTACCCGTTTCTTAGAGAGACAGACTACGCAGTGTGAAATGTACTTTTGCACAAACTGGCGCAGTCCCGGGAACCAAAAGTGCTTGAGTATCAGGTCTGCGGTTTTCTCAGCACTGATATGTTGGTGCTCGTCGTGAAACAGCCGCAGAAGGCTCAGCCTGTGACCTTTCGGGATGTAACATAAGAGGCGAGGTTCCTCACCTGTTGGAGCGTACCTGTAATATAACAACCCGTGTTGTGTTGAGTACCTGCTTGTGTCGAGACGTCCATCCTGAAGTTGCTGAAGTAGATCTCGAGTCTCGTCGTCAGCAGCTTGCGCAATTTGTGCCCAATTGCGAGGCCGCGTGATTTGGTTGACGTTCACTGTAGGGTTGCGGCTGAGATAATCTGCGTGGGGCATCATGCAACCTTTCCTATACTCAATAGTGAAGTTAAAGTCCTGCAAATACATCCACCAACGCGCTACCCTCGGCAGGAGATCTTTCTTGCGTTCAGTTGCCTTGATTGCATTGCAGTCGGTGATGATCTTGAATTGAAGGCCTATCAAGTAATGGCGGAAATGCTGCAGCGCCTTCACGATAGCCATAGTCTCAAGCTCATATGAGTGATACCTGGTTTCAGCGCTTTGGGTTACCTTGCTGAAGTACGCCACTACTCGTTTACAGCCGTCCTTGTGAGTCTGCATTAGAACAGCACCATATCCAGCGCTGCTGGCAACGGTGTGTAGTTCAGTTGGCAGTTCAGGATCGAAGATAGCAAGTACCGGTGCGCTAGTAAGGGTCTTGATCAAACCCAGTCGCGCCTCCTCTTGTTCAGGACCCCAACAAAACTGAACCCCCTTCCTAGTCAAGTGCGCGATGCAGGCTGTTTTCGTAGAATACCCCTCGATATATTTTCGGAAATAACCGGCTAGACCAAGAAGCTGTCGAACCTGCTTAACATTTTGTGGTGCCGAGGAATTCGCTAGTGCTTCTACTTTCCGAGGGCTCGGCTTCACCTGACCCTGACTAACTACTCGCCCTAGGTATTCCACCTCAGTCTTAAGGAACGAGCACTTTTTCAAATTTATTGAAAATCCTGCTTTTGTGAGGGTAGACAGAACCTCACGTAAAAGGGATAGACCCTCCGGTACATCATGTGTCATAATTAATACGTCATCGATATAGACCAGAACCTGTCCAGCGTCAATGAAACTACGGAGAGTATTGTTGATAATACGTTGGAAAACTGTCGGAGAATTTGTAAGTCCGTACGGCATCTTTAAGTATTCAAAGTGACCCTCGGGGGTTACGAACCCCGTGAGATGGATGCTCTGCTCATTAATAGGTATTTGATGGAACCCTGTGGCCATATCTAAGCTAGAGAACCTCTCATAGGATCCTAACCTGTCAATGTGGTCATCGATTAAGGGCAAAGGGTATCGATCTTTTATAGTAAGTCTGTTCAAGGCGCGAAAGTCTACGCACATCCTATCTGCTCCATCCTTCTTCTTAACTAGAATGATGGGGCTGGCGTACTCAGATTCGGAAGGCCTAATGATTTTCTTATCTAAAAGGTCGTTAATAATCTCCCTAACCTTGAGCTTCTCCTGGTACGATAGCTTATAGGGGCGATAAACGACTGGTTCGGAGCTGTTCAGTTTTATTTCCATTTCACCGGTGGTTACAGTTGTCGTAGCTGTGCCAGAAATAAAACTATCGGAAAATTCGTTTATCACTCCCATCAAGGCCTCGTATTCTTCACCTTGAAGAGGTGTATCTATCTGTGGCGTAACCTGCACAGCGTTAACAAACTTAACGTTCTCGGATCGCGTGATAAACTGTCTGTCTTTAGTCCGTAAATATGTGATACCATCGCGGTTGAGTACGTCTGTGCCGATGATTATAGGTGTGGCCATGCATTCCGACGGTACTACAATAAGGTCCGCTTCAATAGAAATGTCGCTAAGCTCAACTACTACAGTCACATAAGACGTCGCTACGATTTCGTGATTACCTAAACCTATGCCTTTGATGACACAGTGGGTAGGCTGTGGCTGATTCGATAGGTATTTCAGAAGGTCTGAAGAAATCAGCGAGACGTCGTGTGCACCACTATCGATTAAAATGTCAACAGGTATGCCTTCCACTACACCTGTGGTGACGTCAGAGTTGGGAGGCATCTGTTTGTTGGTCATATCTTTGCAAAAGTTGACGTTTCGCTGGTTTCTTTGTTCCGACCGATCTTTCGCGAAACAATTGTTCTCTGAGTGTCCTATTTTCTTGCAAAATGTGCACGTGATTGGTGTTGTCGACGTACCAACCGGTTTGGTATTAGAGTTTAAATCGGTTCTGGGTCTCTTAGTACAATTGCGGCCTATATGTCCTCTCTGACCGCATGCGTAACACATAGGACTGCGCGACGCAACTGGAGGCGGAAGCGGCCGCTTTCTTGACGTCGAGGGCATATTACGTGGGTCAATCTTTCCACGGCTTGGTTTGGTATAAATTGAGAGGAAAGTAACTAAGTCTGCTGACGTCAAGTTAGCGTTCGCTGCGGCTGCTCGAACCTGAGGGCTATCGATTCCGCGAATTACTATAAGAGCACGCAACTCGTCACTAAGCCCTTGCACTATTCGCAAACGCAACAAGGTACGACGCGCGTATTCAGCGTACGTAGTGTACTTATCGGAGGTAGAGTTCATTACCTCAAAAAGAATATTCGCGAAATCTAATTTTTGCGGACACAATGGTTTGAACTCTGCCTTAAAGTTGGACCATGTTCGGTCATTCGTGACCCACTCACTGAGCCATACGCGCGCGTCGCCCTTAAGGCAATTCGCTACTCGGGACAAACATTCGTGATCGTTCCAACCGTTCGTATCCCTAGCACGATCGACTTCGTCACACCACGCGTCAATATTAGTGATTGTAGGGTCGAAATTCGAGACAAAATATTTGTGAGATCTGACCGGCTGTATTGACTTGATAGCCTCAACTAGGGCGAGCGTGGAAGTGGACGCCTCAGAATCGCGAACGGCTGAATTTGAGCAGCTTCTTTCCACCGACACTCGCTGCGGTACATCACTAACCTGACTCGGTACAAAACCTGCTGCAACCTGCTGACCCGATACCTCGGAAACGCTCTCGGTGCCGCATGCTTTTGATTGACAAACAACTGACGATCCGGGCAGATTACGTTCCGATTCTTTGTTCTCGATAGCATCGATTCGTGATAAAATCGCGTTGAGGGTAGTTTGCAAACTTTCACCGACAGCGGGGGTTTCGCTACGATAGCGACTTGGTGAACGCGATTCTACGTCTCTATGACGGCGACGACTCGGTGAAACGCTTCGCGAGTCGTGGCGCGGTAGATGACGTGACCAATAACGAGCACGCCGTGACCTAGTTTCACTGTGATTACGCGAATCACTACGCGACCTGCCCGGGGAACGGCTTCTTGAACGCTGTCGCGACACACTACGTGATCGTAATCGGTTCCGAGACCGCTTGCGAGGCATGTTTATTAAAAATCACTCGATCTTTTATTGTTTGGACACTACTTTAAATTCGTTAAATCACTTTTTTTAATCAAATATCACTGTCACTTGCACATAAACAAATCAACGCTATTCAAGGTAATTCAAATCACAAAACGTAATTCGCAAAACAGAAACTTGCACGTGGCGAGTAAAAATTTGCACGTGGCGATTTAAAAATTTGCACGTGGAAATGACAATCAAAATAACGGTTTGGAAAGTGAATTTTTACGTTCGTGGGCTTGTGTTTTCTATCCCACTTCTGATTTTAGGAACAGAAGGGAATTTAACATAAAAAAAAAACAATTTGATCAACCTAACGATTTATTTTACTTCAAAATTTAGATAATTCAAATAAACAAAATAACTCAAACAAATTCACTTTCCAATTCAATTACACATGAAAATTACTGAACAAAAGCAGGTAAATACCGGTAAGGCAAAAGTGGAAAAATACGCAACTCACGTGTTACCGCAACGAGCTCAGCCAAAAGAATGAACCGAGCCGAACGAAATCGCCCGTTTTTATAGGCGCGGCGGAGCGTTACCGATTTTTTTCCACTTATACCTCACAATACATAATATTTTCATAAATATATTGGGATGCTACTGTTAAAATATTAATTTGTTTAAAAAGTTCTCTTAATGAATCACGGGAATTTAGGTTATATATAGAGCGAATGGCCCTTTTTTGTAACACAAATATAGTTTGTATGTCAGCTGCTTTTCCCCAAACCAGAATACCGTATGACATAACACTATGAAAATAACTATGATAAACTAAGCGAGCTGTCTCAACATTGGTAAGTTGTCTAATTTTCCTAACGGCGTAAGCGGCCTTACTTAATTTGCCTCCTAGAACTGCTATATGGGGACTCCATTGCAAATTATTGTCTATAGTTATGCCTAAGAAAAGTGCCTTATCTACCATTTCTAAACACTCGCCATTAAGAAAAATACTAGAATTTACCGGTTTAACATTAGGCAAAACGAACCTAACACATTTAGTTTTCTTAGCATTGAGTAGTAAGTTGTTACTCGTAAACCAATTAAGTACTTTAACAAGCGCGGCGTTTATCCTACTGTAGTCGACGGATTTTCGGTCTACTAGCATCTTTTATATGTTGAAGTTTTTCATAAACTTGACCGTTCACGAACTAGAGCGGTTCAAAGTTATGGTATTTTAACCACCACGGGTTATTAGTTTATAAGGTCAGTTGTTGGTGGTACGAGGAATGAAACAGTTAAACACACTGATTTTACTTTATGTTTATACCGTTGTGTGTGGTGGCTAGTACCGGACTCTGGCTGGTGTGTGCCTCGGCGCCCGCTCGGTTTGCCGAATTTGCTGACTCGAATATAATCCTAGGAGTGTCGCCACACTACTCCCCCTTTTTGAAAAAAGACTAAAGGTACTGATACACATGCTCTATAATAGCATGCTTAAAAGTGTGCTTATGAGCATGCTTGGTTTGAGCGTGCTTATGCACTGTTCACATTTGCTACAAATAAGCATGCTAATTTTGAGCATACTCACGAATAAGCATGCTCAAAGCAAATACTCCGAATACACATGCCATTTAGTAGCGTGCTCTCTGCCACGAACGATGGACGACGTAGCTTTCCGCCTAGAGCTCAATAAAATAATTCTTTTGGTGGCGATACAATGCATCACCAACGTTTTGAGAAATAGAAAGAAGAAAAAAGCAGGAAGATTTGGGTTCGTGATTGGTTGACCAGGAGACAAGACCTTGGAGCTAGTGTACGTTTGATAAGAGAAATGCGAGAAGAAGATATTGCGGGTTATAAAAATCATTTGCGTATGCTTCCACATCAATTTGACTTTTTACTAAGCAATGTTGGAAGTGCTATACAGAAACAAGACACTCACATGCGAAATGCTATTCCGGCTAAATTGAAATTAGAAGTGACATTAAGATATTTAGCAACTGGAGATTCTATACATACATTGGAAGCACTATACAGAGTTGGAAGATCTACTATATCGCAATTTTTACCAAAAGTTTGTGAAGCTATATACAACGCTTTGAAGGATTATGTGCGGGTAAGTAAAAACAATGACAATTTTACACATTTATTACAAAAAAGAAACAGAAACATTAATCAACCATTGTAGCCGTAGCGTAGCTGAACCAATAAAATGTACCGTCATGTCATGTATTATAGGTACATAAAAAACATACTAATACTACATAACACAAGATTACGATAAGTTCCACGCTTGGCTCAGCACATCTTGCTGTTGTGAGACTGTGTCAGTATTTATGGGTATATTAATCATTTGTGTGTCCGAAGTACTAATTGCTGTTTGAAGTGGTGTATTTGAGACAGAGTTTGTTGTTATAGTCTGTGTGTATGGAGATAGAGTATAGAATGAATTCCTTGTATGCATTTGTGTGTCAGAAATCAGTGTTGTTGGTAGTGTTGTATGTAAAACAGAGTTTGTGGTTAATGTTTGTGTGTATGGAGTGTAAAATGAATTCCTTTGTGATACTTCAGACAAGTTTTGACACTGCTGGCGGCGTTTTGCTGCAATCACAATATTTTGGATCTCAGCTTGTACGATAAGTGCTTCATACAATGGCAGGCTTCGTAATTGAGCAGCAATGTTATGTCCAAAATAATAGAATTCGTCGTGTTCAGTAGGCATATTTATTGCAGAACTCAGGTTTTCCAGTCGGTTCAGTGCCACATTAATCGGTTCATCTTGTACGAATCGTCGTTTACGCCGTGTCGATGTGACACTAGATGAACTCGATTGTGGTCGTTCTTCTGGTATATTGGCGGGAGGTGACATTACGTTCATCGATTCTGGCGAGTTAAGAGATTCTGATGTGCTTGCAGTCGATGCCGGAGAATCCTGTGCTTCCGAATTCTGCGATGAATTATCGGAATCCTGAAAATAAGATATTCATTAGGAATTAAAAAATAGTACAACCTACATTATTTATTTAGGTATGTTTTTTTTTCAGATTCCAAGCCACGAAGACTGGAAACGTATTGAGCATGGGTTTCGTACAAAATGGAATTTTCCGGGCTGTGTTGGAGCGTTGGATGGCAAACATATAAATATACGCGCTCCTGATAACACTTCAGATTACTATAACTACAAAGGTGCCCATAGTATTGTACTCTTGGCATTAGTTGATGATGACTATTGCTTTTCTTACATAAGTATTGGAACTAATGGAAGAGCTTCTGACGGGGGTGTTTTTCAGCGTTCGAACTTATCACAAGCATTAGAAAATAATACTCTAAATTTACCGGAACACTCAGTTATTTTAGCTGACGCTGCTTTTCCTCTAAAGTCTTACATAATGAAGCCGTACCGAACTACTCCAACACGCAGAGAAAAAATATTTAATTACCGGTTATCTAGAGCAAGACGAATCGTTGAAAATGCGTTTGGAATTTTAGCAACAAGATTTAGAGTTCTTCTGACCACAATAGATATGAGTCCAAAAAAAGTTGATAGTATTATATTAGCTGCGTGTTCTTTACACAACTGGCTTCGAAAAACATCCGACATGTACATCACGCAAAGGTGTGTAGACTTTGAAGATATACAACAAGGTGTTGTGATACCAGGAGCTTGGAGAACAAAAATGCAGACAGCTTTACAAAATTTACCACCACGCAGAAACCGTGCTTCGCAACAGGCAGAGGCAATAAGGAATACGTATGCGGAGCTATTCGAAACGACAGAAGCGGTACCATGGCAAGACTTTATGATATAAATAACTGAAACTATAAATGTGTTTAACTTGCAAAATTTGATTACAGACAAATAAACAAGCAAACAAACATCAGGAAAGGTGCTAAATAAAAGCTTGTAATAATACAATATTTATAAATAATACAGATCTTACAATGTGTTTCTATTTAGTTAGTCCTAAATAGTACTGTTTACACTCAAGGAATTTTGTTTAAGAGTTTTGAACCTTATTACGAAGCTGTAAGGAAGGTACATGTAATGTTATTATGCAGTAAATGATTTTTATGAAGAAAAATTGTAATTGTGTGTTCAACTTTATTAAAGTATAGATTTGTACTAACTAAGATAGTATAATAAACTAAGAAATAAGATAATATAACAACTCTTCCACCATGGTACAATGAATAAATGAATTACAAAAGTGTCCCCTAATTAAAGCCTGTGACCGTACGGTTACGCAAATAAAAAATTGTAAAGTTACAATTATAAATTTGTAACAATTTATTTTGCTTCTATGATTTTTTATAATTATGTAGGCCTATGAACTTACCAATTCGGTTCCGACAGTTTGCCGATATTCGCCAGCCGTATCTCCCATAAACGCGTGCATTTCTTGAAACCATGGCATCGACGGACGGTACACGCCAGCAGCCCCCGCGCCGGAACGCTTCGAACTTTCTATTTTTTTAAGTTCATTATGATAAATAGACCTTAAATTTTTTATTTTGGTTTTTAAGATCTTTAAAGTTAGAGTAGAATCATTCATATTGCTTAACAAGTCGTCGTAAGCATTGTTTCTTGCGATGTTATTTTTATATTGAGGTGACCGTGGGTTCCAAAGGCATTCATTATTTCTGTATAAAGTAATAAAACGTATGGTTTTCTCGTCACCCCAGCGAGACATTTTGGCAGACGCAGGCACATGCACCTGTTGCAAACAACAGATCGATACTAGCGTGCTTATTAGCAAACGTGTTCACACTTGCTATTACCATTCCCCTCTCTACCCCCGCCTCAGGTAGCACGCTCAAAAATAGCAGGGCGTGCTATCTTTGAGTATGCTACTAAAAAGCATGCTAATTATGAGCACGTCGTAGACACACATGCTAATAGGTAGCATTTGCTCAATAGTAGCATGCTTTCGTGCTAGTAATTAGCATGTGTATCAGTACCTTTAGGGTAATATTATTATAAATATCTTAAAATGTAATAGTAATAAGAATAATCTTTATATAATAGTAATTTTAATAACAATACTGTACTGACATTTGAAATTTATTAGTTATGTTGTTGTGTGTGTATGTGAACCTGTAATGAATTAGGTATTAAACCTGTAATGTTACGTGTTCTTTGTTGTAAGTAAATAAATAAATAAATAAACAGCAATTTGAGTGTTTTGTGTTGCTTATTGACATACCAGAAACAAAAAAAGTGCCGTTACTAATTACAAAATTAAGTACTAAGGTTTATGAACTATTAACTACAACCCGGTCACATTATCTTGAGACCTGGCGTCGATGACGTCACGTCGCGTCGGCGCTCTGTATGGTGCGCAAAACAAGCATCCTCTAGTAGGATATTATTATAAACAATAAGATTTCCAACAAAACAAATATTGTGTTAATTAATTTAATGTAGGTAATATTATTATAATGATATGAATAAAATTATGATAAATAAATGAAACAATCTTGGTTAAGTGGGTACAAGAAGTGTTTATTACACAAAACTACAGACTAAAAATCTTCTTCAGAATATATGATTGGCTCGATGCCAGTCATTGTCTCATTATCGCTATCGCTATCGCTGATCTCACTGTCCGAACTCTCTTCGCCTAGGGATATAATTATTTCACGAACATTTTCTTCCTCAAGGTGGTCTTTCTCCCAATACTCCTGTTGTAATCTTTCAACGTGATTTACTTCTTTTTTCCAGTCGGAAGGTGTGATGGAATTAATCGCATCTCTTGTTAATTTTTCTATTTCTTTTTCTGACTGGCTAACATTTTTGTCTGCCACCCTTTGCTTCACTAGATTTCAGATATATTCAATCGGATTTAAGTCACACTGATAGGGTGGCAGACGTACTATTTCCTGACCATTCTCTTTCATTAATTCGTCAACGACGTATTTTTTTGGAGGCTTTGTCTTTAAAATTATCGGGTACAATTCCTTTTTCGTCATATTCTCGTCAAACGGAACGTTATTGTCACGCAACCAGTTTTGCATAACAGATTTGAGGGATGCACTCGTGGGTGCCTTTATTGATTGAGTTGAATGGTAAGGTGCATTGTCAATGACGATTATACCGTTCGGCGGTAAGTTAGGTAGCAACTTTTCTTTGAGCCATTTCAAGAAATTATTCGTATCCATCTCATGATGATAGTCGCCTGTTGTCTGTTTGCATTTATATAGTAATTCTGCGCCTGGTATAAAACCGTTTTCTCCCCCAGCATGCACAAGAATCCATCTCTGGCCGGGGTTAAGACTTTTTTTTTACGCTGCTGTCGGTACTATTTTGCCAACATTTATTAACGGTGTAGTGTGAGTGAATCCATGTTTCGTCTAGAAACGTAACCGGTTTTTTATCTGCGCCAAGATCATCGTTTTCTTTCATCCGGCGCAGGTAGCGAGCCCTCCACGCGGCAATATCTGGGTTTTGTATTAAGATTGTACGGGCATTTTTACATTTTTTGAATTTATATCCCAAATAGTCAATTAAAATTTTTCTAAGGTAACTTCTTTCACCTTTAAAATTTATATCTCTTTTAGCGATTGCCAAGATTTTCTTTAATGTTGGGATTTCTTTTCTTACAGTATAGAAACTGTTAATAATATTACGTATGGCACAGATGTCAAAATCATCAATTTCGATTTTTTTTTTGTACTTCTTGCGCTTTTTACCTGGTGTTGACAATTTTTCTTCACGTGTATCGTTGCTAGAACCTTGACTAGTACTCGTACTCGGTGTAGCATGTTGCAGTGACGCATGCCGCAATTCTTTGGCCTCCTTTTTTATTCTCATCAAAGTACATTTTGATATTCCTGTTGCAGCACAGGTTCGTTTAACAACTTGATCTACAGGTATTACGAATTGCTTGTTAGCTTTCTCTGATAAAAAAAGCCGTGGTAGCCTAATGGTTTGACCTGCCGACTCTTAAGCAGAGGGTCGTGGGTTCGTATCCGGGCTCGCACCTCTAAGTTTTTCGGAGTTTATGTGCGAAATATAATTTGTAAATTTACCATGAGCTTTTCGTTGAAGGAAAACATCGTGAGGAAACCTGCATACACCTGCAAAGCAATTTGACGGTGTGTGCGAAGTTCCCAATCCGCACTGGGCCCGCGTGGGAACTATAGCCCAAACCTTCTCATTGTGAGTGGAGGCCAGTGCCCAGCAGTGGGACGTTAATAGGCTGGATTATTATTTATTATTTCTCTGATTCAAAGAAAGCGAGGTCTTTCAAAATTAAATTTCTTGCTTCACTGTGAATAGTTTTTCCCATATTTGAAAAAACTTTCACTGTCCCACTTCAAAGCAACGAAATAGTAACAAAAATGTCCAAACTAAACCAAAATGTCCAAACTTAACCAAAATGTCCAAACTTAACAAAAATGTCCAATGTTGCAACAAAAACAATATTTTAACGTAACAGCAATAACAAAATAACAATAAAAGTCCAAACGTAACAATGAAATGTTTAAAAATATACCACGAAAACAAGTCGACGCGTATCGGCAACGAAAGTGCTAACCGTACTGACGCGCCGTGGCGAGCGCGGGGAGGTGAAAGGAGAACGGGGCGGGAGGTTCGCATTCCAGCGAGGTCTCGATATAATGTGACCGGGTTGTACATTGTGTACACCAAAATCACCGGTAGATGAAAAATACGAAACCATTTGTGACAAATTGAAGAAATACTACCACCCAATACAAAATTACGCATTACATCAAGCAGAATTTCGAAAAAGGTGTCAGAAATCTAATGAAACTATAGAACAGTATATTATTGAACTTAAAAAACTGTCGAAAAATTGCGAATTTAAAAGCTTAGACTGCGAAATAAAAGAAAGATTGTTAAATGGTACCAGTGGCGCAGGGCCCATATAACCCGATTCCCGCCGGGTTCCCTTGGAAATTCCTATGCATAATGTACTCAAACAAAACGCACAACAATAAGTAACCCGATATACTATAGCCTTACCCGCCCGTTAACATAACACGCGTAGTATACATACATTTTTCATAATAAGATGAATGAACAAAACGCAACGTCGCAATTTAAATTTACCACTAAGCGCGAAATCAAAAACTCCTTAATAAAGCCGATATCTACCGCATGACCGACCGCACGCACACATTCACTGTATTACTAGAAAGAAACGCATACAACAATATTCATTTACACATAAACACTCGGAGTTACATTTTTCTGGGCTATCTCCCTCAAAACTCCATACAAGCCGAGGTCTCAGCGCATGACTCAACACTAACACATTCAAACATTTAAACTCACGCACTAAAACAAAACGGCCTTGGACTTCATAACGTGATACTACAACATCGCATCTTGTCTCTCAACTCGCATTCGTAATTCCGCCAAAAGTGTCCGGCTTATTTCATTCAATTTTAAACTTTAAGTGCATATCGTAAGCTTTATTTTCACTAAATACACCCAAAAAAATGTCTCTGATCGTACTTTCCCGTCTCATTCGGCCGATTATACGGTTCTACGGTTGTCCTTATCTATTTTTGCAAAAGTTTATGGAGACAAAACATAATCTACCTACCGACTCTTTGCGCGCCGCCGTTGCCCGCCAAATAATTTGCATTGCGTCATTTTTTCATTCATTACATTACCTACTTTACTTTCGCGTCCGCCAAAACACACGGTGTTTTTTTTTAAATATTGTTAGTTGGTGTTAATTTGTGTTTTATGATACTTTACTGGTGAAATTTAGCTTGCTACGCTTGCTAGTGTATATGTGATTATTATTGTGATTGTGATATTCTTAAGATTTCGGCATATTTATCGGCGGGCAACGGTTTGTTTTGTGTTTTCGTACCTACCTAACCTTAAACTTCTTATTTGGTTTGCGTGTATTTATTGAGGTTATTGACGTGTTTCGTTTTATATTTTTGTCTGTAGGTACTTAAAGTACAAATGGCCGCATTAGTTCAAATAGAGTGTTGTCTTACATATTACTTAACCTTCTTAATGAACTAAAATGTTTTTCAAAGTTATCCTTTAAAAATAAGAAACATGTCATGTTTGGGGTTGGAACGTGCACGCTCGTAAATATAAATTGATTAAGGCGTAGGGAGAGATGGATTTTTCAATCACTTCCACTGTCCACAGCGCATTGTTATTAAATTATAAACATAAACTGGCTGATTAAAGTATCGGTTGTAAAGTTTTCTTCATTTCTTTGATTTTGTTAGGTAGGTACTTGTAGGTACCTACTATTTTTGATTCGTAAGACACGAGCAAATTTTGGCTTTGTTTTTATTGGTTTCTGTGTGCAGTGGATGTATTAATTTGGTTTATTTTGGTTTTGTTCTTAACAAAGGGCAGAGTTTTCGTTTATATGTTTTGCTAAATATTGGGTTTTGATTTCTTAACGAGTCCGAAACATTTGGGTCGTTCCAGCTTATAATCGTGAGTTTTAGCCGTTCATCCATTATATTTAATAATTTCTCACGTTACTCCAAATGTTACAATTGAGTGTCAGTCCACTAACATTTTATAAGTCTTCTGTAAATAATATATGATTGGTTACCTACTACATTATATCTATTAAATTCTTTATGCTAAGCCTCAGGCATAAAAAACCAATACAACTAGGTATGCAAACAGTAAAAACCTGAGCATTAAATCTTTTTGTCAAAGACCCGCGACGACACTTTCGCGGCACGAGAAAAAACTACCAACCAACTAGCGTATTTTTTATTAGAGTGAACTTGTCAAATATGAAAAAGACTCTAAACATGCGCGGCGGTAAGCGGTCTTCGTTTTACTATTCTATGCTTGTTAAAACAACTCGGCCTACTGGACAAAACAGGAGGTGGACGGTAAACCGGCGAAGGTACCCTACGCCGTACGGATTTTTAGGGTTCCGTACCCAAAGGTGACACTCGAACGGGACCCTATTACTACGCTGTCCGTCCGTCCGTGCGTGCGTCTGTCCTAACTTTAAAGAGCTGTATCTTTTGAACCGTAATACATAGCGGGTTGATTTTTTTTTCAGAATATGTGTTATTACGGCGAATTTCCTAACAAACAAAAAAAATAAAGACATGTAGTTAAATAATAATCCTCCATACATTTTTTTTAACGTATTTTCATTTTTGTTGTCATCGTAAAAACGGTAAAACATACAAGTGCGCGAGTCCGACTCGCACTTGACCGTTTTTTTTGCTCCGAGTTGCCTAGTGGCGAGGGACCACGCTTCGCCACTGAATGGTACTTATTGTGATACAGTAAAATTTGAGTTATTAAAGGCAGCTGATAAATCATTAGAAAGCTTAACTACTATTGGGAAAACAGCAGAGACAGCATATATTCCAAAGGACCAAAGGACATATTTATAAGCAGTGCGGTAAAAATAGAGGGTTCAAAGTGAATAATGTAAATCTGTTGGAAACTGATAGGTTAGAAGAGAATAAAGTAAATGAAGAAAAAAGAATATGACCTATATAAATCAATCAAAATTAAATATATTAAATTGGCAAATAATACAAAAGGAAACGCAAAAAGATAAAACATTGTGTGATATTGTTAGATATAGTAGAGATGGCTGGCCACTAAAAAATGATTTTGGTAAAGAGTATGAACCATATTTCAAAAGAAAAAATGAGATTACTGTAGAGAAACAATGCGTACTATGGGGTTACAGGGTGGTTATACCTAAGGAAATATGGCAGGATGTCTTGTCGGAATTACATGCTAGCCATTTAGGGATAACTCGAATGAAAGAGATAGCGAGATCATATTTTTGGTGGCCAGGTATGGATGAAAATATTGAAAACATAACGAAAAACTGTTTACAAAATCATAGAAATCCAGATAAATCCAAGTTGTCAGTGTGGCCACAGCCACCAACTGTGTGGCATCGACTACATGCAGATATTCTTGGACCTCTATATTCAAAAATGTATCTAGTAATAATAGATGCATATTCTAAATGGCCAGAAGCGTTTGTAATGACTGACATAACAGCACAGAAAACAATTCAAGTATTTAAAAACATTTTTGTACGACATGGGTACCCTTTACATTTGGTAACAGATAATGGACCAACATGGACTAGTGAAGAATCTAAATTGTTCTGTAAAACAGTAGGAGTAAAACAGTCTTTCACACCAACATATTATCCAGCCACAAATGGGTTAGCAGAGAGATTAGTTGATTCATTTTTTTTTTTTAAATGGTTTGTAGGTTCAATTTTTATTTTAAGGCACAAATTAATAATCTTAAGATTATCATTACACACTAACTTAGATAAGCATAGATTCGATACAGAGTCAAGAATACATCTAGACTACTAATAACTACATCTATCGTAAAGCTAATACATTGGTAGTCAGTTCTCCCATCCTGAGGAGAGCTACACAGCCTTGGGAGAAATGACCGTGTGGACAGTAAATGCAATAATTGAGGCTGTTGGTTTGATCTTGAAATTTTCTGGATTACACTTTGTGATCTGGTCCCAAGTGCCCAACTTCGCTTGTTTGTAGTGATAGACTAATCCTTCTGAAACAGCACCTGTGACCAGGTACAAAGTGACACCCTTCATAGCTTTCCCTACGGCAGAAGTGTACTCATAAGATGAGACTGTGATCTTAGCCTTTTGGGCGTCACTGATGTTATTTGCAACTAGAGTACGGACTGATTGTGACAATGCGAAGGTTGTTACAGTTGGAGGATACAACTCATCGTGCAGGGTCATCGACAGAAATTGTTTAATTGACACAATAGTTTCGGCTGAGGGTGCGGAGGCCCGGCCTGACCCGGACGGTCCCGCCACACTTGACGTGGTTTGTGCCGGTGTTGTCGTGGGAGGTCCGGTCGTCTCGGCTTCAATCATGTGTTCATCAGCATCTTCAAAATCTGGGGCAGTGGGTTTGTCTCGTTTGTGGGGAGGACTGGGCGATGGAGTTTTCAGTATTTCCTCCAGTTCTTCATCAAAACTTGACCGCTTGCGTCTTCTGACTCGACTGTCCTTGGTCTCCTCATATTTTGGAGGGTTGATGGGCTTCTCAGATTGGTCAAGTCCCCTAAGCAGGGTGCGAAGCGCAGATATGTCGCCTCCCTGGTCATCATCGTCGTCGTCGTCGTCCAAACTTTCCGATAAGAAAGTCTGGAGAGATTCCGACACGACGGCCAGGGACTGCAGTTTTGCTGTCAAGGAATCCGTTTTCATCATTTCCTCAATATTGATGACGGTTGTTGACTTACACTTAAGATATGTTTCAACCCACTCGTGATACATCCTTGAGGTTCTCTCCCCAATTGTCCTAAGACTCCCAACCCCTTTGTAATCCTCCAGAGTGGTGTTCCCTCCAGCAATAATTTGTAACTGGAGACATAAGCCAGCAAGGTTTGGAAGGGCTGAAGATGCCCCGGTGATCTTATACCCGATTAAAGTATCGTCGCCAATAGACTGGGTGATCTTGATGAACTTCTCGAACTGAGTGGCAAGGCTGGAGTTCTGCTTAAATATCGGCCCCAAGGGAAGTCTGAGAATTCATTGAAACTTTTTACGATCACTAGCAGTGGAGTTAGGTTCCTATAAGCGGCTTGGTCAGCGAGTGGTTTTATGGCCATGTTCTGGCTGTTCTCTAGAAGCTTTTGGAAGTATGTAACAACGCTGGACGGGTCAATCTTCTCATCTTCGATTCCTTCCTTGATCATTTCGTATAGCTTGGACGCCGAAGAGGTGTTAATCTCTATGATGTCCATGCTGGCCTCGATGGTCCTGGTTAACCTCTTGTAATCTGTTTTTCCGTTACATTACCGGTCTTAACGAATGATAGTAGAAACGACCCTACCATTGACTCTAATGTCTTCTGCGTCTTTGATCCCAACTCCTTGAAGAGAACAGTGATCCAGTCCTTGACCTTGTGAATTGGTACTTCTTTCGACCTACTTGCGAGTGTGGCGGCCGTCACCGGTGTGGACCCTCCAAGAAATGCTAACATATCTTCAGTGGGCTTTCCACTGTATCCCATGAGAGGCGCAAGTTGAAACCCTATATAGATCCTTGTCATTAGATCGTCATCGCTAATGGCTTGCAGGTTGTTTAAGACATTCGAGAAGTACTCTTTCAGAAGATGTGCCGTGTTATCGTCTGGATAGGTTAAAGACAGCCAATATGAGTAACACATTTTTGTGAACACCAAGAACTGCCCTTGTGTCTCGACATTGTCACTTATCACCGATGTATTTGCCCGTACAAACTCAGAACTCAATAGACTCATGTGATCTGTGTCCCTAATCTTCGATCCCAACAGCTGGACTTCGATGGGGGAGGATTAATGGTCTTCTTTGCAGACTTCTTCACGTTCCCTGCTGACTTCAGGAATCTTAGGAAATTGGACATTGCGGGGGAGACTTTACTAACCTACACAATCACAATACAAGCTCAAACCAACAGAAAACACACTTTTAAAAATGGTTTGGTGATGCCATTTAAGTCACATGTGATAAAAATTGTAGAGAGTGGGCAGACTGTGGAATATGCCTGTAATTTGTTTTTGTTTGATTATAGGTGCACTGTACATAAAACTACTGGTCAAAGTCCAGCCAAAATTATGTATGGGAGAGAGTTGAGATGTCGTTTCTCATTGCTGAGGCCAAATCCAGTACATGACAAAATTGATTATAAACAAATAAAATTAACAAACAACAATAAAACCATTTATAAAACATTCATAATGGGGGAAAAGTAATGGTTAAGGACTTAAGGAAAAATAAAAAGAATTGGTCATTGGGTAAAATTATTGAGGTTCTAGTACCAGGTGTGACATACATGGTAGAAGTGGATGGACTCCAATGGAAGCGACATGCTAACCAATTACTTGAATGTGGACAAGACATTTCAATATAGTGCTTAGTATTTTTTTATTGTTGTTGTAAGGTAAAGCGGGGGAGAGTGTTAGAGTTAGGATTAAGTTAGTATAGGGGGCAGCACTAGCTTACCATAGTGGCATAGAGATAGCTAAGGTTATCTAATCTGTGTACTCGTTTTTTGATAAAAATAATAAACGGCAATTAATAAATTTGCTTGTGTTCATTTAATATAAAATAGTATGTAACAGTTATGGAACCTAACAATTATGTCAAGTGAAAATATACCAAATGATCATTATGGCAAATTCGTTATGGCATATGAAATTATGTCATATGAAATTCGGCCAAATGAAATTATTGCATATGAAATTCGGTCAAACGAGAGAGTCCAAAGTGGCGCGGGTTTTATCTTGGATAAGTTCTACGTGAACTTTTTCGGTCAGACGGCTGACACAGCCGAATGACCATTTCTGTCTCTACAACGTCCATTGGGCCGCTAATCATGGTCCGGTCATGCGCCTCTGCTACCTCACATACCTCTCTTAGGTAGTGGCATAGTTGAATGGCGGTCATTTTGTCACACCTACATCTTGAGCCGCCCGTGTTACTTTATCCTTTCTAAAAAAGTGTATGATGAGGCGTAAAGTTTTCATCGGTGACCTGTCGTTTCGCCGAGTTTAATTACGCAGATTTTTGTTTCGCAGACAACTATTGGCAGACCTTTCTTTTGGCCGAGTAACGTTTGGTATAATTTCGTTACGCTTATTATTTGTTTCGCCGAGTAGTCGGTAGGAAGAAAAGTGATACGCAGTGTTACGTTTAGTCGATTGTTTGCTTCGTAATTGTTTCAGTTTACCGAACACCTGTTCGTCGAAACATGATAAGCAGAGTTATCACATGGCATCGTTATTTGTAATTAGATTTAAGGTTCAGTCGATTTTTGTTTCGGAATTGTTTCCGTACAACTGTTGCATTTTTATACATTTAATAGGTATAACATTGCCAACAAAAATGAACTCATTTTGATGACTATACTGTTATCAAAATGTAATTAGGTACGACGACGAGCGTGAGCGAGAAGGAGTGTTAGGTAGAATCGCGACCAACAACGCAGGAGCCGAGCGAGCGGAGCGAGCGTGCCGCGGCAGCGGCCGGCGAGTGCCAGAACCCAATTGCTAGCGTCGCGACTTGGTTTGTTTTGAGTTCTATTTAATGCCTCTCCGGTGCAAAACGAAAAGGTGGCGAAAAGTTGATATGAACACGGAGTAATAGTTCAACCGTTTAAAAGCGAAAGGTTGTTCGAGCAAACATTCAGAATGTGTAGTGATTAATAGCCTAAACGAATTTCTGTCAATAGTTGTACAGCTTACTGACTCATAAGCCAACTAAATAGTAGCTAAAGGTTGAGTTACGAAACGTTAGTCTGCGAAACAATACATGTACAAACAAATCCATCGGCGGACCTTTACTCGGCGAAACATTGTCTGCCAATCAATAATCTGCGTAAGAGCCTGTACAGACGGAGCGTTTTTGCGCGCGTAAGCCCTCGCGCGTTTCAATTTATGTTGCATCCAGATGCTGCGTTTTACGCGCGTTACTACGCGCGGTGTCTGGCGGACGGATTCAGCCAGTTAAAAAAATGGAGCCAGATACAGCGGTTGTGTTGTGGCTTGCATACCGTCGATGGAAACGTCGTAAACGTAGAGAAAGTCGAAGATTTAACGTGCATCCAATTCTACGAGACAGAATGACGCAAAGTATGTTTATAACATTATACCCAAAGCTGAGAGAACACAACGAAAAGTTTTTCAACTACTTCCGGATGTCAGTAACATCGTTCGATGATTTGCTAAAACTTATACAGGAAGATTTGACACCCAACAATATCTATGTGCCAAAGGATACTGTTTCTGCCGAAGAAAAACTCGTGATTACATTGAGGTAATAACATTTATTGTTTTTATACCTTTTTTTTTAAATCAATTTAAAGATCTTGGTATAGATCCATCAATTCACTCTCTTGGGAACCTTGAGTAGACGCCGGTGATGGGTTATCGTAGGAAGACGCCGGTGATGTGGAATTGCGTTGTACAGTGCAATAACCTCGATTGTAAGTCGAAAAGGTTGCAGGTGAAAACGAAGATGTTGAAGGGTCTGTTTCATTATATACTGCATCGTCAAAAAATCATCCTCTCTGTCCGCGGTGTGTCATTCCTGCTTGGTAATTATATTGCGTTGAGGGTGCAGGTGAAGTTATATAACGTGAAGGTGAAGGTGTATGACGTGGAGGTCGTTGAGCTTTTTGGAGCACATTCATTAATTCAATTTTTGCTTGAAGCCTCTTTTCCTCAGGTACTTTAATAAGTTCCTTATGCAGTGACAAACAAAATAGTTTATCATCATCAGACTCCGATGGTGGGTGATTTCTAGGTGCTAAATTTTTGTTTATAATGGCAAGAAATTCCTCATCAGCTGCGTTCAGTTTTTTTTTCTTTTTCGGCTGGCTAATTGGAGGTCTCATTACATCTTCTCCGTCGCCAGAAATGTCTTGTTCTTCAGGTGCAGCAGGCGAGGTAACGATGTTGCTATCAGTAGTCTTATTGCGTGTCGATCGTTCGAGGAACATCAAACGTTCAAAATATACATATTTATTTTTGACGGCTTTTGATCCAGACGGTGTGGTTTTTATCCTTTTCATTTCTCTTACAAAGCCATCACGTAATCCTTTCCACTTCTTTTGCAATAATATTCCTGAAATAAGAAAAAAAAACAATTGAAATGACTACACTAAATATTTATATTTAATAACATTATTTTCTTTTCAGATATTTGGCTACAGGATGTTATTTTGCGGACCTGCATTATGCCTACAGATTGGGAAAGTCGACAATTATCGAAATAGTACAGAAAGCTTGTTACGTCATATGGCTAAAACTGCAAAATATAGTCATGAGAGAACCTACAAAAGCAGAATGGGAAGAGATTTCAAAACAATTCCAAAAATATACACATTTTCCAAATTGTATCGGAGCCATAGATGGCAAGCATTTCCGTATCATAAAACCTGACCATTCTGGGTCTCTTTTTTATAACTATAAAAATTATTTTTCAACGGTTTTATTGGCTGTATGCGATGCAAATTATTGTTTTATTTCAGTAGATATCGGCGCATATGGCAAAAGTAGTGACTCCACAATTTTTAAAGACTCCGTTTTATATAAAAAACTTGTCGAAAAAACTTTAGATATTCCAGACCCAAAGCCAATATCGCAAATAGATACAACTCCCTTACCCCACGTAATTGTAGGTGATGAGGCGTTCGGTCTGTCTGAAAACGTAATGCGCCCTTATTGCGGTAAATCTCTAACAACCAAAAAAAGGATTTTCAACTATCGCCTATCCAGAGCCCGGCGCTACATCGAATGTTGCTTTGGCATTTTAGTGAATAAATGGAGAATATTTCATAGACCATTGAATGTCGACATTGAGTTTGCAGAAAACATCATTAAAGCTTGTTGTATCCTTCATAATTACGTAAGGTTAAGAGATGGTTATAGATATGATGACACTCTGTACGAAACTTCCCTAAATAGTTTGAACTCTGAGGCAGTAAGGCCTAATGAGAGATCTAAGAATATAAGAGACAGATTCGCTGATTATTTTGTTAATGAAGGGAAAATCCCTTGGCAAGACAAGATGGTATAGTAATTTGTAGAAGCCTACTTAAACATAAAACTACGTAATAATGTATTAAGAAATAATATTATTAAATAAAGTAATGTTCACTTACCTAACGTTTTTTTCTTTTTTTCGGAATCACCAGCTTCACAAAATATTTCGACTATTTCTTCCCAGTTCCTACGTTTAATGAGTCTATTTGCGTAATCAGCAGATTCCATATCCCATATGGCTACTCTCTTTTCAACTTCTTCAATAAAAAGTTCGGTGTCAAAGTTATCGCGCTCCATTTTTTATTAATTATTTTTCGTACTAATAAACTAATAACACGACTGATTATTTTTATTTAATTAACAAAATACGTCCACTCTCTACGGACACGCGCGTTATACTGAACGCTCCAATGGCGCCAGAGTATCTCGACTCGCGCGGCGCTCGCGCGTAAAACGAGCGAGCCGAGAGTCCGGCGCATGGCACGCGTTTTACGCGCGAGTTTTGAAACGCGCGAGAGCATCTGGACGGGTTGTATGTAGCTCTAGTATTTCGGGAACGCGCGAGTGTCTACGCGCGAGAGCTTACGCGCGCAAAACGCTCCGTCTGGACAGGCTCTAAAGATTGTCGGCGAATCATTAGGTAACCGTTTTCATCACATGTAGCGAGAAAAACCGTTTACTTGAAAATAGTCAACGACTGTTCACACTACTCAGCACTACTGTTTAGCGTGCGTATGTAAAATTTGGCGTCGAAAGCATACTAATCTTTTAGTTTTCAAAATTTAATTAAATACCAAAGTCCATACATATCATATTAAAAAAAATCATATCTTTTTTAAGAAAAAATATAAATAGAAATTTCAGTATGAGTAAAAAATAAATAGCATCGTCAGGTCGTTTACTAGCAAAGGCATTCACAAATTTAGTTATTATTTCTGGTCAAAAAGGTAATTTTAGTAGTCGGGTAAAATTTTGATATATAACTTGATTTACTTATTACTTACTGATTTATAATATTTATGATTCAGTATTCAACTTTTTGGATTTATAACATGGAAAAGAAAAACATACAAATAAAATTAAATAAATGTATAGTAGAATTTATTTAAAATGTCGGAATCCACTTGAGAGCTTATCTTCCAATGAATGGCTTTGTTATCTATTGTGAAGCCCGACCGCTAATTAGCAGTGCAAAATAAAACGCATAAATAACAAAAGATTTCATATGAATAGCAACTTTACCGCTTTATATACTGTTTTATTTAATACAGTCGGTAAATACATTAAAAAAAAATATATATGCAAGTCTAATAGTTCTAATTTAGTATTTCAGTATTTGCATTTTTGGCATTTATAATGCTAGAAATAACACATACAAAATTGACTAATGAATATAAAATTAATGTGCATAACGTCCGCAGGATAATTCTGTAAACAAATAAGCCAATATTGATTACTTATAATATAACTAGTTATACTTAAACTCTTAACTGGCAAATAATATGAAAATTGTGCAGTTAGGGAGAGGCTATAATAAACCTTATTGAACAACTACTGGAAGCATGTTAATGTATATTGTTTGGGTACAATATTGGCTGAATTGACTTGAATTCGTCTTTAGCCGAATCTATTAAATTGCGCAGGTTTTGCCACACGACTGTATTCTCGTCAACAGCACATTTATTTGTTACGAGCTAATGTTTCCAGCGGTCGGCGAGCAGCGACTTCGCGACTATTATAAACGCGCAATTCAATGTAGTAGTTCCCGCGGCGAGTGGGGTCGCTCTGCAGCGTGTAGCGGGAGCCAGCACGTCGCGACAGGAAACTCTTCAACGCTGAAGCCCTCGCAGGCGCCAACGATGGTCCACGCTCTTGGTCATCCTATAATAAAAAAATATATACTTAAAATGACTAATACCTATAGTTTATATAATTGTATAAATTGAATAGTTGTATCGACATCCCATTTGTTATTAGAAGACTTGGTGTATTGTATTCGATTTTGAGTGAATTTAAACAAAAGGCTATATTTCGGCCGGGTTTCCATAGTAAGTCGGCCCTAACATCAAATGGGCTCGGGGATTTTTTTGTGAGTACCTCATGTAATGAAGAATATTGTAGCCGAGTATGAATATCCTACTTGTAATAGTTTTTGACTTATTATTTTTTCAAGATTTTTTTTTAATGTTGGTTTTTTCTGGATATATTCAAGCGATTTGCTTCAAATTTTGAAATGATGTTATTTAGATAGATTTTCATCGCCACCCAAAAAATGAATACTAGTTATCGTATAAAAAAAGAAAAAAAATACCATTTTAAAAATATATATATTTTTTTATGTGATTGTGAAGTAGTGACACCTCTAGATTTTTTTCTCAAAATAGGCCATACATTGGCCTACTATTAGCCTAAATATCAAAATTTTCCTGGTGGTACTTCCTACAAAAAATCAGCAGAATGCGTGGCCAAGTTGTGTATTCAATCGGTGTTTTTCAATGTAGTATCAAACTCTTCGATTATGTTTGAGTTTTCTTATCAGTTTGTCGTATTTAAGAGTAAAATGCTAATGACAACATAATGTCATCGTGATGCAAGATGTTTATCGCATTATTTATCGGCATTATTCATTGACTTTATTTGATATTTATTTAGTAGTAGGCCAATGTATGGCCTATTTTGAGAAAAAAATCAACCGTTTCTAATATATTATATTCAAGAATAAAATATATGGGAGTTCTATTAAGTAAAAAAAATACCTTTTACTTGGGCCCAAATTAGCTCAATAGCGTTATATTGGCAATGGTAAGGCGGAAGCCGAACAACCTGGTGACCCCTGTCTTTTGCCATTTCGTCGAGTGCATAAATAGGCGTTGGTGGTTTATGACGCTGGACTAAATCTATGAGCTCCGTCTTAAACATCTTCATGTCTGCTGCAACCCCGTTATCATTCATCAACAAACTCCCTCCTGAGTCTCCAAAACGGTTTTTTAGGCATACGTGGAACTTCATTAACAAATTAAGAAACAACTAACAACAATAACAATTAAACCTCGCCTTTGTATATTTTATTTTATGAGTATTCATTTTAAATCTATTATCTGTGCAATAAAGAGTTTACATACATACTATTAAAAAATATTAACTTCGTAGAAATAGAAAATAGAAAATAGAAATAGAAAATATCTTTATTTGTTTCTGATAACATATGTCACATCCATGGCTGAGATCTCCTTTTAAGTAAGATAATACCTGTGCCAGGAGACCCCGCTCTTCTATATCATGCTTTTATTCTACACAGAGACAAAAACTAATCTAAGAGTAAACAATTATAAATATTGAAGGAAAAGTGCGCACGTGCGCGCATATGTGTGTGTGTGTGTGTGTGTGTGTGTGTGTGTGTGTGTGTGTGTGTGTGTGTGTGTGTGTGTGTGTGTGTGTGTGTGTGTGTGTGTGTGTGTGTGTGTGTGTGCATGCGTGTGTGTGTGTGAGTGAGTGTGTGTGTGTTAGTTCGTACTGTCCGTACTCCTGTCTACCAGCTCTTGGTACCGGTTCTGTGTAACTGAACAATCATAACGCTCCTGTTCGTTCCTTAAGTAATTTAACTCTTCATTCGCTACACCAAGCTCTTCCTCGAGGTTTCTAATGCGCTCCAATGCCACTTCATGGGTAGAAGTGCACTGGTTAAAAGTATCAATTAAGGATTTTAACTGCTCTATTTTATCTTGTGCATCTATTAATTTGTAGTCATACTCCACCAGGTCGTTCCTTAACACTGTGTTTTTGTCCATCAATTTCTTCAGCTCCTACTCGCTGTCATCGCGTTCTCTCAATAGCTGGGTCATTTAAGTTCTTAGCTTCCTGTAGTTCTTTCAAGGTAGCCTTCAGTTGTATTTCTTGTTGACGTGGTGGCTTTTCGTTTTCTGTGTTTTCTAGTAAATCGAAGTACGGGTATATTACGTATGGGCTGCATGCGAGGTTCCGAGCATACTCCACTGGTTGTGGCTTTTTAATTGACAAACTATATATAAAAACAAAAAAACATTTATTGCCACTCACAACTCACAACACAGTAGTTTACATAAATGTTAAATATACATACTAAAAATTAAATAAAAATAAAAATAAACTACACAAAACTCGACACTAATAAAGTTAAACAATGTTTTGGCAAAAGGCTCAGGACTCAGCATATGCTGTGAGACTGGGGTCTGCACAGCGCTGTTATTCAGCCTGTACCTCCTTCCCAGTGTATATATATGCCTCTTTTTGAATGAAAGGAACCAATCTTCTCCAGCCACGCCATTTTTAAACGGATTTTGTATAAGATTAGCCGATACATACTGGCTCACTGTCTCTAATAGTTCTTGCCTGGTTAGGCCAAACCCATACTTTTCCATCACACGCAAGTTTTTAACAAAATCTTCTTCTACTTCCCGCGACAAGACGGTGGCTCTGCCCAAAGTTTTTGATTTGAGGCCTTTACGTCCGTATACCTAAGAATAAAAAAAGATAATCTTAATGCAATGGCATATTCCCTAACAAATTATAAACTGAAATAAATGTCAAACAGTACTTAAATAAAATAAATACATAAATATTACAGGACGATCTTACACATATCGTCCTAGCCCCACAGTAAGCTCTACAAGGCTTGTGTTATGGGTGCTAGGCACGATGATAAGTATATATAATATGTAAAGATTTATAGTCAGTCGATAAATCGTCTTCCTTTAGCGTGTTTGGTGCTCTGTTTCATTTGCATCCACATGATTTTTCTGGCCAAAGGATTCATGTTTTTGGTCAGCTTCTCAAAAGGTTTTTCTTTTGAGAACTTCATTGCTCTTTTGGTTCTATTTTGGAATTCCAATTGTTTTTTGGACTTAAAAATATTCTTCATACAGCTCTCTGACCTTATTTAGATGGCAGGATGAATATTTTATGGAGAAATTATAACACCTAGGGCTTTGTTTCATTATTGACAATGCAATAAGTTTTTCTTCATTTGAAAATCGTCTTCCTTTAGCTTGTTTGGTGCTCTGTTTTATTTGCATCCACATGATTTTTCTGGCCAAAGGATTCATGTTTTTGGTCAGCTTCTCAAAAGGTTTTTCTTTTGAGAACTTCATTGCTCTTTTGGTTCTATTTTGGAATTCCAATTGTTTTTTAGACTTAAAAATATTCTTCATACAGCTCTCTGACCTTATTAAGATGGCAGGATGAATATTTTATGGAGAAATTATAACACCCTAGGGCTTTGTTTCATTATTGACAATGCAATAAGTTTTTCTTCATTTGAAAATCGTCTTCCTTTAGCTTGTTTGGTGCTCTGTTTTATTTGCATCCACATGATTTTTCTGGCCAAAGGATTCATGTTTTTGGTCAGCTTCTCAAAAGGTTTTTCTTTTGAGAACTTCATTGCTCTTTTGGCTCTATTTTGGAATTCCAATAGTTTTTTTCATACAGTTCCAATTCCAATTCCAATTGTAATATTCTCGTGGTAATAATTGACGGCGTCAATCCACGTGCCCCATCGTGTAATAAATGGTTTTGGTGAAAGAGGGGTATGTGGATATTTTTCTTGAAATTTGCAAATTATTGTAGGGGCTTTAAGAAAATGTTCTTTACGGAAGATACCGTGAAACATGCCTACTTTGCCGGCTTTTTTCGTAAAAAACAAGAAATTCTTTTTTTTTTCTGTGACGGGATAAGGTTTTTTTAGTCTAACGCATCCATCGTAGTCATACGCATGCGTTAATTAGGAGAAACAATTTTTAAATCAACAAATAACCCACTTTTTTTAATCAATTTTGATCTCGGGTAAAGTTATCTGAACTTTTGCCAACATTACCCATTTCGATTATTGTCGCAACTATAGCCCCTACAACGTTGAGACAAGGATCAGTATAAGCTCTAGGGTAATAATGGCGTTCCATGTAAAAATCTTAGTCTTAACTATACAAACACGTGTGCAATATGGGTGGGCAATGTTACATAGCTATTTTACTTTTTTCCATACAAGCCATATCAAGCAGTTTGAAACTGCTAGGGTTGTCACTTTTGGTTGAGTCTGGTAAAAATAAAACATATAAATAAGATTAACAAAGGACATGGCCCGTTTTACTATGGCGCTGTGCCCCAAACGTTACAGCAATGATTTATATGTTAAACGAAAGAAAAAAATATGTATTATTAGAATATATATGTCATTTAACTTATAAAGCAGCGGTTTAAAAGTAATTCGGTTATTATTTACTTAACCTCAAAACCTTACACGTCGGGAAATGACAATTACGTTTAAAGGTTGTTGCACACATTTCAATCGCTACCATCCTTTGTTTTATAACTCCAATTCCATATCTTCTACAACGCACACTCATCAGCATTATAACATTAATCAGTATTCGAATAGTAGGTACCTTAACAAGGGCGAATACCTACTCGAATGTATTTTATCTAGTATACCCACACTGGCCTCTGTATAAGCTAGTGAACCGCATGCAGTTCCTGGTTAACTCGAAGTTACCGCGCTAAGTTACGTCAGGTATGGCACTCCATCTGCCTTTACAATCTACTTGGCACCCTGATTGCCTCTCCCAAAGCCCACCACCGTCGACAAAGCGACTGTCGGTGCGGTGCCGGTCATACCATGTGCAAGTATTATGTATCGAAACTTAGGTATCGCAGGAAGCCTTAGGGTTAGGGCTGCAGAGATGAACCTGCTGACAATACCCTGCCGTATTGAAGAGTACTGTTTTCTGTATCTATCCCTTGATCCAGCCATTTAGCGAGAGTCTTTTGAGGTTTTGATCGAGATTCTTCGCTAAGTACAGTTAAACGCCAGTTCTCAGGAAAGTAGCGTAAGGCTACTGTCGACTGCAACTACATAACGATCACGGGTCTATATCGTCTTCCATAAAGTTTTAGTTCCGTTTTTAAGATTCCATAACGTTTTTAGTCATAAATATTGTTAGTCATAATATTGATTGTCATAATATTTGAGAGTATATTTTTGTATTTCCGATATTTCCTGGTCATATTTGTCGAAAGTCATTAAAACTTTATTCATAACTTTTTACATCATAATGTATTAATTACACCTCATAATGTTAAAGGTAATAATATTGCTTGACATAGTATTTATAAGGTCCAAACTTGTTTATCATAAAAGTAAAATAAATAAAATGTAAGTTTCGCGTACTATATTAGTTAAAAAATATGTTCGGTTCTGGCGCTTCGCCGGCCGCTGCTACGGCACGCTCGCTTCGCTCGCTCGGCTCGCGCGCTGTAGGGTCGCAGTTCTACCTAACAGTCCTCCTCGCTTCGCTCGTCGTCGTACCTAACGGAGACCTTCCTTATATATCTACATCATATTCATAATATCAATTTAAAATTAAAAAAGAAAGAACATTTGGAGTCATAAAAATTACATATTACATTGAAACGGTATGAATAATAATAATTAGTGGGTTAAAATATATGCTTTAAAATATTTCTTTTTAATCATCAATATGCCTTTGAATGTTATAGATATAATTTTTATGATGTGAATTTTATAATCCTTAACATTATGGACTATTCACTTTAGCATTATAAAGCATTATGCTTTACAGTTTTTATGACTATCGATAGTTATGAGCATAGATAGTATGACAATCAATTTCGGACTTTCAAAATTCGATACAACAACTTTATGGGTGACAAAGGCATCCCAACGATCACACATCCATCACACTCATTGTTAAAGATATTATTCCCGAGTCTGCACACCTTGCGGTTTATGGAGGTTTTTAAAGTGACATGGCGTAGGCATTATGAAGTCCTAAAACCTCACTTTCAGTGAAAGGGACAGAGTAAAGGCAGTCATAATAGCCTTGTCCCTTGTTCGTTGCATAGGATACTAAGAGTTCACAATACGATCTCCAGGGATACAAAACTTCAAAAAGTCATGCTGGTGGGAAATAAAAACCATGTAATTATTCAAAATTCAACAATTTTTAATGACAGGCATGCGCACGTGTGTATGTGTGCGGGCCGGACTGTCAAGTGGGTAATTTCCGGTTCCCAATGCACACAATATCTTTTAATAATTAACTTTTTTTCCGCTGCTTGTACAGCGATTAATTTAATCTTATGTATAATTATTAATTATTTAAAGATTTTTCACATATGTCTCATCCGTGTAACAGTCTGGGGCAGAAACGGGCCATGTCCTTTCAACTTTTATTAAAGAAGTACTAACGTCACAAATTGGTTAATTTATTTAATATAATACGTTTTTCTTCTGCGTCTGACAAAGTGGTAGGGTGCCCAATAGCCTTCGTATGCTGTTTTTTTTTATTTTATTTATTATTATACGTCGTGGGATACCAAACTGACGCTCTGCATCTCTTGAAGTAATTTGATTGGAAGCTACTACCTCACATGCAAGTTTCATCATTTCATCCGTATAGTTTTTATACCCTCTGGAAACTAACTTGCGCCTCGCCTTTCTCACTCGTATCCTTGATTTATGTTTTCAGTTCTGAAATTTAATATAAAATAAACATCATTTCTGTCATACGTAGATGAATATTTTTAACACCATGCTTAATGGTCCATCTCAGTTAAAAACTTAATTAAGCTATTTTCTGTGTGAATTGATACGTGTCATGATATTTTCTCGTCGTTACCATCTTGACTATTGCAACCGAATAGCATATATTTTACCATTTTACGGTATCTCATCATTTGCTAAACAACATTTTCACAAACTGATTCATTCCACTAACATATAATTTGGCAAACCGCTTTTTTTTCAAGCAAGGTGACAACCCTAAAGTGGGTGATAGACGTACGAACTTAAAGTCTGCGGTTTTTAAGATCGCGAACTTAGGCCTTGGCCACATGTCCACGGCACGGCGCCGTGAATGTAAAACGACGCGGTGTCGCGACGGAGCGCGGCACGTTTTCCACCGTGCGAATACACGTTGCGGCGTCGTGAAAACACACGTTGCGCGTCGTGAAAACACACGTTGCTGCACCGGGCAGATTAACGTTGCCGTGTCGAGTAGATGCACGGTGAGGTGCCACGTTCGATCACAACGCCGCAGCTTCTCGTAGATCTCCAAAATATTTTGCGATCAGTGTTCAATTCGACATGGATCCTATCACACGTATTCTGCTCTTGTTGGTTTTAAGAAGAAGCATGAAGAAAAAACAGAGGAAAAGAAAATATTGGATAAATCCATATCTTTCTATTATGAATCATGATGGCAGTCATTTCAAAAGGAAGTACGATGCGTTAAAAATAAGTGATCACAAGTTTTATGATTATTTTAGAATGTCTGTGTCAAGTTTTGAAGAACTATTATGGAAAATATCACCTCGTTTAAAAAGGCAACATGTGTTTAGGAAACCAGTTAGAGCTTTGGAAATGTTGGGATTAACAATAAGGTAAGAATTAAAAAATATGTATTAATGTTATTGTTTATTGTCATTGTCAATCAAACAAGAATGTTTTATAAGTACTTAGTCAAAATTGTAACTATTTGGAAATATTTTGACTAAGTACTTAACCTACTTAACTATACAAATAAATAAGTATATAAAATTAGCTAACACTATTAACAAATTTTATATACCTACTTATTAATGTTTTCAATTAACAACTATAATTATTACCCTAAATCACAATATTTGGCTTATGACCTAGTAAAAAATATCTGTATATTATAGTCTTTATGGCATCATCATCACTAAACATCAATAACTTACATAATAATATTAATGTAACAATATTCATTACGAATTAAAATAAATCACAGTCTTTAAGGCATCATTAGTTATCACTGATTGGTAATCAATAACTTGTACGTATATAAATATAAGATATAATTTGAGAATCTACCTACAAAAATCACAACTTTTTAGTCTTAAATGCCTCATTAAATAAATCAACAACTTATACATGGTGGCTTTTAAACATGGCTAAATTTTGAACGAGGTCCTTGTATAGGTCATACTAAACAACATTTACTATGATTTATTACAGATACAAAAATTACGACTTTTTAGTATTAAAGGCATCATTAATATCGCTAAAACTTATATAAGCTTATTACACATTTGAAAACATTTATTATGGCTACATAAATCACACTTTTTTAGTATTTAAGTAAATCTACCACTTTCATATCAAAATGACAATATTTATAACATATAATAAATGTACATATAATAATTATGTTTTTAAAACTGGTGTAATATTTTTTGATAATGAAGTTGACTGACGACTATACTATTTTTATTTTAACATTTTTATGAAAAATCAATTTCTTGGTCTTCTTGTGTATTTGCTGTGGTATTTGCATTTAATGTTCCTTGAAAAGATGTTCCTGGGGTTTGAGAAACATCTGTTGTTGAAGTATGATTACGGGTAGATTGATAATTATTGAAATAGGATGATGATTGGGGTCTTTCGTGATTTCTGTCAAATGGTGTCTGGTAACTACTGTAACTAGTTTGTGGCTGATAGAATTCCGTTAAGATGTTTAACACGCGACTTTGAAATATTAGGATTTGATGATCATCTAACTTATTCAGAGAAGGTAAAATGGCTTTGAAAAACGATTGATGTCTATTTTCTGTTTCCTTTAAGGCTTGAAGAATTTCAATTTCAAATTCATCATTTAACTTTCGTTTTCGCGATGCTGGCTGATAGCGTGATCTTGTCTCCACTTGTTGAATTTCCAAGTCACTGTTTTGATCTTCTTCTAATATACTTGAATCAGTTAGATTTGCTGCATTTTTTTTCAAAAATAAAAGTTGTTTGTAAAAATGATACTGTTTTATCTTCTTTGCACCAGCTCCCGATTTATTACAACTTTCAAGCCGTTTTACGTATCTTGTGAAATTGTCTTTCATGTTAGTCCATTTTTTTATCAACTCATTTCCTAAAAAAGAAAAGATTAATACACAACTTGAATAAATCAATTTCGATTAATAAAGAAACTTTTTAGTCAAATGTAGTCGACGACTGAACATTAAATTCAGCTGTAACGTACACTAGGTAGAAAAGTATCCACTTTTGCACTTTAATATATTATAATAGAATGAAAAAATGGACACATCTTTTTGTAAAGATATATCTGCTTATACATAAACGTCACTCAAAGTTACATTATCTCATTTGAGTTTTGTCTTTTTCTAAGAACCATAAATGTCAAAGATTTAGACAGGAACAAAACATATATTAGTTTATGAATTTTATGAATAATATAATTTATATTTTCAGGTTCTTGGCAACAGGAAACACGTTTAGAGATATGGAATTCGCACATTATCGTGGAAAAAGTACAATTGGAAAAATAGTTCGAGAAGTCTGTCAAGCAATATGGGACATTCTTTTAAGTGAATGTATAACAAAGATAACTAAAGAGCTACTAAAACAGGTTGCAGAAGCGTTTGATAGGAACTCTAACTTTCCTAATTGTATCGGTGCCCTGGATGGGAAACACATTCGAATATTGAGTCCTGACCACAGTGGATCTCTTTTTTTCAACTATAAAGGTTATAATTCTATAATCTTGCTGGCACTTGTCGATTCCAAATATAGGTTCATGTATGTTGATATAGGTGCATATGGTAAGGAATGTGATTCTACAGTATTTCACAATACAAAACTGCACGAATTATTACAACAAGGGCAGCTACCCATTCCAGGGCCTGAGCCATTACCAGGCACACACATACCAGTACCCTATGTTTTTGTAGCAGATGAAGGCTTTCCTTTAACAAATAATATAATGCGTCCATACCCAGGAAAGCATTTGACTGTACAACAAAGAGTTTTTAATTACCGCTTGAGTCGCGCAAGAAGATATGTGGAGTGTACTTTCGGTATATTGGCAAATAAATGGCGAATATTTCATAGACCACTGAATATGCAATATAATTTTGCGACCGATGTTATTAAGGCCTGTTGTGTATTGCACAATTTTGTTGTTAATCGAGATGGAGTAAAAGCACCTGAAAAAATCTTTATTAACGATGATTTTTTAGTGTTACAACATTTGACAAATAATGCTTCCATTACAAATCCCGTTAACATAAGAAATGAATTCTGCAAATATTTTTCCAGTGATGTTGGAGCACTTAGCTGGCAATCAACGAAAATTTAAGCAAAGTAGGTTTTTTTCTGCTACATACTTGAATAAGGTAAAAAATAAATAATTAAGCTATAATTTAAGTGACTTATCATTTAGCTGTAATTTTGTACTTATATTTAAGGTTGTTGTAGTTTTTATTTAGATATAGTTTTATTTTAAACATTAACTTGTATAAGATAATTTCATAATTGTAATAATCTACTTGAACCTACATTGACAATGTTCAATAGATAATATCTTGTAACAAGATGAAAAAAACTTTAAAAATTATTTATATAAATACTTGAGTGTAAAAAAGAAAATTCCGCAGTTACTTGTACATTTTTAGAAGATTTTGATTCTTTTTATGTCAGTTTTAGTGGAGTTTAAGAGAAATAAATAAACATGTAGGTACTTACCAAGTTTTGTCTTTTCTTTGCTTGTTTTGTCTTCAAACCCAGGAAAAATAACCTGGCAGACCTCTTTCCACGCACTAGATTTCAAAAATTTGTCTTTGTAATCGTCATTTGTTTTATCCCAGAGCGTTGGACGTTCCTCTACCAAAGAAATTAACAAATCCAAATCTATTTCCTCAGCCATCTTGAACAAAGGCTTAAGAACGGGTTTGACTTTTTGTCTCGCCGTGCGCGTTGCACTTGCACTGTAGACTGACTGACGACGCGGCAACGTGTATCTGCACGACGTGGCAACGTGGGTTATCCCGATGCGCAACGTGTGTTTGCACGATACGGCAACGTGTGTTTTCACGACGCCGCAACGTGTATTCGCACGGTGGAAAACGTGCCGCGCTCCGTCGCGACACCGCGTCGTTTTACGTTCACGGCGCCGTGCCGTGGACATGTGGCCAAGGCCTTTGTGTCAATTACATTTTTGAGCTGAGGGCAGCAACTTGAGAATAATAGGCCATGACTTTGACTGCTTGCATAGAGATGGGCATTGCTGTAGTTGTGACGAAATAGAATTTGTTGACAGTTATAAATACCTCGGGTTAACGGTAGACATACACATGTCTTGGAAGGTACACGTCAACAATGTGTGTACTAAATTAAGAGCTGTTATGGGTAAATTTTATCACTTACGATCTGTGGTGAATAAAGCAACTTTGTACATGCTTTATCACGCTCTTGTCGACTCAATTTTGTCATACGGTCTGAGTAGCTACGGGCGCACTTTCCCTTCTTACCTGAATCAAATCAAACACTTGCAAATCGTATTCTTGAAATCATTAGTGAATAAGAAAGTAAGACAAAGTTGCAAGCATGATTACGAAGAATTATTTCTGATTTGTAAAACATTACCGGTACATGAGAAGTGCCTGCTTCTTGTAGCACTAGAACAACATAAATGTAATGATTATAAAAATCCCATTAATCACTCATATAAAACAAGAAGTCTGCCGTGGTATATCTATAATGCTGTTATCTACCTAAACCCAATTTTGAGTTATGAGCAAAAAACGCGGTAAAAATTTAAACCTATGTAACTTTTCGATGACAACACCAATTTGAGACGTAAAAGCACCAAAAAATACATCAAGTAAAATACTTTTTATGTGTACTTATATCATATTGTAAATATAATTTAATTATATAAAAAAACCCTTTTTCCGTTTTAGTTAATCACCTATGTTTTTAATTTCTCATGAATAATTATTTAAAATGCCGCTAAGTATACCTTTACGGCATTTTAGTGTTTCTATTTAAATTAAATATATTGTCTTTTAAAACACTAAAAAAAAGCTTATTTATGTTAAGCTAAAACGTCGTTATAGTACATAACCCTGGTTTAGCTTAATATTTGGTTATACAGAACTGACTCATGTTAGACTTTAGTGCCGTTATTGATATTTTACCGCTTTTAAGTGTAGTAAACTACAAAATGGATATCAGTTTCATGGAAAAACTTGATTTGCTGTTACGCTTAAACGCCGTTAAACTAAGAACCTTTTACGTTAACGGCATTATAGTGAAACGATTACAAAAAAAAATGTAACTGCATTCAAGCGATGGAAGTTAAACCACTAAGTAAGGAGAATATTAATAAGTAAATAAAAACCATGTTTTGTAAATTACAATATTTATTTAAACTTTTATTATTGAGCATCTTCTTTGCTTCAACAGAACTTTACTTATAGCTAGATTTGTTAGGAACTTTTAGTTCTTTATTAATACAAATATCACATTAATTAAGTAGTTAAAAGGCACTTATTACACTCGTAACATAATAACATTATTATTATTTGGACATAAACTGGAGATCGGCTTTAAGTCTTTGTGTGTTTATATAATTAAAAACTATTACAAATTCAATTTTATGAACTTACATATCAACTAAAATATTTTCCTTAACTACAAATCCTAGTTTTTATAAAGATTAAAAAAAAACATTTGTTAAAAAAAAACAAAAATACAGTATCCTCAAACAAAACTTGTCTCTAAATCTCTTCTAAAAAAATATATTTAAGTAATTATATCTCAAAAACTTGGTATCAAAAATACGGCAACTTTGCCAAGAAATAAACAATGCTTAGACAAACTTATTTGTCAAAGTTGCCCTAACGTTATTATCTTAAGCAATTAAAATATTTAATCAGTCTCAAAAAACTTATATTATTCTAACTTGTAGCGGCACGTACATTTTCTTTTGTTGGTAATTTTTTCCAAAATAACAATTTGTGAGGGGGCATTATGCTTGATAGTTTTTCAAGTATATCAGCCTTTCTTTTAGGTTCAATACATTTCGGTTCAGTTCTGAATTCAAATATCATTACACGTGGGTTTTTTAGATACTTGTCATTCATGAAACGAAGAGAAATATACGTAGTATCTTCGAAGTTATTTTTATACATGAGATCATAGCTATCACGGGTAAAACATACCTCCACCATATTTTTTAAATAAGCCCTTGGGTTAGATATTTGGATTCTTCTTTGTGACACATAATTAGGTACATTCAAAAAAAATTCGGGTGACATAGACTGCACAATTACTTTTGAGTTGTTAATTGAAGATACACACTCCTCAAAATCAGTGAAATCGTAGAGTTTGCCTTTCTTTTTCATGGCCAACTCAACCTGATGGTGCACTTGGTCACTGCTCATGAAGGTATGGCCAGGCTCAAAGTAATGGAGCATAATTTTTTTTATAGCAATGTCTTCACTGTTAATCATATGAATCAGCATTGAATATAAGAGCCAATTTTTGTTCTGTGCACTGCAATTGTCTAACCAGATATGTACTTGCTGAACGTCTCTATTACGCAAGAGAAAATGATAAAAGGCAGACATAATGTCTTCTTGTTTCCTGCCTGCAATGCCATCATGCCAGATGACTGTAAGGGGTTTAGATTCTGTGGTGATCTTGCCAAGTGGTGCAAAGGTTTGGTTGTATGCTATAAGGCGCGGACAGAAAATTGCAGCTTTAAAAGTGTCTAATCTAGGCAACATGATTACTTTTTCCAAGTCAGCACTAAAGAATACCTGTGAACTATTTTGAGGTTCGTCTTTGTGTGCTGTGTAAAGCTCTCGTGCCTTTGTATATTTTTGGTGATGTTGAACCCAATTCACACAATCTGTACACTCTTCTATTAGCTGGCTAGTAGCATCATGTGATTTTTCTTTTTTGTGAAAATTATAAGCTTCGCATAATTCACACTCTTCGTTGCCGAGGTTAGTGAAAGATATATTCATGTTTTTAACATGTGATCTGTATAAGCTGTATGAAATATGTTTATCGGGGTAAGTATCACAAAAATGTCTATGCATCTGAGTTATGCTAATGTCACTTGGTAGATATCTTCTCAGGGGTGCGTGTTCACGCCTGTAGTGTGGTTCTAATGGGTTAAACGATTCAACGTGTTGATTAAGTAAATTGCGATCAAATTTTGGTGTTTTTTGGTGTCTACCACGTTTATCTGTGGAAGGATCACTAAAAGTTCTATGTAGGATCCTGTCATTTACTTTCAGATATCCAAGAGTAGTCAAGAAAAATACTTTGCATACTTCTATTTTAGTACCGTCTTGCTTTTTGAATGAAAAACTTCTTTTTGGTAGCCGTTTTGGTTGACTCGTAATTTTTCTTTTTGGAACTGCTACATAAGTGTGTGCGTCTACAAATGCATGTTGTTCTTGCCACGACATATCCCAATACGCTTTATTTATGGTTTTCCTTTCTTCTTCGTTCAATAAACTCATACATTTTTTATAACACTTTTCAGGGCACCCTGGCTTGACACTATATTTATTTATCTTTTCATTTTTAGCATCCAATTTTCGCAGCTGTAAAGGAGTATCATATTTTTTTCGTTTGCGTGGAGGTTCCGGTACGAGAATGTCAGGTAATGTGGAACAATAATTGCCCTCAGCGGAATTACAACGTTCACGGAGGCATCGTCGCTCGGACGAAGATTTTGTAAAACTAGTAGGACCTACTGAATTTCTGCGACATCGCTCCAAAGCTGGTTTATCGCTGGGAGTAAAATTATTTTTGGCTTTGTAATCCACAGGCAATACGCAACAATAATTGCCATCAACGGTATTGCTACGCTTGCGGTGGATTGGTCGCTCGGACATACTTTTCTCGCAACAAGTGTCAACAACTGAGTGTCTACGTCCTCGATTTAAAGTTTGCAGATTGTCGAAAGTTAAATCACTCGAAACATCCATTGATAAATGGGTTTGCGGCCTGCACTTCTTTTTCTTAACTAACTTTTCGGACACATCTGACATAGAGCTTCCTGAGGCATCAGATGGACAGTAATCTTTATCATGAACAGAATCGTCGGAATCAAAATCATGTGGACTGTTTTCGCAAGTTACATTTGTATTCAGCTGGACTTCTAAATTAAGAGGAGAATCTGGTGGCATTATTTCATTGCACGTTAAATTTACATCGATGCGTGGGTTCATAACATCATGATGCTTTGTAATATTACGATCGATGATGCCTTCGTTGAACAAGGCCTCTTTTAACTTATTAGTGTCCAAATTTGCCAAATGATGCGAGTTATATGTTGTTTGTGACTCACAGAATGTGTCAAAAATGCTGCTAGTCATTGAATAATGTCTTGTATATAGTCCGTCAATATAGTCCAGTTTACTATTATTTTCCTTCTCTGGGCTTTTATTTGGTGATACAGTAGTCACGGGAATTTCAGGTTTGTCTTTAATCATATCTAAAATCGTTTTAGCTCTGTTGGCAATAGCAGAGTTTCTGTAACAAGTTAAAAATAATATGTAATAACAGGAAAAAAACAGTACCTATTTGCAAATCGAAAACGTACGGAGAAACGTAAAATTACATCAATCATATATTTGTCAGTCATATATTTTACTTCTAGTGTTAACGATATTATACAATACAATAATACAATACTCTTTATTAACGCAAACGCGAGTCGAGTCGCGCGCGAGATAGACTGTACCGGTCACTGTCTAACTAGAGATGTCAAAAAATGACAGATAGTCTAACTCGCGGGCGACTCGACACTGCGTGTTGCTGTGCTAAGCCTACTGGTCAAAACTAATCAAACGAGCCCAGAATCGATAGAGTCGAGTTTTTCTGTCCCCTAATACAATAATATTGCATTATCACCTTATTTACATACGCATGCAAAATATCATTCCAATCGTTTGCAGATAAGTACTTCAAAATTCAGTTGCAAAATTTGACCCAAACAACAACCACAAGCAAACGGCAAGTTTAATAAAAATGTATGAAAAAACGAACTTACCTATTACAGTAACGTTCCGCCATCGTCGCAAAATTGGCGGGAACTGCTACGGAGCAACACACGTCCTTCGCCGGCAAGCGCCTGCGACGCACTAGTTTCACCCCCGACCCCCTGACCGCGGTATTCCCGACGGGCGAGATTAGTTAACGGCATTATAGCGTATTATTGTGAGATAACGACACTTAAGTCTAATTTTTAAGGAAAAATATTTGTAGTGTCATTTTAGAAATGCCGTTACTGGCTCATAACGTACATAAAGTCAAAAGATAGGTGTACCAAATGTTTATTTATAATGCCGTTAAAACTCGTTAATCACATTTAAGTTTAGTTCTCTGAGTTTACGGCTTTATAGTTTCACAAATGTAAACCTCTATATTAAAAAATAAATAACAATAATATAGTTAAAGTACTTTAACCGCTTTACAGTATGCAAAAGATTGAATAACGGCAATCTAGTGAAGGAATCATCGGAAAAAATAATACAAAAATATAAGTTAATGAACCTTTACGGCTTTATTAAGTATCAATGTTACTTAACGGCAGTTATGCTTATTACAAATGAGAAAAAAGGTATATAACGGCATTTTTACTAAAATTATTTCCGAAACTATTCAACGTATCAAAAAACCGCGTATATAGGTCGATAGAGATTTTTTTTCTTATTTCTGTACCATCCAAAGTTGAAAATCGCCCGGATGTCAGTTAACGGCATTTTAGTTATAACACGGCAGAAGTGTATCTAAGATACTAACTAAACGTAAACTAATTGTTCCAAAGATGTGTAACTACTACGGCAAGCGCACTACTATGTATATGTTACCAAAATTTTTAAATGGCCTTCCTGACGATATCCGATCAAGTGAAGATGTGTCGAAGCTGGTCTACAAGAAGCGGCTGAAGCGAGCGCTGCTGGCCGGGCTCGCGCGCGGGCGTAGCCGGGAGTAGCTTGGGCACGAACACCTTAATCATATCTTACCTATATACAGAATGTTAACTACTAAGGTCGTGCTATGAAAAACTTACTCGAACTTACTTGAAGGTAGGTGTTCGTGCTCGAGGTACAGACGGGTTGTGGGTATGTGTGCGCTTTGGTACCTTGTCTATTTGATGTCATGTTTAAACTGTCACATATGAATGTAATGGCGATTATAGTGACAGGGTGCTAAGGTGTATACATGTTTGTGATCTTGACTGTACAGAGTGGTGTGCGCGCTGAGGTGTGACGCGCAGCGTTATGTTAGATAAGATAAGATAAAAGATATTTATTCAATAAGTAGGCCGCACGGGCACTTTTACACGTCAGAATCTACCAGCGCTTCCCAAGAGGAGACCACTGCTGAGAAGAAGTGCAGCAAGAAACTCAACAGTTAGTCTTTGCGTAGTTTTGCAGGAAAACATGTCAGAATGGCTACGAGAAAATTTATATATATATATATATATATAAATTTATATATATATATATATATATATATATATATATATATATATATCACACTATTTTATTATTTATCCAATTGTTATTTATCCAAGGCGCTAAGGCATCCTGTCTGCTTACAGTATTTGTGTGTATAAAGGCAAATTGTAGTGTAAGTGTAGTTAAGTAATTATATAGGTACTTATAAATGGAAAACAAAATTTGAGAGCTCTCTTTCTTTCTGCCAACAAACTGCTATGCAGTTTGGCAGATACCTAAATTTTATTATGTAAAGTATATTTAGAGAAATAAATGAAAAAAAAAAAAAAAAGCTAACCTGCTGACCTGTTAAATTTGGTATATAGGTAGTGGTCTAGGTAGGTAGGTAGCTTGAGGCGCTATTCTTTATCCAGAAAAAAATAGGTGTTGTACTTTGACGTATAAAGTTATTAAAAATGCTACACAATCTGTTATTACTATTTTAAATAATTAAAAATACATTTTGTTTCAAATATAAATGTATTTATGAAAAATAATTATTTACAATATTGGCTCTTTTTTCTTGCGCCACTCTTAATAAGAGCCTGTTTGCCGGGAACAGCTGGGTAGTAACTCGGGCATCATCAGCATCTGCACTTTCCAGCTCTGTATTGTTGTCAAGAGTTCTGAAAATTAAATGTACATTATGAACAAAGTCCGAACTCTCTTAGAGCCTCTTTTTGGCACATATCATATATCAGGCGATTGTGAGACAGTACCTTAGCAGAATATATATATAGGTAGGTATTATACAGTTACTTAGGGTGGTGTCTCAAAAAATATTATTACCTGTAGTGTTGCATCATATTATTTAAAACACAACAACAGTTTATTATTTCTGATGCCTTGTCTGGGCTATAGTGCAGAACCCGATCTTGTCCCAGGCATCGGAACACATTCTTGATATACCCGTTGGTACGCTCTATGGTGTTACGTACACGACAGTGCCAATTAGTATACCTCTCTTCGGGACTGTTAGGGGTGGCGTTTAAAATGGGCGTCATAAGCCATGGCTCTAGAGCGTATCCTGAGTCTACTGTCTTAAACTTTCGCGATATTCACACATACTGGAAATACACATACTGGATATTCATAGTCCTAAAATCCTCTCCACGGATCGTCATTTCTACTTTAGGATTGTACGTGAAGCGGTTGAAATCAAGAAGTATACAAATTTTAACCAGGAGGATGGATTTAAGCTATCGACATCATGGAAGCCAGTAATTAGCAAATGTAGGCCTTGGGATATATCGTCGGACAAGTCGTCGGATGTTGTGAGTGTTGTGTGTCGTGTAACTGATTCGAGTGAACATAAACAAGACCAGGTGCGGGTAGTTCGGAAAACTCGCACCACCCGCAGACATTGATGCCCGTCTCTTCAGTCTTCTCGTGACCACGATAGCTGCAACGCTATCGAAACGTCGAGGTAATAATAAAAAATGTTTATTTTACGCGAGTAAGTCCCGTTCAATTTCCAGTACGTATCCTGAGTCACCTGTAAAAATATCATTTATTGTTATTTATATTTCTATCCCAAGAAACACATAGCCTAAACGTTAATTAACTTAATTAGACAAAACACTGACTCTGATAGGTACAGTTGGTTACATAGCAAGAAGAAAGTATTCACCAATGTGAGAGTTATACAGCCGTTTGAGCTCTGTTTTTATATTAAAAGATAAAAAAGATAAAAGATATTTATTATTATTGGAATTATGAACGAGTCATGTGTCCTTCCCGGGTATCTGGCGTTGACTGCAAGTATTTTGCTGTTCACATCCGCTTATAACAGTATTACAAATAGTAGTGAAGAACTTACCGAAACCTTTGTTAACACTTTAAATAATTAGTGATCTGATCTTTTAGTCAGTTTTTCAACTACACTGGTGCGCAAAACTAAGTATCACACTTTTAGGGGATTCTTCCTGAGACGCCTTCACAAATAAAAACCATTGTGAATATATAAAATGTTTATTTCCACACACAAGACCGTATATAACCCGGTAATATAAAATGTGTACTCTCTGGAGTGATGCCGTGACGGGACTGGCTTCGAACCCGCGCCCAGCCTGGCGGCGGTCTGTATTTGCTGCGTCAACTCATATACCGGTGCAGGCGTACTTGAATATGAGCTGACTACGCATACCGCAACAATGTGTCCCTACACACTTTTAAAATTTCATTTTTTTCTAAACCATAGAAGTTAGAGATTTAAAATAAAAAACGTTTTATAGCAAATTTTATCAGCTTCCTTTCCGACTATAACTAAAGTAAGTAAACAGTAACATTTTCAACTTGAAAAAAAGATTTCATTACTTTGTATGTTTCTGAATTAATTCATAATTTCATATCTGGTTTCCATAGCCAAATCTGGAGTCATAGAATCCATAATGGGTACAAAGGACATAAGAAATGCTCGATTTCCTTTTGCGTCACTATCATTATAATTTAACTTTTGTAATTTTAAACTTTCTTTCAAAATTTTTGTTATTTCAGGAATTTGGGTATTTTCCTTTTGTTTCTTTCTTTTGGGAGGAATTTGGTTTTGTCGAGGTGGTCCCATCAAAGTATCTTCTTCAATATCCTGATTTTGTGTTGAAATCGAAGGTATCGGAGAAGGTATTAGACTCACGTTCATCTGCAGTACTAACGTTAGGGCGGAAAAAGGACAACAAGTCAAAATAAATATATCGTTTTATTTTTGGAGGCGATTGTCCCGATACTGTGGTAGGTTCTGATTTTACTTCATTCATATAACTATCTCTAATATTCTTCCACTTCTTCATCAGTTCCTTCGCTGCAAAAAAAAGAAATAAATTAATGTCGCACGTATTTATTTTTCAGATATTTGGCTTCGGACATGCACTGATTTGGAATATGATTTTCAAATTTCTCGAAAAACCATATCATTTATTGTAACAGAAACCTGTCAAGCTATTTTTCAAGAATTGGCACCTTTAGAAATGCCAAAACCAAATAAGGAAAAATTGATAAACATTGCTGAGAAATTTTACAAAGTAGCGAACTTTCCTAATTGTGTTGGCGCCATTGATGGCAAACATATTAGAATTATTTGCCCTCCAAATTCTGGATCTAAATATTATAATTATAAAAAATATCATTCGATTATTTTTTGGCAGTGGTTGACGCAGACTACTGTTTTACATTCATTAACATTTGTGCTCCAGGTCGAGAAGGTGACTCGTCAATTTTCAAAAGTTCAAATTTCGGGAAAAAGTTAACTCGTTCTCAGTTAGATTTACCAGAACCAGCTCATCTTCCTAACAATATAGGAAAACCTCCTGTGCCTTATGTATTTGTAGGTGATGCTGCGTTCGGTTTAAATAAAAATGTTATGAGACCATTTTCTTTACGAAACATAACAACGCCTAAGAAAATGTATAATTATCGACTGTGTAGAGCTCGCCCCTTTGTGGGATGTGCATTTGGTATCCTCAGTAACGAGTAAAGTGGCGAATTTCTCATTCAAGCATCATGATCAATCCACCGAGTGCCATACACATAATAAAAGCAGCTTGTGTATTACACAACTTCGTAAGACACAGAGATAGTTATGTATTTGAAGATACGATTCAATGTGATATGGAAGAATACGATGGAGTCCAGGCAGTTGGAGGCCGATCTAGTGGCATTGCAGTAAAAAATTCGTTTGTTCAATACTTCAGTGGCCCTGGGGCCGTTCCTTGGCAAAACAGGATGATTCATTAAATTAATGTAAGAAATAAAATAATAAGTAAACTTACCAGCTTTGTTTGTATATCCTGAGTCTAAATCAGTCCAATGAGCAACCACATCCTGTCCTATCTCCATCCATAATTTTGGTTTTAATTCCCGATTAGCGTAATCCTTCGACTGCAGATCATACAAAGCAGGTCGATCTTGTACTTCAACTATAAAACGCTCCGTATCGTACATTTTGACGCGACACTAGCCAGGCAAGCGCACGCACGACGAACGAGTGCCCTCGCTCAAGGCCCCGCGCAGAATGACGCAATAGCGGGAAACCGCCCGTGTAGTTTGAAGCGGCGGTTATCCGCGGCGGTTTGACGCTGCATGCGGCGGTCGAATTTCTCCCGCCCGTGAACCGCGGCGGGAAACCGCGCAGTGTAGTATAGCCCATACAACTTTCATATAAAATTGTGTCTAATGCGGGTCAGAAGCGGTTTTCCGCGGCGGGAGAACCGCCCGTGTATAATAACTGGTATTACATTATCGGGCTCTGACTACAGCTTCGAGCCGGTTTGGCATACTGAACGCGAGGTTTCGGAGCCGATGTTGAGGAATATTCTCCCATTCTTCTATCAGGGCCTGTTTTAGAGCCCTGAGCTGGGACTTATCTTAAGACCCATCGGTAGACTTTTCATACGAAATTGACCTTGGCTTGTTGAAAATGAAGTTATGTTTCTACTATTTTCCTCTAAATTTGTTTGGTAATAAGACTGTTGTAAGTCCAGATGGCTAAAATAAACTGCTCCAGATAAAGAATCTAAAATATCAACAATATTGGGAAGCGGAAATTTATCGTCTTGAATAACATTATTTATTTTCCGGTAATCGATGACTAATCTCCATTTTTTAATATTATTATCTGATTTCTTCGGCACTAAAAGTATGGGACTGTTCCAATCACTATTGGTTTCCTCAATTATATCATCTCTAAGCATTTGTTCAACTTGTTTATTTACTTCCGACTTCGTTGATACTGGTAACCTATAGGGCTTTGTATATATGGGTTTCGTGTTTGGTTTTACAGTGATGCTTTGGCTTAGTATATTTGTAGTTCCTAATTTATCTCCGTCTAAGAAAAATACATCGGTATACTTGGCACATATTGACTCTATGAGCTTACGATCTGAGTTATTCAAATGGTTTAGCTTTAATAATGATAATAACCTCTTAACTCTTTCTACCCCATTGTCAGATTTTTGAAATTTACAAACGTCATAGTCACTCATGTTATCTAAAATTGGTTCGAAGATAGGTAATTTCACCTCTTCATCACTAGTGTTTAAAATTCGTACCGGTATTCTACCTTGCTTAACTTTACCTAAACTTCCTGCCAAAAATATATTTTCCGCTAACTTTGCTGAATTTACAATGTAATCTTTTCCTACGTCAAAAGATTTAACTTTAATTAAATGTAATGATTCGCTTCTCGCTGGTAAAGATAAACAAGTTTCGTTATCGCTACTTCTCAGTATTTGTAACACACACCTTTTGTTCCCATGATGCAAAGTAAGCTCGTCTGTTGTTAGGTCTATAATCGCATTGTAAGTTCGCATGAAGTCAAGTCCGAGAATACCGTCCGCATGACATGGCATATCCTGATCGTTCAATATATGAAACTTATGTGCAAGTGACATTGTATTACTGTGTTCTAAAGTTACGTTCGCAACATGGCTGCTTACAATGTTACCTCCTACGCCTGATATTACAGTACCTTTCTCATATGTCTGTGATTCTATGGGAACTCTACTTCTTTGCAAAATGGAAATACTTGCACCATTATCAATTAAAAAAATTAGTTGTTGTTTTCCTACTGTGAAATTTACGAAGTCTAACCCGTCGCATATGGTTAAAACCTTATGCTCGAAAAAACTGTATTCTGTCTGTCTCGTCATTTGTTGTCTCTGGAGAGGCTTGCGGTTCATGTGTATATGTATACACATTTCCTCGGTGCCCCCGGCTCCTTCGTGCACCTCGCTGTCCCCGAGCATTATATTCATGTTGTCCCCGTCCCCTAGGAAAATTATTATTATAATAATAATTCACATTACCTCTGTTCGCAGAGTAGCCTCGTTGTATCCGCGTATTATTATATCCTCTGGAACGGCTGGGCTGATAACTGAACCCGCGTCCACGCCAGCCGTAACGCTGGGGCTGCTGGGAACCTCGTCTGTAGCCGTAGTTCATATTCATGACTACAGGCTCGGGCTGGGGCCGCGCTAGTTCTTCGTCTTGGGCAGCTCTGACAGCTTCCTTCAGCTCTTTGTATTCTCGTGCAGCTAAAATGGTACTCAGGCGACGGTTTCGTAACCCGTCGGTAAATTTTTTTACAGCTAAGGACTCGTTGATTGGTCTCAAAATACCGCATGCTTCCGAATTCCCGTCTGCCTGCGCTATTGTTAGACCAATGAACAACTCCTCTATTTTATCGCCATATTGAATAATAGACATGTCCTTCTGCGCTATGTTATTCAACTGCATTAAGAGAGAATTTGCTGATTTCTTTGGTAACATGTATTTTTTAATATCGGCTACTAATTCGGTAATAGATTCATATTTAGACTTAAGTTTTAACTGCGCGACTTTATTAAGTCGTGTTCTCAAAACAAAAGAAATAAGCAATTTCTTTTCGCTACTTTCTACCAACATGTCATCTAACATTTCAATTCCCGCAATCATTCTTTCAATGGTTTCCTCCTTGTCATCTAAAATTGGAATTAAGCTATTAGCTTCGCGTATTTCAAATTTCTTCGCCATTTTAGTTGGTTTTTCGGAAACTCCCTTTATATTTTTATACTGTAAAATCTTATTATAACTTCCGTCTATTTTTTCACACAATAATTCTGACACAAAACATACCTCTGACAATTCATCAGTATTAATAGACGCAATTAAATTCTTATAGCTCTCATATAGTAATTCGGCATCATTAATTTTTCCTAGGCCAATACTTTGCTGCCTTCTATCTTTGCCTAATTTCCGTAATTCTATTCTTAAATGTTCTAATTTATCGTATATGCTACTTAATTCTAATTCCATACCCGTCACATTTCACCATCATATTTAGCACTCACTTAACTTTCACTTTCCTTGCTCCTCGACCTCAGGTGCCATGCCAGGTCTGCGGCTTGACATTCGATGCTGGATCCGGCGAATAAACTCTGCACTAACCGTCTGCTTTATCCATGCATGCTGCTTTTCTTTATACTTCTTACACATCACGTACAATACGGCAAGGCCCACAATGACCAAGAGAACACTCACTAATATATTATTGAGAGTAAGTCCTTGAAATCTCTGGTCGCTTTCGATAGCCGTGTTTGTTCCGGCTCCGGTTGTCTGCGCGATAATGACTTCTTTATCTTCTGTTTTGGACGTTTGTGACCCCATTTCTGGCACACACACAATACAGAATAATAACTAAAATGACAAGTCCGATGACACTTGCTAGGAGCGTATAGGTAAACCACGGGCACAAGCTTCCGTTCGAGTTCTGGTAATACACTCGGCGCGTCGCAAATATTGTTTCAAGGTGATAACGTCCGATTTATATTTTATTATAATAGAGGCACATGTCGCAGTCAATGTATCGGAACGCGTCCCGTCAGCACAATCTGGCTATACGACGCCGCACCCGCGCGACGCCATATGTCACGGTCGCCATGAGGTGTGGGGGGTCGTAGAAAGGAAACAACGTCGTTCTCGGTTACTGGTTGTATTACGACTGACTAATCATACATTCGTCAAACATCCTCTTACGCTTAAACTACTTATGTATATCCACACCAGGTAGGTGGTGGTCTGCGGCTTCTGACTAGCCTCCCTAGCTCATCCCAGGCGTGCTCAATCGGGTTGAGATCAGGACTTCTCGATGGCCAAGCCATAACGCTGATACCAACCTCCTGAATAAACGCGTGCAAGACCTGAGCCGTGTGTGGTCGGGCATTATTCTGCATCAGCATCGATCCATCACCCGTATTTGCTAAATACGGCCCTGCATACTCATTGAGAATCTCTTGTGCATATCTTACCCCAGTCAGAGTGCCATTTTCTATGGCCACTAGCTCTGTGCGACCTTCTGAACATATGCCAGCCCATACATGTGCACTGCCTCCACCGTACTGGACTCTTTCTGAGAAGCAGGCTTGAAGGTATCGCTCACCAGGTCGCCTGTAGACACTTCGCCTTCCATCAGAAGTGTAAAGTGAGAATCGAGACTCATCTGTAAACAAAATTATTGACCTTTCTTCTTCATCCCACTGTCTGTGTTCACGGACGTATCGCAGTCTCGCTACTCGATGCTCTCTCTCGAGTTTGAGGCCACTCGCTGGTCTTCGGGGTTTCAGATTAACTTCAGCAAGTCATTTCTCACTGTACCGTCACTAATGTACCTAGTCCCTTCGGGTCTGAAGAAGCTGTAATGTTGCTAGACTTCAAATGCATTTAGGTGGCGATTTCTCAACACAGTGGAAACAATATAACACCTGGGTCTGCCATTACAAGGTATCCTCAGATGGTTTCCAGTCTCTTGGTACCTTCGCTTCACCTTCTGGACCGTTCGTAACGTCACACCCACCATTCTTGCAGTACGACGTATACTGATACCAAGTTCCAGAAAAGTCATGATCCTAGCACATTCTCCATATCTAACTTAGTTTTTGTAACAAGACTCATCGATCAAGAAAAAATCCGAAAAAAAAAACAGAAACAAAAAAATTAATGGTAAAATTGTAATTCGAAAAGGATTATTTTTGTAATTATTTTTTCTTCCCGTTCAAGAGGGTATTGGGCTAGGTAGTTTGTAAATACCTTTTCCAAACATCTGTTGACACAGTCTCTCTCTGTTGTCCCTCCAGAATATTTCATATACTGAAGCTGATAAGAAATACGAACTGACTTCAGTCGTGCAAATAAGGCGTTCACAATTATTTCATTCCGGGACTGAGTCGTCAACGTGACAAAATGGCCAGTGGACGAATTGTTTAATGGTCATAAAGTACGAGTGTCAAAACGTACAAATGTCAAAACGTATAACACGAAATGGCCACAATGTTTTGGTGACAAATAATGTAATTGCTAAAATGTGTGCGGGTTAGAATGTGTATATGACAAAATGTCCAAAGCATTAATTGTCTCATGGTCATAAAGTAAAAATGTCATAATTATTCAGTGAGAATTTGAATAAGTGTCCAAATGTATATATTACTTACCGTGCAAATGACAAAATGCTTGTGTATTTCCGAAACTAAACGTTAGAACGTGTTATCCTTTAGGGCGTAAACGACGCCTTTATGGGCAATTTTAACAAATCTAACGTTTAAAACAACCCAGATGCCAAAAAGTAAATGTTCACTACCCTCATTTCATTTTTACTCACCGATTAAACACGGACGTGTAACGTAAATTAAGAAATTCTAAATATCATTTTTGGGATCAAATTATAAAAAAAAAATTTACATACTGTACATACCGTACCGTGTGACATATCAAATGAAAGGGCTTATTGTGAGGGTCTCGGTTTATAAAATATACTATACTTACGAATAGCACTACATGGAGTTTTATCAAATCTGTGGCTTTTATAAACAAAAATAAACATTTAATTTTAATTAAAATATTTAATAGCGTAGTTTTATCAAATCTGTGGCTTTTATAAACAAAAATAAACATTTAATTTTAATTAAAATATTTAATAGCGTAAGAAAAAAAAACTACTATTCTCTTAAACAATTAAAAAGGTCCAAACTTAAACATTACCTACCATGACACCTATACAATAAAATAACAAACTTAAACATGAGCATTTCCCCTAAGTATACATTGTTAAAATTTAAAATTAACCCTAAACGTTATTAATTTTGATTGCGTTTTAATTTTATAATGCACTTCAAAAAAAAATTACAGTAATTTCGTTGTTTTCTATTTGCCTTAATAATTGTTTGAGTTTTCTGTCGAACAGAATGTCACATTTTCGTCGTTTCGCATTTTGAAAAAGCATGTCTTTCATTTTGGACTCTTGATAAATAGCTTCCTTCCGCAGTAAATGTATAAATACATATAACCTTTGCTTACATCGTAGTCTTTTATTTAAACGGTTATGCCAACCTTCCAACGCATTATTCGTACGGTGTCGCTCTTTGGCACAACTTATTTCTGCCAACTGATTCTTACCTAGCCATTGTTTCATGAAATATTCTTCGAATCTTTCAATACCGGTAGTTTTTTCGGTAACAGTATTCATAATAGCAGTCCATCCGTCCAAAATGAGGTCTGCTGGTAGCATAGGTAAATATGACGCCAGTTCTGTTACTTTTCGTCCCTCTTTAGTTTCATTTAGCTTAAGATTTTCACATTTCCTCCACACAGCTCTATTGAAATGAAAGAAGCATCCGCTTACTTGACATTCTTCGTAGACCTCTTTTACAGCACTTATTTCTGCTTTCTCAAAATCTGTTTTGTATTTCTTTATATTTATACCCAAAACATATTTAAGGTAGGAGAATAGACGTATATATGTATTTGTGTTTTTATTAGGCAGCAGTGCGTAAAGCAATGGAATTACATTCGTTTGTTCTTCAGTGCTGTTCACGTCTATGTGGATTGTAAACAGTTGTTTAAATGGTAAAGGTGCCGCCTTAAAAGTCCCGTCGCCAAAAAACATTTTATCACCAGTTCCAGATTTCAAGACTTTCACGGCGTAGTTAGTTCCAAATAGTAAGATTTTTTCTTCTTTGCCATCTTCCCAAAGTAAAAAATTGCGTTTTAAAATAAGTGGCATCTCCACATCTTCCAGTTTGTTAAATGACGTTGTTGTAACGTCTAAATACTGTTTTCGGGCTCTGTAAAGTGACCTCTTTTTATTTTCAAACAGTGGAGTCTCAGTAGAATCATCAGAGTCCAAATTTTCTTGTGTATTGTAGCATTCTTCAAAAATTTGCTGCACCGACTCGTAGCTTTCACAAACTTTTTTCATGCACTCTTGATGTGCAACGTAATTTTTATTTTTAAATACCGATGGTTGGCAAGTGTGCGTACTTTTTCGCAGAATTTTAGTTTTTCTTGGATCTAATGTTATTGAGGCACCACAAGATAAGCGATTTACACATTTCCATAGTGTACTACCTCCAACATTGTGTAAACTTAGATTGTATCTATGAATACCGAGTAGTATCGTTTCTTTCCCTTTCTGCGTCTTGCTAAATACGATTTCCTCTTGTTCTTCCTCCATTTTCTCACAAAACGAATAGCGTAAAATCAGCCATGACAGGAAGTTTTAGCCCTTTGACGACATGACATTCTACTGATTTTGTTTTATCTTAAGTGCCCACCGGCCAGTACTTATTGATAATTGAATAGTAATCATACGTACATAGATACCTATTTGGATTAGGTATATTTTGACACCTGTTTCTTTTGAAACTTGTACATTTTAACACTTACACCTGCCGTCGCTTTTGCCTTTTGGCACTTGGTTATATTTACATTCAGTCAACAAAGTATCGGGAATGGATGATTTGTTTATGGTTCCAAATTCAAATTTTTGTTTTTTTTGTTGTTGTAGATTGGCACAACTGTTTTCTATTTTGGCGCGGAGTTTGAGTTGCATCTGTTATTTATATTAAATACAGTGCTGTTTTTAGTTATATCATATCTAGTGTGTATTGCGAATTTCATAATGGACAAAAACATTGAACAAAGAGTTTGTCTTAAATTTTGCATCGCCAATGGAATTTCGTGTTCGGAGTCACTGAAAATGTTACAGAAGGCTTACGGTGATTCGACTTTATCAAAAACACGTGTTTATGAGTGGTACAAAGCGTTCAAAAGCGGTCGAGATGTGATGGAAGATTTGCCTCGCTCTGGTAGGCCATCAACGTCTGCAACTGAAGTTAACATCGCAAAAGTGAAGGAAATAGTGACTGAAAATCCTCATTCAACTTTGAGAGAGATAGCCGCCGAACTTTCTGTATCTCACGAGTCGATCCGTACTATTTTAACTAATCATTTGGGTATGAAACATGTTACCGCTCGGCTAGTCCCAAAAGACCTGAATTTTCTCCAAAAACTCAATCGCATGAGAGTCGCTGAGGACATGCTAGAACGAGTCAATTCCGACCCAACATTCATGAAACGCATTGTTACTGGTGACGAGACGTGGGTTTACGAGTTTGACATGCAAACTAGTCAACAAGCTTCGGAGTGGCGCTTCGTGGCACCCGTTTTCAATCGGTAGAAGACATAAAGGAGAATTCGCGCCGAGAACTGAATTCAATTCCGGAAACAGCGTTTAAAAAATGTTTTGATGATTGGATTATTCGTTGGCGTAAGTGTATCGTTTCTGAAGGAGCATACTTTGAAGGTGATAAAATAAATTTGGATGATTAACAAACAGTTTGTGTATTATTGATCTTTTCCCGGTACTTTCTTGACAGAGTAGTACACTTACGTATTTAAACCTCTGTACGGTTTGACACCTATTTATTATGAAATTTCTACTTTCTAACACTTACACATGCCGTCGCTTTTGCATTTTGGCACTTGGTTATATTTACACTTACGTATTTAAACCTCTGTACGTTTTGACACCTATTCATTTCGACACTCGCACATTATGACCATTAAACAATATATCCATTCGACATTTTGTCACGTTGACGACTCAGTCCCGGAATGAATTATTTATGTATACATATAATTGCAATTTCAATTATGCTTTTATGTACTACAAAAAAACAGAAATGAAGCCAAAACATACCAATAGATTTTTCATTGTTTCACTGCTAATTTCTAGTTCAAAATTTTCGAAATCTTTTAACGTTTTAAGTGGCAATCGACGACATAAATTGATTTGCTTCTGCTTTATTTTGCTCGTTTAAACTAAACTGCCTGCATTGCCGTGTATATTCATTAATAATTTGTTGTATCCACCTCTTGTTATATCCACCAATGGAACCATGTGAGTGTTTTGCATTGGATTGCATTTCACTTCGCCTTAATTTGTAGTTGTTTTTCTATAAAAAATCATTAATAATATTACGTACATTTTCTACAAATTATATATGTAAATTCTGTAGGAGAAGTAAATTAAAATGATAGTTTCTGTCTCGCACGCTGCATGTGTTAAAATATTTTCCGGGGTTTGCAAATCAACATCGAGCCGGGATCTTGTACTTGTACTTATACATATAGGCAAACCAACTTACCGTAGCACAACCACGTAGTTTTTAATTCTTTCGATTCATACACTGAATTTATTACCTAGGTTAATTTCTTGTTCGACCTTATATTCAGGTAACTCACTAAATTAGATAGATAGATAGATAAAAACTTTATTCACATATTACGCCATGACACAATGAAACACGACATACATTAAAGAAAATAGTAAAAAAAAAAAAACCATCAAGAACTTAAAATTAAGATTCTATGCAACTAAAGTTAGGATGCGTGATTCAACAGTCACGGCATAGTCATGAAAGGGCGCCGACTCAGCATGTGCTGCGCACATTCCTATGGCAGCGCTGATATTCTGCCAGGACCCAGCGATGAGAGACGCAACAGTCACAAACTAGGGAACCCCATTCATTAGGTATTGTTATGTTAGTATAATCTACTGTAATATGTATTGTTAACTATTTTTGCCGTGTATTTTTGCACCAAAACAAAGTAAGTTAGATAAGATAGGTTATGATCAAGTTGTGACGTCTGTTTTTGCTTGCTTAGGGAGGCTAAGGGTCTCTTGCCCATACTGCCAAATAAGGCGGGGCATGAAAGGTAGCTGTGATTTTTAATTTTTAATTTTTTTATGTTCGTTTCCCTTTCTTATTGTTTCGTTTTCCTCCTTCTTGTTTTGTAATTTATGTTTTATGTATCTGTCAAAATTATGTGTGTGTAACCTTCCGTGGTTTCACCTGATGGTTCCAACGGAAGACCAGCGCTGACTTTAATGCCGGCATTACGCTGAGTTGGGACCATTTCGTGACTACATTCTTACTGTGTGTATTTTACTGTCCTTTGCTGATATTGGTCACGAATAAATGTTTTTCTTCTTCTTCTTCTTCTAAACAGTCCCATTTTTTTCAATTGTCTCGACTTTGCGCATTGTGTAAGTTGGTAAAGTTTTTAACTCGATTAGGGATTCAGTAATATAATCTGAAAATAAAAATAATATATGCAATAATTTTCTGCTTGCCCAAAGGTCAACTGGTAGAAAATGCCATTAGGCATTAAGTTCACCTTTTGTACTCAAATTTGTGTTTTTGTGCAATAAAGATTAAATAAATAAATAAATAATATACTAACCCACTTGTTACTATAAGCCGGGATTATATTAGAGCCACGCCGCGTGTCGCAACACTGCCTGACTCTACGGGCTGGTGATTATACTAAAGCCGGGGTTACATTAGAGCCACGCCGCGTGTCGCAACGCTGCCTGACTCAACGGCTGGTGATTATACTACAGTGTCGTGTCGCCGCGCATGCTGATTATTTTTGTGTCAGTTCAGTGATGACCGCGTGAACGTCTGCACCTACAATGTTCTCTTCTGACTCAGATACTGATCTTGAAGAAGATATTGCCTACTTATTTATGTTAAGCCAACTCAAGAAGAAAAGAAAGAAGAGGAGATACTGGGTGCACCCATTAAATGCATTAAGAGGAACTCGAAGTGAATATCATTTATTGGTGAATGAACTAAAAAGCACGAACCAGAGATTTCACCAATATTTCAGGATGACAAAAACACAATTTGACTACGTACATTCTTTGATTGAAAAAGATATTAAAAAATTCATACCAGACTTCGCAGACCCATTGGAACCAAAGAAAGGCTGGCAGTATGTTTAAGGTAAATTTATTATTATTATTTTATATTAAGACTTGTATTTACTGAACTAACACTAGATAGCGGTTATGTATGAATTAAACAATTGTTATTGTAGTATTTATTTATTTTTAATCTATTTTAACAAAACATGAATTTTTAAGTACTGTAGTCGTCATCTACAATATTATTATAAAAACTAAGAATATTTTCTTCTGAATTTTGTGTCCGAGGATTGAGTATTGACTCAGATTCGGGTGAGCTATTGCATGTCTGGCTGTCTGGTAAGTTAGGAAAGTAGTAGGTGCTGCTGGATGATGATGTTGATGAACTGGTGTATGGCTGATCAAGGCGCTTGCGGTGCTTGCTGGCCACGAGACTGATTACGAGGCGAAATTCAAGTCGTTTCGTGTTTTGGATGTTCTGTAGACACTCATAGTAACTTTTTCCTAAGCAGAGTATGTCATCTAAGTAAATAACAGAATTAAAACCTCTTGAGCGCAAGTTTCCTACTACTACTTTCATGAGTTTTGTGAAAACAAATGGGGCTGAAGACAGGCCAGCAAAGCATTAAATTCATAAAGACCATTGTTATAATTAAATCTTAAATATTTCCTATCATTAGCATTAATAGGCACTAAGAGGTATGCTTCTTTAAGGTCAATGGTGGCGCAATATGCCCCCTGTGTGAGCAAACCAATGGCAGTTCTATGGTCTTCCATTTTGAAGTGTGAAGTACAGATGAATTTATTTAGTTGTTTCAAATTGAGAATGAACCTCATATCTCCATTTGGTTTTTCTCTAAGGAAAATATTAGAAATGAACTGCTCATCGGATGGCTCACACTGAGTAATGGCCTGCATTATTATTAATTTATTAATGGCCTTTTGCATTTGTATATGTTCCTTCTGATTTTTAGGCACAAAAGGTGGTGGTGTCATTGCTTGTATAGCAGGTTTCTCCAAGGGTAAAGTATAGCCACTCACCCATGACAGTATTTCATTGTCACTTGATATGTTGGTCCAACAGGGCAGGAAGTGTCTGAGTCTCCCAGCATGACTCACCTCTAGCGCGGTGCACGCGAGTCCTTTTTTTGCTGTAGTGTGGCTGGAGCTGGTGCTGGCCGTCGGGGTGGCAGCTGTGGTCTCTTGAACCCGCCTCGCGCTGTCCCCCGTGATGGTGTAGGGTACCGTTGTTGGTACTGGTAGTGGTACTGGTACCGAGGTGGGTTGTTGCAGTTTCCCTGTTTCTTGCTGGATGAGGGATAATTATGAGGGGCATTTTTCGTATGTTCCATCTTTTTTATAGACAGGCTAGACCGTTCTATGGATTTAAGGGTTTTTATTTTTTCGGACAAATTTTTTCCATACAAGAAATCATCATGTTGTCTTTAACGAGATCTAAGAAATGCTTATCTAGTATGGGTGTTATTAATTGTTTGCGGCCACGGGTCTCATTAAAATGTAGGTCTGTCAGGATCCTTGCTGCGTCATTCATATGTTTTATTATTTGGATTCTTTCTCCTTGGTGGTCTTTAATGGCTAGTGACATAGCCCTGCCCAATGCTGTTAATCCGATGCCTAGTTGTTGTTGGGCTTGTTCTAGTTTCTTGTCTTTATTTTTGGCAGCATCTGATATAGCAGAGCCTATCTCGGGGTTGAGAGCCGGACTTTGTAACAATTCACAATTGCTTGGCACCTGATATATTTTCATAATATTTTCCTTGTCCTCTTTACTCAGACCTTTTTTAAGGATTGGTGCCCATCGAGAGGCTAAATTTTCGCTAATATTTGGTCCAAATTTTTTGGTTTCTGGAGCAGGGTCTCCCAATATTAGTAAAAGTTCTGGGTCTATTACCTCAGCATTATCGGGAGTTTCACTTACGGTCGGTTGTTCCGACGACGTCTCAATGTCCGCCGACGTCCCTGGTATGGGATCTGGTTCCGGAACTGAGTCGTGTTGCGCAGATCCTGACGTCGCATCATCCACTGGGGTGAACGATGTGCCTCCCCCCCCCTCTTCATAATGTTCTCCGTCTGAAATATGCGGATATTTTTATAGGTTGCTTTATGTATCACGTACATAACAGCGATGCAAAACCTTCGTGTTGCCTCACGGACAACCCCCAGGCAAAAAAATTCTCGTGTGTGCATCTCGTACACACCCCGAGTAACAACTCCATCTTTTTTCCCTCAAAGTTGTTTTTCAACTCACCTTGAGATTCTTCTTGATTCTCCGTATCGATGTCGGTTAGGGTCGAGTACCCCTTTATTTTCCGTTCTAAACGTTTTAATTTTTTATAACATCTTTTCAGGTCGTCTTCACGGTTTCTTTTAGGCATGTTTTTGGCTATAATCCACTTTTTTCTTACAAATAATTTCACTTTCCGTGTGCTTTATGGCGCGCGAAAAAAAGGAATGACTTTGACAGATAAGTTACAGGAATGGCGGCTCAGAGCGGTTTCAGCTATTTTTTTATATGCTCTGAACAAACGCGTGCTACCTGGCGGTCAAATAAAGGATACTACATAGTAAATTATATATCGAGAACAAAACACAGAAATATAATTGTTTTTCTCCTCTAATGTTGCTAATAATTTATACGTATCCGGGTATCGTTGGGTATGCAGATGACAGTACAGTCACGGAGAGATACTTATCCAGTGCGAAAGCCAGTGCAGTAGAGGTACGTTCTTTGAGAGAGGCTTTGGTAGAGCGAACGGATCTGACTTTAAGTCTTGTCTCCCAGTGGGGTGACAAAAATTTAGTCAGTTTCAACGCCACCAAAACACAGGCGTGTCTATTCTCTGCCAAAAGGAGTCAGTTCAGTTTGACCCCTACTTTCCGAAGTACATCTGTGCCTATTACCGACCGTCTCGAGTTTCTCGGCATGGAGTTGACGTCTAATCTCAACTTTGGTGCCACCATTGAGTACAAAGCGCAAACCGCGGCCAAAAAGCTGGGCATCCTAAATAGGGTAAAGCGGTTCTTCACGCCTGGACAGCTTTTATCTCTCTACAAAGCTCAGGTCCGATCAGGCATGGAGTACTGCAGTCACCTTTGGGATGGTTCAGCTAAATACCAACTAGCCATACTTGACTCGGTGGAACGCAGAGCTAAGAGACTCATCGGCCACGACTTTCTCGAAAAAGCTAAGCTTCACAGCCTAGCTCACCGACGGAAAGTTGCCTGCTTGTCGGTGTTCTACAGACTGTACTTCGGGGAGTGTGCACAGGAGCTCCACGAGCTAATACCGCCGTCTCCTTTCTACCATCGGACTTCCAGGCGCACCGCGGGATGCCATCCGTACTTGGTTCAAATTCCGCCTTTTCGAACCAAGCGCTTTGCATCATCTTTCATAATGCGTACTGCAAAGGAGTGGAATGCGCTTCCGGCGTCTGTATTTCCGAGTGCCTACAATCTGAACCTATTTAAAGCTAGGGTGAATAGGCATCTTCTGGGTGAGCTCGCTACATCGTAGACTGAATCTTCGTCCTCCAAGGGCGGGAGTTGGTCAAGAGCAAACCCATTATCAATAAAAAAATACGTTTTCGCCTCGCCTAATGATGGGATCTTATTCTCGGGACAAAACGGGAGATCATTATGTAGATTATGAAGATTCTCCGGATACTCCATATCCACTTCTAAGAAATAACTCTTCTCATCCCTCGAATCTAACTTGCTCACGTCAAAGTTAGCGATTTCCCCCTCATCAGATAGCCAGCGAAAATCTCTAATAGGCAAATGCTGCGACATAGCCCATCCGTATAAATTATTAGCATCTAAATAAACTATATAATTAGAGGGTATATCTACATGATAATTTTCTAAATATGTATTGTTTGCCGTAGCATATTTCCCACAACATTGACTTAACCCCCCTCTAATCCCTCTAGAAATGAACTTAGCAGCTCCAGCTCAACTTTAGTCGAATGCAACATTGCATCCCAACTAAGTCCCGGAGCAGTATAATAATGAGCAGGATCTAACTTATATGTCATATGACATACCTCGCGAAAGTTTTTGAAAACATCTGCATCTCTCCTTGGCACATCTGCGGCGTAAGTCCATCCGACGCCTTTTGAGACTTTGCGGGCGGCGACAGTGCCGGCGAGGCTGGTTTGGGTCTTTTGCCTGCTTTCGCTATTTACCAGGGGCCAGCGGAGTCGTCGGCAACCTCTTGATTGTCCGTGTCCATTTCTACTCCTTCCTTTTGGCTATCTATGTTGTGGCGCGGCGATAGGCTGCGCGCACTGCGGCGGTCCTTAGGAGAGCGCGAGCGGGAGCGTACATTTGCGTGGCGGTCGGGGCCAACATTTTTCTGGGCATTTCGGCGGGCTCGGCGGAGGTCCGCTTCCGCAGCCGCGCGAATTTTCGCGTGGTCCTCCTCGTTGTCGGAGACGTTTTCCTCCAGATGGGCATCAGGAGATGCCGGCGATTCTGGGATCGCGGCGGGAGTAGGGGCAGCGGGCACGGCTACGGTCTTGGCGGCAGCGACCTCCATGAGTACCGCGGTGATGCCAGAGAATTTTGGCATCTTCACCTCAATGAGGCGCAGGAGGTCGAGGACTTCGACTCCTAGGCCCAATACAATAAGCCTACAGTAATTAAAATGTCCGTAATCTGTACAATTCCAAAATATGGGTTCCACGGATGTTGCTTACATAATCTCGTCTGTCAAGGTGTTTCGGCAGAAGAAGCAAGTAACACCCCCTTTTTCGCACCGGAAATGGCTTTCTTTTTTTTACTTTCGGCAAGTTCCGCCGTGGCAGATTATTAAATTCGGACTTAGCATTACTTTTATGGGAAACCATTGTGCATTTCATCGCGGTATCAAGTCTGTACGAAATTTTGCAGTCGGCTCTCCTACCATCAGTTTAGTTTTTTCAAAAGGAAGACTAATTTGGCGGCCTTCTCGGTACCTAATCTATTTCTTATTTTGCTGTGCACCAAATTGAATGCAGAAAATATTCTTTCGACACCAGCGGAAGAAGCAGCTGTACATAGCAGTTGCTTGATTATATCCAATTCTTCTTCGGTTACACATTTTTTCATATTATGTATCGCTACCCACCAATCAGTAGGGGTAGTTTTCTGTATGACTTGTTTATCGAATACTACTCTTGTGAAAGGCTCAACTTTTGCATTTAAACGAATAGTGCTACTCATCAAACTGATTCCAGTCTCTCCATATATTTTTTTCAATAATTCCAAGCCCGCGTCGACAACTTTTCTTGGGGCAGTTTTGTATTTACCATGTAGGCTAGATAATGAGCTGGTGTCATGACTTGGCGGTAACGATTCATGACAACCCTCATTTGAATCATGTTTAGTTCTTCTTCCAGTTGATCTATTAATTATTTCCAGATAAGAACACTATCTGAAATAGTACACTTATCGCTCTGAACCTTGTCTAGAGCAGAGCTTGGGAACCTTACAGATGGTTTATAGAACTAGATAATTCATATCACTCACCAATCATCGCAGTACTTGCCACACAAACTATTCCACCGCTCCTCACAGGAGCCGTTAGCATTTGTATCTGTCCTCTGCTTGACCACACCTAATTCATCATTTTTTTGGGATCCAGTATTGTCATACTAACCATATAAAGGTGCATACACCCTTACCAACTATAATATTCAATCGCGCTAAATCGCGACAATGGGTATCTACATTTAAAACAAAATTCTTAAAAAACAGAAGCCTGATTTATCGCGAACATACATACTTTAAAAATGATGAATAAACTTAAGTAATGATTCGTACGTAAAGATTCAAACCCCTTAGGTTACCCTTTTGAACACCATTGACGGCTATGGTGCTATGTTATAAAAACTTAATTATGCTTCTCTTAACTCATTTTCGGAATCAGGAAACTTGATACATTGGCTGCTGAAGGAGGCTATTGCTGCGGTAACCCTATGTATGATCCTGTGAGAAGTAGACTTGCTTGTTCTACTGTAGTCTCCTACTGTGATTTTTTGTGAACCAGTTGCATAGTATCTCAACGTCAAAAGGAGTTGATTGATAGGTGAGATAGATTCATATCTGTAACAAAATTGAGGTTAGGTTAGAATATTTGTGTTTAAGATAGGTATTTATTGAGCAAGGAAACTGAACCAAGTTACAATAAATGTTGGTAGATTTTTACTTACCGGTATTCGAGTTTGTCTTTAATTCCAGCACATTCAAAACAGATTATTTCGATAAACGATACCTTGTGCTAAAGTCAACATCATCACATCGTACTCCTCGAAATAATGACGCCGTTCTTTGGAAGTTCTAAGACGTCGTAATAAATTGTCTAAATTATCTACATTTTCCAAAATATCACCATTTACGAAAATAAATTTATACGCCATGTCAATCTTGACAGCTGTAGTGTCTTTGTGACGTACAACTAATCGCCTGTTACCAATTTAACGGACCTCTAAAGCAGTAATTAGGTTTAACAACGAAATAAGGAAATTAAACGTTCGTTGGAACATGGTGGGACACTCAAGGTCGGAGTTCACCAACAGTTAAACAGGCGATTAGAGGTCTGACGGCTGTCAAAATGTATTGACTAACAGCCGATTAGTATTTAACAGTCCGTTAAATTGGTTGGTGAACTCCGACCTCACTCGCTCACACTTGCCTTAACAGTCCGTTAAACGATTTAACAGGGGTGCTAACTAACTAACTGAGTATGGTGAAATCGGGTCTTAGCGAATCAAATAAATTGTCAAACGACAATGTGATCTCCACAATGTGATATTGACGACACTCTGTTGGGAGATCCCCTCTAGAATACCAAATGTTCTGTGGTTACTGCAACGCTATGGCTGAAAACCTGTGTTGCCGACTTCACTCGCATTTTACTTAATATTTTTAGGCTGATGTATTCTTCTGTCAGCTTTTGGAGTAGTCTGAGCTCTCCATCGGCAGCATAAACCATTCACTACTTTTTCTTCACCAATAGTTACATACACTAAATCTTTAGTTAGTATATTATTTCGTATTCCTTTCATTAGATAGGGAGCGTCGTATATAGGAATTATGTTTCACCCATTAATATTGATTACATCATGGCGCCATTCTTTTCCACGGCGTAAATATTTCGCTTTACTTTCGAACCAGCTCAGTTATAGCGCCAACATTGACGGCACTCTGATCACAAACAGTGTTCAAAACGATCATTCCAGACTTGAACGTGAGTGACAACATTTTTGATAAGCTCCTTAAGGTCGACTTTGTTTAGCCCGCTCATGATATAATATGCCACCGGTTGCTTAAAGTTATGTTTTAACCCTTTTACCATGAAGACCAAGGCGTGATCTGGCAATTTTGAGAACTTGGTAGAAGGAAACCCTTCAAAACGATCCGCTTGGGCATTATAAAACATATCATTTGGCAAAACGCATTTTTTTCCGAAACTGTAAATATTTTAGGATTTTTATAAAACTAACTTAACCTAACCTAACCTATAGTTTTCTATACTATGGTCCTGAAATAAATCCTGAAATATTTAGTTTCTCCAACTCATAAAAAGTTTCAAAAGACACTATAAATCTATCTCCTTCTCTTTATATATCCAGGGTGTCATAAGTGGCACGTCACAGTGGCACCGGAGGTAGGCCAGCTTAAGAGGCACCAAGCCAACCTAGCATGACCCTAGTAAAAGTTGCACGTTTATCGAGTTATTGCCAAATTAATGTTTTTAGTGAATTTTCACTTTTTTTTACATTGTTAGTTACTTTAGTTTAGAGACTATCTATTTTGACGGCCTCGGATTTCATTATACGATCTCAGTAGTGTGTTATTGGGGGTTCTGGACTACTAGTTATTTGCGGTTGGTAATTTGTATATTGATAAGTAAATGTATGTGAGTTGTATGGGTGTGGTTTAGAGATAAAGGATTTCCAACTGCATGAACCGTCACAAGTTGGTAATTTTTTCCAGTAGGTATTTTCAGTTATTGAAAGAATATTTTGTACTAATAATGGGCTCTTATCAGCGTTGTGGTTGTTACCGGATGCAAATTGACCTTCGATTATTAATAGCCAAGTGCGAGTCGGACTCGCGCATGAACTCGCGCATGCTTTGCGCAGGAGCAGCGATAAACTTAGACGGAGTCGTGGGCAAAAGCTAGCTAACGACAAAAATCACGTTTCTTGTATGGGGATAGCCCCCCTTCGTTTTACCCTTTGGGTACGGAACCCTAAAAAAAAGACACTTTTTTTTTATTTTAATATTATATTATTACGTATAAATAGTTTCTTATCAGCGTTCTAGTTGTAGCATAGCGGATGCTCACTCTGTTTGATAGCTAGTTTATACAATTATGTAGGTAATATTTTTAGAGAGTGAAGGCGTGTAAATAAAAAAAAAACTCAGTATATTGATCTTTTTTATTTAGGTAGTAGGTATTTTATAATGATTCCATGCTAAGGTTTCAGTACCATTTTGTAAAATGTATCTCTTTTCATCCTTACCACATAGAATTTTTTTCCTTTTTATTTGACTGTAAACATTATGCTTATCGCTAATAAGGTTGTATAAATCATCATAGAAATTCTTACTTAAATCTAAACATTGAAAGTATTTATCAAAATTAAGTTTTGTAACAACAGCTGCATTAACACTATTTTTGATACAGGTGCTTTCAACGCCATCATTGTCCCCATCTAGTATGTAAGCATACATTTTCGATCTTAGTCCCACAAACTCTGTCCCACAAACTCTGTCATAATCCTCCATCTTTCATCATACCAACAATTTTTTTATTCACCCTAGGTAAGTTGTAAATATTGTTAATGGGGAAATCAAAAGTATCAAATCTCGCTTCGAGGTCACTTCTAATATCCCCATAAAAATCGTCAGTTCGAATATTGTAGATGAAGACAATGAAGAATCTGTGTCTGTTAGCATATTTACCATACATGTTACCATATTTAGGTATCATATAATGATAATGAAAATCGTACATTGTATGTTTACTTAATTCCAACACTATAAATCCGGCATAAATGGGTTTATCATAGACAATTTTTGTTTTATTTAATTGTACTGCTACTAGATCCTCAGAAAATATTGTAGCGCTATGAAAATTTGGCTTAGAAATGTAGCGTTCAATTCCATATTTAGGTTTTGTACACGTCTTTACACTATCCCAATGATGACACAACTTTACATCAACCCTTTTCTCCACATTTTCAATAGTTTTCTCAAAGATGGCGTTATTCATTAGTTCATAAAAATCTTTTTCAAACGAGTTTTTCGCTAGAGTCCTCTTTCGCGAGTTTAAGTCTTAGTATGATTTTAACCACGTTGATTGATTGAAGGCTAAAAATTCTATGAATTTTCTTACATAAATATTATTACTGTGAGTAATAACTTTTTAATTTTACCACCAGATGGCACTTTAGTTTGTGCGCAAAATGGATAGTCTTTGTGGAGGTCATGTAATGGTTGCGGATACTCCAAATCTACTTCTAATATATATCCAACATTAGAATCCACCTGTTGTGATATTATATCAAATTTTTTAATCTCATCTTCACTTAACCACCTAAAATTGTTGATTGGAAGAGGCTGTTGCATAGCGTAACCATACAGATTATTAATATCTAAATAAATGATAAAGTTACTGGCCTGTTTCGCGTGATAGTGTTTCATGAAACGATTATTCGCTTTGGCATAACGTTTTGACGATTGAGTAATACCACCTCTAATACCGGACTTTATAAATTGTATCATTTCATAATCAGTGAACAATTCGAGCTCTACTCCACTATACTTTAACATACCGTCCCAACTCAAACCAGCGCGGATTGGGAACTTCGCACACATCGTCAAATTTCTTTGCAGGTGCGTGCAGGTTTCCTCACAATGTTTTCCTTCACCGAAAAGCTCATGGTAAATATACAAATTATATTTCGCACATAAATTCCGAAAAACTTAGAGGTGCAAGCCCGGGTTCGAACCCACGATCCTCTGCTTAAGAGTCGGCAGGTCAAACCATTAGGCTACCGCGGCTTATAAACCAGGTGCTGTAACGTAATGACAAGGATCTAGCTCATATGTATTCATACAAATTTGACGAAAGTTTTCAAACACTTCTGCCAAGAATAAGACATCTGTCTTCAAATACAAGTCACAGTATTCTCCTAGAGTTTTAATTTTGAATGTGTCCCACACCTACTCGGCATGACGATAGTCCTCATCGGATATGTGGGAATTGGGTGCGCCAAAGTTCATATAAAATTGCAAATTAGATTATTGGAACTCCGAAAATTTATCTCATACAATTTTACAACCTAATGATCATTGTACATAATTTTTTTTATTACTAGAGATGGCTATTTCAATCTCCACAACATTCATAGCTGGCAACTTGAAAACCCACACGAGAAAAGAGAAGACCGGTCCCAACACCAATTTAAAATTAATTTGTGGACGGGAATATTCAATGGCCAAATAATAGGACCGGTCGAGTTGCCAGCCATTTTGAATGGGCAAAATTATCTGCAGTTCTTACAAAACGATCTGCCAGTTTTGCTTGAAGATACACCGCTCGCACTCAGAATGAGGATGTGGTTCCAGCAAGATGGCTGCCCCGCACACTACGCTCGCGATGTCCGCAATCATCTCTCAGAGATATTCCCAAGAAGATGGATCGGCCGATTGGGACCAGTGGCATGGCCGCCGCGTTCCCCGGACCTTAACCCACTAGATTTTTATTATTGGGGATGCCTAAAAGATAAAGTCTACTCCAAACCAATAAGGTCCCAAGAGGAGCTACGGCGGCGTGTGTTCGAAGCAGCACGAAACATATCCGAAATTAATTTAAGGAAATTAACTAGAAATTTTAAAAGACGGTGTCAAGCATGCATACAAGTCGGAGGACAGCAATTCGAGCACCTGTTGTAAAATCTAAATAAATCAATTAAATTTCAACCTGCATTTCATTTCCTTTGAACTCAATGATATCCTTAATAAACATTCTTTTATTCGTCAGTCGGGTAAAAAGGGGGGTAAGTATCTCTTGCATTCCGCAAACAATTACAGGTAGTTTATTTCTGTATCCGACGAAATGATATTGAAAATTCCCTAGTCTTAACTTATTTTTATGAGGCATTCGATGCCCGATTTATTCCTATTTTATTGCAAAAAGGTACATGTATCATACCATTTTTAAATCTGCATAAAATGTTTAATATTTTAATGATATTTGCTCATTACTTTTCTAGTAATTTTTTTTTCACGACTGGTGGTTAAAGTCGAAATTAATGTTTCGCTGTAAATTAATTCATGATTTAACCTAGTATTTTTTTTAATTTTACTTAGTTTTTGGATAAAATACTATTTCTGTAACCTTAATTAACAATTCATGTTACCGTTCACATAAAAAAAAACTAACCTTGACACCTTTCGGAGTGCACACTGGCACTAATAATGTTAGAAACGGTCAAAATTCATGAAAAACTTTGATTCGACAATAAGTCAAAAACCGTGCCACTTTTACTGGGGTCATGTTAGGTTGGTTGGACTCCTCTTGAGCTGACCTACCTCCTGTGTCACTGTGACGTGTCAGTTTTGGGACACCCTGTAGAATCAAGAATATTACGGCGGACGCTAACCGCCGATCTAGTCCAACACCATCACATTTACATTTATTGTATTCGCCTTATTATTACATTATAAATAATAAATAGACATGTAACTACTCACCGAGTATAAAAATACTCGGTAAATTTCCGAATTTCCTGTTTTCTGATAAAAATACAGCTATACTACTCTGTCAAGAAAGTACCGGGAAAAGATCAATAATACACAAACTGTTTGTTAATCATCCAAATTTATTTTATCACCTTCAAAGTATGCTCCTTCAGAAACGATACACTTACGCCAACGAATAATCCAATCATCAAAACATTTTTTAAACGCTGTTTCCGGAATTGAATTCAGTTCTCGGCGCGAATTCTCCTTTATGTCTTCTACCGATTGAAAACGGGTGCCACGAAGTGGTAATTTGAGTTTAGGAAAAAGAAAGAAGTCGGCAGGAGCCATATCTGGTGAATATGGTGGTTGCTCGATGGTATTTGTTGAGTGTTTGGTCAAAAATTCTTTCACAATGATGGCCTTGTGCGAAGGCGCATTATCGTGGTGCAAAATCCAAGAATTTTCATTCCACAAATCTGGCCTTTTTCGTCGAATTTGCTCTCTTAAATGCCGCATAACGCTCAAATAATATTCTTTATTTACCGTTTGACCTTCCGGCAAGAATTCCGAGTGCACAACACCGCGATAGTCAAAGAAAACAGTCAACATGACTTTGACTTTTGATCGACTTTGGCGTGGTTTCTTCGGTTTCGGTTCAGTTGGAAGGCGCCACTCCGAAGCTTGTTGACTAGTTTGCATGTCAAACTCGTAAACCCACGTCTCGTCACCAGTAACAATGCGTTTCATGAATGTTGGGTCGGAATTGACTCGTTCTAGCATGTCCTCAGCGACTCTCATGCGATTGAGTTTTTGGAGAAAATTCAGGTCTTTTGGGACTAGCCGAGCGGTAACATGTTTCATACCCAAATGATTAGTTAAAATAGTACGGATCGACTCGTGAGATACAGAAAGTTCGGCGGCTATCTCTCTCAAAGTTGAATGAGGATTTTCAGTCACTATTTCCTTCACTTTTGCGATGTTAACTTCAGTTGCAGACGTTGATGGCCTACCAGAGCGAGGCAAATCTTCCATCACATCTCGACCGCTTTTGAACGCTTTGTACCACTCATAAACACGTGTTTTTGATAAAGTCGAATCACCGTAAGCCTTCTGTAACATTTTCAGTGACTCCGAACACGAAATTCCATTGGCGATGCAAAATTTAAGACAAACTCTTTGTTCAATGTTTTTGTCCATTATGAAATTCGCAATACACACTAGATATGATATAACTAAAAACAGCACTGTATTTAATATAAATAACAGATGCAACTCAAACTCCGCGCCAAAATAGAAAACAGTTGTGCCAATCTAACAACAACAAAAAAAACAAAAATTTGAATTTGGAACCATAAACAAATCATCCATTCCCGATACTTTGTTGACTGAACGTATATTAAATAATATATAGCTGTATTTTTATCAGAAAATAGGAAATTCGGAAATAGCAATGATTCTCAATATTTTGGCAAAGTTCAACCACTACTTTCAGACGCAACGGGCATTTCTTGGCCAACAATAAGAAAACTAATAAACAAGAAAGAAGAGAACAAGAAAAATAAAAATTCAAATCCAAATAATGTTAGTGTCGCCACCTCCATATTATTCTTCAAATAATTTCCCTTGTCCCGTTGTGCAGTATCTCTCACATGTAAAGTTTCCACGGTATATTGAGGTTATAATGTGTCATTTGTACTGTCTTGTTCTGTTATTATCCATGCTTCTTCTTTAGTTGAAATAATAAGTGACAGTTGTTTTAAAATATCCTCCACTGACTCCGTCTTACTGGAACCAAGTCTCATTTTTGTTTCATATATGAGTTCAGTATGAAATTTCTCCATAATCAAGAATCGCATTTGATTGGTGTCAGTATTTTCCCCCATGGATTGAATTATTCGCAGGTGTCTTTCTATTTCATCTAAAGTAGTTCGACAATCTGCCATTTTGTCGGCTCGTTTAACTTTGTTCAAGGCTCTGTGGTGTGCATGAATTATCTCATTCTCTTTTCCGTATCTTACTTTCAAGGTTTTAACAACAATTTGATAGCTTTTGTTTGTTGTATCAAATCCATCCACGAGTCTTGCAGCATCTCCTTTAAGTGAACTCTTGAGGTAAAGCAACTTGTCAACATCATTTAATTTCCTTCTGTTAATGTTTGACGTGAACTGGTCCCAGAATAGATGCCATTCAAGCAAATTGCCACTAAATTCTGGCAGGTTCAAATCCGGTAACTTGCTGTATGTTAATGGTTCGCTTTCTTTTGTTGACGTTGAAGGTTTTTCGGTCATCATTTTTAACCTTTCATCCAGTTCGGCTATGATTTGTTTTCCTTGTAGTTGATATGTAGTGAGATTAGATATCTCATCTGGATCCGGATATTTGCAGATATTAAAATAGGCATGAAGTTCGGTTGTGAAGCGAGACAGGATAGATTTCAGCTTAGCTGATACAACTTTGGCTGTATCCAAGTTGCCACTGTTTATGATTTTATAGAGATCTTGAGCTTGAACTGATAAAGATTTAACTTCTTCAATATATTTAGACAAACGGTTTAAAAATATTTCTTCCATTATTTGATAATAAAATTCTGAAAATAAATTTTACAACATAATGACATGACATGCAAATATTATGTAATATTTATCATCTAATGATGATATTCATGTTAGCTAATGCTAACATGAATAACTTGCAGTATAATGTGTCCAAAAGAAAATACTCCCCAATGTGCGAGTTGTACAGCCTTTTGAGCTCCGTTTTCATCCTAGAGTTATTAAAAATAAAGGAGTCATGCGCTCTGCCGGGGAATCGGGACAGTACCGCCAATATGCGGCAGTTTACATCAGCTACCTGGAAATTATTTATTAAATTAAAACTATAACACCGTTTACCGTTATACGACCCTAGATGGCGTTGCTAAGCAATATAACCCGCGCGGTATCAAACATTCCTACCTGTCACACCTGTCGCTAGATGGCGTTGCCTGTAGATTAACTCTCGCAATCGTTTGCCCAACCTAGATTGCTAACATACCAGCCACCGACATTGCACTGTATCGAATCTTTAGGGACTAGGTACCACTGCACGCTAAACGCTTTCATCTCCTTGTTGAGACGTCTTTGTGTCTATACCTAGTACACAAAAGCCTATAGTGGTTTAGAGTACTTCCACCCTTGTTGGGATACTCTCTCTATCTATCCCAGTTGTATCATTTCTTTATAAATACAACAATTAATTCTATTCATCCCTGTTTGGTTATCCCTCCCGAGTTATAAAACATAATAAATAAGCGGGCGTATCTTACTACTTTAGGAATGGAAATATCACTCCACCGACACCCCTTTTATCCACTGACTAAAATAGAAGGGTATTAATTTTAAAAGTTTGACGCCTATGTCTGTGTGTTTTTTTGTGGCTTCGTAGCTCTCAAACGGATGGACGGATTCCAATGCATTTTTTTTAATTAAAAGCTGGGATAGTGGGTCGTTGAAAATTGGTTGGGTCGTTCGAGAGTTATCAATTCTGAAAGTAGTTAGGGGTCGCAATTACATAGGCGGTTTCATTCTGTTTAAAATTTGTTACTTACTAACTGCACGTTCATGGAGTGTGACCCCTTCCTGTTTAAATATGCTATGCTGTATGGTAGTGGTAGCGGATTTTTTTTTACATGCGTGCAGTCGATAGGCCCTAAAACATTGGGCACTCCATAGGCTGCTCGGAATTCCCCCAAAACAGATTGGCGGCTATGGTCTGTTCCCGGGAAAACTACTCACCTACCCATGAGCCTGTAAGTAATAGTTACACTGTAATTGCATAGGGTTACATCATCTAGTTTGTGAGATAGAGATAAATCACGATAAAATGTCCCGCCCCTCCGTTACTATTTCAATACTTACTACACACATTTATATTAGTAATGAAAGTGCGGGACATGTTATCGTAGTTTATCTCTAATAAAATATTAATAAGGTACAGAATGAAAAGGAGATAATGAAATGTTATAATATAATGTGAGTTTAGACTGTTTAGAACGAATAATTTTAGTCCAAATAATAAAGTCCCGTTTCCATCACGCCTAAACGACTGAACGGATTTGAATGAAATTTGGCACACTTTATACTCGAGAATGTTATAGTTACTTATAGAGGGAAAACTATAGAAGATTTCTACGCGGACGGAGTCGCGGGCGAAATCAAGTAGGTATTTCTATAATTACCGACTAATATTATTATAGTGTAAGTGTGTTTGTTTCATCTATACACTATACAGGGTGTTTGTTAGCGGGTTCGACAATAGAATAGAAAATAGGAAATACTTGGGGCCAATTGGAATACATTTGCCATAGTGACCCCTATGCTAAAGTTGATAGTTTTTTTTTATAATTTTTTCCCCTTTTTTTGAAAATTTCCCGTAATTTTACCTTTAAACCTTCTTAATTACCTACCTAAGCAACTTAAACCGCTCATTTTTTTTAATGATGCTCTAATAATGGTTTTATTTTAAAACAAAACCGAAACCCACCGGCCGTGCAAAAAAAAATAATTATGGGCCCTTAAAGCTATGACAACCTGTGGAAAATAAAATGAAATTTAAGTTTCGACAAGCATTAAAAAAAACACAAGTGATAGACAATTTCAAGTTAATTAAAAAACTTCTCTGGCTAATACTATTTCACAATGATATGCTATTTTAAAGAAAAAAAAAACAGAAAAAAAATTACGCAGTACATTGAAATTTCTTCACGAAGGTTTATTAAAGAAATCACTGATACCACCGTTATGAACATTGGTGAATACGTTAGAGTTAATAATCGCTGGTAAATTACCATTAATAAAAAACATTTTAAGAGTTTTAAATAAAATTTATTTAGTGCCACACGTAAAATAAATTACCTGCCGAAATTGAAAATGCTAGGGTGAATTTAACTAAGTAACTAAAATTAAAATAAAAGGTAGGTATAATTATGGAAGAAGATAGATGATAAAATTAAGTACTCGCCATCAAACGTAATAGTTTGGCGAGTATTTAGTTTGTTTAGGTACTGTGTAAAAAATTGAAAATAAATAATGAAAAAAAAACTTCGTTTACAAATTTGCACTCCCTACACGCCTTCATTGATAAATGGTGTACGTTCACCCATTGTAATTAAAGTTTCAACAACCAATACAACTCAACAAGATTTTCTACAAAGTGTATTTTGCTTTTAAAACACTACGAGCTATTTCAAACACAGATGAAATAGCTAATTTAGCTTATTGTTTTTTTTCAACCAATGTGGCTAATGCGACAAAAAATATAAGGAATGTATTCCTGACCACAACATTTAAAAAAATATTTTGTTAATTTTTGGTAATAATGTGTCTACCGATGACTCTAACGATGATTTCTTTAATAAACCTTCGTGAAGAAATTTCAATGTACTGCGTAATTTTTTTTCTGTTTTTTTTTCTTTAAAATGGCATATCATTGTGAAGAGTATTAGCCAGAGAAGTTTTTTAATTAAATTGAAATTGTCTATCACTTGTGTTTTTTTTTAATGCTTGTCGAAACTTATATTTCATTTTATTTTCCACAGGTTGTCATAGCTTTAAGGGCTCATAATTATTTTTTTTTGCACGGCCTGTTGGTTTCGGTTTTATTTTAAAATAAAACCATTATTAGAGCATCATTAAAAAAAATGGGCGGTTTTAATTGCTTAGGTAGGTAATTAAGAAGGTTTAAAGGTAAAATTTCGGGAAATTTTCAAAAAAAGGGAAAAAAAATATAAAAAAACTATCAACTTTAGCATAGGGGTCACTATGGCAAATGTGTTCCAATTGGCCCCAAGTATTTCCCATTTTCGTTTGTCGAACCCGCTACCAAACACCCTGTATATACGGTTCAACTCCTTAACCGATCGATGATGTGAAATTAGTTTACAGATTGATGAACTTTTTAACTCTTCAAATTGAAGGTCCGGAGGAAATAGTCACAAACAACTTAGTAAGTAGATAGCACATAAATTCAAATAACAATAAATGAACTTCTAACTAAAACAAATACTTATAACTGCCAACTTTTGGGTCAATTGTGTCATAAAAATGATCGGTACTCTTTCTTTGGGCTAATTTAATAAAATAGGTAAGTAGACTTAATATATTTTCTCAAATTTCACACATTCCTTTCACTGCGTCCGTAAACTGCGCCAGATAGTTACTGAAGGTCGACTGTACAATGCACAACCCATGGTCCTGCCCTGTTCCTCTTTGGTAGCTTCCATCCGCCAAAAAGAGCAACGAAGTTAAAACCTGTGAAAGAGAGCATTTATGCAAGTTGCTTTGACACTTATGTTGTCGGCGGGCTCTGGGCCCTTACCCAAGATGCATTACGCTAACTAGCGTTTCTGTTCGTTTCGTTTATAAACCAATCGAATTAAAATCGGTTTAAAAACGAAACGAATAGAAACGCTAGCTATCGTAAAGCATCTTGGCTAAGGGCCCAGGACGGCTAGCTTTTAGGTGTGGCGTCGGCATGCATTCTTTCCCGTCAATATACAGCCTGTTATTTCTAATGACAGCAAACTTTCCCTGATGGCGTGCGTCTAGAAGGTGTTCTCTCAGTTGTTGTCTCTTTTGCAAACTTCACTGTCTAACACTTCTGAGACAGCGTACCCAGTATTTTGAAAACAATGTCTGTTTGTTAGGACATAGTTTGTCATTCGCTTGCAAATTAGCTCAATTTCGAGCGGGGGGCGGTTTGCCTTTTTCCCAATTCGCTTGACTGATTCCATGAAGCCGTTAATATTAACGTTAATATTAACGTTCAGTAATTCAGTGAACATGTTGTCAATACGATGGAACAAATTTGTTTCAGTTTCTCCGTAGTGTTCGTCTAATCCATATAAAACAAATTTCTTTAAATTGTCCTGTTTTGTATTGTGGTCCGGTTTCTCATATTCAGAGATGTTGGTTTTTAGTTGTTGTAATTAAGTTTTTATTTTTTTGTTTTCACTTTCTATTAAGAAGCACAGTCAATAAACCAATACTAAGTCTGTTTAAGCAAAGTTTATTAAGTAAATGTATCACATACAAGGGCGTTACAATCGCACACAGAAGCAAGATGGCGATGACACCGGAAGGAAGTAAGAAAAAACTTGACATGTTGCCAACTTAAAGTAACCAACATTGCACCAACATAACAACACCCTCCCTCAATGTTAAGTTATTTAACTAAGTACTACATAACCCTTAGTCCTAACATATCTCTGAATTTCTGAAATTTAACTCTTCCTAATGGCTTTGTTAGAACATCAGCTGGTTGCTTATTAGTTCCAATATGCTTCAACACAATTTTCTTAGCGAAAACTTTCTCTCTTACAAAAAAAACTTTAACATCTATATGCTTGAGTTTATGATGGAACTGAGGGTTTTTACAGAGGCTGATTACTGGTATATTATCTTCAAAAAGAAGACAACAATACAAATTACTTTACCAACAATTACCAACAAGCCTCACTAGCTGCCATACTTAAAGCTATAAATTCTGATTCGGTTGATGACAAAGACACAGTTGGTTGCTTCCGAGATACTCAAGAAACATTACAACCCAAAACTTTTAAAAAATAACCCCCGGTAGATCTCCTATCTACTCTGTCACCAGCCCAATCTGAGTCAACAAAACCAATTATATCTTCAGTACAATTTTCATTCCTAGTGTATACCAGGTTCAAAGTTAGGGTTCCCTTAATGTAACACAAAACTCTCTTTAAAGAATTCCATAGATCCAAACTTGCACATGACTGGTACCTACTAAGAATACTTATTGCTACACAAATATCAGGTCTAGAACATAACATAGCATACATCAGAGACCCTATTAATTTTCTACATATTTTCTCAATATCCTCATTTTCAGACTTTTCTCTTTTTAACACACTGTGATCAAAATTCTCCTCCATGGGAGTCAAAACAGGATTACATTCAAACATATCAAAATCTTTCAACACTTTTTCTAAATAGGTATACTCTGACAAATAGTAATAGTTCCCTCCCTTAAGTTATGAACAACATTCATTCCCAAATAGTTTCTAATAAAACCCAAGTCCTTCATTTTAAAATTATTACTTAATAAAAAATTTAAATTATCAATTTCACTCTGAGAAGTTGAAGCTATCAACAAATCATCAACGTACAAGAGTAAGTATGTTTTATTACTGTTATCTGTCGTTATATACAAACAATACTCATATTCACATCTTACAAATCCCAAGCTAGTGATTACAGTATCAAACTTGATATTCCAATTTTTGGGCGAGTCCTTTAACCCATAAAGAGCCTTCCTAAGCTTGCAGACTTTGCTATTCATCATTTCATCACAATATCCAACAGGTAACTTTATATAAAAATCCCCAGCAATCTCTCCATAGAGAAAAGCACTGCACACATTCAACTGATAAATAGGTAAGTTATTCTGATTACAAAAAACCAAGAAAACCCTGACTGAATTTAATTTTGCTACTGGACTGTATATTTCTAAAAAATTCACTCTTTGTTGGAAGCTACCAAACGTGCTTTATAAGTTACTATGTTACCCTTCTCATCTCTTTTGCGCCTAAAAACCCATTTTGTATCTATGATATTACAATCATTTGGCTTACTTACAACATCCCAAGTATTATTTTCGTTAAGCGCTTGTATTTCCCGTGCTATGGCTTCTTTCCAATTTTCAGCATCACTAGAAGCCATTGCCTCAATGTAGGTAGTAGGGTCCTCATCATTTACCTCTGTCAGCAAGCCCCATTCATAATTCTGTAAGTAGCTTGGACACTGAATGTTTTCTCTGGGTCTCAAGTTATATGGTGTCTCTTCCTCAACAACCACATTTTCCTCTGCATTTTCAAAAAATTCTCCACAATCACTATCTTCATCATTTTGCCTGTTTCCACTAATTTCAGTCCTTGCTTCGTCTTGTATGTTCTCTTCATCACTACAAATGCTGTCCAATTTTACTACAGGAACACAAGACTTTTGTTCCTTTACAGGCAATGATTCGGGTAAGAAGACTACATCACGATGCACCTCAATTTTCTTTGTGGATGAAATAAAAATTCTGTACCCTTTCACATCATTATCATACCTCATAAAAATTCCCATCTTGTTTTTAGGATCCAACTTCAGTCTTTTTTCTTTAGGTACAAACACAGACACACGAGCTCCAAATGTTTTGAAGTCTTCTAAAGGTAATTCTTTGCTATAAAAAGCTTCATAAGGAGATTTACCTCTGACAGGACTTGGACCGGTTTGATTTAGTACATAAGCCGCCGTGTTAACTGCTTCAGCCCAGAAATATTTCGGCATACCAGACATCATCGAACGGGCAGCTTCAACTAAGGTACGCATTTCTCTTTCAGCTCGTCCGTTCTGTTGTGGCGTGTACATAGTGCTTCTCTGATGAGTTATGCCATTTTCATTCAAAAAATTACGTAAATCAGCATTCACAAACTCCAATCCATTATCACTCCTTAGAACCTTCACTTTCATACCAGTTTCTCTTTCCGCTTCTACAATAAAGTTCTTGATTAAACCCCTCGTGTTTTCGTTTCATGAAGAACACCTTGCGATAACCCGAGTGGTCATCCTTCAGAAGCAGGAAATATCTCGCTCCTCCAAGCGATTGTGTCTCCATAGGTCCGCAGACGTCTGCATGAACCAGTTCAAGTGACTCACTAGCTCTGGACGTGCTAGAGGGAAATGGCAAGCGATGTTGTTTACCCGCCAAGCACTCTTCACAAGCGACAAAATCGTCGACAAAAGCCACTTCTTTACGCAACAATAGTTCTCGCACATGCGTAACACTTTGATGACACAATTTCCGATGCCAAACACTCAAATTTTCAATCTGTTTGGACAAATTAACCAAACCAAAATTACAATCATAGTCAAATACGTCACTAATGTCATTTTCATTACCGTCACTTTCGCGTTTGGATACACATGCAGCCACAGAGTGCGTTTTGTTTGCACATGTCGAAGTAACCATTGACAGTTCCAAATTTGTTCCGTTCAACGAAAACAACATACGATACATTTTGTTGACGCGTTTAGACAATGCACGAACCTCACCTTTGCTGTTCATAAACTCACAATAATCCTTGTTTGACACTAAACTCATTCCTTTGTCCAACACAGTTCCCACAGAAAACAGATTGAATTTCAGTTCCGGCACAAAAAGCACTTTACAAAGTACAGTTTTAATGAACATTTTTCCATTCCAAGCATACAGTTCCACAGTTCCATGCCCAAGCACATCAAGGAATTTGCCATCACCAACTGTAACTTTCATTGATTTCTTCACAGTGTCCAAATCCTTGAACAACACACACATGCCACACATGTGCTCACTTGCTCCGGTATCCATATACCAAAAATCTCCTAGGTCAACTTCTTGACTTGTACACATAAAGGCATTCACATCTTGAACCTTTTTTCCTTCTTTAGACTTAAACAATCTGCAATCTGACTTCAAATGACCCCTTATCTTACAATAATTGCAGCTTCTTGTTTCTCGCTTCACTTTATCTTTACAATCTTTTGAAAAATGGCCCTCTTTACCACAAGTGTAACAGGAGTATGTTTGTTGCCTGCTTACACTGGCCAAAGCTACTTCCGGCTGCTCAGCTTGATTGTTCCTCTCTTCTTCAATAAGTAATCTTGAGGTCAACTCGTTAAGTGTTTGCTTCTCAATGGGGACCGATTTCCATGCTGAACGGAAATGCTTAAATCTGATAAATCTCTGGCAATGACATCAACACCTTAGTAACTATCATTTTCTCTGATAGTGGTTCACCCGCTTGCTTTAATTTGGTGTTGATCTCTTCCAATTTCGACATGACTGTAACCACTGAGTCGTCATCAAATTGGAGTGAGAAAAACTTCTGCTGAAGTAGATGGATACTTACAGCAGACTCCTTTTCATAAACTGACTTCAGTTTTGTCCACATGCCGGCAGATGTTGTGCACGACAGTAGATGCGTGATTGGCGCTACTTCCATCCGTGTGACAATAAGCTCCTGTGCCTTAGCGTCATTTGGCAGCCATTTTGTTAGCTCTGATTTATTATCCTCCGCAGGCTTTAATTCTTTGCCAGAAACAATATCCATTAAACCTCTTCCTCTAAAGATCACTTCCAATTGGAATTTCCAAACCGCCCAATTGTCCCCTCCAGACAACTTCAAATGGTGCGTAGACTGCTCCATCACGCCGCGCCGGTATCAAACATCAAATTTACTCAATACCACAAAAAACTCTGCCACATCCCGAAAAACAGACTTAATGACCTGGGCCCACAACCTATTAAGAAGCACAGTCAATAAACCAATACTAAGTCTGTTTAAGCAAAGTTTATTAAGTAAATGTATCACATACAAGGGCGTTACAATCGCACACAGAAGCAAGATGGCGATGACACCGGAAGGAAGTAAGAAAAAACTTGACATGTTGCCAACTTAAAGTAACCAACATTGCACCAACATAACAACACTTTCCAATAAGTCTATTTTCGTCTTCTAATTTTTTTCGTTAATACTTGTTGTTTCATCAAAGTGTAGATTACTTTACTAAACGGCAGAAACTGACAAAACTTATATTGTTTGAAGGAAATGAAATATTATGTTACAGTTTAAACTATTTTATTTTATTATATCTGCACCCATTCCATAAAACTCTAGAATGACTTCTATTATTCCCATTATGCTCGTACACCGTGAATTACCATCGTGTAGGTAGAATTAACTGTATGTCGCGTCTGTTGCGCGCTCACTTTATCTATAAGAAAACGAACACCCCCGCACACACCGCGCATGCCCCTCCGTCATCAAGTTACTCGCTGTCTTTTGTTTGAAATGTCTGTTCTAGTGTAACGTTATACTTCAATGCAAGAAGTAGTGTGTTAAAACGATTTTAATTTCGGTGGTTTTTAATATCACGCTTGATTGTACCAGGTAAAATCGTTTAAACATTACAGTACAGTACGTTACGTTATGATTTTCTCAACACTAGGGTTTGTCAAGCGCATACACTGGAAAAACAAAACGCACGTGACGCGTCGTTAACTGGCTGGTAATTTCATGACTACCCGAAAATTTAAAATTTAAGAAGAATTAAAACTTTACTGTCTTTTCACTCGTTTACTGTTTTTCTTGGCATGTTCGCGTATCTTATTTGTCTCTTTTTTTAAATTTTATCATGACTTGCATTGTGATCTGGATATTATTTTACCTTGGAACAACGACTTATTGCTATCAAATACGGCATCTGACATCGCTTATTGAACTGTTTTCAATCGGAATTGATAAAATGAGTGATCCCAAGCCAGGAACATCTCAAACATCTTCTTCCTTACAACGGATTTAAAGACCGAAACACACGCCGACACAAATGACGGAAAATTAAAAAAAAATGGCATTAATGTATACAAGTACGTAGAAAAAACGCTTACATGTTATCCTTTAAAAAAAGATGTGGTTCCAATCGTTTCGGAAATAATAGGAGTGTTAGAACGGACGATAATTATATGATCTTTTAAGTTTCTTTGAAAAAAAAAACAAGATCTATTCCAAAAAAGATAAAAAAGATAAAAGATATTTATTCAGTAAGTAGGCCACATGGGCACTTTTACACGTCAAAATCTACCAGCGCATCCCAAGAGGAGACCACTGCTGAGAAGAAGCGCCGCAAGAAACTCAACAGTTAGTCATTTTTTAATAGAATACTAGCTGACCCGGCGAACTTCGTACCGCCTAACAGTCAATGAATGCCGTGTTACTTTTTAGCTGAACTAATTTAGGCTTTGATGAACGTAAAACAATGATACATAATAATATATTTATATAGATAGAAACAAAAAAGTATTTTATTATGATGAATGATGATGAAAACATACATACAGAATGAGAATAAAAATAAAAAAAAATAAAAAATAATAATTAAGTACTTCAGACTCATGTCAGAAAAAAATGATTGAAAACTATGTTGTGCAGATTGGGGAAAAAAAAAATCTCGGATTAATTCATTAATAGGATTTTCATTCAAGCACTTTGTGGTAAACGACATTCTTTGTTTTTTGGTCAGGCGCAAGAACAAATAAAGCGGATGGTTTGCCGACACGTGAGCATGCCACGTACAATTGACCATGAGAAAAACATGCATTTTCTAGATTGAGGCCACAAATAGTCAAGGATTGGCCCTGTGATTTGTTGATCGTCATGGCGAAGGCAAGACGAATCGGGAATTGAATTCGTTTAAACTCAAAGGGCATATCCGTTGGGATCATCGGAATCCTTGGAATAAGAACTTCCTCATCTTTAAATTTTCCTTTAAGTATCGACGCGTGAATCACATTGCTCATCAGTTTTCTTATCACCAAACGCGTTCCATTACACAGTTTTGGTTGGTTTAAATTTCTAAGCATGATGACTACCGAGCCAACTTTAAGTTTTAAATTGTGCGGTGGTAAACCAGGCACATCCAAGGAGTTTAAAAATTCAGTTGGATAATTAGTGGCTTCTTCTTCGTTTGTTACACAGTCGATAGATTTGAATGAATACAGAGTACCTACGATTTGATTTTGAATTATAAAATTGAGGTCATCTACATCTTTATTTTTAGCGGCCAAAATTGCTCGCTCACTTAACCATTTAGTATTTTTGTGGTTAGCAATGATATCCGGGAATACTTTGTTGATAAGCTCGTCTTTTGATGATACGAAATTGCAAAAATTTGGAGGAAATGAAATCAAACTGCTCGATTTGTCAACAGGAACACGGCCATTACCGATAGTCAGCAATTGCTTCGAGAAATCATCAGCAGATAGATCGTTCAACAATGCAACTCTCATATTTACAGACAGTTGAAGTTTCTTTACATATCGCCACAGATTTGATGCTTTGAGGCAAGCGTTTATTTCGTCGGCAGCAGTAGATCTTGGAATGACTGGTAGTGTTTGTCGGAAATCGCCAGATAATAAAATCATTGCACCACCAAAACATCTCGAGTCATTGCGCAGATATTTTAATGTTCGGTCTAGTGCTTCCAATGCGCGTTTGTGCGCCATTGTGCATTCGTCCCATATGATGATTTTTGATGCTACTAAAACTTTGGCCATTGCGGAGTGTTTCGAAATGTTACATGTCGGTTGTTCAGTAGTTTGAAGGTTTAATGGCAATTTTAACGCTGAGTGAGCCGTACGGCATCCGTCTAACAATGAGGCCGCTATTCCAGAAGAAGCAATTGCTACCGCAATTTCGGATCTCGCACGTACAGTGGCCAAAATCAATGACATGAGGAATGTCTTCCCAGTTCCACCGGGGGCATCCAAAAAAAATAAGCCGCCATTTCCATCATCAATTGCATTAATCAGTGTATCATAGACTTCCCTCTGCTTAGGATTCAACAGAGGTACATTCGTTTGAACTGATTGGATTAGTTCATGTGGATCATATTCACGTTCACGTTCCAATTCTCTATTAAATGCGTCATTCATTCCGCGATCTGGCGCTGGCATTCCTAACTTAACTAACAAACTGCCGCACATGAGGTAACACATATCTTCGATCAAGAGCAAAGTCTGGTTATGGATCTCCTCATTCACCTCAAGATCGGAATTTCTGGAGCTGACGCGAATTCGATGTAAAATATCTTCTGACATGTTATCTTTGTATTTGTTCCACAGGTCACGTGGGTTCGATGGGAAGCATGTTGAAATGATGATAGCAAATAATGTGCGTATCTGACTTGGAGATGCAGAAATAATTGCTTCAGCGATTGCCGTGTCCCAATGAGTATCGTTTTCAAGCAAATTTAGCTCTTGACATGCTGCACGAAATGTGGGGCACACGATACCATTAACAGTTCGTAGTGATTCAAATGATGTTGGCCCTCGAACAGCAACAACCGCAAATAGAAACATTCATCATTCTTCGGATGAACTGTGTAAATACGACCAAGAGCATCAGTAGAACGCATATCTGGATGACCAGGAACTGCATCGCCTTGCTTCCGACGTTGAAATTTCTTCGATGTAGCGTTCCAAGTGTAATAACGTGGCATTTCTGAGCAAAGCAAAGTTCGTGCGAACGGATCGCTTTGACAAATCGCAAAGAAACTGGTCAGTGTTGTCGCTGGAGGTGTTTCGGCACGTTGAGCAGCATTCGACGCTGTGAAATATACTCTCTGACCGTTCTCTAGATGCACCCCCAAATGTAAAACAGTGGGATGACGTTCGTGAATAGGGAATGAAAATATACGCCAAATTGCTTCATTGCAGTTCACATATCTACCAACTTGATAGCGCGTGATTTCATCGTTGGTATTGGATGTTTGGATACCAAAAACCGCCATGTCGCTCCCTTTCGTGACATATTTGCAAATGTATTTAATTGACTTGACCGAATTGCAATACTCAACATTACAATGTGCTTTGAATGTTTTGGAAAGAAGTGGCGAATATGGAACAATCCAACTGTTGTCAACTACGAAATCGTTTCCTTTCACTTTAGTTGTGATAGTTCTACCATTATCATCGGGCGATCGACGCCGATACAATGGATAACCATCGTTGCCTGTATGGTCTCTGCCGTCAATTTTCATGGATACCGTTTGGAACACTTGCCGTCGACCATGCACGGTGATTGTCGGTTGATAGTGCCACACGGTCCATGAATCATATTCGTGACTACAACATCATGTAGGTCTGGATCGGTTTCAGGAGCAGGAATCTCCGCACATATGATGTCATCTATTTGATCTGGCCGAATTCTTTCGATTAACCAAATCAGAATGTGAGCATGCGGTAGGCCTCGTTTTTGCCATTCGATTGAATACATCCAGCATCGAGTATTCCCAAAGACGTGTTGCTTAATAATGTAATTCATTAGTGACCGAATTTTTTGCCTGAAAACACGTGCGGTGATGTCGTGTCGATCACTTGATGTTTGTCCGGGAAGCAGCAATTGAATAATTTCTATCCATTTCGGATTACATGTAAATGTAATGAATAGATCTGGCCGACCATAATGACGAACATATGTCATTGCATCTTGCGCATATTCATGCAAATGACGCGGGCTACCTATGTATGTCGCCGGTAAAATAGTCAATCGACCAACATTTTCTGAATCTCCTTCTGTGCTAATTGCATCGCGTAAATGGATATACTCTTCCGAACGCAATTTAGCTTGATTCAACTGAATGAAAGTCAGGCGCTCCGTTTCGTTTTTAACGTACATGTCAACGCAATATTGTTGAAGCAGTCGACGAAATCGCAACAAATAATTGTCAGAATTTTCACGAATCATCAAACGATATGCGTAATAATTCATCGAACTAACCTTCTTGGTAGTTTCCTCACCTGAAACAAATGCAGTAAAAATTGTATTTTAGAACCCGTAATAGGTTAACGACTCTTACAGCTACTCTCTACTAAATTAGAAATTACAACTTTTTTTGAGTACTAAAAGCAAACAGAATAAAATGTATATCAAGTTAAAGTGAAAACAATAATATTGATCTTACCATTCAATGGATTAATCTTTTTGATATTAAAGTGATATCCATCGTCTCCTTGCCAAAACATCAGCGGGTATTGTAACGCGTCATATGAACGGTGTGTTTCATATATTCTTTGTAGTTGCCCAGTATTGCGTCGTGTAAGTACAATATCACGTGTTTCCAAGTTTTCACCAACAATCAGGATTGCCACTTCATCGATTGTTGGAGCATTAAATGTGCGTTCATGTGTTCCAGCTGGTCTTTTATCTGCTCTGATCACAACTTTATAGTCATCACTTGGCATGCGCTCTAAAGCAGTCTTGAACAGCCTGACCAATGCATGATGTTCATGAAGCATTTGCTGCAGATCTTGGAGAATTGCTCTTTTCGTAGCTGTGTTGATCCCTTGACGCCGGTCAAGTTGTTCTTCCATATTGCCCATGAAGTATATTTGCAAGAATTTATGCTGTGCATCTTCTATAGGTTGCAATGATCCAATGCGATGGCAAATCTGGCCTTGAATCTGTAAAGTCAAAACCATAGTTATAGTTAGATTTACAAACACTTTTTTTACAAACACTTTTTTTTTCAAATAATAACATGCCATTTTTATTTCAGAGACAAATACAGAAATCTAACAAACTACATTCCAGATTTTTTTTACAATGATAGAAAATAAAGTTTTTAACGTAAATTACCTTAAATGTCGGATTATATCCGTGTTCTTCGATAATTTCCGCCCCAAATGAAGTCATTTGGAAACAGACATTGTATTTTTGAGTGTTCGCTAGAAAATGTCGTGATTCTAGTGTTTCGCCATAAAGCAGGGAGCACAATGGCTCTGGTGGCGGGACCAATAATGGCAATTTCACTTTACCACTAAGGCAGCACAAACCAGGCATTTCACCAGCAAACTTCAATGCTCCACAATGCTGGCAAACAACGTCCATTGGACCAATGCAAACTAAACGATGCAAGCTGTAGTCGATGGTGCAATCATACAGAAACGCTGCTCGATTCAAATCAATACTTGAACCATTTCTTCTTGCACTTCGAAGATTATTCCTCTGTTCATCTGTACGATAAGCTCGACGATTTCTCGTTTCTAACCTAGCCGTTTCACGGGCTGCCTCTCTTTGCTCTTGTGTTTGAGAAGCACGAATTAAGGCCCTTCTTTGCTCCATACTAACGCGGCGCTGTTCTCGTGCAATTTCTCGTTCTCCATCAGATAATTGACTCGCGATATTCCGTTGCCTAATTGCATTACGGCTTCGCTGGGAAAGATTAGATCTTCTAGGACGCGGCATTGTTATTAAAAGGTGCACTCGCATAAAACCACCAAATATAATAACAGTGCCTGAACTTTCGAGACATAGACAATAGCTCAAAGAGTATATAACCACTACGTATGAATAGCTTATCAAGAAAAATCATAGACAACCTATAAAAAGACATTTACACTTTTGTTAACCTGTAGATTTTTTTTCCTTAATCTTATAACCTTTACCAACTGATTTTTTATTCCCTAAATTCCGTTCCTTTCCGATGATTTTATGTTTTTACTGTAGAATAAATCTTAGGTATTATTTTCGGGAATTAAAAATTAAATTAAATAAATAATTTTCGAAAATTAATGTCTGTGTCTACTTTCGCAGGGACATATTTGACGTTGAGGAATGAGCAGATTAGGTATGAGCAGAGAGGTGGGGCACAATGGGACTTACTGGTTAAAGTTACGGCGGTTCCCGTGGATTTGAGCTGAGCTGAAGGAATCTCCTCCTTCCTCCTGGTAGGTATGAGCTGATGGTGAACGAGTCTGTCGCGCACACACACACACACAAACACGTGGTACGACAAGAAGACTTCACTTGATTAAAACGCACTTTGATCGTCACTATCGTAGTTCACTAGATGGTTCAATACCGGCCGGTAATCTCGTACGGAGGCACTTAACTCGGGTCGCGAATGGGCGTAAGGGCGCGGAGCGGATGAGAGACGCACGTACGCACAGGTCAAGGGCAGCGTTCCGACTAGACTTGCCGGCGGCGCGGGAGTTGCCTGTAGTATACTTAAAACACTCCGCTTGATTCACCTGGGTGAATCAAGTACACTAAAAGTACATTTAATAGACTTTCAGCATTAGAATAAATTTCATCGATATTTCAAGTAAACTTTGTGCACCTGAGTAGGCGGTAGGTACATTAAGTTTACTGAAAGATAATTTTGTGCACTGTGGTGTTGTCCACACGTGCATTTTGGTTGTGGCATAAGTACAGTCAGCGTCACATAGTTCGTAGCAGCCAAGGCCGCCAAATTATTATATTGTTACACACCTTTATTCCGATCTATTTCGCGGCCTTGGCTGCTACAAAAAATTAAGACACAAATAAGTTTACATGCAAACAAACCACTTTCCGCACACTTTTATTTAAGTATGTTATCCATAGCACTTAGTAGCATGTAGTTCCTCACATCGATCTGCTTCCGCGAATGAAACAAAACTATTAAAATAACTATAAACAGGATATCATTGCGCTTCAATATTTTCATCCAACGCAAGATGAAAGTATTTAAAACAAGCAAAAAACTAAACTTACTCGTATTCTTCCATTTGAGTCTGTACAATAAAATCATTAACTAAATAGGAGGATAAAATACCTGAAAGCTTTATGGATAGAAAAAAAAACCGTATTCATCTAAAGTTTTGCTAGCGAATAATCTCAAGGAAGTGGCCTACGGTAATGTGTCCATCTAACAGACTTAGTTGGGTCTCCCGTATTAACTGGTCATTAATTAAACTGTTGGATTTTCGTGAATTTGGTTTCCGAATGGTGTTGGCATCTTTTTTAAATGCAACAATCAAGTCTACCAAATTTCTGTTGTATTTCTTAATGTTCTTGCTCAAGCTTGTATGCCAGCCCTCGACATAATTGTTAGTGCGGTGTCTCTCTCCGAATACACACAATTGCATTCGAAACGTTTTTTTCAGCAAATATTTGTTAAAATATTCCAGAAATGGGTGCATACGTTCATAGTTACAATATTGCTCACGTATGTATGCCCATCCTTCGGAAATGTTGCTTTCTGGCAATAAAGCCAAATTGCGGCATAGGAACACACAGCGGCGACCTTGTTTTGAGTTAAATACCTTTAATGCCTTCGCCTTTCTCACAAGACTCTCTTGAAAGTGATAGTAGCATCCCTTAACTTTTATTTGTGGGATAACATCATGAAGTGCCTTCACTGTACTTTTCTCAAAATCACACGTGAACTTCTTAGGCTTCCAGTTCGGCATTTTCGATTTCAGCATTTCAAATAAAATCATGTATGCTGCATAATTCCTGTGAGACATTAACACGTTAACAAGTGGTCTTATAAAGGTATTTTCAAGGTTACTCCCACAATCTCCGTGTACTGAATATATTTGGCAGAATGGAGATACACACGACTTGAATGTCCCATCCCCGAAGAAATGGTCCAATTTTTGCATCAATTCAATTCCAGTTTTCGTGCCAAATATGATGATTCGCATTCCGTCTGAATTGTAATCAGCTATGACAAAATCATGAAATTTTTGAGGTATAACAACATCAGCTGCATCTTGGTGGTACGCTACCTTGCGAACTCCAAGGCTCTTATTCTTAATTTTATATAGACCACCTTTAACATCTTCGAAGGATTGACTTTCGTGCACTAGATCATATCCACTATCTCTGTAGGCGTTTACAGCTTCTTCATATAATTTTGGTACAGGTTCATTTGTAGATTTAACTTTTTGTTTACAGTTTTCTAACGTTTCAACCCATACATTTTTCGCCAAGTCTGCTTTGCAGCACTCTGCATGGGATACTTCTTTAATTATCTTTTCGGCCTGTAAATAGTAACAAAAACGGATTTCGGATATTTCATAGTACAACAACACATAAGAAAATAAAATAAAAAACTACACGGTGATTTAGATAGTAGACGATACTGTAACTAGAAAAATACTAACATTTCTTGAAAGTAAAGCACCCAAAATGTTAAGCTATAATGTTAAAATCGAGCCCTATAAATATAATAAATGAAGTAGTACCTTTATTGTGATTGAGCCTTTGCATAGTTTCTTCTTGCAGCATCGCCACCATTGACCACCGGATTTATAAGTTCTTTTTGAATAAAATTGTCGCCCGTTGTGTAACAAAACGCGACCCCGGCCACGTGTTATGAACACAAATTCTGGCATTTTTCATTCAGAAAGCAATTCGGTAAAGCGAATATAGGTAATAGGACTAATAGGGAAGTCGACTTGAAAGTGATAATGACATTGTCATAAACACTTCAATTTGAAGTGCCTGCATAATGATTAGTCAAAGAAGCTTTTTCTAGCGCCTTCCACTGTTTTCGGCCTTCTTACTTCTTGATGATGCGTTTGGTGACTTCGAGACTTTTCTTTGATGGCTTCATAGATCTTCATCTTCTCTTTCAGATCGGCATACGTCGTCACGCCGTATAATATCATTTTGTTAACAGGACTGTCTTGAATTCCTTCAACTATGTACTTTATTGCCACGTAGTCCGGCATTTTCCCTCTTTTTCCTAACTCCTTCATAGTCAAGAGGTAGTCCAGGCAAGACTCATCACTTCTCTTTGTTCGTGTGCTCATGAGTTCATGGATGGCCTTGACATCGACTGTATCGGGAAATTCTTTAAGTACACCCGCCTTTAAGTCGTCCCATGTCTTAAATGTTTTTTCGGATCGTAGCCAGAGCGCCGCCGTACCGGATAATGACCGCCTCGCCATTAACAACTGCTGTACTGGAGTCCACCCAAACACCTCGGAGTTATCTTCCACGTCTTCAATCCATCTGGTGGCAGGATACGTCTTATCCTGGCCTGTGAACTTTGAGATAAGCCCTTCCGTGAGGTGTAACATAGCTCCGCCGCCACGTGCTGACGTCGCTAACTCTGATTCCTCCACGTAATCACCCTGCCGGCTGGCGCGCCTCGAGTCCTTAGGCATCTTCGTCTTTGAAATCGTCGTCGTCGTTATGATTGCTGCTTTTCGTCGTTCGTACCGCTTTCACGTCGTAACTTGGATGGTTTCTTCGGCACAACTTCAACATGCCACGCCGTCGTCCTCGTCGTGGTCGTCGTCAAATCCGCTTGAATCCCTTCGTATCCCGGACGAGCCCCCAAAACTGTAGTTTTATCGTTGAATAAAACTAGTTTCCCCGTTAAAACTTTGTTTATTTTCCACCCAAAACCAAGAATATTTAAAATAACAGCAAGCAAAACTAATTATCACGTCTTCACACACAGCCATCCGTCATTCGTCCCTCTCTCTCACCCCTTGTCCTTCACCCGTTCACTCCTACATTCTTAGCCGCAACAGCCAATCATCGCACAGACATTCCATTCGTTCTCCAGTCCTTTCATTCCTACATACATTATTTACAATTTCACGAGATTGAGCGACTATTTTTTTACCACGCTTTAAATTTGTTGAAGCCATGATATACAACAATTATAACTTAATTTTACTAAAGCGTTTCACAGGCAGGCGCGGCTTGCGGTGGCGGACAGCCGCGGGCCGCGGCTTTGGCCGCCGCGACAACACACTGCCGTGGCCAAAGTGGCGGCCTGAAGCGCCATTCGCTGTGTTATTTGTGCTACCATCGGACGTCAGTCAACATGGCTAACCGTAACGAAGTCTTACTACTCTTATTAGCCCTTTCAGAAGATTAAAAAAAAAGGTACTTAGGTCATAAAAATAATTGATCATTTAGGGGCCCAGCGCCGTGGAGTGTATGCCCTAATGTGTGAGTACCTATACCTATATTATCATTAGATTCGCAAATTACTTCCAGGAATAGGTAGAGAAGTGTGGATCCATGAAATCAATCAACATCGGCAGCAAGATGGAGAATACTGGACATTATATCCAAAACTGCGAAAAGATGAAACCAGATTTTATATATATTTTAGAATGTGCACCAAATGTTTCGATTATATATTAGAATTGATAAAAGATGATATACAGAAACAACACACAAATTTTATTTTCTATCTACTCTTACTTATTACTTGCAAACTGGAATATTCAAGTTTCCTTCTCAAAATGTTCATAGTACGGTATTTCATTACTTTATCGAAACACCTTTCATCGAACGTATCATTTCAACGAATTTCATTTCATCGAAAGCAAATTTCTGCTGAAACCTTATTGTTTTCAGGTTATCTTAAGCATGGGTTACGTAGGTTAGGTTGGGTTAGACCTGACACCACCAAAAAATTATAATTCCTGCACGTGGAAATTAGCTTCCGATGAAATGAAATTCGATGAAATTATACGTTCAATGAAAGGAGTTTCGATAAAGTGATAGCTACCCGTTCATAGTACTTATTACAAGCTTTTATTTAGTTTCACCTGTCCCATTGTCTGTCGGTCTGTAATCAAATCTTGCAAGTTAAATTTGATCCACTTCCCGGTTTCCGATTGAGTTGAAATTTTAAATACATATGTAAACCCGATGACAATGCAATATTATGGTGTCAAAGAGCTGATCTGATGATGGAGATGGAAGGTGGCAACAGGATCTCCGCTGTGCTTAACTCAGACCCACCGAGTTAGGACTCGTTAGTTTGGTCTTAATAATCAGATGATGACTGTGCAAAAAAGTACAGTCTGCAACAAAAGCTTGTCCCAAAAATGAAATTTTTGTCAGAAACTTATTTATTAATAGGTCGTAGTACGCACTGGCTTGGGTCAATAAAATTCGATCTTCGGTCTTCTTGAAAAGTAAGATTGTTTGATGGCCGATTGTGTGATGGCTGGGTGTTTATTGGCAGATTTTGTGATGGCTGCATGTATGATGGTGGAAGCATGGCAGTGTTTGATGGGTTAACATTTTCGAAAACTGGAGATGGGGAAGATACAATATAAACTGAGTCGGTTGTATCTGAACCAGCACTGCTAGCAGGTGGCTGTATTATCATCACCATACTATTTTCTTGATACTGTTCTGCATCCGATCTAGCCTGCATTTCATTAGCTTCTTCAAGTTCTGCCTTCAACATTATCTTAGCAATTTCGAATTTTACTGTGGCTTGACGACGATTAGTCATTTTCTTTAATTTCTTTGCGTAGGATTTGAAAAGTAAATCTGTATCATCATCTTTTTCTGTATTGTTACTGATAAAATTGATAACTTTATCTACTTGTGACTGACTTTGTTCAGAGGTGCGTTTGCGTCGACTATGCACGTGCTGAGGTGTATCATCTTGTAGCGGCTGAGATAAATCATTTGGCTGTGATTGAGCTGTATTGATCGGTGTAGATGGGTTTGTTGATTGAGAAGAGCCAAGTTCTTCGGCATTCCTTTGTGTATTCGATTGAAAAAAGCCAGTTTCTTCGGTATTTATTTGTACATTGGAATGAGTTTTAGCGAATTCCAAATGTGGACGTAAAAAACCCATTATTGTCGCCCATGGCCAGGTTTTATAACGCTCAGTAAGCTTTGCCGCTTGTCCCGTCCTAGTTTTACAGGATCTCAGATGCTTACTGTAAGCATCTCTTAAAGTCTTCTATTGTTTTTTTAAAGTTTCTCCTGTAAAATAAATAAAAAATTGTTTTAGATATCTTGCAACCGAAGACAGTTTTGCCACCATTGGTCACAGCTACCGTATGGGTTTCTCTACCGTTAGCGTCATTGTTGAAGAAGTATGTGAAGCTATATGGAAACGTTTGCAACCGATTTACATGCGTGAACCAACTCTAGAAGATTGGGAAGTGTCTGTATCTGGATTTCTTGAGAAATGGCAATTCCCGAACTGCTGTGGAAGTATTGATGGAAAACATGTTACAGTAAAATGTCCAGATAAAAGTGGATCAAATTACTTTTCCTACTTAAAAAAAATTCTTTTGTTTTATTGGCAATAGTTGGCCCCGATTACAAATTTATTTCCATCGATGTAGGCGGCTACGGAAAAAATAGCGATGGAGGTATTTTTGAAGAAAGCTTGCTGATGGTACATTCAATATACCTAATAGTAGACCACTACAAGCCCAAAATGAAAGGACACCGTGTGTTCTGATTGGAGATCAGGCATTTGCGTTGAGTTCTTATATGATGCGACCATATCCTGAAGCACAGGCACGTTATGATCGAAGAAAAGAAAAATTCAACTCCAATTTAGGACGAGCCAGGCGCGTGGTTGAAAATGCCTTCGGCATATTAAGTTCCAAATGGTATATTTTCCATAGGCCGATGGAAACAAAAGTAACTACGTCAATAACCGTTGTGAAATCAGCATGTGTATTGCACAACTTCTTGATCGAAATTAAAGGCTGAACATGTCAATTATCCCATTGAGGAGCATTTTGAACACGCATTCGAAGATTTTTCACCGAGCAGCAGAAGATCGTCAAACTATGCATTTTTAGTTCGTGAACGTTTTGCTGATTACTTCAACACCCATTGAAGTACGAACTAAAATGTATAGTTTGACGATAAACAGCATAAACATCATAATATCTAATAAAATAAGCTACACTAAATAAACGTTTGATCTTCTGAACAAAGTTTTTTTACTTACTATCGCATTCGCCAAGTATTTCAGCAAAATTATTCCAAATTTTGTTTTTTATCCTAATGTTTTTGTAATCACGGTGAGAAGTATCATACAGAACTGGATATTTTTGCACTATTTGTATTAGAATTTCTGTATTTGGCGCCATTTTTCACGCGGTAAACGCGGCCTGTTGTAAAAATTTGCAACTGACCGCGCAGTGGTCGCCGCTAGGCCGCGCGCTCGCTCACACACACGCGGTGGCGGAGGGGGCGGGGCATGCGGCCGCGGTCAGCCGCGCGCATAGGCCGCGTATGGCCGCACGTATTTGAAGACTCGCTACAATGCAAGCGAAGACAACTAGCCGCCACCGCAAGCCGCGCCTGTTTGTGAAACGCTTAAATCTTGATACCACAGAGTACTTAAGCACTACGCTTTAAGAGTCGGCACTCTCAAACAAGCCTTGAACCGATTATGAACGTACTTTGTACCAACCCACCAAGACGTGCCAAAACTACCAACATAAACAAAAGGAACTCTAGGGCTTGACACTTGCAGTACCTACTTTTTATCGATATCGATAAATATGCGATACGTGTAGCTGTACTATACCAGTAAATTTTGAGTAATTTATGAACATTATGATTCCGAAGTAAATAAATAATAATCCCAATAATAATTAAGACTATTAATAAAATAAAAGAAAGCTATAAAATAATTTTATTAATAATTTTCACCACATTAACGTCAACATCAAGCATGAATGAACTTATAACAATTGCAGAAAAACAATACGACTTGTTTACTTTGCGGCACTTCTCAGTTGAGCTACCTTGGAAGCATTCCTAGAAATTTCCTCTGTTTGAATAAAATCAGAATTTAATATTTGGCACTGTCTCCTAATTAAGATTTTTGCCATGAGCCAATATAATTGTTTGGTCATGACATCTTCATGGTCCTTGCATGACCACCAGGATAATTTGATGTTAGCCGCAAAAAGTGTGCAAAACATTTGCCCAACATTTTCTACGTATAATATTTGGGTATTCTTTTCAAAACAGTTTTTTTGCTTCCTCCACAGTACGACACAGATGAATAGATGGGTACGTCAAAGATTACTTTTCTCGCCCCCATTCCCGCAAGCTTTTATATTTATACATTGGATGATCTGTAACATCTTCCAGTTTTAGCAAATTGGAACACATTTGACAGCTTTTGTTCTGCAACAGTTTGTAAGCGATATAACCGCTTAAATATACAATCGTTTGATTTTCCATTTCTGTCAAATCTATTACAACTTCCTCCTCAAATTCATCTTCAGGTATCATTAACACAGAATACTCTTCATCTTCACTGGCAGTCATTGCAACATTTGATGTGAACTTCTCATCAGCATCACATGACACAAGTTGGTTTGATGGATAGACAAACAATAATTTGTTCAAATCTTCTTCGCAATTAGATTCTCGGCTGTGCGGTGCGTTCATTCCAGAAATATGAATTGATTTCAATGCACTTACAAAATGCGTGCAGGTAGGATTCCGAATAGAGCGTCTTGATTCAGTGAGCGTAAATTTAAATAATTAAATCCTAGATCTTGACAATAACGCCAGATATCTTTAAGCGAATTTATGGTTACAACGTAATCTTCCACGCATCTGAGTCTTTTTAATCTTAATCTGCTATCTGATTTCATAAACTGCATTGAGTTTAGTTTTTTCAAAAAATAAGCCCAGGTTTCTATGTGATTGGTTTTCTGAGATACATTTTCTCTTCGTCCCCTTATGACATCTTTTGGGTTCGATGGGCCATTAGTACAATCAAACAAATTATTTAAGTCCCTTACAATCTCGGATGTTTGTGCCACATCTTTTCCAAACTCTATGTTTTCATATTTTTCTGCAATCATTTTCAGAATAGCTGCGAAAGTATTGCTCAGGGTTTGAGCGGCATATTTTACTTTCATTTTATGTTTTTGTTTTGAATCTAGTAGCATAGAAGATATTTTTTGGAAATATAACATTCCAGTATTTATAGCTTCTGCGTCACGTAAGTGTTGCCACTTAGCTACTTTACCGTCAAATTTCACAGACCCAGTTTCATAAAAGTTATTTCGTATCGACTTAAATAAGTGGGGAACGTCGTAAACTATATATATTTTTCTCTGATTCACTAAAAAATAGTTAGCAGTAGACGGTAAATGTGATAACTTTTTGAGTAATGTTAATGCCCCGCAGTTGGTCGGTCCTTGATCACAAACGGTACAGATGACTGTAAAACCAATATCTTCAACAGTGTTGATAATTTCCTTAATAATACTCAATAAGTTTTCTGAGGAAATAGTACCTTTAACGAAATAAAACGCCAATGGTTGTTTATATTTCTTCCGTATTCATTTGAATCATTAACACTAGAGCTTTATCTGCTATCTGGTTTCTCCTTCCGCGGTATTCTCCAGATCCATAGTCAACATAACCCTCAACTTTATAGAATAGAATAGAATCATTTATTTGGCTATTAAATAAAACACATATCTACACTTGACATTAAAAATACAAAACTAACATTCGTTGTAAATGAGCCGCTTTTTCAATGATATCTCATCAAACAATAAAGCACAGATTTTATCACTTGGTAACATAGTCGAAGCTTTCTCTTTCAACATTTTCAGAATTGAGGTTTTAATACCAGGATTCATTTGTACAGCTCTGAGTAAGCGTTGAATTATCCGAACACTAGGCCGCAAAGCGATATGTCTTGGGTGATCTTTTAAAAATTGGTAAAGCAGAAATTTTGTTCTTTAAATTCCATCGTTTCCCTCTAGGTTTCCGGGCTTGATTTTTGAGAGACTCGGATACAACATTTTTCAGAAAACCAGAGTCTAATTTGTCTAAATCAACAGATGTTTTTGAAAGTTATGACAACAAACACTGTGTTCTCTGCAACTTTATTATGAGTTTATTTCTACGTGGAGTCATTTCCACGTTGCTGTAGCCGTATTTTAACGGTGTAACTTCTGTAACAGAAAATAACTACCACTATGAGGGTCTTTGAGAAAACGATGGCCTTAAGTAAATAAAACCCCTAATAAAATTGCAAACCAACCTGATGTAACTTTGTCAGATGTCTCGTTTCCAGAAGCTTTTGATGTAGATGGTATACAATCTGTGGTATTACTCATTTTTCTCTTTGGAATCGAAGCATTATCTATAACAAAATATTCTGTTAATAATAAAAAAAAATGTTCAATGACATCTAATAAAAAACTGACCATACCAACCTGGTGTAATTTTGACATTATAAGTTGAATTTTTCGAAGACGACAGGCACACAGTTTGGGTCATAACCGTTCTTTCGCTTTGAATATGGAGAATCAACATCTTCAACTAAAACAAGAGTATACATTTTGTTAAGTATAAAAGTAAAAAAAAATAAAGTATTATTTTTATTGTATACTAGCGACCCGCCATCGTTTCCCTTCGGTTATATGAAATTTTCTGTAACACCCGTACCGTGTGTTCTTGTATCTTTGTTGTGTGTCGGTCTTTTTACCCTTTGTGGATACCCCTGATGTGGATTGCGTGGCTTAGAAGGAGTCAGCGAAAGTACTGACAGATGCGGAGGGCGACTTCATTTTATACTATGTATTGATTTTATTACCTTCTAGTTTGCATTTTTCTCCTGAGACTCTTCCTCCAGGTACAGGTACTGTAACTGTAATTAAACATTTTCATTACTTGCCTGAACTTATTTAAAAATATTGGTAGCAAAGTTATAATATCAAGGGGATACTTTTTGTGTTTCTGTTTATTTGTAACTTTATTTTCTGTTTGTTACATACATACAATCTTGTACAAATTGACCTAGTCCCAAACTAAGCTCTAGGCTTGTACTATGGGTACTAGACAATGATAAACATACTTATATAGAGAAAAACATACTTAAATACATAGAAAACATCCAAGACTCAAATACTAATGAATCAAAATACCTTTTTCTGACTTTTCAAACTCTGGAACAATAGGAAATGACGCAAGAATTTCGTCCGAGAGTGGCGTATTGAGATTTAGAGTTGGTATGGCATTTCTTCTTAATCTACTTCTCTTTTTATTGAAGGCACTGGGTGAAAAATGATTTCCACAAATAAACTTGTTTTCATTCAGACTTTGTATAGGTAAATACGCCAAATCCTCATTTCCTGTTAGCTTTACCCATAATCGACATCTGAAATAAGAGGTTTCTCGATATTGTTCGCACACTATTCGTGTTTTAGGTTACTTGTTTGTTTTCACAAGAAGAACTTTATTCACATGATGTTTGTACAATCTATGATTAAATCTACTTCGAACTAATTAAATTTATAACTGTAAAAGACTCAAAGTGAAGAATTATTGAAAATATCACATAAAAACATCAGTTTACCGACCTGTCCGGTTCAAGTGGAAATCTGGCCAAAAATACGTCAGAAGTTAATCGTCTCACACGCCTGACACCACACACTTCACATTTTCTTAAAGACTTGCAAACAACAGCTAAATAACAGCAGCAGCAGTTTTTTTCATCTAAAACACAATAAAAAACAAATACCTACGACACACATTCACGAGAAATAATCTGACATTTTACCCACAGATTAATAACCAGTGTACTAGTTTTATCAATCGTGCAATCGGATGCTTAAGTATCTTTGAACTATAAGACGCGCCAAATTAATGTCGTGGTGGTGAGAGTTTATATGCTCTTCTGTTGTTGAGAAGAGTGTTCTGCCAATGAGTTTCTTCATTATCAGAAGGCTCTTTTGTACTTGTAGGTACTTGTACAGCAATAGTAATTTGTAATTCTGGTAGTAGAGGCAAATTTGCACATAACTCAACAATTTGACGGCCTTCTGTCGTGGTATCTAGCTTGATGGCTTTTGCTTTTTTATATACAGCACGTGCAAAGTGGTAATGACATCCAGAAAAATTTAACACCAGGGAATATAGCTTTGCATGCATTTATTACTGCGGTCTCGAAGTCACATTTAAATTTTTCAATTGTCATGTTCAGTGTCTGACGCAGAAATGAGAATAGTCGGCAGTATGTTTCTTGGCTTTTATTAGGTAGTAGTGCAAAACCACCGGTACCACGTTAGTGGACTTGCTGTCAGAACTTGTGTCTACATGTATACTGTAAATTGGTGTCCTTTTAAATGTGCCGTCGCCAAAAAATTATTTCACTTGCCACGCACTACTTTCTAAGTATTGTCTACTTATCGAAGTTGAAAAAATCAAAATTGTGATATTAAAATTGGAATTTCCACATCTTCTAGACGTGTAAATTCGGTTTTTTGCTGTCCTAAAAATTTATTCAATTTCTCAATCTCAAAAAAAAATAAAATCATCGTATGAATACATGGTAAACTCCGAGTCAGCCTCATGCATCTCGGTGACTGCTGTTTTAAACACTAAACGAATCGGCTCCATTTCTTTACAAACTGCTTTCGTGCAGGTATCCATTACCATATCTTGTACATTTTGTTCGTAAATTGACACATTTTCCAATGGCACGCAATTTCCACTGTCGCCGACTTGCAATTCCATACGACACAGTAGTTTTCTGAAGCTGCCCTTAAATTGTAGCACGTTTGGATTATCATTGTGACCTTCATTCATCCTTATAGAGCAAAGAAATAACTATGTGATCCTGGCTTAACCTGTAGGTTGTAATATACTTAATTTCTTCTGTGCCTTCAACAAAAGTTGTAAATAAATGTTTAAGGCTGTCTATGCAAACAAGCAGCCCTTTAAAGCCCGCAGAGCACTTCACAGCAAGGACCGGTTCAAAGTGTTTGATTTTAAGCCTAATAGAATTTTCATTATCCTTTAATTTGCACTTTCGGGTTGTTTAAATCTTCAAATTAATATTTTGTGGCTTTTTCTAAGTAATCAAATATTTCAGTCTTATTAGCGCTTGAAAGGGGATGACAATATCCGTGCTGTGTTAACCTTCTGGTTTTAAATATATCAAACAGGTCGTTGAAAATCAAAATGATTTTTTCTGTGCCTTCACTGTACATAAAATCATTTAATTTTAAAGTTTCTCTACAAAATTTCAATGCAACTGACACACTTCGACTGAGCAGTTGCGAGGCTAATTTAACTTTCATGATTGTATTTCTAAACTGAAGGTATTTACGTGTTAGTTTGTTGGCGATGTGAAGTACTTTTTTTCTTGCAGATCGTTTAGTTTTGTTAAGAACTCCCAATTCACTTTAATTCCATCCAGATCTAAAAATTCTTTTTTATCCTCAAAATGATTTCGTACCAGTTTTATCATATGGCTGGAATCACTGCTGGCTCCTACCATACCTACACATTTAATTTGAATTGACTAAATATATGTTTTAGTAGGTATACTGTTCACGCGAGTAGCGTGACGTTGTCAGTCTTCAACTCACTCACTCATTCACTGACCGAAAGGGCGCGTCTCCCGCGCCGCCGGCCAGTCGAGTCGAAACGCTGCCCTTGACCTGTGCGCACGTACGTCTCTCATCCGCTCCGCGCCCTTATGCCCATTCGCGACCCTAGTTAAGTACCTCCGTACGAGATTACCGGCCGGTATTGAACCATATAGTGAATTACGACAGTGACGTTAAAGTGACGATCAGAGTGCGTTTTAATCAAGTGCTGTCTTCTTGTCGTGCCACGTGTTTGTGTGTGTGCCACGCACTCGTAGCCGACAAACTCGCCCACTACGGCATCCGCGGCCCCGCCTCGAGGCTCGTGCTTTCCTTTATGTCTGACCGAGCCCAGGTCGTCGTCGGCGATAGGGGGAACGTCGTGTCTTCGGCGAGAAAGAACCTCATGGGCGTACCGCAAGGATCATGCCTCTTCAATACCCTCTTCAGCATCCTGCTCAATGTCCTACCGAAACTTGTAATTTGACATGAAGTGCAATTTATACTGTAATTTATATTGAGTAATAAAATCTGAATCTGAATCTGAATCTGAAAGCGATACAAGGTGCTAACATATTTATGTACGCGGATGATGTCACAGCGGTTGTTAGCACGGCGACGAGGCGAAAATTAGGAGAGGCCTTAACCGATGTGATCCAGCAACTGCATGAGTGGTTCCAGTCAAACAGACTAGCGCTTAACATAGATAAGACCTGTTTTATGACGTTTAAACTTAATGGCCATGCGAGTGAGACCCTGCACGTGTGCGCAGGCGACGCCCCTATACAGCATGTGACCTGCGCACGCCTGCTCGGCTTTCACCTAGACAACGCACTGACATGGGAGAGTCACATAGACTCAGTGTGCGGACGTCTCGGGCGCGCGTGCTTCGCCCTGCGCCGGCTGGCGCGCACCGCCAGGCCGCCCGCGGTGCGGCAGTGCTATTTCGCAACGGTGCACTCGGTGCTGACGTATGGCGTGGAGCTGTGGGCCCGGGCCGCGGACTGGCACCGCGTGTTCTCCATGCAAAAAAGAGCGATTCGCACAATGGCAGGCAAACCCAAGGACGCCCCGGCGCGGCAGCTCTTTCTGGAGTTCCGTATCCTACCCCTGCCTTGCATTCTGATATACCAAGTGGCAGTGTTTACTCACGAAAACCTTGATGTATTCAAGCGTAGGGGTACAAACCCCAAACACCACCTGCGCAGCAACAAGCATATGAACAGGCTGGTGTCAGAGCCATCTAAACTAGCAAAATCCGGGAAATCCGTTTATTGCTTCGGGCCCTTAGTATACAACCGTTTACCTGACGCGGTCAGGAATGCATCTTCCATCGCGACCTTTAAAAGTAAACTGAAAAAGTGTCTTCTGGAAAACGTTTTTTATACTTACGACGAATTTCTGAGTGTTCCGCTAATGCTATAAAATTTAAAATATTACAATACCATTATATTACCGAATTAGTTAATTAATTACGAAGTATGCACAACCTGATTTGTATACGTATTCATACCTCTGACGTGTAACGAGTGTTATCAATAAAATATTTCATTTCATTTCATTTCATTTCTCGCGTCCTAACTAACGCGGTCATAAGTACATTTACTAATGAAAAGTTAGTATTTTGGTGCAATTCTAATTATTTGGCTAAAAAATTCGTGTTTAAGTTTCAAATTAACAAGTATACTATTATTTTTAATTCATAATTGTGTAGAAAATCTGACAAATAATAGAGTAGAAAAGTAATAAATGGGTCAATCAACTATTTTTTGTCCCTCGTTGCCATGGTGACGTCTCTTGGACAACTGTTTAAAACTGTGATTTTTAAATATATAAATTCACCAAACATCAGTTTCTGTGGGCATTACAAGCCCGTTATTTTATAGGTTTTCATTTAAGCATATTAGAAGTGTATATTAATACAATTTTTCTAAGAAACTCTATCACAGTTGTCCAGGAGACAAGGGGACAGAATAACAACAAGAAAAAGTTGATTCACCCAAATATGAGGAGTAAAAAATTATTTGAAATGCAGTAACAACAGTAAAAATCTAGTTTATTCAATATTTACACGTTACATAATAATTCAAAATATTATACAAAAAAGACAGGTACATCTGATATTGCACAAAATAAAATCATGTCATGGCCTTAAAGTTTACAATCAACATAACTTAGTCTATACTATTAGTACTAATATACTATCTCAAAATTCTAATAGACTAAGAACTGCTTTAGATAGAACAGATTTCTTTTTCTTGGGTAGCTTTCTGAGGCTCGTGATGAGTGGGTCTGAGTGTAATAATAAACGGTTTAAAAGATCAGTGTTGGTTGCTAAGCGTGAAACTTTCCGCGTATGATTAAGTCTAAATGATTTAATATTCTTATTCGTTGATTCGGCAGCTTCCTCGGAGAGTTCTCCTATGGATACCATCATTTCGTCTATCACTTGAAACCCGTGAACAAGCACCTTGTGCACTGAAGCAGGCATGTTGTACCACGGATATTCTTGAACAAGCAATCGAGCCGTGTCTAACGCAAAAAGTTTAAATTTATTTGAGTCTATTTTGTATCCCGAAGAAAGACAGTGTAAAATAGTACTACACCTGTCTATGACGACTTTCTTGATGCCAGTTATCTCAGCAGAGACAGCAGAGTTGTTGAAAAACCTGCGTGCCGTATTGCCATCATTAGATGTCCCACTACCTCCAGAACATGGTTTGTCTACTATAAAGAGGCTCCTACACGGGCCATGTTTTCGTGCAAAATGTGGCTGCAACACAGTGGCCCGGCAACATTGCAAGCAATGCCAGCCAGACTATGCAATAATGCAGATATGTCCCGGACATATAGCCAAACATGTTTGGTGTTGCCGTGTATGGCCGATATTGTCCCGAGGGGTTGCCGGACGATCGCTAGGCTCTCGATTTTAAATGCAATATTGCCCAGCCAGTTGTATCGTTGTTTCACTCATTCACTTTGTACGGCATAGTGCATCCTTTTCTACGCGACATGAAGTTTGCTGTGAGCGTACGCCGTGTTGCTATATTCCGTTCTTTGCGATGAGCTGCATGTTGTTTTCATTTTGAGGTTATTTATTATTTATGCAGCAAAAATGACTAATACGTGGTCTAACGAACGAATTATAGATTTTATTAATGAAGTACATTTACACCCCGAGTTGTGGGATATAAAAGCCGGAATATACAAAGATAGGAATGTTAAAAAAGATGCATGGAATAAAATCGCTGAAATGTTTGGTACAACAAGTGACGAAGCTTACAAGAAATTTCGAAGCTTAAGAACTTACGCGAATAATGAGGAGAAAAAGAAGCAAAGTGGTAGTGCTGGCGGTAAAACAGTGAAGTGGTTTGCTTATGATGCGATTTCATTTGTTTTGACTCAGAATACGCCGAATAAAGGATTAGGCAGTGAAAATGCACCAGCTAACGTAAGTATCTTTATTGAGACATTGAAAATGTACATATACATATTATAAAATACATACTATTATTAGATGTATTATCAATTTTATCATATCAATTTATAACTCGAACTTCTTTATAAGTATTTATCTTGCCATGCTACTCGTCCCTGCTCTGTCATAAAATAATGCATAAATTCGTCTCTTACTGCTTTCGCTCTTGTGGTTGCGTTCCTTCCTATTGTTCTTAAACTTGTTAAACTTTGTTCGTCATCTCTCCACGAGCCTGGCATTATTCTACCAACGTCAATATCTTCACTGTCATAGGTCCCAGGAGGTGAATAAAGAGATTGTGTTCTAGTGTTTCGTCGCAAAAAATTATGTAAATAGGTACAAGCCATAACTATATTTTGTACATGTTTTAACTCAACATCAATAGTTGTGTGTAATACACGAAAAACTGAAGACATGATACCAAAAGAGTTTTCCACAATACGGCGTGCTCTAGATCTCCCCCATCAGATATACTTCCTTGGACTCCAGCATGTACATATAGAAAATTGTAACGTGCATCTGTTACAGCAAATAGTACTATGCTAAAAAGCTGTTTATAATTGTAATATTGACTGCCACTGTGTGGTGGACAAGTTATTGCAACATGCTTGCCGTCCATTGCACCTAAACAGTGAGGAAAATTCCAACGATCCTCAAAATCCTTCGCAACTTGTTTTCATTCTGTCACTTCTGACGGCATCTGAAAAAAGGTTTTAGGCATATATTAACAATTTTATGCAATTACAGGAGACTGAAACTACATCTGACATCAGTGTTGAGCCACATGAAGTCGTGGAAACAGAAAAACTGACTACTGACTCTTTGGAAGAAATTGAAACTACTCCAAAACCACGTGTTAAGAGGTTCAAGACTACAGATCCACACTACTAGAGAAGGCTCAAAATATTTTACGCACTGCTGGTGAAAAAAAAAATGAATTTTCTGCCTTCGGGGAGCATATAGCGAGCAAACTAAGCAAATATGATGATTACACGCGTGCTCAAGCAGAATTTAAAATCACGCAAATACTGTTTGATTGTGATATGAAAATGTACACAGCTCGAGCTTCGTCTACATATGTACCGAGTCCTCTTAACAATAGTAGAGATGGAGCTGACACTACACAAAGTCAATACTCAGACGTAGCCTCTCCGCCCCCACTAAATGATTTACAGTACACGACAACTGGTGCTGTATCTACATATGTACCGAGTCCTCTTAACAATAGTAGAGATGGAGCTGACACTACACAAAGTCAATACTCAGACGTAGCCTCTCCGCCCCCACTAAATGATTTACAGTACACGACAACTGGTGCTGTATCTACATATGTACCGAGTCCTCGTAACAATAGAAGAGATGGAGCTGGCACTTCACGTCAATATTCAGACATAGCCCCACAGCCAAATTTTCATTACACGGTTCTTCCAGGTTCTGTTAATAATACTACTTCTAATGTCATTTCAAATGAGACCCAGTCAAATTTAACTTATGCAGAACTTGTATCATTCACTATAAAGAATTCATCAAAGTGAAAATTATTATTTTTAAGCGACACAAAGACTTCTTATCCTGTTATTATTAAAAAGTTAAAATTAATCCCTACTGTAAACATAATTAATAAACCTATGTCAACTTACCTTCATGTATTCTTTTAACCCTTCTATCAAAGCTACACACACCTCCGGAATAATATTAGAAATCGAAGCATCTGACACTCTGAACAGATACATCAAACTTTTATAAGAATCTCCTGTTGCCAAAAAGCGTAGAGTAATCGCCAATCTTGTAGTTACAGGTATCGCCGTCCTCATGTTTGTATCTTTTCTTTTTATTTTTGGTCCCATTTTGTTTAAAAGAAAGTCAAAATCACTCTTTGACATTCTATTAAAGTTATTAAATAACTTACTATCAAGGCTTATTTCTAGACTCAAATTATCTAATGTTTCACGCCTATTCAAGTAAGGACGAATCCATATTTTCTTCTTTTTTTGTTTTTCTTTTAAAACGATGTAAGCTGCTGCGACAAGCGTGATTTCGTCAGCCATTATTGCTGGTTTGTGTTGCCCGTGTGAGTCTGCGTCTCATCAGCCATACTATTGCAGACATATATGCACACATTGCCCAGCAATAGATGGCTCGGCCATCAGTTGCAATGAAATATTTTTGTGGTTGCTGGGAAATTAGTTGCCAATAGTGCAGCCATAAATTGCACAAAAACATGGCCCGTGTAGGAGCCTCTATACAAAAACAGTGTACAAAAACTAATGGTACAAGTTTATCCGTACACTGTTGATTCGAAGCGCTTCTTAATCTTATTTACAAATAGCGAACAAGTGACATAATGAATCTAGATAAAATTACTATTAGTATTAGTGCATGCAAAGCGGCCGGGCCGCGCGCGACTGGCGGCCGCAGGCGCGTGCGCCGAATTACACAGTGATTCCACTGCCAAGGCAATGCACAGTCAGGTTTCAAAAAATAATTTGATAAATAGTTACGTAAACCGTTTGGTGTATTTACAAAAGTCATATTAGGTATTAAAATCGGTTTTAGTCTTTGTGATGTCGATTCATTGAATGTACTGATTTGGTACTGCACTCCTTCATGTTTACGTATGTAGTTATGTAAAATACATATGCATTTTACTATAGAAATTATAGTGGAGTATTTGCGACATGTAATAGGCTTCAAAAGAATTTGAAATTTTTGTGACATCATTCCGAAAACACATTCAATTGTTTTTCGTCCACGACTCAATCTGTAGTTAAATATTCTTTTAACATTGTCCAAGTTTCGCACTGAATATGGCCTCATTAAATATTTTTTCAAGGGGAATGCGTTGTCCCCAACAAAGTAATATGGAAATATATTTCCAGTTTCTCCATCGTTTGGTAAAGGTGATCCTAAATGAGGAATATTTAAACCATTTCTTTCTAACCACCTTCCCAAAGCCGATGCCTGGAACACACCACCGTCACTATTTCTTCCAGCAAATCCACATTCTATAGCCGTAAAATAACCATCTGCGTCGCAACATCCCAACAAAATAATGGAATGGTATCCTTTATAGTTATAATTTGCAGATCCTGTATTAGGATATTTTTGAATCCGTATGTGCTTTCCGTCCAGAGATCCCAGACAATTTGGAAGGTTCCATAGTTCGTAGTACCTGGTTGCAATAGCCTTCCATTCATCAGTTGTTGGCACAGGCATGTAGGTGTCTCTGAGTACGAAGTACGAATTACTCGAAGAAATTCAGTCAGACCAATCACAGCAGCCACAGCAACATGACAACCACTATTATCCAATACAGCAGTCACAACAATACAGGGACACCTATTCACCAATATCTTCTGTATCAAATTCATCGCTTCCTCCAGTATCTCCGATTAATTATTCTCTAAATGTAAATCTTTCTGAAGACTTATCACAACTGGAGAACTTTGAAAACTTGTAATCGGTACTTTAAAGTACGTTTCTTTTTAAGTTTTTTCTAATATTAAAATACATTTTTATTACAATATTTTTTTTTTACTAGACAAGTACGTTATGATTATCCTACTAATATTACCTATAAAGGCGAAAGTTTGTAAGTGCGGATGGATGGATGTTTGTTACTCTTTCACGTAAAAACTACTGAATGGATTTTAATGAAACTTTACAAGCTAGAGAAACACATAGGCTACAATTTATAAAGATATTGTGTGAATTGTCCAAAATATGAAGATGTCAAAAAAGCCCTAATCCTGCGCAGTCGAAGTCGCGGGCACCAGCTAGTATTTAAAATATAACTTACCTCAAAGTTATAAGTATCCTTTCTTCTGGACTGACACATTCTCGCATTGCAGTATTTCGTCTTTGTATATGCGGTGCAACAACAGAGACTAAATTTTGGTACGTATTTTTAGTCATTCGGTAAAATGATTGAAATACAGAATCATCTTCTGATAGCTCTCTGGCAGCAACAAATAATCTACAATTTATATTTCTTTCGATGTATGGATGAAGCCAATACATTCTTCGCCTGTTTCGTCGTCTTCTAATGAAGTTGTATGCTATAATCACATCCTCATCATCACTTGACATTCCCAACGAAAAGACGTGCTTTCGTGATGCTACTTGAAAGAAAACTGAGAAGTTTTGTAGCGTGATTGTAAGCGTGTATGTAAAATACGCCTGCCGTCATTTGTAGGTTGCATGCATTCGTCATTTGATGCGTCCGTGGACACTACGCCTAAGCGTGATCTTACCCTTATATTGAATAATTTCATACAAAATTTATTTCAGGTAAATGCAGCAGAGAGAAGTGCCATGAATCGCTTCTTACAACACTTGTACACTTGGAGTTTGCAAGTTGTGTTCACTGATTTGGAATGTACACAATAACTGTGATTTTGTAAACGTTTCCTATCTGTATTATCATAGTAAATATTATAGTCTTTCGTTTACAGTTTAGCTGTATCTAGTTACGTAATGCAATACAGTAACGTACCTTTGACCTAGTTTGAAGCAGTTCTCTATCATAAATCATCTTTATTTTAATAGCCTTGTCACCCACTTCTTGATAATTAAGACGCAACCTTTGAAAGTAATAAAAGCATACGTGATTTTCCGAGGAAACTGCGTATTAGTCTCGGTCCCAATTTTTTAAGATTGATTTATCGCAAACACAAAGTTTCCAAACTAGATTAGAAAATCGCAAGATGGCGGAAATCGGGCTATATAAACCCCTGTCCAGCCTCCGCTGCTTCATTCTATCCTCCTCGACAGTAATTGTAACAACTAACTCTAAATTGGTTAAATAAAAGTAGTATACTCAAGAATACTTTTTATTGAGACACCCTAAAGAAGAAGACTTCATTCTACGAGCTTAGACCTGGCAACTCCCGCAGCCCTGGGCTCACGAATTTCACTGGCGCAGTCGGTAGGATCCTCATCAGATCCCGCGAAGCATCAATAACGGTAACCTATCGCAATCGCGAAAAGTTTTTGACCGAATTTCATTTGACCGGAAACGTTTCGTTTTTTATCGTTTGTCCGATGACAGGATTCGTCAAATTTTTATTTCATTATTTGACTTTAAGTAAACATATTTTTAGTCCGAGCAACTTTTCTCCTTGTAGTCACTTGCCCTATGTATAGTTACGAATTTTATTTCAAAGCCTATTTTTCATTTAACCAATGCTACAAGTACCCTCGGGATCGTTACGTATTTTGTTTCTTAACCCATTTTTCACTTCATCAATGCTACATAGATTTCGCTACGTTACGTCAAATATTCATTTCTGCCCAGAAAATCTTGCTTGTAATTTGTTTTAACTATCCAGAAAATGCAACGAGCAAGACGAATCAGGGCAGAACCGACTCGGCTAGGTTAGGTTAGAAGGCCAATGCGGGAGCATTTGCTCCCGCCTTGGTCTTCGAGGTTATTTTTTTTATCTGCCCAGAAAGTCTAACATCTAAAATAAAATAGGTAATCTAAAATAGGAAAACTATTAATAATCCGAGCCGTTACATTGGGAAAATGATCTTAAGGTAAAATCAGAAATGGGAACTAGATAAATTATCAAACAATTACATTGGGCAACTAATTGTACGGCGAAATCAGTAATAAGGAAAAGATAAATTGTCAAATCGGTAAAAAACCAAAACAAATAATGACTAAATGAAAATATTCGAAGTGATCTTTCGGGCAAACGTAAAAAAATCCAAACCATATTTGACGAACAATTTTTGTCGAAACAAAAATCGGTCAAACATTTTTCGCAGTTCAGATAGGTAACCATCAATAACGGTTTGAGTACCGGAGGAAGTATAAGAATTTCCATAACTTACTGCTCATCGCAAGCTGTTTTGAAGCGCCGTTTTCCTACCAAGGATTAAGGCATCGACGAGCCTACTAGAATCAAATTTGTGAATTTCTCAAGCCTGTATATGCTCATCGAGGAAAACTTCTTCTAGTAAAAAAAATATTGAATGAAAATTCACTACATCCGGAAATAGAATCGGGAGGATCCAGAAAGTGCAGCAATCACTTATTCTTCCTTACCAAACTCCTTATTATAATAATTTCAATGCATTGTTAATTTTCTTTGTTTATGTGTGTATTTGTAAGGGCTCGTAGAAATAATCAATAGGCCGCCGCGTGCAGTACAAAATATTAATTTTTACGCATTTGAACGTAAAGTTAATTGTTATTTTGTTAGTATTAAACCAGATCGTTTCTAGATCTGCCTGTTACCTGTATTCATTACCAAGTCAAAAATGATCATTTCTAGATCTATATCTTAAACTCGGAACGAGTTAAAATATTATATATCCTTTGTCGTTTGAACTCGAGGCTGATCACCTGTTGTAAGGCACAAAGTTTAGTGTTAATGAATCCAAATAATTTCAATAATTTTACTGAAACTCCAAGCGAGGCTAGTAATAACCACCACGCTGACGTCAATGCTCCACAACCAAATTTGGAACAAACGAGTGGTAGAGCTATTTTAAGAGTAATAATTGAGCTCATCAATCAGATAATCGAGAAGATTTCTGACCTCTTTGCTTATTGTATTCGTATGCTAATTTACAGCGATATTAATCTAAACTTTTAATGCCAAGAAAAGTAATAGTAGAAACTAAGTGAACTGGCGAATTGCTGTATTTTATAATTAAATACGAATCAAATTGTAAAACAGTTGATGATAACTCATCTATAAAACCAGGTGACGACATTTTATTTGTCTTTAAATTAGTACACGATATCGAATTACAAGCATATCGTTGGTGGATCTTTTATACTCCAGATAATAAACAAACAATAAAAAACAACAAAAAAACACATAAACAATAAAAAATTAAACAATAAAAAAAAATGGCTCGAGCTAATTCTACAGTCAATGTAATCACTACCATTTCAAGTGACATAGTTAAGTAATCCCAACATATGACGGAGATCAAAGACTTCTAAATTTATTCATAAAAAATGAGAATTCTTAATTAACACTTTCCATGGGGACAGCGAGAATCTGGTTCAAGCACAATATATGTTACAAATTATTTCGTCAAGGTTAACTGGAAAAGCAGCCGCGCTAGTAAGTGAAATTGACCATATTCATACATGGCCCGAGCTTAAGGTGGCTCTTACGCAATACTTCGGAGATCAACGAACCGAAGATTGCTTATTAATGGAGTTAGAATCTATTACAATTAAACCAGGCGAATCATTTAGTGACTTATGTACTAGGATTCAAACGCTCAGAAGTAGCCTATTTGCTAAAGTGAATGCCAATCCCGATGACAATTAACGGAATAGTCTACTTAGCATCTGTAACCATATCGCATTACACGTCTTTTTATACAACTTACCAAAAGGATTAATGCGTATCATTATATTGAAAATTTCACAAAATTTGGAAGAAGTATTACAAAAAGTGCTTGAAGAAACTAACTTTAATGACCAATATAAATTAAGAAATAATTATCTCAATAATAAGAGTCAAAATAGAAACCCTTAAACTCAAAATCAATATCAAAGAAACACGGGTATAAGACCTAATTATCAAAATCAATCATTTAAAAGACAAAATTTTGTAGGACATCAGCAAAATCAATTTTTCCAAAGACCACCCGGAAAGTCGTTTTATAATATTACTACTACTCCGTGTTATTCGCCATTTAATCATCGTTATAATTTTAACGCGCGTCCAAATTACGACTCGAGTAGGCAAAGTAGAGCACCTCTTGTCACGGATACTAGAGCATTTATGTTCCGACCTAAAAATAAAGAAAATCCAATGCCTTCAAATTCTAATGCTAACCCTAACGTAAATGTTAATACCGACGAACCTATTGCAGGAACATCGGAATTTTTTCAAATACATGCCTCGAAAAATCAGTAAACAGCATAAATGAACTTCGTTATATTTATGTACCAGAAATAAATTCAAAATTCATGATTGATACTGGCAGCACAAGATCTTTTGTAAGTAACAAAACTGCTAACTCCTACTTTGTGGCTAACAACTCACTAACTCACCATCTTACAAAATTCGTCAGATATAGATTTTACACTTAAATTTCCACACCATTTAAAGTGACCATTGTTAATAACAGTTGCTGTATTTTAAAGTCATTTTCAGAGACAATCGGATGGGACAAAAATTAATACTTTTAATAATAATTCATAATTCATAATTCATTTATTTAAATTATAACTTAACAGTAATAAACCACAGCGTTATAACAATTATCATGTCAACATTTAATTAATTAATTAGTAAAAAATATATTCAATCAATAAGTCAATAATATGGTTTTTTAAAATTATAGCTAGTGACCATTGACGGCATTAGTTATGGTGCTTTTCCTTTCACACATTATCTCACACACTCTGTTGCACTCGTTCATCAGATCTCTCACCCTAGTGGCAAATAGGTCGCAGTGCGGTGCGGCTTTGAGCACTGCGTTGAGCGTAGAGAGCGCGCGCGGCGCAGGCGCCTGCCGCCGCGCCACCGTGCGCGCGCGCGGCTCGGCCAGCAGCGCGCGGCGGCGCGGCCGCAGGGACGTCAGTTTGAACGTTGGGTACAGATAGTTGCGTAAATATACCTACCAGAGTTGTGCAGTCAGTTTTATTTCTGATAATATCAATCGCGAATTTAACCAACGCAACGGCCCTTCTTACTTCTAGCGATTGATACCCCAGGCTACCGAGGAGGAAAAGGGTAGGGTACATGAAAGGGTAGTACGTGAAGATTTTCTTGTATAACGCCCTTAAGTATTGTTTTTGGATTTTTTCCAACATGAGGACGTACTTGTCCTCATGTGGACTCCATACCATTGCGCTACTCTCGAGCAGACTGCGCACAAGGGCTCCGTATAGCACCCGCGTGGCGGCCGGCGTCAGCGGCGCGGCATTACGCAGCACAAAGCCTAGGCGACGACGCGCGGCCCCGGCCGTCTGCCGCACGTGTTCGTGGAAAGTCAGCGCCGGGTCGAAGCGCACGCCAAGGTCGCGTACCTGCTGCACGCGCGTCACTGCCTCGCCGCCCAGCTTGTACTCGAACTGCAGCGGGGTTGGCGACCGCGTGAATGTCATAGCCTCACATTTAGAGGGGTTGAAAAAAAGCTTATTTTTTATGCTCCATTCCACTACTGAATCCAAATCGTCTTGCAGCAAGGTACAGTCTGTTTCAGATTCACAGGGTCTGTAGAGCTTTACGTCGTCAGCAAAAATGAGTAATGACGAGTGCTGAATGACTTCAGGCAGGTCGTTAATTAACAGGACAAATAGCAAAGGTCCTAAGTTAGACCCCTGACTGATGCCAGATTGAGTATGGTAATATTCTGATGCGTACTGGCCATATTTAACATACTGTTGCCTGTCACGCAAGTAACTAGCAAAGAGTTGAATAAGTGTTGGCGTAAATCCTATTATAGCTAATTTCAGCAAGAGTACATCATTATCGACGCGATCAAACGCTTTTTGAAAGTCTAGATATATGACGTCTACCTGCCTCCTCTGGTCCATGCCAGATGAAAGTTGGTCTACCAGCGTAACCAGATTAGTAGCCACTGAGCGCTTGGGTAAGAAGGCGTGTTGTGCTGTTGTTATAAAGGGCATACACTGCGGCAGTAAGCGATCGTGTAATGCTGTTTCAAACACCTTAGCCAGTGCACATAGGTTAGCTATAGGCCGGTGCTCTTCTACCTTTGTTTTAGAGGTCGTTTTAGGTATCGGAGTGACCCTAGATTTCTTCCACATCGTAGGATAGACACAGGTTTCCAATATCATATTAAATAAGAAAATAATGGGTGACAGAAGATCACCAGCGCAGGCCTTCAGTACAAGTGCCGGTACACCATCTGGCCCCGCGGACGTACCCGGTTTTAACTTCCTCAGTGCGCGTTGTATATCCGAGGGGTGGAAAGCCACCAGGTGCACTCGGCGGGCATCAGCGGGCGCGGCGGCGGCGGCGGCGGCGGGGTCGAGCGCTGGGGTCGCAGGCAGGAACACTGAGCTGAAGTGGTCGGCGAAGGCCGCCGCCGCCTCCGCACCGCTGTACTCCTGCTTGCCTCGCGTCACCTTTGGCTCCACCCCTCCCCGGCAACGGAGGCTATTAATAAATTGCCAGAACTGCTTAGGGTCCCTGCATAAATTTTCAGAAACATCGTTATTATAATTTATATAAGCTAACTTTATATCACTTTTAATCTTGGAGCGAAGTTCTTGGAATCGTGTTCGTGCTGCACGATCCCCCGTCTGCTTCCACTGGCGATGATTAGCAGCTTTCATGCCGATTTCGCGGATGATACTTTGTGTATAGTATACTGGATAACTACGATGTGTCGAATGCCTACGCACTTTTTTGGGGATACATTGGTTAAATATATCATACAGGGCTTTATAAAAAAATAATATTGCATCATTTATGTTCGTACAACTATATATTTCATTCCAATCGAAGTCCCTTATCATGCAGTATAAAGCGTGAAAGTCGCCTTTCCGGAAATTCCAATCATTTTCCGAACAAACATTCGACGGATCGAGCCTAGTCGAGTTACATGAAAATCTGTACCCAATGTTGGTTATTAAGGGAGGGTGGTGACCGTCCACCTTCGTGAATGTCTCGGAGGGGTCCGCGCCACACACAACCACCGCGTCCGCGAGCTGCGAACCTGTTAGCACTACATCTAGCATTCTATTATTCTTGTTAGGTACATTATTACATTGCTCAAGGTCACACAAAGACAGAAAATAGTTAAAATAATCATTTATGTTACTACTTGCACTATATAAATTAAGGTCACCCAATATTATTATTTTATTGGGTGAATGTGTAAAACATACTTCGCTCACACTTTTAAACCATGCCAAGTATATATCGTCACAGGTGCTCGGCGGTATATACACAACGCACACTAATATAGTGTGTCCCTTTACTTGGAATTTCGCCCACAAGTCCTCGCCGTCGACGGTCTCGTACCGCTGCAGCCGCTCGAGCCGCAGAGGCGCGCGCGCCGCCACCAGCACGCCGCCGCCGCTGCGCACGGCTCGATCCCGCCGTAGCACCGCCCATTCGCCACCCGCGTCGCATACCTCTGCGTCACTGACGGATGCATCTAGATTCGTCTCCGTTGCTGCTATAATATTTAAATCAACACACAGCTCGAGGCTTGATCTCCAATCTAGTAATTTGGTTTTTAAGCGGTTAACGTTTTGATAGTAAATCCTTAACGTTGTAACATTATTTGTTGCCTTGTTCGTTGGATTTCGTTCGTTCAAGTCGAAAAAGCCACCGTTCCGCAAAGAACCCTTTCGGCCAGAATTGCGGTGAAGCGCACTCCTCGAACATTTCATCAGGAACTCCTACCTTAAAAGACGAGTAGTCCGTGGATCTCTTGGGTATTAGTTTAACGGCCGAGTATTTTCCAGCTGATCTCTTGCTGCTTAAATAGTTGATTACATTATTTTCCGTTGTACTCGGCTTCGCTCCCCATACATGTAGGTATCTGGTTCTGTCCGCTGCACACAGAATATCACTCGCTTCACCGTTACCACGGACAATTTGGCTTATACGGCGTTGCTGATAACGCTCGCGGTTTTTACGTTTACGGTTAACTACTGGAGTCCATTTCAGGGCAGATTTGTCATCCTGATGTTGAATCATTGTGTCTTCTTCAGTTTTCCTGATATGCGGGCTCTCCGTAACAGTGATCACCGGTTGTTTTAGAGGATTACCGATGCTATTTTTAGATTTAGAATCGTTAACTAGAGATTTATTTTTATCGTTTATTATTTTTGTAGCATTATTTCCTTGTTGTTGTGTCTCGCTCCTTCTTAGGGGCGCCGTCGGAGTAGTTTTTATTGTTGTCCCCCTCGTACTCGTAGCACAGGCGGTGGCGGTAGTCGCGTAAGATAATTCGCACTTGTCACATATAATTTTGCGTTCACCTTCACACAAAAGTTTAATGGTATTTGTTAGCTGACGAATTTCATCTTTTAATGCACTTATTTCACTGTTTTGGGTCGAGAGTTTTGCTTCCATATTAACTAAGCTCTTTTTGATAATGGAGCTATCACTCTCACGAACGCCGGAGGGCATTTTAACGCGAAAATGAATTAAAACACGGGAGCAAATAAAGTTCCGTGTTTGTCAGTTAAGGGGCGCGGGGGGCTAAATTTACAAAAACTTAGAACCAATCATATGAATGAAGAGGAAAAACGAGCAATTATAGATCTTTGTTTTGATTATATAGACATTTTCTATCATGAGGAAATCCTTTATCCTTTATGTTTTATCAACGAAGTTAAGCATTACATTAGAACCAAAAATAATGATCTAATTTATATCAAACCCATCCACCATCCCAGGCAGCCACCATCTCAAACTCGAGAAATAAAAAAACCAAGTGGATAAACTTTTACGAGATAATTTTATACAAGCAAACCATTCGCCTTGGAGCGCCCCAGTCCATTTAGTACCTAACAAGATTGATGCATCAGGAGAACAAAAGTATAGAATGGTCGTAGATTATCGACGATGAATGAAATAACGTTAAATGACAAAATATCCATTACCGAATATAAGTGATATTTTTATAAACTCGGTAACAGCATATAATTCACAACGCTAGATTTAGCAAGTGGATATCACCAAATTGAAGTAGCTGAACCTGATAGACCAAAAAATGCTTTTAATACTCAGTACGGTCATTACGAGTTTACGACAAAGCCTTTCGGCTTGAAAACGGCACCCGCCACTTTTCAACGAACAATGGACAATATTTTACGAGGTTTACAAGGAATTCATTGTTGAGTTTACTTGGACGACATCATTATTTACTCTTCAACATTGGAAGAACATTTGCACAAACTACAGAAAGTATTTGAACAATTAAGAAAGTCTAACTTAAAACTGCAATTAGATAAACCTGAGTTTTTACGAAAAGAAATTCTTTATTTAGGGCATACAATAACTAAAGAAGGATTAAAGCCAAATAATGACAAAATTGAAGCAGTTCTTAAATATCCTATGCCGAAAACTCAGAGATATTAAAACTTTTCTTGGATTAGCTAGCTATTATCGCAGATTCATTAAAGATTTTGCAAAAATAACAAAGCCATTGACAAATTATTTAAAGAAAGGATTGGAAATAGAATTGAATGACGACTACATTAAATCTTTCGAAACCACGAAGTTATTATTAGTGTACGCCCCACTCCTATAGTACCCTGATTTTAACAACCCATTTATTTTAACAACCGACGCTTCTAATACAGCATTAGGTGCACTTTTATCGCAAGGAACAATTGGAACCGATAAACCAGTAGCCTATGCCAGTCGAACGCTCTCACAAGCTGAAACAAAGTATAGCGCTATTGAAAAGGAACTCTTAGCTGTTGTTTGGGCTGTAAAATATTTTAGACCATATTTGTATGGACAAAAGTTTTATATTTATACCGATCACCGACCCTTAGCATGGCTTTATTCATTAAAGGAACCAAATAGCAAATTAACTAGATAATAGGTTAAGACTTCAAGAGTATAACTTTGAAATTACTTACCGTAGTGGAAAACAAAATAGCAATGCAGACGCACTGTCGAGAATTGCAATAAATAATTTAAATTCACTAACTCAGACACAAGTAAGTGAAGATGACGATGAAAGAACAATGACCGCTTCTGATATAGAAGATGACCAGGAAGAATTAGATTTTACTCATTCAAATATTCCAGTTATTAATGACGCAATTGATACTAAACCAAATCAAATATTGATTTTCAAATGGCTTAAAGATGAGACATCAGTAAAGAAATTGTCCCGTCCTAATCAAAAAATTATAGAGGTACATTTACCCTTGTAGCAACTTCTAAAATAATTTTTTAAAGAATATATTTTATATAATAAAAAGTATTACATTTACTTTGATTCTAACCATCGACAACAAGTAGAATCAATCGTTCAAGATTTATTCGAAAAAGGAGCTGTAAAATTGATTGAATGCACTGAAAGAGTAATTTACGTAGAAAACGAAGATGAACAAAAAGACCTAATAAAAAATATCATGAAGGTAAAACATCTCACCGAGGTATAAAAGAATCATTAGCTAAATTAAAAAGAATAAGCTAAATTAAGAAGAATATGTTAGAAACAGTATCAGCAGTAATTGGAACATGTGAACTATGTAAACGTATGAAATACGATAGACATCCCATAAAACCATTAATTCAAGTAACTCAAACTTTAAATAAACCTTTTGAAGAACTTTTTATTGATTTATTCTCTATAGAAGACCATAGTCAAGAATAATCTTCCTTCCTTCCGCATTTAGTAAACTTGGTCAAGCCATTGAAATTCCAAATAGATCAACTTCAGAAGTCGTAAAAGCATTAATTAAATATTTTTCATTTTATGGTACACCTATGAAAATAAATTCAGATCCAGGTTCCGAATTTAATAACGCACTTATGAAAGAAACCATCTCATTATATAAAGTAGATTTTCATATTGGAACTGCTAATAATCCTAATTCAATGGGAATTGTCGAAAGATTCCATAGTACAATAATTGAAATTTATCGATTAGCAAAATATGAACAAAAGTTTACGGATATCTCTACAGTCATGACTTACACTATCATGGCATACAACCATTCTATTAATTCTGCAACTGGCTTTACTCCATTTGAAGTAATATTTGGACACAGAATCCAGAAACCCTTTTTACATGAATTTTGAGCAACAATATATGCAACAACTATTAAAAGATCATGCTAAACGTACTAAGGTTCTTTATAAATACTTAGCCGAAAAAATGTTAGAACATAAAGAAAATGTAAGAAATAAATTACGACCAGAAGTAGATGTGCCATCTACAAGTTTTAGTAAGGGAGATGCCATTTTTTCTAAATTAGTTAATCAAAGAAAAGGAAAGGATAAATCTCGCTACGGAAAAAGTAGTTGTAAGAGATGCCCCCGAACTAAATGTTGTACCAGTAAATATAAAAAATCGTGAAACAAGCGTACCACATAAAAATGTGAGGCGCCCAGGTATATTTGACATTATCAGATCAGTCATCACCAAGTAACTGTTAAAAAAATTATAAATGTATTTTTGTAATATGTTAATTAATTTAGAATATAAATGCTTAGATCATAAGTGGTAATGGTAACCATATAATTTGATTTTGGATATTTAATAATATATTCTTGTAATAGGAGTAAAAAAAAAAAATATCGTTCAGATAATTTTACTCTAACGAGGGAGGAGTCACGTAATGCAATACAGTAACGTACCTTTGACCTAGTTTGAAGCAGTTCTCTATCATAAATCATCTTTATTTTAATAGCCTTGTCACTCGCTTCTTGATAATTAAGACGCAACCTCTGAAAGCAATAAAAGCATACGTGATTTTCGAGGAAACTGCGTGTTAGTCTCGGTCCCAATTTTACGACTGATTGTGATTTATCGCAAACACAAAGTTTCCAAACTAGATTAGAAAATCGCAAGATGGCGGAAATCGGGCTATATAAACCCCTGTCCAGCCTCCGCTGCTTCATTCTATCCTCCTCGACAGTAATTAAAACAACTAACTCTAAATTGGTTAAATAAAAGTAGTATACTCAAGAATACTTTTTATTGAGACACCCTAAAGAAGAAGACTTCATTCTACGAGCTTTGATCTGGCAACTCCCGCAGCCCTGGGCTCACGAATTTCACTATCTAATTAAAGAAAGCAATTCCTTGGCTTTGTTCAAAAACGATAATATTATTTTCTTTATGAGGATGCGCTGCGCCGCCAAATTAAAAACGAAAGACAAACACATTTCAAGGTAATAAATAAATTCTAGGGTCAACTTTAACTTAAATATCGTGATATATTTACGTTATTTAATTTATTCCTAAAAATAATTTTAATTAAAAAAAAATAGAATTTTAATGCACCTCCGACCAACATTTGTGCGCCTGCTTGCTTGCATGCTGAATTTGCACTTGGCAAAACTAGTTATAAGACCTTATATATACTGTATTCTGACAAATAAAATAATTTAATTTTGATTTGATTTCGATCAAAAGGGTTGTGTGTGTCTCTACTAAGTAGTAGGTAATAAAAGCCTTTAAGATTTCTAGGATTAAGTTACTAAAGTTACCTTCAATTAAATTAATATGACTGTGATATTAATGTTATTTGAGTAAGTTCCAAAATAATTGTGAAGTGCCATTTCATTTCAAACTTGTACCTGTAATACATAATACCTAAGTAAAATGTATTATAATTAAATAAATTTAATTAATGTTAAATGATTTATTCTATATATAAAAAACATCTATGGTTAAAGAGCTAGTCTCAAATTACTATTATTATTATTATTACTATTATTGTGTTTGCCGATAAATCAAGGTAAGTATTTAATTAAAATCGCATGCGGACGATTTATTGTACAATTGAATAAATAAATTTAAAATCTATATAACATAACAGAGGATTAAGTATATATTTTCTACATCAAAGCCACTTTTTCCTCTAAGTTGATTAGTTACACAAAAATTAGTTCCTAAGCTATGCTAATTATAGCCTATAAATACCTATTCAGTAGAAGTACAACATTCCGTTCAATTCAATTAACTACTCTTGTTTATAGTTTGTTAGAAAACAATAATGGTACTGGAAGTGCCACTGGATGGTCGGCATACGCTCGGTGTAGTTTTAAGCAGATTATTTTTTAAATATCCTAATAAAACAACTTTGTTCTTAATTAAAATGTCTCTGTATTATTTGGTCCCGACGTGCCACTGCAGCTCGCAACAGCGCCGGCGCGTCGGACGACGAGCTCTCTCCGACTTCTTCGTCATTGCCTACTATCTCCCTTAGCTCCCCTCTACAAACCAATATTAATATGATTGTAGTGGGTGCTGCGTCACACTCTCATCAATAGGTTACTTTATATAAGATTTATTATCTTAATTTAGACATAATAAACTAGACATCTAACGAGAAAGGTTGAGTCATTTAATCCCAACATCACATGGCGACTGGCGACCCTGCCAGCGCTTCGCGGCACCATGTAGGGTGCGCGGGCGCATTGTTTTGAATCTCGGGTGGCCGGCCCGAGCCGCCACGAGGAATCTTATATTCGGAAAAAAAAAAACAAAACCAAATAAGTTAAGATGAGTGAGTGTAATGATAAAACGAAGTGCTCGCAAATAGCACGTTTGTAAGCAAAAAAAAGCAACATGGCAGGTAGGACCGACAAGGTAACCCTGAAGATACAATTGGATGAGAGGCAGCGAGTGGTCACAGAAACCATTATTGTGACGAGGACGGTGTCATCGCCACAGCAGGAGAACGAGTCGCCGCTCGTCACGGCACGCAGGCGCAACAACACAGCTGTGCCAACACCACTGCCACCGCTCCGACAACCCCATGGAGTGCGAAGGCCGCCACCATCCGTCGCAAGAGTCGCACTTAGCGCGACTACAGCAGCAACCACTGTTGGGAACCGGATTGCACATACGCGCGGGAGGAGACGCGAGGGAGGACGAGACGACTACGTCACGGCGAGCCGCAGCGACGCGCGCCTCACTCGCTTCATGGGACCCCGTCGCATTCGCACGACATTCGTTTTATTATAAATTAATTTTATTATTTTGACCGGGTTATTGTTTTAACGGCGATTATACCAGCCCTATTTATACAGCCCGCTATTTTATTTAACGTCCCAGGACCCTAACAACCACTACAAACATTTGATTTACACGCACACATGTAAACGAAAGTTGGAACGAAAAATGTTATAATCCCACATTTGGTTTCAAGCGATTTTCTTAATATTTTTGTATCTGAACTATGGCAGTATAGCACATATTTGCAAAGAATATTATATCTAGTTATTCGTTCATTTACTTCCACAGAGTAACTATAGTTGCTAAATGTCAAAACAGGTACATGAATAAAACACAGTGAGGTAATTTGAAATTTTGTAATTTTTTTGAGTTTGTTATCAAAAATAATTATATTGCAATAAGATATGTCATTGAAACAAGTCGCATAATATGCTATGTTTATCCAAGTTTTGAAAATAATAATTTTATTAGTATGTGTCAACAAAAAAAAATCAAAGATAAGTCACAATTTCTAAACAACGGTCGATGCGATCTCCGCTCGCGTCATGTCGCCGCACCTGAGGTGTCAAATTGTAAAACTGGTCCCGCACACGAGGGGTTAATATACAGACTGAAAATCATTTTAAAAATTATTTCGAGTGGATATACAATTGACCCAGAAAAATACGATAAATACGCTTTAGATACTGCTCGCTTGTACATAGTGTTACGTACGTGGGGGTAGGTAACTGATAGAAATACACAATTAAACCGATAATTAAGAGCTAGACTTTATTAACGCACTCACTAAGCCGTTACAACAATAATCGCACAATAAACTCGTAGTCGCTTCTAATTCACTGATGTATCACTCGTATCGCTTTCCAAGTAAGACTCACTTGACGGCTCGGGTCGGTCGCCTTATATACCCTAGTCCAAGACAATTCCAGAAGGCCTTTCTAGAATGTTCGACATACTTCGATCCGCCGTCGGGAATGTTCTAGTAGTCGTTGTTGGAATGTTCTTGTTCGCGACGTTTCTGGAAAGTTCTATGTGCCTATAGCTGTTTCGTTTTAGATCGCGACGATTCTGGAAGGTTCCACGTCTTGCTGTCTCTTTCTTATTCGTGTCATCTCTTTCGTATGCTTCTGGAAGGTTCTCAGTATTGCTATCCCTTTCTAATCATGCTATCTCTTTTACTCTTTCTGGAAAATTCGCCATATACTGAAATGTACTTCAAAGGCCCATAAGGGGTCCTGAAAACGCCTGAAAACGGGTTTTCAGGTTATGGCGTAATCTGGTAGAGGGTGGCCTGAAACGGCCTGAAAACATGTTTCAGGCGCCTGAAAACAACGGCAACTTGGTCGAAATTTTGATAATCAGGTATGTGATAGAGCTACCTCTGAAACCGACTGAAACGATATTTCAGCCTGCTGAAAACGCTTCCAAAGCACCGAAAATCGCGATTGAAGTTAGACACCTTAATCCACCGGCGTAACACTACCCCCTCCTAAGACATGCTCGTCCCGAGCATTATTAACTCCGTAGTGTCTCGCCAGTCGGTCAACATGGACAATCTTCATGGGACTACGCTGATTTTTCTGAATCCGATACGTGACGTCGTTGATTTTAGTGACTACTTTATACGGGCCTTCCCAACTCGGGGATAGTTTCGGAGATTTTCCTTTTCGTCGCATGGGGTTATGTAACCACACCAAGGAACCCTCCTCAAAACCCACTTGGTTGGACTTCCGGTCATATCGTGTTTTCATCTTCGCGCTGGCTTGAAGTCCATGTTCTCGAACGTGACTGTGAACATCGTCTATCCTATTTCGTAAATCGCTGGCATACTCTGTAATGGACTTTGCCGAATCTGGAGGGCGTCCAGTCAAAAGATCCGCAGGTAGACGAAGTTCTCTTCCAAAGTTTGCGTACGCTGGAGTGACAGCTGTACTTTCATGGGTGGCCGATCTATATGACATTAGGAAGAGAGGAATATGCCTGTCCCATTCCTTTTGGTGACTTTCAACGACCTTCGCTAAATGTCTCTCCAGTGTCTGGTTAAATCTCTCGACCATTCCGTCCGATTGAGGGTGATATGGCGTAGTTCTTGTTTTATGAATTCCCATAATTCGGCAAGTCTCCTGGAACACCTGGGATTCAAAGTTTCTGCCTTGATCACTATGAATTTCGAGGGGTACTCCGAATCGACAAAATACCTCCATCACTAATTTCTCCGCTACTGTGATTGCTTCTTGATTAGGGATGGCAAATGCTTCAGGCCATTTAGTGAAGTAGTCCATTACTACAAGGATGTACTTGTTTCCAGAGTTGGATGTTGGAAACGGGCCTGCAACGTCTAAAGCAATCCTTTCCCAAGGTGCACCAACATTGTACAACTTAAGCGCTCCTCTACTGCGCGTTTGCGGCCCCTTAACCGATGAGCAGTTAGTACACTTCCTGCACCAGTCTTCTACATCTTCGCGGCAGTGAATCCAATAAAAGCGTTGCCGAACTTTCATTAAAGTCCTCTTTACACCAAGGTGTCCCCCGGAAATTCCGTCATGAAACGAGCTCAAAACATCGCTCACCCTTTTTCTCGGAACAACTACTTGTAGGTGAACATCCTTTCCATTCGCGGACTCCCATTTCCTGCATAGTACGCCATTATGCATAACCAAACTTTCCCATTGGGCCCAGTAGCTTTTTGTTTCTGTACTCATCGGAGCTACTTCACACCATTTTGGTTTGGATACGCCTGCTTTAATCCAATCGTATATGGGTTTAATGTTAGAGTCTTCCTGCTGCGCTCGTTGCATGACTTCATTACTCCATTCTTCGCTAACAGTGTCAGTTCTCAACATTCTCACGCAGTCTTTTCCCTCTTGTTTTAAACAGTGCTTACAATCATCCGGGCAAGGTCTACGGGAAAGGGCATCTGCGTTTCCATGTGATTTTCCACTGCGATGTTCAATAATGAAGTCATATTCTTGAAGTTGTTCAATCCAGCGCGCTACTTGACCCTCGGGGTTTTTAAACTCCAACAACCACTTTAATGCAGCATGGTCAGTTCTGATGCGAAACTTGCGTCCAAGCAGATATTTACTGAAATGCTGCAACGTCTTGACAACTGCCAGCAATTCTCTCCGAGTGACGCAGTAATTTCTCTCTGGTTTCGACAATGACTTACTAAAGTAGGCGATTACAACTTCCTGATCTCCTTTTCTTTGTGACAACACACCTCCGATACCAGTATTACTCGCGTCCGTGTCAACAATAAAGTCGTTGTCAGGGTCTGGATATCCCAATATCGGTGTTTCACAAAGCCTTCTTTTGAGATCGGCGAAAGCTGCTGCACACTGTTCATTCCAGTCAAACCGTCGTTTCTCTTCTGTCAGCTGGTGCAAGGGCTTCGCTATATCTGAGAAGTTTTTCACAAAACGTCGGTAGTACGAACATAGTCCCAAAAAGGCTCGTACTGCGGTTTTGTCCCTCGGTGTTGGCCAGTCCTTCACGGCGCTAATCTTCTCAGGATCTGTCTGGATACCATCCCTTGAAACCACGTGTCCTAAATAATTTACCTTACGCTTGAAAAGCGAGCATTTCTTCGGGCTAAGTTTAAGGTTCGCATCTTGTAGCTTAGTCAAAACTTGCTCCAATTTTCCAAGGTGATCATCGAAGTCTCTACCAACAATTATGATGTCATCCAGATATACCAGGCAGGTATCTCCCAGTAAACCAGCAAGTATTTGTTCCATCAATCTCTCAAATGTTGCTGGTGCATTACATAATCCAAACGGCATAACATTGAACTGCCAGAGTCCCTTTCCAGTTGAGAAAGCTGTTTTCTCCTTGTCTTGGTCCTTGATTTCCACTTGCCAGTAGCCACTTTTTAAATCCAACGTGGAAAACCATTTCATCCCGTTTAAAGTGTCTAACGTGTCGTCAATTCGTGGCAATGGATAACAATCCTTTTTGGTTACATCATTAAGTCGCCGATAGTCAACGCAAAATCTCATGGTCCCGTCCTTCTTCTTAACCAAAACTACCGGTGAACACCAAGGACTTGTTGAAGGTTCAATAACTCTGTTCTTCTTCATCTCCTCAATCATGTCTGCGACTTCCTTCTCGCGAGCTACTGGGACTCGCCTAGGACGTTGTCGGACAGGCACGATTTCACCAGTGTCAATCTCATGTTGTACAACTCCAGTTCTTCCAATATCACCGTCATGCGCAGAGAAGATATTGCTATATCGCAGCAGTAAATTACGCGCCTTCAAGAGTTCTTCCTTTGTGAGATCATTTTGGCAACCGTCCAGTAATCCTCTAATGTCCACTCCTGTACTTGCAGGTTTACCGCTTGCAGTCGATTCCTGGCAACTTCGTATCCAAGAAATTTCCTCACAAGACCCGATGATGGCTCCTTTACTAAGCGTGTATTCAGTGTCGCTTAGATTTAGGATTCTTATAAATGCTGCAGATGACGTTGTTACCACCGTGCGGGCTGTCATCCACGGTTGACTCCCATCTATCTTTTCTACTAATACGCAGCGATGAGATCCTCTGCCTTCATGCGGTAATTTCACAGGAACTAGAGCTTGTGATCTTGGTTGGAGTGTAGTCCTTCTAGCGCAGTAAACATGTCCGGTTACTCCACCTTCCATAGGAACTTCATCAGCACCAAATTTTAGGACTCCACCTTTCAAGTCTATTTTGCAGCCATTTCTTCTCATAAAATCCAATCCAATAATGCAATCGTCGAGGATGTTAGCAACGATGACTTTGTGCCAGTAGTTCTTTTCACCAATTTTTACCGCCACTCCTTGCTCACCCAGGACGGAAATGTACTGGCCGGTAGCCGTTTGTAGCTGTAGATGCTTAGGTCGGACTAGATGATCCCTGTTTAAGTGTTTCAGTAACCGAGAACTGATCACAGTCCGAGAAGCTCCGGTGTCGATGGTGAGGTGACATGACTTTCCACCAATTTCTCCTTTGACGACCAGACTATTCCCGTCATTCACCTGGGAGATCATAACTGGGACATTTTGACCACCAGCCAGCACTCGTCCCTTAGTCCTGGCTTCTATTCGTTTCCCTGAAGCGGCTCTGCTAGATCAGAGCCTGCTGCTGGCCTTTCCGTTGGGCCTGGATCTCGTTGTGTTCTATATCTTTTTGGGCAACCAGATTGTATGTGCCCGCGTTCTCCACACTGGTAACACCTTGGCCCGAATTCACGGCGAGGGGCAGTTGGCTCTCTGGCTGAAACTTCCCGCACCCTAAAAGGCCTCGAATCCTGGCGTACAGCTTCTACTTCGAGGGCGTGGGCAACTGCATCCTTCAGGCTCCCGTGATGTCCCAGTCTCACAGCAGCTCTAACTTCCAAATCACGAATTCCATCAATGAAGGCCTGAACCAGCATGCTGTCGACTAACGTGCCTGATGCGCTTTGATATGCCTTCCTGACCAATTTTTCTATTTCCAGGGCCCACTGCTGTAATGACTCATTTCGTCCCTGGGTTCGATCTTTCAGCTGAGCTCTGAATACGTGCTCTAGATGACTGTCACCGTAACGTGCCTCCAAAGCCTCTAGAAGGCGGTCGTATGTCCTATCCTTTCCCAGAGCTTCCAGAATGGTGAGGGCTTCGTCACGAAGCGCCAAGGTTAGAGCCGTCTTAGCCTGCTCTTTGTTCCAGCCATTGGCCTGAGAAACCGACTCAAACTGCAGTTTATACGCCGTCCATGACGAAGTTCCATCAAAAGGAGGTACCTTAAATCTTCCAGCTACCGGAACAGATGTTTCAGGTCCACAGATACCATTGACCACCTTAATTTCTAGTTTCTTCATGTCGTTTCTCATGGCCTGGAGGCGAGTTTCGTGGTCCTCAACTTTTTCGTTAAAGTCAGCTAGTTTATCATGAACCTCAGTCATTTCCTTCTTCCATTCCGAAGTGGACTCTCGAACCTCACGCAGAATTCTAGATTGTTCTTCTTGAGCTTTAGACTGGGCTCTAGATTGTTCCTCCTGGGCTCTAAAGCGTTCCTCTTGGTATTCCTTCTGACTACGCAGTTCGTCGCGGAGAACTCTCGATTGTTCCTTCAAGAGGATTAAGATGGCGTTAAGGTCGATCTCTGGCTTAGGTGATGTCGCCATGTTAGCCGGTGAAGTATCGGTAGACGTACCGGCGGCGGCCGCAGAGTCCCCAGCTGCAACTCGGCTTCGGGTTTGAACCCCCTCCTGCTCTTGATCTCGCGGAGTAATAGGCATCTTCTATCCCACTTCTGACACCAAATGTTACGTACGTGGGGGTAGGTAACTGATAGAAATACACAATTAAACCGATAATTAAGAGCTAGACTTTATTAACGCACTCACTAAGCCGTTACAACAATAATCGCACAATAAACTCGTAGTCGCTTCTAATTCACTGATGTATCACTCGTATCGCTTTCCAAGTAAGACTCACTTGACGGCTCGGGTCGGTCGCCTTATATACCCTAGTCCAAGACAATTCCAGAAGGCCTTTCTAGAATGTTCGACATACTTCGATCCGCCGTCGGGAATGTTCTAGTAGTCGTTGTTGGAATGTTCTTGTTCGCGACGTTTCTGGAAAGTTCTATGTGCCTATAGCTGTTTCGTTTTAGATCGCGACGATTCTGGAAGGTTCCACGTCTTGCTGTCTCTTTCTTATTCGTGTCATCTCTTTCGTATGCTTCTGGAAGGTTCTCAGTATTGCTATCCCTTTCTAATCATGCTATCTCTTTTACTCTTTCTGGAAAATTCGCCATATACTGAAATGTACTTCAAAGGCCCATAAGGGGTCCTGAAAACGCCTGAAAACGGGTTTTCAGGTTATGGCGTAATCTGGTAGAGGGTGGCCTGAAACGGCCTGAAAACATGTTTCAGGCGCCTGAAAACAACGGCAACTTGGTCGAAATTTTGATAATCAGGTATGTGATAGAGCTACCTCTGAAACCGACTGAAACGATATTTCAGCCTGCTGAAAACGCTTCCAAAGCACCGAAAATCGCGATTGAAGTTAGACACCTTAATCCACCGGCGTAACAATAGATTTGTATAAATGGCATCCTATGACGCCAACAAAGCACAAAATCCTCGTGCATGGATCTACTATAATTAAACACGCATTGTTGCCTATAGGGCAGCTATCTGAAGAAGCTGCAGAGGCCCGTAATAAGCACTTCAGAATATATCGGAGAGACTACGATAGAAAATTCTACGTGAGAAAATGTCAAATAACTAAATTTTATCATTTCTGTGTCGAAAAGGTTATCGGTGCGGATATTGAAGCCCATATGCAGGAATGTATTTTGATACCTACTTGAATGTAATGATAATAGGTACTCGTAATTGATTAAAAAATTAATGATATCCCAACAAAATTTTATAATACAGGGTGTTTGGCAGAGGGTTGGACAAAAAAAAACAGCAGAGAGGTGGGGCCATATGATACTTACTTAGCCCTATAAATCTGATCTAGGCCCCAAGGTTAAGGAAAAAAAAAATTTTTATTAAACTTTCATAAAAATGCTGAAATGCATCACTTAAAGTCAAATAACTTATAAAAGTATCATTTTTTTTATTATTCTTATCTTGAGTGTTGTTATGTTGAGTTAAAATGGATATTTGGTGTAAATTACTGTGAAAAAAAAAACTGCTGCCCTTTAAAGTTTGTGCAAGATGTAAAAAAATCCCTAATGCTCAACTTTGAATTGTATTAAAAAAAAAACTAAAAGACATCGAGCAGTTCTAATTTCAGGAAAACATCCTCAGTTTGTGCCCTTTCCAACGATATGTTACATGCATACATTTTTATTCAATAACGAGATTTATTGCCATCTCTAGCTGAACACTCGCAAAAAATCTACATACGCACTACTTAAAGTAACACGGTTTATCTTCCGTAAACCCAAAGTAGGTAAAATTGCTGTCTCACTCTTACGAACTTAAAACGTCTAACTTTCTCTTTCACTCGTGTACCTGCTAGGCAGTCATGGTATCTCTCCTGATCCCTTTGTAGTCGAGACTTAACTGCCTCTGCGATCTTACGTGTCCGTTACGCTACCGTTTGCTTCCGTTCGTTCTGTTTTGTTTTCTGTTTATTGTTTTTCCATTAAGTTTGTTTCTTCGTTAAGTTTGTTAATACTGGTTATTGTTGTTATGGCTGCATTTACCAACGAAGAGTACGCCGATGTATTGTTGGCCTATGGACGCGCTAACTCCAACGGGCGTGAGGCGCAAAGGATCTATCGAGAGCTGTATCCAAATAGACGTTTACCTACCCACCAAACGTTTGGAAATACCGGCGTTTGCGAGAGACCGGTAATTTAAATTTACGCGAGCCTCGTGTAAATGGCATACAAAATAATGTTGCTATTGATGTAGAGATTCTTCAAATGTTTGAAGAGGATCCTACCAGGAGTATTAGAGATGTGGCTGCGATACTTGGATTAAGCATCTGGAAGGTGTGGTCAGTTCTCCGGGCAGATGGAAAGCATGCTTTTCACTACACCCCAGTTCAAGGTAATTTTTTTGTACCATTTTGTTTTATCATCTTTTACTCCTTCTGTTCTTATTACAACAGAGCCATCAACTTATGATTCCAATTTTCCAATTGATGCCATTTTAAATGTCACTAAGAATGAATGATATGAGCCAACTGAATTCGATTGCAGCGCATTTATCAGTTGCATTTCACTTCTAATTTACCGCTCTCACATTTTGCAAATTACCGGTATGGCCTTTTGTTTGTTCCAGGTCTAGAGGAAACGGATTATGGGAACCGTATCCAATTTTGCCGCTTACTACTACACACCGATGTAGAAGATGGCAATTTTTTGCGGAGTATTCTGTGGACGGACGAGTCCAAATTCGACAGAGAAGGGATCGTGAACTATCACAATGCACACCACTGGGCGCCGAAAGAGCAAAATCCGCACCAAAAAAGACCACGAGCTTTTCAGCGAAGGTTTAGTGCGAATGTTTGGGCAGGAGTTAGGAAATAGGTTAATCGGACCGCACTTCTTACCCGATAACCTCAACGGGGACAATTACTTGGCATTCCTCCAAGATGATTTGCCGGAATTGTTAGCTGAGGTGTTTGACGAAGACAGACCCATTGTTTTTCAACAAGACGGTTGCCCTGCACATTGGCGATTAACTGTCAGGGACCATTTAAATAATGCCTTCCCAAACTCATGGATTGGTCGGGGTGGCCCCATTCCGTGGCCCCCACGATCCCCCGACCTTACACCGCTCGACTTTTACGTCTGGGGACGGGCCAAGGAGTTAGTGTACGCCGTGGAAATTCCTAATAGGGAAGTTTTAGTGGAACGCATCAATACGGCTTTCTCCACAATGAGAGAGGAGATGCTGCTGAGCACTACGACAGTGGAGATACGAAAACGATGCCGGGCATGCATACGGGCTGGTGGGCAGCAGTTCGAACATCTTTAATAAAATGAATTAATTAATTAGCTCTTTTCATTTTTACCATCTTTGCACCTGTTAATTTTACAAAATTAAGTTTTTGACAAAAGTCTCCGGATAGACAAAATTAGCAAATAAATCTCGTTATTGAATAAAAATGTATGCATGTAGCATGTCGTTGGAAAGGGCACAAACTGAGGATGTTTTCCTGAAATTAGAACTGCTCGATGTATTTTAGTTTTTTTTTTAATACAATTCAAAGTTGAGCATTAAGGATTTTTTTACATCTTGCACAAACTTTAAAGGGCTGCAGTTTTTTTTTCACCGTAATTTACACCACATATTTAATTTTAACTCAACATAACAACACTCAAGATAAGAATAATAATAAAAAATGATACTTACATCCGCATTTTTATAAGTTATTTGACTTTAAGTGATGCATTTCAGCATTTTTATGAAAGTTTAATAAAAAAATTTTTTCCTTAACCTTGAGGCCTAGGCCAGATTTATAAGGCTAAGTGAGTAGCATATGGCCCCACCTCTTTGCTGTTTTTTTTTGTTCAACCCTCTGCCAAACACCCTGTATATGAAAACAAAATCGGTGTTAATATCGATGATCATCGGGCATCACTATGGCGCGGCGTCGTCGGTCGGTCCAATCGGCCATTTTGTTTTCGACTTGCACTCGTGAAAGGCGCGTGAACGCGAGATGTGCGAACACGGTGTGTGTCTAAAGCCAAGATTATGATTGCAAACAATGTTTTCTGTGGTTGAATTTGAGGATCACAGTGTTGGCATAATACGCCAAGAGTGGTTTACTCCAAGAAAAAGGCGATGCCTGTGGCCATCCAATTAGGCGTTCCTTATACGAAACAGGTGAGAACTTTTTGGTACTCAGTAACTTAATAATAGGTACCTACTTAAGTTAGGAACAAATCAGCCGCGGCTACCTACTGCGACTTATGAATGAATTTGCAGGGTCGTAAGGCCTTGTTCAGTGCGACGCGGACAGCTCCGCGTCGCACTGAGCGCGCTGTAAAGGCTTCATACATTTAAACCGTCCGTCGCGGGCGTCCGCGTAGACATCCGCGTCGCACTGAACAAGGCCTAAACATCCAGCGTGCCAGATTTCTGTTGGCTGACCGAACGCTCCAAGGTCATTAGAGGTGGGCGTTGATTCAACGAACTAGTTGATTCAACGGTTGATCCTCCTTCAACGAATCAACTGTTTCGTATGTTGGTATTAACTAGTTGACCGTTGACGGCGTTGGTAACGTTGAATTGGAACGAAACGAAATGAACTTCAACTTGAGTGAGAGAGATAGGTAGGCGTTGAGGCCGTTGAGCGCGCGACGGAGCGAATAGGTTGATGTTATGCGCAAAAGAGAAGGAGAATCCGTTGCAGCGCGGCGGCGGCTTTCGGGCTCGGCCGCCCGTTTGCGTGTTACGAAGTTTTACGAAAGCATCCGAATAATACCGAACGTACGGAATCGGCTACGGCGTGGTTGTTTTTAAATTTTAAACATGCAACTTTGCGACGTTACATTAACGTCGCAAAGTTGTTTTTAATGTTCTTTATCTACACACATATCATAAGTCCTCTATAATGCGTTCAGAACCCGTAGGCAATTTAACTATGATAATTTTCTTATCTGTAGCAGTAACATAATGTTCTTATAACGATATAAGATTTGATAAAGTTATGAGTTTCAAATTTCGAACATCTTTGAAAAACAAAACAATTTTATTTGACCTCAATTCTACTATCACTCGAGATGACATTTAATTCGAAATGAAATGTCAATTGCATACAATTTTGACAAATTTCGTATGTTATTTGGTAATTTGATATCGAACGATATGATAGTAGAGGCCGACTCTAGATTGTCTCTGAATTAAAAAAAAAACTACGGTTGCCGCTATTTTTGACGTTCTAATAATTGATCAATGCCGGCTATGCCGGTCGTAACATGCGGTTCCTGAACACATCATATAGAGCTTATAATATGTATGTAGATAAAATAGTGTATGTAACTGTACATAATTAGGCATTAAAACACTCGTGTGATGCTATTATGAAACTCGCCTGTCGGCTCGTTTCATAAACACACACTCGTGTTTTAATGCCTCTCATTATGCAGCAGTCACATAAACTACTATTATGTTAGAATTTATTAATAAAGAAAGTTTTTAAAGACAAAATGTGTGTGCGTGTGTTAGTTTGTGTAAATATAGTACTGTAAATAAAATTCAAGTGACTGTTCAGTGTTTAATTCTTTCTAAGACTTAATGACACGATAAAGACACTTTTTTGATTTAGTGATTTTAATTTAAGACTTAGTTAGGTAGTGTAAATAAAGACAAGGTTCCCGTTTGCGCTGTGAATAAAAACTTTTCATATTCTTAGGTGTATAGATAGGTATAAATAAATATTTAAGTGTAAGTTCCATTATTGCAATGGCATCGCGTAGGAATAATAATAGTGCACTTTGGCACCATTTTAATAAAGGAGATAATAGTAGGGCCGTTTGCAATGTGTGCAAAGACAGTATAAGTTACAGGTCGACGACGGCAAACTTAAAAAGCCATTTAAAAAGAAAACATATTTCAATATATACAGAAATATACGATGCGTCTGAGGCGACGGCGCCGTCGTCGTCTCGACAGGGTCAGGCCATACCTGTTCAAGGAGATGATGGATGAGGTGCCAGGCACACGTGGCTCGGCACAGACACAGTCACAGGCGTCACAGTCGGCAACAGCGCCAACAGCGGCAACAAATGAAGGACTGAGCGCGCCCCCGCCGAGCCTGCAGACTTCTGGACAATTATGTCTCGAAAAAAATAATAAGCAAGGAACAAAAAAAACTTATCGACCTTGATCTGATGGATATGTTTATAGACGGGTTCCATCCGTTCTCTTTAGTAGAAGAAAGAGCTTTTAGTAAATTAATGAGGTGGATACCAGGATACACACTGCCCTCACGGAAAACAATTTCTGGATCTCTTCTTCAGGAACTGTATACAAAGTCTCAAGAGACCGTCACAGCTGAGGTCTCCAAAGAAATACAGTCAGTATGCATTACTTTCGATCTATGGTTGTCACGGATTACTGAATCATACATTGCCTTGACGGGGCATTATATAACCACAGAATTGGAGGTCAAAACTGTATTACTAGGATGCTGTCACTTCAGCGGCTCTCACACAGCGGCTAACGTAGCTGAAGAAATTAAAAGAATCCTAAGACAATGGCAAATTTAGATAAAGTTGAAAAGTTGCAAATTAAATTTCTGAAACTAATAGTGAACAATAAAACTAAAAATAAATTTAAAAACGATTATTATAAATTATTTAAATTATGAAAAACCCTACCGGCAACCCTTAGACACGAGCACTTATGGGCAGTTAATCAACATGGCAATCAAGAGATTAACTTATCGCAATTGAGCCAAGAGCATGGCACCAGGTCAGTAGCCGCTGGTGAATATGCTGTACCCAGAGTGAGTAATTACTACGGGGACAGGCTTGTGGAGAAGCGCTTGCCTTACGTCCTCAACAGCTTACCTGCGGATATTAGATCGGAGCCTAATAAAAATAGGTTTAAGAGAGCCTTGTTTAAGCACTACCTCAATATTATTTAAATTTAAGACAAATAGTGTTCTAATTTTTTATTTTAAGTGATATATTATTTCGTATACTAAGACTCGCGGATCCCACAGTCAAACTCCCACGGTTAGTAACTCGTAGAGTCCATACCCACCTGGTCACTAGCCTTTGTTTCAACATTGTATCGTAAATTAAGTAAACGGAATAAAACAAATTAGTGATCGAACAAAACTTCTTTATTTAACGGGTGTTAACACACGTTAAATAAAGAAGTTCTACAATTAAACTTGAGTTTATTTCATCAATAATCTATATTGACATATTATAATATTTCTACACTAGCCAATTTGCATGCGTACGACTATACTTAGTGTTGCTATAATTATTGCTAATTTAACGCCCCCAGAGCAGGTTTTTATTTTCCTGGTCGGGATTTATATCCCTCTATTTTCAACAATAGATAGAAATGTTTAGTTTATAATTAGTCTCAAGATTTGGAAAATTTTAAAACCACCTGGGAGTTAGTAACCCTTGTAAAGCCAGGGCGAGTCGATAGTAATACTTAGACGCACGGTGTAAGAAGAGTGAAATAATCAATTTCCGTTGCCAGCTCTTATGCAATCATTGGTACAGGTACAGGTATAAAATTAATATACTTTTTCTCAATAATCAAATGATTCAATGCTCTAAAACGACTTGTTCCTGATAAAATAATAGGCAGCAAAGTTGCTCGTTATGGATGGCCCCGTGACTTTGTCCGGCAACTGACATGATAATGAGATTTATATGGATCATTCCCGCCCTAACGCCGGAAAAGTGATCGTCAACTGATATGGCAAAGTGATCCGATAACGGTTCTGTACCTTTTGAGGTATGGAACTTAATTACTCTTACTCTCTCTATTACTATTATGTGAAAAATAAATCTGGCATTGTGCGAATCTGGCGATCTGTGAATCTGGCATTCTGCGAATCTGGCATTCTGCGAATCTGGCGTTCTGCGAATCTGGTACGATGCGAATCTGGCATTCTGCGAATCTGGTATACTACGAATCTGAAAATCTGGCATTATGCGAATCTGGCGTTCTGCGAATCTGGCGTTCCGCGAATCTGGCGTTTTTCAAATCTGGCACAAAGCGTCAAAACCCCATAATGACATTTACTTAGACGGGCGAAATTGTATATCACTTTATTTTTACGTTCAGATTATCTTCCAACGAATACGGTTAGTATTAAAATTTGCGGGGGTAAGCTGAAAATGTCTGAACACCTGATCGGTTTTAATAAAGATTTACTTACGCCCATTCGTTCGTTGCTCCGTGTTAGATTGCCTTTCTTGTTGATTAATAATGAGTTCTCGTTGCAATATCGACTTGGTGAAACGATCGCAAATAATTGCTTTGTATAATCAAGGAAAAAATTGTCTGAAATTGCTAGAGAAGCCGGTGTTAACGTAAGTAGTTTTTATATATAATTTAAATTACTAATTTAAATAAGTTATTATATTTAAATATATTACAAAGATAATTTAAATATCTGATATATTGTTACAGAGAAAAATCGCTGTTTTATGAGTCCGACGATTTGAAGAGGAAGGTTCTTTGTTACATCGGCAAAGAACTGGCAGAGCACAACTCATAACCACACAGCAGCATCAAATCATAGTGAGGGATTATGAAGAAAATGGATTTATCCCGAAAAGTCACTACGCCAGTTTATTCGACTCCAGCATGCGCACTGTGCGACGTGCTCTTCATAACGAGGGCCTGCATCACCGCTGGCGTGCCGTCAAACCCTTGCTTACGCTTAAGTTTAGCTTATTATGGGGCACCCAGAATAAGCTAAACTTCGCAGCTCACAAAACCGGAGCCATGGTTATAACGAGGAAGCTGAAATGGGACCCCATTCGAATCTCAATGGCAGGGACCGACGTGAAGCTAGTCGACGAGATCAAACTGTTGGGGCTCACCATCGACCGCAAGCTTACCTTCAACGCACACGTAGAAAAAACGTGCCGAAAGGTAACGGATATCTACAGACAACTGTCATGTGCGGCGCGGGTGTCATGGGGCCTCAACAGCGAGATAGTGAAAACCATTTACGTGGCGGTGATAGAGCCGATCGTAATGTACGCGGCAAGTGCTTGGCACCAGTCTGCCAACAAGTTGATGGTGCGGAACCAGCTCGACTCAATACAGCGTGGTTTCGCCCAGAAGATTTGCAAGGCGTACAGGACGGTCTCTCTAACATCGGCGCTAATCTTGTCGGGAACTAGATTTGCGCATTCACGAAGCGGCAAAGCTCTACGAGGTTAAGAAAAGATACAGCGAGAATCACATTCCACCCAGAAGGGAACTCGAGGAGAAGACTGACTTCTACGTCTGCTTGTAGAAATTCAATCAGGAAGTCATCGATGAACACGGCCTTGAAGGCCCTCAAATTTACACCGACGGGAGTAAAATTGAGGGCAAGACGGGAGCGGCGCTCACGTGGTGGGAGAGTGGAGGAGAAATTCGCCACTCGACCTTCAAGCTAGCGCCCTACAACACCGTGTGCCAAACCGAGCTGTACGCTCTCCTCAGAGCAGTGCAGATCGCAAGGAAGCACAAGGCGCGGAGCGTCAGTATTCTCAGCGATTCCAGATCCTCGCTGGAGCTGCTGAAATCACCGGACACGACGCACCCATTGGTTCAAGAGATAAAGGACACGACAATCCAAGCACGGGCAACGGGGAAGGATCTGAAGTTTTATTTTATAGCTGCGAGCTCACATTGGAACGACAGGAAACGAGAGAGCGGACGAACTGGCAAAGCAAGCAGCCCTTAAGAAGACGACCGCCCCCCAATATGACAGGGTACCGATATCCTACGTCAAGAGGTCTATAAGACAGAACACGGTCAAACAGTGGCAGACCCGCTACGACGCCTCCGAGACTGGTGCGACAACCAAGAAGTTTTTTGCAACTGTGAACAATGCCAACAGCATATTAAAGAAACTCAAGCTCACAAACTTCTTTGTTCAAGCCTTTACCGGTCACGGAGGATTCGCCGCCTATCTCCACCGTTTCAAGATCAAAGACACCATCGTGTGTCTGCGACCCGACTCTTGACGAGGACATCTGGCATATTGTCTGCGAATGCCCGCGATTCGGCAGAGAAATACTGGACCTCGAGCTAAAGACCGGGGTCAAAATCACCCCGGATAGCTCGAGCTGGAACGTCCTGCTCGTATACGGGTGGTGGATTAAAACTTCTTGAGATTTGCTGCGATATTCATTTTATTGAATTCAAACAAGATAGGTGTTGGCACCATCAATGCCGCGAGGCGACTCTAGACATAATTACTGTTATTTTTTTATTGTTCCATTCTTAATTTCTTTATTTGATTTCAAAAGAATTAAGAGTAAAACTGACATACATAAAGCAACATTTCTACAACTCTACGTACAAAACTACTTGCTGCTTTACAGTACGGAGTCAAATTGCGAAGTGACGAAGGGTTTCATAGAAAAAGTGGTACGCGTAGCGTGTTTAAGGAACAAATAGTCCGTCAGTCAGGATATCATTGCCTGACAGGCGGACTATAGTGGAAAACACGACGCTGAAAAATGACACCACGCAAACCCCCAACCACACCGAGCGCGACTCCGTGCCGTATCTCCCAATCCCCCCCCCCCCCATGCAAATACCCCCATCTCATAAATTCACTCTCTTCCTTTCAACACATAACGATTGTCAACTATTGCCATTCCAGAAATGACGTCCCCACCCACCAACCGGCTCCCCAACAAGCACCAGCTCTAAAACATCAAGTTCGTCCGGGACATGGCCTCCCAAGCGAACCCCGAAGACCGGTCCGCGCAGGGAAACACCAGCAAAGAGGCGGTTAAAGTTCACACCAGCGGACGGGTCAGAAAGGTCCCAAAAGATCTCGAGGCAACCAGGGAAGTGTGGTTCAACGGTCAGAAAGTCTTGGAGCCAAAAATGACGAGATCCACAAGCACAAGTACCGAAGAATACGACCCTGGAAGCCCTCTGGTCGCAAGAGGCAACGAGTGCCATATAGTGGTGAATACTTCTCGGACAGGATCGCAGTCAGCCTCCTGTCGAGAAATGATGTCGACCAGAAGGCAAGACTCCAGCTGGCCTTCTTCAGACACCACAAAGACGCCGCCATAGACCTGAACTCGTATGTAGCAAACAGGATCTTCCTGTCAAACAGCGGGCTGCCCGGAGACAACGATGCTCTAGAGAGAATTTACTACAAGTTCTGCGTCGGAAAGGGATTGGACCGGGAGCTAGTCAACAGAGACCTAGAAAATGTTCACTCGGACCTTAACTCCAAGTGCTTAGCACAGAAGAACGCAACCAGGAGAAATTTTGACTGAAAATTCTTCTCTTTATATATATAAATTTCAGCCCCTCCCTAAATTGTAATCTTGACCCCCACTTCTCATTCCCCCGCCCCTTCTTCTTCTCTTTAAATTACTTTTGATTGTCTGAGCCTTTTTAAAACCTATAAAGTGGATAATTCAAGGAAATCTAATCGGCTGCAAAAAAAAGATCCCGAACACAGTAAAAGTGATTTGGAACTTTTATTGGCAACAAATAAAAAAGGTAAAAAAAAGATACTGCCATCTTCCCAAACCACGGTTAGAGCGAATTCACAAACAAGCACCAAGCGGGAAAACATCAGCATGTCGCAAACCTATACCTTTGACACGAGCGTACTGGAAGCGACCTTTAAAGGGAGTGACTTCTATGAGATGCACAAGGCCGATTTGTTTTTAGTGAACCCGGATGGATATTGTGGAGGGTATTTTATGCCAGGGTAAAAAAATTAGGGCCCAACTCATGAATCTGCAGCCGGGGCAGACGTTAAAGATTGGCGATGCCACAATAAGTACTACTGTACCCCCGATGATAAAGAAGGGGGGTGGAGATATAAAGATTCTAGACAATGAGTATACCCTGAATCGCTTGACTGGAATGTGCGCTGACTTTGCTGCTACCCAAGGCTCCTCCTACACTCCAAAGTGTGCTATGGCGATTTCCCTTGGACTGGATGTTGGGAGAGACCGTCTCTTATACTATTCTGCGGCACCAGGAGCGGAGCACTTTACTGAAATCTTCACATATAAGCCACTGCTTTGCGCTCTGAAGCAGCTAGAGAGCGGAAAGGTTTCCAAGGAGAACATTGCCAGGATCGCAGCAGTTAAGACGGCGAATGGACAAACGTTGGCAGCTGTCCTGGCAAGCCAGAAATCGAACATCCCCATGCAGCTAAGCAGATTCGGTGCAGGAGGTACTCGTGGGATGGTTGAGCTTGACAAGGCTTTGGCTGTCCTGAGAACGCTTGCACCGTCAACTTCACGCTAATGTTACCTTTTGTAACTGTAGCCTGAAGGTGTACTTGGTAGATTTTGATATTGTTCGACTTGTAGTTTAGTCGTGTCTATCCTAAGTACACCCTATTTTCAATTATCTTTAATTATATATGAAAAAAATATAAAAAACAAATAAAAAAATGTAAAAAATATTTAAAAAAAAAACAAAAAAAAATAAAAAAATATTATAATAAAAAAAGTACAAAAAAAAAACCCCCTTGTCATGCAGCGAATGTCCATAATGAATTCATTTTTTCTTCATAGAGTATATAGTTTGTGCAAAGTTTGTTGTTAAATAAAAAAGTAATAATACAGGACACTACATATCAAAATCTACCCCCCTAAAATCTATCTAATCTATCCCCTTATTTCAAATAAAAATTGTAATCCTGGAACTATGTCATAGCTAACAACTAACAACTTTAACTATAAGCTAACAATTTCCTGACGCACGCACCTCCCGAACACCTAAGGGTGTCGGCCGGATGGGGAACGGAGGATCCTGTGAAAGCCTAAAAGAGGGAATGACTCTCTCCCTCGGCCTTTCAGCACTGGCTGGGGTAAGGCTCCGCATACGATCCATTTGTTCTTTGTCAGACCGACACCTGTCCCTCCCCCCTTTTTTAGCAGATGTACAACATCCAATGGAAGAGGTCACAAAAAGAGGGCGGCGCTAGGAGACAAGCGCAAATAAGACATCTCCAGGCAAAAGATCAAGCCTCGAAAAAAGGGAAAGCCCCTCCCAAAAGATGGCGTCTACAGCCACACAACCGGTCAAAAAAGATCTCCGACCCAACCCTTCCATTGGCGGGCAAAAGAAAGGAAGCCCGTAGTTTGTAAGCACGCGTGCGTCACGAAACCCCCTCCGCGACTCATCTAGAATTAAGTTAATCCCCCCCTATTCCCCCCCTCTCTCTAACCCCACGGATGTAAAAACGGAGGAACGTTTTTATCTTCCGGCCTTTCAGCACTGGCTGGGGATTTATCCGTGGGAAAGTACATTTTTCGGAAAGTAAGGGGCAGTAGCGTTTTTAGCCGGTGCGAGCCCGGCAGTACCTGGGCCCTCCATTCCCAGGTATAAGGGATTTTCACCGCTGCCCCTCTCAAAAACTTTGCAAACAAAAGCAAGGACTCCTGTCCTTGGCCCTTAAGGCGACTTTATCAAAAAAAAAAACCCTTGCTTACTGAAGCTCACAAAAGAGCAAGGTTAGCGTTCGCCTTGGAGCATTTAGATTTCGACTAGACTAATGTCTTCTGACGAAAAAACTTTTAAATCCAGCCAACACGGATGACTTAGATTATGGCGGCGGAATAATACCCGCTATGATATTAATCACGTTGTGCCCAACATGGAGTCTGGTCGGATAAGTGTGAACATGTGGGGCTGGATGAGCGCAAGCGCAGCCGACCCCTACACTAGATATTAAGGTATACCTATTAAGTAGGTAGGTATAGTTAATATTATTTGGTCGAGACCGGGTTATATAGTTAAATCTACTTATTTAACAAGTGACTAGAAAGTGAACGCAAGCATAACTGTTTTATTTCTAGAGTGCAAAAGCAAATAAAAACATAATTTAATTTCATAAGTTAACTCACTAATTGTCTTATTCCCACTGTAAGTAATTACTTTAAAATAGGTAATCAAAATTGCACTGTTTATAAATTACTCTCCCGCGACTACAAAGCTACAAACACGTTTTTGCAATACAGATAACCCGGTCTTCAGAAGTTCATATTTAGTTTTTTTGTTGTGGCGAAGCTTCAATCTTTTTTCCGAATTTGGAAACGAAACTTAAGCTTATGGCCTCAATGAAATGGTAAATAGGATTTGTTTTATTGTTACTTGTATGCGTAATATTATCAAATCAGGATAACTAATTTCAGTTCAATGAAGGATTAAACGTTTTAATAAAAAAAAATAGTTTTATTTAATTAATAAATGTTTTTAAAATCATGCATACTTTTTGCTATGTTACTTATTTATTTAGTCCATAGGGCCATCAACATTATTTATCGCAATAACATCGTTCTGTGTAGGGACACGTAATACCAGGAATATTGTAGTCAGCATATAGCTCGCCCCGCGCCGCTCTGTAACCCGACAGTCCGACAGTGCCCGACAGTCGTCTCCCAAATGTGTATCAGTAAACACCTTAATATAGCACTTAGCCCCCGCTGCGCCTTGTGCATGGCGCACGACGGGCGACGGGGTGCCCAGCGCGGGGAGCAATGCCATCGTGAACGCACTCATCCCCTGATGAAGGACTCCTAACGAGTCCGAAACATTATATTCGTGAGTGTTAATCGTTCATCTATTGTATACTTAGCAAGTTATTAAAATGTTAGGCTCAGAATCAAAGGGGACATCTCGACCACCTGGTTGACGAAGGACAGTGGCCCAGTGCCTCATGCACACACCCAAAAAGGACCTCAAAGTTGTATCAATCGACTTTATACAACTCAGAGATTAGCCCAGTAGCAAGAATGGCTACTATTCGTTCCCTTTTAAGCGTTGCTGCATCAGAAAATCTTTAACTCGTACAGTTTGATGTAACGACAGCATTCTTATACGGAAAAATAACAGAAGAGATATATATGAAACAACCCGAAGGCTTTGAAGGTGGCACGGAGAGAGTTTGTCGTCTTAATCGGAGTCTTTACGGTTTGAAACAAGCACCACGATGTTAGAATCACTGCTTTCATGAAATTCGAATAGAACTAGGATTTAAACAACTCTGAGATCATTTAAAGTGAGTGAGGCACCGAGTTATAAGCCTTCTCGTCAATCCAAGCGGCAGAAAGGGCCACCCTGCTTCGCTTAACTTGCTGGCAAATGGTCATATCTATGAGGAGGATCTCTTTAGTACCACGGGACCTAACCCAAGTAGCAAATGGTCCTCTTACTTGGTGTTGCAGATATCTCGAAGACAAAGCATTAAATCATGCGATTGTCTTGAAGATATCTTACAGATATCTATTGGAAACCTTGAATACAAAGTTTACTAAAAATGGGCAATGTTTTCAAGTGAAAATTAAGAGGGACTTTAGACTTCATTTAAGTAAGAGTTAAACTTCTTCTTTGTCTAGTAAATTGCTTAATAGAGTTTATGTGTATTTTAAATTAAGAAACTTAGTGATGGCGTTAGACATCGCCGATCGTCAAATTGAAAAAGGACGTACTCGTTCGGACGCAGAGGACGTTCGCTCTGCTTCAAACCTCGAGGACGCCAAGGTGTCATTTTATAACCACTTGGAGTCCTTGACTGATTTGTTGGGATCGAAACCTGTTGAGTACGGATATGTAGTCGGTATTTACACAAGAGGAACCTTCGAAAATCAGTTCGGTTTAAAATGGACATAAACCCAAGAATTTAATTAAACCTATTTTAAATAATAATGGAATTGCCTTACATTTCTAATATTTTTGAAAGTTATTCTGAATTCTTAAAAAGAATCGAACCTGTTGCTACGTTAGAAAACGTAACGTTAGTATTTTATGGGGAGACAAAACAGTACTTAATGTCATTAAATGCTGTTAATGGAAATTATATCCCCGAAGCCAATTCTTCTTGGTCTAGTAAATTAATAAATAGAGTTTTTGTGTATTTCAAATTAAATAAATTTCACGGTTTAAAATTTAATTGTGTTAAGTTAATCCTACATTTAAATTCGGGCAACAGGTCGTATTCTTGGGTTATATACTACGATGAGTCTGCAGAGTTTTGACAACGTGTTTAAGAACACTTTGAGAGGTAGTAACATTCCTTTTGAGGTGAGTGGGTGCGCAATGATTCGTGGTGTCGGTAACGACGTCACTTTTTCTGCAAGCATGACGCCTAAGAACAAGAGCATGGTTATGCCTTCTCCGGTTGAGTATCAACCGTTGTTTCAACGATTGAAGGTTGAAGGCTACTTATTTAAGAAAGTCGAGGTTTTGACCTTTATTTCCGACCAGCCTTCACCAACTTGGCGCTTGCATGCTAAGTACGCCGCTATTGTTAGTTTTTAAGTTTTAAATTATAGTTTAAGAGGTCTGAGTTATAAATTGATGGTATTAACGCCCCATCGCCTCAATTATTATTATTTTTGTTTTTTATAAAGGGTGTAATTTTTTCCCTATGTGTTTAATCTTTTTCTATATTCTTAACTTTACATTCAATTTTATATTATAATCTCATTTAAAAAAAAAAAAAAAAATTGAATAAATTTCAAGGTTTGGAACTGTCGACTGTTAAGTTGATACTGCGTCTTAACTCCGGCTGCAATTCCTATTCTTGGGTTGTTTATTACAATGAGTCTTCTGAGCTTTGATACCGTGTTCAGGGGTGCCTTGGATGCTAGTGACATTCCTTTCGAAGTCAGTGGCTGTGCTATGATCCGTGGTACTGGTAATGATGTTACCTTTTCGGCTAGCATTACTCCTAAGATTAAGAGCATGGCTATGCCCTCTCCTATGGAGTTTCAACCATTATTCCAACGGCTGAAAGTCGAGGGGTATTTGTTCAAGAAAGTCGAGGTCTTGACTTTCATCTCTAACCAGCCTTCACCTACTTGGCGTCTCCAAGCCAAGTATGCTGCTATTGTTAGTTTTTAATTTTAGTTTAAGAGGTCTGAGTTGTAAATTGATGGTATTAACGACCCATCGCCTCAATTTAAAAGGGTGTAATTTTTTCCCTACATGTTTAATCTCCTCTTATATTCGTAACTTTATATTCAATTAATATTTTAATCTCATTTGAAAAAAACTTTTTTTAAGACAGTAGTGTTAGTCAATCAATTCAGTGACCAGATCAAGCAAGCCTAGAGAAAAAAAGCAAGAGAAAACCAAAGAAACAATCACGGATGAAGACCGAGAGAATATAGAGCCGCTGCCAGATATTGTAGAAGCCAACTCGTCGACGCTTGATGTAGAAAATTCAAGTAATTATTTAGTCCAAGGTGACGGCCTGAGGCCCAAGTTGATAAACATTGCGAAATAACATGGAAACTCTGTATGTTATAATCGCTAACTTGACTACCAAATTAGGTACTTACAGTGACTGGCAACAGAGACAGATTTCTCCCAGTGATAATTGTCGCGTACACCTTCTACCAGATTACGCTATAACCTAAAAACCCGTTTTCAGGCATTTTTAGGACCAGTTATGGGCTTTTGAAGTACGTTTTAGTACATGGCGAATTTTCCAGAAAGATTGAAAAAGATAGCATGATTAGAAAGAGAGCAACTGTTACGAACGGCGAGCCCTCTTTAGCTTAAGAACTTTAATATTTTACATACATGTGTTAGTTTTATCATGGTTTCCTTATGTAAACCAACATTATACTACATACGAGGCCGAGGCGATCAGACGTGTCGACTCATTAATATAATAATAAAATAAATCACTTGCAATATCGTGACCTAAGTAGTTTTCTACATCAAGCTGATGCAAGTTATCTGAGCCATTCGGCACTCGTGTGTTGGCTTATTGTTATAACTTTTTTATTATTAATATGTTCAGTGCATTTTCGTATTAGCAAAAAATGGATGGAAGTCCTTTTAACCGGAGTGCGGTAACGCGGCGCAGTCCACCATCACGCCCGCGCCTTCCGCGCCCGCTACTCAGGAGGAGTATCCTCCTGAAATGGTGCCCACTTCCGAGATCCAAACCTGGATGACAACTATCGAGCAGTGCCTTAATGAGGTGTGCGCTATCTCATCGGAGGGAAAATTCAACATGGACCAGAAACTGAGGATAAATAATTTGTGCCGTAAAGTGACTCATGGAACATCTCAACTGGCCGTGCAGTACCAGTCTCTTAAATGCAAAACGATCCATGTCCATACGACCCTTCAAGCCCTTAGGGAAAAACAAGACCTTTCGCAGCAAGTTCAAGACCTCAAACAAAGTGTTATAGAGTCCTCAAAATCTGTTACGGAAACAGTCTCCTTCGCTGACGTGATAAAGAAAAATGCATCCAGTTTTATTAAGACTAGCAGTATTGCTCTGTAGCAATTTACCCTGCGGATAAAATGAAGTCGAGTGAGGAGACTAAAGCCCTTGTTCAAAAAATCATAAGACCAGAACAAATGAAGCTGCACGTAAGAGGACTACGTAAGACTAAGAACGGTGGGGTTGTCATCAGTACCGACACCAAGGCCGACATCGAGAAACTGAAGCAGTCTGCGCATCTAGCGTCCTCGGGGCTCACTGTGGATGAGACGCAGAAGCGTAAACCTACAATTGTAGTCATCGGAGTGCCTGCGTCTATGCAGGAAACAGAAGTTTTCAACTGTTTATACCAACAAAACCTAGCCGACAACATTGAAGGTATGACTCTTGAAATGTTTTTGACCTCCATTAAGCTGAGTCACAAGTCGGGAAAAAAGGGCGCCGAGACCTGTAATTATGTGATAGAAGTCCCTGCACTTATACGTAAGTCCTTAATTAAGAAGGAGCGTGTGTTTTTGAACTGGTCGTCGTGCCCTGTGAGAGACTTCACTTTGGTCACAAGGTGTTTTAAGAGTCAGCAGTACGGCCACGCGGCCAAGACATGCCGGGAAGAGGCCAGCGTCTGCGGTCACTGCGGAGAAGTAGGCCACGCAATGAAGGAATGTCCGAGGACGACCGATCCACCAAAATGCGCCACATGCTTGCACTTCAAGAAGCCGTGCAATCACAAAACTGGAGATCTGGACTGCCCTGCTAAAAAGATTGCAGAACAAAGGTTTATATAAATTCCGTTGTGTATGTAGGCGTCTAAGTTATTAAGGTCTTTAAGTTATTTTGATAGAACATTTTATTAATTTCATTAAATGACTGATGTTTTGACTTTTGACCTAGATAATTTCACTGTATCAGAGTCAACGGCTTGTGAGGTTGAAAAGTGCAAACAATGTCTGTCCTCGTTGAGTAATCTATTAACCATACAAACACAAAACATACGCAGTACTTCTAAAATTTATATAAACAAACTCTAAGCCGATTTATGCAACATTGAATTTAACCCAGTTTTTAATTTAGCTGACGCAGATTCTTGCATGTTTTACCTAATATAAAAGGTCCAAGAAGCAATATTAAAAAACACGATGTAAACTCGTCTAAGTAATAAAAATTACATTATTATTTATTAACTGAAAAAAGTAATTGTCTTAAGTTAGTCTAAGTCCTTTTACGCCTGAGATACAGGAGCAATGAGCATCCTAGTTCAGGCATGTAATTTATAAGTGTCTTATGTTTTTGTTTAGTACATAGTTAAACATTGTAAAAAATTGCTTTGAATAAAGATTTTATTTATTATTTATTTTATTATGCATTTATGTTGCAACAAGCTGCCTGCGTACGATCATAGAAAGAGTTGCATCTTATGCTTAGGTTAACTTATGAAAATATGTTCGAAACCTAAAGATATCATTAACTTATAAAACAATAAATTAATAGTTATTCTGCCACGACACTGCGCCAATAGTAGGCAACTCATTCCTTCTTGGACATTTCGCCAAGAGCCTGGTTGTCTCAATATAATAACTTGTAATTTGACATGAAGTGCAATTTATACTGTAATTTATATTGAGTAATAAAATCTGAATCTGAATCTGTTTAACACCTTCATGATCAGTGTCAAAAATGCCAACTGGTGTGTATATTTGCACTGATTTTTAGATCTCCTTAAAAAGTTGTGTAATAAGACACAAGTCATAACTATGTCCGCGGGTTGTATCAGAATAGGTTTCCATAGTACTCTGTAGTGTAGCGTTTTCGACTATTCGCCGAGCTCTTGACAGACGATAGTTGAAGAGTTTATTTTGTTGTACAGTTGTTTTATAAGAATTATAAGTTACTAGGAGAACTGATGGAAAAGCATAAATTTGTACCCAAAAACATTTATAATTGCGATTACAACTGTACAACCCCCAGAAAAAATACTAGCTACAAAAGGGCAGAGAAATTCGGCTTTGGAATGTACCGTTGAAGTCCATATTTTGGTTTTGTACGTGTCTTTACACTATCCCACTGACCACACAACATCAACCCTTTTTTCCACATTTTCAATTGTTTTTTCCAAAGACCTTTTTTCCACATTTTCAATTGTTTTTTCCAAAGATTGCTATTGATCAGTTTTTTTAGGGAATTTTAATATTTTAAGAAAAAAAATTGTATTTTAAGGAAAAAAAACGCTTCTTCAATTCTTCATGCGGGTTTCGTCGCTTTAATGTCGACTCTTCGGTTTCTCCGGGGATTGCATATTTGTCATGCGCCACGCCACAACCGGGAACTTCTCAACATGGCTTAAATTTAAATTTCTTTTTCTCAATTTCATCGTCCATTTGACATGATGTTAAACTGTATTTTTTATTTACCTTCTAGTTGAATACTAGATTCTTAGTTGAGCTATTAGGTTAATATAATCCTATGTTAAAACATAGGATGTATTCCTATAAAGCAAAAACTTATTCGTTTTGTTTAATAAAAATAAACATAAAGCCAGGTTTAGACGAAGCCAGTGCTGGCTGCCAGTGACACTGGCAGCCAGCGCTGGCTTGTTATTGGCCTGGTATAAACAGTTTTTCAAGACAAGCCAGCGCTGGCTGCCAGCACTGGCGGGAATAGAGCGCCGGCCTATTTTTCAAGCCAGTGACCCCCTCCCGCGTGCCCCGCAACCCCCGCGCCAGTGTGAGGACGCGTGTAGACGCATCGCGCCAGTCGCTGGCGCATATCCGTAGACTGTATACGCGTTTGTTTTTCTGAAGATTTTCCGCGATGTCGAAAAAATGGAACGAGGACGAAACATTAAAATTTATTCAACTGTATAGAGAACATGAGTGCTTGTGGGATAAGCGTTGCGATGCTTACAAAAATAAGCAAATGCGCGCTTCGGCACTAGAAGCCCTGCGTGATGGAATGACGAATGAATTGAAAGTACTGACCATCAATGAAATTAAAGCAAAAATTAAGAGTATTCGAAATACTTACTATTTGGAAATCGACAAAATCGAAAAATCTACAAGATCTGGGGCTGGGGGGAATGTTTATAAGCCAAAGGTAATATGGTTTGATGAATATGATTCATTTGTGAAGCCTGTTACAGTGAGGAGAAAAACAACCGTAAGTAAGAACAAATAATGTTTATTTTATACCTTGTAACGTAATCTAAGTCCAATAAAGTTTTATTAGGTATTATAATATATAGACCGACCGTTTAAAAAGTAGTGTTATTAATGTATACGACTTAGTTGCCAAGGAACACTTCCTTCGTTCATAAACATATTTTTATAAAGTTCTCTCTTCTCTCTTGCAATTTGTGCTGAATGATTGTTACCTTGATTGGCAATACTTTGTAGGGCATGTATTTGGGTCCTCCATGAACCTGGCAGATGATTTCCCTCTTGATCTTCCCCATCTACACAAGTTGTAGTGATGTAAGAAGTTGATCTCTTTCGTAGCCAATTATGAAGGGCACAACAAGCACAAACGATGGCATCTACTGCTTCCAAATTAGTTTGTATTGGCTTTTCTAATACCCGGAATCTACTAACTAAGATTCCAAATGCATTTTCAATTATACGTCTGGCTCGAGATAACCGGTAGTTAAAAACTTTTTCTTCTTTACTGAGATTAACACCTGGATACGGCTTCATTAAGTATGTCTTTAGCGGAAAGGCTGCGTCCCCAACAATCACACCGTTGTCAGGTAATAAGTTATTTTCCAAGTCTCGGTAAATTGAACTATTTTTAAAAACTCCTCCATCAGATGCGCTACCACATGCGCCGACATCTATGTATGAAAAACAGTACTCGTGATCGGCAACAGCTAACAGTACGATGCTGCTTGTTTTTTTATAGTTGAAGTATAAACTTCCACTTGAAGGAGGAGCTTTGATTGACACATGTTTTCCGTCTATGGAGCCGTAACATAAGGGGAAGTTCCATCTCGTTTTAAACCCTTTTTCAATTGTTTTCCATTCTTCTGCATTTGGTACCTGTAAAAAATGGCAATTAAATTACTTTTTCTTTTGTTTAATTACAGGATAACACAGAAGTGTCACATAGCAGTGAACCAGGATCATCGCCGATCAATACACCGCGCTCAACTGAAAATGAAAATGGGGTAGAAAATGATTCTACAGCACAGACACCACGAGAGACACAACAAGAGAGACCGCAAGAGACACGACATGAGACACCACAAGAAACATCACAATTCACTCCACCCATAAAAAAATCTAAGTGAAGCAAATTATCACAATTATCTGACATGATAAAAGATCTGAGAAATATTAGCGACGACAACACAAACACATCCATATGCAGCGAAGAAACAGATCTAGATCTATTTGGGAAAAGTGTCTCGGCACAAATGAAAACATTATCAGAGGTACAGGCAGTCATCGCTAAAGAAAAGATACAGAGTGTATTAACTCAATGCAGGCTTACAGATATACGAGCCAAAAATGCACATTCGTTTGGTACTCCACAATTTTCTCAATCAGTTCAGCAATCTCAAGATATGTCATCTACTCATTGGAATCCTACACAAGTTTTTACAAGCTACCCAGTATCTCAAACCTGTCTTCCTCCAGCGCAAAGTCCAGCAGATACTAGTTCTACTTCCACGAGTTTCCAGTACAGCGATAATACAACTGTTTATTCCCCATTGACTCCATATAATAATAATGATAGTCAGGATGAAAATGCACAAGATGTCATACAATTTGCTTTCAATAATGCTTAAAATTATTAGTTTTTTGGATTTTAATACAGTTGTGTACCTACCTATTTGATTTAATACAGTTGTGTACCAATTACATTTAATTAAAAAATAAATAAACACTTACCTTAATTAACTGTGTTAATGCTTCATAAATTGCTCGACAAACTTCTGGTATAAATACTGATATAGACGGTTTGGAGACACGGTAAAAATGACTCAGGCTCCGGTAACTCATTCCAGTAGCTAAGAATGACAACGTTACTTCTAGCTTTATTTTTGCTGGTAATGCATCTCTCATCAGAGTATCTTTACGCTGAATAGTGCTTTGTATAAGTGAAAGTAGCTCGTCAAAGTTTTCAGACGTAACTCGCAATGCCAATCTGTACTCGGAAGGATCTTCTAATCTTAGTTGTTGTAGCAACTAAGCGGAAGCTCCAGTAACGGATCTATCGCTTAACCATTTTCTCATCCAAAGTCTTTTATCCTTTATGATTTCTTCGTCTAATATATTAATCAACTCTGCTCTTAATAGTGCAGAGATATTCTTAATACATTCATTTTTCAATTGTCGCCGCATTACTCCCGAATTCATTTTTTTTAAACACAAAACGTCTGGTCACTTCAATAATTATCCAGGAATGAGATGAACCCACTGGCCTCATCTAAACAACACGGGCCAGGCCAGCGCTGGCTTGTCTGAGGACTGGGGCCAGCGTTACTGGCTTCGTCTAAACCTGGCTAAATCTAGATTTAGAGGAAGCCAGTGTTGCTGGCAGCCAGCGCTGGCTTGTTATTGGCCTCGTATAAACAGTTTATCAAGACAAGCCAGCACTGGCGGGAATAGAGCGCCCCGGGCTATTTTTCAAGCCAGTGACCTCCGCCCGCGTGCCCCGCACCCCCGCGCCACCGTGAGGACGCGTGTAGACGCATCGCGCCTAGAGATGGGCCAACCCGTATATATTTGAAACCGAGCTAACCGAGTTTAAAACTCATGTAAACCGGTTTCAACCCGAGTTAATCAAACCGAGTTGATAGGTCGAACTTACGCTTGCACACGTGCGTTTCATTCATATCATAAGGAGACGAGTCAAACCGAGTTCCATCAAGTTCAAGGATAATTCACCAGCTCGCGAAAAATCGGGTTTATTCGGCAATTTTTGTTCGTCCCTCCCACTCGCTCGCTCCGTCCGTCCGTCATCGGGACGCTGATTTGCGTTCGATCGGGCAATGCCGTCAATTTACGTCCCATCCGAGTAGCTCCAATAGAGAGTTTGGGAAACTTCAAACCGACTCAAACCGAGTTGAGCTCAACTCGGGTTGAACCGGTTTGACGAACTGAGTTGACACATCTCTAATCGCGCCAGTCACTGGCGCAAATCCGTAGTGTTCACGCGTTTGTTTTTGTTAAGATTTTCCGCAATGGCATGGAAATTGAATGAGGACGAAACATTAAAATTTGTTCAGCTGTATAGAGAGCACGAATGCTTGTGGGACAAGCGTTGCGATCCTTACAAAAATAAGCAAACGCGCGCTTCGGCACTAGAAGCCCTGCGTGATGGAATGAATAAAGGACTATCAATGAAGTTAAAGCAAAAATTAAAAGTATTCGAACTACTTACCATTTGGGAATCGACAATATCGAAAAAATCTACAAGATCTGGGGCAGGGGAGAATGTTTATAAGTCAAAGGCAATATGGTTTAAATAATGTGATTCATTTGTGAAGCCTGTTACAGTGAGGAGAAAAACAACAATAAGTAAGATCATAACATTGTTTAATTCAGGCCAACATTCATTAACATATACGACCAGGGTTGATATAAATCGCGATTTAAAAAAAAAACTCAATAGTCGGATTTATTTAATTAAAATTGGATTTATTTCAGTTTATATTATATTAGTACAAAACTATAGTATTGTTAATGTATACTACTTAATTGCCAAGGAACACTTCCTTCGTTCAATAAATATATTTTTATAAAGTTCTCTCTTCTTTCTTGCAATTTCTTATATTATTATTGCTACCTTGATTAGCAATACTCTGTAGAGCATGTATTTGGCTCCTCCATGAACCTGGCAGATGATTTCCCTCTATGCAATTAAAAATTATATTTAAAAAAAAACGGATTAACATTAAAAATATGGCGAAACATCAAACATTATAATAATCCATTTAAAAGCCAACTAAAGAATTGAAACCTGATTAAAAATATCAAATAATAACTATGTCAAAACTCAATTCTTAAATAATATAACAACAATTAAAATCTTACAAATTTGAATCTCGTAATTAAATCTATTTGGTTTATGCAATTTTAAATTATAAACGCATAAACAATAAAAATATGGCGAAACATCAAGCAATATAATAATCTATTTAAAAGCCAACTAAAGAATTGAAACAACTTGATTAAAATATATCAAATAATAAAATTAAATCAAAAATATAAAGCCGAAAATAATTAATTAAAACAAAAAGGTAAAAAGTCAAAAGACAATGTTCCTAGCCCCGGAATCGAACCCTCTTCTTCTAAGTCGCCTAGCCGCTCGTTATACCACTCGACCAGCAAAGCACATCTCACCCGCGACGAATTTCCCCAATAGTTCCACTAACCCGATTAAGACGAGGCGGCGAGGTTGTAGCGACACAGTTGCTTACACAGTTGCGTTATGTGTTATATACGCTAGGTATGCAGACGGGCTCTTCAGTAGTTCCGAGCCCGTAGGTCAATGTAATAGTCTTAACAATAAATTCACAGTTTCGCAGAAGTCCTTTGTTCATGTTTATATTCTCACCTAAACCTTAAATAGTAATAGCCAAATACACTTGTGCTAAAGTGGTGACCCCAGGTGTTTTGAACATTATTGCGTTTCGAGTTTTTAATTGGGAGTGAGAAATCCGCACAGGAATTCAAAAGTAAATGGAACTACTCATTTCGTGCAACATGTCTACGGGCGGTGACAGTGCGGATGGCCAGGATGGGAGCATGGCCATGTTGGAAGTCTTTGTGGGGCAGCTGGCCAGGCTGATGGTGAGAGTGGGTCAGTTGGAAGATGAGGTGCGCAGCCTGAGGAGACAACCCTCGGAGCCGGTTATGCAGGCAGCGGTCTCGGCGGGACGCGGCACACCCATCCGTACCTCAAGTCGTGGCGGCGGTCACGGTAGCAGCCACCGGCCAGGAGGGCTGGGATCGGGCGAGCCGAGCCAGCGAACGATTTTGCAGCTGACCCAGCGGGAGCCAGCGAGAGCCCGGTCGGATCCGACATGGAGATGTTTCTACCATTTTCGGTTTGGCGATAAGGCGACGAATTGTGTGCAGCCATGTAATTGGGCCGCGAGACATTAGCGCCAAACCAAGGTGGTAGTTAGAAAGTGCTAGTTTTTTAGTGCAGTGGGTAGTTTTCAGCCTAGAATAGTTTTTATTAGGTTTTAAAGTAGGTAATTTCATATCGTCTACTCGGAATGGTTATCGAGTAGTGCGCAGCTAGCTGATGCGGCATTCGCCGAAGGCGCGCATGCCCGTGCGGCGACCGGATGGCGGCCACGTCGACGCTAGGTATAGCCATATAGATGGCGTGTAACCAGTGATGTGTGGTTGTAAAATCAACATGTAGCTTATTGATAGCGAGGTAGGTTTTACCAAACTCTGGGTTATTTTGTATCTGACCGCTCCCAGGTAACGGTCCTTTTGCCGTGGATTACGGATTCGTCAGGAAAATTGTATTGTCTTGAATTGAGATGTATTGCTGGTAGATTTAATTTCAGTTAACCGCACCTACGTAGCGGTTATCATACCGTAAATTAGGTGACGTAGTTGGAAATGGTTTTACGGCGTATTGGATGCCCGTACATGTTCGCCGATACGCCGGGGCGCATAGCAACTCGTTAATTCCTTGCCACCTGGCGTAGGTAAGCAAATTTTGCTGAATCGTCAGGCCGCGCAATTGGAATGTGTGGTGTTAGGTTGCAGCAATCGGATGGAAAGTTTCTGTTCCTATTGTAATGTATTTTAGGTAGTGGTCAATATTCTGCGAACTAATTGTTACCAAGGCAAGTACATCGTCATCCGCACCTGGAATTGCCAGGTTTCGTGCACCAATTGTTTGTTTATTTTGTGTATTAGGATAACTAGTGTAAGTTGCTATTTTGTGTTTTTTTAATTTTTTTGGTATTTTCAAAATTTTTCTTTTTGTAAGGGGGGGGCTACTGTAGCGACACAGTTGCTTACCTAGCGTTATGTGTTATATACGCTAGGTATGCAGACGGGCTCTTCAGTAGTTCCGAGCCCGTAGGTCAATGTAGTAGTCTTGACAATAAATTCACAGTTTCGCAGAAGTCCTTTGTTCATCTTTATATTCTCCCCTAAACCTTTAATAGTAATAGCCAAATACACTTGTGCTAAAAGGTTACACACCAATTTATAACCACCCACACAAAGAAGGAAAACGTGACACCAAGAACTAAGACTTAATAGATACTTGTAGTGCGCTGCTGGTGTTATCGCCTCCACAAGATTATGAATTCTCAACTTGAAGATCTCTGAGCAGAACATTTTGAAGAAACTCTGTCCTTGCCATGGACAATGCTCCATATCATTCAAGGAAAATGGAAATAGGCCCCACAACCAGTTGGAATGAGGGCCAAATTATTGAGTGGCTGCAAGATCGTAATATACCCTGTGACATGTCCATGAAAAAGAAAGAGTTAATGGAAATAGAGCAAAAAGAGAAAACCAAGTTCGAAAAGCGGGCAGTCGATGAATTAGCGGTTGCTCACAATATTACAGTTTTAAGACTGCCCCCCTGCCACTGCGAATTGAACCCAATTGAATTAGTGTGGGCACAAGTAAAGTGGCATGTCGCGAAAAATAATAAAATAATAAATGGTACACGTCAAGCCACTCTTCCACGAAGGTCTGCAGCTGGTGACATCGGAACGCTGGAGATCTTGTATAGAACATGTCATTGTAATTAAAATTGAAGACCAAATGTGTTAATTAGACTATTATAACGCGCGGAAGCCCTAAACGCTCGTGATGGCTGAACGCGCGGCCTTAGCAACGCCGCTCCCGCCCGCGTGCTACACCCGCGGACGCCCAGCCGCAAGTTCGGAACTTTTAACAGACGACTCACGCGCGCCGTCGCTAACGCTACCGCAGCTCTTGCCTTATCTCTATATTCGTTATTGTTGTCATACCTATTGTCCTGTCCTAAAAGCTTGTGTATGTACAATTTCATTATTTAATATGAAGATTAAATGTCTTTCAAAAGTGACTACAATCTTTATACTATTTAATACCTGATGTAGTAGAACCATTTGTCATAAATACGGAGTAGTTCATCATCAATGAACTTAGTTGTTCGAAACTAGAAGATTAAATTATCTTTATCGAAAATCTGTTGTTTTTTTTCTAGTTATTTGTAACTACAGGGCTAAATACCTCCCATTCCTATCACAATTAGAGATGATAATGATTTCCGGACATTCTTGTACAGTAGACCCACCTAACCTAGTCCCACACTGAGTAAGGTTTGTACTATATAAACTATAAGTGCTTAACGACGATACCTATAAAAGTAAGTAAGTATAAGCCAATATAAGATTTCAAGAATGGAGATTTTTGAGTGGCTCAACAACCCCGTGATGTGACTGTACATGGGTAATAGACGACGTTAAACATACAGCCCGTGAGCACATAATAGCATTCGGGTTTGTACTCCTCTCTCACTCGCTCCCATACGCTCTATGCGAGTCTAGCCGACTTTACCCGAACCTGAATCCTATTCTAAGTGCTCACGGACTGTACTTATATAGAGAATTATATACATAGAAAACATCCATGACTTTCGTTTCACCAGGATACGTCGAAACTTTCACAAAATAATAGTATGGAAGAATTTCGGGAAGAGTTAGAAAGAGACAGAAAAAGATCAGCACGAGGGCCAGCATGCTGTACCATAGATGGCCACCTTAATTCCCCAATTACTGATGATGAAGTTAAATTTATACTTAAACACGACCAATTTTTCTGCAAACGCCACAGAGAGATAAAGGAGCTATTCAAGACAAAATTCAAGGGAATAGCCGAGTATGACAGTTACCCCGGATGTTACTGGCTCCTATTAGAAGAAGCCATTCCTAGCGCAGACGTCAAGTCCACTGCCCATCCGGACCTTAACCTAAAATACCTCATAGAAACTGCTATACTAAACGTCAAGGTTCACCATGAAGCCTATTATGGAGTGCAAATGGAATTAGAAGAGCGTTTAGAGCTTATGAGGAATTTGACACTCAAGCCAGGCATCAGAGATAGATACTTAGAAAAAATTCAGGCCGAGAGAATCAAAGAATCGATATCAACACGTGAAGTCCTTCTTGGCCACTTTTTAGAAGTAGGAAAAAACACGTGGGTCGAGAAGGAACTTACTATTGTCAAGGCAAGAGGGCAATACTATCTTTTCCCAACAACAATGCTGTTATGCTGCTTAGACAACATTCAGTCGAGATTTCAAGTATTGGTTAATGTTTACCTGAAGGACAACAACAGAGGCGAGATAACCCGCCACTACTTTAGCCTTCACCGATTGCTACTCAAAATAAGGTCAGGTCATAAAAATGCATTTTACTCATTAATGAAAGATTGAGATGCCCGGGTAATAGGAATGACTGTTGAGGATGAGGAAACCGATTTAGGTTTCAAGAACCTTAGCAACGAAATAGATGAAGCCGGGTCCCACATCTTAGATCTGAATGAACGCACGGAACTGATAAGATTACTTACTTGCCATGACATTGAATGTGATAGAGACGAAAGGGTACAGCTGTCCTTTTATTTCTCGAATCTTAGCAAGAATTATGGCCATCCAATCCTTGGTCCTACAGAAGGCATAAAACAGCTGAGAGAGAACTCCAAAAAAGAGATTAACGTAGATCCAGAGATTGCAAATCAGGCTGCTTGGAAATTCAGAGAAACCTTCTGCTATAACTTCTACAGAAAGAGAAATACTTATCCCAACATGGACTCATCATTGTGTGAAAACGCAACACTTAAACGATGTATAGAGGAAGACAGACTTCCATCTCGAACAGAAAGGGAGCTGATTACTTGCTCAGCTTGGAAAGGAATCGTTTTTATGAAGAATTTTGAATTGGACATGGACATTGACGAAAGAGACCTTCTCAAAGACACAGCATGCTCAACTCCAAGGAGTCTATTGTTTCTTCCATATGACCAGTGTGCATTCCGGCATCTTCATGATCAGCGGAAGCCTCAATGTAACAGCGACTTTGAACCCAGAGTACTTATAAGATATCTTAAAGGGGATGAAGGGGAGTTGGTCAGAAAGATTAACGAACAAGAGGCTGGATACTAGAGTCTGTCAAGCGAGTCGTGTCCATGACTATTTATCTGATTTCTTTATATGGCAACACTATTTAACTGTCAAACATCAGGTCATAATTTTTATTATAACCTCGTAACGTGACGGTTTTTGTTTAATTTGGTCGTATATTTTGAGTCTACAATGGCAAAACCTATCAAAGGGAGTGTTAGAAGTATGTTATATACTATGATCAATAAATATAATCATGTGAAGAGTGACTTAGATGACGTGATACATGAAAAGCGACGACTTTTGGATGAGATCGTGTTAACATCAGGTAGGTCGTCTAGAACATTTTGATAGTTTAGGCTCAATTATCATAATTTATATTTTTATTTAGCTTTTAAGTAGTGATGAGGTTGCATCTTACTCCAGCACTTAATATTGGCAGTCACTTTATGATATTATTCTCTGTTTGAACTAAAACTGTTAATGTTTTTCTGAATTTTTAATAACGTAACGTAACCTATATTGTTTTCAGGTACCTTGGATGATGAAATAAAAAATACAATTAATAATTTAGTTAAGCAACTCATAGCCATAGAAGATGATAAAAAAATTAAAACTGAAACAGACTACCTGACAAGAATATCTGCTATGACAGGTTAGTAGTTATTTTCTCATTTACATTCCTATATTTTATATGTAGATTATGTTCTCCTTATAAAGTGTTTTGAATTTATGAATGTGTTTGATACTGAACTTATGAATTTAACTTTCAGATGTAAGCGTTAAAACATTACGAAGAATAAAAAAAGAAGGGATAATAAACCAAGGTGAGTGGAACACGCCAGGCAAAAAGCGTCCACGACAGCCAACTGTAGCCAACCTTGATGATTTTGATTTATCAGTAATACGCAATAAAATCAACGAATTTTACTGTGTAAAAAAACAAGTTCCAACTCTACGAAGTTTGCTTGCAGATTTAAGAGAATCAATTGGATTTACTGGAAGTCATGAAACATTGAGACAATTATTACTCAATAATGGATTTGAGTTCAAAAAGAACCAAAATGAGAGAAAAGTTCTTATTGAAAAGTTTGAATTGTCTGCTTGGCGACATAGATATCTTAGAACAATTGATAAGAAGCGGAACCAAGGAAAATTAATAGTTTACCTTGATGAAACATATGTACACCAAAATTATAAAGTTAAAAAATCATGGCAAGGGCCATCCACAAGCGGAGTCATTGATAAAATATCTTCAGGAAAAAGGCATATTGTTGTTCATGCTGGTACTGAAAAGGGTTTCGTTCCCAATGCATTGTTAGTATTCAGTACCAAATCTAAAATGGCCGATTACCATGACGATATGAACAGAAATAATTTCATGAAATGGTTACGTGAAAAATTAATACCTAACCTAACCCAGCCCAGTGTCATTGTCATGGACAATGCTAGCTATCATGTAACACAAATCAATAAGCCACCAAATAGTAATAATTTAAAGGCTGAAATTCAGAAATGGCTTACTGAAAATAGAGTTCATTTTGAACCATACTTCACGAAGGCTGAGCTTTTGTGCCTTGTCAATGAAAATAAAACAACTCCGATATATGAAGCGGAAGAAATTTCAAAAGAGCATGGTCATGAGGTGTTGAGACTACCACCATATCATTGTGACTTGAATGCAATCGAACTTATATGGAGTTTGGCGAAACGAAAAATTGCTAGCAAGAACATAGGAATTCCAGGCGAAGAAATGGAGAACCTAATAAAAGAATGTTTTGATAGTGTCACAGCCAACGATTGGAAAAAATGCACAGATCATACTATTAATGTAGAAAATAAGTATAAAGTTCGGGACAAGATAACAGAAACGGAATTGGAACCATTTATAATTTCTGTGCGTAATGATGATACTGACAGTGACTTCTCTTATGAAGGTATTGAATTTTTAGATTCTGATTTTGGTACTGATTCTGGTTAATAAATACTTAATTTGAAATATACTTTTTTAATTTATTCCACAAGGAATATACATTTTAGTCCTAATTCCACAAAAATTGGTAGGTAAAGCCTACCTTAGTTTGTGAGCACCAGTCATTTCTTGGCTTTTAACACATTGTTTCAATCAAAGTAATAAAAAAAATAGCTGCATAAATTCAAGTATCAATCATGGTTTTCAGCGTACTATCAGTGTTGACATCTAAAAGATTTTTGAAAATACCGCCTTTTGCAAGGGACACGACTCGCTTGACAGACTTTATAACCATCAGAGAGACGACATATCACAGCTTTGTCGAAAAGAGCGGGAACTCAATGAGCTCGGTAGGGTGTTTTGCAAACAGACATACGAAATGAGACTAATGCAGGTGTCTGTTGAGAAATCGGTGAGTAACAACATACTGCCATTTATACGCGAGCAGACAATTACAAACACAGAGCTTGAAGTGACAAAGAGAATGGATAAGGTTGCCTCCTCTATCCAAGATGAGGGACATCTCAACATTAACTTGGACCTCTCTAAGTGGAACCAACTTCAACGCCACGAACTTAATCAGGTTATCTTTAAGGACCTTGATCTCCTGCACGGACGGACCAATCTCTACGAAGATTCACATCATTGGTTCAACCGATGTGTAATACTTTTGTCTTCTCGACTTACCTCACCCAAAATCGGAGCCGACGGTTTGCCTGAGGAGGGAGGTTTTTGTCATTATGACCAGTACGGCGGACTAGAGGGTATGAGACAAAAGGCATGGACCATCACAAAAGAAAAATGTTACAGAGTTGCCAAGATATATTTACTACTTTCAGCAGCAGGCAAGACCGTGGCAAGGCGGAGGCGAGGCAGCAGCAAGAGGCAGAGGCAAGGAATAAAAGTAAACAAGACGCCAAAGCTAATGAGGCGCTGTTTGTGCCCGGGTGTCGCTCGTTTGTTTCGGAAATGGATCGGAAGCCGAGGTCGAGGCGAGCACAGTTTGACAACAGTAAGGCAGGCTGCAGGGGCCTCACTTTGAAAAACGAAGCTCGCAACGAAGCCCGCAACTTAGATCGAACGAAAGCCGAATGTGATTGCTACTATGAAGGAACTTCGGACTCTCGCTTTTCGTTTCGGAGCCATAGACCGTCTTCGAATTGAGCAACGTGAATGGAAAGAACGAATGAATATCAAAGACGTGTTACTTACATAGCGTTTAAAAACCGGTAAATGTAATTTTGTCTTGAAACGCCGAGAAAAAAAATTATTTTGCTTGTACAATAACCAGCAAAATAACAAGCAAAATATCACAACTTTAAATATCTGTGCAATAAACAAAATTCATTTTTTGAATTGGTTTTCTGACTTAAAAATAATCACTGAATCAGAAAAGAAAATATAATTAAAGTAAAACCAAACCATGCAAAACGTAAGTTATTATTACAATCTTTTAAGTATTTTGTTTTACCTGTCCCGGTTTCTGTAATGGAATCTTACAAGTTGTACCCGTAACAGACGCTCGAACTTGGTCCGGGCCGGACAACGGATTTGGTTCGCTCCGACCCAGACCCGGCCGTCTGTAGAGCGTCTTCGGACCAAATCGGTTTATCGGTCGCTATTTATTATAATGTTTTAATTAACTGTTCACAGGCGGCACCAGACGGCGGCGGTCTCGCCAACGCCAACAGGCCGACCTGCGCGTGCGGCGGCTAGAAATGGAAGATTTAAAAATCGCAGAACTAGCAGCTATCCGCGCAGAACTTACTAAATTAAGAAAATCACTAGAAACTTTAACCGGGGCCTTAACCATCTGCGAGAGTCCCCGCTTTAATATTATAAATGGAAAGTGACTTTGTTTTGTTAAGCTTTCACAGCTATACCGCTGAACCGATCTCGATGAAATTTGTTTTGGAGATAGTTTGATTCCCAGTGAAGGACAAAGGATACGTTTTATCTCGGAAAATTGAACAGACGACTTCTACGCGGACAGAGTCGCAGGCAAGAGCTAGTCACTTTCCTACATTTGTATGCCCTCGGGCACCACATAGTGATACAGCAATATAATTAAACATCGTGTAATTAACCTATGTTGGACAAATAAATTATTTTGAATTTGAATTTGAATTTACATATTATAAATGTAAGTCCCCCGTCTCGCTGAGTTTGTTGCTGGGCGAATTTTAGAAACCTTTACACGGATTTTCGAACGGTTTTTACCAATTAAAAAAGGGATTATCTAGGATAGTGTAATGTATGGTTGGTATGTTGTTCATGTCAAGTCAGATGTATGGTTAGTATGGCTGTTATGTGAAGCCTGTCTCTTGTCAGTCTTGTAATAAATGTTATAGCGAACGGCCGTGGTTTCATTGATCTAAGCTCCCATGCGTTCCCAGTTATCCCGAGTTTCTTCAGTGGCGACGAGAACATCGATTACCACGCGTACACAACTAAGCGCTTGATAAATTTTGAATTAGACGCGTTGCGGTTGTCCGTTGGAACGTCATAGTAGCGAGTCGCGATGGCGGTTGGAAAGATCGGGCCGTTTGACGTAGCCAAGGACAATTGGGACACTTACGCGGATCGTTTGGGTCAGTACTTCATAGCAAATGCTGTAAAAAGTGATGTTAAAGTGGCGATTTTAATAACGGTTATTGGCAATGACGCGTATGAGCTGATGATAAATCTTTGTACGCCAGACAAACCGTCGACTAAAACATATGAGGAGTTGGTGGAGCTTATGAAAGGACATTTGAATCCGAAACCTAGTTTACTGGCAGAAAGGTTTAAATATAGGCAGCGGATACAGAAACAAGGGGAAAGTATAGCATTGTACGTGTCGGAGCTTAAGAGATTAAGTAAGGATTGCGGATTCACGGCTGACGGCTTGAAGGAGAACTTACGAGACCAATTTGTGTGCGGATTGGTAAACGAGAATATTCGGCAGAAGCTGTTTACTGAGGACGACAGCATTACGTTCGAAAAGGCGTATAAGCTTGCAGTGTCGATGGAAGCGGCAGAGGCAAACGCGGCGTTGGTGGAAGATGGTACTAGAGGCAAGAACGGCAATAGTACGCTAACTGCCGCCGCTGCTTCCGTAAATAAAATGGGTTTCGTCGGTGGGGCAGGCGGACGCGGAACGACAGGCGGGCGCACGGCTGTGAGCTGGCGCGCGGGTCGGGGCGCATCGCGGCCTGACGTCGGCAGTGGTCCAAGCGCTACGAGCGGAGCGGGCAGTGAGAAATATCGACCATCAAGTTATGGTGCGACCGAGCGGGGCCACAAGAGCGGGAGTTTTGATTGTAAAGTTTGTGGTGGCAAACACAGCTCGGATACGTGTAAATTTAAATTATATGTCTGTCGTATATGCAATCAGGAGGGGCATTTGAAGGCCTCTTGTCGATTACACGGTTTCTCGCCGTGAAAATCTACGGTTAATTCGCCGCGTTTAGGCACGGTCGTCAGTGTTGTATGAATCATTATAAGAGCTTGTCGACATGCACGGTGGCGCCACGGCACGGCGCCGCGGCCGTGTACGCCGTGTCTGCCCCTCGGCGCGCCGCGTCTACGCACGGCGTGATTTTCACCAGTGTTGTATGGCAGTCTATCGGGGTGTGTCGACGGCGCCGGACGTACGCACGGACTCGTGACCGTTTATATACGCTGTTTCGCGATTTATTTATAAAATGAACATAAATCAAGAATTATTAATTACGTTGATTCAAGAGAGGTCTGTAATATGGGATAAGACCATAGATGATTATAAAAATAAGCGACTTAAATATGATTCCTGGAAAGAAATATTTATTCATTTCCAGCCCACATTTGAAGATTTGAGTGGTGATGAGAAAAACAAATTTGGTAAGTTACAGATATTTAATTATTAACTTTTTACTTATTATGCATAGTTGTTTTGATAGGAGAGGCGACCTTCGTTAGATACAAAATATTGTGCAAATCTGTTGCGAACTTCATTAGCCGCCAAACTTCCGCGAACTGCATTCGTGATAGGTAACTGGATTAGTTCCGATTCTGAATCAACGGGGGACTCATTTTCACTCGCATTGTGAAACTGAAAGTTTTCCTGCTTATGTATAAAATTTTGCAAAACACAACATGTTTTCACAATATCAACTGCCAAATCGATGGACACATTCATTGGCCGGTGAAAAATTCGCCATTTATTGGATAAAATGCCAAACGCACATTCAACAAATCTTCGCGCTCTTGTGAGTCTGTAGTTAAATGTACGTTTTATTTGATCAAGCTGATGACCTCCAAATGGACGAAGCAAGTGATAATGCAAAGCAAAGGCTTCGTCCGCAACGAACACATATGGCAAATCGTAGTCAGTTCCAGGCAAACGTGTTGCATCGGGTAGATTTAATCCGTTGTTTGTTAATTTTTTCCAAAATGGGGTCTCTTTAAACACACTGGAATCACACTCCTTTCCGTAGGCGCCAACGTCAACAAATATAAAGTTGTAATCGCTATCTACTACTGCCATCAAAACTATAGAAAAAAAATGTTTGTAATTTAAAAACATCGAGCCACTATCAATTGGCTTAATAAGTCTGATGTGTTTTCCATCGACCGCCCCTAAGCACAGCGGAAAGTTGGAAGATTCTTGAAATTTGCGTGCAATGTGTAGCCAGTCTTCTTTAGATGGCATGTTCATATATTCTTTATAGAGTTCTAACCAAATGTAGTGGCATACTTCACGTACGATGCAACTTATGGTTTTTATTCCAATTCTATAGCTGTAGTATAGGTCAGTAAAGGTATCCCCTGTTGCTAGATACCTGATGGTAGGTTCACACGCGCGCGGGCTGTCAGTCTCTCCCGCGCTTTCGCGACGAGTGGATCTATTCAACGTTGCTAAGAAAGTCGCTACGATCGGAGATTACAACATGGCGGAATGGTCAAACGAGACAATTTTGACGTTCCTGGAATATTACCAGGAAGAAGAAGTATTATGGAACCCCGGACATAAATTCCATAAGGACAAGAAAAAAATTCACGATGCTTGGACGAAAATTGGTAGATTACTAAATGTGTCAATCAAGGATTTGAAAACAAAAAAGGAGACCCTAATGGGAACATTTAGGCGTCATCTGAAGAAAAAACAAGAATCTATGCGATCTGGTGCAGGTAGGTACTTATACTTTATGTACAGTTTTACGTACAGTTGCACCTTTTCAAAAGCTAAAAATAAAAATTAATTAGTTCATTATTTATTTTTATTTTACCTAGGCTTAGTCCAAGATTGGTTTGGTTTCAAATCCGAAGGTCCCAGGTTTGATTCTCGTAACACAACATTTTAGTGATTAATCATATTTTTCAGGGAGTGACGAGATATATGAACCCATTTGGTTTGCATACCAGATAATGGAGTCCTTTCTGCTGCCCGTTTATACCAGTAGGGCTACACTCAACACAGAAGAGGTAAATAAATTAGTTTCGTATGTTTTAATAATTATATTTAAATAAAGGTACTATTAGTATTAGTAACTTAATAGGTACATATTAGTTTGATAAAAATAGTTTTTTTTTCCTGGCGGCACGGTACGCCGGAGGTCATGGGTTCGAGTCCCGCCTGTGTCATTTATTTTTCAGTTTTTTTCTATTCTACATGCGTTAAAACAAAATAGTTATACATTTATATAATTTTAACATAATATGTAGGTAGGTACATTGTTAGTGGATAGCCCTATAAAAATATGAAGAAAATTCGTCCCTGATTCCTCTAGCGTTCAGAGGTGATCTTCGTGCTATCATTGGCAAATCTCTTATAGCGTTACCTGCGTTTGTTCGCCACGATCCAGGCCTTGTCAGATTGCCGTTATCATCGTATTCATCAAACGTTCCTGGAGGAGTATATCTTGCTGCGGAATTTTTACTGTTTCTGAGAAAGTTGTGTAGCAGTACACATGTCATTGTCAATTGTGATACAATATCTGGATCCAGATCAATTGGTCGTCGAAATATTCTAAATACTGCACTTAAGATTCCGAATGTGTTTTCCACCATAACTCGGGATCTGGACAGACATTTATTAAATATCCTTTTTTGTGAATCCGAATCATGATTGCCAGGGTATGGTTTCATTACATGTGTACTGAGTGCAAAAGCACCATCGCCTATGAAGACATATGGCAAATCAATATTTGATCCGGGAAGAGGACATGGTGTGGGTAGATCTAATTCGTTTCTACAGATTTTTTTCCATAACAATGAATTGTTGAATACACCACCATCACTTATTCTTCCTTGGCTTCCTATGTCGGCAAATATAAATTTATAATTGCTATCCACTAGTGCCATTAGAACAATGCTAAAAGTCTTCTTATAGTTATAAAACTCGGTTCCACTGTGATAAGGGTTTTCCATTACGATATGCTTGCCGTCTATTGATCCGATACAGTGTGGAAATTTTCTTCTAAATCCTTTTTCGATATCTAACCAACCGTCCGCTGTTGTGGGCATCTGAAATAATAATAGCATATATTAGCATTAAATTAATTAAAATACCTTTTTTACAGACACCATCAACGTCATCAGAATCACATGATTCACAAATACCAAAGGAACCCTTTGGAGATGAAACAACACCGGAACTACATGAAGCTATCGACAACGAAAGAACTGATAGCGAAGTGATGGAAACATTTCAATCGCCAAGGACTCCTACTCAAGCAAAAAATAGCCGTCGTCGCTCAGTACCTAATACAGCCGAGCAGCAAATGGCTACAGCGTTCGGTCAATTGACTAATGTTTTAGGACAACGTCAATCACATACTGCAATTAAAGAAGATGATGACTGCGATCTCTACGCCAAGCTTTTGGCTATAAAACTGCGAGAACTGTCCAAAGACGAACGTAAATTAATAATGTATGAAATAGATGGCATATTTGTTAATAGAATTCAGTGCAGGCTACCTAGACGTGAAACACCATCTCCACTATATTCAAACCCATATTCTAGACCACCGTCAGTATCGACTTCATGCAGATCACAAGCGAAACGAAGCCGACCTTCAAGTACTTTAAGCTCATATTCCGAACCAATTTCAAACATTCATGCATCAAATCAACCTGTTGAACTCTCATCTTTTCAGTCTGCAAACACACACTTAATCCAGTCAGACATTTATTCAGTCCAATCTCCATATGTTCAATCCGCAAACACGTACTCAATCCAACCCGCACACACACAATCCGCAAACACGTACTCAATCCAACCTGCACACACACAACCCGAAAACACGTACTCAATCCAACCTGCACACACACAATCCACAAATATGGACTCAATCCAGACTAAACCTAACATTATACAAATTGCATTAGGAAATTCATTTGAAACATTTGGATCTAATGAAACAAGTGAACCATGAATGAACCTAATAATTAATTGTCATTGTTTTTGTTTGCCAAAAATTTTGTTGTCAGTGTCTGATTTTTGTCTTTGATATGTTTATTTTAGTTCAGTAATTTTTGTAGTGATTTGTGTTTATTTTGTCAATAAAAAACCTTAAAAATATAATTACCTTTACTTCATCTTTTAGAACTTCATTAAGAGCTCTAGAGACTTCCCGTATAATTCCTGATATAGATGCTTTGGAGACTTTAAACAGATAGTGTAGACTTCTGTAGCTATCACCAGATGCTAAAAATCTTAGCGTCATGATAAGACGAAATTTTGCTGGAATAGCTTCTCTGAAATCTGTGTCTTGCTTAGAAATTATCGGTGAAATTTTACTCAGCAAAATTTCAAAATCAGTAAAGGTCATTCGACAAAAATTATCGAACTCTCCAGACGGTTCACGCAAGAGCTCATCAAATTTTTCTTCTATGAACTCCCTGTAAACGAAAAACAAATTATGTATTTTAGGAGCCCTGGAAGTGTGAAATACACAGGGTGTCCCACGGCGATGCTTCATCGAGGGGAAGTACCTTAAAATATTGAAAATAGAGCAATTTACAATAAACAACTGCATTCACAGATTCTTTTTAATTCTACGAATTTTAATATTTTGTTAAAATTTTAAATTAATTTTTATTTTTTTAATTAAAATCTGTGAATGCAGTTTAAATTGTTTTTAAAAATAAACTAAAATCATAAATGGGTAATTTTGTAAGCATTTTACACCACTGAATCACGATCGGAGAAAACACAGGTACTTACTTGGTACGATTTTTGTGAACTGTTATCATCCACCACCTTCTTTGCAGTCTTTTTCTTTTTCTCCGTCGTTCATAATTTTGTTTCTTTTTCCAATAAAAATAAGTTAAGCCAAAGGATATCGCAGCAACAACACCGAGATCCTCGCTGCTCGCCATTCTGACACTGACTGATACGACGGCGTGCGTGTGAGCTTGAATGTCCGCCGGCCCGAGACGGGCTGCATGCCGCGCAGCCCGCCAGGTAGCCCGCCGGGCTGCACGGCGCGCGTGTGACCGTAGCATGAAATATAAAACAAAACGGTTCAGGTTCAAATACTCGCATTTTAGGTCGGGGTCGGTTCAGTTTAGGTCGGGGGTTTTTGTAAATTTTGAATTTAATTATTATTATTTATTTATTTTCAGGGAAAATGGTGATGAAGAAGTGGACTAATATGAAAGATAGTTGGATAAAATATGACAAAAAAATTAATGAATGTAAGTCTGGTTCTGCAGCAAAAAAAATAAGAAAATATATGTTCTATGATGAAATGATGTTCCTAAAAAAAATTGTTGAGCATCGCAAGACCGTGTCTAACATGACTGAACATGTTAATGATTCTAGCCTCAGTAATGAAAATATTGATAGTGCAGCTGAAGTCCTAAATTAATCAAGCTCGGGAAACACTGAAAGGAGTGAGACGCAAAGGGCTAAAAAAAAAAGAAAAAATGAACTAAGTGAAGTTGACATTAGGTTTATGAAGTTTATGGATTCAGCAGAACGAGATGAGAAAGAGAAAAGCCGTAGTATGAACTTTTTTATGGGAATCGCTGATACAGTTGACAAGTTTAGTGATGAAAATATGATCAGTTTCAAGTAATTTCAATAATTAAAATGATTCAACAAAGACAGTGTACTCAGTATACACCTACATCAAGAAACCAATGGGATCAAGGCCATCAAGGATATCTAAGTGGTACAGCATCCTCAAATGCGCAATCGTCAACATATGGATATTCTACAGCTACTAGATCGGGCTTTGGAATAAATCGTCCACAGACGTCTTCTCATGATTTTGGACACGGTTCTGGTTTCGAGCCAATCCACTACCGACCTGAATCGCAATTATCTGCACATAGTGTAAATGCGGAAAGTATCTCGGCAGATTCTCAAGGTTCTATTGAAGACGAATTCGATTTTAGTACCACATTCGAATAGCACATTCAGCGTAGTGTATTCTTTAATTTGCTTGTTCTTAAAGTAATAATTAATAAGATTTGATAATAAGTAATAATTTTGTTTGTGTGCAATAAACAATTTTAAACTAAAATATGTCATTTAATTTTGTACCTACTTACCTCAGAGTTACAGCCAATCTTTCTGCGGGCGATATACTCTCTCGCATAAAAGTATCTTGATGTTTTAGTTTCTGGGATAATTTTTGGAGCAAGTTGTCGAATGTAGTTTTCTGCATTCTAAAATAATTGTAAAACTTGTCTTCATCTTCTCTCAATTGATTCTTGACAAGTGTATGAAACGCGCCATATTCCTCCCTTTTTTCTAAAATCGGATGTATCCAAAACCTTACTTCCCTTTTTTTTTCTATTTTCTTCTTCCTATATATGTAATAAGCAACTATATTTTTTTTTTCGTAAGAAAATTCATGACGCAGCACGTCCTACAACAGCGCTAGAAAAAGCGCTACTAACCAGTACTTAGCCAATGTCTCGCGCGGTGATTTTGCCGTGTCATGTACAAGCTAGCACGTTTTTTCAACCGTACGGCTTACACACCGTACGGTTGAACAACCGTGTAATCGACAAGAGGCCGAAGAGGATGTGTTCCAGATGGAAAAACAGTAACATGAATTATATGGAAGGGCAGAAGGAAGGAGTCTTCTTCGGCCAGGACGATAGTGGAAGTGATGAGGTATTCATAGACATTAATCGTTTATCAATAGGACAGTGTAAACCGATTATTATTCCTCTCAATGTCAATGATCATAACATTGATATGGAATGTGACACGGGAAGCGCCATCTCCTGTATTAGTTACGAACTGTATATAAAAATGTTTAGTAATTTACCCATGAAACCGTGCAAGTTAGTTTTAAGGTATTATACAGGAGAGTTAGTGCGCCCGGTAGGTGTAATAAAGCCTTTAGTTAGGTATAAAGGTACGGAGAAGACGTTAGATTTGTACGTTATTAAGAATGGGAATACCACGTTATTAGGTCGTCAGTGGTTAGCGGAGATGGATATATCGGTGTCAGCGTTGCAGTATAGCTCACATGATAGGTCTTACGACGGCAAACCAAGCGATGTTAAATTTAACGAGCGGGAATTCAGTTCCAGATTTTGTGAGGTGTTTGCGGACGGGCTTGGACGGTTCACGGGTGGGGCTGTGAGCATCCACGTGCGCGAGGGCGCGAGGCCCGTGTTCCTACGCGCGCGCCCGCTGGCGTACGCGCTGCGCGAGCCGGTGGAGCGCGCGCTCGACCAGTTAGTGCGCGACGACATCCTCACGCCCGTTGACCGCTCGGACTGGGCTACTCCGATCGTGCCGGAGGTAAAGAAGGATGGTTCTATCCGAAATTGTGCTGATTTTAAACTGACACTGAATAAAGTATTAGAAGTCGACCGTTATCCGCTACCAAAGGTGGAAGATATACTGACTCGTTTACACGGGGGAGAGAGGTTCAGTAAGATTGACCTATCGCAAGCGTATGCACAGTTTGAGTTAGATGAGACACGGAAGTATACAGTAATTAACACGCACAAGGGCCTATTTATGTATAAACGTTTAGTGTATGGTTTATCGTCAAGCCCAGGAATCTTCCAGCGTCATCTTGAGCAATTGTTTGCGGATATGCCATTTGTCGGGGTTTTCCTCGATGACATAATTATAACCGGTTTAGGAACATCGCAGCATTTGAGTAACCTGAATGAAGTTTTCGAACGCCTCAAGGCAAGCGGTCTTAGGGTTAAAAAAGAAAAGTGCTCTTTATTTAGGCCATGTCATAAGTAAAGAAGGGGTGCACACGTGCCCGGAGAAAGTGCAAGCGATAGTGAGGACGCCGGCACCCAAAAATGTGTCAGAGTTGAGGGCATTTATTGGTATGGTGATGTATTATGGAAAATTCGTAAAGGATATTAGTACAGTGTTAACTCCTCTTTATAGGTTATTACGAACCGGGGTTAAATACGTTTGGGGTGAGGAGTGCCAAACGGCTTTCGATCGGGTGAAGCGGGCGCTGAGCACCAGCCAGGTGCTGGTGCACTACTCGCTAGACAGGCCGCTCGTTTTGACGGCGGACGCGAGCTCCGTTGGTGGACGCTTTCAGCCGCAGAGCGGTCGTATTCACAAATTGACAGAGAGGCACTGGCTATTATTTATGGAATAAGGAAGTTTCATCAGTACTTATACGGTAGGAAATTTTTATTGAGGACAGACCATAAGCCGTTGACGTATATTTTCGGTAATAAGGTAGGCATCCCTGTTATGGCAGCATCGCGTTTACAGAGGTGGGCCATTTTGCTCTCGGGTTATACGTACGATATTGAATATGTGTCGTCGGTGAAGAACTGCGCAGATGCGTTGTCGCGGCTACCACATCCGACGGATAGGGACGAAAAGGTGAACGAGGTTACGTACTTAAACTTTGTAGAAAAGTTTTTACCAGTTACGAATAACGATGTCCGGGTAGCCACGTCCCGGGACCCATTTTAAGTAAAGTCATGGTTTGCGTACAATCAGGCTGGCCAGCGCATTGTGATGAGGAGGTGCTAAACCCGTATTTTGTGAGGCGACACGAATTGTACGCTGAGAGAGGGTGCATAATGTGGGGCTATAGGATAGTAATACCTTTGGTATTGCAAGTTACTATTCTGGAACAATTACATGCTAGTCACATGGGAATAGTGAAAACAAAGTCACTTGCTCGTAGTTTCGTGTGGTGGCCTAATGTAGATAGGGACATTGAGGCAACCTGCCGGCAGTGCGTTACTTGTGCGCTCGAGGCGCCGGCACCGCCGCGCGCGACACCGCAGGCGTGGCCGTACTTACCCCAGCCGTGGAGTAGGCTGCATATCGACTTTCTGGGTCCATTTCAATGTAAAACGTTCTTGGTAGTGGTTGATTCTAGTTCAAAATGGATTGAAATCGTTGAAATGAACCAAACCCGGGCATTAGCAATAATTAAAGTGTTGAGATCTCTGTTTGCGCGTTTTGGTATACCCATGGAAGTAGTTTCAGATCAGGGTCCTCCTTTTACAAGTACAGAGTTTAAAGTTTTTTTTAAATCATAATGGAATCAAGCAATCGTTTTCTCCAGTTTATCATCCCGCATCAAATGGAGCAGCGGAGAATGCGGTCAAGTTGTGTAAGCGAGCCATTAAAAAAGCTATAAGGGATAAAGTGGATGTGGACGCTGCCTTGCAAACTTACTTATTAGCGTATAGGAATAGCCCTCATAGCACGACGGGGGAAAGCCCGGCGATGCTGTTGCAACGTAGACCGTTGCGGTCACGCTAGGACTTACTTCGAAGCGACCGCGCGCGGCAGGACCAGGTTGAGCGGGCGCAGCGACGCCAGGGGGAAGTGGGTGCTGTTCCGGCTACACTTCAAACCGGGGACGAAGTATGGGCTAGGAATTACGGGGTTGGTGATAGGTGGATAGAAGGTACCGTAGTAAATAAGGAAGGTTCGCGTAGGTATATAGTGAACAGCGATGACGGTCGACATCTAACTAGGCACGTAGATCAAATTCGGAGAAAATCACACCGCTCCAGTCTAGTATTTCCGGATACTCCGCCCACCGATTCGGGAGACAGGAAGGATGTTATCGGGCAGTCATTGGCTAGGGTGCCGGTGGCAGAGAGTGCTAGTGGAACGGAGAGGGAAGAAGTACGGGAGAATGAGCCACTGATGCCTAGAGTAGGAGAGCAAGCGACGGTCAGTCCTGCGTTCGCACCGGCACCGTCGCCGCCGCCACCGCCGTCGTCGCCGGCTGGCGAACCACAGACGCCCGTGAGCCGTCCTGTGAGGTTTCGCAAACCACCAAAGAGATATGGGTTGGAATTTGACTGAACATCGTTGTGTGAGTTGATGAACTATGCTTGCTCGCTGGTGTGTTGTTTAATTAGTTTGATAGAAGGGTTGAGTTGTAATTGTTTAGTCAGTGTTAGTAATTAGCGTCACTAATTAGCAGGGAGGTGTAATGTATGGTTGGTATGTTGTTCATGTCAAGTCAGATGTATGGTTAGTATGGCTGTTATGTCAAGCCTGTCTCTTGTCAGTCTTGTAATAAATGTTATAGCGAACGGCCGTGGTTTCATTGATCTAAGCTCCCATGCGTTCCCAGTTATCCCGAGTTTCTTCAGATAGTTACAGACTATTATTTATAGATTTGCTATTTATCATAGTGTTGCATATAATCTGTTCACAGGCGGCACCGGACGGCGGCGGCCTCGCCAACGCCAACAGGCCGACCTGCGCGGGCGGCGGCGAGAAATGGAAGACTCAAAAATCGCAGAACTAGCAGCCATCCGCGCAGAACTTTGCAAATTAAGAAAATCTATCGAGTGTTCAACGTGGCCCTTATGATTGCGCTGGTCAGCCGGCGGCGGCAGCGCAGCGGGCGACGCGGGCGCGCGGCGGTGCGGGGCCGCCGGCGGCGGCGGCGGCGCAGACGAACGCGGTTGATTTTGACCATTATTTAAATAATAGTTTTGATTATTATTATTATTATTCCCAGAACTGGGCGCAAAGCGACACAGTTGTCTGTGATGAGACTTGTTGCAGTACCTACAACTTGAGGTTGATTTGCATGACACAAGAGTATGACGGACACTTAAACAGTTCACACAACCATTGCACTTTTTAATTATATTATATTTCTCAATCGGGGTTAACCTTGAAAATGGTTCGCATTGATATAAATTCAAGTGTCTGTTACTATTGCAATAACCACATGCGGGACTCGTATCGTTTACAAGGAACGTTTGACGCGGGTGGGTCGAAGTGAGCGCTTCGCTCCCAAGCGCACGACCCGGCCCCGGGCGAGTGGAGACAGCCGACGCGGGCGTCGTGCGTTGTAATATCTTCGTGTTCGCGGATAAAAGAAACAAACTCATCATAACGCGGAAAGGAATTATTTTTATCTAACGACATTTCAAATGCTCTCGCCGTTTCCGAATCTAACTTTCGTAAACCCAAATGCACAAAAATAAAGTCGTCTAAATCCTTTATTTTTAGCTGCTTTAGTGCCGCAACTGACGTAGAAAACTGATCAATAAATTGCTCCAAATTAACCGAAGTGGTTTTGCCAGGCATCAGCGGCTTTAAATGTAATATTGTTTCGAAGTAGGAAACTGCAATCGCACGCGAATCCTCGTACTTAGCTATCAACGCGTCATACAATAATTTATAGTTATCTGCGGTAGGCGAGATGCCTATGCATATGCTTTGAGCCTTACCCTTCAGTTTAGACAATAAATACTGAATGCGTGCGGAGTCCGTCAGCGAAGTGTTATAATGAACAATTGTTCGAAACGTCTCGATAAATAATGGAAATTTTTGAATATCTCCATCGAAATCCGGAATTTCAATACGCAGTAGCTTCGGCGATGATACTTGTGATACGTTTTCCGAACTAATTGGTACATTTGAAAATTTCTCGAAGGCCTGCTTAATTGCATAATACATATCATCGAATGCCCACAACGATTCAAAGCTGGGTAGATACTTTGGGTCGAATTTCAACGTTTTTGAATTTATTAAATCGACTAACTCGATAAACTCAGTGCGTAAATTAGTTACATTTCCAGCTTGTAATAAAAACAAAGATTTTTGCTCGCGGCTTGATTTAGGTATTGATTCGTAAATAGTTTGAATACGTGCGAAGTACGAATCGCGTTTACTTATTAAAAGTTTTATTTCATCATTTTTGTCCGGCATATTTTGTATAGAATACTTCAACTACCCGACCAACGGCGAATGTATTATAAAAATACGGGTGAAAAGAAATGAAATAGACAGAAGATACAAAATGGCCCTAGGTGCGAGCGAGACGAAGAGCGTTATGGCGTGAGTATTCTGCTATGAACAATGGCGGCGTAAAATGTTCATTCGTTCGTACACAGGAATTCTTTGGCGGTTGAATGCAAATAAGAATCTAATTAGGAGTTGCGGTTTAGTTGCAAATGATATTAAATTAATAAAATAGCGGTAAAACCCAAGCCTCAATGGCTTATAGGTGCGAACAGAAGCGTAGTTTAAGCAGAATTTAAAGTTAAATATCGGGAAAAATGGCGGACGCCGAACCTACTTTTACGTAAATTTCGACAATGGAAGTTTATTTTTTAAAAGGGGACAAACACAACTAAACGTCCGGTTCGAAGACCAAAAATTGGTGTAGCATAATTTAGTGGACTGTATAGGATAGCGGGTTCTCACGTCTGTGTTATTCTTTCCCAAAAACTAAATAAACTGTACAGGCGGCGGGAGCGCAAAATACCCAAAAGTACATCAAAATCTCATGTAAAACAATGATAACCACTCACCAACTTCAGCTATTCGGGATATCTTCAAATTCACTGCACTGAAGTCCAGACACCAGATTATTGGCAATATTGAGCGGCGCGGGAGCAGAACACGATGCTGTCGCTATGGCGGATTTTTGAAGCTGACATGACACTCGGGATAGGGATGCGACCAAATCGATCGAGCGCGTAACTAGTGTTGTTCTAGCGCCTTCGATTGTCCGATTCACTTCCATTGAGAGAGGGTGTCTCAAATGCTACATAAAATTATGAAAATACTTTATGGGCTCAAACAATGATAATTTCAATTCATTGTTAATTTTAAGTTTCTTTGTTTATGTGTGTATTTGTAAGGGCCCGTAGAAATAATCAATTTATAATAGGCCGCCCCGTGCAATATAAAATATTAATTTTTACGCATTTGAACGTAAAATTAATTGTTATTTTGTTAGTATTAAATACGATCGTTTCTAGATCTATATTTTAAACTCGGAATATGAGTTAAAATACTATTTATCCTTTGTCCTTAGAACTCGAGGCTGATCACCCGTTGTAAGGCACAAAGTTTAGTGTTAATTAATCCAAATAATACTAATAATTTCAATAGTTTTACTGAAACTCCAAGTGAGTCGAGTAACAACCACCACGCTAACGTCAATGTTCCACAACCAAATTTGGAACAAACGAGTGGTAAAGCTATTTTAAGAGCAATACCTAATGCTCATTAATCAGATAACCGAGAAGATATCTGATCTCTTTGCTTATTGTATTCGTATGCTAATTTACAGCGATATTAACCTAAGAAAAGTAATAGTAGAAACAGCGAATCACTGTATTTTATAATTAAATACGAATCAAATTGTAAAACAGTTGGTGATAACTCATCTAGAAAACCAGGAGACGACATTTTATTCGTCTTTAAGTTAGTACACGTTACCGAATTACAAGCATATAATTGGTGGTCTTTTATAACCCAGATAATATTAAACAATACTTTAAAAATCCTTTACTTATTATATGTCCTATTTATAAGTTTTGAAATAAATTTAAAAAAAATAAAAAAAAAAATTGCCCAAGCTAATTCTACAATCAATGTGATCACTACAATTCCAAATGACATAGTTAAATTAATCCCAACGTATGACGGAGATCAAAGACTTCAAAATTTATTTATAAAAAAATTAGAATACTTAATTAACATTTTCCATGGGGACAGCAAAAATCTGGTTCAAGCACAATAATAATAAAATGCTACAAATTATAACGTCAAGGTTAACTGGAAAACCAGCCGCGCTAGTAAGTGAAAGTGACCATATTAATACATGGCCCGAGCTAAATGTCGCTTTCACGCAACACTTCGGAGATCAACGAACCGAAGATTGCTTATTAATGGAATTAGAATCAATTACAATTAAACCTGGCGAATCATTTACCGACTTATGTACTAGGATTCAAATGCTCAGAAGTAGCCTATTTGCTAAAGTAAACGCCAATCCCGATGAAAATTTACGGAACAGTCGACTTAGCATCTATAATAATACCGCATTAAACATCTTTTTATACAACTTACCGAAAAGACTAATGCGTATCGTCAGATTGAAGATTCCACAAAATTTTGAAGAAGCTTTACAAAGAGTGCTTGAAGAAACTAACTTTTATCTCAATGACAAGAGTCAACATAAAAACCTTAAAATTCAAAATCAATTACAGAGAAATATAAGACCTAATTATCAAAACTAATCATTCAAAAGACAAAATTTTGTAGGACCTCAACAAAATCAAATGACTCATTTCGTCCAAAGACCACCCGGGAAATCGTTCTATAATATTACTACTACTCCGCGTTGTTCGCCATTTAATCATCGTTACAATTTTAACATGCGTCCAACTTACGACCCGAGTAGGCAAAATAGAGCAGAAACTCATCCACCTCTTGTCACGGATACTAGAGCATAAAAATAAAATAAAGGGAATCCAATTCCTTTAAATTTTAACGCTAACCCTGACATAAATGTTAACACCGACGAATCACCTACTGCAGGACCATCGGAAAATTTTCAAATACATGCCTCGGAAAACCTTCGTATATTTTTAGGTACCCGAAATAAATTCAAAATTAATGATTGATACTTTATTTATTTATTAAAATTATCTTCATTAACACGATGGAAAAATGTTGTCCTTACAGTATAATATAGTTAATTGTACCATTTGTGGTACACTCAACTATTTTATATGTAACAATACGGCGGCGCCTGGCGCCTGACGCCTGACGCCGTCCGACCGCGCCACCAGCGAATTCGTCGCGGTGGAGCAGCGTCGCCAGTAGCTGGCGGAGCTGCAGGAGCGGCATTTCAACGAGCAGGAGAGCGAGCGCCTCCGCTTAGAGGCGCACCGCCTGGAGGTGAAGGCGCAGCGCGTCGAGGCAGACGCGCGCTGCGGTGAAGCGGCAGCCGAGCAGGCTCGCGCGATAACCGGATTAGTAGCATTAGCTCGGGCGTGGCTGGATAACATCCTCGTCCAGCAGGCTACCGAACCTCTCTAATTTGACAGACTGGCTTGGCCTGGCTTGGATTTGGTTTTTTATGAATAAATAAACATTAAAAAAAGATTTACATTTACCATTGAGTGGTTAACCACAAATTATGATAACGAGGTATGTAGTACCTACAAGCAGATTATAACTAACCTAACACAACTACCTTGTAAGGTTAATAGATGAATTAGGGTACCACTCGTTAATTGCTTGAATACGTCATTTTCGTCAACCGGTCAATTTCTGTAATTCGTCAATGCCATTAAAATTTAAAATATCTTTTGTTATTTAAAATATGATGACTTTTATTTATTTAAGAATAATTTCGAAATTTAAATCAATAATGAAAATATCTGTTTGTTTTAGAATGACGACAGAGAAGCAGTTTTGTTTAATTATTTCAGAAAGGTCAAAACGAGTACTTTTAAAGGACGGTCACCGCTATAATCTAGGGAATAAAAATGAAAATGGCACAACATGGCGGAGGTGTAAGAATAGAGGTACATGTCGAGGCAGCATTACTCTAAATGAAAATGAGATGACTGTGATCAGGAAATCGTCTCATTTCTGTGAAGCACATTACGCTCCAAATTATGTTTCAGAGGCAATTAATACGTGTAAAGAAAGAGTTGGTAAAGAATTTGGTTCTGTACGAGAAATCTATGAAGATTATGTGGATCACCTAAAGGGCCCAGATTCAGAACATGTAGATGACGTGCCGCACTTTAATAGTATCAAAAACATGCTATACAACGCCAGATATAATCACTTGGGTGTTCTCAAAAGTGCTTATAAAAATTTAGAAGATGTGACTGTGCCGAAAGAATTAGGAAACGATTTTGTTATATTTGAAGATGGAACCACAGATAAAATATTGGTTTTGATTGGTTTTGAGCATAAGCTCGGGAGACAATATATAATTTAAACACTTCATTTAATTTTGCTTCACTATGAAATGTGAACGCGTGATTTAAGAATGAACGTAAATTGACTGATAATCAATTTGAGCAGTGGAAACTATAGGCTGCTGGCTCACCAATGTGTACAGATATAACATACAAGGAAGGACACAATATAACAAATTGTGTGTTATACGAGTATAGGAGCGCTAATCACTTCATAGGAATGTATGGACTGTCTTCAGTTCAGACACAAGGCGATAGGAACACGCACAATCACCTTTACCTTTAGCCGACCTTTACAAAAATATACACGTATAAGTGTGTTTGTATGGGAACGCTTCTGGCAAAAATATGGTATGGTCATTTAATGGGCCTGACGTTGAAATAACTAATCATGAGGCAACTTTTCGAGGCACTATTTATTTAATTATAATTAGTGTAGTATGGCTATTTGCCACTTTCAGTGTTGTACACTAACATAATAGTTAACTGCTACATAAACGCATAGCTTGTCTCAGCGGCAACGCAACGTGTATATAAAGTAATACATTGAATCAATAAATGTCTTTATTACCACCGACTGCTGGTATCACTTGGCTCCACTCTAATGCTGCAGGGATAAAACCAACAATATTCTGGTTAAAACCTCAGGATTTGGAGCTTAATAACCCTTATCCGATTTTGGATTACGTGTTAGTTACCTACTTTTTTGTTCCAAAGATGTAGATAGTTTTCCAATGTGTCTGAGCAATAACTACTTTTACGTCACAACTGGCAATAAAGTGGCCTTTTCCGCACGCTATGCGTACGGAAAAAGCCTCTTTCTGGCCAAATGCGGCCATAAAATTATGTACCCAACATGGGAGGTAACAAAATAAGCCCTTAACCTGTCGTAAAAATTTGTCCTCGTATTCATGGTTCCGTATCAGTACCATAGGCGCCGTGTGCCGGCGCGGCTCCCAAATTTGCAACGTCGTATGCCGCATCCCGGATCCGTAACCAATCTTTTGTGTAAAGTAAAAAATAATGTTTTGGTCATAAAAACGTTAGTAAAACCTTACAAATATGGTTTCAAATTGCATTTATGCATCTCAATGAACGGTAGATTCTACTGGCAACATTAACTCTTTGACAGGTTGTCACATTCAATCATACGACGCCATTGAATTTGCGCATCGGAACCTTGTAGTAGAAAATTAGTGTGCTCTGCTAAAAGTGATTAAAAGCTAAAGAAAAACGAAATAAACGGTAAGTCAATGTTATTTCATTGTTATTTTGTCCTTTTAGAAGCTATTTAAACTCTATAATATACGATTTTCCTCCTATTTTTCGACAATTTTACGATCAAAACTTCAGCCGGCTAAGAACCGTTACGTAACGGTAACTTATTAGTTGTTTTCTAAGACTTTGAGTTATACTTTCTTAAGATCCTTGACGTCACTTTGAAGATAATTAATTATCGAGTCATCTATTTATTCAACACTTGTACAGTGTTATATAGTATGATAACTAAAAATCATAAATAAATACTATGTGAAATTCCACATGCACACATACGCAAAATAAAATGGCGGGCAACCGTGTACGTATACAACTTTAGCCGTGGTTATACAGCATGCTTTTTTTCTTTCTCTTGTATATACATACTAAGGACGCATAAATTGGTATTATTGCTATTTATTATTTAATGTTATTGTTATTATTAGGTACCTCGACTTTCGGCATCGAATATTCTGAGAATTTCGTTCTTTTGTTTATTGTGATTATTACCTTGCACGTGTTTACCTGTACTGCTATACCTGCCGCAAACAAAATTGGCACTCCGGGCCATAAAACGTTAGAGTGAAATATCGTCGTGCAGCTCGGCAGCGTTGCCAGTGCTTGCCGGAGTTCTACCTGCCGATCTGGAGGTCTGTCGTGCGGGGCGTTACGAGCAGGAGAAGCAAGGCTTGGTCCCAAGGGAGCGCGGTAAGTTAAAAAGGATGATTGCGGCGGACGTTGTTGCCCAATGGCAGACACGATGGTCCGGGAGTGAAGATGGTAGGGAGCTCTTCAGCTTCTTCCCAGAGGTGGCGGTAAGACTGAAAGCAGCCCACGTCGAGCCAGACTACGTTGTATCCCAACTACTGTCTGGACATGGTTGCTTCAGGAAGCGCCTGCACAAATTGTGCCTGTGCGAATCGCCGATTTGCCCCTGTGGAGAGGCTGAGGAGACCCGGGATCACGTCCTCTGGGAGTGCCCAATCTACGAGTGTGTTAGAATATATTAAAAAGACATGATTTGACCACGTGATTGATGACAACCTAAAAGTGCACTTCTTGTAGTTTAACTATCTTAATAAGATTTAAATATGAAACATGTAACGTAATTCATAAATAACTTAAATATTTTTACATTGTGATGATTTAGAATTATTTACATAATACAATAGTTATTGAATAAAAGTATTGATATGATCACGTGGCATCAACACGGGCAATTTGTTATTCTTGCTTGTGATTGGTCAAGGAATTCACTTGGTGTTTAACGTCAGTCTTAATCCTGATTGGTTGACAAGCCTGTTGGCGCTTTATGCGGATCCACGTGGTGTTGTTGGCTATAAAAGGTTCCTTCAGAGCACAGCACGACACATTTTGCTGGAGTCAGCCGAGCAGGAAGGTGCTAATCATAAGTTAAGTACTTTTATTATTTGTATATTAAAACTATTTTCTTAATGATTATGATTTACTTGGAATTACTGGCAAATTATATGTGTGTTTCCCGTAATAAATACTTGTATGACAGAATCTTCATATATTGACATAAACTGATTACGCTTTAGAATATATTTATGTAGGTAAATATTAGATCAAGGAACTAACCTGACGATATTATAATTATGAATTATTCTTTTTATAAGACACGATAACCATAATAGTGATTAAATATTCACAGTGCTGATCTAAGCTTGTACGATCTGTGTTTGAATTGTTTTCAAAACAGTATTTAATTAAGGCAATGTAAATTAATATTAAGAATTAATATCATTTAGTGTAAAAGTATTTGACCTTACATTTGTAATGTTTTCATTTGTGCTAGTTCTAATAATTAATATTTGTTACTTTATTACCTTGTAATGTATTATTGTATTTTATATTTGAAAAAATGACCTTCTGCTGGAGTTTCTTGCGGCGCTTCTTCTCCGCAATGATGGTCTTGTCCGAAGCGCTGGTAGATTCATTCTATATTACTGCCGTTTGAATATTAAATATATTGTACTGTCGTCATAAGTACTGAAGGTTTTTATTTACTGTCACTTTCTAACTGTTATCAAATATAGTTCCATGTTGCTCAAACTTGATAATTGCTTTATGTGACTTATTTCATATTTAGTACATTTAGCAAAAAAAAATTATATTATTCAAAATATTATATTATTTTTATGTACATTTTTCTAACAAGCGCATGATGGGCTACATAGGTACTTAGAGGCATTGATAACTGTTTTACATTCGTCGACGACAACCTCGTGTTCTCAGAAAACGAAGAACAACATAACACCTTGAAGCAGTTTTAGAACGTCTCAATAAATACGGGGTTACATTAAACATCAACAAATGAGAGTTTGGAAAAACCAAAATAAATTTCCTTGGTTACGAAGTATCAGCAGCCGGCATTCAACCCACGGAAGAAAGAACACAAGCCATATCTAATTATCCGAAGCCACAGACAATTCAAGAACTCAGAGGATTCCTGGGCATGTCAAACTTTTATAGAGACTGCCTACCCGAAAGCAGAATTACAAACAAAGTTAAACAAGTTCTGAGTTTCTGCTCGCCAAGCTGTAGCCTTTCCACCCAAGTGTGCAATGGCAATTTCTCTTGGTTTAGACGTTACAAGGGATAGGCAGTTATACTATTCTGCTGCACCTGGAGCAGAGCACTTTCCTGAAGTGTTCACATTCTATCCTTTGTTATGCGCAATTAAACAGCTCGAAAACAGAAAAGTAACAAAGGAAAACATTGCTAGAATAGCTGCTGTAAAGACTGGAACTGGTGAAACACTAGCAACAGCATTAAGCAGCAGAAGAGCTGTTTTACCCGGACTTCTCGCAAAGTTTGGGCAAGGAGGCACAAGAGGTATGATCGAGTTAGACAAGGCTTTATCAGCGCTTAAAAATCTTGTACACAGTGGGTCAAGTGGCATATAAAGCAACTTTATGCTACTTTAATTTGTTTTAAGCTGTTTATAAAAATAGGTATGGTATAATTTAAAAATAAATCCATAAACATAAAATAAAATAATCATTTACACCGACCACAAACCACTAACTTATGCGCTAACAAGAGCCGACAACAGCACCGATACGCCAAGAAGAGAACGGCAGTTGCACTTCATCAGCCAATTTTGCACGGCTATCTTATACGTAAGAGGTGAAAATAATGCAGTTGCAGACAACCTATCCCGTATAGGGATCAATTGTACTTCGGTTATTGAATTCAAGAAGTTAGCGTAAGGTCAAAACAAAGATGAAGAATTAAAATCACTAAAAACCCAGGCAGACTTAAAGTTCGCTGATGTTACTCTACCCGGACTGCCGCGACCAATCACGTTGGTTTCACCAGATGTGGGGGCTCGCTGTGTTCAGGTGGTAATTAAAGGCTCGGTGTCCAGTTAAGTAAGCGATTGGCATTTATTTCGAAATTAGTCTACTTATATACATAAACTTTGACTTTAAACTTTGATTTATGTTACGACGGAAGCTGGGCACCGGAAAATGCCAGGACCTGCTTCCTGAGGATCTGTGTATCCCAGATAATCTATACCATTTCCTTGCGAACATCGGAAATACTACCACCGTTAATGGTGAGGAAATTTAAATAAACATTCCTGACGTTGCAGTCCCCCAGCCCCAAGCAGACGACATTCCTGCTGGCTCGTTCGGAGCGTTAACGCCCGAGAACCACAACGTATACGAATGTTACATCGCACCCTTAGTGACAATGAACAGGGTGTTGAATTCCCGACGACCATCCGGAGGAGCTGAGATTCCACCCCTTCCTGCGGTGATGATTCCAGCTGGAGGTATACCTACGGAGAACCTTCTTGGCCATGGACCCCCCGACGTCCTTCACATGGAAGCAAGACAACGCATCGAAGGATTCGAGTTTCCTGAGGGCGACTCAGAAGCTGCTCGTCTCCGCGTTTGCCCTGAATTGATGGCCAGAGTAAACACTGTTCTTTTCGAGATGAAGAACAGGTATAAAATGAGAGATATAGGACGTTCATCCCCTGCTCTCAGAAATTATATTGTCCCGAAGAATATCCCGGGCTATATACAGTATGTACGTGTTCCAGAGAACACCCCTGACAATGTACGGCTCAGCAAGAGACAGCAAGAGACAGACTTCCTTAAATGGATCAAAACTCTAGTATATAAGCAGAACCTTTTTCTAATAAACGAAAACAGTTTACTCTCGACTACTGAGTTGTTATTTCAACGCAGCACCCTACACTTCATGGCGACCCTGCCAGTCGGGTTGCTCAAGGCAGCCCCAGCTCCAACTTGGACGCCGCTAGGAAGAGCCAACTAGCCAAGCCAGCAAGCCAGCCAAGCCAGCCCAGTCAGCTGAGCCAGCAAGGCGGCCCGCCAGCCAAGTCCAGCCAGTCAGCTGTAAATGATCAGCTGGAATTCGATCCACCTCAGCACAACCCACAGTATGGGGCATCAATGCACAAAAGAAGACAAGGACACAAGAAGTTATCATCGCTCAAAACGGACAAGCCAACGGAGTGAGCACGAACGAATCTCACGGCAGCGAGGTCACAATATACTTGACAACAACACTACTAGTTGTCATAAGTATCGTCTTCATATACGCATTATGGAAAAAGGTCCACAAATGCCTTACTAAGAAAATCGAGCGGCAAGCAGTTGCAGCGTTGATGCCTCACAGGCCGGAGCAGGTCATCTAGCGCAGCAGCACCACCAAACACGCAGCAGCACCATAGCACGACAACATGAATGGAGGTACCAATTAAAACCAAATAAGATAACTATATTACTGACCGTTTCTCCAAAATAAATTAAATAAATAAGTGCAAGTAAATATAAATGAATGACTTCCATTCAAACATTATATACAGAATTAAAATCACTGCAAGAAGATATTAGGAAGTTAGGATCAAAACGCCGAAATGAGGCTATTGGCCAAAATAAATTGCAACAAGTAAAGATATTGTACAGTCAGTACGAATCATATATAGAAACATATAGTTCAAAACTAGAAAAATCAGAACTTTCAATACAGGACAGCGAATTAATTCAAGCATATTTTACAAAAATAGAGGAAACGTACAGTAAAATATTAAACACATACGAACAAGACCGTAAAAGTTTAGACACAATGACGTCACACGACAGCTTCGATATAAAAACAGCTGTAGCGTTGTTACCAACCATGGACGGTACGGAAACCGTCACAAAACAACTCATAGACGCTATCGAGTTATACTCTACCATGATTAAGTCCACAGACTCAAAATTGTTAATTAATTTTGTACTAAAAACAAGGTTAACACAAAATGCCAAACTAAGGATATCCAATAAACATACTAACGTAAGCAATTTAATTGATGAAATGAAGCTCCACCTTTTACCAATCAAATCAGCAACCGCGATACAAACAAAATTAATGACAACAAAACAAGGGCATAGGTCCATCGAACGATTCGGACAAGAATTGGAGGACTTCGTAAAACTAACGGTAACACAGGCAAATGGGAAACCGGAAGCATATCAAGTTTTACAACCCGTAAATGAAAAATGAGGACCGTGGATGGTGCCCCAGAATATTTAAGTGTTTTCGACGCGCCTTTCGGACATCCTATAATGTGCCCTGTGCAGCCCACTTCTGATCTACTCATGACTTTGCACCTTGAGTTAAGTGCTCCTGATGGTGATGGGGAGCTGCTTTTCGAGGATTATCGGTTGAGTGGTGATGGCCATTATTGGCACATCCTATGGCGTCGATGGGACAGCAGTATTCTTGATGAGTTAGATTTTAGTGACGTGAGTGACGATTTCGTTTGAAAAAAAAAAAAATTTTTTTTTATTATATCCGGTTTTTAATCAGTGTGTTTGTTGTTTGATTTATATATAGTAAGGTTTTGTTCTATTTTTATGCACCATGTATTGTTTTCCTGAAACTAATATTATTACATTCGTACCTTGATCATTAATTACAGTATATGGACCCTTATATACTGGGTCCATTTTATTTCTATTTTCTATCTTGACTAATACTAAATCTCCTATTTTATAGTTTATTGGATTGGTTGTTAAACCATAACTTACTTTTCTTTGTATTTTTGTCTTAATTAAATTATTTATAGCATCCTCTTGGGATTTTTGTAATCTATACTTAAATTCTATTGGATATTAATCATAATTATACATTGGTTCTACTTGTTCTACAATATTATTAGGAATACGACATAACTTACCAAATACTAATTCATATGGTGTATATTTTGTTGCTGAATGCATTGTCGTGTAATACGAAAAACACCAATATTGCAACCAATCTGACCACTGGTGAGCCTGGTTATCTGTTTGTATCCTTAAAAATGCTCCTAATGCTTTATGTGAATTTTCTAAAGATCCAAGGCTTTCATGGTGGTAAGCGGTTGATTGCAACTGTTTTATACCTAAAATATTACAAATTTCGCGCATAGTTGATGAAATGAATTCCGTTCTCTTATCTGTTCCAATTTCTTTTGGAATTCCATATCGTAATATGAAATTATCAACTAATGCTCTCGCGACTGTATCTGTTTCCTAACATATGACGCAGCAAAAACAGCCAGTAGTCATATGACACCCCACATAACTCACATTAATGGAGTAGGAGGACAAATAACGTCATACAATAAAATAACTTTAAACTTACAGACAGAAAATCACTCATTTGAACATGAATTTAATGTATTCTCAAAATTACCATTACAAGCTGATGGAATAATTGGACAAGATTTCTTAATAAAATATAAATGTGTCATAAATTACGAGAAAGGAACAATCACGTTAAATAATAACAACGAATTAATCACAATACCATTAACTTTAATAATAATAATAATAATACGATCCCGACCGATTTCGGCCACAGCGACTAGGATCCGACTATTCAGAGCGTCGCTCGTGTGCTCTCAGGTGGCTGACATAACCGATTTTTGCACGAAATGTTCGTTGACATTTGGTGCAGGTCAGCACCTCTCCGATATAGTTATAGTGGATGGCCGCAGGTGGTCGGGCCTTGAGCTCGTCTCGTTTAGCATCGAGCTCATCTCGTCTTCTCCTTTCAAACTCAAACACCTTAGTGCTCACTGTATGCCTCCAAAACGGCCGGTCCTCTGCCATAGCCTCCCATTGTAATGGGTCGAGGTCACAGCGCTTCATCTGCCGCTTAAGCACATCTTTGTACCGCAGGAATTGGCCGCCTGGTTTCCGCTTGCCATCCTGCAGTTCCGAATAGAAGATGCGCTTAGCTACCCTGTCATCTGACATGCGGGAGACATGGCCGGCCCACCGCAGCTGTCGCCGCATCAGATAGGCCTCGATTCCGCCGACATTAGCCCTTCGCAGGACTTCCGTGTTGCGAACACGGTCGGACCAGCGAATGTTCATAATGTCGCGTAGGCATTTTAGGTGGAAACGATCTAATGTGCGAATATGCTTGCGATAGAGGCACCACGTTTCAGAGGCATACAAGAGATTTGGCAGAACGATTGCCATGTACACAGCTACTTTCGTAGAGAGCTTTATGTCGTGTGAGCGAAATACCTCCAAATTTTCCTGGATTCCAGGAATAACAACAACTATGAGTTACCAAAGAGGAAATGACCGCAGGAATGACCGCCGTCAGCACCCCCAATCATCGTTCAACAATTGGCGTGAGCCGCTTCCTGAGACGGAGCCGGCATCCCAGCCAAGACCCAGAGGCGTACACCGCCCCCCTGGACAAGTAAGACGTGACACCAAGCGCAAGGACCAGTTCCGTGAAGCGCACCCAAAGAAGGCTCGTGATGAAAAGAAATAGATTAACTTTAAAAAATAATAATAACGAAATTAATACTACCAATCGAATAGAAATACCAGCTCGGAGTGAATCCATTATAAAAATGTCAACAAACTATACAGGGGATTGTGTAATATTGTCAAGCGAAATTGCCGAAGGAATTTTTGTAGCCAATGCCATAACTAGTAGCAAAAAAGGAAAAATAACAGTTAAAATATTAAACACGCGTGAGGAACCCATAACATTAAAAAATTTTACACCGGAAATAAGATCATTAACAGACTACGATTGTTTTTCTTTTAACAAATGTACACAAAATGCAGACAGAGTAAAATTACTATTTTCACTTTTAAACTTAAAGAATTTAAATAATGAGGAAAGCAACTCCATTGCTAGCATTTGCGCGAAATACGCCGACATTTGTGGTCGAGCCACAGGTCGCTGGTGCATCCCTACCATTCCGCCGGGCGGTCACGGAAGGTGGGAGCACGTGTCGGTTATATTTCGTGTTTTGTATATATATCAACTTACAAGGGGACGGCACGACCTTGGCGAAACGAATTTGAATATATTTTTGTGTAGCGGTAGTATACCATGTGTGTACTACCACTGTGAAATATTTCTGTCGAATGCCCAGTAGAAGCTGAGAAAAATGCATTTAAAGTTCTTATATAGAAGTTATGTTGAATACCGTCTGAGCGTATCGTGGCGTAAGCGGTAATGCTCTAGACTCGTACTCCCGCATATATGTACAGGTTCGAGTCTAGCTAGTTGACTTTTTTTTATTTTCTTCTTATTTTTCATTATGTCAAATATATAAATTTTATAAATATATTTGAATTAAAAATTGTGAGTCGGTACAGCTATGTGCCCTCTCGTACAACTATCGAATGTAGCGCAAAATATATACCTGCTCTGGACAATAAAAGGATGGAATAGGTTCGTGAGAAAAAAAGGGGTAATAAATCTTATTCACAAACTGATACAATGTGAACTACGCATTTATTCGAGCTCTGTTCAACAGTTCGTTTCTGAATTTTATTTTTAATTCAAATATATGTGTAACAAACAAAAGTATCAACAGTTCCCGCTTTTTTCATCTCAGACTATTGCATCATTCAACGAACCATTTTACAGCCAAGACATGGATGCCTATTTGAAGTACCAGGATAGGTGTATAAATCAAAATCAGGAAGCAACGTTAATAAATTCTCCGAAAAAAACAAAACAAAAATTAAAGAAGAAAACACTGCAAAAGAAAATCTCGAACATCAAGTATTGGGTTAAACTCGCATGTAATCAGAAAAGCAAACAAGGGAAAGCAAGTAATAAGATTACTATTGCGAGCCTCGAGTCGAAACAAGGAGATGATCTGACGACGACGGTGCAGTATGTCGTCCAAGATAACTTCGATGAATTGTTAAGTGCTACGGAAGAGTTAGTTAACCGAATTGTGAAAAGACTAAGTGACGTTAGCTATTAAATTTTACCTTATTAAGTTGATATTTTAATACTTACCATAAACAAAATTACTAAATTTTACACATTTACTTATTTTGCAAATCGATGTCTGAGGTATTAAACCTTTATAAAAACCATTATTGTTCGTATTTTGCAGTAGTACTGTTAATTCAAATCGAGTCTAATAAATGTCGAAATGTTGAGATCTTCTGTATTGCGTTGTAGGATCTGATAAAATTATTTTTATTGTTTAACGCATAACTTTATTAGAACCAGTTGCAGTCAAACGTTCTACAGGGAAGCAATCATCTTGACTCTACGAGTACCTACACTGCATTAAAATCATGTTCGTAAGTTTTTAATAAATTTAGATACATTGTTATTTACTTTTTTATACAATATTAATATTTTATTTTGTTTGCAGGTCTGATACGGAATACTGTTATGTTGAGCTCTCCAAAAAGGCTACCTCAAAAAAGAAAATCTCGCTGCCTGAATCTGGGGACGAAGTCTCAATACCTCAGTAAGTAAATTTGAAACAAGTGTAGTAATATTAAAATCTTCTAATGTGTTTATAAAACGTAACATTTGTATTTTATAGGGCTAAGAAGCCCAAACTCTCTAAAAAGGCTCCCTCAAAAAACAAAATCTCGCTGCCTGAATCTGGAGACGAAGTCCCTATACCTCGGTAATTATACTTTAAACAAATGTTAAATTGAATCCTTCTTATGTGCTTTTTAAAATGAAACATTTATTTTTTAAAGGTCTAAGAAGCCGAATATATCGAAAACCTTGCTTTCCGAATCTGAATACGAAGTTCCAACTTCATGGTAAGTAATTACCTTATTTAAAACTGAATTACAATACAATACAATAATTAGCCCAGTACCTACCTATGTTCGTATTATTAATTTTTGGTTTATATTTACAGGTTGTTACATTTTAATTTCAACCCCCTACCCCATATTAAAAATACATAACTTTTTGAATCGACATTGTATCGATTATCGATTTCAGTGGCAGAATGCTCATTATTCCATAGCCTTCTCGTCGTGAGTTACTTTAAAAAGAAAGTTCGTTCAGTGTTGCGAGGTGTCTTAATTGCCTAGGGCATTTTAATTTATTTTTCAGAATTGACTGCATTTAAAATTCAACAAGGACATCTATTTATCTCTAAAAATAAGTAAGTACCTTTTCTACAAAATTTGGAAATGTCGGACGCCTATATCCTTCCATGGATTTTGTTATTTTCGTTCGTTAGTTTTGGCCTGGCAACCTTAGAATGGAGCCGGTCATGACTTTCACTTTTGGCTTTCGTTTCGGCGTATTAACATCAATTTATCGATCCAGATAAAGGATCTTTTCGTGAGTATCTTCCTTGGTGAATACCATTGTCTTCGTAGCCTGACAGCGTCTTTAATCCATTGTTTTGTTACAGGAAATTCCAAATTCCAAATTCTACTTATTATTGTTTTGACTCGGCCGCTCTGGAACATTCCTTGCGGACCCTAATACTACGCGTTGCACTTAGCACGCTGAAGAAACCCTCACGAGGTTGACAGGAAGTCCCAGCTTTTCCGACCTAGTCACCCGCTCAGGCGAGGCTTCTATTCCCAAGTGGTAAGTCCACCAGTCTCCTTTTCGTACGCACCGGCGTCTTTACCGGTAATATAGCCTGTAACTAAGACAGCCAATTTATTTCTTTGTTACACGGGGTTTTTTTTAGGGGTCTAGTTTCTAGTCCCATAATGCGGTGATTTATTTCCATAATCTACGGTGGTATTCATCGTCTACTGCTGATCGGGCTGGCAGAAATCTAATTCGAGCTCACCGGCCACCGGAGCTGTTGCTGTCCGGGGATTGTCTCGTCGCTGGGCGGTCAACGCTACCTCTGACAAAGTTCTGGTGATATCCATTTCATTTACCTTACATTAAACATATCAATCGGTCTTCCTCCGATAAGGAAGTGGCGCCCTTTACTTAATTTATATAAATGGCAAAAGTTATCTCTGCGTTCCTCTGATTCCCCACGCCTTAAATTTTATTCAGTTAAGTCTCATAGCCGAGGCTAATAATTAAAATAGTTTAACCCTTCAGTCTCAATAAACTGGTTTTAACTGTTTGTTATACTTTTATTTATTTACCTGCGTCTACCTGGGCCCTTTCCCAGTAGAACGGTAACAAGCTCAAAAAAGTTGTCGCAGACGCGTCAGCAAAAACATTCAAACGGCCCTGCAGGCTGGATAATTGCCACTGGAATGATAAGCCTCATGCAGAGATTTGTTCTATGGTGAGGGAGTCGCACAAATGAATTTATTGTATGAAACTTATGAATACCTGCATTTACGTATTCATCAACAACCAATACGCAGCATTTACGCATTCTTCTACACACCAGCATTTTATCTACACACAACAAAATCACCATGTTTTTTGCCAAGTTCAACGAATACTTAGACTCGCTAAAGTCTTAAGAATATAAACTGTGCAAGGCAAAAACGTTGGAAAGACCATGCACGCGGTATGTGCCTTTGCATTGTGACTATTGTGATGAACATCACAAGTTGCTGAAGTTATCATGCAAAGCATACCATTACATGATCAAGCAACTATCCATGGACGCAGCAACACTGGCAGGGGTTGAACTCAACATAAGAATACAATACGTGAGAAGATTTAACATTACAGAGGACTCTGGCCACAGCAAACGGATAAAATACCTTGAAGATGTGATACAAAATAATTATTATACTAAGACTACAGTTTAAGTGATGAACTATATGATGCCGTGAAATTCGATACACTGGATCTCGATTGTGTAGGAAATATTAGTTGTATAGCTAGATTAGGACTTATAATTGGTAAAACATATGACTTAGAAAATAAAGACAACCATTCAAAATCTGTAGTTGACAGGTTGCATTTAATTATAAACGATACAATAAGCCATTCGAATGAATCTTGTGATTGGGTATGTGAAGAGGAAAAGGAATTAGGTAGATATAATGTAAATTTGTATTATTACAACAATTATTTATGCCGTTAGTATTAAACCAAATGTATTTTAATAAAACATAATAAAATATCTAAATTTGTAAACAATTTATAGAAATATTTTGCGAAAATGACATTTCAACACTTGACACGAGGCGTGGGCAAAAAGAATAACTTATTTTTTTACGGACCACCATCTACGGGCAAAACGATGATAATGGAATCTTTGGTGAACTTGCACCACAATTTTGCGAGACTGACGGGATTGACACCAAACTCGTCATTTAATTTTGCATCACTATTAAATGTGATTGCGTGTTTTATGGATGAATGTAAATTGACGGGTAATCAATTTGAGCAGTTTAAACTATAGGCTGCTGGCTCACCAATGTGTACAGATGGGTCTGACGTTGAAATAACTAATCATAAGGCAACTATTCGAGGCACTATTTATTTTATTATAATTAGAATTTTGCATGATATCAACCTATTGGCAGTGTAGTATGGCGATTGGCCACTTGAAGTGTTTAGCAGTAACGTAATAGTTTACTGCTACAAAAACGCATATTGCTTGTCTCAGCGCAACCCAACATGTGTATAAAGCAATAAATAGTGAATTCAATAAATGGTCTTCTCATACATATACTACAAGCTAGTAGTTTCACTTGGCTCCGCGCGCCCTCGCCGTCCAGCCCTTCTCATAAAAACCCATAATATTGGATGGCGACCCTGCCTACCGAACAATAAAGGAATCTGAAGAACTAAGAAGAAAACCGTTGCAAGACACATTTTTATTTGGAAAAGAGAACATCACGCAGTAGAAATAAATATAACAAGAAAAGAAAACAAGAAAACAACATTATGGCCGACACCACCAACACCATCGAAATCATAATCAATGGAATGAACATCAAACTGACCGGGCCCCTACAGGTTTTGGGGTCCCTATAACGACAGAGAGTTCTCCTGGAAGAATAGACATAGGAATAAAAAATCGCCCTAAAAGAAACCCTTTACGATTTATAATGGCGCTTCTCCGAGTGGTTAGATCTGCCACAAGAGTTGCCGGAGAACTGACTAAATACGGTAAGTATCTTAAAACAATTAAGTATGTTGGCTATGCAGCATAGCCTATGCTGCCTCTGCAACTGCCATTTCATATGAAATTGCAACGTCAGCCGGCTGGATTCCTGACTACAAATATGAAGAACTCGCAATACAAATAAATTCGCTTCACAATGACCGCATAGAGGATTTATCGTTATTACGCAATATTACTCTTGCAACCTCAAGTACCAATAAATGAACGAGATAATTGGTGATTCTAACGACATCTTTGAGATTAAGCTTAAAGGTGCTATCATGTTTACATCATATCTCTCCGGACTGCAGACATCTCTCATTTAATTTGATTTCCCCATTTAATTTGACAATTTAATTTAAAACCCATTTAGACAATATTTTTTCATTTAACCATTTCATTTTGTCTATTTGATTTACCCATTTAACTTGTTCATTTTTGACTATTTAAAGGTGACAGTCGTGACGACTATTCTCAAACTATGGAAGACGCACCCTCAACGTCGCGCGCAAGCGCTCCCCAAAGACCCAAGCAGAAGAAGAAACCCTTTCCCAGACCCAAAAACAAGATGGAGGAAAGTGATCTACCAGAACCGAAAAAACTATCAACGAGTATCACACCATTAACAACCGATCCATTATGGTTAGACGCATTCATCTTGGAGGGAGAGACCGGCTTGGTGAATCGTAAACCGATTCAAGAGTTTGAGCCAAACGCATCGGCCGGCCGACATTAAACTGTAATTATATTCTTTATTTACCTTCTAGTTGAATACTAGACTCTTAGTTGGGCTAGTAAGTCAATAATTTAACTTCACTTTTATTGCTATCAAGCAAAAACCTATTTGTTTTGTTGGAGAATTTAAGCATACTTTTTATACCTGCTTTGAGTTTGAAATACTTATTAAATTAAATTTTTCTTTAATACTGGTTTAGCCCAGTTTAATTAAATTCATTTCCTTTAGTTTTCCACAGGCTTATCCTATAAAGATTTTTTTTAATAAGGAAATTTAATTCAGTTTGTTTTGCACACCTTCTTACCTCTTAGCGTGACAAGGTTCTATCTAAGGAGTAATTTGCTTATTCTTGGAGCTGTAGTAGCTTTATTTGCTACAGCCTTCTTCTGTTTGATGCTTAATGCTTTGTTTAAGATCTCTTTAAGTTATTAAGTAGAATAAGGTAACTTTAACTACTTATAAGTAAACTTAACACCTAATGTTTACCCCTGTACTAGTTAGTATTTAGAATTTTTTCCAATAGAAGCAAGACTATTAGAAAATCTTTTATTTAATTCTCTCCCTCCTTTGAGATTAAAAGGACAGTCCTCCACTGAGGATCCGAGGTACTTATTTTTATATTTAATACTTCTATCAATTAGTGTTCTGGCGCCCGAGATATTCTCATTTTGTTTTTGTTTCCTTTTTATACATTTTGGACATTAATAAAATTTCATTAAATTTATTAAAAAAATATGTTTTTATATTCTATGGTTTATGTTGGTTTGTCTCTCCGACATTCCACCATGGACTAAGCTACATTGGTAAACTTTACATTTGCCACTCTTTTTTATAAAACATTAGATTTGTCACCTGACGGTGTAATACAAACATTTAATCCATTTAAACCGTTACAACCTATAGACCTAAGCTTTAGCTAGGATACCACCTAAGTATATAGGTAAACAACCTCTGTGAAACCGCCTGAACATGATTTAACGATTAATAAATAGTTTAAAAATTATTCGTGTGGTAATATTATTCGTGTGGTCGTTTTTATGACAGAAATTGAAGTTGATCTTAAAACTCAGACAGGATGTCAAATACCTACGAAAGTAGACGCAACGTTAACCGTTTCGTTTCGAAAATACAGACCGAAGACAGAATACCGGCACTCGCAGTCAGAGACGCGCATATAATTTTCAACAACAAAAATTCGCTGAAACCGACTGGTCAGAGGCGCGCGAATTCAAAGAACGCCCGCCAAAACCAAGAGGCCCAACACAAAGAAGCTCGACATGGAGAGAAAAGCAACAGGACAAAAAGAAGAGCAGACAGGAGAAGAAAGACGATGCCTCCGTTGCATATGACTTCAAGGCAGTCCAAGAAACAGCTCCAGTTGACGAGCCACTATACGATATCGGACCACACAGCAGTTCAATCCCAGTCCAGGAGAACTACTCGCAGAATTTTGAATTCTCAGGCTACATCGATCAGATTGAGAGATCATATGAGGCGATGAGAGGCGTAGACCCCCGGCTTGACCGCCGTTTACCGTTCTCTATGTATCAACATTCGATGTGTACAGTTCTAAACTGTTATTTAATGGATCTCGCATTGGCTAATGGAGAGAGGAAGCTGGGCACCGGAAAATGCCAGGACCTGCTTCTGAGGATCTGTGTATCCCAGATAATCTATACCATTTCCTTGCGAACATCGGAAATACTACCACCGTTAATGGTGAGGAAATTAAAATAAACATTCCTGACGTTGCAGTCCGCCAGCCCCAAGCAGACGACATTCCTGCTGGCTCGTTCGGAGCGTTAACGCCCGAGAACCACAACGTATATGAATGTTACATCGCACCCTTAGTGACAATGAACAGGGTGTTGAATTCCCGACGACCACCCGGAGGAGCTGAGATTCCACCCCTTCCTGCGGTGATGATTCCAGCTGGAGGTATACCTACGGAGAACCTTCTTGGCCATGGACCCCCCGACGTCCTTCACATGGAAGCAAGACAACGCATCGAGGGATTTGAGTTTCCTGAGGGTGACTCAGAAGCTGCTCGTCTCCGCGTTTGCCCTGAACTAATGGCCAGAGTAAACACCGTTCTTTTCGAGATGAAGAACAGGTATAAAATGAGAGATATAGGACGTTCATCCCCTGCTCTCAGAAATTATATTGTCCCGAAGAATATCCCGGGCTATATACAGTATGTACGTGTTCCAGAGAACACCCCTGACAATGTACGGCTTAGCAAGAGACAGAACCAGATTCGTGGACCTGCAGCCTTTGGCTCGGCCACAGCCGGTCAGGTTTCCAAAAAAAAAAAAAAAAAATTTCTCATCAGTAAGCTAAGCCCCCCGCCTTGAGATTAAAAGTTTCCAGTTCTCTACCATATTTTATAAAACTATCCATTTCTTTTTTTGCCTGGCTTAGAACCCTGGCGCCCGATTGTTTTCTCTCTTTATTTGTTGTCTCTTTTTTACAAACATAATTTGGCAGTTTGCCTCTCACCCACACATAACATTTTTCATTTCGACATAACACATACAAATTTAAAACATATTATAGGTTTGTTGATTACGTAACAAATTGTATTATGGCCGACTCTAGCAATCGAAGAATATTAATATCATAGGTTGCAAATGTATTGGCAGAATATACCAAGACCTTAATCAAATAACTACCCATGAACGGCATGAACATTGAAGTGTTCAAAACATTGGATCATTACTTAACTACATATTTACAAAACCTTAAATCTTTTCTTTGTTGAGTTGGCTGAATCAAGTAACAATTGTGTTGTGATGCAGGTGTGGCTGCATACTGCAGTGTACACTCGATCAAAATTAAAACTTAGTATGTTTAGAAATGATAGTGTCGCTGTGGAGCCACTTTGATCAGTATGTTAAATGATAATGGGCACGCTCAAGTGCGAGTGCAAAAGAGATAGCACGATTCTAATCCTTTTATGGCCCCAGTCGTCACTTTGGATTGAGGATAGTTTAATATAATAATTATAATAATTGATAAGACAAACTTACACTATTATGGACACCATATAGTCTGAAATAAAGGTTTATTTAATTTAATTTAATTTTAATATTCAAATGATATTTATTGCCCGAAAAAATCCTATATCTGATTATTGCTTTGCTCATGCGACCAGCAGGCAAATCTAAACAAAAAAAATAAGCCCTTGACACTTGCTGATTTTGACACTTTTATATTTTAATGTGATTATGATTGCGAGGATGACTACCACAGAGTACATTAAATAAACGATAGCACCATTCAATAGACATTAGCCAAACCTGCCATAAACAGGGCTCTGCAGCCACTGACTGCACCACGGGCCGACGAGATAAGATGCATAGCCGGTAGAAACCAGATAGAGCCAGGCAAAGAAAAAAGGTAGAAACAAATACCTTTAGTAGAAATTTTGACTTCATAATATACAAAATTGTATAGTCTTTACTAATACCAACAACAAAAACTTAAATTATTGCAAATTTGACATTATTGTAACATAACATTGTTTAAGATTCATTTTATTTATTTATGCAATGGCATTTTGGTATTTTCAAATTATTTGATAAAACATATTACCCGTGACACAAATTAACTTTTCATTTCACAACCAACAACTTTTTACAAACCAACACAACAAAGCTTTAGTGCTATATAAAGCAAAATGACTAGCAACGAGTATGGAAGACATGAACTCCATGGATAAATTTCCAACACCACCAAACCAGAATTATTTTACGCCTTGATATTTACGAACACAAACCAATAAGGCACCTATTTCAGTGCTAAGTTATTTCAGAATGCAAGACTTGACCATAAGACAACTGAGATACAGAAATCTCTTTGGAGTTTTTTAATCGAACAACAGTCCGGTCTGTTTTCAACGACACAAAGGGCCATTTCATGTAACTCATGACACGACACTTCCGTCGGTAATACGACACGTACTCGATGGAATTCCAGAACGTTCTCTTGGTGGCTTTAACACGACGCAAGCAATAAAATTCAAGGAATTTGCAACAAAGTTGCAACGTGACCCCGCTTTAGACCTTTCACAATATTGAAACAAAAAGACGACCTAATTAATATTAAAATATTTTTCACCAGGGCATTTTTTTTTTTCGGTGTACCTTGCGTTTTTGACGTGTCCGTCAACTTCATTCCACTTTTTTTATATTAATATGTCAAAATATTTTACTTGCAGTTAAATTATCAGATACATAATACTCTAACGTTTAAAATGATGCTACTAGAAGTATTAAATAACATACAATTTACCGTTTTTTTCTTAATTTTGTTCCCCAAGACCCCCACTTTTTACCGCGTCCAGGCCCGAAGCTACAATTTCGAACTTGAAATAAACTAGTTGAGAATTTTTTGTCGTGCATGGCAATACTTTATTTTGTTAGTCTTATATGTGAATTTACTAAAACTGCCCTTATTTCTTCTTCCTTAGAGTAAAAATTTGACAAAAAACAAGTTTAAGTCGTGTCCGAGAATTTGACAAATGGGGAATTCCCCCTTTCCGTTACCGTGGTTTTTGCTACAAGGCATAATTTTTACTACTAAATTAGATCTTTATTCTCATCTAGAAACATTATTATTCATGTAGCAACTCCAATATTGCCTTCAAACAGTCAGTTAAAGCAAACTTTTGGGTGTGTTGTGTGTGCTGTAACGGTGGTACAAAAAAAGTTTCCCCCTACGTTACAAAGATATGAAGGTAAGTCTTCGTGTTTGTTTTGTCGCTATACATTTACCTTGGTCATTGTTTATCTCCAAACTCGATTCCACTAAAATATCTTTACAATCACGATATAATGTATTTTAATTTGTATTTTTAACTGCATGGTGTTAGTTTCGTTACTTCTCTTCCGTTACTATATTGGCAGTCATGTATAAGGGGAAGCTAAAAAGTAACGGAATAGAAACATAAAGTTGTGGTCATATTAGAACATTTTATATTTATTTTTACTCTATCCCTTATATGACAAAAATAATTGAATTCTAGACTCATTAGATTTCACCGATTTACACAAATATCTTGAATTAAAATATAATAAAAAAAAATCAAAGGCAACCTCACAAAAGTTGACTTAGTTAATACAATAAAATTATACACATAGTATCGCTTGCATATGTTAAATTACAGACATTACAGTTAAATAATATTACTAAACTACCTACATATTTTTATAGAAATGGCTCCGCTAACAGCTGCCGAAAAACAGAAACGATATCGGGAAAAGATCAAAAATGACCCGGCCAAATATGAAATCCAAAAAAAAAAGGACTTGGCCAGGGTAAAAAAAAATATAAAATCTAGAAAAATTGCTGGAATGACTGAATCAGAAAAAGAAGAGCAACGGAAAGTTTGGAGAGAGAAAAAAAAGAAACAAATGAAAAAAAAAATAGAAGCAAATAAAAACAAAACTGGTGAAGAACAGAAAAACACTCAAAGTAAATTAAGCTGTCGTAACCGTATGTTAGTAAGAAAATATAATGCTGCAGTACAAAAGATAGAGAGTTTGACCAAAAAAATAGATAGTAATAGAAAAATGCAAGACAGACAAAAAAACACTCTTCGCAATCAAGTAAAGAAATTAGAGCTTACTGTGATGAAAATGAAATCAAGGCACGAGGTTTTAGAATCAGCACTGGTTAAAACTTACAAAAATTGTAAAACATCAATCGAAAAAAATGTTTTAAAGAATTTGGCGAGGCATGAGTCAATCAGAAAAAACAAATCTGTTACTTACGTATCAAAACTGCTGGGACTTCGTGGGAAAATTCGAAAATGTAAATCAAAAGCTCAAAGATCAACCGAAATTCAGAAGGAAGTACATTCTTTCTTCCTACGGGAAGATATCAGTCGATCTACTGCCGGTAAGAAAGAGTGTCGTACGCACAAAAAACAAAAAGAACAAAAGCGTTATATGACCGATTCCTTATACAATCTATATAAAATATATAAAAATGAAGGTGGTAATTGCAGTTTCTCCACGTTTTACAAGAATAAGCCTTTCTTTGTATTGACGCCAAGTATTGTAAACAGAGATACCTGTATGTGTATAAAGCACAGCAACATGGACATGATGTTCATGTCCCTAAAGAAAATCGGCAGTTTATTGCACCAAAATATGACTGATCTGATAAGCAGCCTCGTTTGTGACCAAAAAAAACGCGAATGCATGTATGGAGAGTGCGAGATATGCAAGACACATCAGATATCACATAATACTGAAAACATACACTCTACTAATGTCATAAATTGGAAAAAATGGGAACGAGTTAATTATCAATACAAGAAAATGGAGAATGGACAGTTAAAAGAGTTTACGACAAAAAAGACTGTAAAACAAAACAAAGACGGGAGCATCGAAAAGTTGAAAACAGAATTTGAAAATGATTTAGCTTTGTACAAAAAACATTGTTATAATGTAACCCATCAACACCAAAAATACCGAGACATTATACAAAATCTGGGACCGAATGAAGTTCTCATTTTGTGCGACTTTTCAGAAAATTATTCTTGTAAAATGAGCTCTGAAATACAAGCCATGCACTTTGGTGCTAGTAAAGAGCAAATTACCCTTCATTGCGGAATGGTGTACTGGGCTAAAGAATCCCAATCATTTTGTACAATTTCTGACAAAAATTGTCACGATCCTCCAGCTATATGGGCACACTTTATACCTATCATAAAAATGATAAAAAACAAATCCCCCGATGTGATCGACACCATACACTTCTACTCGGATGGACCTTCCTCGCAGTATAGACAAAAAAAAAATTTCTATTTGCTGAGTTTATTTAGAGTAAAATTACAACTACAGTTTACAACCTGGTCGTACTTTGAGAGTGGACATGGCAAAGGAGTAGCGGATGGGATAGGGGCAGCAGTTAAACGTTCACTTGATCGCCAAGTTTTATATGGTACGGATATAACAAATGCTTCAGATGCCTGCAACGTTTTGGATAAGTGCATGAAATCAGTGAAGTGTATTTATGTGTCAGAGGGTGATATTGACAACATTCAGAGTCTGATTCCATGTCTAAAACCTGTACCTAATACGCTTCAGATTCATCAAATCATATCTTATGCGAGACACTCGACATCTGACAACGCGATGTATCATAGAACTCTCAGCTGTTTTTGCTCAAAACAAATTTTATGCAACTGTTACGCTCCAAAAAAACACCTTTTTCCTAAAATTGATCAAGGAATCTTGACTTCTCAAGTGCCATTTAATCTAGAATTTGAAACTTCTAAATCCCCTCCTGCTGTGTGTTTGCAAAAGCAAGTTGATAGTCCTGTCCAGTCTGATAATGCACATAATTCAATTTCGAAAGTCATTAGTGTCGAAATTTACAGTGATCCACAAAAACGCAAAATTAAAGTCCTAGTACCGCAAAATAAAGATAAAGGTGAAGTGGAGCAGAGTTACAACTCGGAGTTATTTAACACAATTCTCACTTATCCTGAATATCTCGATGAACCTGCTTCTAACTGTATAGAGGAAGATAATTATAACTCTGAAAAAGTAATAACCGAAACCGTTTTTGAACAATATCCCAGTTTAACAATGCTGGGCGATAGATGTAATGTTTTAAAACCTCGCAACGAATTAGACTCTCTGTTTCGCAACGAAGACGTAAAAGTTCTTAAGTCGAAATCTATTAACGAGCTCCCACAAACAAATAACCCTCTATCTGATAGTACAAATAATGAAAAAAAAATAACTGCATCTAAACGATCTAAGGATGTAGAATTAAAATTGCCCTGCAAAACAACACCTAATTGAAAACGCTTATCTGTAAATACTGAAGTGAATCCCAGAAAAGTCAATAAAACTTCTACAGAAAATATTAAATTCGCCCAAAAATCTTTACGAACAGTAGTGTCGCGTTCTATAGAATGTAATAAATGCAAAATAAAGATGCCTTTAGCCACAAATCAGATGGCAAAGTGTATATCTTGCAAGAAAATATATTGCTTTGATTGTTGTGCAGGGCAGACGTTTATAGATTACATTTGCGATACGTGTCTTGAAGATGGCCCACCAGAAGACTGAATTATTTGAGAGTTTCTAGATAGATAGGATCAAATAATTCTAGTGGGTCATCTTCAAGAATATGGTGCTCCTTAGCACTTATAATTAAAGAAACTATCTTCTCGAAAAATAAAAAGTACCTTAGTGTCTAAGCTAAACTATTTTTGTTATGTTATTTTGTTTTAAAGAAAAACTAAACTAGTAAAAACTTAACAATAATTGATTGGCCCATGTAACATGGTGGGTTTTTACAATAAATAATAGAAAATAAAAAAGATTCCTCATATAAGATCTCAATTTTTATACAAGTTTATATTTTTATTTTATTAGAATCGAACTTATAAAACGTTAATTCAAACAATTATGAGTTAGCCGTAGTTAATCTAGTACAACAATTAATCTAGTGATAAATGATTATAAATACCAGGCTTCATTTAATTAAATAGTGTCGCAATAATAACACTTAAGTACCTACCTACTGTACAAAAGATGGTTGATTGTCCCATGTAACGTGGTGGGTTAATTAATAATAGAAAACAAAAAAGATTCCTGATAGAAGATCTCAATTTTTAAGTTTATAAAAGTTTTATTTTATTAGAATTGTATTGAAGACGTTAAAAAACAATTGTGATAAATAAATGTTAATTTTGCCATATATCTTTTTTTTAACACCAAAGCATAAAAAAACCATTCAGAAAAATCAAGCATCCACTAATGTATGTACATATATATTTCTACGATTTGTTCATATTTGGCTCCCGAATCAGTAGTTGGACAGGAGTAACCCTTTTTTACGTGGTCAGTCGGGTAATAACAGCTAACTAATTTAGTGGATTTTTGATCCCAGTATAACTGCGGCCTTATGATTTCGTTACCATGATTTTCGTTACCATCCTTGGAAAAAAAACAACATTTTATTTTATTATTAAATCCCCAATCGATAAATATTGCTATTTGTATGTTAAATGGATGAACTATTAACTATAGTTTGCAGGTAAAAATAAATGAGATGGGTATACTTCAAAACGTCCGATTGGTAAAGAAAATAGAACACAGTTTTGGTCATCTGGTAACGGAATGTTTATAATAAGCGAAATTTCTTTTAAATTTGTTAATGAGCTATAAAAAAACCAACTTATTTTTGAATCTTACTATATTTTTAAGTATAAAAAACACGTTTGGGTTTCTAATGTAGCTTTTTTGAATTTATAATAATTAAGTTATATGGTAACGAAAGGGAAACAAATATGAGATCAACCCTCATAAACATCGCTTTATAAATTGAATCTCTGTATATTTTACAAAATTTGTGCGAAATTAAGATACCTAAAACTACTAAGAATAATCTTACACTCTTAAAGTTCAACATTTCGTTAGATCGAAAAAAAAACATCACAAATCTGTTGGTACCATTTTGAAAAAAAATGCCCACCAACGATATAATAGTGAGGAACGACACACCTAAGCCTGGAAATTTCCAATGTGCAAGCAACGTTGACAAAATTCACAACAACAATACACACAACAAAAGCACCGAACTCTACGAAGTTTCCACACGAAGTAAAGAAAATGGCGTGGTGTCAATCAAATCAAAACCAAACCAACCACAGACAACGCCTCGTACGAATGACAGATGCAGGGTTGCCAGACGAGTGATAGAGAATTATCGTACCAATATTCGAAAATTACGTACCAGATAAAAAAATATCGTACGACTGTCACAGCCGCGCGGAACGCGTAGCTAGCTCCCAAAACTAGAAGTAGGATAGCATTGTGGGCTATTTCTCACTCGCGCCTATAGGAACTGAGGTATTTTTGACAGTTGACCTTGAAATCTATGCCTAGAAGAAGACCAAACCAGTGTTGCCAGACGAAAAATCGAAGTGACAATTTACTTTTTCACTTCACCGTAGACATTATTTTGTATTTTTGAATGATGGGCCCTGAGTATTAGTCTTTTCACCCCATTTCGGAGCAGGGTTGCAAATTATCGTACTTTTGCGTACGATAATACAAATTGTATCGTACATCATACCGGAGTCGAAATTATCGTACATGTACGATAATTATCGTACATGTACGATAATTATCGTACGTCTGGCATCGCTGGACAGATGACAGATAGGGTGAGGAAGGTATCGCATTTACACATGCGTCACATGCGTGCTTGCTGCGCTCCTCGCGACTCTGCGTAACATTCGGCGAAACATTCGTGCACCATTCGTGTATACGACGACAAAAGTATACCATTTTGAACCTCGTACGCGAAAAGGACGTAACTAAGACCGGTAGCACATCTCCGCCGCGAAATCGATGCAGCGAAACCGCTGACGTTCCGCCACCGTTTGTACGTTATGACGAGCGAAACGCCGCTCACATCTCCGCCGCGAAATCGCATCATCGATTTCGCGGCGGAGATGTGAGCGGCGTCGCTGATATTCCGCGAGAAAGAGATAGAAGCATGGGCAATTTAACGCGATAGAACAGGCAGTTTCGCTAATGTTTCACCCGTCATACAAAGGACAAACGGTGGCGGAACGTCAGCGGTTCCGCTGCATCGATTTCGCGGCGGAGATGTGCTACCGGTCTGAAGATTAAACTACAGATCATTGATAAGATCAGAATAAGATTATATTGGACCCTTTTCTGTTATTTTAGTGGGGTCGTTATAAGGAGCCCGATTTGACAGCTGTCAAATGCTGCGCATAAGGATGACAAAAACAACTTATTAATATAACAATATGATGTGAAAGTTGGTGCTTATAAATGATACTTAATGTTATAATATAATGTAAATATTTCACATCATAAATTGGATTTTTTATTTCTTGCGTAGACGTTCGTACAAAGTTTTTTTTTTTTTTTTTTAATGGCTTTCACATCTTTCTTGAGATGTATTTTGCCAACTTCAGAGTAGACATCAGACACGATCAGAGAATGTTTGGATAAAAAGAGTTAACAGATTGTGGGAGGTTCACACGGATTACCTAAAACAAATAACCATATTATTATGAAAGACACAGACAACACAGGACATACACAAATAACAAAGTTATCACGACGTGAAAAGTGACAGACGTCAAAACGGGCTTCTTAGAACGACCAAAGTTTTGTGAGGCAAGTTGTATTTCACCTTTAGAAAAAAAAGGACATACGTATTTTTTGCTTATCAGTACGCGATGGAGATGAATATGTAAAGTTAGCGTAAATAGAAATAGCAAAGATTGTTAGTAAACAAATTAGTACTGTTTGACACATAACCTGAAATTTTCTCCGAGCTTGTTTTTATTCATAAAAACGTATAATTACTCGTTATTTAATCTTAAAGCTGATCGAGCATATATATGATTAGAAATACCTCACCTGGGCGGCTTGCACATTTTGTATTTTCTTACTTATCGCTCAGTGCATCTCTATCGTTACAGACAAGTTAGAAAGGACGCGGAAAACTTGTGCTAGCCGTCTTGATACCCCAAAAAGTACGTGATTATGGAGTAATGATGGTAAATTGTTTCAATTGGTTTGTATTATTTGCCATTTCTATTGACTCCGACTTTCAACACTAAATTCGCGTGCATAGCTCGTGGCCTTCTCAAGCCCAAAAAACCGCTCCCGACACAAGTGCGCAAATTACGAGCCGAATAACGAGCTAACAGTTTACACTAGCATAGTGGTGCTTTGCCTCGGCACACGCACGAATGTGTGTGAATGCAGTTAGTACCTACCTAGGTAAGAAAAAATCGTTTTACATTTTAAATGATCTGGATTCCCAGTTCTTTTGAGCCATGTGTATACTGGGTGTTTTTTTATTCGTCTTAAACATTTTGGGGGTTAAATCAGTAAGTCATACTGATCAACTTTCACTATGGGACCAACCCCGAAATCGCGAAAAAAAATTGACCATCCCATACATTTTGGCTAGTCAGCTGACGATGTTTTGTATGGCAGGGTCAATTTTTTTTTCGCGATTTCGGGGTTGGTCCCATAGTGAAAGTTGGTCAGTATGACTTACTGATTTAACCCCCAAAATGTTTAAGACGAATAAAATTAACACCCTGTAAATGTGATCCAAAGAAGAAATAAAAACTTTGTATATTTTTTTTTTACAATTCTTAATGTGCGCATATATGAAAACTAAAGAATACCTATGAATACATCTCTTTCTAACTCGTTATGAATGCCATAAATAGAAAAAGGTCAAATGTACGTCTTTCGCTGTTTCTTATAGTCTGGTTTCTATGCAAGTACTTATTCTATGAACTATGTAGTATTCACATAGCGTTGCTGCGCCTGCCAAATTCGCTGTTTCTTTTCACATAAAGGATTTCGATCAATGATTAAACTGTCTAAGGTTTAAAATGGTCCTTAGGCAAAACAACACATAGCAAATTTGGCAGGAGCAGCAACGATAGGTAACTATTTTTTTTATGGTTCCTATACCACAGATTATATACTAGTTACTTCGTAATACTCTAGTATAGTACATGCATTTCAAGACTTTTATGATTTCGACTGTACATACTCGCAAGGCACCCTAAAAACCTCTTTATAAAGTACACGAGAATGCACATCTCCCTCGAACTTATTGTTAACTAGAGACTCGCCCCGGCTTCGCACTAAATTAATAAATTATTGCCTGTATCCTTCGTTGGTAATCAACTAAATGTAAAAAAAACACATGATAAGTATAATTCGTCAATAGAAGCCACATAGAAGCAAAGCACTGATACGTCAAAGCTTGGCAAAATAGTTTTGATTGGCTGTTTAACGCAGTGATGTGGTTTGGTTTGTTTACTTTTTTTTAAGTACCGAAAGAAATGAAGTATAGCCTGGCAAAAAGTCGAACAAAAACATGAGGATGCTGTTCGAAATGAAATTGGCAACATGATCCAAGATTTACTCTTACCTGTGCTGGTTGCCATTTGAAAATATTGTAGTTCCAGCTGTCACCGCACGATTGACTTTTTTACCAGATTTGTTCGTTTGTTGAGCGAGAAAATAGTCGATAGTTAATTCCTGTAAAACGGAGCAGTAGCGTAGCTTGCATGCTAGTTAACGGCATGTACGAGTAAAGCCTGTTGCAGACGATGCGCAGTAGCTTGCGCCAGCATTCAAACTTGTGCACTGTTACTAAGCAAAATATGTTCACACGACGAAATTATATGCACAGTTGTAGTACTTGGGCAAGCTACTGTGCATCGTCTGCTACGGGCTTAACTGGCACACAGCGGATACATTGCAAGTTAAACTTTCATGCTACTGTCTCGTCTCGTCTGCTACTGGCTTGCCTGTAGCTGTCGCGTGCGTTCACAAGTGCCGGTTTTGCAGCAACCCGCGATCCCTCCCTCTTATTGAATGCCAGTAAATCAAATGGGCAATCTACAGTACTTGCTCGCCATGTACAGGCATGTGTATTCCCGCCTTTAACCTTCTGTCGTGCTTCTGTCAAAGTAGGTACCTATTATGCCGGCTTTATGCCGGCAAAACAAAACATTCTTTTGTTATCTTATTTATCTTGTAATAAATTACTTGTACCATAAAAAAAAATTAGCCTTAAAATTGCGGTTACGTTACGGTTTAAAAAATTGCGTTAAATTGAATGTTTCTATCAAATTTAAAGAATTTTTTAAATCTGTGTTCATATTTGTAATGATGATTTTTACATTAGTTTTTGTTGTATTTTAGTTCATAACAGTTAGATAATGTTTAATGTATTTTATTTTTAAGACAAGAAGCAATGTGGACTAATCGTTTTTTCTAATGTTAAGAGTTAGTAGTTAAAAAGTCGCGTTATTGTTTAGTTCAGTCGATACAAAACAATGTAAGTAAGTACTCATTATTGAACACTTCTTGTAGTTACAGCAAGAAAATAAAATACAAAAAAAAACAATGTTTATGAAGTATTTTTTGTAGTATTTTATTAAATTTACATCAGTCTAATATTTTAAAGGAAAGTATTTTAGCAAATGAACTAGCGATGTGCATGACCACTCTTGAAGAGTTAATAGAGCAGTATGTTATTGTTTACAAAACTTATAAAGCCATGATGTGGCAGCATGCGGGAGACTGACTGGGCACAATCCTCACAGTAGATAAGCATTGACATCTCTGGGAGAGGAAGTATTGGCTGTCACAGACTCACAGTCACGCCAGCCTTGGCCATTTTGGACAGGCTTCCCTGTGCCAGGTCAAGGAGCAACGCTTTTAGTGTACCTAAGTATTTATAATGCTGAAGTGTCTGCATTGGATTCTCTTTACATTTTTATAGTTTGTGTTGTATGTAAATATAATATATTCCGCTTTTCAATAATGTATTTGACTTCCTCCCTTATTTAACTTGAAGAAGTTCATTAGAAGAGCTGGCAGTTTCCTCACTCGATGGAGCAGTTTAGCATTCCAGCGAGGAAATGCTGCCAGCATCTTCAGGACAAGGCTGCAGGGGCCATTCTTAGGTTTAGTGTTTTAGTTTTAACTTTTAGTTACTTATCTTAGATTTAGTTTTAATTTTGATTTTTAGTTTAAGTAGTTTAACTTAAAAGATATTGTATTATTATTATTGTTTGTTTGTTGCTTTGTTAAAATAAATTTATATATTATTGTAACTTCCTAAAAAAAGAGCAATTTTTGAGGATGGACTTTTGTACAATTTTCCTCAGGAATTATCCTGGATTGAGTGCTGAAATTATATCCAACTAAGCCTCTTATGTACATAGAAAAATAGAAATAGAATTGATTTATTTTGCTTAATTTTTACATATATTTACTGCAGTGTTTTTAAAACTAACAATTCATAAGCTATATAACAGTTTCCATTCCCTATGATATACTTTTAGATTGGAGTTAGGTACCTACATACTTCTCAATATAATTCCATTGCTTTATTATGCTGTAGGTAGGTGACATGGTCCAAATAAAAAAAAAACATCTGGATGCAGATCAGGGATCTTTGAACATCCATAATATTATGGTTAAAGAAGAATCTTTATTCTCATTAGAATTACAAAATTCATTTACATGAGAACATTCAAATGTATTAAAAGCTAAGATTAAACATGCAATGCTTAAGCTAACTACCTACTTAACAAACAAATATAAAAACAAAAAGTGGGTAAGTTCATATTCAACTTGTTATTTGGCTCAGAGTAGCTCGGAAAGATAAGACTCAGGGGTAACAGTGACGTATGCGACTAAGTGGATGCAGCATGAGCCAAGTAGCACTAGTTAATATATTCTACTGTTTTCTTTAAAATCGGCTGATATTTCTCGGCTAATATTACTTACTAACTTGCTAGCTAACTTTGAACTTGTGTTTTAAGGACTATAAGTCTTAATTGCTTTTCAATGGCAATGAAAGTTCCCTTCATGGACTCTATCATGTTTTTTAATTAAATGAATAAATGCTTCCTTTATCTATGCCCTTGTTTTTGTGATGTTATGTACTTTGTAATTATTATTTTTTAATCATAATATTAGACAGCTGAAACATGAATCATTATACATATATATGACTTCTTACTTGCGTTTATGTAATGAATTTACTAAAGTTCGTCCTTTATAAGTTTTAATAATTTGTCAACACGGTCAGAGTTAGACTTGTCCTGAGACGGCAATGGTCTGGGCATGCCAGCCCCCCACTCATCCGACGATCCGTCAGGAACGTGTCTCATCTTCAGGTGTACACAGTCGTTCCACCGCGACACATACTCGCATACATCCTCTTCCTCAACCCCTGAACATACTGCAAGGGCGATTTCCAAACTCTCCATGACCATTCTGTCTTCGGCATAAATATCTCTGTTTATTTTAATAACACACTCCACGTCTACTTGATTTTTTTTATGATGCCATTTCTTTTTAAAATGCAAGCTACGAAGCATTAACCCTTGTCAATCCGCTGAGGGGATTTTCTCAGGAAATGTTCGACGTCGATTATGTTCGCTTGTTCCTGCTGCGCGCATTCTTTTAATTTTTTTTTAACATTTCATTGAAGGGATTGTGCGCGAGCGCCGGGTGCCCTGACACGGTCACAAACGGTGCACCAGTGATGAAACCAAAAAGGCGGCGCTTATTTGTGTCCCGTGTCAATATCTGACCCTTCATTTTGCTTTTGTTCATTGTCTTTACCGTATCTTTACACATGAAATAATACCAGCTGGCATGAGATTTACACTTAGATGGAAATTGGCAATAAAGATTTTAATACTTAATGATAACGCGCTACTTGCACTTCGCTGGATTTAATAGTTATATATGTAACCAATAAGTATACCGAGTTTATATACCTTTACCAATATAAAACGAGGTTGTCGCGCGTTTAGTAGCCCCCTAATTACTGTAATTGTGTTTTCTAATAAACTTCAAGTATCAATAAATCATTTTTATTTTGAGATAAACTTCAAGTATTTTCTTAAAATAAAAATGGTTTTTCACACTGATTTATGACGCAGTAATGAGGGTGTTCTAGAGGCACGCAGCTTTTTAATATTTAGTTATGGCTTGGTTGGCTATGGTTACACATTAAGTAATTTAATTTATAATAAGGTAATTTAAGAATGGCGCCAATAGGGGAGGATGCAATAGCAAAATGTCTAACATGTTTAGAACCTTGTCACTGTCAATAGCACTTATTAATAATTCATTGTTCTTATTTTACATGCAGTTTAAGGTTAAAAATAGTTTAGGATATAATTAAAACGCGTAAACTTGTAGGTACTTACTTATTAATACTGAAATAATAATACAGACCGCATTATTTATTTATAAGACTAGCTGACAGACTAAAGTTCCTCTCTGTTCAACATTTTGGCAACCTCTTCAAAAGTCATGTCATCATTGGGCCCTTCCGTTCCCGGGTCCCCTTTATGCGCGTTCTGTAGGACGCTTCGCGTTTTCAAGTTCATACAATCGTTAAAAAACGACGCGCGCTCGCATACCTCGACACTGTCGGTGTCAGCCTTCAGACATTCTTCCAAAGCCCTCTTCAAATGACGAGTGATCTCAGTCTCCCCGCCGTAAACGTCTCTGTTCAATCTGTTATAAGTTTCCGCGTCTATGCTGTCATTTTTTATTAATTCACTTTTTGTCAAAATGCACGCCACGAAGCATTTGCCCTCGTAAGTCGTCTGTGGCACCTTTCTTAAGAAATTATTGGCTTCGTCCTTGGTCGCTCCGGTCTGTTCCATGCAATCGCTTACCTCTTTTCGGAAAGGGTCTAAATCCTCTTTATAATCTTCTTTTAGCTGTTTGAATAGGTCTGCAGTCTCCTCCGAATTTTCCAAATCCAAATCATACGACAGCACCTTCGGCGCGTGAACCAAAAAGAGCAGTATTGTAACGATAATCGTCGCGTCAATCAGATTCCGTAGATTTTGTACTTTTGCCCTTTTCGACCCGGTGCTGTTCATTGTACGTATTTAAATATTTCTCTACTCGACTAAAAACGGCCGGAACTTACGACGAGTTGTTACTAGCAGGTTACACATCGGTTAAGCTTCAAATTGGAAATGCGTAATAAAGATTTAATCATGATAACATCTCGCACTCTCCGGGGTTTTAAGATAACATGCTATGCCAAAATCATTATGAAGTTTAATGGTCCTTGGGCGCTATTTTTCCCCGTTTAGTAGAATAGCTGATAAAAACTAAAACCCGACATCCTTATAATTCTTATATAGCCTATGCGATTCGCATGTATGTACTTGACGAATCAAATGCCACCAATGTTAAAATCGGTCCAAAAGTTCATGAGCTGGAGTAAAACATCTGATTTTGAATACAATTCATACAGTCGGCAGTTCTTTATCGGAGTCGTGTAATATTCTTTCTTCGACCAAGAAGAGTGATTCAGTACTTTATTCAATTTAATTCAATTTATTTATTGGTAAATATAGACATTACAAATATAGACATATTCAGAATCCTAAAGAAGCAGCGGCGACACATCGTGTTTTACTGTAAAACCAAATCAAAGCAAATTACCTATCATACTTTCACTCGAATTAAGCGAAAGTTGCGGTCATACTCGTAGACCATTTACATTGTTCAATATAAAGCTTATAATACGTTATGTGCTAGATGAATAGCCTTTATTTCCAGTTTTAGACTGTTCTGTGGGGATAAAGCGAGCTCCTTTGTATTATAAACCGTAACTGCTTTCCTTTCGTATGCGCCGTATTTAAGACTTAAGTTAGTTATGTTGCAGGCTTCGCTATTGCAATTGGGATGATGACTCAAGTTGAATGTTACTCGTATAACAGTCATAAACTATGGCATTTCCAGCTATGGCAGAACCGAATATATAATGTACAACTTAGAATATTAAAAACCATAGTACGAGTACCACTTAAAATTAAACACAAGATAAAGATAAGATAAAAGATATTTATTCAGTAAGTAGGCCGCACGGGCACTTTTACACGTCAAAATCTACCAGCGCTTCCCAAGGGGAGACCACTGCTGAGAAGAAGCGCCGCAAGAAACTCAACAGTTAGTCTTTTTTTAATAAAAATATAACAATGTCACTACTTATTCTAGCATTATATAAAACTGTAAAAATAATATTAAATATCTGCGTAGTTTTGCAGGAAAACATGTCAGAATGACTACGAGAAAATGTATATATTATATATCACACAAAACAGTTTTGACATCTCTTCCTACATAAACCGTGTCCCCTAGACAAGATACAGCGTTTACATGATTTTTATGAGGTATGTACGAGTAGGAGGTAAGCTATTGAACATTAAACATTAGTTAATTTTCTGGTTTAGGCCAAGCATTTTTGTCCGTTAGATAGTCCTCGACCCTATAGTACGCCTTTGACATCAACGACTTTTTCAAGTAATTTTTAAGTGCTGGAAGGGATATAAGTATAGATCCCCCTATATGGTACAAGTATAGAAGTAACTATGGCAAACTGTTTAGCTACTGCAGAATTGTAAATGTATACATTTCATTTATCATATATGATAAAGTGAATTTAGCCATGGCATTAGAATATAAAGACAGACTGGGAGAACTGACTAGATATGAGAGACCCAACAGCCTCCGAAGCTTGGAAAATAGTAAATACTTTAATATAGAAAGTTGTAACAACTTTTATGGCAGGACGGTTTGGTCGAACTACCTACCTCATATACTAGACCTTCCCGGTCTGTTATAGACAATATTGTCAACAATCCTAAGTCAATAAAAAAGACTTTAAAACAATATCTTATAATTAATACAGGGTCACCCTGTACATGAGTTAATCTACAAGTATCAATTTTTGACGGCGAATAATTACTTACTCTTTCTTAATTATCTTTTAATTAATTAAGTTCACTTCTCTTGTGCAATAATATCGGCCATTGAAGTATGCATCTGAAGATAAATACTGATTTCTGAAGAGTTTGTACCAGGAACAAGAGTAATAGAAATTCATAAGAAATGTACCTACTTCTTAGTTTTAATTAGTACTTGCTTATTTTGAATATTTAATATTTTGGTAACTATTGTACCTCATTAGATAGCTAGTAAACCAAGGAAGTTTTTCCAGTGATTTGTACGCTGCATGTCATACATTTATTTTAAAAAAAGCACCGTCTTTTAATGAAGTAATTACTTTTTTGTCTTTTTATTGGAGTTTTATTAAATAACATGACATGTAGCATTATGTGATTAGGTTTTTGTCATTACGTGAAATTGCTGACATTGTAGCCTCAGAAAATACATTAAAGTGCATTAAAAAAAAGGCAAATAATTTTTTTATCTCTTTTTTTTTTCAAACATGTTCCGCAATTTCGAAAAAAACTAAAATCTCAAATATCTCAGAAACTAATCATTTTCGGCCAGGGTACTTACATGACCTAATTTGCTCCAAATGAGCTCTTCTATGCCTCCTTAAAAGGAATGTATCGAATATCCAGTCACCCTGTTAATAGTGTGGCCCGGCAAAAAAATCTTAAACCATTAAAGATTAGCTGGGTTGGAATGTAACCTTTCTTTCTTTATACTGAAATAAACAGTTATAATTTTCTTTTTTTTCAGTTACTTAGGTATATGGGTTTGACACAGTAAATTATCTTAACAAAGTGAAAATAAAAAGAGCAAAAGTAAATCTATATTTTTATTCAAATTCGAACGACTGAGCAGGCATTACGTAAGTAATAAATGTAATAATGTACGGAGTAAGCGAGAGGGGGTGTAGTAAAATTTACTGCAATAAAACTCTTTCAATGTAAAGTGATGAATATGTGGGTGTATGATACGATAAGTACATAATCAAACTACAAATAGCTTGGCAGCCGAGTGGGCGTGGTGGGAAACTGACTGGACAAAGTTACGATGTATAATTTCAATTTACGAATAAGTATTTAGCAGTGTTATTTTTACAATATTGCAGCTTTATATAAAGATTTGTCGTCCGTTTGGTCCCGTTTTACAAATTTGTCGGATTGTTAATGAAGCTTTGTCTCTGTTCCGTTTCTTTACTCGTTAGAAGGCAGTCGATCAACTAATTATTATTAACTCAACTATACAGGGAAATGTGCGAGGACATTTAAAAATAAATCCAGTGAACGCGGAAGCGTGCCGGTAACATTTTACTATTTAGCTTGTACCTAATGCATTTAGGAATGTAGATAGAATTCTTACGTTTAATTACTTAAATTAAGTCAGTACGCGCTTCGCGAGTTAGGTGTGGTAATAATTAAGGCCGTGAATTATGAAAATTCATAGTTTCTTTAATAATGCAGTCGTAACATGTTTTTGTTGTCTGTGTTTTTTTTTTGTGTAACAACCTTGTACTGTACAAGTTGTACCTACTTGTATAATTCCTGTTTCTAATGGTGCGTCCACACTGAAGTTATATTTTGTTATATAACATTTTGTAACGTGATAATTAATACTTAAATAAATAAAATAAAAACAAAATAGGAAATTTTGTTTTTATTTAATTTAATTTATAGTCATGTTACAAAATGTTATATAACTTCAGTGACGCACCCTTAGATTCATAGAAAATTTAAAGTACATTTTTTATGTAACGTCACGTCACGGTTTATCCTAGATTGACCCAAGTGTACAAACCTGACGTTAGTGCGACTAAATCCAAAAGAGATCACAAGTGACTATGTCCGAGCGCTACTTTCATTGACCGATGTCGTGTCGGCGCGACGCCGCGACGGGACGCAGTTATAGGTTTGAGCGAGCCCGATGTACTTCTATCTTACTGTAACCCATACGAGTACCGCGTCCCCCGGCGCGTTGACACGACATCGGTTAGTGAAGAAACGCTCATAATCAAAATATTTATTCAGTAAATTGGCCACATACGGGCTCTTTTACACGTCGGTAATACTGGGTGTTTTTTTATTCGTCGACAAAACTTTGGGGCTTAAATCAGTAAGTCATACTGACCAACTTTCACTATGGGACCGAACCCCGAAATCGCGAAAAAAAATTTGACCCTCCCATACAAAACATCGTCAGCTAGCCAAAATGTATGGGATGGTCAATTTTTTTTTCGCGATTTCGGGGTTGGTCCCATAGTGAAAGTTGATCAGTATGACTTACTGATTTAACCCCCAAATTTTATTCGACAAATAAAAAAACACCCAGTATAGAGTGAATCTACCAGCGCTTCGGACAAGACCATCATTGCGGAGAAGAAGCGCCGCAAGAAACTCCAGCAGAAGGTCATTTTTTCAGTCATAAAATACAACAATACTTAAAAGTAAGTTACAGTTCTTTACGATGCAAGCCATGCAGGGTGTGGTCCTGTTAATCGTCTCACCTTCACATCAACTCCCCATTTTCTGCTGAGTACTTCTAAAATCGGTGACAAAACGTGACTGGTATATGCAAACATGTGCCCCCGCAGGGCTCCCGCGGCGGCCGGTCTCGTGTCGCGGTGACGTCAGCCGCCGCGTGACCGTGTCTCGTGTGTCCTGTCACACCAGGGTAAATTTCCGGGCGTTTCAACCGCCGTCATCTGTGTTTTCAATATGACGAAATCAATGACACCTACCAGCAACTTCTGATGTAAACAGAAGCAGAACCGGGGTGTAGTTTTAGAGCGGGCCGCTAATAACTGTAAAAATAACAATAATAATAATCCGGCCACATACTGCCCACTGCTGCGCACAGGCCTCCACTCACAATGAGACGGTTTGGGAACTTCGCACACACCGTCAAATTACTTTGCAGGTGTGTGCAGATTTCCTCACGATATTTTCCTTCACCGAAAAAGCTCATAGTAAATTTACATATTATATTTCGGACATAAATTCCGAAAAACTTAGTTGTTAGCGTAAAGCATCTGGGTAAGGTCCCTGTTCTTAAAACAGGTCATACACACTAGGGTATGCCTGCGCAGTTTTGCCTGTACCTACAGTTGAACTGCACAGGTAAACCGGAGTGTATGTGACAACTGTGCACGTTTCCACGCCTGTGCAGGCAACTTGTGTCAAATACACGCTCCGGTTTACCTGTGCAGTTCAACTGTACAGGCAAAACTGCACAGGCATACCCTAGTGTGCATGGCAAGCTTTTTTTTTTTTTTTTTTATTTATATTACGGCCTTTACACAAACGCGTATATCGGCCCAACCTCCACAACACTAATATTTAAAAACAACAATAAAAACCCCTTTAGAAAAGTAAAAAAGAAAATACACTACACTAGGTTCTGTTCACGTCAGCCAATCTGTATAGCGCTAATGCCCAATCTGATGTGGGGTCGGACAGGATCCCCATGAACACCCCGGTATCATACGGGTTCAGATTAGCTGCCGCAAATAAAGACTCCCTTTCAGAGCGATTCCGGCCACATTCCATCAACAAGATGGCAAGCTTAAGAGCAAACAATTTTCTCGCGTTGTTTGTTGTTGTCCTACTTAGGTATGTAATACCTACAAATATATATATATATATATAGTCCTCCTCATCGATTTTGATGACGGCGACCCTTTACCTACAAGTACCTATTTTGCGAAGGCCGGAGCGAGCCGCTCGAGTGTTGCGGGCGGGTATTGTCTCCCGCGGTGCAGCGATCGATGCGGGAAGGTGAATGTCGCCGGCAAGGACGACAGATGAAACATCGACAATTAAGCACCTAATTGATATTTGAACATTTTGCATATGACCCTGTAGGTTTCTTTACATGTCCGAGTCTACCGCGCTTCATAGAGGACCACTGTTGAGCACTGCAAAAAAACAAGGAACGTGACGGTTGCGTAATCTGCCCTGCTAAGGTAAAAGGCAGTATTTTACACAAAACTACTGTAGTAATTGCAACCTTATTTATTACCAGTAATGAGGTTGCAATTATTACAGTAGTTTTGTGTAAACTACTGCCTTTTACCTTAGCAGGGCACTAATGCCAGCAGAGCAGAGTCGCGTACAATACTTTATCTACACTCATATTGTAAATCCTCTACGATAAAAAAAATATATCAAATAATAAATATACAGTGTGTCCCAATATCAGTAACCCACATTGACACCGGAGGTAGACCAGCCTAAGACGGACCGAACCAGACACTGTTTTTTTTCTCTTTTTTTTTTTTACTTTAGATTTTTTTTTTTAACGGAGTGGAAATGCGTTACGCATTGTCCCCACACCGAACCAGCCTAACATAATCTTAGTAAAAATCGCATGGTTTTCAAGATTTGCCAGTTTAAAGTTCTTTTCCAGTACAAACTTTAAACTGGCATATCTCGAAAACCATGCGACTTTTACTGAGGTCATGTTAGGCTGGTTCGGTCCGTCTTAGGCTGATCTACCTCCGGTGTCACCGTGGGTTACTGATATTGGGACACCCTGTAGGTATATGGTTAATATACATACTAATATCTATATCATGGTGTCCCATAAACCAACGTCAAGCCGTTAAGGGCTGATAGAGCAGCTAAAAGCTATCGATTTAACCCCCATGTATGTTCAGCGGTTTTTACTAGTTTCGGAAATATTGATCATTTTAATCTGAATTTTTGTAATTTTCCCTTATGTCCATATTGTCCATGTCACGAAAACTCCTTAGTTTCATGTTTTATTTCAGAAGTTTTAGTTACATTATTTAGAATCATTACGAATCAGCGAAGTTTTTAAACTCATTTGCCCGTTTTTAAATCAAAATTCGTAGTAATTACATAAAGTTGCTTTTTTCCATACTAAGTGAAAAACAAACACTGGGAATACCTAGTATGGAGAAACAAACTTTACGATTAGGTACTTAAAAAGTTGATTTAAAAAGAAACTGGCTAATTGTTTTAAAAACTTCGCTGATTCGTGATGATTCTAATAATGTAAGATACCACGGATAGTAGCCCTGGGATTGATATATTTAAATTTTTAGTTTGAACCACTATTTACGGGGGGACACCATGTATCTGTAGGTAACGGCTATTCACAGTTGTCCAAATTTTAAAATAATCCCAGTTGTCCGCAGTATGGACCAAGGGGTGCGGACAACTGGGAATAGCCCATAGGGGCCGTTCAAGTATTACGTAAGCACTATTTCTTTGTTTTGCTTATTTTGGATGACATGGGAGGTAGGGGTGTCTAGATGATGATTACGTCATCGGTAGTTATTTACTTTTTTACACGAATGGCAACCCTCACATTGTCTATGCTTGAAAACTAAACGCATTTTCGGGGATTCCCGCAAACGTTTAGGCACTCGCTTTAGAACCGATTAAATACCTACATTAAAAAAATACATATATAATTGAAAAATGTTTACGTAAGCATGGGGGGAGGGGGTAAGAGCTTTGCTTACTTTTGCTGACAAGGGGGACGTGGGGGTAAATAATTGTAATAAATCTGCTTACGTAATATTTGAACGGCCCCATAGGTAATTTAATTACGTTGTTGACATTTCATCTTGATGCTTCATCTCGAGTGACATATGAGAAATTGCCGCCGAATCAAATTGTGTCGTGATTCGAATAAATTCGAAATTCGAAAACCATTACATTATCGGACGTGAACACCTAAAGTGAACTTTACAGTACAACCAATAATAAGATTTGACAAAAAAAAGTATAACGTTTATTTCAATAAAAAGAAAGAAAAGTTACATTCCATTCCAACCCAGCTAATCTTTACTAATTTAAGATTTTTTTGCCGGGCCACACTATATTATTACACGACGACATCAACCCGTGACTGACGTAAAGCTAGTTATAACCTACAGTTTCCGAACGCGTTGTAGAGGTTTTACGATACACCCATATCGTATAGATAAAAAATATATAATTCAAAAGCTTACTTATGTACACTATAAAAATAATAATAAAAGAGTAGTTAGCAAGAAGACGAGTAAATTGATGTACCTGCGAACAAAAGCTGTCTAAAGCGGCTACCACACGCGCAAGCTTCACCACAGTTTTGCCTGCGCAGGCCGGTTTGTACACGGAACACGGAGCGTGTGGTTGGTAAAACTGTATCACGCGCCAACCCCACAGCGCGGCTTGCGCACTTTTCGACTTGCTTGAAATTTTGCCTGCGCAAGCCCGGCCTGCGCGTACCTACTTGTCTGTGTGTGTGGTTGGGCGTTCAGTGTTCAGTGTACAGTCGAAGCTCACTCGTCGTTCGATGGGGTCGTTCGCCACTCAAAAATGGCAGATTTGCGTAGGACGTACAATCGCGAATTCACGTCTGAATTAATTAGTTTATATATAAATCTCTACCAGCAATCTGGAAAATTAAATCTAAAGATTATTCCGACCGAAATAAAAAAAACGATGCCCTTTATATGAGTATGAATTTTTCTATTCAACAGCCATTTTATTATCCACTTTGATCGCTTACGTTTTGACTTTTGCATTGTCTTTTTTTTTAATAGCAAACACTTGAAAAATAATAGCATAAAAATATTTCTTCATTGGGAAACATTGTTTCCACGCCAAGGATTTTGAAAAGAATGTGGCTTGCGCGTACTTAACTGTGCCGTGTGGTAAGACACGAAGTGTTCAGTTTTTTCGAGCGAGAAGCTTGCGCAGGCAAAACTGTGGTGAAGCTTGCGCGTGTGGTAGTCGCTTAATAGGCCTACCACACGCACAAGCTTCACCACAGTTTTGCCTGCGCAGGCCGGTTTGTACACGGAACACGGAGCGTGTGGTTGGTAAAACTCTATAGACACGAAGTGTTCAGTTTTGGCTTGCGCAGGCAAAACTGTGGTGAAGCTTGCGCGTGTGGTAGGCCCATAACGAGTTAGTGCGATTGCACTCCACACGAGCCTCGTGCCAAGTTTTTTGCAACCTTCACATTATTATTTCACGTCACTGTCACTGACAGCTTTGAAATAAGAAACTTAAGAAAGTCGATACCCATCGCGATTTGGCAGTATTATCCACTTTCACTTACATCCGATTGCTGTTCGCACATGATCGGTGACGAGCCTGTCTTTAATAATTACAAATACCTAATAAGCTCTTTACTATCTTGTTAAAACAATCTATAGCCGCGTCCACACAAACCGCCTAGGGATGTGTCGCTCTTTAGTGTATTAAATTTCTTTAGACTTAAACGCTTTGCGATTCCGAGTGCGGTAGGTTAGAAATAGGTACATACGAGTATGGGCAATTCGCATTTCGGTGATTATAGTTTATTGTTTATAATGAATATGCTTATCTTGCGCGAAAATGCGCAATAAACGGTTTGCGTGGGGCCTTACACTTTGATTGATGGTAAATATTAGTCTCGTGATGATTTCATAGCCGACCCACGGGGATTACGTGAAATGTTGAGTAGTGGGAGGAACTTGACTGACATCTGTTTTCTCTCATCTATGAAAACATTCGCCGCCGCCCTAACACGGTAGGTATGACACCGGCGCTGAATGTGTTAATTAAGAAGAAATAAAAAAGTCGAAATAAATAGTGTTTAATATTTTTGTCTAAAATATTTACTGAATGTTTATTTATGTATTAAAACAAATTTGTACCTTAACAGCTAAAGCCAAAACAGCACAAACTTACAACTGTGAAGTGATTCTAAAACTTACAAACATGCCGAGTACTTTTTACTCTATCGTGCTCTCAGGCATCTCCATATCTACCGCTCTCTTGCACTTTATCATACATAAATCGCATAAATAAATAATAATAATTTTAGTAGCGGGTGCCTTTTACTTAGGTAGGTACCTTACCTTACCAGGCACGAAAAGACGCACAAATGCGTCAACAAGGCCTACACAGTCTTATTACTTATATATATCTTCCTTTGCTACAAAAACAGAAGGTCAATTTCATCGAGTCCCGCACTTCTTACGTGAAGTCGTTACGAGTCAGCGTATTTTGTTTTGTACTTATCTAAAAACCCTAACAAAGCCTTGCGCAATTCGTGTCCTATATCACGACGTATCTATTACATAGTATTTAATAGCAGATCCATAATTTAAACATTTATATTTTACAGTAAATACAAACGGTATCGCACTACTGGATGGTTATAGGTAGGTACCTACTATCCTACTATTTCTCTCACTTGTCACTCGTGACTAAATCGATAAATAGAGAAGGAGCTATCGTAACTTTAAACTTTGATTTTCGAAGTAGCCCCTGATCCCCAGTTAGGTATTTTTGTGATTCAGATAAGTTTGTGTCTTTTAGCTCATAGTAGGTACTTTGTTCTATTATATATATTTACAGCCGTCAACTGCTCTTCGCGATTAATGCAATCGTATTATTTACACGGTTACCGGTACTATAGCTACTATCCGGCTAGCATCTGAACAACCCAATGGTACATAATACCTATTGCATTGCCTGCCATCTGACTGTACTCCCAGTTTCTTAACAGCGTTCGGTTGTACTATCGCTATCACCCTTGCACTCTCAACGGACAGAATATTTTGCCACTCGTGTAGTACTGTTTATAATTATCAGATTCATCAGCCATATTATGACAATCCACTGCTTGCTGTAAAGAGCGCCAGCTTGCTCTGTTCGAATAACTAATAATCCATTTCATACTTCCATACCTACATTGCAGGATTTCAGAGTCAGTCAACTGGAAACCATTAACATTTAAAGAATTAATAACAAAACTCCAAGACAAATATGTTTACTAAGATAAATAAAAGCTTACAAAAGAAAAACATGACTAATTTGATACTTTACGGAAGAATTTCTTTGGAAACAGAAATTCGTCTTGCCGCTGGAAATGATGAAAGCTGAGAGCAGATACCGCGTCGAGCACACTTCTGTGACCCGTGACCTTCTCATCTCTGAACACAATTAACTTTATGTTCAGAAAACTCTCCGAAATATTACATTATATTTTTATTGCATAATTATTATGACTCAATAAAGTCATGTTAGCTGTGCCGCAGACAAATGGACATGACAAAATTATAAAAGTTCCTACTTAATAATGCGTACTGCAAAAGAGTGGAATGCGCTTCCGGCGTCTGTATTTCCGAGTGCATACAATCTGAACCTGTTTAAAGCTGGGGTGAATAGGCATCTTCTGGGTGAGCTCGCTACATCGTAGACTGATTCTTCGTCATCCAAGGGCAAGAGTTAGTCAAGAGCAAACCCATTATCAATAATAATAAAAAACGGAACGTGTAGGTAATAAGTTCAATTTTTGGAACAAGCTTTTCTTGCCGACTGTACTTGTTTTGCACATTCATCATCTGCTTATCAAGACAAATCTAAGGAACGGGGGCTATCTTGTTTCGTGACTGCATAATCAGATCAGCTCCATGGTATTATTGCATTGTCATCGAAGTTACGTAACTAACCACACCAAATGTCAGCTCAATGGGACACCGGGAGTGGATCTAATTCAGCAAGATTTGATCTAAACAAAGGAACAAACATTGCAAGTAAAAAGTTTGTAAAAATGCCAAAATACCTTAAAGAGGTTAACAAATAAATAGGTACCTATGTTCTTCAGACAGACGAGTTGTAAAACGTTACTTTATTTAAAATTTCCTGAGTGCATATTTGTGTTTCAGTTAAGAAATTTTAGCAATCGAATCGTTTCCAATAAGCTTTCGCGTTTATTATGCGACGTACGTCCTTATACAAAACTATTTCGAGCATTATTACCTTATCGCGCTTTGAACATACACATACCCACTCTACCCACTCTACTATTATATACATACATACACTATACACGTACATACTTACTAAAGTATATGAATATAGTTTTACCTAAGTATCTGTAGCAGTTGAGAATGTTTAAAGCGCGAGATAAAAGCAACCCTGTTTGACTTTTATTATTGCCTTGCAGCTATAGAAACGTTAAAAGTGCATTTTTTTTGGTCTATCCTAATTATTCAGCTTGTCAGGGAACGAGGGCGACGCCATTTGCAAAAGGTTAAGTGTTTTATTTATGGAAGCATTGAAGACGGTGTGTTTAATGCCAATACACGGCCTTGCGTGTGTGTGTACGTAAGGTGAAATGGTCGGGGTAGGTTTTTATCCGTTTTCTCTAATCCAGCGCAACAAATGTTAGAGCATGATCATAATTTTTCCCGAATAAAGGAAGTTATAGTAAATAGACTGTTGATAATAATGTCAAATTAATATTCTGCTTACATACTTACATAAGAGTAAGAGAATTTATTTTTCCCCTCACCAGCTCGGAATGGCTTCTTTGTCGGTCAAGATCCGTGCGCAAAAGTCCACTTTAACCGCTTGCGTGGAAAGTAATGGTGGTGCTGAGCGCGGAGGAGGAGCTCCGCGACGACGGCCACGAGTGATGTGACGCTCGTGCAATTGTTTTTCCAACACCAAGTGTTTTCCTCGCTACGTTGAGGTGAAAAATTGTGTTTCGCACGGCAGCAAAGTTATTTGAGTCTCGAGGCCTTAAATCCCTTGTGCGCTCAGGATCTATTTTTGAACCACTCGCTAGGCTCGTGGTTCAATTTTAGAATCCTTCGCTTACTCGGAATTCAATACCAGCCAGTATCGTCGCGCCAAATAACAACTTTGCAGCTTTGCTTAACAAATAACTATTTGAGGGGCAGGTGTGCTGGAATTCAAAACAGTTCCATCCCACTCTTGCTAGTAGTTAGCAAGACGTCTTCTTTCTTAAAACCGAATAAGTAATACTCGTAATTTAAGTGTCCCTTGTTTTTCGTAAGGGTTTATTTCGAAGCCAATATATTTATTTGCTTAATATGGTAAATCACCCCGTACGTATCGATCGCACAGTTTGTTTGAGAACATTACTCTCCTGTAATCCTATAATGAGGTAAAGTTTGTAAATTTGTTTTTTGTTTGGATGTAAGGAGGATCTCCGGAACTACACATCCGATTTCAAAAATTCTAGAATGGACTTTCAGGGGGGGACATAGGTTATATTTTAACTTACGAAAGTACTGACTCTCCGCAGACGAAGTCGCGGGCGGAATGCTAGTATATAATAAATATTATTTTCATAAACTATACGAAACACGTCCATTAATTGATTTCTGTAGCAAATATTAAGAGTACTTATAGAAAAGCTCTTAAGAAATTTTGGTCTATTTCTTAGAAGACTTTAGGACGCAAAATTTGGCAGCTCTTGTCCATGATGCAATCGGCAATGCAATACTTTAGAGTAAGTACAGTAAGTTACAATATCAACGAAAAAACAACCTTGTTTTTTTTGTTTCATGTTAAACAATTCGTACCTTTAGAATGAAAGTGACCTAATAAATTTTTTTACGTTTTCTTCTTCGAGTCATAAAATTATTATTTAGAGACCTAATTCAAAATCTACAAATTTGAAATTAGGTCACTTTAATTCCAAAGGTGCGAATTATATTTTCTAAGTTGTAACCTTCCGACAACACCGCCGTGTTGTACTCGCAGCTGCTGCTCTGCTTTTTAAGTAAATCACTTGAGAAATGCGGTGTTTAGATGTAGTGGTAGAGCTAAACACAAAGAGCAAAATTAGTGTCAGTTGTGATCGTCATCTATTTCTACATGCTTGCACACATCTGCAAACGCTAGGGCCAAGCGATTCAGCAACACCCTTCATCTTCACTTACAAAAGAATATCCCAAGTTCAATAATGATTCTCGGTTATGAATGATCTTATTGTGTCTTGGACCCGTCTATCAATTGTAAAAAATCCCATTCCCATTCAGCCATCTTGTTTCGGAATTTTTACTTCATCTCATTTAGATTATTAAATATATTTTACAAAATATCAGAGCTTGAAAATAGATGAATATTGTGAACTTTCCAACATTAGGCGTGGGCTACACGGTTTCAAACAACGGTTTAAAACCGTGTAGACAGTGGTTTTAAAACAAATTTCGCATGACCTTAAACGCCCTTGGCAGATGTCAAACAAATGGGCTTGTTTGAAACCGTGTAGCAGCTCGCTTCTACCTCATTAACCTTTTCAACGCGATTGACGGATATATCCGCACCACTGGTTCAACGCCAACGACGGATATATCCGTCATGGTTGACAGCGCAAAATAGACCTGAGTATCTATGAGTTAAGGTTGACATTAGCTCTAGTTTTCAGCTGTCATTGGCGTGTGAGTAACGTCTGTTGTATTTGACATGGCGTTAAGGTTAATATCGTTCTACGCGTTCATAGATGATAAACAGACGGACACACACAGTTAAAGTCTTTAAAAACATGACACTCCTTCTTTTTAGGTTGGAAGTTAAAAAGGGGTTATTGCATGTAATCGTCATGTAACTTTTTGCCGTAATATTTTACTCCGTATTCATAAATAATACATGGTTGTAGACGTTTTAAATTCCTCGGAGTCGGTTATTGTGAGAAGTGCGAGCTTAACTAGGGTCGTTAAAGGTCACATTTTTTTTAATAACGACGGCTCCTGCCGTGCCCTCGAGTTTGTAATTAGGAATAACTTAACTGGGATAATGTTAGCTAATTATAGCTAAGTATAATATACCAGCTCGAAAGTATAAAAATTCCCGAGAGAATAATCGCTAAGATATTCATACTTTCTTACATATACTTACTTATATAGGTAAATACGGGCCAAATACAGAACTTTCTTTTCTTGAAATCAACTGTTTCATTTAACTCGATGTTTCAATTGGGTTACAACAGCCGTGGTCTTCTCGTATCATATTACTATATGTGTAAAAATCGTATATTAAAAGGTCAGTATAAAAGAATAACAATCGAGAGCGTGACAAAGTCAACGTGTTCGCAGCTGCCCCGGTTCACATACCCAGTGGCGCAAAAGAGTGGCCGTCGGCGCGGCGGGTCCGCTAGCTTCCCATGGACTTTGTTCGTACCGAGCCATTGTCGCGGTCATTTGGTTCTGTGAACATCACAATGCTGTTGCTAATGCCGACCTTTGGCTGATGAAAGCACATTTCATTACAGTACCTACAGTTAATTATAGTTTTTCAACGCCATGTCAAATACAAAAGTCGTCACTCACACGCTTATGACATCTGAAAACCAGAGCCAATTTCAACCTTACGTCATAGACACTCAGGTCTATTTTTCGCTGTCAACAGTGACGGATATATCCGTCGTTGGCGTTGAACCTGTGGTGCGGATATATCCGTCAATGGCGTTTAACTGTTTTTTAGTGGTCATTCCCAATAGATCGGGGATAGATAAAGTTACTTCGAGTTAAAATTTAACATTTCTAACGCAGTAGATTTCTAGTGACCTATGTATAACTAGTATAGAATCATCCACGCTACGGTGACGCGAAAGTGACGCAAAGGTGACGTTGACTGTTGTAAGGCTGAGTACATATAGTTGGTGCATAATAATACTTAAAAAAAGAGACTTTTTTTATTAACATACTATTTCATGTATTATAATCAACAAAATGAAACTTTTTGATCCCTCAACTCGTAGCAACTTCTGATAATTTGGAGGTCAAATTACAAACAGATGTACCCAAAAGACACCGTCGATTATACGTATATAGATTTATTTACATAACATTTTAGGTCTATTTTAGGAATACTTTTTATTGAAGAAAAATGTCGTAGTACAATACATAAACTGGCATTTCAATTAACACAATAGTTTTTTTTTTAAATGAAGAGTATATATATATATATATATATATATATATATATATATATATGTATTTATGTATTAGTATATATTCTTGGTACGTTAATGTATATATATGCATTTATCTATAATGTATGTTTATGTATTTTAATCGCATTACATGTTTTCTCCTAATGCTTTTGCTCGTACAATATTGCACCGCCTACAACAATTTTCTGCTTGCCCAAAGGTCAACTGGTAGAGAATGCCATTAGGCATTAAGTTCACCTTTTGTACTCAAATTTGTATTTTTGTGCAATAAAGATTAAATAAAATAAAAATAAAATAAGAGTGAAGTTAGGAGCCACTCTTTTTTTTCAAAATCTTGCAAAATCTACGGCCTTACCAATTTGCCACTTACAAAATGTGTCTAATTTTAATTTAAAGTATCCTTATCTGTATAATATAGGGACCGGACTATTACAAGGTCATTTTTTGAAAATTGTTGGTTATAAACTTATAAATCACTTTAATTTTTCAACCCCCCATTCAAGATCCTTTTCAATTATTTATAAAATTAGTTTAATCAAGCAAGTTATACAACAAAATTTCAAGTTGTGTAGTTGCTGAGAAAAACTGCTTTGACATACAGACAGACAGACACACAACGAAGTCTCACAATAAGGGTTCCTTTTTTACCATTTTGATACGGAACCCTAAAAAGGTAGCCGCATTTGGATCATGAGTCATTCGCGTCTGCTGCACTGGTCCAGCGTTGTTCTACCTCTAAACTGTTAATTCCAAGTTATACGTCAAAAGTCAAAGGTTGTGCCATTTAAATGGAAACTTTTTACCGGTATAACTTTTGAGGAATACTACACTGTCTTTTTCGTTCATGAGTCGTTTAAAAAAAAAATACATAGTATAGGCTTAATGAAAACAATCACGATCGCGTCCTTGTGTAACGAAAGTTAGTCATACGAACTATATGGGTAACTTTAGTTATTCAAAGGAATCAATTAAGTTTTGTTTTAATTAAAGCCCTTAACTATGTACAAGTTTTTTGAAAACGACCCTCATACTATACATGGCACGTGTGAAAGTGCCCTTATTCAATGTTTGATTTGAATCGAATGAATTTAATGAAACATTGGATGTTCTTTGTGGTATCGGGAAATACAAGATAGGTACAAGATTTACGATGTCAATGTATTATTTACTTATACTTTTTGTGCAATAAAGAGTTTACATACATACATACAAGAAAAATAGACAAAATTTAAAGATGATTAAAATAAATAAATAATTTAATTTAAAACTTAATTTTTACTTCAATCTGAAAATGTCATATAGGTATCTAATTTTTAAGAGTACTTAATATGTATCCAATCTCTTGCTACACAACATTTCACAAACTGACTCATTTCACAAACACATCATTTGGCAAACCGCTTTTTTTCCGAAACTGTAAATATTTCAGGATTTATTACAGGACCATCGTGTAGAACCCTAATCAGTTTGTAAAACGTTTTTTGTAATATAATGGTAAATCATTAAAAACAGCTGATGATATAAAACTAAATTTAATAATTTCCGGTTACTCATGATCGGAAGCTGGACTGGGCACATGTCTGAAGTTTATTATGGGAAAGAAAGGCTGGCTGACAAGACAAGTGACAATCGCCCCACACTATCAACTATTCAAGATCCTGCCATTCCCTGCAGTTCACAGTAAACAATGCGCATTCGACCTCATCTAGTGCCAACAGCCGGCAAGCCTCGGAGAATGCAATAACGATCTCACCCGAAAACCTCCGAGCACCGTTCGGCCCCAGAGGTTATAAATACGAGGCGGTCGGGAAACAACTCTTCAGTCCTCACGAGGCCGCCGGTAGAGGAGCGCGTTCCGACAGCACGCTCGCCGAAACGACAACTCGAACATTGTTATGTGAATTGTGAGTTTTGAAAACAGTGAAATGCCGACTGATATTATGTCAGCTTCCTGCCACGCCGAGCGGTTCGGACAGACATTCAATAAAAAGTCTTGCGACGCGGAGATTAAGTCCGGCTTCGTGGTGCTGTCTGGACTCGGCAGGATTCGGCAGGACGTCCGTGTTGTGGTGTACAGGACCTCTTTGGAACACTTCGCTGTGATATACCCAAGGAAGCGTCTTTCGAAGCCTATTGGAGTCGTTAACCTGAGGAACACGTTCGTTGAACGCGCGGAAACAGAGATGGGTTTAGTCGTCAGGCAGAAAGGATATGACAATACCATATCTGCTAAGTTCCTGTGTGCGGAACGGGATTTGGACTCTTGGATTTCGGCGTTCACGACGAGATCTTCGCCGCCCTGTCAGCAACAAACCAGCCTGCCGGTTCTGATGGAAGCAGAAGAAAGTTACGACAATTGAAGACGATATTGTTGCGAATTTCCGATTTGGATACTTAGCACTGCAGCAGACCAAATCGTTGCATCACGCCGATTATCCAATGAATGTAATCGTTTTCAGTTTTCGATTGATAACGTTGTTTATTAGCGACCTGCAAATTCGACGCATTGAGGTTGTGTTTGTTTTGCAATGGATTGAAAGTGAAAGCTCGTTTTTTGCGAGCGCTGGAAAGTGGTTCTTGGTAAACTTTGTACTTAGGTACCTGTAATTACCAGGTAGATACATGTTTGTATGACTCACGCAGTAATAGCACCAAACACAATACAAACCATGTATGTAGTTTAGAAACATATTGACAGAGTTTTGCAACATTGAATGACGAGATAATGTTGCTAGAATTACTAAAAGTATTATTGTATAATGTAGCCAAATGATATTGTAGACTCACTGTGGATAAATTAACTATATTGTAGATTTCATTGACGAGCTTAAACGACCAATACCTACCTTGAACCAATCTTTGTAGAAATGTTTGACGAGGACGTTCTCTAGTTGTATGATATTTGCCAAAGTTGTAAGGACATAGTCACGTAGACAAGTTGAGTTTTAGTCATAAATCCCATAAACTTATACAATCCTATAGAACAATCGATTCTTAATTAAAATGCTTTAATTTATGGTCGTTTTCCAGATTAAGCATATTAAATGGTTTTCTACTCAAATCAGGTAGGATTCAAGTCCGCTCCAGCATAATATATTCTTTCGTAAAAGGACAATTCACTCAAATTAATATTCGGGTACGATAATTCAAAAACTTAATGTGTTTCCCGTTACTGCGACATTTAAATCAAAATGTGTCATAAGGGTCGCCAGACTAACAGTCTACCTGCAGTCACAGTCAGTCAGACAGGCCTGCCGCCCCAAATCAATGAAGAAATGTATAACTAAGAGAAACTGATAGTCTATGTTTAAATACTGAACTGAGAGGGCAATATCGGCCGACGGAGTGTTATTCTGCGGGCCCTATAGGCTGCCTTTCCATAGAAGCGGAGACGAGCGGTGCGGAGAGGAGCTGTGTAGGAATCGCTTGACTGTTTCCATTGAAGCGGAGCGGAGACGAGATGTGGATTACAACCAAATGTGATTGGTCGATTCCTACACAGCTCCTCTCCGCACCGCTCGTCTCCGCTTCTATGGAAAGGCAGCCATAATCAGGACTGCGACAAGCACTTGTTTGTGAAATAAGCAGGGGGTCTCAGGATTTACCTCAGGCAGACAGAATCATCAGGGGGTTTTTAAAGTCTACTTCCTCCATTCTGAGGGGGCGTCATGATGAAAGCCATACAATAGAATCAGCATGATTGAGCGAGTAATACACGCATGACCCCGGACAAAACTATCCGATGATAGTTTTGGGTAATTATTATGACAGTTGTCCAGAAGTTTCTTGACCAAGTGCAGTGCAGTGACGGACATGATGAGACAGAAAATAAGCTTAGTAACTCGCATCACATGCTTGCTGTAGCAATACAATATTTGCTCTATATTGCACACCTCATATAATAACAAAATTAACAAATGAAACAAATAATAACAATTTGGTGGTGAACAAACAGGCGGTGATATTGCTACACAGCGATCTCTTCCAACCGTGATATTAACAGAGACGTCAAAAACGTACGTTACGTCTACGAATATATCTCAAGAAGCGTTACACTCGTCATCCTGCCTTGAAATATGGCCACGATTTAGGTGCCTACGAATGAACTGACGCTTGTTAGTTGTTCCCTGTCGTAGGAGTGTAATTTCAACATCGCGTATACATATAACGCCAGTTTTACGAGTGATCGTTTGGCATTAAAGCAGGCCATACATACTAGGGTATGCCTGCCTGTACAGGCGTGGAAACCTGCACAGTTGTGTCACATACGCGCTCCGGTTTACCTGTGCAGTTCAACTGTACAGGCAAAACTTACCCTAGTGTGTATGGCCAGCTTAAAGCCAAAGACGGTAAATAATATATATCATAGCGTTACGTCATTAAAATTACGTACGTAATTAATTATGCTATTTTTTGAAAAAATGTAAAAAGGATAATATTAAAATGTTTTGTGTTACGAGGTATTACGACGCAACAATAAAGTGACATAAGTTGTGCATTATGACTTGATTATGACAAATTAAAGTGGCATTCTAATGTAAGCAATATAATTTATATAAGTTGAATTTTTGTACATTGTGTTTAATACATTGCATCCTTGGTCCATGAACGTTATATCTCGCCTCTTTCACTGCACAATGAAACCAAGAGTTAAGGCGACAATATACTTACCTGCGGGTGCGAATTTTTTCACATAACTTTTTGAGATTATCGAAAGTCAGAAAATATTTCTCATACTTACCATTATTCATCATAATGATCACTCTTCATAAAAGTATTCAATACTAACGATCGAAACTCCTAATCATTCTAATTCATAACGAAGGTCTCCGTTACGTACGACGGGCGGTATAAAACAAAAAATAGGAAAAAGAATTTTATGTGAGCCAATATGGACCATACGTACAATACAATACATATGCATTCGACGAAAAAGAGGCTTGGAAACTTTGTAAAATGGCGTCAAATTTACAAAGATGTTTACTGTTGATTTAAGGCACTTAATTAAATGAAAAAAAATAACAATCATGTGACTTTTAAACTTTTCTTTCGAATTTTGACGTGTCAGTGTTCGACTTCTATTGGCTGATGAAATATATCACGTGGTTTTGTTTGTTTCCTTTTAGTCAAATACAAGTAATCGGGGTATAGAGAGTAATTACATTATTCGGAATGCATTCGATTCGGATCCGAGAAAATAGGGTACGAGAAATTTGTATGGCCATGGCGCCACTCCGGCGTCACGCTCTATGCTCAATCGCTTTACACATGTAAGTAAATTCTCACTAAACTTAATGGAACGTGATAATGTTTTATTTTTATTTCTTATCAGCCTGTTTTCGTGTCCCACTGCTGGGCAGAGTCCTCCCCTTTTTTTTGGCACTCGTCATCATTGATGATGTGAGCAATTTAAATAAATACCCTAGCTCTAGAACTTTTATCGTATTTTTCAATTACTTTTATGGCGTATTCGTAGGCCATTAGTGACTTAATATGTCAGTGCCAAGTTATTGAGACCACTTACCGTATTAGGCGGCTGTTCCACCAGAGATGTGCTAAGATGCGTAGCTAAGGATCTATTGATTGATATCCACCAATTAGGATAGTTTATTTTCATAGCTTAGCTTAGTTTAGCTCTGGGCCCTATTTAATAAACATTACAATGCGATAATTTTGTAAAAAACTGACATATTTGTTAAATTGTACTAGTACAATTTAACAAATATGTCAGTTTTTTACAAAATTATCGCATTGTAATGTTTATTAAAAAGGGCCCTGGTGGACACTGGCAGCTTTAACCTCGCCTATCTCTGGTGGGAAATCAGCTCTAGGGCTACGTACCATCACGGACTTTAATTGCTCAGCCGCCAAAGAACCCTGTCATAATTACAGCGATAAATCAGAAGAATAAAATTAAGTCGAATTTCCTTCTTGTGACTTATCGCTGTCATTATGACAGGGTTCTATGGCGGCTGAGCAATTAAAGTCCGTGATGGTACCTAATGTACGAACGCCAAGCCCTCTTGCACTATTTTCTCGGACGCGCTTTTTTAGTGATCTAAATATTTATCTAAGTTTAAATACTTATATAAATCTTGTCGAAGTTATGTTCCTAGAGAACAGTCATTTGTTTTTCTATTTAGTAGATAGAGGGCATTAATGTGATACATGTGTGATTGTTTTATACCTATAGTATTATTTAGTAGATAATAAAAAGAATTTTATGTACTTCGAATACTGAAATTTTATTTTACCCAAGTGTCCCCGCGCGCACCTACCTACTCATGCTACATGCTACAGTCAGATTCATGTGTGTTTACTGGATCGGTAGGGTTCCGCGCCAAATATCGAAAGGTTCTAAGTCTGTGAACAATAGAGATTAAAAATCCGCAAGTATTTCAAAAAATCCGGATTTTGTACTGAACCATTTCTGGATATCGCGTTAAATCCGGTTTTATTAGACTAGTTAACAAATATGTTTATCTCAAAAACGGATTAAGCTATCGAGCTAAATCTTAACAGATATAAGTTCAGTTCAGGCACCTGTGTGCGTCATGTCATGTTGTAAAAAATATTCGGTATTTATTTATTTGTACATACTCGTATAAAACGAGACGCTGAAATAGGTTTTTAACCTGTAGCTTCGAGCTCGTGAAAGGAATCGCAGGTCAATTTTCCGATTCATTAGAGTATAAGTATAAAAAATTTTTCGACAAAGAATATTTTCAAAGCAAACTTTTGGACTTCGTACTACACTGAGACCATCTAACGACGACACTCGCCAGGTTTTTGTGAAAAGAGAAAATCCGGTGATAGGTATTGCTACTCCATCCGCCCAACCCATAATCATTGATGCGGGTAAGAACCTCTTCCTGGTTAGGGGAACAAAATCATTCCCGCAACCTCACTGTCCCAAAATATGGTACCTACCCTTTAACTTGGGCCAAAAACGTTTCCCAACCGTTTCATTTGGCCAAACGCTTTTTTTCGTACCTGTAAATATTTCAGGACCACCGTGTAGAACCCTATAGGTTAGGTTAGTTTTATAAAAATCCTGAAATATTTAGTTTTAGAAAAAAAAGCGTTTGGCCAAATGAAACGGTTGGTAAATAAAACAGTTTGGAAACGTGCGGTTGGTAAACATTACTGAACCCCAAAATTCAAATTCAAAAATTCAAAATTCTTTATTTTCTTAACAAACCAGTACAAATCTTATGATGGCCGGCGTCTCCTTGTAGGTTATTTCAAAATAACCTGTGCCAGGAGGCACCGCTCTTCCATATCTACAGTTTATATATAGATCTTAAAACTATTTTACCTAATTTTAATGTGTGTGTGTGTGTGTGTGTGCGTGTGCGTGTGTGTGTGTGTGTGTGTGTATGAGTGTGTGTGTGTGTGTGTGTCTGTCTAGGCTATATTTCCTAGCAGATCTTCTACTTGATCGTAGTTGAAAAATATGTGTAGGAAGTAGTATGAAGGTATACAGGGTGTCCCATAAGCCACTTGTCATAGGTGACACCGGACGTAGACCAGCCTAAGACGCACTGAACCAGCCTAACATGATCTCAGTAAAAGTCGCATGGTTTTCGAAACATGCCCGTTTAAAGTTTGTATTGGAAAATAACTTTTAACAGACAAATTTTGAATACCATGCGATTTTTACTGAGGTCATATTAGGCCGGTTCGATATGGGGATGACGCGTAACGCATTTCCACACCGTTAAAAAAAAAGTGGCTGGTTCGGTCCGTCTTAGGCTGGTCCACCTCCGGTGTCACGTGACGTGCGACTTATGGGACATCCTGTATAAACATTACTTTACACAACATTACTTTACGAATACAATTAAGTTCTATATACCTACTTAAGTACCGACAATTCTTTACTAATATACTTATACTGGCAAATTGTTGAAGATGAGGTTTCCTGAAATGGCAACTTATATTTGAATCGATATCTGGGGTCCGTTTCCTAGGAACCAAATGTAACTAAAATGTAATTATGTAACTCAATACAATTTTGGTTACTATATGTAGGTTCCTACCTAAAGGATGTTGGCAAATTCGTTTAGCATTCAATTTAGTAAAACGGCGCGTGCGAGCTATCAGCTAATCTTTATTACCCATTTCCAATGCTTGAGCTTGAGCAACCATGTGTACCCCGCTCGTGGCTACACGTCACAGCTCGCGCCGTATCTCCTGCCGCTAACAGCCAATTAACCGACAAAGAAACAATAAAAATACACACAATGCACAAAAGCATGAAGTTAAGCAGAGCGGAACGGCAGAATCTGACACGCGACACGAGAATGCGACCTCTCACCGGCTTCATCACGGCACTGCTGGTGCTAATCCTCGCGTCCGTGGTGTGCTTGGTGCTGTCATTCAAACCGGTATCAAAAGAAGAACACGTTGAAAGAATTAATAAGATGAACGAGGAAGTGGAACCTTTTAGGAAAAACCTGACGGAATGCGCGCGGCAAGTCAGAGCGAGCATGGCCGACGTGGAACACTTCCTCAAGAGGATCCCGCAGACCACCCTTCAGGGTAAATGCTTCGTGGCGTGCATTTTAAAAAGGAACGCGATCATCAAAAACAATAAACTAGTCCCAGAGAACCTTCTGAACGCGAATAGAGAAGTCTACGGAGATGATAGCGAGGTTCTGGAGCGACTGGGGAGGGCTATCACGGAGTGTTCTAAGGTTGTCGAAGCGACCTTCGAGATTTGTGAGTACGCGTCGGTGTTCAATGACTGCATGCACATGAAGATGGAGCACATCCTGGACAAGGTGACCATGGAGAGGCGGATGGAGGCGCTGGGCCAGATGACCTCCAACCGCAACGAGTGGTCCGAAGACGACGATGAAATGTTGCAGCTCGTTAAGGATGAACTCTAGTTGAGTGCAGCGAACGTGTTGGTTATATCGTGATGTTTCTGTAAAATGTAATGTGAAATGTGGCTAAATAAAATGTTGAAAACACTTGTTAATTTATTGATACATGCAAAGATACAGGTCGGTACCCCCAATAGAAAAATAAATAAAAAATATATATTGACCTAGTCCGAAACTAGGCTCTAGGCTTGTACTATGGGTACTAAGCAACGATAAACATACTTACATACTTATATACATAAAAATAATCCAAGACTCAGATACAAATACTCGCGCTCATCACACAAATATTTGCCCGTACCGGTATTCGAACCCGGGACTGCTAGCTACGGTCAACTTATAACTATGCTAACTGCACCGTAAAATGTATTATGTGCGTTTAGTTAATACGGTTTAGTATTCTTGCTTAAACGTTCGTGGTGGAGTTTTAAATCGAACCGTAGGTAGTTTAAGGTAACATAACCACACAATTAAATGTTTGCTTCAATGGAAAATGTACGATACGTTATCGATTTGTAAGTGTCACAGCATAGCATCAATACAGATATCTATTTACGAAGTACTCATATTGACGTCAGACATTCACAGATTATATAGAAAAATTTCACCCACTTGGTCAAGTCTTCGGTAGTATAGTGGTAAGTATCCCCGCCTGTCACGCGGGAGACCGGGGTTCGATTCCCCGCCGGAGAGATCTTTTTGTATTTTTCTGTTTTGTGATCAGCTGTGCAACATTTGATTTTTAAGTTTGTCTACGCATTTTTTTATTATTATTATTATTACTTCGCCGTTCACTCGACATTGAGTTTGCGACCGATTCGCCGCTCTGAGGGTCTAGTGTAAGTTTTGCAACGTTTTTTACGTCTCGATCGCGTTTGCGTAAAAGTGTCATTTTGTATGGAACTGTCAAATGTTTCGAATACGCGCCGCAAGGGGCGCTGTCACACTTCCATGCTAATTGAGACTAAATGCAAACGCGATCGAGACGTAAAAAACGTTGCAAAACTTACACTAGGCCCTCCGAGTCAGCCGGTCACTTCGCCTGATTTGAACACAGGCATAGATTGGTAAAACAAGGCTAAAAAAATTAGGTAACTTCGACGCCGATTATTCGGGTAATAAATTAAGATATGTTGCCAATGTTGCCAGTCCCACAGGTCCCAGTCCCAGGATAAACGCCTGCGTATTTTAGCCTTTTCAACGCCATGTCAAATACAAAAGTACAAACAAATACATAACTCACACGCCAATGACAACTGAAAAACAGCTAATTTCAACCTTACGTCAAAGACACTCTGGTCTATTTTTCGCTGTCAACCGTGACGGATATATCCGTCAATGGCGTTGAAAAGTTTAAGAGGATTGTGAAGCAAATTTTCATCCAAAAGGCGGTAACGTCTCTTACCCCCTAAAGTCAGATTATCACGATGAAGTTTGGAAAACAATTCAAAAAAATGTTTGCGTCAAACCTAGTTTTTCATAATAACCACAACATATTTAAAAATCTTGGAAATCAGACTTGATTTAGGGGGTGAGAAACGTTACCGTCCGGAGCTAAATTTGTATGGAATTTTTTTGACGCGACTTCAGCGTCGCCTCAGAATCCGCCATGTCAAATAAAAACTAGAGCTAATGTCAACCTTAATTCATACATACTCAGGTTTATTTTGCGTTGTCAATCATGACGGATATTTCCGTCAATGGCGTTGGAAAGGTTAAGCTATACTCCGTCGTATTTAGCCGTCACGCGGGGCGGGAGCAATCAAAGCAATCAATCCTATACTAAATGTATGAAACCGATTTGCGTGGCGACACGAGGAGTGGGTTTAGTATAAATGCAGCATGAAGAATCAAAAAGGAATGTCAAGAAGGAACAAGAAAAAAACATTTTTTAAGAAGAAATCTTTATTTCATTTCAAAATTACCTAATCAACTCTTCGATATGATTTTCTTATCTAACTAAAAGCGATCGATACAACGAAAACCAAATGAAATTTACAGGCGCCATCTACCGGCGGACATGAACTGTTGCATCTGAACAGGATAAAATTAAACTTAAATTATGGCCCAAATTTCTTACAAAAAGTATGAAAACTGAGCGTTAATTTATGCCGCGAAATAAATATGTCAATTTATGGAACCCAAAGGGAACAACGCTGAATTTATCTTGAAATTAACAAAGCCGTTTATAACAAGATAATTTAAACCCTATATTTTTTTGACAAGGTGTAAATTCCCTTGGGTTTTTAGAACGGCTTCGCTTAGAAAATAATTGTAATTTATTACACATAATACTACCTACGTATACGAGGCGAGAATAATTCCTTACTTATATTTTGGTATAATATATAAAGAACAGACTTATGTCCCAAAAAAAAAGTGCTCGAGGGATTAGCCATTATTTAACTGAAATACTAATATTTAGCACTTTGCTACCTTTTTATACATTTACGAGAAACGAATGGGAGAGTAAATAAAATAATTCCAAGTTCGTTTTTGTCTACTCTCGCCTTACGCAACACAGATGGTATTATTGCGATAAAAAATACGTTACTTTACGTTTTTTTATACTTATAAAACAATCAAGCGAGTAAGCATGACCGGTACATTTCTCACGTCCTGTTCTTAAAATTGGGGACCAAATTAAACAACAAATATAAACACATGTTTTAAAATACATTAGTTTCGTTGTGGGTTAGGATACACGAAAATTTACAAAAATTTGAACCTCAAATAAATACGCTTTAAAACAAATCAGTTCTTTTTTGTGACAAGACTAAATATGTCTAAAATAAATCTCATGTGGAGAGCGCCAGACCTTCACATCTTATAATACATTGGTCGGGAAGCGGGCGACAACACGATAAAATAAAAATTATATAATATTTAGAGCCTGTCTCACGATCGACAAGTACCTAAATTCACCTGTCAAAGATTAAAGAAGACAGGAGAAAGAAGATTAAAATTCGGAAATACGTTGTTTTATGTTTTTTTTTTAGAATTTGCATTGAAATCCCCGAGGTGTCCTACTTTTTGCAAATGAATCTTTTAATACGACATCACAACCGAATAAACAACAATAAAATGGCTGATAGCTCTCCACAAGAGACTTGATAAAAATTGTCTATGTAAATTCCTAAAACACCGTAGAAGACATACATGTTCAATAAACACTAGTTTTCATTAGATAACCAGAGGGCGATTGCATAATAAATAATACACTTAGGAGCAAATACCGTTTTTATTGCTCTACAGTGTATGTGATACCTAAAGGTCACCAAGTGTAATTTCTACCACATTCAACTTCATCCTAATAAAAATGTGATAAGCAGAGGTCGAAAAGTCGCTTTTTTACGTACAGTTTGCAAGTCCCACGAAAAGCTTAATCATGTGGAGGCGGCTTCCAAAACAATTAATTTTATATTTATCAACCCAGGATTCACTCTAAAATAGAGCATAGGGCATAGTTCTCGATTTATTTGCTTTTTTTTGAGATATTGACACGCGCAAGCGATCGTCGCGAATTGAGCTAGGTTGCGCGGGACCCCGCGCAACCATGCCACGCGCAACACGCGCACTTAACACTTCTACTGTTTTTTTTTTCTGTCAGAGAATATGCATCTCATACGACGCAGTTCGTGGGTTTGGAAGTGTTTAAGGAAGTAACTGTATATCATAATTATGCATCCGGTATATGTAAAATTTCGTAAAATAAAATACAAAGTCCGCTTCTTTATCGCGGTGGATAAGTGTGGATTAAACATCCGTCACTCTCGTACTTACATGGTACAAACAGGTAAGAAAGTGACAGGACGTTTTATTCACGATCGATAAACACGAGCGCGACAGCAGAGCGGCCACACGCAGCTGCAGGTAACCTCCCGACTATCCGGTGTCTAGTGATCAGACGTGTTTCGGTAATTTGTGACGTTCTCAATATGAAGGGACCTTATGGAGGCAGGCGGTTACGCCGTTTTTAGAACTGTTACCATAGTATTCGTATAGTTACAATAATAAGAAGAGCGTAACTGCCTTCCTCCATAAGGTCCCTTTATATTGAGAACGTCACATTTCATTATACTTAATGACATTATGGTTTTCTTCTGAACACTATGCAACAGGCCCCAGTTGAGAGGATTCGTGATCGCAGCCAATCGAATTTCCAAATCTCTCTCACTTTCTCTCACGACTGGAAAGAGGGAGATGCGAAAAGTGATAATCGAAATTGGAGTGTGAATACTATACAACTCTTCCTTAAGCTTTTCAACGCCATATCAAATACAAAAGACGTTACAAACAGCTAAAAACTAGAGCTAATGTCAACCTTAACTCATAGACACTCAGGTCGGTTTAGCGCTGTCAACCATGACGGATATATCCGTCGTTGGCGTTGAACCAGTGGTGCGGATATATCCGTCAATGGCGTTGAAAAGGTTTATAAAAGGCAACTAAATTTAGGCGACGGGTTTATTATCTCTATGCTAAGTAACATAGAGTTGTAAATTGCAGTCGCCTTGTGGCTTTAGCGGCCTTTTGGAAATAAGCGCGGCGACCGCGCCTCGGCCTACCAACGACATATCACTCGAAACCTTAGAATTACCTACAAGTAAGCAAAATATCTAACTGTTACACATTTCGCTAAAAATACAAACCATTATTAAAATTTTAACTATTTAAATAATCCTTCAAAAACAAAGTTTATTATACAGTCTCAATACAGTTAAAATGTAGTTATCAAATATTTAAACATAAAAAAGTTAAAATATTATAATTGTAAATAAATAAAATGGAGTTTGTTACGCGCTACATATTCATTTAATCTAGGTTTATTCTTATATACTAACTAATGTGGATAATGCCTTAACGGGATAAACGAAACTGAAATGCAAAAGTAATTTTGCAACAAAAGTTCATATGGCAGTGGGTCTTAGAAATAAATCGTAAAATATTTAAAATAATAAGCGTATCCATTCTATACAATAAAAAGTAAATTCAAACAATAATGAAATAACTGAACATTACGAACTGGCAAACGCCTAGCCTAAGTTATAAGAATATAAGTAGTTTAAATATTGAAAAATATACCTATTTAATATTAAATCTATGTACTTATTGATTTTCGGCTAGTACACAATAAACATATTATTTTAGTTACTAAATTTACTAAAAAATAATAATAAATCATTTATTTTCATCAGCTTTTCCAGTTTGATGGGAAAAAAATAATCGTGTCCATACTTGCCATAAACAAAGCCACTTTTTTTTTTTTGTTAACTCAAATTGTGTTACTAGCCGACATTATTTAATCTGTGATATTTCAAGTAAAGGGGGGGGGGTTATACTGATTTCTGCGTGAATGTGATATTCACTTGTTTTTTTTTTTATATAAAAATACAATACTCTGGACACGTGATTGGCCCACATCGTTTGTCGGGCGGCGACATGACGTTCAATACGGGGATGGTAAAAAAATAATCTACGAAGTAATGGCCGATAGAAATATCATACAAAAGCCAGTGGCAGTAGGTCTCAGTCAAATAAACGGGTTTAAAAATACTGTATCCTATACAAGTTGAGTGGGTATATTGCAGTTAGGTATAGTCTTTATTTTTTGAACTGAGCTTACCCTATACAATACTATTATCTGCTTTATTCTGGTAACCGCAACCCAAGTACTTACGCGTGAAGCGATTTTATTCTTTTAAAGCATTTTTAATCTTATCAAAAGACCATTGAGCCCATTATCCATTGGAAAAAAGTATTACGTAGTCCTTTTTATACGAAGTGCGTTCCTGTTGAGTCGGGCGCGGCGGTAGCGAAATGGAAAACGAGTTATGAATGCTATTATTTTAGTGTATTTGTAATCTACTGTCCGAGGAAGTAGATTCGATAATCTAATAACCTTACAAGGTAGTTATTATCTGTTTTTACTACATACTCGTTATCATAATTTGCGGTTAACCACTCAACGGTAGTATTGTCTTCTTTAAGTGGATAAGCTCAGTTCAAAGAATAAGGACTATACCAGTTTCGATGTTATTGCGACGAGACTAGTCCAAAGTGCAAGCTTCAGCTTCCATTCATTATAATTTATAAACGGCAAGTGCATTAAATGTTGTTTTAAATCTTATATAAAAATTTACTAAATAGAGTCCAATTTTCAAAATCAGATCATACTCGATCACATTTACGTCGCGCAACAATTCACACCTTAACGTCGTATCTCCCTGCTTTGTCCATACAAAAATGAGCTTTATTTACGCACGTTAACCGCTACTTTTGGACTATAGAGGATTCAATCTTACAAAAGGTATAACTAGCTTAATTTAAACTTTAAGATCTGACTCTTGTTTGTTTCCAGACAGTCAGATACATCGTATTAAGGTTACTGTTTGTGGAGCAACATGTTGCAACATGATTCGGAATAAAAATAGTTAAAAACAAAGGGTCATTGAGAAGAATATGCCAAACCGTTTCAAGGCATATTTTCTTTCTTATACGACATTTTGTTTCTGCGTTGATGAATTCAGTCTCAATCATCATTGGCCTTTCTGCGACACGGTTCTATGGTGCTCAACAATTAAGGTTTTTAACGGTACAGTCAAAGGCATAAATGTCTATACAGTCATCGCGCAAATATATGTATAAACGACCTTATTGTTAGAAGATTGTTAGAAGCATAGAGGTGTGTAGTTATTTATGGCATCTTGGGAATGTAATATATATTTATGACTTTGAGTGTAGCTATAATTTCAGGGTCCTATTTCTTGTTTATAGTACATGTAAAAGCATTTTTTATTACATTCCCTGTGTTCTCAATCCACGACAGCGCTTCACGTTATTCAAAGCGACGTTGCGGTCGCGCGAATGAGCGTTTCTTCACTGGCTGACGCCGTGTCGGCGCGCCGGGACGCAGTTATGGGTTACAGTAAGATAGACGTACATCGAGCTCGCTCCAACCCATAAGTGCGTCTCGTCGCGCCGACACGATATTAGTCAATGAAGAAATGCTCAATGTACGAGAAGTTTGTGGATTTTAAAATACTATTTATGTTAATTTCTTGTTGATTTTTAGATAAATTGCCCATAATCGATGCGCTATCTCCAATACAAAACTACTAACGATCTTGGTTAACAACGATTGTCTAAAATTTTTTTGACTGCCTGGTAAACGTAGCAAACTGACGCACTTTACACGACTAATAAAATGTTTCAAAATTTTGCCTAAGATAATTTGTTCCTAACTTTTGCATCTATAGTGATAGTACTTTAAACTTGTTCAAAGTTCACTCGCCGCGATCGTTATAGTACACTATTAACACCACTTTCATGTTACAACATCTTGGTTACTTCCTTTTATTTTGACTGTACGCTGCGGAATGGTTGCTTTCGGAATCACTTCTTGTTTATTTTAATTGTTGACCACAGACTGGTCAAACTTGTTGGCATCGAGCTTAGTTTGTGAGAGATCGTAGTCCACTTTTGGTTATTATCGAATTTACTTTTCGTAAATTCGTTTTAATTTGTAATTTTTATAAAACAACTCCCAATTAGAGCAGTCGTCACAATCTATAAAACGTAATGAATAATGATATCCGAGTGGTGTTTTAGATCCACGACGGCGCACACGCCAGCCGACGCCGTGGACAAAAAACACCGTTACTACCACGCAGTCCTCCCCTTTCCCGTTAGATGTCGCTAATGTAAAATACAAGTTCTCATTAGTGTGTGGATGTAGTGTGCCGTACGCTTGAATGGTCCGTCAGTCCTGGCTGCGGCAGCGCGCCACGAAGGAGGCGGGGAAGAGCCCGACGCGGCCCGTGCGCGCGTGCGTGCCGCGGTACCAGCCGTCGCCGCGCTTGCGCGACACCAGCACCACGTCGTCCAGCTGCAGCTCCAGCTCGTACTCCGAGTTGGGCGGGTACGGCACCACGCAGCGAAACCTGCCGCGCCGTCACACGCATTACATACCCCTACTAACATTACCCACAGCTCCACTTTCCACATTTGTTTTTCTTGTTTATGTGTAAGGGGTAATCTCTACAACTAAACTACACATCCGATTTCAAAAATTCTTTCACCAACATGTAGAATGGACGTTCAGGGTGGACATAGGCTATATTTGAACACGTTAACAGTCCCCATACGAAATGTTTCAATTTCATCGTAAGTCCAAGCAAATTACTTCAATCACACGTCCATATCTAAATTAACCATATGTAGAGCACGAACTTGTGGAAATAGTTCGTCGTGACCCATATATGGGGCACTGGACTGAGAAGGTACCTACGAAAATACTGACTCTCCGCAGACGAAGCCGCGGGCGGAAAGCTAGTTTCATATTTCTTATCTTATATTTTTATTATTCCCTATAAATCTACATTTTTATATGTTGTGTGAAAGCTAGAATGTTAACCGCCTGATACACAATCGACAAGTAAATAGAAAATGTCAGAAAAATTTTGCCCTTTCCCTTTATTACACTTGAAAAAAAAGAGGACTAACTTTAACTGGCAGATAAATTTACTATTTACTTATTTTTATTTACTGCCGCTCTCAGAGACGTCAATTAAGTTTTAAGTGTCATTAAAGTTGCTGCGTCTTACTGCCGCACTCAGAAACGTCAATTAATTTTTAAGTTTCATTAAAGTTGCTGCGTCTTATTCTATTGCTATAGCAAAGAAAGTGACAGCAGCAACTTTAATGACACTTAAAAATTAATTGACGTCTCTTGTAATATATAAATTATCTATGGCTAGAAATTTGCTGGATTACGTGTGAACGCGACTTAAGTAAGCGCGACTTACACGACGGTATTACAGGGTTGCAAGTGAAATTTTGTTAATACCTGACCTTTTGGGTAATTTTAAATGGTTATCTTCAATATTGCATTAGTGTGAGCTTCTAAATTTGGATTTGAACTATCGCTGGTTAACCAAAATTATTTAACTGACAGTTGGTGACAACGTCTTTTGTTTTCATATTTTATTTCAGGTTTTTACCACTAAATCGTGTCGTGAGTTATGACTCAGGATTAATTTCGTTGCTTGCTTCTTCAATCCTAATATTATACAGGATTTCCATTAATTTATTTGCATATTTTATCGAATCAATTATCATCAAGATGTCTATATTTTGACCATAGCGATGGAGGCCGCGCGAATGCAGGCAACACTCCGTCTTTTGTCAACTCCAAAATGATCGTAAAATATTCGAGTCTTTTACTCTCGATCTGCGTTCGATACGCTTAATTTGCCAATATTATTGTAATACCAGTTTTCCTCCAGCCAGTTTTCTTACGTGTTTGCCAAATACCCGGGACGTGGCCTTTTCTTGTGTCACGTCGGCAAAGAGATTTTCTAAAGAAACCTCACTCTACGTCATTGCGTCTTGTTTTGAGAATACCATTTTGCATGGGCTGTGCACCTGCTCCGGAGTCGACATTATCCAATAGACACCTATAGGCAGGGTTATTTTCCTCCAAAAGGAGGTAACTTGCTACGGGTAACTTGCTACGGGTAACTTACTACGGGTAACTTCTACGGGTACATAGCACGGGCACTTAGCACGGGCTAGCTTCTTACTTCCCATCTTACTGCACCAGTTGAGCTTAAAAGACAGAATTTGCTTCTGTCCACCCCGCTCGGCTCACCGAGGCGAACTCGCACTGCTTGTCACAGCTGAGTCCACTCCAATTCTAACTTATTTTACTATTTAAACTGTAGTAGGGAATTGTTTAATCGACCAACATTTTCACCACTGTCCAAAACAACCTTCTATTAATACTTTAACTATTAAACCCTAGTTTTGAAGGGCGGGGCCAAATAAACCAGCCTGAAATACTACACAATTGGTTTAATTTCTATATAACCCTTGGATTACCCTCTTAAATACATTAAATTAGATAAGTACTTAAAAACCATACATATCAATTTAACATCCAAATTCATTTAAACATTACATTCAATTTTAAAATATTACACTCTGACTGCGGCAGTTATTCTATTGCTATAGCAAAGAAAGTGACAGCAGCTACTTTAATGAAACTTAAAACTTAATTGACGTCTCTGAGTGCGGCCGTTAGTATTTAATGATTTAGCATCTGGCGACACTTTTGGTGCAAGGCAATAACACAAAAAAGCTTCGATCGATGTGTTAATAATGTACATGTGCATTACCTCTCCTTGAGCGGCGGCGCGGGGTGGCGGTCGCGGCGCGCCGGCGCGTCCAGCGACTGCGACTTGCGGTGCTGCGCCTGCCACGGGCCCGCGTCGCCCTCCCTGCTGCCGACGCGCCACGTTAACTCGCTAGTAACTCGCACGTGTACAGCCGCCGTCAAATACATACGACCACCCAAAATTGCCGAATATATCGCAACACATCTTTATTTCTATACCAAACAAAGATGTAATAATAATCCAGCCTATATACGTCCCACTGCTGGGCACAGGCCTCCACTCACAATGAGAGGGTTTGAGCTTTAGTTCCCACGCGGGCCCAGTGCGGATTGGGAACTTTGCACACACCGTCAATGCTTTGCAGGTGTGTGCAGGTTTCCTCACGATGTTTTCCTTCACCGAAAAGCTCATGGTAAATTTACAAATTATATTTCGCACATAAATTCCCAAAAACTTGGTGCAAGCCCGGGTTCGAACCCACGACCCTCTACTTAAGAGTCGGCAGGTCAAACCATTAGGCTACCACGGCTTTTCATGATAAAGATGTCACAGATGTGTTGCGATATATTTGGCCACTTTCGCTGCTCGTATCTATTTGACGCTGACTGTACAGTGCAGTAGCACCTAATACAACCTTCCGATTTATAAATATCCCTTACACGCTCCTAGGCTAGTCTAACAGACTAACATCCGTATTACAAAAGTCTTTATCCCGGGGGACAAGTGCGGATAAAGCAACCGTCACTCGCGCTTGCGTACCGGTCAGAAAGAAACAGATGTTTTGTCCACGTTTATTCACATGATAGACACGACCATGATGCCCGCTCAGACTTTAAGAGGATTGTGAGGTGACGGCTTTCCATACAAACGGCGATAACGTTTTCCACCCCCTAAATGTTAACCGATTTCGACCAATTTTTGATACAGTATCTGTCGGAACAAAAACTATGTCCGTACGTTTCTTTTTTTTTCAATATTATTAATAAATTTCGATTTATTCCCGTTTTATTGTTTTCATACAAAAGTAATTTCGGCCATAATCTCTTTATAACTAATCAATATTTAAAAAAACGAAACGAACAGATATAGTTTTGGTTCCGACTGATCACATATCAAAAATTGGTCGAATTCAGTTAACGGGGTGGAAAACGTTATCGCCGTTTGTATGAAAAGGCTAGATTTTGCAGTTGGTTCACAGTCCTCTTAAGAGCTATCGCACTGTACCCATGGGCCTAGATAAGATGCATTCATTAAGCGACTACCGAAGTCATAGGAAATTGATAGAATTGACGTAAGCTGCCGTTCCGTCGCGTCGGTTAATTCCATATATTTTGACACTATTTGAACAGTTCTAACTTTAGCAGTATTTTTCGCTTTCTGGTTCGTTTGGTGTTGTCGTGGTACTACTGGAAATGTTGTACAGTCACCACGGGGATGTTGAGCCACCAGCTAACATTTCTTAATTCGGTCGGGTTGTCACGTACACGGTATATTATACGTACTATTGGAATTTGACGATTTGACAAACTGACTGAATTAAGGATGTTAGCGAGTGGCTGCACTATAGGAACGTGAACGTGATAACAGGAGGTGCTATGCTATGCGATGTGTTGTGATCGGAATAGATACAGCAGTTTGGAGTTCATTCCAGAATTCCGTTAACTTTTCACACAATCAAATGTCAGTCAACACAGCTGTTTCTTTAAAACTAAGAAAAATTTTGTGCCAGTTCCTGGAATGGCCTAAAATTTAATTTGGAATTTAAACCCAATTACAACGCAATATTACGGTGTGTCGGTGTTTATTCTCTGAATGTGGATCACTTGTGGGATAAATGGCATCCACATGTAAGCTTACCTGAAAAATAACTATCTATTCCGATCACAGGTTATTGATGGTGCAACCAAGGACACGGGATCGCAACACAACATTCAAAGCAACAAAACACAAAAATGACGTGACGTTACCTCGGAGAGTGGCATTTTGTACAGTTATATGGAATATGTGTCGACCCATACATACAAGGTGTGTTAGAGGTACTTAATTATTACGTACGTTTATTTGTGTGCGCATTAGTATACGGTGTGTATACCTCAGAGACGAAGGGAGAATGTGTGTGCTTGTGTAAGGTCGCCGTCAATAGAACTTGGAAAAGATGTAAACATATTAGTACTGTTTGACACATAACCTCAAATATTCACCAAGCGTGTTTTTATTCAAAATAACGTATTTTGAATAGTTATTTCATCTTAAACTTAATATGAAAATAATGATCTAGTGTATAAATCATTGCAAAGACCTCACTTGATCTTTAAAAGTACGTGATTATGAGTGATCATGGTGAATTGGCTCGTTTGGTTTTGTTTATATCGTTCACAAGTTCTTTTGACGGCGACTTTAGAAGCCTGGTACGTGTGCTTACGCTTGGTGTGTGCATAATGTGTGTGTGTTGATGGTGTGTCTGTGGGTGTGTGCTTGGTGTGTATGTGGGTGTGTGCTTGGTGTGTATGTGTGCGCATGGGGGAACACCCAAATATTCCGAAATATTTTTTTCCGAATATTCATTTGCCCGAATTAAATTTTTTCCGAAATCTATGTTATGCTGGAGCTATTAAAAAAAAAAAATTGAATTGCTATATTTACGTTAGGTTAGGTTTGATTTATGTGCGATATCAAAAAATAAAGTCTCCGTTAAAAAAAAATGCATTCGAAATTCCGAAATTGAAATCAGATTTCAATTAATTCGGAATATTGACTCTTCGGAGTTATGTAGTGTACCCGTGCGCATGGTATACGTGTGTATATGTGTTTGTGTGTGCTCGGTACGTGTGCGTGTGCATGTGTGCGTGTGCGCGCGAGTACCTAAGCGCGCGCAGGTCGCGGGGCGGCGCGCGGTCCTTGGCGCGGCGCTCGGCGGCCGGCAGCGCGCGCAGCAGCTGCGACGGACACGAGCCCGACCTGCGCCACACGCTACACGCCGTCAGCCCGACACTCACAACAAACTCTACACTGCCTGAGATCTAGCGTGCCCACTAAACTGTCCGTGACTCATTTTTTTTTAATAGCTATTGAAGGCAAACGAGCGGACGAGCCCTGATGGAAAGCGGTCACCGTCACTCGTCAGCAGCGCCAAAGGGGCTTAGCCAATTCGCTGATATTATACTGTTGAAGCCTCAGTGCCTTAATTTTTAAAAATTCATTTTTCTATCGATAAAAATAACTAATATCACGAATTTTAACGTCTTTAGATTTTAAAACAGTTGTTAACCAAATCACAAGTCTATTGAACTTCGGGTCAGATTAATTGACCACTGATGCAGAAGCAATTAAAATGTATTCCATCTTGACTGTTTTAAACAAGAAATCACTTTTTATGGCATGGTATCGTAAATGGCATGGTAAATGGTAAATGGCATGCCACATCTCAGACACTGTGATGGTCCGCGACCGAGGGCCTGTTGCCCTGGGCGGTCGCGAACCAAAGTTTGACACACGGAGTTGGACAACCCAAGGATAGTCCAAGCCAGTATACCCCGTGACCAAAACGAAATAGAGAAAACTCGTATATCGGGGGACAAATCGATACAACTTGACCTAGTTCCAATAATCGCGTTCATCACACAAACATTTCCGCCATTGGGAATCGATCCGGGGACCGCTAAATTAGGAGGTCAAAAAATTGGTTTCAAGTTAATGTGACGTGGAGTTTCAAATCTTTAATCATTAGCTTTCATTTGATACCCATATTGTTTTAATAAAAAAATACTATTTTCACTTCTCATGCTCTAAAAGTTCGTCTTTATGTCGTGCGTAGGCGACATAAAGTCGCTTCTTATGCTCTAGAGCATAAAGTAAACTCTTCGTCGAAGGCCTAGGCAATCGGTCCAACAGCCACACGAACAACTTTAACTTCATAGAATAACCTCTTTATTTTATTTCGTTTCGTTAGTATTCTAAGACCAAGGTAAGGATACCAACAGCCAAAGTACACAATAAAGCTTCATGAAATAAACTTATAATTTTTATTTCGTCGCATTTATTATTAATATTATTTTTATCATGTTGCTGTTTCATTTCCTCGCAATCGAAGTGAAAAGTAGAGTGTACAACTCGTCCATAAAACCCATTTAACACTCGACTTTATATCCATCCTCGCTCGCAAGCTCGCTTGGATGGATAAATGTCTCGCGTAAAATGGTGCGTTTTATGCACTTGTTGTACAATCTACTATTTTTATTGCCCCTCCATTTTTTTTTCGCTGATGCAATATTGTATTATTATATACCCTATGTCACTACGACAGTTAAGACAAATCCAATGACACCTCATATGTTAAAATCCGTCAAGCCGTCTAGGCCGCAGCGCGACACAAATAAATAGACATACATACATACGCTCGAAAAACATAACCCTCGTTCGGGCAGTCGGGTAAAAACAATTGAGAGATTAGTTTGGAACGAGGTCGACTTGTATAAGATTGTCTCCAGCCCGGGTGGTCGCCTGTCGCGTGGAAAGAACATCCTTCCCACTCGCACTTACATACAATCAGCAGTGATCGGGGTTTTGGATGCGACTCGGGGTGAATGACCTCAATCATTATGCTAGTATGGATATGCCGCGGGATTCCGGGCTTCGTGTGGTTTGATAAAGGACAGTTTTTTGTCATATGAGTTATCACAGTGATCGGAATTCCCAGTGCAATCTGGGGTGATTGACCTTAAACATTATCCTAACAAATGTTGGAGGATAATTATTCTATTTTATTTTACATGATATCAATCGAAATTACGGGTCAAAGTTTGATATAAATGTTTTTATTATTAAAAAAAACACATTTTTTATACAGACGCGGTCGCGGGATTATAGTCACATCCATACTATGATTACGACTCGAAATCCCGCGAATTCATCCAAAACCCCGATCACTGCTAATCAGAGAGGGACAGATGTTTTAACCACACGACCAACACGACCACAATAGGCCCGCTGATATTTATCACTGAGGTTCATTATCCTTGATATCCTCGGGTCGCCGCGGTTAAACAGGTGAAACAAACATGGCGGCGCTGTTAGTTCCGGCCAAGCTTATATTAGACACGATCTCATCGTCGCTGCAACACGTCGCAACTCGATCTTTGACTAACACAAAATGGATAATCTTTACTAACATTATAATTGCGAAAGTGTTTGTTTGTTTGTTCGTTCCTACCTAAGGTTCAACACCTCGACCTCTCTCTACCTAGTTATTAATTCCACATGGTGGTGGGGTCAGCTTACTTTATTTTTAATTTATAACATTAAGGGCCTGTTTCACAATCGACAAGTAAGTTCATCTGTCAGATAAATATAGCCCTATCCTTGTCTATTTTCAAGTGTAAGAAAGGGTAAGGGCTAAATTTATTTGACAGATATGCTTTACTTGACGATTGTGAAGCAGGCGGTAAGTTAAACACCTCGATTGATTAATTAATCAAAAGTTATTAATATGAAATTTGGTGCTGATAGTTTTTATACAGGAAACGGACTCCGTTTGCACAGAAGTCATTTATCGCTGTTCCTTTGAGAACTGTTCGATTTTCTGGGATAATAGGTATCTTATGTCCATGTTTGGGCTCCATCTTTGTGCCAAATTTCTCATCGATCAGTTAAGGCGTTACCGAGAAGATGAAACCAACAAACAAACTCTGCATGCTTCGTAAAAATCGAGTCGCAACCCAACATACGAGTATACTTGTGACCTTTCAAATCAAAATACGTGGCGGCTGGGCTGGCGTTCACGTTTTCATAATATTACCAGTACAATACTGCCCTGCTAAGGTAAAAGGCAGTTTTTTGCACAAAACTACTGTAACAATTGCAACCTCATTACTGGGTATTAAGGTTGCAATTGCTACAGTAGTTTTGTGTAAAAAACTGCCTTTTACCTTAGCAGGGCAGAATAGCAATCACAAAAATAGCGTAGCAGTAATGGCCGCTGTACACATTGGGCTAAGGTGCTAGGTTCACATGTTGGGCAACTGATCCCGCAGGTCACTGTTTACACATTGGCGTATTTATCATTCTCACAGTCGATATCCTTTGATGTGTGCACGAAAACCGCCATTATTCGGTTGGCCGGCCAGTGTTGGTCGCCAACTACCAACACACGCCAAGTAGACCTATACACATTGGCCCAACATGCTGTTGTACAGCGGCCATATCATTCGATTTGAACGGCCACAAACGATCACACACACATGCTAGTAACATAACCAGTGATCGGAATAAGCAGTGCAATTTGGGGTTAACGACCTTAAACGCTATGCTTACTATGGATATACCCCGGGATTCCGGGACTCATGTTGTTGTGGGAGGATAATATATTTTTTATTGACAAGACATCAATTGAAGTTTAAGGTAAACATTTTAAATAAAGTAAAAAATTTCAGTATGACATTGCGTTTGGTTTTTGTCTAGTTAATTCTATAATTTACGCTATTATACAATAGTTATTTACCTTTTTAAACATTTATTACACTTCTAAAGCAACATGCACACTTTTAAATCCTTTGCGGGCGGAATCGCGGGGTATAATCCCATGTTACGAGTCATATCCATATTACGATTACGAACCGATATTCCGGGAAATAGCACTACGTATTCCGACCAGTGAACATAACGCACACAATGCTGGGGTTTACGTGAAAAGCCCGCTAGAGGAATGATGGGTCTACGAGTGGAGTTACCTTGTCTATACTTTATACAATCACTATCTAAATATCACCAAAATGTCAGTTATGTAAATTAATGGTATTTGGGAGATTTTTTTTTTCTAAATCCTATACTATTAAACGAGAATCATTTGTATATATATTTGTACTCACTTCTCGAAAACGGCTCTAACGATTTCGATGAAATTTGATAGTTGGGGGTTTACGGGGGCGAAAAATCGATCTAGCTAGGTCTCATATCTGGGAAAATTCATTTTCCCCGTATTTTCACGCAACAAGATTTCCCGAGCAATATGATTCGTAATTTTGTGACTGCCGCCGCTGTCTGAGTACATTGATGGTTAAAGCGTCGGCCTACTACGCCAAGACTGCGGATTGAAACTCATGGACAGGTTTTTTTTTTGTTTTTGCATAGAAATCGATGAAAATTCGGTTCGGTTTCTCGCGTAAGTAGGGTGTTGTGTTCCCCAGGAAGTAGTTTGGGCCGGGAGCTGACCTGACGTGCACGGGGTGCGGCGCGTCCTCGAACACGGGGTTGTCGAGGCTGTAGGCGGGCGGCGGCGGCGAGCGGCGGCTCATGGCGGCCAGGCGCTTCATGAGGCTCACGCCCGTCCCAGCGGACTTCTCCGGCTTCGCCTTCTCTCGCGGCTGGAACAATGGTATTTTTAATTATATTTTTAGGAAAGGCTTTGTCGGTCAAAATTTGGGCGCAAAAGTCCATTTTAATTATTTTATTTATATAAAGAAAGAAAATTCACTTTTAACAAAAAAAAAGAAAAAAACTGTCGGCACTACGCGCACACGACAGCTGACGTGGCGCTCATGGAATTGTTATTTATTTATTTATTTATTCATATTGTATTGCCATGTACATTTAAATCACGGTGTTATAAATTAATAAGTCAGTCCATGACGCCCTGTAAGGGCACACAATGATAACTTACATCTATTCTTAATTATATAACGGACAATATATTAATCTATCAATCAATAAGAGTCAAAATCATAATAATAAAATAAAAATATGGCAGTTAAACATTTGTAAAATTTCATTTCATTTTAAAACCTTGTAAAAAAAGAAATAATCCTAAGCATAAATGCGCATTAAATAATTAGAAAAAGTACAATGTAATGTCGAATTTGTAATAATAGTAAATCATTTGTGGCACACATAATTTGTAAAAAAAAAATAAGGATAAAAAATAATTTCATTAATAATTATTTAAACACTAGCTACAAACGTATTACATTGGACTAGAGTTATTCTTTTTTGTTTTCGACTATAATTTATCATTTAAGTAGTCTTCGGTCGAGTAATAACATTTTTCGACTAAGAATTTATACAGTTTATTTTTGTTTTCCTAGCACCTAGTGTTTTGCACATTTGTGCGTTTCGCACGGCAGCAAAGTTACTTGGGTCTCGAGGCCTTGAATCCCTCGTTACGCTCAAGATTTAATTTTTGATATATCAAAAAAAAAAATCCGTGGTAGCCTAACGGTTTGACCTGCCGACTCTTAAGCAGAGGGTCGTGGGTTCGAACCCAGGCTCGCACCTCTAAGTTTTTCGGAATTTATGTGCGAAATACAATTTGTAAATTTACCATGAGCTTTTCGGTGAAGGAAATCATCGTGAGGAAACCTGCACACACCTGCAAAGTAATTTGACGATGTGTGCGAAATTCCCAATCCGCACTGGGCCCGCGTGGGAACTATAGCCCCAACCCTCTCATTGTGAGTGGAGGCCTGTGCCCAGCAGTGGGACGTATAAAGGCTGGATTATTATTTTATTATATCAGACGAGGTGGCCTGTGTGCTCGTTTGCTTTTTCTAAGCCATAAAAAAACTCAGATACCCAATTTTTTTGCCGGGAATTGAACCCGTAACCACTAGCTACGTAGGAAATCTCTGTCAATTAGGCCAGCCGCGTGTTAAACTTACTTTGTCAGTTTTGGGCGTGGTTTGTTGCGACTGCACATTGGCGCTCCACGGGTACGAGTGGGGTTGCGCTGGAAATTAACGTTCAAAGGTTTAACACTTGTTTTTAAATGGCTTGATAAAATAAGCGAAAAGGTTGAGGTGAATATTATAATGTATGTTATTATAATTGTCAAAAAAAGGACATTATTAGAATGTCGAGCAAGAAACTGAGCCGTGTAGTCATATTTGAGCTATATATATGTGTGTGCGCGCGCGCATGTACCGGCGGGGCTGGGCGCGCGCGGCGGCGCGGCGGGCGCGGCGGGCGCGGCGGGCGCGGGCGCGGGCGCCTGCAACAACAAGACCCAGCGCCGTCAGCAGAATACAAGCGGTTTGGATGCTACACACAACATTATAAAGCTAAAGATGTTATAACCTCCTGTAACGCCATTTACAATAAAACTTAAGTAGTTATAAAACTAGATTCCAATTCCAGTATTAAAAAAAGTTACTTTTCTAGTAATATGGTAGGTCTCTCTGAACGTTAAGAAAAACTTAACATTAAAATTGTATGTTTAAAAATCACTTCCATTTTCACCTTGAGTTAAAATGATCGAAAACACTTAATTTATCATCCCTTAAGGCTTTATACGTAGATTCCAAACACCCTGTATACTGGATTAATAGCATTAATACTTATTCTTAGTTATATCAGACAACATATAACAAAAAGCAAGATGCCTGTTCCGTAATTTTCAAAAGACAATACGCTTACATCAAACATTTAGAATTGTTATTTGAAGCCCTCTTTCGATACCCTGCTCTATGAGGTTTCACTTTTCTTACACAATGTAAGGGCTTGTACACAAAATTGCGATGTGACGTCCCATCTGTAATGGAATGTACAATAAACTGCGCAGAAAGCTCGTGGATTTTTAGGATCGCATCGCAGTTATGTGTACAAGCCCTTAAGTAGACTTTTTTATTAAAGGGTGAATTCAGCCGCCGTCATTAGTGTCACCAAATATATTGACGAAATCAATGACACCCACCAGCAACTCCTTATGTAAGCAGAAGCTGTACCGAGGTTATAGTTTCTATCAGCATCAGAAGTTGCTGTAGTGTCACTGATTTCGTCAATATATTTGGTGACACTAATAATGGCGATTGAAGAGCCCTGAAATTCACCCTAAACCACCAGGTGACCTTTAAAATTTTGAAACAAATCTAATGACACCTCATTCGTTTCACGTATTATCCATTCAGCCACTGGGTCACAAAGAAACATTCAAACATACAAATAATTGGGCGGCTATGGTCGCGTTGTTGTGTACCTTAGGCACAGGAAAAGTAATTTTCACTGGAGGGCAACTCGGCGGGAATCGCGTGATGGCCACGAGACGGCTCTGGTGGCTCAACAATATAAGGCCGTGATGATGTTTAATCACCGCCTAAAATATTGCAGGCGTTCAATTCCCTATATTCTTTTAAGATATATAATAATAACCAAAAGCGAGCATTGAAAACCATAGTTCGCATTTTTTTTTTTTCGTGATTTTTAATTCATGGTAATACTTACGGTAATATTTTCGTAAAAATCGTTTAAAGCCCTTGATTTTCATACCTTTCACGGTTAGGGTGCTTCATAAGGTCCCGGTCACGGGATGCCCCTTGTCAGTTCCAATATGTCCCGAAATGTCCAGTTGTCAAAAAGTCCCTTCACAAAGATCACGTCCCATTTTCGCTAAACGTCCCAAAAGTTAAATTTTTTCAAATACATAAGCTAACTTTCACAGGAAAGTCGTGATAAATTTCGCAGACAGGACGTTTTGCGAATGGGGTATTTCGTAGACGGGACGGTTTTCGAAAGGGACATTTTTCAAAAGGGACTTTCTACGAAAGGGTGGGAGGAATTGCGAATGGAAAAAGGTCGTTTAGCAAAAGAGACGTTTAGCGAATGGAAAGTGATTTATGTAAAGGGACGTTTTGGGAGGGATATTTACTAGATACGCAGAAATCTCAGACCCAGACATAGGTAGTCGTGCTTTGCCATACCTACTGCTGCATATATTCCCAAGGCCATATCAGAAGTAATCCCAAGATCAATCATGTCGTCACACGATGACTAGGATATTAAGTGCTTGCGTTCCAATCTCGAATTAGTAATAAGTTGCAGATATGTTATGTTTTTGGTCAAAGTTGCCCATGATACGTGACGGTTCATGTGTAAATAGCTTGGAGTTAGCGCCACCATCCTACTTAGTTTTAATTTTACCCTGGTTCCACTGAAAACCAGCGTGTCGAAACGCATATCAACGTTTTGGCACATCAAGCTGAGTGGAAGCCATTTTGATAGGTCTAAAATTATGTCAAAAATGATATTTCAATCTGTAAGTTGTAAAATGCCTATCAAATAAATTTATTTTCTTTCTTTTTCTTTCTTTTGCGAACGGGATCTTATAATTTTATTCTTTTTCAGATACAAATGATCAGTTTACGCTGACACTATAGCGAGCCGAGTGACGAAGCGGAACAGAGGTGCAGGGCAAGCACGCGATCGTCGCGGGGCTGTTGTCCCGGCGTACCTGCGTGGCGTCGTGCTTGGGCCGGGCGACGTAGTTCCCGGGGAACACGCCGCAGCGCTGCGAGCGCTCCGAGCGGCCCTTGAACCAGCCGTCGCGGCAGCGCTCCGTCACCACGTACACACCTGCCGGCCGTCACGTCACGTCTCAACTCACACATTACACTTTTATATATCACCGTGTTTACTATGACGCGCGTTCACACGGGCATCTCAGCTAAGACGGCCCTAAGACTTAAATGAAATGAAATGAAATGAAATAATTTATTTGCATTGAACGGGTTACATCGTGGTCTATAACAACGTGAGATACAGGTAGTTCCACGAGAGTTGAGCTCACGCACACAACAACAAGTCATGTAATGAGAGCATTTTGAAATTTAGTGTTCTTTTTTTTTACCGGTGTTTCATAAATCCCGCTGTCTTTACATGACTTGTGGGTGTGTGCGTGGTCTCAACTCTCGTGGAACTACCTATACTTCAAGACATCAAAAATGACAGTTTTCAGGATTTGACATTCACTTTGAGGTATTTTGGAGATGTGGCTGGAGAAAACGACGATGGGAGCACTCTGGAATAACCTCAGATGAAGACATTTTTCCACATAATCTTTCTCAGAATTTACCCCAAAACGACTTTCTTTCCAACTTTGATTTTATTTTCGACTAAACTATTAGAGCATTAAACCGCGCTCCTCCGCCCCGCGGTCCAGCGGGCTGGAGGCTGCGAGTACTGACCTCCCTTCTTCAGCTCCAGCTCGTCCGGTTTCTGCGGCTTGTAGGGGTAGAGCGCTATGTACGCGGCCGGCAGCGGGTGGTCGCCGCTGCGCGAGCGCCGGCGGCGCCGCGAGCCGCGCTCCTCCGCCCCGCGGACCAGCGGGCTGGTGGCTGCGAGTACTGACCTCCCTTCTTCAGCTCCAGCTCGTCCGGTTTCTGCGGCTTGTAGGGGTAGAGCGCTATGTACGCGGCCGGCAGCGGGTGGTCGCCGCTGCGCGAGCGCCGGCGGCGCCGCGAGCCGCGCTCCTCCGCCCCGCGGACCAGCGGGCTGGTGGCTGCGAGTACTGACCTCCCTTCTTCAGCTCCAGCTCGTCCGGTTTCTGCGGCTTGTAGGGGTAGAGCGCTATGTACGCGGCCGGCAGCGGGTGGTCGCCGCTGCGCGAGCGCCGGCGGCGCCGCGAGCCGCGCTCCTCCGCCCCGCGGACCAGCGGGCTGGTGGCTGCGAGTACTGACCTCCCTTCTTCAGCTCCAGCTCGTCCGGTTTCTGCGGCTTGTAGGGGTAGAGCGCTATGTACGCGGCCGGCAGCGGGTGGTCGCCGCTGCGCGAGCGCCGGCGGCGCCGCGAGCCGCGCTCCTCCGCCCCGCGGACCAGCGGGCTGGTGGCTGCGAGTACTGACCTCCCTTCTTCAGCTCCAGCTCGTCCGGTTTCTGCGGCTTGTAGGGGTAGAGCGCTATGTACGCGGCCGGCAGCGGGTGGTCGCCGCTGCGCGAGCGCCGGCGGCGCCGCGAGCCGCGCTCCTCCGCCCCGTGGTCCAGCAGGCTGGTGGCCAGGATCTCCGCCGAGTGCCTGGGGGAAACCAGATTCGATATTAGGTTTTCACTTCTCATGCTCTACAAGTTCGTCTTTATGTCGTGCGGAGGCGACATAAAGTCGCTTCTTATGCTCTAGAGCATAAAGTAAAATGTTTGTCGAAGACCTAGGCAAGCGGTCCAGCAGCCACACGAACAACTTTAACTTCATAGAATAACTTCTTTATTTTATTTCGTTTCGTTAGCATTCAAGACCAAGGCAAGGATACCAACAGCCAAAGTACACAATAAAGCTTTATGAAATAAACTTATAATTTTTATTTCGTCGCATTTATTATTATTATTATTATTATCACGTTGCTGTTTCATTTCCTCGCAATCGAAGTGAAAAGTAGAGTGTACAACTCGTCCATAGAACCCATTTAACACTCGACTTTATATCCATCCTCGCTCGCAAGCTCGCTTGGATGGATAAATGTCTCGCGTAAAATGGTGCGTTTTATGCACTTGTTGTACAATCTACTATTATTTGTTTGACCAAAAATACGTTTTGGCAAAAATACTATCAAATTCCTCACCTATTCTGCGTCGGATGATTCCCTTGCAGATGCGTGGACGGCGTCAGACTATGCCTCTTCTCCCTGTGGTGACTGTTCCGCGCCACCACATAGCTCCCGTCCTGTCCGTGGGACGGCGACAGAGCCGCCTGGAGCCCTAAGCCAAAGTTCAACAGCGACTCCGGCCCGCTCGGCCGACCCAAGTTCTTAGACGACGACGGAACATCGAGTCTCGTCTCGTTACTGGTGCCTTCCTGACTCTCATTATGATTCTGCGTGTTATTCAACTTTGGACTTTCAGGAGGCGGAAGCGACACGTTCAACGACGTGTTAGTGGCGGTCGAACTCTCGTTCAAACTCAAAACGCCCATAGAAGCGTTGAGGGAAGCATCCGGGTTGACATTGTCTCCGTTTTCCTGTGGATTTGAGGCTACCGTTGCGTTCCGCTCCGCGTTGTTGTCCGGCGAGCTCGGCAGGCTGGGCTCGGCGCTCTCGCACGCGCTGGCGTCGGAGCTGGTGTTGGGCGTCGCGGAGCTGGCGGCCGACGCCGTGTTGACGCTGGAGCTGGAGTCGGAGCTGGCGGTGTTCGCGTTGAAGCTGGCTACGGAGACGGGGAAGTGTTCCGTTCGCACGTTTTGGTATGTGGCGTCCTTGTGCACGGGGGCGGAGTAGTCGTATTTGACGGTTCTGAGCCGGTCGTAGTCGTTGATCCTGGAGACGCCCTGGACAGCGACGGCGGCCGGCGCCATGTTGTGCATGTTGGCGAAGTGTATCAGGTCCAGCGAGTGCTTGGCGTGGGCGGGCGGCGCGAGCGGCGCGCGGCAGTTGGGGTGCGACTGGCTCATGGCGGCCATGTTTTGGTAGTTGCCCTGGCCGGTGGTCGGAGTGGACATCGACATTGGCTGGTAGCGATGGACGAGCTGGAATACCAGGAACTTATTATAAAATTAGATTTTTATTTTGCAAGCTATGGAAGTGATATTGTTAATAAAATCTCAAGTAGTGTCTTACGTTTTGTTTGATTGCCCAAAGTCACACATAGTGGTCTAGGAATCAAATAAGTTTACTGTAAAAAGTTGGAAACTAAATTGTACCAATAAACACTTGTTGGTCATGGTCGGTACTTTGAAACCGAACACCGCACCGTTTAGCGTAATCTGACAGTCGTATGCGCCAGTGTTTATTTTCTAGCTTTGCTAGCTAGAAAATAACACCTATGGGAGCTACTAACAATTGTAACAACATTTACAAGTAGATAAACGGTGAGTTAAACAAGCGTTTATTAACTTACAAACTTCGCTGACCGAACATAATGGTCCTTCGAGCCGGATATAAATGGGATTTGTGTCATAGGAATAAAACACCAAAGTTAAAAATGTCATTTAGAACTGAACTTACTTGCGCGTGGTGCCTGTGGTCCGGGTGGGCGGCGCGCGCGAGGTCGGGCGGCGGCGGCACGGGCCGGTTCAACGGTGTGCTGCAAACCACAATCAATGCTAATTAAGCTGTGGTCATTCTTGGGGTTTACGTGTGTAGTATTTTTATGTAGTATCTTTTCTTGCGCTACTTCTCCGCTATGATGGTCTTGTGCGAAGCGCTGGTAGATTCACTCTATATTTACCGACGTCTAAAAGAGCCCGTATGTGGCCAATTTACTGAATAAATATTTTGATTTTTGATTTTTAAACTCGTGTCCCCTTGTTTTGCAGACACTTATTTTTCGAATGTGTCGTTTCACCGAATCATCCGAAGCTACTTATTGTTTTCTGGTTATTTTAAGCACGGGTTACGTAGGTTAGGTTAGGTTGGGTTAGACCTGTGACCACCGAAAAATTATAACTCCTGTTCGTGGAAATGCCTGTCGATGAAATGAAAATTCGAAGTAAAACATTCTACGAAATGAGTGTCGGTGATTCAAGAATCCCTTAAAATTATCTGCGCCGCTGCCACGAACGGATTTAATAGGTATTTTTTAAATCACAAAACTCCTTTGTCCCTTTCGCAAAAGGTTCCTTTCCTATATGTCCCCTTTGCAGAACTTCCCATCAGCAAAACCGCCCGTTCGCAAAACGTCCCTAAAGTTTGTGTGTAAGATTACACAGGTTTTTGTGTGCATGCGTGTGTGTGTATATATGTGTGTGTGTGTGTGTGTGTGTGTGTGTATGTGTGTGTGTGTGTGTGTGTGTGTGTGTGTGTGTGTGTGTGTGTGTGTGTGTGTGTGTGTGTGTGTGTGTGTGTGTGTGTGTGTACCTGTTGACGAGCGCGCGCGCGTGCTGGTTGAGCTCGACGAAGGCGAGCGGGAAGATGCCGACGCGCTGCTCGAGCCGGCCCTCCGCCCAGTTCTCGTCCACGCGCCGGTGCACACTTATTATAGCGCCTGCAATCAATCATTGCATCGTGTCACGTTGGATTGATGCGCGGACGCGATCGCGGGCAAAAGCTACCGTTCAATATTCAATATTTAGCCTGCCCGCACATTGGGCCACTAGTCGCGACCACAGCGTAGCCACTAGTGGCCGCCACAAGCTGCGGACGAGTTTTTTCATACATTTTGTTTAGCATCGGCGCACACCGTGCGTTCGAGTGGCCGCGTCTGAGCCACAAGCTGCGGTAGTCGCCCGCGCTCGCTACTAGTGGCTCGCCGCGTTTAGTGGCTCGCCTCGCGCGCACACTCGGCCACAGTCGCCGGCTTCTCAGATAAACAATAGCCACTAGTGGCCGCCACTCAGCCACCGGTGGCCGCGATTGGTGGCTGCGTCTAGTGGCTTAGCCGGGCCACTAGTGGTCGCGTTTAGTGGCGGCCACTAGTGGCCCAATGTGCGGGCGGCCTTAAATGTTTGAACTCCGGGTGAACCTTTGTCAAACGCCAAGCACCCTTCCTCGTCCGGCGCCGACATCCGGAAGTCGTACAGGGCTTTGCATAATGCCGTTGGTATCGGAAGTGGGATCACGACCTGTAAACATTAAAACACGGACCGTTAGTCACCTGACCAGTTACATGCACCTAAAAACGACCAGCGAGCGGAGACTTGTCTACTTAATGTGCCATCCACACGATACAACTTGATTGTCACAATTGAATTGGCTTCAATCTGATTGTCCGACACGTACATTGAAAATCGCCAATTTTAGTTTCATTTCCCGGGTCCCGGCCAACCGATGACCTTCGATTTCATATTGTATCCACACTATCCCCCTTACTAATAAACGTTGAGTAACGGCTGAGTAGTTATACAATGCTTTGTCCTTATCTGTCATTGTGACATTTGAATTCGACAGATAAGGACAAAGCATTGTATAACTACTCAGCCGTTACTCAACGTTTATTAGTAAGGGGGTATACGATTAGATTGCCAATCTAGCCAAATTGGTCGTAAATTTGTATCGTGTGGATGCCCCAAGCCTTAATGAAAAGTGTTTATTGATTAGCACAAATTAAAATTTGAAAAAGTTGGAATCTCCTAGTAAGTAAGTAACATAATACTTGTGTCAGGAGATCCCGCTCTTCTATAACGTTGTTGCAAATTAACTTTTTACCCGCCTGCCCGAAGGAGGGTTATGTTTTTCGAGCGTATGTATGCATATATATCTATTTATTTGTGTCGCTCTGCAGCCTAAACGGCTTGACGGATTTTAACATATGAGGTGTCATTCGATTTGTCTTAAGTGTCTAAGTGATATAGGGCATATATAATATTTCAATATAGAATCCGCGAAAAAAAAATGGAGGGGGAAAGTATTTTTTATAATAACAATATGGGTATCAAATGAAAGCTAAAATTATAAAACTTTGATGCTACCATTTTAATAAAAACTAAAAAAGTATGAAATAAAAGAAATTAATTAAAAAAATCAAAAAACCCCGACTGCTTTTGGAAAAGATTTTGCCCCAAGATATTTTTTGTACAACAAAATTTGCTTGTCCCCGCATTTCCAACATTTAAGTTATATTCTTTAGATTATGGCTTGTTTTTAGCTTTTCAGTTGATATTTTTTTAAACAGTCGGGTTTTTTGATTTTTTATATTAATTAATTTTAACATTAACATACCTGGAGGTAACTGATGGGGAACACGCCGGAGCGGCCGTTGCTCTCGCCCTGGTACCAGCACGGGTCGACCCTCTTCTGCAGGAGGATCGTGTCGCCTTTCTTGAACGACAGGTCTCTGCGAAAGGTCAACATAAACTTGCTTATAATTTAACTAGCGACGCGAGATGGTCGGTGGATATCTAGACAACGGGAGGAAAGACCTGAACCAGACAGATGACTGGTGTCAATTCGTTATACAATGCAACGTGGACGAGTGCCCTTATCACTGCGCTTCATATAAGCTACGCAATCTACACCGTATTGTCACCGTAGATTTAGAAAAAGGGGCTAAGTAAAATCCCTCCCCTCCCCCAGCAAGGCGGTCGCGTACGAACTTGTCGTACCGCTGTTGATCTTACCCAGGCTCTTTAGAGATGAAGTCGAACAACGCCCGGCCGTGCGGCGGCAGCTGCTTGCCGTCGCGCGCCGACTGCCCGCACGGGGGCGCCTGGCCCTGAAACAAACACAGACTTTAAGTAGGTACTCAAAATCTTCTCTTCGAACGTTGCCACGACGAAGGCAAACGAGCAGACCGCCTAACCACGGCACGGCCACGACTTTGAGTTCTCTCTTCACTGCTCGGTCGAGACGCTCGCCGCGCAGCGGTTAGTTTACGTTACACGTAATGTATTAGAAAATTCACTCGCCACTCAGCGTCGCGCAAAGACGTGGCCAGGCCCTAATACGGTACCTAAATAATGTCAAAATTATTTTGTATGTACACTATTACCACTAAATCAAGCTTTCGAAAATAACACGGAAAAATCAAGGCATCGTTTATTTTTGGAATTTAGACGATTTTTAATTCAACAACAACTTTAGTTTATTTATAAAGGAAGCAGTTTGAACACTGAAAATTGTGACGTCACATGTCAGTATCTTCATACTAATACTATGGATTCGATCCCGGAACTGCTAGGTTCGTAGTAGTTCGTAGGCAGGGACACTACCAACTAGGATAACCGTGTCGTCCACCTTGAACCTTAGACACCGACCACGAGTGCTAGTATATTTACAACTCTATTGCGGATTCATTCATTCGAAACAGGATACAAACACAGACACACTCCCACTTTAACTGTCCCATGTCTACAATAATGTTTATTCAATACCAGAACATAATGCGGCAGCAACTAAGGCCACAATCGCGTATAACATATAAGGCACTTTGGCTATGCGGCATATAATCTAATCCACAACATAGTTGGAAAGCTGGTGACATAATTTGAGAGAGGTTTTAGGCACTTTGAAATTATAAAAAATAATACTATCCTAAGAATAATACCAGACAGACAGACTTGCGCCAACTTCAACGTGATGACAGCTGGGGTGAAGTGGCGCAGCATAGAGTGAAGTGGCGTGCTCTTGTGGCGGAGGCCAAGACTTATTTTGGGTCGCTGGGTCAGCATATTTAGTTAGGTAATACAAAACAGTTTCTCATTACACTGGAATACCGGAACCTAAATTGGCATTAAAATTAAGTTATAATTTATTATTTCTACCTTTTCGGTTTTAGGGATCTGGTTTTCTCTATACTTGTGTAATTTGATATTTTAAAATTCTTGTAAATCGGGAGGATCTTACTTATTTTTTTTAATCTAGTACCCATAGTAAATGCCTAGGACTTAAGTTTGGGACTACCTAGTTCAATTTGAGTAAGATTGTTCCCTGATATTTATTTATTAATATTTAAGCAAAAAAAAAAAATACCCGTTAATTCCCTGCTAGTTTGACGATTAACTATAACTATAACTAATTAAATACTATAATACTGCCAGATGAACTATAACCGGTGCAATACTTTTATTCATTGAAATAATAAAGTCCTAAATGATCTCCTCATTTTGAGTCGCGAGCTCTTGGTCTAATACCCACTTATGTCAATAAGGTATGTTATGCACCCATTCACGACTGACTCATCATCCGGCTGTAAAAAATAACTGATTCTAGACCTTATAGCGTTATGATAAAATTATATTTGTCGCGACACGACTTATGTACAGATAATGAATCATTCAATTAACGTGGCTCCAATGTAAAAGGGCATAAGTCTAGTGAAGTTCAAGTGAAAAAGGGTATAAGTGTAGTATGTACTCTGTATGATTTATATCCTTTTTATTAAAAGATTAGTCGAGATATACCCGTTTATAACAGAGCCACAGGCATGACAACAGGAGAAAACAATTAGGTTTCTCGAAACTTCGTATCTAAGAGAAGCCAGTTAAACAAATATTGTCCAATCAACGTCTGGTATATTGTTGTTGGTTACTCAGTAGTTGATTGGCAATGTGTGTTAGGTGTACATATAGCTAACAAGTCCGTCTAGACACTCTCGTCGGTCTATTATAGTCGGGTTCATTTAAGTGTAAAACCTTGGGAATTCCTGGGATGAGAAACACCGAAAGCACGTTCGATGTTGATAGAAATTATGTTTTTGATAAAATATACTTTTTTATGGTCAGCTTGTTTTGTAGATTTCAAACTGGGTGGGATTGAATTATGTCCAGCGGTGATCCTTCCACGGCCATCTTTAGTGTTTGCTCATTGACTACATATTGCATGCTGTGGTTTTCCGTAAGTGGGGCTGCATTTAGTTATTTTTATGTTTAACCTTTTCCAAGAATAAAATTATATATTTATGTATTTATTTATAGCTTTTCCCCGCGACTCCGTCCCGTATAACTCGTATATCGCTGCTCTCTCGGGAACTGTCCATTTTTTTTCGGGATAAAAAGTAGCCTATGTGATATTCCAGACTATAACTCTGTGCCACATTTCATCCAGATCCGATAATCCGTTCTGGCGTGATTAAGTAACAAATTGCACAAAAACAAGTAAAAATGGCGGACTTACTCGTACATACATACGAGAGTATTGTCCTCATCGATTTCGATGATGGCGACCCTAGAAATTATGGATTTCTCTAATCATGAGCTCTGATACCACATCCTGCCGCCTAAGTACCTATGTACGACAGTATCATTGATTATCTGTTAAGATAAAATCTTTTATGAATTTAAAATGAGTATTACTACGCAACGTCGGCGGCACGGAAGCGGCGCGGTCCAGAGCCCTTAGCCAAGATGCCCATCGCTAACTAGCGTTTCTATTCGTTTAGTTTTTAAACCAATCGCGTCATTGGTAGATCACGTCATACGGAGAGTCACGTGATCTACCAGTGACGCGATTGGTTTAAAAACGAAACGAATAGAAACGCTAGTTAGCGATGGGCATCTTGGCTAAGGGCTCAGTACTAAAATCGCTTTTTCCACGCCTTTCCCAGTGTGACACCTTACATTAAATTAACAAGAATACAGCTTTCCCACCGTCTTGCAACGCGTCGCTACCGCCTCTGTGCGTTTGGGGGGTTAAAGAGTGAGCGGGAATTAATAAACTTTCTCCTTAGCATTGTAAGATTGAATTTAGCAGAATACTTTACTTACTTAATTTACTACCTCCTGAGGCCCGACGTCCTATATATAAGACAATTGTCAAAATGACTTTCAACTTTTGTTGACTGGCATAAGATTCTGTTTCGAACTAGCGAAATTTTGACCAAGGCCTCATGAGGTTAAAAATAGGTTTATTTAACGTTTATAAAAAGCCGTGGTAGCCTAATGGTTTGACCTGCCGACTCTTAAGCAGAGGGTCGTGGGTTCGAACCCGGGCTCGCACCTCTAAGTTTTTCGGAATTTATGTGCGAAATATAATTTGTACCATGAGCTTTTCGGTGAAGGAAAACATCGTGAGGAAACCTGCACACACCTGCAAAGCAATTTGACCGGTGTGTGCGAAGTTCCCAATCCGCACTGGGCCCGCGTGGGAACTATAGCCCAAACCCTCTCATTGTGAGTGGAGGCCTGTGCCCAGCAGTGGGACGTATATACGCTGAATTACTATTATTATTATTTAACAATTGATTTATCTTTATAAGTAGCCATACCCAGTACCCATAATGCAAGCCTAGAGCTAAGTTTGGAACTAAATAAATCTGTGTCCTGTCATGTTTATTTAGGAACTTATCTGAGAGGCGATCATCTGGACTAGGGCGCCTATTATCGTGATAATAAGGATTTGACGTATCTCAGCCAATTAGTCTCGCTAGATTTAAGAATTGGGGTCTAGGCCGGAGCTTCGGGGGGATTATAGAGCGAGCGACATCCTTTGTAGGTACATTTCGACGCTAACGGGGAGCTACTGTAGTTGGGTAAATGAATTACGAATAATTTGACTTAAATTTGTTTCGCTACCTATAAATAGGTGATTCCACGAGCGTTTCAACCGCCGTTAGTCAGTCGATGCATGTCGATGCCATTTTTGGTTATTTTATAGAGTGCCCTGACTTCTACAAAATAACCGAAACTGGCATCCAAAGCTACAGAAATTTCGACTGTATTGTAATCAAGGGACTGGCGGCGGTTGAAACGCTCGTGGAATCACCCAAAGAAATAACCCTGAGATAGAGATTAATGTAGCGTATCTTATTAAGAAAATAGTGTGTTACAGGAACAGCATACTCTACCCTCGACTTCGTCGTCACCACCATCAGGGAAGCTAGCACAAATTGCCCACACGCGGTTTTTTTGCGGCAAATGCAGCGCTAAATGCACTGCGGTTCACTACTTTATTTTTACGTTGAACGCAACGACAATCGCAGCCTGAGATGTATGCCGTAACGAGGCGCCTTCCACAGCATTTAACGCATAAACCAACCGCCCCCATCAACGTAAACCCCCTCTAGATACCTATTACGAGGTAAACGAAAGGGACGCACTAAGCGATAATCGAGAAAATTTAACCTGTGATAGCCATTCATGTGTCAGACGCCAATAGCTGGTCACTGTCAATGCCGTAACTAAGCCTTATATGCGCCCGGTGCGATCTTCTATAACTGCGCCCACGCATGGCGGCCCTGGTCTAGTCATTTCTGCGCCCTGGGACCGGACACCGCTGGCACCGCACTAGTTACGGCGCTGGGTCATTGTTTAACAACTGAAAAATAAAGTTGTCTCGTACCTGCGCATAGCGGGCGGCGCGCGGCGCGAGCTTGCGCGGCGCGTTGTTGCGCATGCCCTCCAGGATGCGCATGAGGAGCACGTTCGGCGGCAGCTCCTCCAGCTTCGCCTCCACCAGCACGCGGCACTCCGGGCATCGCAGCTCCTTGTGCGACTCTACTATCACCTGAAAACAAACATAAATGCCTTTTAGAAACCCATCACGATGGCGTAGTTGGCGCTACCGACGATAGCGGTGCTGGGTTCGATTTCCGGTATGGGATATGGGTTCTTGAGTTTTGCTTTTTATAAATTCAAGTATGTATGTCTTGAATAAAAAAGATAGAAACTAACAAAGCAAACAAACTGTTACATTTATAATATAAATAAGGATTTTTGCAGAATGTAACAAACTTCTCGTGTATAATCTAAAGCGCGTCACACACGGAGCTATAATATATATTAATATACCAATGCACGGCATCTTACGATATATTTTCGTATATTTTCCATACTAGTTGACAGAGTCCACACATGCAGCTACAATATACATAACGGAAAATATATCGTAATATACCGTGCTATAATATATATTATAGCTCAGTCTGTGACGCGCCTTACGTTACGCTATAACACTTGTTTTCTGTCAAACAAAATCGTGAATGGAAATATGCATAATATGTATGGTATTATTACACTTTGCAACAACACGATGCAACATATAACAATATTATAACCTCTAATTTGCATATAGCAGTGCGCTCTTGTATTCGTGTCGGTAACGACTTAAATGTTATAACACAATTAAGCAGTATAATGCAGGAATCTTTATTACTGTAGCTTTCTGTTATTAACTGATAATATTGTATCTACTGCCGTAATAATGGGTGTAATGCTCCGCGAGACGAGAGCTGCGGATCCTTACTAGACAAATAATTGTTAGCGCACGATAACAGAACACAATATAATATTAACAATACGCTAGCTGATATATAGGTACGTGTAGAATGCGCTATTTATTCTTATAATTCGCTCTCTAGACACAACTCGACGGCAATCATAACAATAATAAAATACCCGGATATTGGCATCGAAATATAGGTATAGAGACGAGAGTAGAGGTAAATGATTACACACACAGCTACATAGAGTAGTCTCGAGTGCTGTGTCAGTATACTGACGACAAAGGTAATGAATTAATGGATGAATGTGATTTTCTTGGTTCACTAACGTTTTACCAAAAAACTTTTTACACACCGATTCATTTTAAAAACATATTTGGTAAACCGCTTTTCCGAAACTGTTAATATTTCAGGATTTTTATAAAACTTAGCTAACCCAATCTGCACGATGGTCCTGAAATATTTAGTTTAAAAAAAAAGTGATTTGCCAAATTATTTGTTTGTGAAATGAATCAGTTTGTGAAACGTTGTTTGGTAAAATGACAGGATAGGTATCGATTTTCTTACACGAGTTATCGTACTATAATAAAATGTCAGTTTGGATGGATTGATGGATGTCTGTTACACAATCACGCCAGAACGGCTGAACGGATCTGTATGAAAGTTGGCACAGAGATATATTATAGTCCCCGATAAATGGACAGTTCCCGAGGAGGCAGCGATAAACGACTTCTACGCGGACGGAGTCGCGGGCAAATGCTAGTTGCATATATTACAATACGAACAATAAAACTGTGTACCTATAACAAAAACGTCGATCTAGCAGTTCGATATTTACATTCCAATCGGCACGAAAAAGGAACGCTAATTACAAAATCCCGCTGTCATTACAACGACGTGACGCTGAGCGCGTGACTAAACTCTCGTTCTGATACATGTACCAGTTATTGACACCTGCAGTTGACGGTGCCGGTGCCAATAATCGGTGTGGTGCCAATAAACGGCTTCTATGCCAGCATTATGCTGAACTGGAACCATTTCGTGACATAAGGCCTTTTTTATTTTTTGTTTCATGTCTTCTTTTTTGTATTTTTATGTCACGAATAAATGTTTTTCTTCTTCTTCTTCCTTTATCTCTGAATCCTCATACAATCTCGATATATTTGACGTGACGTTTAAGAGAACTTTGCAAGACAACCGCGCCGCGCACGGCCCGTCCCTACTGTGTTGAGGCCTTTAAATTATGCGAGCCACCTTGGTAACGTCTCGAGGGATATAGAAGGTGCTTACGCTAATTTGTGTCAAGGAAATGTTGGTAAAAGAAAGGACAACTAACTTACACTCGCCACACCCTGAGATTTCTATACGGAATGGAGCCAAAATGTGTTATTATAATTTCAAGGTGGTGATGGTGCTGTGAGAGATTGAATAAGTCTTTTTCTTTTTCATTGTTCATTTTCAAAATCGTGTATTGATTGTTCTTGAGTTCTTTTCTAAGGAAAAGTGAACTTACATATTTTTTCAAAACTTTTAAAATTTTACGAGACATGGCCCGTGCAAGATGAGCCAGTTTAAAAAATCCATACGTTATAGTTATAACTGAGTACATGTTTAATGAATATGAATATTGCGTTGAATGAGCTGATTAAACAAAAGTGAATATTCAGAACTGTCTGTCATTTACAACTCGACGGACACGTCAATTGTTTGATTTTCTATAACAACCAAACATTGTGGCTGATGTGATATAAAAAACACAGTTAGTATATAGTAACAAACTAAGTGCCCAAGCACAGGATCATGGTGAAAGACGAACTAAGTGTGGGAAAGATATCATTAGTATCATTCATACTTAAATACACAATCATTCATCAATCAATCATTTTTTGAACATTTTTGATTATAAATAAAAAAATACGTCACGGAAAATTATAAAAAAAATTGTTTTGAAATGTGCAGATTGAGCCCTTTCATATGACACCCCACTTGCTATAATCTAATCACTTTAATTTTGCAACCCCCATTCTAGACCCCTTTTCATTTATTTATAAAATTAATTTCATATTTTTTTTACTAAAAACAGATGCGGGCAAGCAAGACAACTATGCTAAATTTCAAGTTGATAGCTTGTGTAGTTGCTGAGAAAAACTGCTGTGACATACAGACAGACAGACAGACAGACAGACAACGAAGTCTCACCATAAAGGTTCCTTTTTTACCATTTTGGTACGGAACCCTAAAAACCATCCACGTACACTAGATAAATTAGAGGTAACATAACTTTTTTAAGTTCACGTGGCACTAGAGATGACAAATGACATTCTTTATTTGACATCACATTAATGGTTAGATACAATAGCGCCTTAATTTTTACAGCTAAATAAGTAGAAAAACCAGCGTACGAGTAACAATATAGTACCTAAGTATTGTGACGCCAGAACTCAGACTCGGCATTTTGCTCCAGTGCGTTGGCACTGCAGCGCTGGTTTTCAGCCAGACCCTCTAGGCGGCTATTAAAGCTTGTCGGCACGGAATCTAGGTGACAAGACTTTTATGAACACAAATTTCATTCGAGATGAAAATGTCAACTGCATAAAAAAATATTTGTGTACATAAAATAATATTTGCGTACGTGTACATATTTAATTGATTACGGTATTTATTTTCGTATCCAAATGTTGTAATAAATATTCACCCAATATATGTTAAACGTAATCTCTCATGTAACTTCGGAAGAACAATTACAGTCAGGCGTCCTGTTTTTTTTTTTAATTTGATGTTTGCTGTTGGCGCTACGCAACGTAACAGCTTCACCTGGACGTCGGCGTCACCTGTTGTGAGGCACAGCCGGGTGATTCCATGAGCGTTTCAACCGCCGTCAGTCCCTTGATTGCAATAAAGTCGAAATTTCTGTAGCTTTCGATCCCATTTTCGGCTATTTTGTAGAAGTCAGGGCACTCTATAACGAAACGCTCGTGGAGTCACCCAGCCGAACCCGGTTAAGATTGTGAGTTAAACCGGATTGGATTGATTCCGTGCGATCTTATCACCTACACGCGGCACTATTTATGTGAAGGTTACTCTGACGAGTGCCGAAACGGTCTCTACTCAGCTATACAGTTGGCACGGGGATCTCAACTCAGCCGGTTGTGAGCGGAGCCAAGCGGATTGTTTTAGACGGCGTACCTGTAACTTATGAATACGAACGAGAATCCTTACTATAATATAAACTAGGGACCCGCCCCGCTTCGCTCCGGGTTCTATTATATAAATAAACCTTCCGTGAAAAATGATCTAACTTAGAGCGTTTGCGCACTGCCTCCGATCCGTATCCGAGAATGTTCTGTCCGAAGTAGCAGTAGTACTATTTGTATGAGAGATTGCGCACTAGATCCGAATTCCGTCATCCGATTTCTCATACAAATAGTAATACTTCTACTTCGGACCGACATTCTCGGATACGGATCGGACGTAGTACGAAACCGCTCTGATTGTGAAAACCGCATTAAAATCCGTTGCGTAGTTTGAAAGATCTAAGCGTACATACAAAGGGACAGACGGCGGGAAGCGACTTCGTTTTATACTATGTGGTGATGCGAAGGTGTTTGCTTGAATGTATTATTTACAACTCAATTTATTAACCGATCGACGCGAAATTTGGTACGGAGAGAGTGTACGAGACATAGGGTAAATTATTCCGGAATATCGGACAGTTTCCGAGGGGATTGCGATAAACGGAGGCGCGGGCAAAAGTTAATATATAATACAATGACAGAAGATTCAGTAGACAGTATAAATATTAGCGCTATCTAATCAGTAATCAGCTTGCGATAATTTTTATGAGTCAAGGCAACACTTTTACTGTTTAACTATTCCTATTTCTTCGAAAACAAAAGATATCAGCATATGTTATCGATTGGTATTCCCACGCATTCGAGATTGCCCACAAAATCCACTTGACGCCACGACATTACGCGGTAGCGACAGCGGCGAGCGGAGCGAACAAACGCAAAGAGGTGCATGAAGCAGGCCAACTTGCCAAGGGACATTGCGGGGTTTGACGATTGATTATTGGGGGGCTATTGTCAGTGTCTTATAAACCGATCATTGGTACACACGCTACTCCATACAGGTAAGCGACTAAATGGGAAACGAATATATCTGTTCCATATTCAAACGTAAAACTTAACGCTTATAGTTTAAAATAAATTGTCTCGCCCTGACTTTTATTACCTTTTATTACTAAGCGAATATTACGATTTTCACATTTCTATAGCGATTTTATCTGGACGGGACACTTTTATTTTAAACCTTAAGCGGTAAGTTTTACGTTAGAATATGGAATTTATATATTCGTTTTCCTATCACCTGTCAAAATATTGGTCTGTCAGTTAATTGTATAGTAGAACATAGACTATCGTTTCTCTTAAGCATTCATACATTTCCTCACAGATTTTGGACGGCAGGCCGTCTCAGAGTTGGGGCTGCAGGCAACCTGCAGGTTTATTGCCTAACGCACTCGCAATCGCGATCGACTTGAAGGTTGAAAGCGATTCCGATTACGAGCGCCTCGAAACATTGGTATTGTCTACCAGAATGATTCTGATTCGAGCGCAATCGCCTTCGTAAACGAAACCAAGTGAATGGAAAGAAACGTTTTGTTTTTGCAAATACACTTTAATGAACGAATCTTTTAGATTATTTTAATAGTCCCTAATTGTAGCGTTTTTATTCACAAAATAACCGTATTTTTTACGTTTTTTATGGTAATTGCAATAAAAAGATCAAAATTATAAATATTTTCATTAATAACCAAAAATAAAAAATATTCTTAATAAAACTAAACTCAAAACTCAGTGATGCTTCGTAAACGCGAAGTCGTGAACTTCTTTATAGCTATCTTTGTGAATAGAGTGTATGTCACAGTGTCAGTTCAGTCTGTCAGTTTGAAATTTGAAAAACCGAAAAGTAAGTTATTTTTAACTATTATATATAGTTTATCGTTTTACTATGTATTTTTACTTAGATATCATGGAAGAAATAAGAATTACAAATTTTCTTTGGAGTGTTTTTCATAGTGTAAACTTCGCAGTCAATATAAAAGCAGATTAATTGAAAAAAAGTGCTTTCTGCATCGTGCATCTGTTTAGCTGCGCGAGTTTTTCGCACTACCGGCACTTGGTCTTGTTTATTTGTCAGTCTCACTTGACCACATTCGTTGCAATATGACTGAAAAGTTGAGGTCAATAAGCAGACACGCTTATATTAATTTCACTTGTCACTAAGTAAACAACAAACTATGTAAGTAAAGAACTAAGTGATAAAATTGCAACTCGATTTTTACCCACTTCCAATTTGACCGTGAAACCCTTAAGGGCAATTTACTTTTAAAAAGTTATGTTACACGAAGCCAAAGCAATAGAGTCAACTCCGCGTCGTTGGCATGGCAACCGAGCTAACAGTAAGTCAGTTCTATAAATAATCTGTAATGGTCGATGATTGGAGGAAAATTGTGTACCTACGCTAAATTCATATTTTGAATCGAGAATTTAATGTTTATGGCTTTTTCGACGACGCAGTTAGCCTAGTTGGTAGTGACTCTGCCTACGAAGCTAGCGGTCCCGGGTTCGAATACCGGTATGGGCAAATATTTGTGTGATGGGTGCGAGTATTTGTTCCTGAGTCGTGGATATTTTCTAGGTATTTAAGTATATATTTCTCTATGTAAGTATGTGTATCGTTGCCTAGTTCCCATACAAGCCTTGAGTTTGATAATCAGTTTGTGTGAGACTGTCCCGTAATATTTATTTATTTATTTCATATCAGCATTGCGAGTTCGTACAGGAAGTTGAAGGTGACATGGTTAGTAATAAAATAATATAAATACTATTTTTAAAGGTGAGTTGGTTCTGACATCCCTGACGCCTATGCAACCTCTGTCATCTGATCTCAAAGGTTTTCTCAACCCGGAGGACTAAGGGCCGTGCCTAACTGATCTTCACTGAGATGCCCGTCTCAAGTCATGTCAAAGTAAACGTCATCCCATAGGAAACTGTCATTTTTGACGCGTTTAACTGGCATCTCAGTCAAGACGAGTTTATTAATACGGCCCCGTCTTACCCTCACATCGGAACAACAATGTGGCACTGCTTGGTAAAGGGTAAGCTGGTGGTACAGCGTGGCCACGACTTTGCGCGACTGGCGGCGCGGCGAGCGACTTCCGACATTGCGTGTAATGCCCAACTAAGAGATTAGAACTAAGAGACTATGAAAAGAGAATTCGCTCGCCGCCGCCGCTGCCGCCCGAAGTCGTGGCCAGGCTGGTAGTGATTCGGACCAGACCTCGTTCTGTACATTAACAAATACTAACATAATAAATACAGGTATTGTGTGATATGATGATAAAAATATTTCGACTAGAGGAAATATTTTCTTAATCGCCATAAGTTTCATAACTTTCAGAACAATACAAAGTAGCATGCTTCTGTTAAAATATTTTCCATCCCGTCACTGACCTAATCCCGAACAAATGTCAATTCTAACAACAGTAGGTCTAGGGTTAATTTAACCCGGCTCCGACCGCAAACCGACAGCTGTCGCCAAATATACACAAGTTATTTTTACCGGCACTTTACTTTGTACTAGATCGCAAGTGGGACAAATGGTTATAGATACTGCTCTAAATGGTACAGGCAGCATCAAATAGATATGAGCAGCGATAGTGGCCAAATATATCGCAACACATCTTTATTACTATAGGAATAAGGGTATGTTGCGATATATTTGGCTATTTTGGCTGCTCCTATCTATTTGAAGCTGACTATGTCGGGTACATATTTGTATTTGTAGGATTAGGACACTCGATATTCAAATATTGTACAATAGGCCGCGAAAAATCCACCAATAGGGTTGCGTTATTTCACTAGTCCCACACAGCGCAGCCATCCTATTGGCGAATTTTTCCTCGCACAGCTCCGGTTAAAACGCAGCCTTAAGATAACTGGTCACTTTAGAAGATCTTCTGAAGAACAGACGGCTAACCTATTGTCCGTTAGATGTCGCTGTTCAAACTAAACACGTGCTTGTTTTTGTTTCGTAGTTTGTATAAAGTCAAATAGGTAACAAAGACTTTTAATGGACGCTGTAACCACGCCAGCAAAGCCGCAGGTAAAAAGGGTAGTAGGTTCATAATATACATATGAGGCATAATATAATAACTGGAATCAAAACATAAGATCCCATCCCTTTCTCTCGTTGTTCGTGACTAAATCGAGAGAAAAGGATGGAGCGCCTATGATGGCGTTAATGTTTAACATTCAATATTATATTACCGTATACCCTCCACATCAAGAAATCTCTTCCACTTAACCACATTAACCTTTAACAATTGGTAATCAATTCCAATATGTGTTCAATATCAATACATCATCTATTGAACGTTCGCACGCGAGAATAAACAATATATTTCAGTCTAAGCCGTAGGTAATATTAGATTTATCTTTGTGGTTTACTTTACATAACTTTGTGAATTGTAATTGTATTACCTTTTCACTTTGAGATAATTTAATATCTGAACACTGAAAAATATACATGATGATGATTAGCTATGTCCACGCGCTTTCATGTTCAACTTTCAGTTCGTATTGCGTCAAGCGCATGCAATACGAGGGTGACACTGAATCTTCAATAAAATCCAATGTTTTGACTTTATCTTCCACCATTTTATTTGCAAAATGTTGCACGTCAACCCAACGGTGACGGATCAGCGTGCGCTATGGGTATGCGCTGATATCAAACCAGTTTGAGCGCATGCGTTATTGCATGCGCTGTGGTATCAGAGGCATGCGTCAGAGCAAAGCGCAAGTTGAACATGAAACCGCACTGGTGTAGACATAGCTATTGCAGTCTGGGCGCTGTTCACACTGCGTCCGATATCCAAGAAAATAAAAAGAATTTTAATACGAAATATATTTTGGTTTTTAACATTACTTATATTAGAATAAATTTGAATTTTGTATTGTATTATAATATATTTTTATTTATTAATTTGCCTGTATATACATGAGGATCTTTGGTACTCGTCGAACTGTCATCTAGCATTGAGCTACTTTTAAAGTACCTCAAATGTGACACACTTTGTTATATTGACACTTCGTAAAAATGTCTCACCGCATTGTTTTTGTCATACCAATTGTAAATCTTGAGACGAATATAGCAAAATCGATGACAGATTAAAGAAAGAGTAACTCCATATATAGCGATACCTAGCCTCATTTTATGGAATCCTCATTCTTCACAATCATTACTCAATTTTTATATACCATATTCTCCGATCCGACTTTTTTTTCAAATCAGACGCAGTGTGACTAGGTACGCCATAGGTAAAGAATATGATACGACACAAAATGGTCGGTATCTGGTAACAGCTAATGTATGTATTTTAGTATTATAAAGGATCGTTATTTATATTTATATTGTCTATTCTAAACTACGTCGTAATTAGTTTTTAGATATCAAGTTATTAATTACATTCTGATACCTAAATGGTTTGTACTTTGTACGTAGGTACCATTTAATGTATTAAAAAGTTTTTGCGTAGGTAGTTGGTTTACAGTAAGAAAAAAAAACGAATTTATGATCATATTTAAAAATCCTACTAATATTATAAATGCGAAAGCGTGTGTGTGTGTGTGTTAGTTTGTTAGTCTTTCACGGTGCAACGGCTGGACGGATTATACCAGGAAAATTTGATAGTTCCCAAGGGAGAAGCGATAAACGACTTCTGCGCGGACGGAGTCGCGGGCAAAAGCTAATATGAATATAAATGTGGGAAACCTAAAATACTTCAGTGTTAAAAACACCTGACGGGGTCCATTTCGCGTAGCAACCCGAGGACATAACAATGCAATAATGTTACACGTAAAAGGTTAATTGCTTTGTTTTTCAAACGGATGCAATAAAGTGCATATAAAATCGACTTAGCTGCGACAAAATGACAGCGCGTCGCATAAGGAATTGATGAGATATTCCGAATGCTAAATTCAAAACTTCTCCGTTTCGCTCACTCTTTACTCAACCATTTAGAAAGAAAGAGACAGGAATAGTAACTTCTGACTTTAGTTCTTGGATGTGGGTGTAATGGTACCCATTCGAGTAGGTATTACCAGGTCTGATCGTCTTTTGTTTTCGGTTAGTTACCCAGTCGCCAAAATGCTATAAAGCTGTTATTGTTACCTGAAAGTTTAGCAATAACTATCTAACTGCCGCACTCAGAGACGTCAATTAAGTTTTAAGTTTCATTAAAGTTGCTGCGTCTTATTCTATTGCTATAGCAAAGACAGTGACAGCAGCTACTTTAATGAAACTTAAAACTTAATTGACGTCTCTGAGTGCGGCAGTTAGTTATTTGTTGTTGTTAAACATAGAATTTAGTTCTTTTGCTTCTCATAGAATTTAGTGCTTTAACTTTACGGATAGAGTTTAAAATCATAGTAAGTTATAGCTCAGGTAGAGGTGCAAAAATATGCAAGTATCAACGTTAATATTTAGTTGTAAAGTCGGTAACAAAACTTATACGTTTTAATTCGAGAATAGATAATAGACAATCGCAATTTGATTTTGCCCCAAAAATTCCAAGGCCTGGAAATAAATATACCACAAGATCAAGCGTCGTGAACGAGGCGCTACTCAAGTAAACCACACCGAAACACACAATCACAATTAAAACCTGTGCTCCTTTACACAAGTTACAATTCAGGCTGACAGGTGTCTTACTTTTCAAGATATTTATAGGTGCGCCAATTTACGCTGCAGACGGTTTAAACTAAATTAATTACGTGTGTAAAAAAACATGGCGAAAATATTTTTACCGTTAGCTGCGAGGCAGAGTTCCTACCAATTAGGCTAACTCATCATCATCATCATCATCATTTCAGCCGAAAGACGTCCACTGCTGGACATAGGCCTCCCCCAAGGTTTGCCACAAGGACCGGTCCTGCGCCGCTTGCATCCATTGGTTTCCCGCAATCTTAACCACGTCGTCGGTCCACCTTGTTGGAGGTCTGCCCACGCTCCGTCTTCCAGTAAGCGGACGCCATTCGAGAACTCTTCGGCCTCAGCGGCCATCTGTTCTGCGAGCGACGTGTCCCGCCCACTGCCACTTAAGTCTAGCAATTCGTAGTGCTATGTCGGTGACTTTGGTTCTCGTGCGGATCTCCTTATTCCTGATTCGATCACGCAGAGATATTCCGAGCATAGCCCTCTCCATTGCCCTTTGAGTGACCTTGAGCTTAGCTATTAGGCTAACTGCGTCGTCGAAAAGTAATGACTTTTCCTATTTAAATGTAAATAGGAAGAAAAATCCACAATAATCAATTGAAATATCACTTTAGCTCCGCTAGGGTGTAAGGTGTAAGTTACGCACGAAAATCTGCGTTATTACAAAGAACTAAACGTAACGATTATGTTTAATATTTAATAGATAAATTGAACCATACAATCGTTAGACTAAAAGGTCACGTCATGAGTCATGACCCCGAACTTAAAATAGACTAAGGTTATGGACAATGCTCCAGTAATGAACAATAGTATTTGTTTTATTTAAAACTTGGCAATACCAAACATTTCATTTCAGTGGTACAGCACGACACAGTTAATATGGCGCGCGTCGAAGCCCTTACACCGTTGACCAAGAGTCTATTATTGCTTAATCCACGCGCCATATAAACTGTGTCCTACTGTAATCCCGAATAATTTAAATCTAATCTAATTGTAACTCTAAATACCATATCAATCTCGGAAGCTGATATTCATTGGATGGTTCATAACCGGAGCACTGCCCACAATAAGGTGAAGTCACCTATTATTTTTATTTATTTATTTAATAAATAAATTTAATAAATAAATAAAATTATGGACAAGGCACCAGTGATGAACAATAAACTTTTTTTATAGAAAACTTGGCAATATCGAAAATTTCATTCTAATTTCAATGTAATCTAATTTTAACGCTAGCACTAATTTTAACAATAACATATACATCTCGGAAGTTTATATTTATTGGATTGTTCATAACTGGAGCACTGTCCATAATAGGTGCTTTTACCTTAAGTGCTTTTATTTCAAGATGGCCAGTTCGTAAAATTGACGACAAATAGATGTATCACATAGGTACAATCGTCCAAAGAAGCAGAATCTTCTAGACGCCAAGTATGACAAAAACCAAAGGTCAACTCAACGGACTTTTATAACCGTTTCAAAAGGTCATAAGCCATCCGGAATATTCCCAGCGCGGTCTAACACCCGTAACAGACGCTCGAACATATCGGCCGACATGGTCCGAAGACTGCACGCTCTACAGACGGCCGGATCTGGTTCGGAGCGAACCAAATCCGTTGTCCGGCCCGGACCAAATCCTATCGTCTGTTACACCCGTAACAGCAGACAGGTTATCGACATCGGGTAACAGGTTAATGAAGACGATCCTAAAAATCAGTAATAATAGAAAAATATACTTTTTTCACTTGCGTGCACTAAAAGTGACCCTTTTACGCAAAAAAAGTTCCATCATCATACATTAATTAAGAAAGATGTGTAAACTAAATCACAAATGAACTTGTTGATTTTACTATCAGCTTTTGTTAATATACCTAACTATTATTATAGCTATTTTATTCAATTTATGTCAACTAAAAGAAAATCTCTCATGCATTAATTATTAAAACTTCTTGACACTGTCTGCTGTCTTCAAAATAGATATTTTGAAGACAGCAGACAGTGTCAAGAAGTTTTAAGTTTTAGTAATGTCGTCTGCGAAATTGCAAAAAGGGATGAGCTAAGACTTCGCAGACGACATCTCATCTCGCTCGAACGTTAAGCGCTCCCCATTTCACCTTAATCTGAAACTTATTAGTGTAGTTGTAGGTGAACATTGTCTGGCACTGGACGCTAGCTGTCTGAGTTTTGACGACGCGGTTAGCCTAGTTGGTAGTGGCCCTGCCTACAAAGCTAGCGGTCCCGGTTCGAATCCCGGTATGGGCAAATATTTGTGTGATGAGCGCGAGTATTTGTTCCTTGGTCGTGGATGTTTTCTATATATTTAAGTATGTATTTCTCTATATAAGTATGTATATCGTTGCCTACTACCCATAGCACAAGCCTAGAGCTTTAGACTAGGTCAATTTGTGTGAAATTGTCCCCTGATATTCATTTTATTTCCCTGGATCAGTCCTAATTTGAAGGGCATCCCGACTTCTACAATATCAGGTTAAAACCCGCACACCATACCTACTCGAACAGATCGAAATCTTAAGTAAAATGCCCGTTTCAAGGAACGTCATGATATGATAGTTTTCCACAGGATATTGATCTAAACATAATTAGATATACATCTCTTGTTTTTTAATTCCGCAAACAGAAGGGTGTTGTTATATGTTTAACAAGTATATCTGTGTATCTGCGTTTGTCATCATTTCACAAACTGATTAATTTCACAAACATATCGTTTGGCAAACCGCTTTTTTTTTCCAAAATTGTCGAATTATTTATAATCAGTACCATTACCATGAGTTTACAGTGACCGCACTCGCTAGCGACGGCGTAAACGATTTGTATGGAGAATTGTACAGCTCCTCTAGCGGTCACTTAAAGAACTAAAGATCGCTAGTATGAGTACAACGTAAATTACCTATCGAAATCTATTCGTTAGCGACTAACGTTTTGTAACCGTTGCCGTAGAACATCGGTACCATGAGTCGTAAATTTGACAGATGTCATCGAAAAATACCGTATCGACTGTAGTTAACTATTTCACTAGCAAATTGGTGCGTGAAAACTTAGAATTATTGTTTAATACGTTAATCCAATTATTTATCTATCCAAATAATATCGGCAAGACATTATTTAGCGTGGAATATGTAGGCTTATGAAGACGAACGACGAAAACAAGGAGCATTTCAAGCTGATATGAGAAATATTACGTTAAGAAATCCACTTCAAAATTTAACTGAGAATAAATTTTATTAAAGGATATAGGCTCAGTAAGGAAGCTTTTGAGAATTTGTGCGATTCGTTAACGTACTACACGGATTTGAAATCCACTCACAAATATAATGTTCCCGATCCTGATGACAAGGATATGTCTGAAGAAAGTCAAGGTATTTATAGTGAAAGATAATGATTATATATTAACTTTAATACTAAATATGTCCTTATCTTTATTATGTTTGTTGTAGGTACCTACTATTTTCAGAACTATTTGAGGGCCAGGAGTTAGTGTTGGAAAATGAAGACACCAGTGATTTATTAATGGAGAGAGCACCGCGGGATCAATTAGTTAGAAGACTTGCATCAATGCATTATTTCCAAATACTTGTACCATGTTTTCTGTTTTTTGTTTAATATAAAAATAAAAAGTACTCATACATCACACATAATCTTTATTTATTACACAAAATCTTTATTTATTACACAAAATCTTTATTTATTTGCTAAAGTATCTACAATTATATTTCCTAATGCTAAAAATTTACCAAATAAATCTAACCACCGTTCTTGCATTCTAAACTCTGATTCCCTTAACCTATTCCTCTCCCGCTCCACTTCCTGTTTAAAAGCTCGCCATTCACTGTCAGCTCTGACAAAGGCTTGCCTTGCCAAATCTGACTGTCTGGGTGCGAGTCCTTCTGTAGACAGGAGATTAGTGGTTTTGCACCTGACGTCTTCGCCACTGACGCGGTGTGGGCGGTAAGAGCTTGGGGCTCTGCCACCTGGCATTAGCAGCTGCTAATGCTGTTCTTGTGACCGCAGGCTCACCACCGTGCGTTACTCCGGTCTCACTCCCGTCCACCTCGGGCAGGGCTGTAATGGATAAAAAAACGTTTACAGTACTATTTTGAATTCTTAATTAACTAATGAAACTAGATAGGTAGGTACATTTTACTCTAAAATGTGATAATAACAGCAAAATTTATTGGAACCTATTTCTTGAAGAGCTGATGGAAATTGACTGTCATTGCAGTCACTATACCTGGGCTGTTAACTGTTTCGGGATACTCTCTGTCCACCAAGTCTTGTTCACTGCAAGTGCTGTTAGCCACAAGCAATGGTGGAAAAAAGGAGGCCTGAGCTGATGTCCCTGGTACAAGTGGTACAAGTAGATTCCAGTCTCCAACGCCTGCAGTGAAATAAAACACATTGAAATAATCTTTCCTAGGACATGAATTAAATGAATTTTTATCTTAAATATATATAATAAATTGTTTATTTTATTTCAATAGTAACAATGATAGGGAAACTTACTGGAACAAGTTTGTTGAGCAAGTTATTCATTTAGCAGGAAAATTGATAGGCTGTCATTTGTTTCTAGTGCCACTTCAGTAACTTCTTCCTGTAAAGCATTTTTTTAAAAGAATGCCATGAGATATGAAATTAATGACTTATATGTAGTAAGTATATTATAACTTTCGGCACATAATTAAATAAGTTTTTGTCTAATTTGACTATACACAGACGTATGAATGAACTGTCACATTGACAAAAAAATCAAAACAAATTCAAGAATCACTTACACTTACATAGTGACACTGCTCTAGGGCACTTTTTTAAATTAGCAGGGTTATTTCTATATTTTTAAATAGATGACATGGATACTTATCTTTTAGCCCAATATCATCCTTACTCTGTCTTTTTATTGTAGTTAGAAAGAGACAACTTCGTTTGGTGTGAAATTAGGCACACGTAACGATAACTACACGAACTATCGAGTTAACGTTAGCGAGAATAGTAAACGTTTATGTGACTCATGGTACGAGTTTAATCAAAAACTATTCGAAGGACGTTTACTCGCTATCGACTGTAGAACGTAACACGAGTTTTCGATAGCAACTCATGGTAGAGGTACAGTTCGTGAAACGTTTTTTTTTTAAATGACAGGATACGGTGTATGTGTGTGGCATCGTAACTCCCACTAAGCGTTTTGTTAGTATACCTACATGTAACAAGATTTTTACAAAAAAAAAAAAAATTGCGCGAGCGCAACTAATTATTAGCTTTATAGTGAACATAAAGTATTCATCCTTTTTGATGAACTCGTAGCGCGTGCTACATCAGTTGTTTCAAGGATTTCTCGGTAACAACACTTGGAAAATAAATGAGTTTGATGTTGACACTTGTCTTATTTAAAATTCATCGTCCGGCCACGGCGTCCGCGGCCAACACAGTATTCTAGCCCAAACGTATAACCTATCCTAACCAAACTGTGTAGTGTTAGAGGTCGGCAGACCTCTACGTCTTCTTTATGGTTAGCATTCAAGTTAAGAATAAGACAAGACTTGTTTCCTACAACGCAGTGGAACGCGAACGCGCACGTGCACGTCTACGCAACGCATCCGGTGTGGCCCAGGCATTAACGTGTGTACCTGTGTATCTGTGGACCGATTTTGATTGCCAGTTTAAAGTTTGTACTGGAAAAGAACTTTAAACTGGCAAATCTTGAAAACCATGCGATTTTTACTAAGGTCTTGTTAGGCTAGTTCGTTGAGGGGACAACGCGTAACGCGTTTTCACTCCGTTAAAAAAAAAGTGTCTGGTTCGGTCCGTCTTATGCTGGTCTACATTCAGCGTCAATGTGGCCTGCCGATATTGGGACACCCTGTATATTTAACACAGATGGCGCGTGGGTTGTGTTTCAATCACGTCACGCCGTAACTGTTGAACGGATTTCGAAAAAATTTGGCACACAGATATCCTTTGTAACATACAATACTTTTTATTCCCGAAAATTGAACGAATCCCAAAGGAAAAGCGATAAACGCCTACGCGGACGGAGTCGCGGGCAAAAGCTAGCAGGTACTTAATATAAGTGTTACTAAGTTACTATAAAACTTTTACAGCTACTTTATTCATATCAGTTAAAACTCAATACTTAAACCAAATTAATGGATGACTCAAACGAGAGTGAGTCAAAGCCAGTGCAGGCAGGCAGGCCAGTGTATGTTGACCCAGGAGCTGTAGCAGCCGGCGTGCGTGTCGAGTTCAAGCTGTTCTGGACGGTTCGCCTTTTTAGATTAGAAGTAATAAAACGATGTTTATTTACCAAGAGGAAGGGGCTGTTAGCTAGGGCAGGATGCACGCGTACTGTGTGGGAAAAAAGTTCACTGGGAAACGTTGGTATTCCTTTTTTTGCCGTGCAGTTTCTGCTAACGAGAGATCTATTAAACAACCAAATTTTTTTTACATGTTTGTAATTCCTAGTATTTTCTAGAAATACCTACTCATTATTTTGATACTGTTGATGTATCATCATCAACATCATTCCAGCCGAAAGACGTCCACTGCTGGACATAGGCCTCCCCCAAGGTTTGCCACGAGGACCGGTCCTGCGCCGCTTGCATCCATCGGTTTCCCGCAATCTTAACCACGTCGTCGGTCCACCTTGTTGGAGGTCTGCCCACGCTGCGTCTTCCAGTACGCGGACGCCATTCGAGAACTCTTCGGCCCCAACGGCCATCTGTTCTGCGAGCTATGTGTCCCGCCCACTGCCACGTAAGTCTAGCAATTCTTAGGGCTATGTCGGTGACTTTGGTTCTCGTACGGATCTCCTCATTCCTGATTCGATCACGCAGAGGTATTCCGATATATGTTGATGTATACATTTATGTAAATGTTCTTTGGTGGTTTTCTGGCACTAAATATCTACCTGACTTGTTTTCGTTTAGGGATAGGTCATTTTCAACCTTCTTGTATCTATTCTGCAGAACTAAGTTCGAGACTCCGAGTCCAAAGACAAACAATTGTTCACCCTTTATATGTTGCTTCTCAATCGTCTCACTCGACACAGATATAACCCGACCATTTTCAGAAGCACTGAAATACCGCCTTTTCCCCAACCGTGCGCGTGTTACGGTGCCCTAATTCTTTTCCGTACGTTAAATCTGTGTACTTTAATCTTCGTTTTATACAACAGCTGAATTGAGTTTCCTCCAAACAGGATTAGCGGTTGCTAAGCAAGAATGAGCCTTACGATTAGGAACTAAAGGATTTTAACACTTGGTTGACAGTTTAATATCAAAATCTCTTTGTTGTATTTGAAGCGAATGCCGAGTAAATCCAGGTTTGTTTGGCCGACTGGTAGATAAAAGCTACTGCGAGGAAGGGCCCCATATAATACGATTAGTCTTTACGATCCGTCTTCGTTTAAGACCTATCGAAACGACGAATCGATATTGACATAAGCCTGGGCCACACCGGATGCGTTGCGTAGACGTGCACGTGCGCGTTCGCGTTCCACTGCGTTTTATAGTATGAATCCTCACATGAGGACGCAGCTATACAACGCAGTGGAACGCGAACGCGCACGTGCACGTCTACGCAACGCATCCGGTGTGGCCCAGGCTTATGTCAATATCGTTATCGATTCGTCAATTTCGATCGGTGTGAAACGACGGATTGTACAAACAAATCGCTCTGTATATAGGGCCCTTAGGGCGGTCGCCACTTGTATTTGCAATAAAGATTGAAATAATAGGCAAATAAAGTAAAGAAGCAAAGACTGTACCAAAATAGTCGGGTAATTAAAGCTTATTTTATTTCCCAAATCGCACAAAAATCAATCAATAACCCTTGACAGGACACTCTCGAGAGACTCAAGATAATAATTAATTTTATTTCAGCCAGTGACGCCGTCCTTGTTGACTTTATTTATCGTCATTCCCTAGGGAACCATCATTTATCTTGGGTTGAAAGTATTCAATGCCTATGCAAGGCTAAAGTTTTCTCTATACCGATTTTTATTCAAATCTAACAGACACTCGGAGTAGCTATCTTACGCATTTATGATAATATGAGATATATAATGTAATAATAAGAGTTTTCCTTAGTTTTGTGGTTTAAACTACTTAATTTCTACTCTTATAAAAACAACATCAAAATCTTCAATAAAAAAATATTGATAATGTCGCGTACCTATTTCTAATGAAAGCTGACGCGCAAAAAACAAGAATAATAAAGTGTTTTTCACGTCGTGCTAAAACAATGTTTCTTCGACGTTATAAAAATCAACATCGAGGTTTCTTAGTAGATATAAGTACCTACTTTTAACTTACCTTGTATGATTTACAAAAACATTAATGCAATTTTTAGGATTCCGTACCTCAAAGAAAAAACCGGAACCCTTATAGGATCACTTTGTTGTCCGTCTGTCGGTCTGCGTGACTGTCAAGACCCTTTTTCTCAGGAACGCGAGGAGGTATCAGGTTGAAATTAATATCAAATACATAAGTCTGCAGTCCCTTGGATCAGTGAAAAAATCAAACATCTAAGTCAACGCAATCAAAAGATACGGCCGTTTATACCGCATATTGAAGGGAATCTCAAGGGAATCAAAACCTATAGGGTACTTCCCGTTGACTTAGAATCATGAAATTTTGCAAGAAGCTATGTTTTATAGCACAAGTAAAGGAAAAAATCCGAAAACCGTTAATTTGTAGTTACATCACATAAAAAAAGAGCCCAGTATAAGCTGACCCTCACTAAGTACTAAAGTGCATACTTATTGCGTGTCAGTTTATACTGGACTTTGTTTATATTGTATTCCCGTGATTTACAAACTATTTACATGCCTACAAGTTTGTGCGGAACCCTCGGTGCGCGAGTCCGATTCGCACTTGACCGGCTTTTTTTTATCTAGTTTGTACGGTGATAATAATCTTTGCCTAAAGCCTAAAATTACCTACCATGTCAGCGAACGAGACTTGTTGTCACGTTACGGAGTTATTATGTGATTTAGGCTACAGATACGTTGAAGATGATAGGCAAGGGAAATGGGAGAAAAACGCGTACCTGGTTCATATGGTGCTAGGCGCTGGCAGGAGATGGTGTGTCTCTACGCGATGATCGGCCATGTGTCGCCCGGGTGTACGCGACGGCGTAGCTGATGCTCACGGTATTGAAGATTTGGGCGGATGCCGGAATGGAGATAACACTCGACATTGACCGACTCGCACCGTAACCTTAGCTGAACTGTCATTTGTTGGAGGACAGTCGGTGCTGTCAGGTGTCTACCCGCGTTTTTCATAGGAATGAAATGACGAGGGATGGGAGTAGATGACACGCGATTTGACGTTTTAATTGAAGTAATGTTTAGACTGAACATACGTTACATAACTATATTTGTCAACAAGATGTAAAAAAGCTATACGAGTAGATTACAAAGATGTTTTTAAATGCATATTTTGTTCCTGAGGGCCAAAATCACCTCCCGTCTAGCGGCCCCTTAGCTCCAGTGAGTGGACACTGACCTTCAAACATTTTAGGCAGAAGGTGTGCTGGCAGGGCAGCACGCGGGACGAGGTGTCGAGGCGCTCCAGACACACCGAGCACTCCAGGAGGTCGTTCAGGAGGCCTTCGTCCATGCCGCTCGCACCCTGGAATCAACACACACGCTTAATAATATTATAAATGCCGTCTTTGTTTTGTTGGTTTGCCTTCACGTAGCAATAGCCAGCGGATCGGGTGATTTTATGCACAAAGGTATTTAGCTAGATACTCGTAGCCAGACGGTAATTTACAGCAAAGTTTTATGAAAATCGTGTGGACCTATCATGAGTTATCTTATCAGCTAAGAAACGAGCTTTAGTGGGATCATATGTGACGTTCTCAATATAAAGGGACCTTATGGAGGAAGGCAGTTACGCTCTTCTTATTCTTGTAACTATACTAATATTATAGTAACAGTTTTAAAATCGGCGTAACCGCCTGCCTCCATAAGGTCCCTTTATACTGAGAACGTCACATATGTGGGGTTTGTATTTACCTGGATGCAAATAAATGTAGTGGGAACAGAGCGGATTGATTACTACGAACGAGTATACCATCAGATTCAGAAGCATACAACTGTGTGTGCATGCTTGCAACTGCGTCTCATTCAACTGTTTGCTACACTTAATGCAACAAAGCGTTTTATTGACTCATCTGTGGTACCACAGATGAGTCAATAACAAAAAAAGTTAGACAGTAGACACATCTTAAATGCGCAACAGACCATTTCCTTCCATTTTCCTTGTGCTGTATGACTCAGATGATGGGTTTATTTGGATGATTGCCAACTCAATACATACAGCGTGAAACTTTTTTTTTGTTAACAGGGTTGTTTTGTTAGTATAGAAAATAAGAAAGTGTTTTGCTTGTTCCGTCTTCGCAGTTTAGGTCTAAGATGGAATGCCTCTGTACTAGTCATTTCATCGTGTTACCCCCATATTGAAACAACAGCATGAACACTGCTGCTTGGCATGTGCAGGTTCCACCACTGAACCAATTAATGCCCCCGATGTAAGGCCGCAAATTCACCTGCAAGAAATTGCTGTTAGTGCCTAGTGGTAGTTTACACTTGCACATCACAAAACGTACAAGTGTAAACTACCACTAGGCACTGACGGATACTTCTCACAGAAATATCTTGCAGAATGCCACGAAATCAGTTATCACTAGCTTCTTTATAAGTTTATACCAACAGAGTTACCTTTTTACATGATTGTTACAAGCTTTTGTTTAATTTATTTTAGTGTTTTGGTCAAATCTTGCAAGTAAGTAAATTTTGAACCAGATCCCGTTTAAGGAATGAGCGGAAATTTGGAATACATTATGTGAACCCGATGACAACGCAATATTAGTCTCGGAGCTGTCCTTATGAAGGAGTTGGAAGGTGGCCACGGGCTCTCGCTATACTTAACGTAGACACACGGAGTTTGTACCCGTTATTTTGATTTCGAGAAGCAAATGTTGGTTGACTGTACAAATAAAAGGGCAACAAAAAAAATCCCCAATAATGTAATGTTTGACAGAAACTTGTTTTCGCGTTAGGATTTAAGGACGCATCTGTTGTATCAAAAAATCTTTTTTTTTTCAAGCTGTCAACAAGAACAAACACAAAATTGTTTTCACGTAAACAAATCCCTTGAAAGTTGGAGCCATGTTGTGCATGTCGTTTGTCTATAGTTATTTTAAACAGGAAGGGAACGGGAACCGGAAGTTATAATTAGTTCAAAACCAGCGACCGACCGTGACACCACTGACACCACGGACCGAGTTCGAACAAATAATGAATACTGATCTTGTCTCAAGACACCGATCTCCTGTCTTGTCTACCTACGTATCCATAGTACCAGCCTAGAGCTTAGCTTGGGACTAGGTCCGTTTGTGTAAGATTGTCCCTTGATATTTAGTTTCATTGGGAACAAGATGGCTGTTTTCAGGGTTCCGTAACCGAAGGGCCAACGGGACCCTATTAATATGCCTACGCTGTCCGTCCGTCCGTCTGTCTGTCCTAACTATAAAGAGCTGTATCTTTGGAACCGTAATAGATATCGGGTTGATTTTTTTTTCAGAATATGTGTGTATGTATTACGGCGGACTTTTTAACAAATAAATAAAATAATAATAAAGGGGGTCCCAATACAAGAAATGTTTTTCAACGTATTTATATTTTTGTTGTATCGTAAAAACGGTAAAACATACCAGCGTCTTGGTATGATTATAGAACAAAAGAATAACAACAAATACTAAAAACCAAAGCCAAACGTGTACGGAACCCTCAGTGCGCGAGTCCGACTCGCACTTGCCCGGTTTTTTTTATTTTAACCCCCGACGCAACAAAGGGGTGTTATAAGTTTAACGTAAGTCTGTGGCATCGTAGCTCCCAAACGGACGGACCGCTTTGGATATTGTTCTTTATAGCATAGAGCAGCTAACTTTAATAAAATCAGTTGGGCCATTGGAGTTCCAAAATTGGGGTCCCAATTTTTTGGGGGGTTTTTAACTATTTCATTATTTTAAAAAGAAGCAAAAAGAAGGAATGTCGTAAGTTTGACGCCTGTCTGTCTGTGGCGTCGTAGCTCCCAAACGGATGGCTGATGCGGTTTTTTTATAAACATCTAGTTAAACTGGGGTGATTCTTGCTAAGTTTAATTGGGGTGATTCTTGCTATGTTTAACTGGGGTGATTCTTGCTAAGTTTAACTGGGGTGATCTTGCTAAGTTTAACTGGGGTGATTCTTGCTGTTTAACTGGGGTGATTCTTGCTAAGTTTAACTAGGGTAGTCTTGCTAAGTTTAACTGGGGTGATTCTTGCTAAGTGTAACTTGGGTGATTCTTGCAAGTTTGATGACAATCAGGTGTAAGTGGGGGTTGGTAAAGAACGCTGTTATTTAACTTTTAACATCAAAATAAATGACAAAACAAGCGTTTTCTAAGAATATGTTTAGGTAACAGAAGTCAAAGGTAAATAATACGAATGCTATGCAAATATTTTGTAGATAACGAGTTTTATCAGGTTATGCGTGCCTGTATGCACATCACTGTACCTGTGTGTTTCAGGTAAAATTCGTATGACAGGAAATAGTTATTTGTTATGCAAGGCTGCAAAGTTGTTAGTTGGCGCGAGAACCAGTATTGAATCCGGAGATAGCAAAGGATTCTAAAATTGAACCACGAGCCTGGCGAGTGGTTTAAAAATTGAGTCCTAAGCGTAACGAGGGATTTAAGGCCTCGATACCCAAATAACTTTGCTGCCGTGCGAAACACACAATTTTTCACCTCACCGTAGCGAGTGTTTTTTGAAAAACAATTGCAAGAGCGGCACATCAGTTGTGGCCGTGCTCGCGCAGCGCCTCCTCCGCGCACAGCACCACCATTACTTTCCACGCTAGCGTTTAAAGTGGACTTTTGCGCGCAGATTTTGACCGACAAAGAAAGCCCTTCCGCGCTGGTGAGGCGAAAAAGGCTTTTACATTGTATGCTTAACAAGGAAAACATACAATTACTGTCACTACATACCTACATAGTTTACGTGATGGCTGCGTAATGTCAGGCATTACAACATGAGTGTGGTTTCATCACACGAGTGTTGTAATGCCAATTACGCAGTCGCGTATTCAATACTTTATCTACACTCATATTGTGAATCCTCTAAGATGTAAAAAATAATTATATACATATATAAGTAATTGTTATTGACATTTCATCCTGATTGATGCTCCATCTTGAGTGACATACGGTTTTCACCAAAAGAAAGAGGGATTGTCTAGGAAAGTTATAGGTTAAGTTATTTATTGATTCAATGCTACCCGTGACAAGTCGGGGCGGGTCACTAGTTCACGTATAAATAAACTAAGAATAACTGTACAATTAGTTACTCACTTAGCTTTGTTACTCGTTAGGAGCTGAATTTGGAAAAAACCCTTTTGTTTATATTCCACACTAGCTGTCGCCCGCGACTTCGGGTAGGAATCGTTTTTAGGGTTCCGTACCAAAATGATAAAAAAGGAACCCTTATGGTGAGACTCCATTGTCTGGCTGTATGTCACAGCAAGTTTTTCCCAGCAACTACACAAGCTATCAACTTGAAATTTGGCATAGTCGTGTAACTTACTTGCCCGCATCTGTTTTAGTAAAAAAAATATGATAAGATAAGATATAAAATAAAAGATATGAAATTAATTTTATAAATAATTGAAAAGGGGAATGGGGGGTTGAAAGATAAGTGATTTGATTATAGCAAGTGGGGTGTCATATGTAAGGGCTCAATCTGCACATTTCCAAACAATTTTTTTTATAATTCTCCGTGACGTAGGTACTTTTTGATATATAACCAAGTGTTCAAAAAATGACCGTTCCCCCTTATCTCCGAAGTTTATGAATCGAAAAATCTGAAAAATTCCTAACTTATAGATAATGCTTATATTTTACATGAAAAATAAAACGAAGTATCCAAAATGTATAGTTTTCGAGAAATTGACAAAAAACTTTGAAAATTTGTGTTAATTTAGACAACTCAAAATAGACCATAATGCATACGAATGTAAGTCATATAAAAAGGTATATTTTTGAAGTGCCTAGGGACTTAAACACGGAACCCTCGGTGCGCGAGTCCGACTCGCACTTGACCGGTCTTTTAAGTAAGTTTTACGTCGGTTGGTTGAGGCGTTTAACCGTGAAAACGGAACAAACAATCACATTCGCATTTATAATATAAGTAAGATAGTATGTGCATGTTTGTGTTGCACGTAAAGTGCATGACAGGAAAAAAATCATTACTTATTATTACCCTAAAACGGAAGTTTACCAACACCATGTACCTATGGGATATTATCTTCTCGGTTATGAAATGATACAATAATCCCGATATAAAATTGTAATACGGTTTAGTTAACAAAATAGCGAGCAAAACGTCATGTGACATGGACTGTAAAAAGGCGGCGGCTATCCAGCCAGCGTACGGAGCGGCCAGTCAGGGAAACACAGACGGCGGCCCGCTTTATAACGCTGAGCCAGGGGTGCTCAACACTGACTGCTGGAAGGTCGGTCGAAGTGTGGGATTGCTTGATAATCACCACATACCTATTCTATTAAATATAAATAAACTGCTGAGTCAGCTGTTATGATGTAAAAGGAATGATTTATATCTAAGGAATAAGAGGCAAGTGGATGATGGCCGTGCCAATTGAGTGCTAGACATTAAATTAGTTTGGCGAGTGTATTATGACCTCAGTGCTAAATTTGCCAATGTTAGTCCAATTAAAGCCATGTTACATTCAAACAAATAACCACACATAATATTAACTATCTATAATGTTATGGAGGGAGGGAGGGGGGGGGGGGGGGGGTCATGGCCCCCTCTGAGCCTTGCTACAAGCTACAAGTTTGATAATGATGTTTTTGTCAATATTACTCCTTTGGTACGGTCTATAAAAATCCCCCGACTCCTGGATCCGCCTATTTATCTGACTGCCATATGCCAGTGTGTATATCCACCTGTTCTAGGTGAACTCAGATATCCATAGACACACAGAAAAATAATTCAAACACATAAACCCCTTTCGTGGTTAGGTTAGAAAAAGTCCTGGACCTTAATGTTGAAACTGAAACTGACAGGACAGACCTATTGACAATGAAACAATACGTACATTCATATTAAACATAGTTAGGTTCCGCCTAATAAGATGCATTTGAATTCAATGGAAAGCAATAGTGTGTCAGTTTACATAACAATTGCTTCAGTGAATCGGACATAATGTGTTCTTTAATGCAGCTTCTAAGAGCTGGAAGCATTGTAGATTCACTTTTATAACCAACTTTAAAACGAAGTTGTTTGTTTACAAAAACATCTTAGTGACGATAATTTGATATCAGCAGGGCATTTAGAGGTCTGGAGGCAACGAACAAGTGGAGGATAGATAGGAAGGTTTTCTTTCTCCAGGTCTGTAGCCCTCTTTGCACTCCCCTAAATGCGGCCCTGGATATCAGGGACACTAGCATCTTATTTCCATTAATTCCAGAATCCTACAATCCAATTAATATGTATAATAATTAAACATGAAAGTTTCTAAGTATGTGTGGAATTTCGTGCTTAATCAATAATCATGCAAAAACAGCTGCACAGACTTGGATGAAATTAATAGTCCTGGATTAAGCCTGGGCCACACCGGATGCGTTGCGTAGACGTGCACGTGCGCGTTCGCGTTGCACTGCGTTGTATAGCTGCGTCCTCATGTGAGGATTCGTACTATACAACGCAGTGGAACGCGAACGCGCACGTGCACGTCTACGCAACGCATCTGGTGTGGCCCAGGCATTAACACATTGAAAACTTTTAATCTAGGATAATATAGTTTGTGAGAAAATGTCTAGCACACAAAGTCAAGGGCAAAAGTTGTTTTGAATAATATTTTTATTTTAATTTGATATAATTGAAACCTACATAGGGCAGACAGTTCCAAATTCTCTTAAGGGCCTAACACTAACTTTTAAATATTATTAGCCTATTACTTCCTTCTGATATATTTTGAAATATTCCAAATCATCATCATTATCAGCCGCAAGACGTCCACTGCTGGACAAAGGCCTATTATAATATTCCTAATGCTCACAAGTAAATCAAATGTCAGTTATGGGGTGAATTTCAGGGCGTTTCAACCACCATCATTAGTGTCACCAAATATATTGACATAATCAATGACACTACAGCAACTTCTGATGCTGATAGAAACCACATCCCCGGTTCTGCTTCTGTTTAAATCTGGTCAAAATATTATGTGACACTAATGATGGCTGTTGAAATGCCCTGAAATTCACCCATGTCACATCTCAGGTAGGTACCTATTATCCCAGACTGACCCAAGTAATCTCTTTATAATTTAATTCAATAAATAATAAAAAAAAAGAGCCTGAGTAATATGATGTTCTGATGTTGCCTACACACGCAAGAGATTATTATAAATTATTAACAATTGCTTTGCTTTTTATTATAATCATGAGTATAGTCTATATGTTTTTATAAATTGTGCCTATTAGTTAGTTTCATAAGACCTATTCATGGGCAATATTATATTAAACAAGCAGGTCAAAGCTGTAAAACATGAAGTCACAATGAATAGAAAGTGATGTAATGAATAATGAATATTGACTTAAAATACATACATGTCTCAATGAGTGCTTCCTATTTTAAAATTCAGAGAAATGGCAACAATTTTAGCAAAACATTTTATCAAATGTGAATATAATTTTTCTCACATTTCACACTTGTTTTTCCTAACATTTGACAGATTTGTTTGATTATTTCAAGCAATAATATGAGGTAAACTTTCATCTTCACTGAAGTATTTACTTATGTAACACTTTTCTGAGAAATATCAACACCTTCAACATCATTTGAGATAAAGTAAAAACATTATATAAAAAGATAATTGTGACATTGCAAATTGTTTTCATAACATATTTTTCGGTGTGATTCATTGTTGGATTTCTCAGTAAGCTGGTATACTGATGTCTAGGTCTTTAATAGATAAGAGTCTTGAAAAAGTTAGATTCATATTGTCTTACAGTTTCAACTAGTATATTCACTATATTACCAATGTGTAAAAAAGCCTTGATGTGGCCAATTTACTAAATAAATGATGAATTTTAACTAATAATTGCTAAAGATTCTTGATACATAACATTTTATTTAGCAGAAGAACTAATCCCTTTACACCTGAGCTGATACCATCTTAAAAACCAAAATATACAGGTTAGAACCTTTATTGACTGAAACAATTATAACTTGCTTTATATTATGTTTTAATATAAAAAAAAAGATTGATGTACTTACTTATAACTTTTTTGCTCTAATCAGTCCCTAAGCACACAAGGAGTTAATTATGGTTTAACCTTTCATATGAGAATATGCCTGGTGACAGATCCGTCCCTATAATTTTTATTTCTTTTTTATATAAATCAAATCCTAAAGAGACTAGAACTTGTTTTTTTTTATGTGTACAGCATACAAAGGGTTAACATAGACATTCAATTTCTGCTATGCTCAGGTGTATGTAAAGGGCCAGTAATGTGTGTGGTGTGGATGAATCAATCTTACTCAGCTTTTGTTGTGTTTGCAGGGCAATCAGAAAATGTTTCCTTCACTCAATTACAATGCAAATTAAGTTGACTTCCCCAGCCACACTAGGGATTTTAGTGGTGTGGCGGGTCATTCTCACGAGCGTTTCAGCCACCGTCACAACCGTGGTCGCATTATTGACGGCTTCGGGCTTCCTTGTAGATTCGAATGTCATTTGCGGCTATTCTGTAGAATGCAGAGCCGCCGCTTACAATTCTTATCAATAGCTTTTCCATAGAAAATCGTCAATTTTGTAGCCACGGCTGTGACGGGCGGTTGAAACGATATGAGAATTACCCTGGCGGGTGCCCCAATGTTCTACTTGGTTATGACGTCCCTATGGTGAATAGATGGGTCTAGATTTAATTAAGTTCTAGCTAATGTCTTTTATTATTGTAAGTTCAATTAAATTTTAGGAAAGTGACCAGTTTCAAAATTCTTGGTATTAAAAATGTAAAAACGTTTAATTATTTATAGGTCTAACATGCTTGACCTCTTCGAATACCAGGTATATGTAATTGTTGTAGCAAGAGGAATGAGTAATAAAGACAATCGCAAAACTAAAAAAAAACTTGTTTACATTCCTAGCTATTTAAGACGCGGAAGTCTCTACCAGCAGAGGAGACAATCAGTTCTGTATAAATAGAGAGAACCTGATACTCCCTACAACATCGCGACACCAAAACTTTATTAGGTATTTTTAGCTCTATGCCCATAAATTCTTTTATGTTTTTATTCGTTTTTCTAAGACGTTACAACTCAAAATGTTGATGACTCACCGAATTAATAAATTCCAACAACGTTAGCGGGAATTCGGTCCATTATTGCTGCATGCATTTACCAAATCCACGGGACTCAGCCACCCCAGGCACAGTCACTTACGTTTCACGAAACACAAACGCTTTAACCGACACATAACTATACACTATGTAACCGATAATCGCACAATTATAACAAAGGTCATCCCGTAAAGACGTTATTGTGAGAAATATGCACTTGTTCACACAAAAAAGTAACAATTTAACGCACAAATGCCATTCTCGCCGCCTGGGCGCCTGTCGCTACTTGTTCCTTTCGTTCGTTCGTTCGACCATGGTTCGACCGAGCAAGACGAGGCGCCAGGCGGGGGCAGGCGCGCGGCGGGAGCAAGCGAGTATCTCGTTTTGGGAGCACAGCTTTCAAATTATTTATCTACTATAAAATACGTACTATCATTTCATATTTTTTGTTAATTGTTTTATTATTGATCACCCTATAAAAAGAGATAAAAGATATTTATTCAGTAAATAGGCTGCACGGGCACTTTTACACGTCAAAATCTACCAGCGCTTCCCAAGAAGAGACCTCTGCTGAGAAGAAGCGCCGCAAGAAAAGTTGGTAATTTTTCAATGAAACTTATTACAATGATACTACTTAACCTTGGCATTATATAAAACTGTAAAAATAATATAAAATATCTGCATAGTTCTGCAAGAAAACATGTCAGAATTATTACAAGAAAAAGAAAAATATTACATATATAAAAGTTTCGATATGTTTTTCTACATAAACCGTGTCCTCTAGACAAGATACAGCGTTTACATGATTTTTATGAGTTTTTTTTAAGAAGAAAAGCTATTAGTTAATTTTCTCATTTTCTGGTTTAGGCCAAGCATTTTTGTCCGTTAGATAGTCCTCGACCCTATAGTATGTTTTAGACATCAGAGACTTTTTCAAGTAATTTTTAAGTGCTGGAAGGGGTAACTCTAAAACTACCTACGTCGGGTAATTTATTATAAAAGCGAATGCATTGACCTACAATACAAATGATTTATATACTTTACGGACTCGAAATTTTCTTATGGCGATTTTATTTTTATTCTTAGTATTGAAATTATAATACATATAAATAAAAATACATATATATTTTGAGAGAGAGCATTGCTGACTGCTGTTGACATTGTTGACAAAGAGAATGTAATCACTTCGTTTAATGGTTACGAACAAAACATTTACAATATCAAACAGTAAAGACCTTACTGGGCATAACACATTAAATTCATTAAAATATTAAAATTGGTAGAAAAGTATATAAACATGGCAACATTAAGCTGTTCCATTGTTTGATTATTTAAATTAAAATACAATGAAAAAAAGACACACGTAACTAGTTCGTAAAAAACAGTGAGTGTTCCTCCACATTAATAATATCAAAAATGTACTCACATATTTATTAAACGAATATAAATTGTTGGCTAATCCATTCAGAGTAACTACACAAAAAAAAAAAACGTCAATGTGACAGTTTAACAGCTGCCAGTGTCACGAAGTGCAACACGCACGGCTAAATTCTTCAATATATTCATTTTTGCTAACATGTCGCGAGATAAAAGTGTTTGGTTTGCCGAAGAGATACTGTTAGATGCTAAGCTTATAAATTTCCAGCTGGAGACGGGCGAATGGGACGCCGTGGAGGAGATGTTGCGAGCGGAGGCGCAGTTGTCCCGCGATGCTGAGACCGGACGGCTGCGACCGTAAGCCGTATATTTAAAAAATAATAATAGGGGGACGATCGCACACAAATTTACCTTGGCCCAAACTTAGCTCTAGACTTGTAATATTGCATTTAAACTGAAAATTCTAATCTTTAGACACATGTTACACACGGACTACGTAGCTAAGGAATTTTTATTGATGTTTTTGTATCTCATTATGAACATAATTACTGTATTTTGCAATAATTGGTTTATTGCTATGAAACGGTTTACTGGCCAAGGCATCCCTGGGAGAGGTTGAGAAAGTTCAGTGCTACTCTACTTTTAGTAAACTTTCCCATATACATTATCATGTACATTAGATATCTAATTTAATTTTTGCTGACACGTTTTATTGAAATCTTTTTTATCCATGTTTTTGTTTAGCAATTTTTAAATTTTTACAGCCTATTAAGAGTGTTTAATGATTTATGGTTATTTACATTATACTTATTTTCAAGGAGACATTGACCGCAATTAAAAAATATTGTAATTAAAATATTAAATATATTTTTTATATCACATCATAATTAAAAAACTTCGATTTAATTCCTCATAATGTTAACAAATTATAGTAAAATAAACTTAACTATTTTATATTAAAAAAATTATATTGAAACTATTGAAAGACAAAGTTTGAAAAATGCTTCTCATAGTTCTTCTTGATGAAGGGCTGCACTTATTTATAATTAAATTTCTTTCTTTATTTATTTTCTTTTCAATTTGCTCTACTTTTAGTTTTCCCTTGAAGTGTCAAATAACCAGAAAAAGGTTAACGTTAATAAAAGGTATTTTATTAAAGTTTAATAATTAAAAACTGCCACTTGAAGGTTTAATATTTTTCTTTATAGTATATATACAGGGTGTTTTTTTATTCGTCTAAAAAAATTTGGGGGTTAAATCAGTAAGTCATACTGACCAACTTTCACTATAGAACCAACCCCGAAATCGCGAAAAAAAAATTAACCATCCCATACATTTTGGCTAGTCAGCTGACGATGTTTTGTATGGGAGGGTCAAATTTTTTTTCGCGATTTCGGGGTTGGTCCCATAGTGAAAGTTAGTCAGTATGACATACTGATTTAACCCCCAAATTTTTTTAGACGAATAAAAAAACGCCTAGTATATAGTATATATATTATTTAGTAAATATGTGACTCCTGGTCATAAAATATTTTAAATAGGAAAATATTAAACGGTAGCATTATCCTTCTCGATTAATAGCACCATTTTATTAGACAAATTGTATTTTAGGAACTTTTATTTTAATTTCCAGGAAAAAAGCATCAGAGTACACTCTTCGCCTCATAGCTGAAGTCTTACACATAATGCGGTTAGACGTGGAGCAGGCTTCGTACAACCGCAGCACGCTGGCCGTGGCTGAGCAGTGCCTCCGCTTGGTCCGATCCTGCGGAGCAGCCGGCACAAAGATGCAGACATATATCTCTAAAGAACTCTCCATATTAGACTCTATGCTTATCCTAGCCACTGAATACCAACACCCAAGCATTGACTTCCTTAATGAAGAATTGCAACAGAAATATGAGTCTTGTATGACCATCTTACTACAAACATTAGGGAACCTATCCGTAAACAATCCTTTTAACCAAAATATGGTATGGAACAAATTTGATACAATTATTTTAAACTCTTTGCTCAGTGCAAATGATAAAATATCATCAGCCGCTGCTATGATCGTTTATAATATACTCTTGGGACAGCCAAATGTGTTGCCAGATGATGTGATGCTACTGAATTCCTTATCGTTTATGTACAATAATGGCAACACTGAATACCCGCACTTGATTATTGAATACTTAATTGGAGTGGAAAATACATATATTGAGAAGATATATTCTAAATTGGATCCGGAATGCCGTATGTTGGTTCTTAACTTAGCGTACAATATTCTGATGGCGACAGAGTCGCAGGATATCAATGTGTCTGTTAATTTTGTTAAATTCATGGCGCATGAGTTTAAGCGGACATCGGATTGTATTTTGAAGACCGTTGACAAGTATGTGAATTCTATAGAGCCGCAGGAAGTAGTGTTCCTTCTGGAGATCATAGCCACAGCTTCGAGTATGGACGCCTACATGGATTGCTTGCAGAGTGACACTTCGCTATTTATTAATTGTGCCTGTGAGTAGAATTGCTTATAACGTGGCAAACCCACCGTCACTTATGTTACAAATACCTTCGATAACTACTTTGCTTCTCCTACAAAGATTATTTAATCAAGACTCTAGAATAAAAGCTAGCATAGCCCTCTGAATTATTTTTTAAAGTTCCATACCCAAAGGATGCCATTGCGTTCCATCTGTCGACCTGTCTGCTCTTACATCCATATGTTTGTTCTCTTTTTAAATTAAGAGGTGCCAACATACAAGAAACCTCGAAAACAACGCGTTCTATGGACTGTATTTCCAAAATGATGGCTTATGTACAGTTACAACACGATCGGGTTGCCAAATCGGCAAATCCCAATAGCAATACACCTTGTACGGTTTGGCAATCCGACCGAATTAAGAATGTTAGCGCGAGTGGTCCAGTTGTAGTACTGGGCCCTTAGCCAAGATGCCCATCGCTAACTAGCGTTTCTATTCGTTTCGTTTTTAAACCAATCGCGTCACTGGTAGACCACGTGACTCTCCGTATGACGTGATCTACCAGTGACGCGATTGGTTTAAAAACGAAACGAATAGAAACGCTAGTTAGCGATGGGCGTCTTGGCTAAGGGCTCTGTACTGTACTTACGCCATTGTCAATCCAAGGCCGTTTCAGTCCTCCTCCGCGCCATCCACAAGCTGGGCAAAGAGAGCAGCAACTTCTTCACGTCCGTGACGAAGCTGTTCGAGAGCGCGGGCCGGCCGCCGCCCGACGACGAGCGCGCCGCGCCCGCCGAGAGTGAGTACACGAGGCCCACGAAAGATAACGCGTAACTAACAAATTCAATAGGTTGAAAAATGCACCTTACTGACTTATTTTGTAAGGTGCGTTATGCTCTTTCTTGAATTTGTTAGTTCCGCGTAACTAACAAATTCAAGAAAGAGCAAAACCGACGGTAATCCTAAAAATGTGTTTAGTAAGTACTAACTTTTGCCTTCGACTCGGTCTGCGCAACTTGTTTATAAATTAAGTTTATAATAATGTGTTCCATGTCAGACTTCACGGGCTATAAACTATCTATGGAACCGCATCAACCTGTTGAGGTGTTGGATTGTGGAGACGGAGCAAACAAACACGTTTTTATAATTGTACTACTTCTTGCCCGCGACTCCGTCCGCGTAGAAGTCGTGTATCGGTTTTCCCTTGGGAACTACCAAATTTTCCGGGATAAAAAGTATCCTATATGTTAATCCAGGGTATAAGCTATCTCCATTCCAAATTTCATCCAAATCCGTCCAGCCGTTGCAGCGTGAAAGAGTAACAAACTAACACACACAAACTTTCGCATTTATAATATTACTAGGATTTGTAAACTTGGGCAAGAGTCCATGCGGCTTACTATCTTTGGTCGCGTCCAAGTTTATGACCCGTCTGATCTCCGTACGATTTGAAACCATGGTTTTAAACCAAGTGACCTTGGTCTACCACTTAAAACCACTGTCTACGCGGTTTCAAACCACCTCTTTGAAACCATGACTTGAAACCGTGTGGCACGCGCTTTAAAGTTTGTTGTTCATACCTAAAATATGTAATGATGTAAGTCCCAAATAATAATAATAATAATAAATATCAGGAGACCACCATATACACATTGACCTAGTTATAAACTAAGCTCTATGCTTGTACTCGACAACGATAACACACACTAAAAAAAGTCTTCGATACATAAAAAACAACCAAAACTCAAGAACTGATACTTTGGCTCATCCCACAAATGTTGTGTAATCTTAAGTATCAGAATGCATTGTAATTTTCTTAAAATTCCAGATCCCCTGACCAAGAATGACTCCGCCGACAACATGCTCTCGTGCAACGAAACAACATCTGAATGCACTGAGTCCGAGAGCAGCGAACAGTTCTTCGAGTGCAACGAGAACCCCTCGTTCACGGACCGGTTCGAGCCGTTAAACGCGCCGGAAAGTCAACCAATTAAGGTCCCAGAAAGTTTACCAGAGTTGAAAAAAAACGACGCCAACGTTAAAATTGATAGCGATTTAACTAAAGTAGCTTTTAAAAGAAGCAGTTCTGTGCCAAAAGGTGATGACCGCATTACAGTTTTACCAATGAGAAGGGTAAGTCTTGAACATAAGATAGACATAGGTGATGATACTGAACCGCCTTTGATTATAGACGCCATGTCCCCTAATGGTAGCATGAACACGATAGCTGAAGTGATTCCAGTTGCCCTGCAGCCGAGGTTAGACCCGCAGCCCACGAGCGGGGCTGAATCACAAGATAGTAGTCCCAACGAGCCGCCAACAGAAATACATTTGCCAAATGAAGAGGTAAAGACTGAGGTCAAAGCATCTCCGAGTGAGATCTCGCCGCCTTTAGCAGATACGGTGCAAGATACGGAATCCCAGAAGCAGTCTCCTGATACGCCAAAAGAAATTAAGAAGAGTCAGAATTTGTCGACAGATTTCGATCTCAGTGAGCAGCTGCAGAAGATTCTGGGTATTACGGAGAAGAGAGTGGATACGGAGAAGAAGGAGCCAGTGAAGGAAGTGAAGATATCTGAGGATAATGTCGTCAATACAGTGCCCACGGTGAAGATCGATTCACCTGAAGGTCAGAAGACGAGGTACGTTAACATGGTCTTTCTCAAATTCAATACTTACTCATGTTTGTCGGTATATCACTAAATCTCTAAGCTGGACAATCAAATGGATACCGTACTATAAGCTGTCAAAACCTGACTTGTTTGCAGAGGAAGAGACAAAAAATACGACTCTTATAGCTCCATCCCGTTTACTGACTAAAACGGGCGTGAGTCCAATTATTCCCCGTTCGCAGGCTCGGCGCGGTGGACATGACTTCGAGCAAGACGATGCAGACCTGCGTGGAGACGGTGGAGCGCCACGTGGCCTTCGGGTTCAAGGGCGCTCTGGTGCGCACGCTTGCCAACCTGTGCTGGAAGAACCAGGCCAATAAGCGACAGGTCAGGACAGTAGATCCAACAAGCGACAGGTCAGGACTCAGTAGATCTAACAAGCGACAGGACAGGACACATTAGCTCTAACAGGCGACAGGTCAGGACTCAGTAAGTCTAACAAGCGACAGGACAAGACACAGTAGCTCTAACAAGCGATAGGTCAGGACAGTAGATCTAACAAGCGACAGGACAGGACTCAGTAGATCTAACAAGCGACAGGTCAGGACACAGTAGCTCTAACAAGCGACAGGACAGGCCACAGTAGATCCAACAAGCGACAGGTCAGGACTCAGTATATCTAACAAGTGACAGGTCAGGACTCAGTAGATCTAACAAGCGACACGACAGGACACAGTAGCTCTAACAAGCGACAGGACAGGACACAGTAGCTCTAACAAGCGACAGGTCAGGACTCAGTAGATCTAACAAGCGACAGGTCAGGACACAGTAGCTCTAACAAGCGACAGGACAGGACACAGTAGATCCAACAAGCGACAGGACAGGACACAGTAGCTCTAACAAGCGACAGGTCAGGACTCAGTAGATCTAACAAGCGACAGGTCAGGACACGGTAGCTCTAACAAGCGACAGGACAGGACACAGTAGATCCAACAAGCGACAGGTCAGGACTCAGTAGATCTAACAAGCGACAGGACACAGTAGCTCTAACAGGCGACAGGTCAGGACTCAGTAAGTCTAACAAGCGACAGGACAAGACACAGTAGCTCTAACAAGCGATAGGTCAGGACAGTAGATCTAACAAGCGACAGGACAGGACTCAGTAGATCTAACAAGCGAGCAGTCAGTTAAACTAACAAATCGAATAAACAAATAAATAAATAATAACAATGTTGTTTCAGATGAGGGAACTGGAGGTGATCCCAGTGCTGCTGGATTGCTGCAACATCGACGAGCGGAACCCTTGTATCCTTTATTAAATCACTGATAAAAGCTTTTGAGATGCAGTTACACGAGCAATTTTTCTCGGCAATTTTTAGCCGGAAATCTACGGGTGTCTCGTTCTATCTCGCGAAATGTGCGCGTCTTGTTCAGCAAACGTTAACGTTAAAAGTTGATCGTTGACCAGAGCCCTTAGGCAAGATGCCCATCGCTAACTAGCGTTTCTATTCGTTTAGTTTTTAAACCAATCGCGTCATTGGTAGATCACGTCATACGGAGAGTCATGTGGTCTACCAGTAACGCGATTGGTTTAAAAACGAAACGAATAGAAACGCTAGTTAGCGATGGGCATCTTGGCTAAGGGCTCTGCCCCCCTTAATTTCCGAACGAAAACCGCGACAACGCCTTTGTTTTCGTGTTCTTTGGGGTTTTAGGCTAACTACCTCCCCTACAATTAAAGCGGCGATGTTTTTTTTTCTCGTCTACCCCACGGTGTGTGATGTCATTGGATAGAGGTCTTTCAAAAATATTGCGAGTTTGTGAAAACAATATAAAGCTTTTTAATGTGCTAAGCACTTATATTATAACTTACCCAGTTTTTTTAATGCTTCTAAATTGTTGTCCTATTTATTCCTTGTTACAAAAGAGGTTAACTGCCGCACTGTTCATTAAAGTCGTTGCGTCTTATTCTATTGCTATAGCAAAGAAAGTGAAGGCAGCATCTTTCATTAAACTTAAAAGTTAATTGACGTCTCTGAGTGCGTGTATTCTTTCTGTGAATTTATATTTTCGAACTTGACCTTTTAAAATTGTTCCCTTATAAGAGCACAGTCATCATGCAATGGGTGATATTCGCCGTCCGCAACCTGTGCGAGAACTGTCCTGAGAACCAGGTAATTATTACATCATCATCACATTTTTTATGTTAAATGAATTATTCGTGACCGTCCAAATCGAAAGGGCCCTTACGGCGGCGGGCGCCTACGCTGTTATAGGTTTCATTGCTTTGTCATTAATATAACAAACGTGTGAAAAAAGGCGTAACCGCCTGTCGCGATAAGGTCCCTTTCGATTTGGACGACCACATTTGTAATCGTCATAATTTCAAGACTTCCATTGCTGAATATAGGTGTTTCACAAGGATTTCCGGGTAATTCTTCGAGCGTTTCAACCGCTCTCATTCCCCTGGTTGCATTAATGTCGAAATTCCTGTAGCTTTGGATGCTATTTTCGGTTATCTTGTAGAGTGCCCTGACTTCTACAAAATAATTGAAAATGCTATCCTAATCTTCAGGAAATTCGACATTAATGCGACCAGGGGAATGGGAGCGGTTGAAACGCTCGAAGAGTTACCCTTCCACGACGGTCGGTTTTGTTGGTGCTACTCGTATATATATATACCAGTTTCCTGCGATTGTTATAAAAAATCACGGGGTCTCACCAATGCCTGAGTCCCGGGACGGGGCCTACGCTGTCCGTCCGTCCGTCTGTCCATAGCACGTTGATTTTTTTTTTGCAGAATATTCGGTATTTATTTATTTATTTATTTAATCTTTATTGCACAAAAACAAGTACAAATGGTGGACTTAATGCCTAATGGCATTCTCTACCAGTCAACCACGTGTCCAATCGGAAATAACGGCTGATTTCCTAACAAATAATAAAAAAGTCAAAAAGTAACAAAAAAAAATATATTTGTTTCATCGTAAAAACGGTAATACATCGGCAATACGGGTTTAGGAAGCAAAAATCTACAACTTTAACACTTTATAATTTTATTCAAGAAGTCTTAGGAATTGTAGAAAGTAAAAAAATACGCGTTCGGACTGCTCCTGGATATGAGCAAAGCATATGACCGAGTCCAACATGATATCCTCTTAAACAATCTGTACGGCATAGGTGTTCGTGGCACTGCCCATAAATGGTTTGCTTCTTACCTCAAGAACCGCCAACAAATTGTCGAAATAGAATTCTTTGATGATCAATCTAAAATTAAAAGAAAAGTTCGCTCGACCATAGCACACACCGTATGCTCTATTCCACAAGGAAGTGTATTAGGATGCATCTTATTTATTTTATACATTAACGACTTGCCAAAAATACTAAATCAGAATAAAATTAAATCCTTACTTTATGCAGACGACATCTCTATTACATTCCCCGGCGAGAGCAATAATGACGTTACAAACTCCCTCAATACTATCTTTAATACCGTTTTACCCTGGCTTGAAGACCACAATTTAAATATAAATCTGCAAAAAACTAATTTAATTAAATTTAGACCTTACCAAAAATTAGCTTTACCAATCAATTATAACTACAAAAAATACAAATTAGACCTTACAAGCACATGCCCACTACTCGGCTTAAACATCGATGAACACATAAACTGGAAAGCTCACCTAGAAAAAATAGCTGCGAAATTGTCTAGATTTGCTTATGCCCTTAGGCAAATAAAAATAAACACAGACCTTAAGACCGCAACATGCGCTTACCATGCTTTTGCTCAGGCATGGCTTCAGTATGGCATAATATTATGGGGCAATAGTGTTAATGCCAAGGATTTATTTTTACTACAGAAAAGGTGTATTAGAGTACTTACTAATATAAGAAATGATGAAAGTTGCAGACCTTATTTCTCTAAATTAAAAATTTTAACTCTTACATCTTTATACATTTTTGAAGCATGTAAATTTGTTCGAAAACATAAAAGTATATACACTAGACCTGTTAATGTCTACGCAGAAGCGCATAACCTACGCCACCGAAATAGACTGGCTCTAGCCGTTCCCGTTAGACTAAAAATGTCCAGTAAAGGTCCCCATGCAATGTGTATCAAAATCTTTAATAAAATCCCTCAAGATATAAAAATGGAAGAAAAGTATACCACTTTCGTTACTAAACTCAAAACCTATCTTATAAATAAATGTCCTTATTCTCTGCAGGAGTTCCTAGAATAGTCTTAGTAAATAAATATTAAATAATAAGTAATAAGGTAATTCTCTTAAAAGTACTAATTTTAAGTGAGTGTAATATAATTATTATTTGTTATGTTGTATAAATTCTATAATTATTGTAAATTTAAGTTAAGTTTAATTGTAAGTACCTACTTAAACATAAGGTAAATTTGTTGCTACACCCTAGTAGGGTCCATGTCTTGTACTGACTCAGAAAACAACATCTTGTAAATACCATGGTTGCACGGAATAAATGAATATGAATATGAATACATACCAAGCGTCAAATTTGGTACGATTATAGAACAAGCCCTATAAAAAAATTACTAAAAACCCGCCAAGTGTGAACGGAACCGTCAGTGCGCTAGTCCGCTCGCACTTGACCGGTTTTTATCCTCGGTCTCACTCTAGGACTCCTAATGAGTCAGCAACATGTCGGATCTTTCCCGACATATAATCCTGAGTTAAAACCGGTTGTTCCACGATAATAAATGATATCCTTTTTTTCAGGAGGTGATAGCGAAGATGACGCTACAGGGGCCGGTAGACGGCGCGCTGCTCCGCGACCTGGGGCTCACGCTCGACGCCGACGCCCAGGGCAACACCATCAAGCTGGCGCCCTACATCCGGGGATAAACTTCATTGCGGAGTCGACCAGTTCCCACGTGACAGAACTTGTACACTACGCAATGTATAACTTATCAGAAAAAAAATCGACGTGACAGGTGGAATGAAATTGGCAACACGATCCTATTGTTACCCACAAAGGTTGCTTATTGTGATAGTTGCCAATGTTGCCATTTGAGAATATCGTAGGTCACCTTTTGACGAGCTATACATTATAAAGTTGAAAAGTTCCCACATCACTGGGCTTCTTGTAAGCTACGCAATGTACTCTTCATCTGTTAGCTATTTGGTTCGTGAACTAGAGGCCAGCTGATGTCCTACTCATTCACTGTAAAAACCTTTGAGGGCTAGACAAATTGCATTCCACCGCCTTCACACCATCCATTTTTTCACCATGTTAAGCCAAGCAGCAGTGTTCGTGGTTAGTTGTGTTCCAGTGTGTGAGAAACGACTACCATAGAGGCATGTCATCGTAATCTAGGGATTGCAACTGTCTATGGGTTTTTAGAGCCCACGTTTGCTTTCTCTATGCTATACAAAATTACAAAATATAATGTTGATTCGGAATAAACGTATTAAATTGTTAGGGACTACCAATTCGACACGCGACAGTTCGTAGACTACAACTTGTCTAGCCCTACAACTCTGTCCTCCTAAGGCCGCTTGTATAGTCAGGGTAAAAAAAGGTTCGTCACTTTTCAACTCTATTTCGATACTGTTAAGGTCCAACCTTTTTTTACCCTGACAATACAATATAATGTACATAATACGGCCATTGGAATAATATAATGGTTTTATGAATGACAAATTTAGAAAATAAACTCTATTTTATTTAAAATAGGTTCATATTCCGTTGGCAAATTACGTTGTATGTTGGGCCTTAGGAGGCTATGGCTCGTGGCAGATATTTTCTCTCCAACTTAGCTCATCCATACTTTTGCGATAGAAGCCGTTCGTATGAATGTTTGTCGTTGCTCCCTGCGATTATAATTTGTGGAATAATTATAAATATTATGCAGTTCCGCATTATTTTTCCCAGCAAGAGGTTATGTACAGTAAATTGTAGCAATACGAATCATTAAATCAAATAAAACATCGATTGGGTGTATCATTTAATTCAATATTTATTTAAAGTAATTCCACGACGTCCCGCCCCACTCCTTCATTTTCTGCGGGAGTCACAGCGTCCCATTGAAATTTTGCCCAGTTGCAACACCTGTATGTAAGACCGTGCTCTTGCCACACTCAACCAACAACCAACCTAGCTTCTAGAATAAAGCTGTAGCGAGTGGATTCTAGGCAATTGTTCATTGATTGTTCATTCATACTGATTCAGCAATAAAACGACAATCAAAACACTTTTGCTTATTTATTCCTATTTATCACCATCCCCCATAAATGAAAAAAAAAACTATATCCGCACAAGTGGTAAATAAATTTACCACTTGTGCGGATATAGTGTGTGATTAAAAAATGTCTCAAACAGCTTCGCTGTGACAGTTCTTTGTTTTTTCTTTTTTGACAGTGACAATTACGAGTGTTTACTACATAGGTACCCTTATAATCTGTGGTGTTTACGGCCGGACGGATCAGATTTTTTGGTCTATCGGAACTATTCAGAAGCAATTAAAACATTAATAACTATACGAGATGGTTAAAATAGCGCTTCAAATCAAAGCCAACTTAGAATGTATTGAAAAACTCTATACCAATCATCCCCATTACCAATGGTTTTTGAAACTGAAGTGCAGCAGTTGCGGCGAAGTCTCGGAGAAGTTTCACGATCTGACGGAGGCGGATAAGGTGCCGCAGAAACACAACAGGTCTGAGACAAACCTCCTTATTAAGTGCAAGTTATGCTCGAGGGAAAACAGCATGGATGTCATCGAAGGCAGCAACGGTGGGTTTTAAAAATATAACCTCAAGCTACAACTTTATATTTGCGAGAGACATCAAGACTTGATGTGACCATACATCTCTAAAACGTAACTGAACTGAACTTAATATTGTGTATATACCAATGGAACTTGGGTGTAACTGAATGTTATGTCAAAATGTGCATTTATTCCTTCGATCAACAATAACCAATCAATAATCAATTGGTTAATAATCAATTGGTTATTGTTGATCGAAGATTTATTTTGCTATTTCATTTCTTTGCATTTTAGCAAGTAGAAAGTAATGACACTACCTATAAAGCAAATTCAATTTCCAGAAACTAAGGGCTAATATTTGTGTGATAAGCACAAATACTTATTCCTAAGGTATACAAGTATTTATTTCTATAGTGAAAAAATGATTATCATTGCCTAGTACCAATATTACAAGCTTACGGCCACACTCAGAGACGTCCATTAACTTTAAAGTTTGATTGAAGTTGCTGCTGTCACTTTCTTTGCTATAGGTGGCTATAGCAATAGAATAAGACGCAGCAACTTTAATCAGACTTAAAAATGAATTGATGTCTGAGAGCGACAGTTAGATCTTAGATTGGAACTAAGTCAATTGTGTGAGATTGTTTGTTTTATTTATTTAAATCATTCCTCTTTCAGGTGCTTTGACAAACAATGACACTGGTAAATTTAAGACCCTGGTTATTTTTGACTGCCGAGGAGTGGAGCCTGTAGACTTCGAGCCCAAATCCGGCTGGATTGTTGAGCCGGAAGAGAATGGTATATGTCCATAACATTATTAAATAGTAATTTATTGTAACTGTACCATAACCTGCAGTCTTTGGGCAGTATTAATAAACTCGACTGAGATGCCTGTCTCAAGATATAAGAAAGTAAATGTCAACCTAGAAAACTCAAATTTTTGCCATGTTTTAAAACAAGCATCTCAATAAATATTAGTTTATTAATACAATACTAAGAGCCATTATTATTAAGTGACATGCCCATCTTAAGACGAGTCAGGTTTGACTTAATTGGACACAAATTCAAAGTTCCATACAAAATTTTATAGTACCGCAATCAAGTTACGTGAAATTTTTAAGTTCTCTTGCCAACTTGTGTCCATTATGACACCTCACCTTAATACATATCCAATGAAGTTAGATAATTAATGACAACAACATTACATGTGAGAGAAAAGGACAGAGATTAACTAACATCTTATTAATAAGTATTGGCCTAGTTGGTTAGTTTGAATCCCAGTATGGAAAAATATTTATGTGATGAGTGCGAGTATTTGTCCCTGAGTCACTGATGTTTTCTATCCCTTACAAACCCAGCTTAGTATCAAGTGACAGATAATATTGAATTTAATTGATTGATAAATAAAATCCATTTTAAATTTTGAACAACTCGCACAATCGTGTTTGCCAGATCTGAAAGGGTTATGGGTCCATATTGGCTCACATAAAATTCTTATTCCTATTTTTTGTTTTACTACCGATTTGTATTTATAATAATCACTCTTCATAACTTTTTTCCTCTTACTTTTTTGTTCTTAAATTTATTACTACTGTAACAGACAGTTATCATATTTTTTTTATTAATACTGTCATTACTAAGAACATGTTTGAAATCATTTTTTTTTCAGAACTGTTTCCTTCATAACAGAAATTAGTTAAAAAATATGTTCAGATAATATGTTAACTGAGGACTGTATAATGAGTTATTGGGTTGACTGTCAATTCTTAATACGCTCTAAGGTAGTAATCAGCTGATCTATTCAAGAGGAGACAAGTTTTTGAGTGGTGGTCTTCATTGAATTGTGCGATGAGACGGGGCACTAATTCCCCCAGTAATTATTTACTGGGGTATCCTCGAGATTTGAAGGATGCCACCATAAAATAGTTTGCATATATTATATTCTTAAACCTCTATATTATGGAGGCATTCAGCAGTCTCACATTACTATCCACAATACACTCCAACTCAACAAACATTTACATTTATTCATACCCTTGCATTAAAGTTGATTAAAGAAGTTGACATAATACTTACTTATTTACTTTCATATTCACTTCCAGTTGCAATAAACTAAATCACCATTATCATGATCATCATCATCATATCAGTAACATGACATCTACTACTGAAGGTCAACAAGAAACAAGATCTCCTATTTTAGGATTTCAGTTTCATTTCATATTAATTACACTAAACTATTAATTATCTACAATTTATTATAGTCACAGTAGTTACTCTCATTATGTTTTATGACCTTATTCAATACACAAATAGGTAAATAAAAATATTATTATATTTATTTTAGGTTAAAAGTATATATTTTATTCCTTGTCTAGACCCACAAACCAAACCTCCGCATACCTCATAAAGAATATAGGTGACTACTTGATCAAATATTAGTATAAACGAGGTGTATGATTAGTGATATTATGAATTCTGATGATTATGAGTTTTAATCGTTAGTATTACATTTTTTTTTTTTACATATCATTATGATGTAAAATGGTATATGAGAAATATTTTAGGACTTCCGATAATAAGACAAAAAGTTATGTGAAAAAATGCGCACCCGTTTTCTATATATTTAAGTATGTATTTCTCTATTTAAGTATGTATATCCCATAGTACAAGCCTAGAGTTTAGTTTGGGACTAGGTCAAATTGTGTGAGATTGTCCCTGATATTTTTTTTTTCTTTATAATTAAGAGTTTATATAATTTGTTTTTATGTTTCAGGTAAAAAGTTTGAAGATGTGGATTTATCGGAGAAGGAATGGGTAGACTATGATGAGAAGAACAAAACCTCGGTGGGTGTTTACGAATTGGAGTGGCAGTTTGTGAAAGTCAAATAGATTATAATGTATCTCTAAGGCCAATATTTTTGTTAAATTATGTATTTTTAATAAACAATGCTTTTATTAATAACTGTTTCTAAACCTGAATGTTTTCCCTGATAAAGATTAGGGGACATTAACTTAAAAAAAACGTATTTTGAGATTCTCAATGTGTCATTGTTAAATGTTTAAGTGTTAATATGTTATTACGACAGAGGTCTACATTGGAACGTGAATTTATTTGTGGCTTCACCTATGGTGCAGGGCGCAGGGCGCGGCGCCGTATTGCCCGCGCGCCTGCTAGAGGGCGCCAGGGTATAGATTGCGCACGGGCGCCACATGGGCTAGAGCCGGCCCTGACATGATTGTTAGGTTGGGCTTAGATAAGGAAATATATTCACGATCCAATGTAGAACTCTTGCCACAATAAGGTGACTTATTAAACGGCACGACACTAATGTAACAATATTTTTATCTGTATGTATGTCCCTCGCTTTTTGATAGGAGGAGCGTAAGATTCATTTTGACGTTGATGAGTTGCCCAGCAGTGGACGTCTTTTGGCTGGAAGGATGATGATTAAGCAAAATTTCATTTCATCATTCCGTTTTGGTTTTACTCAAATAGGTAGGCACTCCTTAAAATTCATCTGTTCTTCCTGATTGTGACGATGATGATGAAGCAACAGCGCTTCAAGGACTAGACTACAGAGCAGATCGCTCAGCTCTATATATATCCACGGAATTGTCATGCATGTCTTGACGGACAACTGACGGCAATTCCCTATTGACGTTCATACCGCGCATGCTAAATAGCGTGTGTTTGTGTTTCTCGCACGAGTGGCGCCCTAATTCTGGCTCCGACTTCCGAAAGCCTGGCACGCTACCGCGGACCGGAAAACAGCCTTCCAGTTATGAAATGTAGGAAATAATGGAAAAGAATGTATGCCAAACTAAATTGGCCGCGGCCAAATAGAGCGGGAAAAGGTTAGATAACGTAACAGGGGGAAGCACAACATCGTTGCAAAGTTGCGGAGCTGAATTTGTATTCAAAATTAGAATGGCAATCGTTACTTTACCGAATGGCGTTTCTGTCATTTTGTTTTAAAGTCAAAAATATTTGCAAGTTTTCCGTGGATATTATGTGGCGTTATTTTCAAAAGACGAGAATTATAAGGTTTTGGGAGTCGGTGATTGGACAAAAATTTAAAATATTTCTTATTCATCCAAACGTCCCAATTATTATTTGCAATTAGCTTATGTAGCTTACCTAAATTCACATTTTACAGTGAAATATTTACGTTTAAACATGGTAGCCAGCCGTGATTGATGTATTTACGAGGTCGTTTCCGCTCTAACGTAGCTTAAAAGTTTAATTACTGTCTCGGTTTCAGCTGCGTCAAATATTTTTTCGATTAATATACAGTAAACGATTGACTTTTTGAACTCAAAGAGAAAGTTGAAAAATTAGGCCTCTCTCTAGTAACATCGCAAAAACGTGTGGCATCCTCAGTTATCAGATGGTCCTTTGAACCGTACATTACCACGCTCGATGGATACTTGTATCGCTTGGTTAGAAAATCTTTATACAATGATCATTTGTTTATTTACTAGGCGCTAGTTACTGTACATGTTGCACATGTTGACGAATGAAAACTGCGATTTCGCGCCGAGTCGCGTGTGACGCGCCTCGCTTCCTTTTCCGCGCGTAGACTTCGTTCGTTAACGCTATTTTCTACCGAAAGTGAGTAAATTTCTTTATCAAGCACTGTTATCGGTTTTTATCATGCGTGTGTTTTTTATTCAATTGTATCTGACGTTCCGCTTTGAAAGAAATCTAGATTTGGTTTTTTTAATTGCCTAGAGAAGGCACATAAGCTCACTGGGCACCGATGGTAAGGTGTGACGCCCGTGGTCATTGCAGTCTCAACATTCCTTAGGACTTAGGCCGCACTTACACTTGTTACACAAGTTTTACTCACGTAACTTACAATAATTTACTCACCAAGACAAATTACTCACGAAGAGTGTTTACATTTGCAAAGTTATCGTAAGTTAATTACTTACGTGATTAAAACTTACAAGTGTATGTGCGGCCTTAGATAACGTACCTACTTCTTCAAAAATCAATTATTGGCATTGCCGAGATTTAAATCGACTTTACGATAACATGTCTTAAAAAGGTGCGTGTGGTTTTAAGTACAGTTGCTTTCCACCACAAACATGATAACAAGATCGTTAATCCATGGTTGATCCAGTGTTTGACATATTTTCACGTGCCAATAACATACATTTAGCGGCCCATAATTTAATATGGCGCGTGTGCTAGCGAGCATAATTGCCGATGAAAGCGACAGCGATTAGCGCGGTATCACTCGGGCGGGTGAACGGCTCGTCACACGTAGTTTAACCACTGCAGTGAACTTGGCCATTACGGAGAGATTACTTCATTCGGTGAGACCGTATTGTGAACTGAGGCAGCGAAGATACGCAGCTGTAAAACTGTTATAACCTCATAACTCTATCTTACCTTCCGTGAAACTTGAGGATTTTTAACGGGAACACCCAAATATTCCGAAATATTTTTTTCCGAATATTCATTTGTCCGAATTTTCAATTTTACGAAATCTATGTTATGCTGGAGCTATTTAAAATTAAAAACATATTTGTATTGCTATACGTTGGTTAGGTTAGGTTTGATTTATGTCGTATAACAAAAAATAAAGCTTCCATTAAAAAAATTGCATTCGGAATTATAAAAATTCGGGATTTCAATCAATTCGGAATTATGACTCTTCGGAGTTATGTAGTGTACCCATTTTTAACATAAGTTACCTATCGAAAGCTGACTAGTTTCAGGGTGAATATTCGGGCGTTTAAACCGCCTCATTACCATTCGCAATATAATGACGAAATCAATGACACCTACCAGCAACTTCTGATGTAAACAGAAGCAGAACCGGAGGTAGTTTCTATTAGTATCAGAAGTTGCTGTTAGGTGTCTTTGATTTCGTCAATATATTGCGAATGGTAATGAGGCGGTTGAAACGCCCGAATATTCACCCTTCAAGATATTTGACTCTAATTTCACTTGAACTTGGCAGATTCTGTGGCGGATTCACGGGGGTGGTCAGGTAGGTCATGACCCCCTTCGGCACTCGTAGATCCGAGGTTAAATTACGAGGAAAATTATACCACATTTTTATCCGACTCGCACTTGACTGATTTTGGCGTTAGGTGACCGCCCCCTAATCTGAAGGCTGGAGCCGCGCCTGGGCAGGTTTTACCAGTTCAGAATACGGCCACCCTGAAACTATGAACAATGCGATCGGCTCTTTCAGTGACTTACAACTATACAGATTCCGCCTTTTAATACGAAAAAACTACCTAATAGTCCAATAATCAAAAGTTGTATAATCCACCACCATAACCCTCCTTTGCTTCGCTATAGTCGGTTAAAAAGGAAAAAGGCATGTGACCTTAACAAGTTACACTTAATAGTTCTAGTCAAATCATGAATGTTTATTCCTAAACAATGTCGAATCATTAACACATTCGCGGCCGCCTCCTCCAAATGTATAGTCTAATTCTTAATCTCACGGAAAAAATGTAAACAAAGTTAAGTCTCTGTCAAAGTGACATTTCAGGGGATCTTAAAGTATGGGCGGGTAAATTTCCGGGCGTTTCAACCGTCGTTATTAGTGTTTTCAATATATTGACGAAATCAATGATACCTACCAGCAATTTATGATGTAAACAGAAGCAGAACCGCAGGTGTAGTTTCTATTAGCATCAGAAGTTGCAGTATTATTGGTTGGCCAATTATGATAAAGAGCGAAGTGCAAAGACGTGGTAGTTTCTTCACAGGAGACAACATATAGTCTTCCTTTGACCGAGAAGTTTTCGGACCAGGGTCCTCCTTCCACAGAACAGTGAACGAAAAACAACGGAAAACGTAACAATGAACAACTTAACAACAATAGAAAACATAACAACAACTTAACGTTAAGAGAACTTCACTGGAAAGCGATTACAGGAGCATTCAATCTCGAGTGACATCTCACGTTAAGCGACCCGCAACTTAATCACACGGGTGCATCGAGACAGTGATACCAGTGCAATAAATAAATATTGCATACGAAAATAGTATTCTCTCTTTAAATTAATATAACAAAGAGTTTATGTCAAAATAAAGTTTGCCATCAACAAATCAAATTATTTTATCTTGATTATAATATACATTTTATTTATACTAAGTCTTAAAAATGTGCTAAATATCTTGATGTTTCAATTTTTTTCGTTAACGGCAACCACTTTGTTTACATTTTTTCCGTGAGATTAAAAATTAGACTGTAGACATGTAATTAAAAATTAGACTGACACATCGTTGTATCACCGACGCCAAATGTGTCAACCGGCGAGTTAGGCGCGCGGGCTCATGCGCACGGAAGACAGCAGAGCTGCTTCCTCGACGAATTCTGCGACCGATAATATTAATAACACGATCTGACCGCGCTACCTAAGCTCGCCGGCTTGTAACCCGAGTTGTATATCCTAACAAATCCCTTAATGAAGAGCCGGTGTTGAAATCAAAACACTTTTGTTATCACAGCAGCACTCATTTACTCACAAATGCCCATTCCACGCATTCACTCGACAATAACTTATTAACATCTATGCGGTACAATAACTATGACCTTTAACAATAATAATATGATGCTATTTACACTCTCAGAAGTCATATACCACACACAATAACGCTATTCTGGTTTTAGTCACAGGATTTGAGATAAACTATGTTAGTTATCGGGCCTTAATACCATTCAATTTCACTGTAACTTCAAATATTGTCCTAAAATTGTCCATAAACACTATTAAAACCATTCTCATGGACATAAAGTTTATCTAACTAGATGTTATCGTTGTTGATATTGCTGATGTCGATGCTGTAGTGGATGTTTCAAACCCCTTAGGTGATAGCGGTGCTTGCGTTTTGGTAGTACTTTCAGTTGATGACGAATTCGTTCTGTCGGAACTTCCATAAGATGATGATGTTTCCGTTCTGTCTGAACTCTCTTCTGACGTCGTCTCAGTTCTGTGGGAACTTTCAGCGGACGTAGTCTCCGTTTTGTCAGAACTTTCAGCGGACGTAGTCTCCGTTTTGTCAAAACTTTCAGCGGACGTAGTCTCCGTTTTATCAAAACTTTCAGCGGACGTGGTCTCCGTTTTGTCGGAACGCGATTGGAATCCTGCGAAGCCGGTGTTTCCGTGCACCGTCACGACATGGCTCGGCGAGCTCGTCACCTCATCAGACGCTGTTACTCCTCCGGAAACCTGACGGGTGATCTGGTTATAATTCTGGAGATAAGCCTGTTGTAGATACGGGTTGGCGTATACGGGCGCTTCATTGTTAACCGGTACCTTCACCGGATAAGGCACTTTAACCGGCACTGGGACTTTCTTCTCGACCGGATAAATCCGCGGCACGTAAACTGGCACCCTTTTCTCTACCTCAACCTTTTGAGGAACTATAACTTTATAGGGCACCGGCACCTTCTTCTCTACTTCTACAGGGTATGGGACCCTCTTCTCGACCGGCACGGCGACCGGCGTCGGCACCTTGACGGGGTAGGGCTGCGGGTAGGGGACTCTCACCGGCACGTGCTTCACTACCTCAACTGGTTCTTTCACTTTGACCTCGACAGGGTAGGGTTGAGGCACGAGCACTTTGACCGGGACCGGGTAGGGGACGCGCTTCTCCACCGTGACCGGATAGGGCCGGTCCACCGGCACCGGCACCTGCACTTCCACCGGGTACGGCACGCGCTTCTCCACCGTGACCGGCACTGGCTGCGGAACCTTCACTTCCACGTGCTTCAGCACCGGCACATGTTGCACGACCGGGTAAGGCTTCGGGACGTACTCCTTTTCGATCACTTTATAAGGGACCGGGTGTGGCACTGCGACTTGCACCGGGTACGGCACTCGCTTCTCCACTTGCACCGGGTACGGCACGGGCTTCTCCACGATCTTTATCTTCTCGACCGCTACGGGCACCTTCTTCTCGACCGGGACCGGATAGGGCCTTGGCACTTCCACCCTGTACGGGACGTTGACGGGTTTTTCCACAGTTTTGATGTATCTGTGGTGGTGATGGTGGTGGTGGTGTTTGATCCTCGTGATGGTCCGCGGGTGGTCGCTCGCCTCGTGCTGGAGCTCCCCGTAGGCGAACACCGATGGCGAGCGCAAGACAGGTTTTGGGCTGTAACCAGAATAGATATCGGGATTATGTGGCCGCTTCCTCTTCCGAAAGATTACCATTTTTTTCCTCCGGCTGGTCGGCGCCGCGGTCTGCGGGCTCGCCACGGGGACTAACCCGTAAGATTGCAGATACATCGTGCGTTTACTCTCAGGACCCTCGTCAGGACTCGTGAAGGAAGCGTCCGACCTTCTGGAGATCGGCGTCTGTGCGGGGCGGCGTTTTTTGGGATGATATGGGGGAGCAATAGGTACCCAGTCGTTAGGCTCGAAGCGGGTGTAGTTGGTGTCGATATCGTAAGCGGTGGTCGTTGTGGTGTGTTTGGGCACCCTGGACACCCTGCGGTAGCCCCGCGTGACCGTAAGCGGGACGAAGGTCGTCGCGGTGTGTGCCGGTCGGATTGTGTTAACATATTTAAAGCGGTAGTGGGTCGCGGAAGCGATCTCGAGATCTGTGCTATTAGTGCTCGTGCTGTTGGCAGTGTCGCTCGTGTCGCTTGCTGTCGTGTTGCGGGATGTTGCGCCCTTTTTCTCTAAATATCCTTTGGGCCAGATTCTTTTGTTTCTCAAAGGTCTTTGAGTCGTGGTCGAGGTCGTCGAGGTGCTAGTGGAAGTGGTGGAGCTCTCGAAAAGCTTCGGCGGCCGAACGTCGTCGGCGCGTATGCCGTTGATCGTCTCGACGGGCACACTGAACTTGGGGGGTTTGTTGATGCGGACGGGGCGGCCGTTGGAGGCGGCGAAGACGAGAGGCTGGCGGTTGGGCGGCTTGGAGCGATAGTAGGTTCTGTGGTGCGAGGGCAGCGGGATGACGCGGGGGAAGCGGTACACGGAGTTGGGCGCGGCGCGGAGCTTCAGGGGCTTGGAGTAGTGCTGCCGCGCCGGCGGGCCCTTGTGCACCACGAGGCTGTGGCGCGGCCGGGGCTCCGCGCGCGGCCCGGGCTCCACTCGCGGCCCGGGCGGCGAGCGCGCGGGCTGCGGCCGAGGCTCCGGGAGGTGCTCGGGCTGGTCGGGCGCGGGGTGCGGCGGCTTACTCGGCGGCCGCTGCTCGGGTCTCGGCTCAGGTCTCACCGGGTTTTCGTCCGCTCGGGTCTGATTACTCGGCGGCTGGATCGGGATAGGAGGGGCTACGTACTTTGGGCCGTCGATTATGGTGACAGCTCTGTTCTTGGACTCGTCAGCGATTTGGTCAGCCTTCAGGTCATCTTGTGCCGTCACGCCACCATTGACGGCGATCACTAACGCTATGATCAGGAATGCCGTCTGAAAAGAGAAAGTGTTTGTAGTTTTACTTATCTTCGTCGTAGTACCACCAACCATAATTATGATTTTGATCCCTATCAGAGGGACCAGGTCACGCGGGAGGTCCACCTCGAGATGGGGGGACCAGTGCACCAGAATATCTGTCAATCGAGAGAAGTAGAGAATACGGCGAGTAACGTTTACGCTGCCTGTCAACACTAGCAGTTGACTACGACCGCTCTGCTCTGTACCTAAAGAGTGGACTAAACTTCTTACAACTTCGTAAAATGTAAACAACCTTACTTTTTCATACCATCTGGCAGAAGGCTAAATTATTGGCTATGTACAGTCAGCTGCAGAGAAAAGTAACCCAGGGGGGGTTAAGTAAATCGTATGCAGGGGTGGTTACTTTTCTGTACGTAAAATCTTAAAGTATTAGTGGGCTTAGACAAGATGCATTCTGCAAACGCTATAATACAAAATAAGCTGCCCTTCGGTAATAAATAATACGTTTCGACAGTTTTTGAAAGCTTGGCTTTCGTCATTGAAAGCTTGTTTTGTTGTTTCGGAGGGTCGAAGTAAGTACCACTGTCGGATACACTTCGAGCTTATGGGATCTTTCGTGTAACTCGTAGAATGCTTTTCTAGGCTAAGTACCAATCTCACCATGCGATGTTAAATGTTAATCGACTGTTACTTCATACATTTTGACAGCTGTTAACACTCTGGTCGTCTGTTAAGTGGATGGTGAAATCCGAACTAATAGATAAATTCATGTTAAAAACCAATTAAAGGCGCTGCGCTACACTCAAGCTAATAAATTATTTTTTTCATTAAGTAAAATAAATCTTTAGCAATTTTAGCCGTCATAGTATATCGGTTAAGTGTAGGTATTATACACTTGACATGTCATTAATGTTTCATAATGTTTTTAGTGACGATTAAAGTTGCGCGTGATTGGTTCACATGGCACGCACCTTCCGTATATAGACGTAGTCTTTTTGTGGGGAGCTATGTTGGGAATTTGCTACCGATTATTATCAAACGTATTGTTATTAAGAGCTATTGAACTAAGTTAAAGAAGCGAGATTATAATGGATTACCAAGTTCGTGAACTTGAACTTTCCTGAACCAGAATCAAATAATAGGGAATGTGTATGGATTTTTCTTTTGCTTTGTTAAAAAGTCATTTTTTCGAATAACCATAAAAATAACAAAGATATAAGCCATTAAAGATTTGTTTCTATCTCTTTCTTGCAAAACAGAATTTAACATGGAGTTTATGTGGCCGTAGTGCACGTTGACGTCACAGTACATGTCGGATCTCTCTGTCTAGATAGTAGTTTTTAAATGCTTATAATATCCGTATTTTTTGGCCGATTTAATTTTAATTTCACTTTTTTCTATCTCTTTTACGCTATTTTCACATTTTGTTAACAAATGCGATAAAAAAAAAAACATGCATATTCCCAATTGAAAATATGCGTAAGTGTTGGGGTGCATAAAAAAATATTTCGATTAATTGAGAACTGTCTTTTATTAACAAACTTCAAATGAAGAAGGTTCAGTGTTAGACCCGAATGTATGTCTTCGCGATTATTGAAGTCGGTTCGTGAGAGATGTTTTTATCTACACTAATATTATAAAGAGGAAAGATTTGTATTTTTGTACGTTTGTAACGAATAGACTCGAAAACTACTGGACCGATTTCAAAAATTCTTTTACCAACACTTAGAATGGACTTTCAGGGTGGACATAGGCTACATTTTACCTCATGAAAGTACTGACTCACCGCAGACAAAGTCGCGGATGGAAAGCATCACTTATAATTAGGGAAGGGAGCTATGTACGACTATGTTCGCTAAACGTGAAGTATTATTATTTTTAAGATGGTTACGGTATGGGATATATAATTATAATTGTTTTGTAACTTTTTAAAACATGTTGTTGCCGCAGTTTATAAACTAGTAGGTACAACCTACCTAATATTTAGGGGTGCTACAAAAACATTATAAAATATTTTAAAATTTGTAAATGCTTAACTGGGCAAACTTTACCCTTAAAAAAACAAAATGTTAAACTGTATTGCCTCACAATAATAGACAATTAAAATAAAAAATAGAATCTGTAACAAGTTGTTTAAAAAGAGTTGCAAACTGGTTCGTTTCAATCTCACAGAACTAACACGGCGCATTTATTTTAAAACGAAACATATCCAATCACTGCAGATAATTCACAGACAGAAATAATAAAAAAAACACATTTACACTCCACTTTATTAAATCACATTCACACACTTCACTTGAACTCTATGGCTCCTGTCAAATTTTTCCCGCCCATTTTTGACGTTTATATATTTTTCGCTAGTGATGTACCTACCGACAAGTGTTGCATTTTGCGGCCCCGGCGGCCGGTCGCAGTCATGTACGGTACGTAATGTGGGCGCGAGGAAGCGGCACCTACTTATATAGCGTTGGTAATGGGTGGCTGGCTCCCAGACGCTTTCTCTGCTGATCCACAACTCCTTCATCCCCGTAGGATGGATACTTGAATAATGTGGATCGTTGCTTGGTATATTTTAGGTTCGTTCCGATCCATTTGATCCAAATCTGAGGTAATTAATACGACCAACGGCCGGTACAGTCGACTACATAGTTTTATATACTTGTGCGACTAATTCCATTGGAAGACAGTGTGTATGTATGTTTGTACTTATTCGACTTTACCTTGATACATTTAAAAAAAAATTGAAGCTCTTACAAAATCAAAAGAGGGCCGAAAATATCATCCTTGTAGAATTCCCATTCCCTCCAAATGTCCTCGAGCGGTCCGTTGTCACGGGACAATAAATAAGCTACCTATCTTTGTTTAAGTATTAGCGCCAAACAAAACAAATCCGTCTTTGACGTACACGCGCTACAGATCGGCAGATCGTCGGGGATACTGCAATACCGCATAACTAACAAATTCAATAGGTTGTAAAATGCACCTTACTAACTTGATTTGTAAGGTACATTTTACAGTATCACCGAGGAAATAGTTAAAAGGGTTCCGTACAATCGTACAAGATTACACTACGCATGTTCTAGTTATTATTGTTATTATTTGCTGTTGTAGCGGCAATAGGGTGGCTGAGGTAAAACATAAAATTGAGTCCGCCCTCAAAATGAGACTGAAAAAATGCCTTTTAGAAATATATATAGATCTATATATTACGACGAGTGTGAAGAACTATTATAGGAGATCTCAACCTTTGATTACATGCACTATTGTGGTTAACCGAAATAAATTATTTTATTTATTCTTTTTAATATTTTATATTATTATTATTATATTTTCTACAACATTATTGTAAGACGCAATTTCTTTGGTTGATAAGCGTTGTACAGTCGAAGACAGAAAGATGTTTACTTTTTCACCTTGTTCCATTGTAGGTAATAAGGTCCAAAAGTGTAAACATCTTTCTGTCCTCGACTGTACCTACTTTGCCCAGGTGCATGATTAGCTTATGTTTGAGCGCTACACTCGCCAACAAACTGGGTAACAGTTTGGCGACCATTTGTTTATATGATAACGTATGTACCTTTTTTGAAAAATAAACAAAAAAAAAGAAATACATACACTGTGGAAATTTCAACTGTCTACCTATTACGGTTCATGAGATACAGCCCGCTGATAGACCGACGGACGGACACCGAAAGCTTAGTAATAGGGTTCCGTTGGCACTTTGGGTACGGCACCCAAAACCATAAATAATATAAGTTACACTGTAACAACATGCAGTATTTATAAATCGTTTTTGTGAAAGACATGTAACCATGTTATTGAGAAAAAATTAAAGAAATTGTCACTCGCATCGCGTGTAATTACGATGCAAGCGACAATTGGTTTATTGAGAATTGAATGGTCTAAATAAATTGTTAGTTTTGAAGACTTAGAAAATAAAAGAAAGTTAAAGAAAAAGTATTGCGAGGAAAACTGCACGGGACTGCAAAGTAATTCAATTAAAATTTGACAGGTGCTAGGGAAATGAATACATCTATTCCATATTCTAACCTAAGACGCTTAAGGTTTAAAATAAAATTGTCCCGTCTAGATAAAATCGTGTAAAAAAGGTGAAAATCGCTATAGTCGCTTAGTAATAAACAATACATGCGCATAGATGAGGCAAATAAACTTCATTGCCTTTAGATCCACCGTCCTAAGAATTTTTTTATACTTTTTGATAAACATTATATTATATTATATCCGACGAAGACGATAATGTTTAAGTCCAACTCAACATCAATAGTATTATAATATTGTTATAGCCAATAAGACGGCATGCGTCGACAGTGACCGCATCCTCAGGCTTCTTCGTAGAACGCGGACAATAGAAAGTATTTTAATTGTATTGTTTACGTAATATTAATTTATGCAATAAAAGCCTTTTATTTACACAAAAACGTGTTAAAAAAAAAACGATTTTTTTATTCAAAACTGAAATTGAAAAAATAAAATTTCACCCCGCCATCATGCTATTTTGGTTTGTATAAGGCCGGCGGGAAGTGGATTTTTTTCCTTTTTAATGAAACATTTTCGATATCTGTCCTCAAAACCTTGAATTATATAGGTACAGTCGAACTCATAAGTAGGTGTACATTTTAGTACATACCTTGTCGCAGTATTGACATACTAAATTCAAACTATTGACACTTATAAGCTTATAACTTATATATAATACGTAACTGCGACATGGTACTAAAATGTAAAGCTACTTATGAGTTCGACTGTACTTACCTACTTAACAAACTCGATGAACATTTATTTGTTTATTTTTTTTTATTGTATTAATTTATATTTTAGCAGGGTTAATAAGTAATATTTTTTCTCTCAGCACATTATACGATTGACATTTGCGTCACATATCCCTTGATACTCCAACGGCACCACATTTGTCAAAATGTGGTGGGTAGGGGGGTGGTAGTAGTATGTAAGTACGATAAAACAGACAAACATACCGACACACGGGCTTCGCCGTAGTCGGGTGCAAAGTACAGTCGAGGACAGAAAGATGTATACACTTTTTCGCCTTGTTCCATTGCAATAAGGTTCAAAAGTGTATACATCTTTCTGTCCTCGACTGTACCTAATCCTCTGATTTTCAACGTAGTGGGGTAAAAAATAAACAAACATACATACACTGTTAATTAACGTCATAACGCTCCCTTTTGCGTCGCCGTGCCATTAAAAACCGGCCAAGTGCGAGTCTGGCTCGCACACGAAGGGATCCGTACCATCGAGCAAGATTTAATACTATGTACTTTTTATTGTCTGTTGTCATAGTGGCAACAGAGATACACACTGTGAAAAGTTCAACAGTCTATCTATTACGGTTCATGAGGTGCCCGCGGAAAGACAAAATTTAATAAAATCACGTGTTTTGTATGGGAGCGGCCTTTAATTTTAAATTTTATTTTATTTTTATTCTTTGCTGTTATAGCGGCAATTAAAATAAACACTCTGTGAAAATTTCAACTCTACCTGTTACGGTATGAGATACAGCCGGATTTAACAAAAAAATCACGTTTCTTATATGGGGCCCCCTCTTTAATTTAATTTAATTTTTATTATTTGTTGCTATAGCGGCAATAGACGTACACATTCTGTGAAAATTTCAGCTGTCTACCTATTTCGGTTCATGAGATACAGCCCGGCGACAGACAGACGGACGGACAGCGGAGGCTTAGTAATAGGGTCCCGTTTGGCACCCTTCGGGTAAGGAACCCTAAAAAAGAAGTATAACACTGAACTAGTTCCACAGCGCGGCTGCTGAATGGATACATACGTGATCAAACATTGAGTTATGCTTACTGTTCCTGCTTCCTTCCGCGCGCTACTTACGCAACCATGTAAATAATGCACGCACACCTAACGTACGCGATAGAGAAATGAGCCGCACGACCAGTTCTCTTGCCGTATCCATTTAATATCCATTTAAATAAATAAAAGTGTTAGTTTGTTTCACGTCAAGTTAGCGTCAAAGGTCGATCCGGTACGATCCTCAGTACAAAATGAGATCGCATGCGTTCCAATTTGTACTGAGGACCGGAACGCAATCTGTGTCTAACGGTCGCACTCAGAGACGTCAATTAAGTTTCAAGTTTCATTAAAGTAGCTTGTCACTTTCTTTGCTATAGCAATAGAATAAGACGCAGCAACTTTAATGAAACTTAAAACTTAATTGACGTCTCTGAGTGCGGCAGTAGAGCCGGTTTACTAATGTTTCGCAACCGCACGTTTCGCAAACTGTTTAATTTCCCAACCATTTCATTTGGTCAAAAGCTTTTTTTATGAAACTGTAAATTAAATAATTCAGGATTTTTATAAAACTAACCTAACCTAACCTATAGGGTTCTACACGATGGTCCTGAAATAAATCCTGAAATATTTACAGTTTCGGAAAAAAAAGCGTTTGGCCAAATGAAACGGTTCCGAGATGAAACAGTTTGCGAAACGGTTTTCGCCCTAATGGAAGGACACCGTAGAACCACTAATATAAGTTACTATTTTCAATTTACAAACACGTATTTTAGCAGTGTATGTTTACAGAGTTGTAGCTTTATTAAACGGTTTTTAGGGTTCCGTACCTCAAAGAAAAAAACGGAACCCTTATAGGATCACTTTGTTGTCCGTCTGCGTGTGTGTCTGCCAAGACCTTTTTTCTCAGGAACGCGTGGAGGTATCAATTTGAAATTAATATCAAATACATAAGTCTGCAGTCCCTTGGATCAGTGAAAAAATCAAACATCTAAGTCAACGCAATTAAAAGATACGGCCGTCTATGCCGCATATTGAAGGGAATCTCAAGGGAATCAAAACCTATAGGGTAGGTACTTGCGTTGACTTAGAATCATGAAATTTTGCAAGAAGCTATGTCTTATAGCACAAGTAAAGGAAAAAATCCGAAAACCGTTAATTTGTAGTTACATCACATAAAAAAAGCCCAGTATAAGCTGACACTCACTAAGTACTAAAGTGCATACTTATTGCGTGTCAGTTTATACTGGACTTTGTTTATATAGTATTCCCATGATTTATGAACAATTCACATGCCTACAATTTTGTGCGGAACCCTCGGTGCGCGAGTCCGACTCGCACTTGACCGGTTTTTTTTTCTATATCCGACTGTACAGTCAGCTGCAGAGAAACGTAACCCCTCCTGCATAGAAGTTACCTAGCAGGGGTGGCTACTTTTCTCTGCAGCTGACCGTACTTGTAGCATCACTGTTAACTGACCACTAGTGAGCCTTATTGCAAGGTGACAAGATTCACAAATGGTCAGTTAACTGTGTTGCTGATAGTACACCTCGACGCCGGTTGTAATGCATGGAACAGGCCCTCACTTTTTGGGTTCTTAGGAACTTTTGTGCGGAATTATAGTCTACGGTGAAGGAATACATCGTGAGTAAACCTGCACGCGTGCTTGATCCCTGATGCCACTCTGTGTTATGTGATGGCTTGAGTTGCACTTTGATTGTATACCTTTTTATACTATTTATAAAATGTCTTTACGCCAAGGTTCTATGTTAACTTGACAATTCAAGACGTTTTGTATAAAGCCTTTTTCTTTTACTTCAAAACTTAAAAGTTACTTTTTAATAAACAGTACAGTTCAAATAGTTGCATCATGGGGAAAGTTGGATTTTTCGCAATAGTGCTTTTTACTTTTTCTAGCTGTATATCGTGCGGAAAGTTGGATTTTTCCCACTATTGTTTTTTACTTTTGCATTTTTTTTTATATGGCCTAATGAGTTTATGAATGATCGGAATGAGTACTATGTGTGACCGCTGGCTAAAAGAGTATTATGAGTGACCGCCTGGCTGATTGAGTATTATATATGACCGTTGGCTTTCGTATACTGTTTTGTTTTTGTTTAATTGTAATTTTTTCGCAAATGTATTAAAAAACGTCGTTTGATACACGTGCGGAATCGTCTCGAGAATGGCTCAACCGATTTGAATATTCTTTTTTTTTGTATTGTTCACCTTGATACTGGGGAGGTTTAGAAAAAAAAGACAATTAGGAAAAACCCAAAAGAACAGCAGAAAAATCGAAAAATAAAGTACGAAGTTCACAGATGACCATCTGGTTATAAATTAAAATACCTACCTTCTTGGAGTATCTTTTTATTTCACTTTACTGTATTTCTTTCAATATTTTAAGCCTATATTTATCGTCAGGGAACCTCATCTTGACTATCTGTCTCACTTCCTCGCAAGCGTAACTTTGAGCCAGCTCCTTACTGTTATTCCAGATTTCTGCAACTTCCAGGAGTTGAGCTTTCAACAGCAGTGGCATTTTGGTGAATTTGGTCCACACATTTATCTTCTTATCCATTTCTACTGGTTCCTGCAAATAAAAACAAAAATGAAATAAATAAATAAATATCAGTGGACAATAAAATGTTACAAAAATCAACATATTACGAAACTACTAAAAAGTAGCTAGATTTGAACTTTGGGTTAGTTCATGCATGGTCACCACTAACTATAGACCTCTGTCACAGAAAGCCGATGATGACAAATTTTGATGTAACTTCATATTTCAGGGTCTACAGTGGCTCAACAATTATAGTAGTTGAATTGTGTTTTTTTTTCAATAAAGAGTTTATATAAATTAATTGACTTTTTTTGTACATCTTACTCACTGACGTGCCTACAAAATGGCCCCTCGATTGCGATGTATGACAATAACATACCTCAAACAAAGTACTAATATCCTCCCCGGAATCCTGCAACCTCGCAGCCAGCATATAAACCAGCTCCTCAGTGATCGGCTTGCTGTCCGCGAAGATCCTCTGCAGCACGGCCTGGCAGAACGCTTGCACCAGGGTGCACATGGCCATCTCGTACATGCGCGTGGGCAGGATGTTGTGCCAGCTGCACTTCAGGTCCCGCATCAGGATGATGGCGTTGTTGACTGCGGTGTCGAATTGCTCGTAGTTGTCTTTTGACCAGGGAGAGAGTTCTAGAAAGAGTTACAATTTTGTGTTAGGTGATGGGAAGTTATTTTGTTATATAAATTTAAAAAAAACGGGTAAGAGCGTGGCGAATCATGCTCAGTGTATGGTTCAATTCCCAAAAAAAATGCAAATATTAGCAAATGTTGTAGTTAAAGTTATCTTAGCTGATTTTCGATAGGTATAAACATTTTAATCCTCTTCAACTCAATAACTAATAAAGTCCTTTTAAATTCGCAATATGCACTTTCATTTAAGATATTAGTATTTGTAGTTTTGGCTGTCAGGGGGGGGGGGGAGACACACTTAACTCTAACAAAAACTAGCACTTTAAAGCAAACGGATCCCTTAATCAAAAAATTGAAAAGACCTATCCATCAAAACCCAACATCATGGGGTAGACGAGAAAAAAACCATCCCCACTTTACATGTAGGGGGAGGGACCCTAAAAAAAATTTTTCAGCAACGGATCTGCAAAATTATCTGAACCGGACAATATATCAAGGTAACCCGGTTTGCCCCTAGATCTTCAGTTATATAAGCATCTCACCATTCAGCTCGATACTCTTGGTGATAACATTCTTCTGTTTCTGCAGGTACAGGGAGATCTTCTCCAGCCCCAGCACCCGTAGGTCCTGGATGCAGACCAGCATGGTGAGGGCCAGGTGGTCGGCCAGCGCCGCCGGCAGCGAACTCCTCCAGGGAGGCCCGAGGAGACCATGTGCGAGGTAGAAGCAATTGTTGAAGAACAGAGCTGGAAAATTGTGCTTTAATTAGTAAAAATCTGTAATAAGAATATTTATTGGAAAAAAGAAGGTACAATATGTATGTACTCAAAAATATATGGGTTAAACTTTTATTATTAAAGTGTTATAGCATGTTCATATTTGTTTTAGCTATGAGTATGTCTAATATTATATTCAATGGCAATTTTACAAGATTCTTATAAAACAAAGATGGAAGAAGTTCCTCAGAGGTATTAGGTTTATAGAAATTGTAAGAATGTAGGAATAATTAAAAAGTATTTGCAAAAAATACCAACCTATATCCAGAGGACAGCATTCCAAATTGACCTTGAACTTCTTAGGCACAATAGTCTGGTACATCACAGTTATATCCTTGATGTAGGAAACTAACTGTGTGCTGTACTTTTCAGGCAGTTTGGTGCTTTCTTCTAAGTGTTCTACAATCATACCCAAAATCTTTTTAACATTTTGAGAAATTACGCATTTAGATAGGAACACTGGTTTGTTCAAATCCCAGGTATCTTTTATTTTCTCAGTGCCTTCTAATAAGGATTCATTTTCATTTATTACCTCTGTACCTACTACTTCTGTACCGTAGGAAAGGCTTTGACTGAGTAAGCTGCGCACATCGTAAAGCAGTTTGTCACACTTCTTGTTGTACAAAACACATTCTGTGTCATCAATATACTTGTTTAGTGGTGATTTGGAGGCCTCAACAAATCTGGACTCTATCAGGAATTTGTTAAAAGCATCCAATTCAATAACAAGATTTGTATAGTTCTCATAAGTACTTGTACAAGAAGGCAGATTATTTCTAATACAATCTTCTATTATTTTATTAAAGAATTTCTCCCTGATAGATTGTGCAAATATTTCAATGAATTTGTTTTTACTTTCTAATTGGGAACCTAAAGTGGACTGTAAGAACTCAAATATAGCTGTTAAGTTGTTGAATATTGTTTGATAGTTAGGTCTATTTTTATTAGCAAGGGCTATTTTGATATTTAAAACTACGGCACCAATGTGATCCTCATTGAATATTTCACAGTTATGCCTTATGACATTGTGAAGCAATTGGTTTACGAAGAATTGTGAAAATGAACCAAGCTCCGCATTCAATCTTTCAGTGATTTGTAATGTCCTTAGCACTTTTTGCAACAAAATTGGGTCGCTTAGCTGGACAGATAATGAGTAGGTTAGGGAAGGTAGACTCCTCTTCTCAGACCAAGAGAAAATGTCTTCCCAGTCCACACTTAGGTGTGCTGTGTACAGTGCGAGTTGGTTTTCACCTTGTGCTACCATGTTTAATAGAGCTTTAGCGGCATCGCCTTCGAATTTCAACTTGTGAATATCACTTTGGAGTTGTTTAACAGCTAACATAGCTTCACAGTAGTTGTGTCTGCGAAATTCATGGTTTGCTAGCTCCAGAACACGCTTACCTTCTACTGCTACACATAAATCATTTAATACATCCATTGACTTCTTTAATTTATTGCAACGGTCATTAAATTCGTCGTCCGTCACATCGAACTGTTCACGCAATAATTTAATGCTTTCAGTGATTGTTGTGTAGTCGTTAACGATATTTCCTTTCCTATTCTTGTAGTTTAATTGCTCCAGACTCTTCGTTGTGGTGTAATTAAGGTAAGAATCAATAAAATTTTGTTGCAAGGTCCACGATAACAATTGCACTCTATCGATAAGGTCTTTAAGCTGTGGCGTTAATTCATCGTTGTGTTTTTTGAAATCTTTAAGCTTGGTGGAATCGACTTCTTGTAAAACAGCACTTAATAAACTCATTGTTTAAAACTTTTGGAAAGCACAGTGGATTCGCCAAATTTAGTTCCTTTGTTTTTAATTTTTTAATTTCAGCTATTTCAGTTAGGTCTTTGAATTTCGAATTAACTTTGACGTTTGACATGATCGTTTAGAATCTTTACTACAGCAAGCCATTTTGGTAGATTCAAGCAACTCCAAAAAAAAAAAACAGCTTTAATAGATTTTATTCCTTTATACCAAAAATTGGGCTTTATTTCGTTATGTATAATCATAAAATTATAATTTATCCACAAAGTTCTAATAATCAATTAAAATAAGTAGCAAAGTTTCTGAACACGTAACTTTGTGTTTTGTTTTTGCTCTGAAGTGAAGGGGCAAAGCGTGAATAAATTTTTTTTTCAAATTACTTAACTGGTTACTGAAGTACATAATCAACTCAATACATAATTTTAATATATAATCAACTCAATGTTTTTAAACGAACTTCTCAATCGGAAATATCCTTGAATACCACGTTGCTGCATCTTGTTAGATCAATATTAGTTAGTATCAAGTTACCTATTTCTACTTCTTGAATCTTGATTGAGTTTGTTACGTTAACAATAAAATTTTATCTTTTATTCACTGTGAAAATGCACGATTGCGAAATCGACACTCTTAAATCAGAACTTGAACATGAAAAGTCGTGCAGGTAAGGTTTTTCATCAGAGCTTTGAATGCTTGCTAAGGAATCTTTTTTTTGAGATATCTATTCAAAAAATATTTAATCATAAGGGAGGACACTGTAACTCAATAGTTTCTGAAAAAAGAGACTGTTACATACAGACAGGCAGACATACAGGCATACAGACGGACAGACAGAAACTACAAGGGCGTAGTTTGACTAGAGAACCAAACTTCTTCAAACCAGCCAGAATTTAATTTTCTTACTATAGGGAAACAGCAATCTGGCAGAAGAGTGACTTCGAGAAGCAAATCGAAACCGTGCAAGAAGACCTTCGCAAGAGCGACTACCCCTGGGACCACGACGACGATCTGCAGAACGAGAGCTCCAGGCACAAGCTTCTTCTAGAAGCTACCGAGCAGCTGAGGGCGGAGCTGCCGATCTGGAGGGAGAAGTTGAAGAACGCTAAGGTTTGCGGGCCAGGTGAATATTTCAACTTTGTTTTGATAATTACTACACCTCAAATCCGCATTTGTAGAGTTCCGTGGTCAAACCCTTTATAGTTCCATGTCCATGAACGTCCTAAGCCCGTCATAAGTGTCACGAAGCTGAAATCTTGTATACGTACGTAAATATATTTTTGGAAAATCATCTGAACTAACTAGACTTTATTGGTTCTTGAGTTACAGACGACTAAAATGTTTAAGTAATATACCTATTTACCTATACCGGAAATCAGCAAAAATAACTTTGATTAGAAAATTAGCTACTAATATTTACGGTGACGGAACCCAGCACTGAGCACGGTCATGGTGTTTATGAGCGCATATACAATATATATCTATTGGTTATTTGCATACATCGTCATACACTTTGAGATTCTTTATTTTACAGATTGCAAGCTGAAGCACGACGATCTGAACATAAACTTGGATATTCTTACTCCAGTAAGTACCTATTTCTAAAGCAGGACGCAGCACCATACTTACGAAATTTGAGTGATGTTTGCCTAAAAGAACGGGTAGGCTGTATCAGGGACGCAGACGCAGCGGAGTCTAATGCGTGCTCAATGTGGTTGGGATTCCTGCGCTTGGCTCAACCTAACGCGTTTCCTGTGGAAACAAACACGTTCCGCCGAGGTCAAGGCGGGTCGTCGAGGGCCGGAATCTCTCTCTCTATCTATTGAGCTCATGCACGCCAGTATTATACGTTATGTATCGCACCGGTGGCACCTAGTAGAGCAGTCGTCAAATTTCCGCCAAAAACCACACCTTTGCGAACTCTACAACTTCCAATGGTCATAAGTATGAGTATTATGTATCACACCTACTATAACGTCGTGAGTTCTGTCAAACGCGGCCACTCGAATCGATCAATATACTGGTGAGTAATTACTAAATAAACACAGCGCGCGATGGTAAATTTAGTTCATGATGCGCCGTAGGTACTGTGCGCGATTTACAGCACCATTTCCGCCAGCGACACGAGTTGGTAATGGATTCTTTCCTCTAAACAATGGTAATGAAATATTGCCGGTAGATGCTATACTTTTAAAGTTATAAGCGATCTTGCCATAACATATTTCGTTACATTTGTTTTTTGCAAGTGATCCCCTGCTGACCGAATTCAAAGATCGACGAGTCTTCAACCTTGGCTATATATACATCACCTGCTTTACAGCGCTGCTAAGGTCGTAGGCACCGAACGCCGCAAAATGCCTACGGACGCGTGGGTTAACTTTAAATGACGATATTCGTTATGGAGAGAATGCTCATTAGAGCAATTTATGCATAACAAATATAATAATATCCGATATATCTAGTTGTTAAAATTCGTATTTTTAACTAATAATGATTTTAGGCTGAACTTCTGCGCACCGTGAAGCGGTTCGAGAGAATCAAGACTGACCTGATCAGCAGCCTTCGCAGCAGGGAGTGGCGTCTAGATTCCGAGTCTAAGGTAAATTGTGCATTTAACTGGTTGTCCGGTTCGAAGGACCATTCGAACATCTTATTAATCACTCCTTTCTTCTTATCATAATTGCAACTAAAGAAATCTACTTTTAATTTGAATTATTCCTTTACGGTTAAGTATTTTATATTTAATAGTTTTATAACAATTCTGAATAGTTAGGTATTTTAAGAAAAACTGCTTTAGGGTTAACTACTTAATTATTTATTGCAACAAATGAAGAAAATAATGAAAAATGAAATGAAAATTAGGAAGTCTATCACACCTTAATTAAGAGGATCCTCATTTTAAAAATATTTACTCTGACGTTGAGTTGCGTCCAAATTAACCGTGTTTTTTACATGAACAAACTATTTTTTGACGATGCTTTAGCTCCAGTGATTGGGATCCTACAAATATCTTTTTAAGGACCTTTTATCCAATAAAAAATTATTCTTTATATCTCGACCCATAAATGGAATTAACGCAAATAGTTGAAGGTAATTTGTTTTTAGTTGTTCGTGAGAGTGAACGACCAAAGAACGTATCTACAGAACGAGCTGATGATCTGCCATAACAACATCATGAGACTGCAAAGAAACGGGGCGTATTGGCAGTAAGTATTACCTTATTTATGAAGATTAGGTTGTTAAGGTTTTGTGCTACTTGCATTTATCGTGTTCCCGCGATCTCGAATCACCAGATTCACAGAATAAGTAGATAATAGCCAGATCGTCGGTCCACCTTCTGGGAGGTCTAGGAACTCTTTGCTTTCAGGTCCGCATAAAACTAAGCGTTTTGGACATCCTGGGGAAGGCCTTTGTCCAGCAGTGGACGTCTTTTCGGTTGATATGATGATAAATTAAGTCTACTTATCGAATTTGTTTGTAATTTTATGACTTAATAGGTTTCTGGTCTAGGCCAAGTATTTTTGTCTTTTAGATAATCCTGAACCTCTAGAAGCTTTAGACATCATCGATCCCCTTTTTTTAAATGATTCCATTAACCATTTTGTACATTCTGATGCACATCAGCTAAACAAGTACCATGTACCCTTAAACTTTATGTTAATCTTAAAACTATTAGTTCGAGTAAACATTGTAGTTGATCGTCGCTGCGGGTACTATGTTCCAGGCACGGGTCCCGACGGGCTGACGAGCGAGTCTTGGACCCAAAGCGAGGACCTATCAAGAGGGTCCTAGGCCGCGAGCGACTGCCGCCCATCGCCACCTAATTTTACCGTTGGACACCAATAAAGTACCTTTGGATAACCAAGGTACTAAATACCTTTGGAATACCCATGGTACAAAGCTAGTACCTTTGGATAGCAATGGCACTAGTTCCTTTGGGCAGCAGTGCTACTTAACACCTTTGGGCAGCAGTGCTACTTAACACCTTTGGGCAGCAGTGCTACTTAACACCTTTGGGCAGCAGTGCTACTTAACACATTTTGGCAGCAGTGCTACTTAACACCAGTGCTACTTAACACCTTTGGACAGCAGTGCTACTTAACACCTTTGGATATCCAGGGTATAAGTACCTTTGAAAAACCCAGGGTACAAGTACTTTTGGATTTGCCATGGTACAACTTACTGTCGGGTAGCAGTACTAGCAGTGGTAGGAGCTGCAACGAATAGATCCAATGGGCGAATGAACGTAAGATAATAGTACAAGCAGGTTTTGGATTTGACATATTGCACTCACACGATCACAGGTGCAGTGTTTCCTGGAATTGGGGCCGGACATATTTTGCTGAAGGTGCCAATTGGTAGCCGACTGCACGCAGCACAGCAGACGACGTGTCGTCGCGACACTACTGGTTTCTATGTATTTCTATGAAATTCCCTCCGTAGCTAGCGACACGTCGCTTTCATACAAACATAGAAACCAGTAGTGTCGCGGCGACACGTCGTCTGCTGTGCTGCGTGCAGTCGGCTACATACTGACACTTTGACTCTGCAGACCGACGTTGTTCAATATTCTAATCAAAAGTCTAGAAGTGACCCCCTGTCAATTCTATGTTAGTAGATTTAGAGATAAATAAATGTAAAGTTGGCTAAGTCCGGTAGGCACTGAAACGGAAAAATTGCTTATTTTATTTTATTGTGGATTTATTAATGTCTTACATGTATCTTGTGATAATGCATACAATTTTACGTCTTTTGAGCTATTAAACGAGCGTTAATAAGTTCAAATAGTCAAAGAAATTAACGAAAAAACCATTTTATGTTTTATTTTTATTGTTAAATGTTCTCTAAATCTATAAAGAATTGACAGGTGGTCACTTCTAGACTTTTGATTAGAATATTGAACTACGTCGATCTGCAGAGTCAGCAAAAAATGTCCGGTCCCAAGCGTTCCTGGAACACTGCGAGGTGACATAAGGCCTAGGTGCTTCGTTCCATTCATTCGGCCCTTGTGAATCGACCTACTGTACTGTTGATACCTTTGGCTAGTAATGTACTAAGTACACTCGGCGGCAAAAATATCCGCCCACCCGTCTTTTGTCCATAAAGTCTTAACAAATGTTACTTCTTAAACCATACAGTAACTTCAAGAATACTTAATCAATTTGAATGAGGTTTGTAGTATTTTGCAGCTAATTACCTTTGGTCCAAAATTGCGTATAAAAATTCTTTCAAAGGTCGTACTTCTCCTAAAGAAGCCCAAAAGATCCGTAAATCACCTGTTCGTAGTAAATTATTGCATTTTGCGCGATATGAATTTTAAGTGTCATTTTGAAATATAATGCAACTTTTAGGATTATTATTTGTAAGTCATTTTGGACCTAGGGTAATTAGCTTTAAAACACAATAAACCGCATTCAAATTAGTCAAGTATTTTTGACGTTACTTACGGTTTAAGAAGTACAGTACAATTTGACGGTTTAAGAAGTAACATTTGAGCAAATGACGGGTGGGCGGATATTTTTGCCGCTTAGTGTACTTTGGGAATGTAGGTACGCGAGTCTTTTAATAACAATAGTACAAAGTTGTTGGATAGCAATGGTATTAAATACCTTTAGATAGCCACGGTACTAAATAAATGCCTTTTGGTAGAAATAAGGACCATCGAAGGGATTAATGTGAAATGTTTTACTATAAAGATAAGACCGACTAGCTAATTATCGTTAATTGGTATATCGAAGTTATATCTTTGGACGAGTTTTGGATAAAACTGCATAGTCAACGTCAAAAGTAGATACTCACTTTTGTACTTTATCGCATTAACATATTTAATAATAAATAAATAAATATCAGGGACAATCTCACACAAATTGGCCTAGTCCTAAACTAAGCTCTAGGCTTGTACTATGGGTACTAGACAACGATAAACATACTTAAATAGAGAAATACATACTTAAATACATAGAAAATATCCATGACTCAGGTACAAATACTTGCGCTCATCACACAAATATTTGCCCATACCGGGATTCGAACCCGGGACCGCTAGCTTCGTAGGCAGGGTCACTACCAACTAGGCTAAACGAGTCACAGCTTGTTTGACATTGCTAACGAGGCTGTATAGCGACAAGGTACAAAAGTGTGTCTACTTTTGATGTTGACTGTACCATTGGATGGCGATGGTCGTAAGTAGTTTGGTATGGTTTGGTACAAATAATTTTTGGTTGAAAACGTACCAAAAATAATATTGGAGAGCAATTTTATCACGTATATAGGTATTTGATATATATAGCATCATGCATGTGTTCCGTAGGATGGTAATTGTAGAAAACGTGTTCATATAACGTCAAGTTTGAACTGTTCTATGAAAATAAACAAGAGAAACCTAGTATTTTCCTAGTTTATAAAAAGTATATGTTTATTTCATATTAAGGTAATGGTCCACTATATGTTACTTAGATGCTAGAATAGAACTGAAAAGAAATATTATTTCCTAGAGTTTCCACCTCGCTAGTAAAACGAGTAAAGGTATACAATAAATGTTTTATTTACATAATATATTACACCGTAGCGGTAGGCAATATTAATGTTACATATCTAAATGTCGAATAAAGGATATGTTGAACGTTTTTAGTTTCAATTCCTCGTGTTTCTGTACCTGGCGGGAGAGTCCACCATCGCCGACAAATACTCGCTCTCGGGGTCCGGGTACGACTCGCGGTAAGCAGAAGCTGAAAATAAAATGTAGTTCAGCTGAATACGGAGTCATCCGTCACAGTCTACGGCTCAAAATACGCCTTTTCCTCAATCTACGCAATAATTTCATCATAACTGCACTAAATATTGAGAACAAAGCGGCACTTTTCTGCTCTAGAGCAATAAAGTTTCATACAAATTTCATTTCTGCACTGTTTTGTTTGCTTCGTAAACCGTGGGACAAACGGACTCGACTTGGGACTTTTTATCAAGTCGGACATTAAGGAATTTACTATTGCCCTCGTGCTTTTAGAGCCCTCGCTATGGCTCGGAGTTCAAGTCAGCGCTCGGTGCAAATAAACGAGTTTCTGTTTGGAGCAACAACTGGTGTGTAGTACTGACGGTGCGCGCAGCGGCGGCGGTCGGCGCGCAGGCGCAGCGGGCGCGGGCAGGCGCACACGTGCCCGCCCGCCACGTTCACGCACGCGTGCTCGCAGCCGTCCACGCCCAGCGAGCACTCGTTGATGTCTGCTGAACATACGCAGACTAAGTTATTACTTTTCCACGTCACCTGTACGGCTAGCACAAGTTGCATTTTCTCGCTTATCGCTCAATTAGTCTCTTTCGTTGCTGATTAGAGCGGAAGGTGTTGTAAGGTGCTTCCGAACGTAATGGTGGTTGAGTCTGTGGGCGAGCTGGGAATGACAGAACAGAATACACGCTTTTCCAATAAACATGTAACTACGAGTTTTATTCAAGTGATCCTCAAATACAACATGGTGGCAGCGGTAAAAAGATTATAGTAACGTTAAATAAAGTCAGTATAGTACAAACATTCAGAGTTGCGAGAAAGCTGTTGTTAAATCAGTTTAACAAAGATGGGGCTCGAGGGCGAGAAAAAAGAAGAGGAGAAAGAATCAGGTAAATCTATGAAAATTACGGTGCCGGGACCGTTTACATTTGTTCCGGAGGAATGGCTGAAGTATAAATCCCGATTCATAAGATATATGAGCATAACAGGAAACGACGCTTGTAAGGAACAAGATAAAATCGACTGCTTATTGTATTGTATGGGTGAGAAAGCAGAAGATATCATCGTTCAATTTGGGAGTAAGTTAGAGAGTTACGATGATTTATTAAAGAAGTTTGACGATTTCTTCTCGCCAAAACGAAATATTATCTATGAACGGTACAGATTCAATAGTAAGATTCAGAAAGAAGATGAAAGAGTGGATGATTTCATTACAGAACTACATAAATTAGCGTCTAATTGTGAATTTGGGTCATTGAAAGATGATTTAATCAGAGACCGATTAGTGATTGGTATCAAAGACAAAAAAGCCAGTGAAAGGATGTTACTAAAAAATGACTTGACCCTCAGCGAAGCTACTTTAATGTGTAGACAAGCAGAAATGCAGGAAGAAGGCAAGGAGATGTTGGAAAGAAAGGAGGTGGAAATAAACAGAATAAGGAATGACAAATCAGCTAATAACAATTGCTGGTTTTGCGGGCAAGAGCGTCATCAAAAGGAAAAATGCCTAGCGGTCAAAGCGGTGTGCCATAATTGCCAAAAAGTGGGACATTTTGCAAAGCTGTGCCGTTCCAAATCAGTAAGGAAAGTAGAAGTTAAAAGTGTGAAGGATTTCCGAACGACAAACAGGGACTTGTGCTAGCCGCCCAGCTCATAAATGACTTCTTTGTCGCTTTAAATCTGCGTGCAAAAGTCCACTTTACCCGCGCGTGGAAAATGGAATGTTGTAGCCGTGCTGCGCGGAGGGCGGCACTGCGTGAACACGATCACTGATGCAACGCTCGTGCAATTGTTGCTACGATGAGGTGAAAAATTGTTTCGCACGGCAGCAAACTTACGTGCCTTTGAATTCCTCGCTACGCTCAAGATCTTATTTTTAACCTCCGCCACGCTCAAGGATCAATTTTAGAATCGTTCGCTTGCTCTGGAGCCAATACGAGTACGTACTGGGAAACAAGTTCGTAGTCTGGCCCATTTCACGAAAGCTTGTAACTAGTTTTTCAAATAGAAGTCTCTGTTTAATGCATATTGTTAGAAAGAGATTTCCGGTTGTATTACAAGTTACAAGGTTTCGTGAAGTGGGCCCATGGTACAGCGCGGCGTGTGTGTGTGTGTGTGTGTGTGCGCGTCACCGAGGCAGCGCGCGCCGGCGGCGAGCGCGGCGAACCCGCGCGGGCAGCCGCAGCCGTAGCCGCCCGCCGCGTTCACGCACGTCTGCGTCGCGTGGCACTCGGTCTGCGCTCGCGCACACTCGTCGATGTCTGCACACAAGGACTACATTCATTCACTTTTTCCTCATTAATATTATAAAGAGGAAAGATTTGTTTGTTTGTCTAACCTAACCTACGTATAGCAATTCAAATATATTTTTAATTTTAAATAGCTCCAGCATAACATATATTTCGGAAAAATGAAAATTCGGACAATTGAATATTTGAAAAAAATATTTCGGAATATTTGGGTATTCCACAAAACCCCGTTCATTTTGTGAAATCGGCCATCTTGTCCAGAGGGCCTCGCGATGTCCCTTGCCCACGTCAAATGTAGGTCGCCGCCACTGATCGGGGGCACCCGGAGTCCCAGACAGTGAACGTGTTAATCAGGACCTTATATTATATCACAAACATTACGTAGGAAGAAGAAGAAGAAGATATACTTTTATTCACTACATGAAGACACACAAAAATAAAAAGGTAAAACTAACACAATTACAATAAAGAAGCACGTGTTGTGTGTCCCCGCGGTAGTGAACCGGACGCTGGCTCAGCATCATGCTGAGGTGTCACGTGTACACCTACAGCGCTGATTTTCAGCCAGTACCGATTGTGACTCACGGAACGCCGCACAACGTGACTACATATCGCATACTTGTAAAACTATATGTGAATAAATAAATAAATTTAGTGACCAAAAAAAATATATATATATATATATACAAAAACATATATACAAAACGTAGGCGCTACAATTTAACCAAATTCCAAAGATTATCCATTGAAATCGTTGTCCATTTTATCGATTTGTATACATGTCTACCTATTTTTGTGAAAACTGTAGACTTCAGGCAAACGGTAATTGCAAATTGCAAAATGAATGAATGAAAAGTTTTTTGTAAAGTGGTCAGAACTGACCGTCGCAGGCCTGCGTGGAGGCGTTGTGCGTGTGTCCCGGCGGGCAGGGCCCCTGGCGCGGGTTCGGAGCCGCCGCCACCGGGAACACCGTTGACTGAATTGGAACTGCAACAATAAAAATAAAAAAAATATCAGGGACAGTCAAGGTTATAAATATGTATACACTTTAGTGCCTTGTCACTTTAATCGCTGTGACATTCATATATGGCAGTTTTAACATGACATTAAATAGACAAGGTACTAAAGTGTATACATATTATTATTTATGACCTTGATTAGACAATCACACACAAATTGTCCTAGTCCCAAATTAAGCACTAGGCTTGTAATATGGGTACTAGGCAGCGTTAACTTAAATACAAGGAAACATTCATGACTCAGGAACAAATACTCGCGTTTAACACAAAATATTTGCCCATACCGCGATTCGAACCGCTAGCTTCGTCGGCAGGGTCACTACCAACTAGGCTAACCGCATCGTCAAAAATCGAAACGTATTCATTGTTGAATTATTCATTTGGTAACTATAAATGTAATGCATATTATTATTGGTCTGAAAACCAATTAGATTAAAATATGAAAATGGAAAAAGTACGCATACTGTCTAATTGTAAAGTACAATCTTAGGGTTCTTACCTGATTGGGTATAAAAGTCTTCTCCGCCGACAACCTCCGGTTCAGATTCGAAGGTGGCTTCCGGCAAGAAATTATCCTGAACAGAGCAGACATTTATCACACAGCAGCAGAAGAAATCTAAAATATGGTCAAATCAAAATAACAATTATTAATTGACGGTTTAGCCTTTTCAACACGATTGACCGCAGGTTCACCGGTAAAGACGGATAAATCCGTCAAGGTTGACAGCGCAAAATATACCTTTACTGTGCCCATGGGTGACATTCGGGTAGCTTTCCAGCGATCATTGGTGTGTTTCCAATTTTGTATTTAACATGGCGTGGAAAAATTAATTAAAAAAAAAAAAAAAAAACATGGCGTTCAGAAGGTTAAAAAATCTATTAAGGGGCACATATCGACTATGGAAGTATCAATAAAGGTAAAGACACTGCCGTCCCCGACCTTTATTGATACATCCATAGTCGATATGTCAAAGGTATCTCCTATTGAACATGTTTACATTAGTCTTTTATTTAACTTCTGATTTAACGTCTAAGGACTGATCTGATGATGGAGTCGGAAGGTGGCACCGGATCTCCGCTGTTCTTAACGTAGGGCCACCCAGATCAGATTCTTTAGGTTAGGTTAGTTAGATACAATATGAATCATATCGACTATGGAAGTATCAATGAAGGTATAGGACACTACTAGTGTACTGATGTTATACCGTCATATTTTCTTCATATAAAAATGACTAGTATACATCTCTGATCATATTTCTATCTTATGTAATAGTGGCCTTATGTCGGATTTCACCAACCACTTAACAGATTAGGGTGTTAACAGCTGTCAAAATGTATGAAGTAACAGTCGATTAACATTTAACATCGTATGGTGAAATTGGTACTTAGTACGGTATCGATAAGCAGACAATGACTGTGCAAAACAAGTACAGTCAAAACATAGTTTGTTCCAAAAATGAATTTTTAAATATTTTTTTTAGTTTGACTTGGTAGCTAGAGGTAAAGGCAGATACTGACATCTTCAGAGCCCCCGGCGCCGCCCTCGCCGCTGGAGAATACTTCGTTGTCCGGAGGAGCGCCGGCCGCGGCGCACTTCGGCAGGCCTGGACACTTCCTTAGCTGCACAACAAAGTCAACACTATTACAACACTAAAAATCAGGCGGATAAACAGACGACCGTGTACAAAAACACAGTTGCAACAATGAGCATAGTAGTATTAGTCGACACAGTAACGTAATTTTATTGTTGAGCTACTAATGCTACTATAGAAAGAGAAAGGCAATCAGATCGCGATCGAGATAGAGTCACGGCGGTCCAATGTTTGAATTTGACGCAATTAATTCCTTGTGACATATCGTTATCATTATGCTCCGAGTACTTTATATTTATTTTATTTATTTCGTATGCCATCAGATATAACATAATAACATCTTAATATTCAAATTCGTGTCCCCTTGTTTTGCAGACACTCATTTCATCGAATGTGTTGTTTCACCGAATTTTATTTTATCGAAAGCCGATTTCTGCTGAAACTATTGTTTTCAGGTTATCTCAAGCATGGGTTACGTAGGTTAGGTTAGACTTGTGTCCGCCAATAAATTATAACTTGCACGTGGAAATGCCTGTCGATGAAATAAAAATTCGGCGATGTAAAACATTCTATGAAATGAGTGTCGGTGATTCAAGGGCAAACCATTAAAATTACATGTAGAAGAAAGTCAGGGCTTTTACCCAATTACAGGCAAACACGGCTTGCGTATTACAATCGCTTCTGAGACGACGCTCAATAACTCAGTTAGGTACCTAATCACTTAATACTAAAGTCTAAGTAAGTACTACGTTAAAAAAAGGAACTCTAAAATGACGTGGGGCATTACTCTAAACTTCAAAATTCGAACTTCGTCTATTGCTATCCTTTTTGCTCTCGACGCGTAGCTAATTCGCAAGAAAGTGACGGGGCGATCCGAAGTTCGAATTTCGAAGTACAGAGTAATGCCCCTGGTACCTGAACGTTGTCCCCGGCGCAGGCGCCGCGCCGGCAGCGGCGCACGCGCGCCTGCGCACCCGCGCCGCACGTCGCCGAGCACGCCGCCCACGCGCCCCAGCCCGACCACTGCGGGCTCGCCTCCTGCCGACAACCACTCGGATAATAATAATCCAGCCTGTATACCGTCCCACTGCTGGGCACAGGCCTCCACTCACAATGAGAGGGTTTGGGCTATAGTTCCCACGCGGGCCCAGTGCGGATTGGGAACTTCGCACACACCGTCAAATTGCTTTGCAGGTGTGTGCAGGTTTCCTCACGATGTTTTCCTTCACCAAAAAGCTCATGGTAAATTTACAAATTATATTTCGCACATAAATTCCGAAAAACTTAGAGGTGCGAGCCCGGGTTTGAACCCACGACCCTCTGCTTAAGAGTTGGCAGGTCAAACCATTAGGCTACCACGGCTTTTTTTTTTCTCGGACTCGAATACCCACATGCTACTCTAGTACCTACCCCGCACACTGCAGACTACCTTAAATAGTCTCCACAAACTTAGACCTTAGTTGAGACTAGGTCAATTTGTGTCGCAAAAAAACAAATGAGTCGTAAAACATAGCGTCCTATGTTCATGGGCGTTTTAAAAAAAAAGTGAAAGAATTAAGAAATTTTAACTTTTTCCGGTTCGTCACGAAAATTAACGATAGGTACTAAATGTATGACTAATTTTCGTGACGCACTGGAAAAAGTTAAAATTTCTTAATTTTTTCCTTAACGATGTAAACTTTATAATTTATATATTAAAACACCCGCATATGTGGAAATTACACTGCCACGATAAGGAACAACTATCAAGTATAACTATCATTCGTAAATACCGTGGTCATATCGAAAGTTAATATTTACATATAAAGTTAAAATAGCGAAGTCCAAAATATCGAAAGCAATAAAATCGAGCGGTTATAATGCCTAAGTTTGAAATGTCGAAATTATTTATTGTTAGCCATAATGATAAGTACCCATAATGTTTTATTCCCATCACGTATCGATTGTCATTACATTACTAATTTGGTCATAATTTCGCGTAGTCATCATTTTTGAAATCCTAAAAGTTAAGACGACGACGAGTGTTAGAGTTGACCTGCTACAATTTAGCATAGTAATAGAATTCTGGCAGTAACTCGGCGTTTAGGAACTCCGAGCATTACATATATCAAGTTATCATTAGGACAAATGATAGGAACAAAAACATTATGTCAAGAGAAATTATGACTGTAGATGTTTTGACAGTTCGATATTGCTATATTAACTTTCGATATTCAAATATGTATCCGTGTAACGCTTCTTGAGATAGTAATTCATAATATTTGTACGTGATATTAAGTATACCTCGCAGGGCGGCATGTGGCACCTCCGCCGCTCGCTGCCCGGGCCGCGGCACGCTGACTTATCCAGAACCACTTTATCTGATGTCGTGTTGTCATCTTAAAAGAAATAAACCTTTCTAGATTTAGGATAGAATTCAACATAGACAGTATAAATTTAGCTAAAGCAGTAAAGAAACTACGAATAAACGTTCGAAACGTCGCACTCACACAGACGCACGTCTCAACCATTCGTCTCGACGCGATACGCGCCACTGACAGCACTGCCATGTCCGCTTAGGGGTCTCCATGAAGCGTGCGTCTGTGTTAGTGCGACGTTTCGAACGTCTGTTCGTAGTTCCTTTACTGCTTTAGCTATATTTATAGTCATCAAATAAACTTAAAATATTGTTGAGAAAATTATTGCAATTATTCTGAAAACGGTGGTTTCGATTCAATAAAACAACTCGCTCGTGAGGTTGCCGACGAATTGTTAATCGGTAAACTTTATTTATCCCTTGTAGGCATAAAGCAGACCTATGGCCAGCGGCTTCGGCGACGAAACATGCAACTAAACTCACAAGCCACGCAAGAAAATATGATTTTGATTATATATGTTGACGTAACAATCCAGCTCGCCGGGTAATTCATAGTCGAGCTGACGGCCGAGTTTATTTGTAAATGAACAGTCAAAGGCATACATATATATCTACACAGTCATCGCGTTCAAATATATGTATACACGACCTTATTGTTAGTGCAGGTGTGCAGTCATTTATAGCATCTTGGGAATGTATATATATTTATGACTTTGACTGAACATCCTCATGAAGGTCGCGGTAGACGACTGCAAGAGATTGAGCCCGACTCAGGGGCATTACTCTGAACTTCGAAATTCGAACTTCGGATCGATCGCTTTCACTTTCTTGCGAATTAGCTACGCGTCGAGAGCAAAAGGGATAGCAATAGACGAAGTTCTAATTTCGAAGTTCAGAGTAATGCCCCAGGTAGAGGCTAGTCGGCCAGCCCTCACTCACCCACAGTGGCGTCGTCGCCGGAGTAGCGACACGCGCGCGCGCGTGCCTGGCGCCCCACCCCGCACCTCACGTCGCAGTAGCTCCACTCGGACCACGCGCTCCATTTACCCGGGACTGAGGAAACAACAGGAGGATTAGTAGAAACATAAGTGTTGAATTTGATCGTTTTAAAGTCTGGTTTGAAAAACCATGTAAATTTGACAAATTAGTGAAAAGGTACAATATTGATAATTGTGAAGCAAGGTCTGCGATCTTCTAGACATTCTTGGTTCTCAGACCCTTATGGAACTAGTGTTCGATAGGTGTTGGCAACTACCTTGTGCCACAACGTTGTATGCTGGCACCCACCTTGTGCCACAACGCAGTATGCTGGCACCCACCTTGTGCCACAACGCAGTATGCTGGCACCCACCTTGTGCCACAACGCAGTATGCTGGCACCCACCTTGTGCCACAACGCAGTATGCTGGCACCCACCTTGTGCCACAACGCAGTATGCTGGCACCCACCTTGTGCCACAACGCAGTATGCTGGCACCCACCTTGTGCCACAACGTTGTATGCTGGCACCCACCTTGTGCCACAACGCAGTATGCTGGCACCCACCTTGTGCCACAACGTTGTATGCTGGCACCCACCTTGTGCCACAACGCAGTATGCTGGCACCCACCTTGTGCCACAACGTTGTATGCTGGCACCCACCTTGTGCCACGACGTTGTATGCTGGCACCCACCTTGTGCCACGACGTTGTATGCTGGCACCCACCTTGTGCCACGACGTTGTATGCTGGCACCCAACTTGTGCCACGACGTTGTATGCTGGCACCCACCTTGTGCCACAACGCAGTATGCTGGCACCCACCTTGTGCCACAACGTTGTATGCTGGCACCCACCTTGTGCCACGACGTTGTATGCTGGCACCCACCTTGTGCCACGACGTTGTATGCTGGCACCCACCTTGTGCCACGACGTTGTATGCTGGCACCCACCTTGTGCCACGACGTTGTATGCTGGCACCCAACTTGTGCCACGACGTTGTATGCTGGCACCCACCTTGTGCCACAACGCAGTATGCTGGCACCCACCTTGTGGCAAAACGGTGTATGCTGGCACCCACCTTGTGCCACGACGCTGTATGCTGGCACCCACCTTGTGCCACGACGTTGTATGCTGGCACCCACCTTGTGCCACGACGTTGTATGCTGGCACCCACCTTGTGCCACGACGTTGTATGCTGGCACCCACCTTGTGCCACGACGTTGTATGCTGGCACCCACCTTGTGCCACGACGTTGTATGCTGACACCCACCTTGTGCCACGACGTTGTATGCTGGCACCCACCTTGTGCCACGACGTTGTATGCTGGCACCCACCTTGTGCCACGACGTTGTATGCTGGCACCCACCTTGTGCCACGACGTTGTATGCTGGCACCCACCTTGTGCCACAACGTTGTATGCTGGCACCCACCTTGTGCCACGACGTTGTATGCTGGCACCCACCTTGTGCCACGACGTTGTATGCTGGCACCCACCTTGTGCCACGACGTTGTATGCTGGCACCCACCTTGTGCCACGACGTTGTATGCTGGCACCCACCTTGTGCCACGACGTTGTATGCTGGCACCCACCTTGTGCCACGACGTTGTATGCTGGCACCCACCTTGTGCCACGACGTTGTATGCTGGCACCCACCTTGTGCCACGACGTTGTATCTCCGGTGGCGCACGCCCGCGCTGTTCTCGGCGACGCAGATGTACTGCCCCGCCTGGCGCACCGACAGGCTCCACACACAGAGGAGACTGTTCCCCAACACTCGCTGTATTTTGCTGTCATTATCGCTTAATTGTTGTGTATCCTGCAAAAAAAACTAGTAGTAAGTTAGGTCAAATAGGCATCAGTACTTTTAATTGCTAATACAACCGGTAGAACAGGTTAAATAGGCAATTTATTATCTAACCGCCGCATCATAGACTTTACCTGTAAAAGTTTTTACAATCCACAACTGAGCATTTTATTGGAAATAGTTAAACTTCGACTAAAACTCTATACCCACTTGATTGTCCGTCCAAATTGTATCGACCTTGATAAGCAAATAAGGGCTGACACTGGTAACTCTAGTTACATAAAGCAAGGAAGCATATTTGACTAGTCCTGCCAGCCAATATTTAATGTATTATAATAATAATTAAAAATATTACCATCACTAATATCCCCATTCCCCAGTATCCTTACCTTTAACCAGGTAATCTTCGGCATCGGGTTACCGTCGACCTCGCATTTCAGTACAACGCTCCTCCGCAAAGGCACAACCCTAGTTTCCGTGATATTGTTCCCTACGTTGCCCGCAATGGACGGCGGTTTCTCGACAGTGACGTCGAACACGACCTCGGTAGTGCCTACTTTGTTGGTCATTACGCACGAATAGAGACCGGAGTCTTGTGTTTCTGTTTTATGTATGGTCTGCAAATTAAAAACAAACATTTTGTGATTTGTATATTTAAATGTGTGTTTGTTACTCGTACGTTGTACAGTCGTCATAAATATGTATACATTTAAGTACCTTGTCTTTTTACTGTCATGTTTAAACTGCCATTGAATGTCACAGCGATTAAAGTGACAAGGTACTAAAATGTATACATATTTATGACCTTGACTGTACGTAAAGCCTACCTAAATTAAGGACATTGGAAGTAGATTGCCAGGGACCAAAAGATGTACTGGTCATTTGAAGTTCAGGGCTTACCCAAAAGACGGATGTCGGACGATATGCTTGAATGACGGATGTAGGAAGGATGTGAGAATTGCTATAGTAGCATGCTGTCAAATAGTATATTCGTCCGAAACATTAAATGCGAATCTGCTCTTTCACTCTTCAGATTTTAGGCCGCTATTAGACTATCATAGAAATATGATCAGAGATGTAAGAGTCATTTTTATATCACATTTCTATGATAGTCTACCGCGGCCTTACGTAAACGTTAGAAAGGGGTAGACCAGACTTAACATGTAACATGAAGCTTTTATTTTGTGAATAGATACCCTGTTATTAAATAATTAATTTGTCCCGTTCTTCGTCGGGGTACGCTTGACCATGACCCAGATTCGGCCAGTCTGGTTATTTAGGAGCGACTGCCATCTGATCTCCACAACCCTTGTGACAGGTGTACCAAATCAATTGAATCATGGTTACACATCTTGCCACCTAAATGTGCAGGTTTCCTCACGATGTTTTCCCTCACCGTAAAGAGCATCGGTTACTATGGCGACCGCTAGGGGGTTCGAACTCGGTACCTCACAAACACGAGTCGACACCGCTAGTCACTAGGCCACCGAGACGCTCTTATATTATTATGTATCATAGGCCTAAGACAAGTATCATCATATCATTTGTATAAAACATCTATCTTTCTACTCAGTCGATGAGTAGCCGGCGAATTTACGTCGTCCGTCAATGTGGGTAAATGACATTCAACTGCCTGCACATTCATTTAGTCGCTGGTATCACAGCTGCTCGTCTGTACCCACCTTGACGGACGACGTAAATTCGCCGGCTACTCATCGACTGAGTAGAAGTGAACGACGATGTGTTAACAGAATAACATAGCTGAGGGGTATAAGATATAGAGAAATAATTATGAATTACCAAAGTGACGTTGTCGTCGGAGAGCGTCAGCCTGTCCGTGGTGACCACATCCGTGTAGGGGTGTCTGAGCCACGCCGCGCTCGGGACCGGCTCCCCCTCCACCGGACACGAGAGGGTCAGGGGCAAACCCACCCGGACGGATACCGGACGGGACGCCTCCTTTTGGGCTGGTGGGGGCACTTGAATACGAAAGAATTTAAATATCCGGTTCGAAGGACCAACTAAATGTGTTTATGAAATGTATGCGACCGTCAGAAGAATTTATCCTTATTATGATTGAGGAGCTAGTTCAAGTTGGTTGAGGGACCGCTATTCTTTTCTTTCTTACTTGTTCAAAGAAGTTTCGTCCGAGTCACCTTCTGTTGGTTATGCCTTGAGTTTTTATTTTAAAAAAAACGTTAAAAATCGTTAAAAATATCGATCTGTAACAATTTTTCCACCTCTGTTCGCATATTATGGTCGCGTTTATTGATGTGAAAAAAATGTAAATAAAACATCCGTCTCTCTCGCACTCACATACTTGTCAGAAAGTGCCCGATAGTTTATCCACAGCGATACACGCAATCATAAAGGTAGATCACGTCATACGGAGAGTCACGTGATCCACCAGTGACGCGATTGGTTTAAAAACGAAACGAATAGAAACGCTGGGTAGCGATGGGCATCTTGGCTAAGGGCTTGGTCGGTTAGCTATAAATGGGTTACCCAGTACGCGGACGAGGTAGCCCACGCTGGCCTGGCCGAGCGCGCTCCGCGCCACGCAGCGGTAGCGGCCCGCGTGCTCCTGCCGCGCCGCGCGCGCGTGCAGCGCGGAGCCGGGCTCCGCCGGCACCAGCGACTCGGCGCGCAGCCTGCCGCCACCGTCAACATAGAATAATGTGCATACAGGAATATACCATAACATATAGTCCAGCCTATATACGTCCCACTGCTGGGCACAGGCCTCCACTCACAATGAGAGGGTTTGAGCTATAGTTCCCACGCGGGCCCAGTGCGGGTTGAGAACTTCGCACACACCGTCAAATTGCTTTGCAGGTGTGTGCAGGTTTCCTCACGATGTTTTTCTTCACCGAAAAGCTCATGGTAAATTTACAAATTATATTTGGCACATAAATTCCGAAAAACTTAGAGGTGCGAGCCCGGGTTGGAACCCACGATCCTCTGCTTAAAAGTCGGCTGGTCAAACCATTAGGCTACCACGGCTTTTCACCATACCTTAAGATAAGATAAGATAATTTATTGATAAAAGAATATATTTTACATGTCAGATTTAGCTTAAAACATTTGTATACAGTCAGTTTCAATTTAAAAATACATTTTCAATTTAAGTAATATTTTTTACATTTTGGTAAAACTGCAGATATAAAATTTAATTCATAATTTAAACTGTTCATAAAACTATACAGTTAAAGCGATCCGCCCTCGCTTCGGTTAATATAAGTCAAAATAAGGCCAATAACAATTAGTTATTTGAAGCAGTATAGCATAGAGTGCAGTGAGGATATTTTAATGACGTCATTGGTAGCGCCATCTAGTGGGCCCTACCACGATACACCATTTTACACCGCCCCAAATGAATAAAATATGTTCAAAGTACCGATTTCAGTGAAATTTGCAACGTAGGGGTACTTACGGGGGCGAAAATCGATCTAGCTAGGTCTCACATCAGGATAAATTTAGTTTAATCCGTATTTTCACGCAAAAATATTATTGTTCGTAATTTCGATGTGGCCGCCGCCGTCTGATTAGACTAATGGTTAGAGTGTTGGCCTACTACGCCAAGACTACGGGTTCGAAGCCGAGCTATGGAGCGGTTTTCTTTTTGTTCTTTTTTTGGGTAAATCTTTTTTTATTGTTTTTGTATAGAAATCGATGAAAATTCGGTTTCGACCCGACCGACGACGCTCGGTCTCCCACATACTTGATATAAATATGAGAAGTAAAGAAGTAAAATGAAAACTAACCTTAACGGGAGGCCATCTTTGAACCAATACACTTCCGGCATGGGGTTGCCGTACGGGTGGCAGTGCAGGAAAAACGCCTGACCGGATATAACCTCCAATGTTGTCTCCGTAGCCGTTGAATTCGAATTTTGAAATAACGTTTGGAATATTTTAGGGGGTTCTGAAAACAAAAATATGGTGAAATTACTTTTGCCATGTATCCCCACCAAACCAAAAATATGTTCAGCAGTAAATCTAAACATGTATGGAAAGTTAATGCTCCCAAAATGAATTCAATTTTTAGCAATTTTTTTGCTAATATTGTCCTGTAGAGATAGGATTAAAAAACGCAACAAAATTAACAAGAAGTGATCTCAACTCAGCACATGTACCTAGTTATAATTCCCGTAGTGGTATTGTGTTGTCAAGTTTATGGTTTCCTATCTGTTTATATAGATCACATTTTACACACCTAACACATCTGGGTGTGTAATATTTTGCATAACAACAAATGTGCTAATTTTCATTTTGCGTAACACGAATAGCATAATTTCGATCGGTATAATAATCAAATGATATAAAAACAAAATGCATAACCACAAAATTCATAATTGTTCGAAACATAATGATCATTAGTCATAATATGTAGTGGCATAATAAACAAATAGTATAATAGTCACCTCATATAAAGGTTTACATGTATAATATACATTTGGTATAAGCACAGAGAGCATAATGCTAATTTAACTAATTTAGCAAAAGTAATCATTGAGTTTGATACACATTCTGTAATCTGATATTATATCACCTGATCATTATTGCAAACATGTTTATTGATTTTAATAGTTATACTCAATGTATATTATATCAAATGCCATTATTCCGTATAAACGTTATACGAAATGTTGTTACGATAAATGAGTGTTAATTATTTGACCGTTATGCTAAAACAATTTTGTTTTTATGCCAAACGTTTATTAAACATTTCGTTAGAAATTATGCAAAATGTTTTTAGACTGATTGAAACGCACCCAACACATCTACCTTGATTCTCTTGGCATGGGTCCCGCCCTCGTTGCTCGCGACGCACGAATAGCTCCCGGCATTACTCGAGTTCACGTTGTTCAGCGTCAAATCGGCGTAGCTTACGTCTTCACGGTTCTCACTGAGGATCTCTCCGTTTTTGATCCATCGTATCGTAGGAATAGGCTCGCCGGTCGCGTTGCAGGATATCCTTACGTTAGTGCCCAGCTGAAAATAAATACCTATAGTCAATAGAGAACTTGTAAAAGTTTAGACTTACCAAGGTTCGCTCGTTCACTCATGCAAAGGGCGGTAGAACATGTGCTATAGGGAAAACAAACTTAAACAAGCACAAAGGTGACAAAGGTGCAGGGTCCGACTGGATCGTGACCACCATGTTTCTCGACAAACAGCAGTGTTTGCACTGGTGTATTTCGGCGAGGGAATAAGACATGTGGAACGTAGTACCATTATGAAGGCATACCATCTTAGTCTTTAGAGTTGGCAACGCATTTTGCAATCTTGAAATTGCAGTTCTATGTCTCTGAGGTGATTAACAGAAGGGATCGAACAGATTGTAAAGCCATAAGGAAATGCGCGGGGTTATGAATTGATGAATTATGCCGTGGGTAGGTCCTGGGTTGGTGTTGGAAAAGTTTCAAAGCTTACCGTCAGACCTGTGAGTTTCCCTTTTCCCTGTTTTCGCTCTATTATATGTGTCATACATCGCTTCGCTTCGCTCCGGGTAATATTATGTAAATAACCTTGAAACATTGTCTAACTGATGGTGAAAACCGCACTAAAATCTGATACGTAGTTTGAAAGATCTAAACGAACATACAGAGGGACAGACCGCGGGAATTGACTTTGTTTTATAGTATCTAGTGATGTCTCGACATTTAATTTTGAAGATGTTCCTCACCACAACCTCGGCCGTGTCCAGCAGCCCCCCGGCCCCGGCGTCGACCCCGCCCCCGGCCCCGCGCCCCGCCCCGCCCCCGGCGAGCAGCGTCAGCTCGCCGACGCGCGCGGGCGCCGCTACAGACACGCGGTACACGACGCGCGCCGCGCCGGCGCGGTTGCGCGCCGAGCAGCGGAACAGCCCGCCGGAGACGGAAGACACGTTGGTGGACAGAGTAGAGTCTCTTAGTTGCCAGTTGGTGTTACTGTAATATAAAATAAATAAGGTGCCAAAGTCGCACTAGATGCTTACGTGGACTCCTGTACACTCTCCTCATCGCTCGTCCGTCTTTTATTCGTCTACGCCTAGGGATAAGGATTCAAATAAACTTCAACATTTATTTAGTTCCTATTGATTCTATTAATATAAAATATCAATGAAACTTTAAGAAAAAGAAACATGTTTTTAGGAGTTTTTGCAGTACAGTTTTAAGGAAAAATAACGCAATTTTAGAATAAAATTGTCACTTTGTGGGTTTAGAACATTAAGGTCATCACTGAAAGTCTTAACAATCAAATACCAATCACTATATGTACAGAGGATAATATCCTGGGGATATCCCTATACCGCTGAGATATATCAGCAGTATTTACAAAATATTTTTTCACGTAGCTTCCTAAAACAAAGATAAAAACGTGAAGATTAGACGATTCGACAATGCGGTTAGCCTAGTTGGTAGGGACCCTGCTTACGAAGGTAGCGGTCCCGGGTTCGAATCCAATAAGTATGTTTATCGTTGCCCAGTACCCATAGTACAAGCCTAGAGCTTAGCTTGGGAGTAGGTCAATTTGTGTGCGATAGTCTCCTGATATTTATTTAATCCTTACTTATAAGTCCATTTTATTTCCGGCTTCGGCGATCCTCTGGCGTTACATTCCAGGGACGCGCTCATTCCTTCCTTCAGTTGTACGTCGAGCAAGTCGAACTCAGATATAAAAGGTGGCACTGCAACAAACACACTCCTACGTACAGTCGAAGTCATAAATATGTTTACACTAGTACCTAGTCACTTTAATCGCTGTGACAATTTCATATGACAGTTTAAACACGACGTTAAATAGACAAGGTACTAAAGTGTAAACATATTTATGACTGTACACGCACTCCGTTTCCGTACATACCTATTCAATGATACCATTATGAACTATATGTGAACTTACATCAAGCGTTTCAACTTGACCCGATAATAAAAAAAAAATTTCTATTACAAGATTAAAACTAAGAAAGCAAAATGCAATTAAAAACATATTTAAATATACGAAGTGAAAAGCTTGTTAAAAGAGTCTTTTTTAGATTTGAGCGATTACACACTGTAATTCTTAAGCTACAGTAGAACCATGTCAAGTTGTCATAGAAAGCTAATTTAATATATTTTTTCGACTTATTTTTGTCATTATGACAGGGTTCTACGATGGTTCAACAGTTAACGTCCGTGATGATACGTACCCAATACATTAAGACTGAACTGCCTGACAATCGTTCCGTGCTCGTTGCTCGCGACACATTTATACACTCCAGCGTGGTGCAGCTGTATGTCCATCAGTTGGAGCCGGTCTTTGTCTTCCCCTAGCATTGCTTTGGAATTGAACAGCCATTTTGTCTGAAATTAGATTTATTGAACTTTTATTTATTTTTTGATTTATTAAAATTTATTAAACTATTAAGAGCTATAGCTACATTCTGAATGCGTGGAACATTTTGTTAAAGAAGATAATAATATAAAATAAAATTAAAAACCTTGAAAACAACATAAATATATTAGAAAATAGCTTTAGAAGTCCTCAACTGGGAATATTTGACCTTGATAAAAAAAACGATAAAAGATATTTATTCAGTAAGTAGGCCGCACGGGCACTTTTACACGTCAAAATCTACCAGCGCTTCCCAAGAGGAGACCACTGCTGAGAAGAAGCGCCGCTTGATCTTTCCTTTTACTTTCCTGTAAGGAAGTCATTGGGGCACCCAGGCATACCATCGAAATCTTTCCTCGTGGCCCGCTATTGAGTATCGAGTACAAGTACTTAGTACTTAAATAATAGTGCAAATAAGCATTAGGATATTCAATATTATGGTAAAAAATATTATGACATTTACATCAGGGCAAACGTCGTTATGGAAAAAGATCATTATGACCAAAGTTATTATGGAATATACAAATAGGACAAAATATATTATGGATTCCAATATATGTAGACCCAGATGGCGCTTTATGTTATTATACATTGTGGGGAGCGTCTAAAATCTTAGATAGTACTAATGAGATTCTAGAAGTATCATGATGAGGCGATAAAAAATATTTTTACCAGCAAACATTTATTGTTTCGTCAAATGTATGATCTTACGGTAGCTTTCGGCTTGGCATCAACCGCACAGTCCATCCACACGTCCCCTCCCCGCACCGCCTCCAGCTCCCTCGCTCCCTCCCCCGCGAAGCTCGGCGCCCACTCCACCTCGAGTCTCAACCTCGCATACGCGGAGCCGACAGCATTGGTCACTACGCAGGCTAGCGACGATGAGTTAGAGCGAGAGATATTTGAGAAGGAGAGGGGACCTTGTTGTATTAGATTAGCATCCTGAAAAAAAAGTGCTACAACTAGTGACCCGCCCTCGCTTCGCTTAATATAAGTTAAAATATAGCCTATGTCCACCCTAAAAGTTCATTTTAAATATTGGTGAAAGAATTTTTAAAATCGGATGAGTAATTTCTGAGACTAACACATCCAAACTTACAAACTTTACCTCTTTATAATATAAGTGTAGATAACGTGACAGAAATTTGAAATCGTGTAAGATTCATTTTAACCTTGTGTTAATCGTTCTGGTATGAACAGAAATATTTAATTAAGTAGTCTATTCATTACCTTATGACAACCAACAACTTACAATTGCGTCGCCGCTATAGAAGTTCTATGTCAAATAAGTTTATGGAACATTTTACCGCGGAACGAAATCAACATTCTACTTATAACTGGCATAACTAAAATAACAGAATAAAGGTTATGACTGCTACGAACTTTTGTCATTTAAAACAATTCCTCTTAACTTAAAGAGTTAGGTGACAGTGTCAACAATTGAAATATAAATCGAACCTTATACCACGTGATGAGGTCGCTCCCTGAACTTCTGACAGGACACTCCGCGGTGGCATTTGTTCCTTCTAGAACTGTCACTGAGGACTCTGCCTCGTCGGCCTGCAGTCTCGCAGGCATGGCTGAAATTAAGGTGGTTGAAATGCGATTTGCCATAATTTTGATTTTCCCGAATATATATTTTTTTCAAGATTATTTAAAAGATCATTGCATAGAATTATGTTAGGTTTATTTTATAACAATCCTGAAAATTATACGGTTTCAAAAAAACCCTTTATGTCAAACGATGATTATGGCAAATGATAGATACATTATGGCATATGAATTTATGACAAACAATAGAGACCCCTAGGAACAGTATCACACAGTATCACTATTAATCATATACCTAGTGTAACCACTCTCTAATAAAACTCAATTGATGAATTGATCAGTCACTTAAAAAAAATTGCGCGTGCAGCACCGTACATGTCATAGAATTAAGTGAAACTTCTTCAACATTTCCGTGGCGTCGGAATATACTTATAGCTCTATTTCGACTCTTTCTCTTTCTCTCTACGTCATATCTTTCTTCTCTCTCATGTAACGAAATATGCCTAAACGTGACGCGTCCTTAAAATTTTACCCTCAATTCTCGTCCACTTATCGATTAACGAATCGCCGCCTAAGAAGTTTCATTTCAAAAATATGTTTCATTTAAATTTACTGAATCAACCACTGACAGACAGAATACTATCACCGTAAAGTTGAATTTCGTTCGCACCTCATACAACAATAAGGTCGATGAGATGGTGTCTGTCAATTTGCGACATTTTTATTTGATACGAAGATGTGTCAAAATTGAGACGACTTAGGCCGAACTAACGGTAAACTTCAACTGCGACAGTTTTGTTGACAACACCAGCCCTGTTCTTCGCTCGGCACACGTACTCGCCTCCCAGATCTTCGGAGGGCATCTTTATCGTCAGCGCTCCGTCTACACCGATCTCGTAACGACTATCTGAAATAATCAATAATTGTAACGGAGGACTACGATAGATGTAAAGTAAAGTAAAGATTTATTTATCAAAATAATTACAGTACAATAACAAAAGTAACTTTGACTCCACACTAGGCTAGGGCTGTATCGTGGCAGCCAAAAACAATACAAAGAATTAACGAGGGAATTGCGGTCTGTATTCTAGGAAGTAGGTACGAGTATATAATATAAATTTAAAGAGGGTATTCTAATGCTTACATGAATTGGTTTGAGAGAAGAATAACCAGCTGCAGAACTAAATTGGTAAGTAGTAAAAATGTGCGCAGGTGTATAGGTGTATGTGTAGGTGTATGACTATATGCGGGTGAGTGTGTGTGTGAGTGTGTGTTAGTGCAGTTTTGCGTGTGTGAGAGTATGAGTGAGGGGGTGCGGGAGTTTGCATCTAGTTGGTTGATGTCGCTCTTATCGCTATGTATGATATATTTCGTTATAGTATTTGAAGATTAAGCAGCTCAAGCGATATAAAGTATGACATTACGGCGCAGCAGAGTGAAGACCTCGTACCACACCAGATTTAGTTTTAAAAGTAGGTATTTGCGAGGTTCTCATTACACGTGACTCTCATGCCATCTGCTTTACAATTACAGACTAGTTTTTTGCGTTTCATTCCAGAATTGTAATGAGATATAACGCAAAAATTGTATTCCCGAGGGTTTCTAAAAAAATCTAATAAAAAGGAGCGTATAAATGCCTTGAAAAATCTTTAGTAGATACGAATTTTGTGAAAGGAAGGACAAAGTTAGTGTTTTAACTTATATATAGTAAAAATACCTTTATCAATATATACATCGTCTTTCATCCAATATATCTGGGGCTTTGGTTTTCCAATGGCTTTGCAGGCGACAACCAACATCAGATCTCTATCTGTAGCTATATAAGGTCCGGTATAGTTGTCTTCAAGAATTTGCGGCGGTTCTAAAATAAATGGGAACTAAGTATCATGCATGACAAATTGATCATGAGTAAAATAAATTTTACAGCGAAGAAATTTAACCAGTCTTTGAATGGATTTGGATCTATCATCTACGTCTCCTTCTAAATGTACGAAAAATTAAAGTAAAATAAACGTGTTGAAATTTTATCCATCTTCAAAAGGGTATAAACCTTCGTCTCCTCCTCCAAATATTAAGCTCCATAATCAATAATTCCGATCCTAATTGGACTATTACAACTCACTGGATATTGGTCTGACCTGGGCCCTTAGCCAAGATGCCCATCGCTAATGCTGGGGCCACACTAACGTCTATCGCCTTATGCATACTACGCATAAGGCGTTGAACGTTGATTTTTAACGGCGTTTCTCGTTAGTGTGGCCCCAGCATAACTAGCGTTTCTATTCGTTTCGTTTTTAAACCAACCGCGTCATTGGTAGATCACGTCATACGAAGAGTCACGTGATCTACCCGTGACGCGATTGGTTTAAAAATGAAACGAATAGAAACGCTAGTTAGCGATGGGCATCTTGGCTAAGGGCTCAGTACACATATTATTAACAACTTACAACATCCTTAATGAGTAATAATTATAAATACTTACCATCGACGTGTACATAAAATATTTTCCTAGCAACCCCGGCCAAGTTTTCAGCCAAGCAAGCATACTGCCCCTCATGTTTGGACTCCAAATTACTAATGTTTATACTTCCGTAATCGTTAAAGCTGTAATAGAATTAATAACATGAACATGTCTCTCACCTGGCCCCCTAGCATGCATGGACTCTTTTGAACACACGGAACTCGTTCAACATTATTTTTATAAGTAAGTTATCAGTGCGAGTTTAATAAAAATGAAAAGGGTGTCATAATAATATTTATTTTTTAAATATACTTATTGATACAAAGCGAAGAATCACCAACCTTATAGCCGTAGTATTTGCCTGTAAAATACTGTCTTGAAATTCCCAATGTATAACAGGTATGGGAAACCCAATAGAATCACAGTTGAGATTTACATCGGAGCCAAGTAACACATTAGCCTCCGTCTGCAAAGCTGGATCAATGGAAGGCGGAACTGAAAAAAGCTTTTTTTAATATTTGGTGCCAAAACTAAGTTTTGAATTAAAGGGAAAAAAATTGAACAAATACTGGGCGTGTTAAATATATGTATGAAAATAAAATTGTAAAGACAAGTGTTAATTAGAGGTTATTTGGAAAAAATACAACGTGTTACAAAATAACACATAAAAAATCAAAGCCAAAAATAATGCAACCCTAGTAAGCTGTCATCTCATAAAGTCATGCTAAGGTTTTCGCACATGGATGGATTCTTTACAAGGGACCATTTAACCCCCTTTCTGCTTTACGGGTATTTTTGTAACATCCTGACCTGAGTTGTCAAATGTGCGACGATAGATGGCGTTGTTATTATCAGTCAAGGCGCCATCTCTTGTAGAATCAGTTAATTTTTTAAGGAAAGACGCTTTACGTTTATATGTATGTCAAACTTACCCCAAATATATACTGCGTAGGTAAAATTTGTGATTCCATATTTGTTGTTGACAATGCACGTGTATTCGCCAAAGTCAGTTAAATTGGCCACAAATCTGTTGACATAAATAATATAATATGAATATCAACAGATGAAATTATTCTTAAAACTTCATTAACTAATATATATAATTTTATATGGGTCGTTTTTTAAAAAAATACATAGTTAAGGGCTTTAATTAAAACAAAACTTAATTGATTCCTTTGTGCAACGAAAGTTACCCATATAGTTCGTATGACTAACTTTCGTTACACAAAGGACGCGATCGTGATTGTTTTCATTAAGACTTAAACTATGTACAATTTTTTTGAAAACGACTCTTATACCTATGTAAATAGAACTTGGAAAAATAGAAAAAAAATACGATATTAAGGGGCCTTATTGATAAACTAAGATGGCCGTCTAAAGACGCGCCAAAAACCGGTCGAGTGCGAGTCGAAGTCGCGTATTTTTTTTTTTGTCATAAGAAAATTACATTAAATACCCTTAATAAAACTCGCCAAACTGTTAAGTCCGTACATCAAAAATATACCTTAGATACAGACACATACATAGACTGTTAAAATAATTACCCTTTTTAGGGTTCCGTACCTCAAATGAAAAAAACGGAACCCTTATAGGATCACTTTGTTGTCCGTCTGTCTGTCTGTCTGTCTGTGTGTCTGTCAAGACCCTTTTTCTCAGGAACGCGTGGAGGTATCAAGTTGAAATTAATATCAAATACTTAGGTCTGCAATCCCTTGGATCAGTGAAAAACTCAAACATCTAAGTCAACGCAATCAAAAGATACGGCCGTTTATGCCGCATATTGTAGGGAATCTCAAGGGAATCAAAACCTATAGGTTACGGGTACTTCCCGTTGACTTAGAATCATGAAATTTGGCAAGAAGCAATATCTTATAGCACAAGTAAAGGAAAAAATCCGAAAACCGTTAATTTTTAGTTACAACACATAAAAAAAATGTCTAGTATAACCTGACACTCACTAAGTACGAAAGTAAGTACATACTTAGTGAGTGTCAGTTTACACTTAACTTTGTTTATATTGTATTTTCGTGATTTACGGACTATTTACATGCCTACAAGTTTGTGCGGAACCCTCGTTGCGCGAGTCCGACTCGCACTTGACCGGCTTTTTTTTTAATAAAAAGACACACTTCCGTAAAAACACACGTACCTCAAACCAAACGCGTCGATGTATTTCCTGTCCTCATTGACTTCGTTTCCGTTTTGTAGCCATCTTACTTCCGGCCGAGGCAAACCCTGCGCGTCACACGGCAGTTCCACTAACTGCCCTTCCACGAATTCTAGTTGAGGTTCGATTCCTGACGGCGTTATTTTTGGGGGGACTAAAAAACAACTGACATAATCAGGATTGTCAGGAATTAACATAACATTAGTTAAAGCAACAACTGTGTCTTGAGAGCTCCCTTAAGGTATCTGTAACCATACGAGTATCGTAACCATATTGTTAGGTGAGGTTAGGTAGAAAGCGAAATTGGTTAAAACCAACTAGAATGCAGAACCTTGGCAGTCGGAGATCTACAGTTAAATATGAAGATATAAGTTTTCCTTTACACTCGTGTAATGTGTTTTTGTTTATTCTTATACTCTATGCTATGTCCTAAACCACGCAACGGATTTTGATGCGGTTCACCATCAGTTAGATTATTCACGAAAGGTTTATGTATACTCGTATAATTTTCGTGAGTACATTCTTTCTGTATGTATTTTTCTTTCCTTTGGTGATATTTGTCACGGATAGGTAAATATTTTCTTTCTTTCTTTCTTATAATTATACCCGGAGCGAAGCGGAACGGTTCGCTAGTTGTATAATAAAAATGTATACACATACATATTTTCCTAAATATTTCTTACTGTGTGGGCGAAAAGACTGTTACAACTTACCATAGATTATCACGGTAAAGTTCTTCCGCGACGAGCCCAGAATACTAGTGGCGTCGCAGGAGAACATGCCGGTGTCGTACTCAGTGGCATTATTGATCACTAGATCGCTGTCTGCTGTCAAATATCTGAAATATTACCTACCATTCCATGAAAAAAATATTTAGACATTCCTTCACCAGAGGAGCTTTTTATCAGCAGACGTGTTTCTTTGGGATGAAGAGAGTCGAGTCGTGGGCACCTCCAGCATCAGAATTTGAGGGTCACATTAAAACAGCCTGTGACACTTCTTGGATAATGGCAATCCAACGTTACCACGATTTTCAAAGCCATCATCCAGTTACAAAAATCGGCCAAGTGCGTGTCGGACTTCGCACATTTAGGGTTCCGTACCAAATTATCAATATATTGGTATTTGTTAGTAAAATATGCGTAATAATAAACATTATCACCAATTTTCAAGTTCATAGGTCAATGGGAAGTTGAAAAATTCTTCGGAACAAAATTTTATTGCGAAAATTTGAAGACTGTAGCTTCAACCGTTTGGCTGTAAAACCTGCGTGATAGACGACGGACAGACGGACACGTGAGTGACAGCAATAAAGCTCCGTTTCTACCCTATAAATATTATCTAATAGTGCGGACATGTATAATATTTCTCTAATATTTTCGTCTTCACGTCAGAATGGGAATGGATGGACAATACGAGTATCATCATCATCATCATTTCAGCCGAAAGACGTCCACTGCTGGACATAGGCCTGCACCCAAAAACATTATCTTCTTTTAAGCCATTTAAAGAAGTGTCTTGGATCCCAGACGAGAGAGAGTTAACATACTTACAAATTCCTAGTAAAAGTCAGGGGATTTTCGTCCTTCGTCCATGTAACCATAGGTCTGGGTATTCCTTGGGCTTGACAGGACAACGTTATTCTCTGGCCGGCTTCTACCTCCAATGGTTTATCGTTGGCTGCTTCATCTGGTTCAATTTCTGGAGGGACTATTGAAATAATACCTCTCATCATACCCAGATTAATTGAAGACTATCAGAAAAGAGTAAATAAATATCAGGGAACAATCTCACACAAATTGTCCTAGTTCCAAACTAAGCTCAAGGCTTGCTGTACAGTCACGAGCTTTAATTTGGGACCCACTTTAGGTCCAAAGTCAATCTGAAATTCTACAGCAATAAGGTGGAGTTTCCTGTAAGTTACAAATGACTTGGCATCTCTAATGACATTGACAACATCAAGCAATATTTTTTGAAATGGGTCCCAAACTAATGCTCGTGACCGTACCTATTTGTACTATGGGTACTTAGACAACGATAATCATACTTATATAGAGAAATACATACTTAAATGACATAGAAAACATCCATGACACATGAACGTATACTTAGGGTATTTATACGTATATAGTGGGATCTACTCATAGCACAAACCCATAGCTTAGTTTAGAACTAAATATTAATTATGTCAGATTGTCCTCTAATACTAATTATAGTTATTTAATTGTATACTTTCAGGGGAATTTATCTGTAGCTAAATAACAACATTAAAGTAAATATACAACATTTGCCAGCCCACCCTAAACCAGTATATACCTCGATCGATTAACGATTTGGGACAAGGACTTTAATGTGTTCCATCTTCATTTAATTGACTAAAAACATTATCTTTACGAATAATTTCTTATCATGTAACACTTACACTGTACATCCAACACGACATCATAGTAATCTCGCCCCAGAACATTATCTGCGACACATCGGTACTCCCCCGCGTGTTCTGTTCCAACTTGCGAGATGATAACTTCAGACTTATCTTCACTCACAATGTTATTCTGGAGATGAGCGAATTCCGTTGTACTCCTGTGTAGCCAGGTTAACGTTGGCTTCGGATTGCCTTTTAAAATGCTGCAATAAATATATTATACAACTTAAGACCTTATGTTGTGGTGACAGAATCTGATGGAACAATATTTTAAACTAGCAATTTAGTTTTAAACAAAAAATATAAATATAGGTAGGTAAATTATTCCTGACTTGTATAGGCTATGTCAGGAATAAGGTAGCTTCTTAATAGAGAAAGATTTTTTTTTTATAATCAGTTGAGCAGTTCTATGGAACTGCATTACCCCCAACTGGATTATCCCCAACATACAAACGTACACAAATTTACCTCTTTATAGTATTAAGTAGATTAGTAACTACATCCCACATTATAATTTAAGCAGAGATTTTGACAATGTAGGAATGTTGCCAATATACTCCTAACAGCATCCTGAATTTTTCCAAATTGTATTTTTTTTATTGCCCTAGACAGACAGGCAGACGGCCCACCTGATGGGAAGTGGTCACCGCCGCCTGGACATTTGCAACACCAAACATTTATTTCGCTATACCTTAGTTTCCTTGAACTTTGACACTGTTTTCCAGTGTAAAATAGCAACAGGAATACATAACCTCACCTACATGTTAAGTTTGCGGGCTCCCCTCTCCGGATCACTCGTCTAACAGGCTCTTTGGAGACAGATGGAGTTTCTGTAAAAGCAGAACACGTTTACAGTTCCAGCGGCGATGACGTCAACAAACGACAAGCAAGATTGACTATGTCATCTTTGAATATGGTTAATGTTTTTATTGCGCTATAATTTCTCGAATTTTAAATATGGAATAATTTCGGGTGTCCTTGGCAATCCATAATAAATAAAGTCCTAAAGTCGTATGCCTTAACACTTTTGCCCTAAATAATGTTTGACGTAACATACATTTGCCATAATTATTGTTTTGTCATAACGTTATTTTGGTTGGCCTAAACGTCAGAGTGGCGCGCCAGCCGCAACCGCGTCCTGGCTCTGATTGCCGGCCGCCTGGATTGTAGGTACGTAGGTACATACGTGAAGCACTGCATCATTGCAGTCTTCATGTGCAGACGGTCCGGATAGTTGAATAATAATAATAATTGTAATTTTAATGTATATCACTAAGGGCCTGTTTCACAATTGACACGTAAATTCATCTAGCCCTTTCCTTGTCTATTTTCAAGTGCAAGAAAGGGTAAGGGCTAAATTTATTTAACAGATATGCTTTAGGTACTTGACGATTGTGAAACAGGCGGTAACGCTAATATTAAGATACTGTATTTACTACCCTGAATGTATAGTCCTAAATAAACGATTTTGTATTGTATTGCAGATATAATTTTACATTACCTAAGCGTCTAAGTACCTAATCTAGTTTATACTAATTACATAATGCGTTTAATTGTTTATCACGTTTATCACGATATGGATACAAGTCCGAAATAAATATTTTCATTCATTCTTTCATTCATTAATTCCACTAGTAAATTAAGCTTTAATAAAAAATAAAAAAATAAAAAACAGGACACCTCAAATACATACCTAGACCGTGTACGCTTAAAGTCCCGCTCACAAATTCTTTCTCATATCCATTATTCGCTTCACAAGAATACAGTCCCAAATCATCGAAGTCGACTTTATCAATAACTATAGAGGAGTTATCATCGGATATTTGTAAGTTTTGCTTATCCGCTAGTTCGGTAGAGTTGTGCCGCCATATGACAGTTGCCTCTGGATATGAGTCGACAATACATCGCAACGTTATTTGTGAGTAGAGCTGAGTGGAGATATCTGAAATTAATAAAAAACTACACTTGCCTCTGTTAGAGAGTGCCGTAGATGTTATATATATAATAAATAAATGACAGGGGACACAAATTGACCTAGTCCCAAACTAAGCTCTAGCACAGGCTGTAGGCTTGTACTATGGGTGGGCATGGGGTTTATACTCATTATAATGCATGTGGTGAAGTGGAACTGATGGTGAAGTACCGGGAGAACTCCTCAATGATTAACGGCCCTGCATCTTGGACAGCGACATTTTGTTAATAGGCACTAAATAGACAATTCCTAGGACTGCTAGGAGGCCGGTCTTCATTTAACCCTTTTTAGTGGGTTTTTGAAGACGGTTTTTTAAGACACGTAACTATCGTAAGAACGATAAACATTAACTGCTAACTGGCGTCTTACAAACAGTTGAAAAGTGGAGTCCCTTGATTGTCTAGATGACCTTACCTGAAAACCCTTGCACGAGCGTCATTTCCCTCCTCACGCTGACGCTGGCGCTGTCCTGGTGGATCCCCTCGGAGTTCTCGCCGAAGCAGAAGTATGTGCCGTTCACCTCGCCGCGGCGAGTCTTCAGGGTCAACACGCTTTTGTACAGGTTCGGCGATATTAGAGTTACCTGAGAATACAAGGCAAATAAATATAAATCACATTTATAATATCAGTTGCATAACAATAGCAATTTGCTTGCAACAAATGCGGACGAGAGTGCCGTTTCCGGATTGGCTTATACAGTCATGAGCGACGTTGCTCCTCTAACACACGCTGCTTGAATCATCTGTCAAGATGTAGGAGCAGGGACCGGAACCGCTTACCATTGAAGGGGTTTTCGATAGGGTATTTGATAGACTTGTTTTTATAAACCCCAAGGATGCGCTAAGCCTATCGTCGACTTAGTCCAATGAAAGGGCAACAAACGATACAGTTAATTCGACTAAGCGCTAACCCAAAACCCAATCCCAATACCCTATCATCTGTTACCCTTTTTAAACTGAATCGTACGGTTTTAATCTCTATGCGCAAGTGTTTCGACTTATTAGTGCACTACCTAACAATTGAATGCGTAGCGGCTAGACAGAGATCGCCCGAATGCTTAAAAAGAGAGAGGCCATCAATAGGGTAATACCCAGCTAATGCTAAGTGGTTAACTAGTTCAAAGGGGTTCCCCTAACGTTAAGGTAATACACAATTATAGGGTAACCACATAGATTGGGTAACCAAATGATAGGTTACCCTATCGATAGGGTTAATCAAATGAAGGGATTTTCCGGTCCCTGTGTAGGAGGCCTTAGGATGATGATGACGAATATTTGTAAAAAATGTTTTATTCACTTACCGTATTATTCAGAAATGTTTCCGTCTCCTTGTGCCACAGTATTCTGGGTTCTGGTTTGGCTCTTATCAAACAGGTAACGTTGTGTTCGGTGCCGTTCAGTATTGTTATGTTCTTGGTTCCTTCTATAGACACTTCTGGTTTGATCAGTACCTGGATCTCAACGGAATCTGCAGCTGCAAAGTGATTATTAATCTGATTACAATTACCGTAGTCCCCTTCACAGCCTAAAATTTGTCAGGTTTTAATAGGTTATTATTAAATTTGGTACGATACGGTAATTATTAGAATTTCGAGCGGGCGGCTGCAATTTGCAACGCTCTGCGAAGTGGCGAGCAATGTCATTTGCGTTCAAATTTTAAGTAATATAATATATTATACCTGTTATTATGTATTTACAGTCAGACTTAATATTTATAATTAAAAATAAAAGTAATAAATATTGACCAATAGCTACCTTGAGTAACCCCCTGAAAAGCAACGCAAGACCACACCCCATCTCCTTCCACCGTTCTGTCCAACATAGCATTATAACTCCCATTTACAGCTCGATGCGCCACCGTGACACCATTATACAACCATTGTACCTCATTAGCGTTCTCGACGTGGCATATTAGCTGTATAGGAGAGTGAAGGCTCTTGGGTAGAGTATGCGGGCCTAGTATCTGAGCTGTGGGTAGACTGACGACGGTTATGTTTAGTGATTTTATTGTTTCACCATCTGAAAAAAAATCCTAATATAAAGTTGAGCTATAAAATTTGTGACGTTCTCAATATGAAGGGACTTTATGGATGCAGGCGGTTACGCCGTTTTTATAACTGTTACCATAGTATTCGTATAGTTAAAAGAACAAGAAGAGCGTAACTGCCTTCCTCCACAAGGTTCCTTTATACTGAGAACGTCACATTTATTTATTTAAACTTTATTGCGCACTACGCTGGTAGAAATGGCAGATTTAATGGCTTAAATGCGTCATACTAGTCGCACCCTTACCATGCTAATGCAACACCAATTTTATAACCTATGTTTATACAAATAAAAATTTTGATTGATTGTAATGCATCAAAAACTAACCTCAAAGCTACTACTGACACTTACCTCTATGTGCTGCTAGACACGAGTAGACTCCTCCGTCTCTCTCTGTCACACGTTCTAATGTTTTACTAAACACATATACTCCATCGTAATTCGGTTCCACAGTCATTGCAGTATCTGAAACACAATAATGAAGGCATACTACAGACCGCCTAGCATGCAAGCACGTGATACAATTTGACAGGTGTTAGGGAAATTAATACATCTATTCCATATTCTAACGTAAGAATTAACGCTTAAGGTTTAAAATAAAAGTGTCCAGTCTTGATAAAATCGCTATAGAAATGTGAAAAGCTCAATAGTCGCTTAGTAATAATGGGTAATAATAGTCAGGGCGAGACACTTTTATTTTAAAACTTATACATTAATTCTTACGTAAGAATATGGAATAGATGTATTAATTTCCCTAGCACCTGTCAAATTTTATTTCGTACATGCATGTTAAGCCCGCTAGCACGTTAAATAAGCAAGTAATATTTTTGAAGACATTATTTATTTCATACATAGCTGTTAAAAGTCCTAATTTGTCTAATCCATCACCATGGTTACCTCAGAAAGCAGGCAGATAACAACTCATAATTCAGCGATTCTAAAAACTGTTTTACCGACGGAACTCTTTTGAAACCTTTTTGTATTACTTAGTTATATTTAATAAACATTCAATAAAATAGGAGTCTGCAGTTCATTGGGTAAATTTTTGGGGCCCTTGCAGAGGCATTGAGGATTCGACTTCAACGTGGAAGGAGTCGCGGGCAATAGCTAGTAATTAATAATAATAAAATATAGTAGGTGGCTAAAGTCATAAGTCCTACAAGTTATAGTTACCGTCAAAACGTGTTCCATTGAAAACCAGCTGATATTTGGTCAGCAAGGTCTCGGTGATTGCCGTGCAGGTAATGGTCAGATCAGCCCCCACCATTAACGTCGTATTGCTCGCGGTTATCGTCACTACTGGAGGCTCCACTGGAAAATCAATGTTCATCATCATCACCATCATCATCTTCATATCAGCCGAAAGACGTCCACTGCTGGACATAGGCCTTCCCCGACGCCCGGTTTTGTGCTACTCGCATCCATCGGCTTCCCGCGATCTTCACCAAAAATAAATGTCAATTGCCACTAATTTCTCTTAGATCACTACACCCGATAGCATTTATGGACGTTTTAAACAGACGTAATATACAACTTGGCAAATAAATGGGTTTGTTGACAACTTATATAATTTTTACGATTATCCTATGAAATGAAATTAATTGGAAAATTATTTATTGGTTAGCATATCACATAATTAAAGCACTGACTACTGCTTAATTAAATTGGGTTAATGTTGGTAAAAATGCAACACTGTTTGCGTGTCTCTAGATATAGCTTGGCAAAATAGTAGTTTGATGCAAGTGCGGAAAGTATGTCATTTTACACGAGTCCCGAGGTGTCTTAGCCCGAGCTGCAGGCGAGGGGCCTGTATTAAAAAAGCGTTTGACGTGGTAACCGGCGGAACAATTCCTGAGCGGCGCATGAAGCAGTTGTCGGGGACAAATGGACCATAACATATAGCCAACTTCGCTCCGAACAGCAGCGTGCTCACTTTCTCAAATCCCTTCTGCCTAGAGGTGATACCGGCAATTCACTTGGCTGTTTTTGACAAATATTGAAGTTGCGTCATTTGACACACCAAATGAAAGAGAGTAAGACCATTATTTGGCTAACACTACCCGTGAGTTAGCGACATAACACGTGAAAACGTTGTTTGTAGCGGGACGGCCGCACGTCTCACCTAGAAGCACGACTTCGGTGGCAGCCTGGGTGACTCCGGCCACATTTTTGGCCACGCAAGTGTACGTGCCCGCGTTCTCGCCCGCCATGTTACTTATAACGTACTGAACTGAAGTGCTTTGCCTGAAAAATAACGTGAATCATATTTAATTTTTATTAAAACTTGTTATTGTTGTATTGTATTTTGAATATTTTACTAATAAGTTGTTAATTGGCCCTTCGAACCGTACACGCTGTTTTATTAACTGTTATTATAATCCGAAACATTTATATTTTAACAGTTATTGCTTTTTTTGTGTTTTTCGAACCATTATTATCACATACACTGTTATATTTCTAAATTCAAAGTCATTCAACATTCGGCAATCGAACCAATGTTTCGCATCCCTAAACGAAGCTAAGAGCCGTATTAATTAACCGATATTGGCTGAGATGCTCGTCTCAAGATGCATCAACATCAAAGTAAAGTAAACGTCAAGTCATAGAAAACTGTAATTTCTCACATGTCTCGACATGGCGTCTGAGCCAAGATCAGTAGGTATATTAAGGCTCCGCGTATACTGTCGACTATTTAGTCGTCCGATTGTGTTATGTCTCCACGCGGTGAAAAAAATATTTTACAATATTACCAGATTGTTGTAGTTATGATTCTGGTGTAGGAAAAAGATTTCCGCTATGGTTAACAGATTTTTTTTTTGACAACAAGTCATATTTTTGTTAATACTAGAATATTCTAGTTAAAATATACACGTAAACTTTGTACACGAAAACTTTGATATCGTTTCGGTTACCATCTAATAGTTACAGAGTAAAATATGCATTTAGCATACAACAGATTTTGTATACTACACAAAATTTGTTTCCTACGATACTAGGTAAATGGTAATAGGTACTAGAAATTATGTTGTACAGAAGTAGAATTTTCTATTAATGTGTAAAAAACGTATTGTTGTCACATATAATACAATATCAAGTAGAATTTACAATATTCTGTTAAAGGAAACTAGATTTTTTTTCTCCGTGCACAAACTTTGTAAAATGGACAACCGTATAATAAACCCGCACTAAAAACTCACAAGCTGGACGTCGGCGGCTGGAGCCGGGCGCCATCTTTGGTCCACTGCGCGCTGACCGGCACCAGGCTCTCCACGTCGCATCGCAGACTCACAGACTCGTGAGAGAACACCTCTACCTGAAATACACACCTATTTAAATTTTAAATATTATTCCATATTTGGGTCATACACAGAGTTAGGTTCAAAATTGTCCCTTCTGTTCCTAATAGTTAACGACGTGGGAGTTATTAACGCGTATAATTTCGATACAGGCCAAAACTACACCAGACTCCCATCACGTGGATATACCTATCCTAACCCGAAAAATTTGGTTTCAAAGTTTTTAACTTTCTGGAACAGGAGAGACAACTTTTGTTTCTGTGACTGTGTATGACCCATTTATTTTATTTAAACATTTTATTTAAAGGTTTGAAGATCTAGAGCCGACGGTACATTAAAATTTTATAACGGCTTGTACAACTAGCAATTAAGCGTAGGTGACTAACAGCTAAACATTTAAACATCATCAAAAATTTGATATTATTAGTAAAGCAGGTAAAAGGAAGGTAAATAAATGTATTAACTTGAAGTTGTTACCTTTTTAGGGACCGTCAAGTACGGCACTTCTGCAAACCAAATGAAAAGTATTTGAGGATTAAATTTGAAATAGAAAAATACATACAGGTGTCCCATAAGTCGCACGCCACAGTGACACCGGGGGTAGATCAGCCTAAGACGAACTGAACCAGTAACATGACCTCAGTAAAAGTTGCATGATTTTCAAGATATGCTAGTTAAAAGTTAACTTTAAACTGGCAAATCTTGAAAACCATGCGATTTTTACTGAAGAAGAAAAAGAAAAATATTTATTCGTGACTAATAACAGCAAAGGACAGAAAAATACACAGAAAGAATGTAGTCACGAAACAGAATGTACACAGAATGTAGTACTGAGGTAATGTTAGGCTGGTTCGGTGCGGGGATGATGCATAATTAACAAAAAAAAAAGGCCTGTTCGGCTCGTGTTAGGCTGGTCTACCTATGCATAAACAAAAGCCCTCATTTCACATGAGCGATGACACCAGTATATTGACTACCATCGAACTATTTCCAAATAAGTCACCCCAATTTACCAGGAGATTTAGCTTGGATGGCCGTAGCGCCAACTCTCCGCAATTCTTGACCATTGTCATCCAGACCATTGATCTAAAACAATATTACAATTCCAATATAAATTGCTACGATATTTATGCTTGGGAGTATATTTAAACGTTGAACTAAACTCTAAAGTTGAAGTAAAATAAATAAAAAAATAAATATGAATAGACCATCTCACACAAATTGACCTCGTCCCAAACTGAGCTCTAGGCGTTTACTATGGATACAAGGCAACGATAAACATACTTACTTAGAGCAATATACATCCTTAAGTACATATAAAACATCCATGACTCAGGAACAAATACTCAAACTTATCAGCCCATACCGGGATTCGAACCCGGGACCGCTAGCTTCGTAGGCAGGGTCACTACCAATTAGGCTAACCGCATTAGTGATCCGTTATTTTTGCTTGCCAATGTACTTACCAGAGACAGGACCACCCTTTCATCGGGAAAAGCCTTTCAAAGGGCTTCCCTTTGAAATAGCTAGCTCAGTGGATTTGCTCACCCATCCAATTGATATCCCATACGATTGACTTTTCCTTATCGAATGAAGAACCCAACGATAAGGCTAGCCCTTTGAAATTGGTAACTTATTCACCTTGATAACCCTATGAAAGGGATTTTAGCGCTTATTAAGCCGTCGGTAACGTGTATAATAAAGGTAAGCGTATTGGGTTAGCGCTTAGTTGAATGGTCTGTTGTTTACTTGCTTCGAACGAGACGCAAGGTAACGTGTATTTTATGAAGTCTACAAAAGGTTTAAAAATGCGTATATACTAGTAATCTTTTTTAAAGGGTTTTGTAAGGGTATTGGTTAGCGCTTAATAGAATGGGCTATCGTTTGGAACTAGCGCTTTAAAAGCACATTTAAAATGTTTTGACGGGCAGAGGGTTTGGTAAGCCTTACGAAAAACCCATACAAAACCCTTTGAAAGGGATAGTGGTACTTACAGCGATATAAAAAAAATCATCAGGCGGCATGAAGGCTTCGGCCAAGTACGTGTTGCTGGCTGGATCCACCTCCGTCAGTGGTATCTCGAACAGCACCTTCCCGTCTAAGGTGAGTATCTCCGCGTACGACACACGAACGGGCTTGTCTGTTTGCGTGAGTGATATTAGCATGTAGTTGTAAGTGCCTGAAACGAATAGCATATTATTTATTAGCTTTTGCCCGCGACTCCGTCCGCGTAGAAGTAGTTTATCGGCTTTCCCTCGGGAACTACCAATTTTTCCGGGATAAAAGTACTCTATATGTTAATCCAGGGTATAAGCTATCTCCATTCCAAATTTCAACCAAATCCGTCCAGCCGTTGCGGCATGAAAGAGTAACAAACTAACACACACACACACGCACGCACGCACGCACGCACGCACGCACGCACGCACGCACGCACGCACGCACGCACGCACGCACGCACGCACGCACACACACACACACACACACACACACACACACACACACACACACACACACACACACACACACACACACACACACACACACACACACACACACACACACTCACACACAAACTTACGAATTTATATATGTTAATGCTATAGTAAAATCATCTAATTCCGTGACTCGCTCAATTCCGTGGCAGCAGTTCTATAATCCGCCATAGAACTCTGCAGGTCGAATCTGGGACCTAAAATACATATTTGCCTTAGCTCATTTAAAAGTCTAAGATCGTATTTCCTAGATTTTATTTGCAGGTTTCTATGGCGGATTATAGAACTGCTACAACGGGATTGAGCGAATCACCGAGTTTACCCTATGCTTGCTTTGAGGGATCAAAGGAAACTGTTATGTTTTGAACATTAAAAAAATGTGAAGGGGTTACAAATGTCTTGTCGGTTGGCCAAGAAGCATAACGCTAACTTCAGCGCTTTTCGACTGGATTTACGTCAGCTAACGATTAGTAGTGGCTGTGGACTTGGCACATTGCTCGTAGAACTGCTATGTTATTCTGTTAACGCATCGTCGTTCAGTTCTACTCAGTCGATGAATAGCCGGCGAATTTACGTCGTCCGTCAAGGTGGGTAAATGACATGGCCCTGATGGCCGTTGGGGCGGAAAGGTTCTAGAGTGGCCCGACCGACCGACCGACGGTCCCGACCGACGATCCGACCGACGATCGACGATGTGGTGAAGATTGCGGGAAGCCGATGAGCCGAACGATTAGGAAAATCGTTAAGTTAGCGTAGGTAAGACATCTTGGCTAGGATGATGAAATGAACTATTTGCTCAGATTCTTAAATGCCATTTTCGCTAGACCTGCGAAAACATTTTGTATCCCCTTGTTTTGCAGACACTCATTTCGTCGAATGTGTCGTTTCACCGAATTTCATTTCATCGAAAGCTAATTAAAAACTTTATTATTTTCAGGTTATTTCATGCATAGGTTACGTAGGTTAGGTTAGACCTGTGACCACCAAAAAATTATAACTCCTGCACGTGAAAATGCCACCGATGATAAATAAAATAAAACATTCTATGAAATGAGTGTCGGTGATTCAAGGGTAAACCAGAACATTTACATAGAAACCCATACCCTGCAAAGGCCTGTAGCTGGCGTCAGCGGGCGCCGCGGGCCGCCGCGCCGAGAACCCGGCGCGGAAGGTGAGGTTGGAGCGCCCTACCACCTGCACCGAGTGCTCGCCGGCGCTGCCCGCCGTCACGGACCAGTTGCCCGGCTCCGGCTGCTGGACCTTCACCACCTGCAAATCATCTACTTTATGGAATAACATAATGATTTAACGCTAAAATAATTCTTTTCTCAAGACTTAAGCCAGCATTAGGCTGTGTGTAAGAATGAAAAAGGCTGATTTGGAGAACTGTAGCTGTATAATAGATCCTAATTATGTCCTTAGTCTTCACTTTTGGTAGTAGGTACTGCGATAATACAGCTGTTACTACACTTAAGGCTGCATAATTTGGGGCCCTTTTTGGAATTATAAGGTCTGTATAGCCGGCTATACAGCTCCTGTACAGAAACGTTAAACAGCGTTGAGTGTTCAAATTGTTTATAGTACAGCTTTTATACAGTTCGAAATGCTACTTGGGCGGATATTGCCGCATGTTTACCTAAAGTTCGCCTAGTCTCAAAGCTAAGGTAATGTAGAGGCGGCTTTTTAAATTAAATTATTTTATACTAGCGACCCGCCCCGGCTTCGCACGGTACCAACTACCAACTATATATAATTTTATTATCTATAGCCTATAATGTTGCTAGATCTCTTTCTATTGGTGAAAACTGGTTCAGCGTTGCGTTAGTTTAATTTTACTAATTTTATGTAGCATGTCTGCATTTATTTAATATTTACGATGATGTTAAAGTTAGTTAGCTCCTATCTATTTTACGTACAGTCCGCGTCAAATAGATAGGAGCAGCCAAAATGGTCAAATATATCGCAACACATCCTTATTCCTATAGTAATAAAGATATGTTGCGATATATTTGGCCACATTCGCTGCTCCTATCTACTTGTTGAAGAAGAAGAAGAAACTGTTGGTGACTGTACCTACTAAGGGCCGTATTTATAAACTAAACGTGGCTAAGATGCCCGATTCAAGATACGTCAAAGTAAACGTCAAGTCATAGGATACTGTCATTTTTGACGTATCTTGAGGTAAATAAGCGTCTATAGTCACCTTTGGCACATCAGTCGGAAAATTCCGTGTTTTTTTAACCCATCTATACAATACTATAAAGGACGATCTGACCCGACCGGACGGCACGGCAACGGATTTTACAATCTTTAAACGAAATTAAACTGTCAAACCAGTAATTAAAGTCTATATTACCAAACCCGCTTGACAGCGTGCCGCGGAACCTGCCCGCTGTCAGAGGCTGTACGCGACTTTGTAATATAGACTTTAATAACTGTATAGACAGTTTAATTTCGTTTAAAGATTGTAAAATCCGTTCCCGTGCCGTCAGGTTGGTGGAGATCGTCCTTTATGAAGAATAACAACTTACCATGATCTCAGCTAAGTCCAGAACAGTGACCAATTTGGGAGGTCCAGTGACCTGCTCGCCGGTGGGGCTGAACACTTGGATCTGAGGGTTGGACCCCGCCACAGACACCGTCACTTCCCCTAGCGTGTTGTCCACGGGAATCTAAACAATATGAAGACCGTCTCTATAGATGATCAGATGAGAGGGAAATATTGCCGATGCGGTTAGCCTAGTTGGTGGTGACCCTGCCTACGAAGCTAGCGGTCCAAATATTTGTGTGATGAGCGCGAGTATTTGTTCTTGAGATGTTTTCGATGTATTTAATTATATATTTCTCTATTTATGTAAGTTTATCGTGGTCCTACCCATAGTAAAAGACTAGAGCTTAGTTTGGGACTAGGTAAATTTGTGTAAGATTGTCCACTAATATTTATTATTATTATTTATGGCTCAATTCAATTGTTCCCGCCTTCTCATTTATTTTGTCTTTATGACCGACAATTAAATTAGAAAATAGCCTCTAATATATTCTGAATAGGTTCATATTCCATTGGCAAATTTAGTTGTATGGTGGGCCGTAGGAGGCTAGCACGATTACTAATGGAAGTACGATCACCTGACCTTATTCGCACTACATAGTTCACCCGAGAAGACGATCGTATCTTAGGTAGCGATTCCCCGACTAACGTCGCCTTTACATCGTCTCCCCTTGTTTTGCAGACACTCATTTCATCGTATGTGTCGTTTCACCGAATTTAATTTCATCGAACCCTAATTTCTGCTGTAACATTATTATTTTCAGGTTATCTTAAGCATGGGTTAGGTTAGGTTAGACCTGTAACCACCAAAAAATTGTAACTCCTGCACGTGGAAATACCTGCCGATGAAATGAACATTCGTCGAAGTAAAACGTTCTATGAAATGAGTGTCGGCGATTCAAGGATAAACCCCTTCAGGCTAAAGGTATATGACGAAAGTACAAAACATGTAACTTCAGATTGAGTCTTCTATGGTGATGAGAAGAGGCCAAAACGATCTCCTCAGAATATCTAAATAAATAATAGCACTACTTACCCTTTGTGTGTAGTTGTATCCAGCTGGGTGCCTCACAGACCCCAAATTGACTGATCTCGCTCTGATCGAACTTCTTACAAACTCTAAAACCTGAAAATAAATACAGCTATACGATTACGGCTGAATTCGGCAACTAAGCCGAGCAAAGCAAAATTTGCGCCAACTCAAATAAAATCTTGTGCAACTCATGTTATCATATTGAAACTCATATCTAGAATGTTCAGCAATTATTTTCTAACCATCTGATAATAAAGAATTAGGTAAATAATTTAATTTAATTTTAATTTAAAAGTAATTCATTATAATATGTAAGGGGTCGTTTTCTGATCCCCCATTCTTGTGTGACCACCTGCGAGAGTGAGGACTCTGGTGTGACGTCACATATTTTGCAATTTTACATCCAGGAATGATTAAACTAAAACAGCAGTTCCAAACATTTAGATTTTGACGTGTGACGTCACGAATCATATGACTCCTCCCACCCTTGTTACAGTGTCATACTTTTGACCCCCTCCCCTCCCCTTAACGGGTGACGTAATTTATGGAAGGCTTATTACACCTTCCTAAATTTAGTCACTAACGAGAGGGACGCCGCAATACATTGATTGAGACGGAGATATCTCCAAACGTATCTTACGTATTGCGGCGTCCCTCTCGTTAGTGACTAATTTAGAAAGGTGTAATAAGCCTTTAATAGGAAATGTAGGTACCTTGTGCACATTGGTCTTGTTCAGATTGAAGACTTGTCCGGAGCTGGCGGCGGCGATCTGCTGGTACACTAGATAAGAGGGCTGCTTCAGGTCGTTGCAGTGGCCTGTCAGCACGAATACCACCTGGAACGGTATGGCCACAAAACGAAGCTTTATGTAAATGTGCGAAATATAATTTGTAAATTTACCATGAGCTTTTCGGTGAAGGAAAACATCGTGAGGAAACCTGCAAACAACTGCAAAGCAATTTGACGGTGTGTGCGAAGTTCCCAATCCGCACTGGGCCCGTGTGGGAACTATAGCCCAAACCCTCTCATTGTGAGTGGAGGCCTGTGCCCTGAGCTTGCAAAACTTTATTTATTTATTTCTTAATAAGTACGTCCACATCTCATAATAGACTAATAGACTTACCCAAATAGTTTGCTTTGGCCCCGCTCTAATCATTTAAGACTTTCGTGTGACCCACCCTGGGCCTTTAGCAAAGATGCATTACGCTAACTAGCGTTTCTATTCGTTTCGTTTTTAAACCAATCGCGTCACTGGTAGACCACGTGACTCTTCGTATCAGTGATCTACCAGTGACGCGATTGGTTTAAAAACGAAACGGATAGACACGCTAGTTAGCGATGGGCATCTTGGCTAAGGGCTCTGATTTAGCTATATTTATTCTGTGGTATGAGTAAGCTTGCAAGACTTTATTTGTTTGTTTATTAATAAAGTATCACGTCACATCACATAACAGACTTTTAGACTTACCCAAATTGTTTGGTTTGGCCCCGCTCTGATCCTTTAAGACTATCATGTGACCCACCTGTACTTCACCAGCTTTTACTGCTATACCCTCACCTGACTCTGCTTCCTCTGCACCAGATCCAGCACGTCCTTCACCAGCCGGTGGTCGTAGGCCGTGGCGTCGGTGAACACGTAGACCAGGGAGCGCGGCCGGCTGACGGCCAGCGCCAGCTGGATGCCGGCCAGGCTCATCTCCGGGCAGTCGCCGCCGCCGCGCACGCGCACGCGCTTCAGGACCGCCTGGAACTCGGTTTTGTTCGTGGTCACGGTGGCTGGGCCGACGGCTGTTGACAATTTTATTGTTAAGATTAGGTTAAAGGTGGACATTCACGGTCAGTTAAACTGATCAGTTGAACTGACGTACATCCAAAAACTGACCGTGAATTTGAAATCTTAAGTTGAAATTATACGAACTCAAGGTCAGCTTCTGGATGTACGTCAGTTAACTGATCAGTTTAACTGACCGTGAATGTCCACCTTAAGTGTTGACCTCGTGTTATTTGTAGTCTGAATGTATCGTTATTCATAATTATCGCAAGTCCTAAAGTATTTTTATACCGTTATTTCAGGATAAAATATCTAATTGGTAAATAAAGTTCCGTTAGGTTAGGTTTGTTTAAAAAAATCCTAAAATCAGAACGGTCTCGTAAAACTCAATTTTGGAGTTGCGATGATTATGAATAACGATACAATCGGACTAAAAAAAATGCGGTGAACCAAAATGGACCCCGTGTAGGGTCCTGATCGCTAGTACCAGTAGGTACTCCTAAACAAACTGATGCGGGCTTAACATGCAAGCACTAGATAAAACTTGACAGGTGCTAACGTAAGACTTGTTTAAAATAAAAGTGTCTCGTCCTGACTTTTATCACCTTTTATTACTAAGCGACTATTGCGATTTTCACATTTTTATAGCGATTTTATCAAGACGGGACACTTTTATTTTAAGCCTTAAGCGTTAAGTCTTACGTTAGAATATGGAATAGATGTATTCATTTCCCTAGCACCTGCTAAATTTTATCTCGTGCATGCATGTTAAGAATTATACACTCAACCATCCTCACGAATCACTCCGTCCATTGGTGTAAACCGCATGAAATACCGTTCAGTAGTTTTTGAGTATATCACGTTCAGACAGACAACAGACATACATATGTAGTGATGTCGGCGGTGTGATTAAATGACTTTCGCTGACTGATGTACGACCCACTTTACATTACTGCCGCACTCAGAGACGTCAATTAATTTTTAAGTTTGATTAAAGTTGTTGAGTCTATTCTATTGGTATAACAAAGAAAGTGACAGCAGCAACTTTAACCTTTTCAACGCCATTGACGGATATATCCGCACCACTGGTTCAACGCCAACGACGGATATATCCGCAACAGTTGACAGCGAAAAATAGACCTGAGTATTTATGACGTAAGGTTGAGATTAGCTCTGGTTTTCAGTTGTCATTGGCGTGTGAGTGACGACTTTTGTATTTGACATGGCGTTGAAAAGGATAATCAAACTTAAAAATTAATTGACGTCTCTAAATCAAAAATCAAAATCAAAATATTTATTCAGTAAATTGGCCACATACGGGCTCTTTTACACGTCGGTAATATAGAGTGAAACTACCAGCGCTTCGGACAAGACCATCATTGCGGAGAAGAAGCGCCGCAAGAAACTCCAGCAGAAGGTCATTTTTTCAATCATAAAATACAACAATACTTAAAAGTAAGTTACGAATGCGGCCGTTAATTATTAAATCAAAAATACTCACAAGGATCATGGAAAGGCACGAACACAAAATCGCCAATAACGTTCCCCTCCTCAAGAGCCGTCCGAAGGATCATCTCCGCGCCCGCCCGCAGCTGCCTAAGGTCATTGTACATCGACCCCGTGGTGTCAAAAACAAACACCAAACTACCTTTTTCTTCCTTATACGAACCACTTGTACCATTCTGGGAGTTACATAACACTAACTTGACAAACACTAGAATTATTTGCGCTATTTTGTACATAGCTTATCATAGAGACGACTGCTCGTACGTGTAGCCGCTATTAAAGTTCGGCATAGATTTTTATCTTGTTGTACGCTTATTCATACGATTTAATCTAAACTTTAACGCGATTGAAACTTTATTGACCATTGATCAACTGCCTACTTTACCGAGACCAATTTTACGAGATGAAAATTGGTGGGTCTAGGACTTAAATTCGTCAATTAATTAACAGAGTACAGTCGAAGTCATAACATAAGTAGCTGTACATTTTAGTACCTTGTCGCAGTATTGTAATGTAATTCTTTATTTCGAGTAACGAAGACTCATATCTTATACACTAATTACACTGAAATTAAATTAAAATTAAAATTAAAACACATGCCATAAAGTAAAATAAAATAAATAAATTAATCAAGCAGAATTAAAATTAATAGATCAAATTAAATTATGTCACAAATTCATAATGGGTACAAATAAAAATAAAATAAAAATAGAATAAAATAAAATAAAATAATGCCCGGGCTGTCAATTATTTAAAAAGTTATTTTAGATAATGTCAAAATTAATTATTAAATTTATAATATTATTATTTATTTATAATGAGATAATTGAGTTTAAATTACTTAAGTGACAGATTTTACTTTATTTCATTGTAACATACCAATTCACTCGAAATTGCACGGCAATGGTTTATGTACGGACAGTCTAGCCTACTGGAAATCATCATAAGGATGCTGTTGGTGCTGCTCCCCACCCGTCGCACCAGGGAGGCGCATCTTTTACGCATTGTTGCGTAAAAGCAATCCGTGCGCGCCGACGCAAACATCCCTGATGCACTGCAGTATCGAGGCAGACCCAACAGCACCCTTTGACCCAGTATTGACACTAAATTCAAACTATTGACACTTATAATACGTAACTGCGACATGGTACTAAAATGTAAAGCTACTTATGAGTTCGACTGTACTCTGTTAAATAATTGACGAATTTATTATACCTGACACTACGTAAAGTACGCGGTCCATGCGTGATTTTAAGACACAGATATCCCCACAAACTCTAGCATTTATGGTAGGGTATGATAAGAGGAAGAGGAATAGAGTAGGCTGAAGCACAGAATAAATATAGAAACTACGAACAAACGTTCGAAACGTCGCACTCTCACAGACGCACGTCCCAACGAAACCCCTAAGCGAACATGGCAGTGCTGTCAGTGGCGGGTCATCATCATTGCGTATGACAATCGTCCTGCATGGATCACACGTCAATGTCCAGGTGTTTCAGCCAGTTTACTGCGGCGGGCGTAAATTTATGCAGGTCCTCCATGCCTCCAGGAAAACAGCGAAGTGGGCAATCACGTACCACGTGGGAGAGGGTCTGATCAGGTGCTCCGCAGTCGCATTGTGGTGACTCCCTCAATCCCCACTTGTGCAGGTGGTTATTTGTCTTCCCGTGGTTAGACCGAAACCGATTTAAGCGAGTCCAGGGTTTTCGGTCGGCACAGAAGCCAGGCAGTTTGTTCGTGGGGTCCGTTACGAGGGCGGCGTTTGCTCCAGCAGAAAGGCCCCACTCCTCATTCAGGTGGAACCGGTGTTTAAGCCCCTCGTCAGTCCACATTGGGGACCTGAAGGTTAGACGGGAGGGAGGCAGATCGTCCAGAGTGGACCTGATGGGCATGGGCTTGGAGCCGTTCAGCCGGAAGCATTTTTTCCACTCGTTGGTGGCGGGTGACGCGTGGAGACGAATGGTTGAGCGTGCATCTGTGTGAGTCCGACCTTTCGAACGTTTCTTCGTAGCTTCTTTACTGTTTTAGCTATATTTATACTGTGGCTAAAGGAACGGGAAAGACGTTACAATATACATAGTTCAAAGACGTTTTAGTTAAAGTTTTGTCGCAGCTCAGTTGGAATAAGACAGAGATGCTTATCTTCAGTCACCTCTGACCGAGCAATCAAAATAGGTTATCTGCAAGACCAGGAAATCTGTGCTGAATTAAATTATCTACGCATACTTATTGGGTATTTTTCACTGCCTTCTCGTAACTACATATGTAATGTAGTTACAAGATACGGTAAAGCCCAGATATAAATACCTATAAGTTGTCAGGAATAAAAAATTTAAAAGATGCAATAACCTTTTCAACATTAACAACGGGTAAATATAAAGGTTGACATCGCAAAATGAACCCATTGTAGGCGTCACGTAAGGTTGAAAGTAGTTATAGGACACTACTTTGAAAATCGAAGGTCGAAGTTACATTAGCTCCATCTCTTTCTCTCGATTTAGTCACGAGAGACGAGTGAAAGGAATGGAGCATCCTAAGTTTAGAATTCAGTGCTTCAAATGAACTACCCGGTTTTTAGCTGTCATTTGCTATACATATAGTGAGTGACATCTTTTGTGAAACCCTTTCAATGACTTTAATAGTTGTAAATTTATTTAAATAATCTATTTATTTTTACATCTCCCAACTTAATGATACCCGGTTCCTATATTCAAACCGCCGATAGATAAAGTTACTTCAAAATCAAATTTGACACATGTAGTACGTGGCAAATGTCTAATTTTAACTCGATGTGTCCTTATCTATCCGCGGTTTGGATATAGGAACCGGGCATTAAACAGCATCTGCTTTTGGAAAAACATTTTCTCTGATCACTGGTAACTTCCTACCTTGACACTGGCAGAATAGTCCCACTGGACAGTAGCCATTAAGAGTTTTCCAAAGAATTGAATGGAATGTTAGATTTCATGGATAGGATGTCAAAGGAGAATAGAATAAAACCTTTTTAAAACTTATTAAAAATAAAATCTTTATTAAAAAATTCACACTTCACATTTCTAAAGAAGACATTGCTTTACCTTATTCTAAGAAACAACAAAATATTCACGACGTATTGCTTGAAATTGTTCTTAATAAATAATACATACACTGGCATTACTATACCTAAATAGCATTTAGATGTAATATCAGTTGTCGAGTGGCAAAATGCATTTATTTATATTGAAATTACTCTAACGTTTAGACAATAAAAGATCTTAAAATACTTATGTCTTTATAGTTTGAGCAATGCAATAGTCAAGTCTACGCTACATAATCAAGAAAAAATATTATCGAATTTCCATTGCCAATAAATCCATAGATAATAGTCAATTTTATTAAAATAGAAATTATTCAAAATCTGTAAATAATGCATATTATTAATAATCAATGTTACCTATATTCGGTGGTCGTACTGTACATATATTGCGCTTCGTTCGCGCTGAAACCTTAATTTAATTACAATGGCAACATTTTCACAGCAATTTATAACTGGCAACTATTGACATCTTGCTCTAACATAAGTACATAGGAGTGTAGAGGATGGACTTTAGTTGTCGACTACATATTGCTGAGACATTTTGCTTGTAACAACTTAAGTCAAACACGAAACGCAATTCCAGTTTACGCAGTTTAAATAAAATATTTATGTTAGTCGTTAACACATAGCTTTGGCAAGTAAATAAGTTTAATTTTAATTTGTACTTGCGTGTTCAAATGAGGGTTGTTGATAGAAACATATCACTAGATCTCTGATCAATCTACGTAGGTATATGGGTAGGTAGGTAGCTGTGAATGTTATTTTCTAAAACAAACAATCGTATCTTGACTGGAGCGTTCGTTCGTAGGCATTGTGGGGTGAGACTTTGACAGAGGTGCTTTTACGACAACGGGGGAAGACTCGCACGAACACTTAGTTTATACGTACTGCGGACCGAGTTACACCTCCATGCTTCACCTGTAGTCCTTTTTGTGAAACACTAACTAAGGAAGGACTGGTTTTTTTTTCTTAATTCCGTGGTGGTTTCGCCAACGTCAAGTTTTGTGAGGGAATCTCTGCTATGGAATGGGTATCGTGAAAGAACACGTGAAAAGGAAATGTGACGTTCTCAATATAAAGGGACCTTATGGAGGCAGGCGGTTACGCCGTTTTTAGAACCGTTACCATAGTATTCGTATAGTTACAAGAATAAGAAGAGCGTAACTGCCTTCCTCCATAAGGACCTTTTATATTGAGAACGTCACAAAGATATATAAAGATTGTCAATGCGAAAGTTTGGATGGATGTCTGTTACTCAATCACGCCAGAACGGCTGAACGGATCTGGATGAAATTCGGCACAGAGATAGATTATAGTTTGGAATAGCACATAGGCTACTTTTTATCTCAAAAAATGGACAGTATGCGGACGGAGTCGCGGGCAAACTAATTACGTTATATTACTTTTCGCCAACTCTCTCCAACTTCTGATTATTAGTGATTCATTATTAAATATTACATAGATTGTAGGACTCTTTAGACAACTAGCGATAATGTAACCAATCAAAAACCCTCATTATCTAGTCATGGGAATCGGAAATACGGTAAATAATAACGCGAACACAAACACAAGACATACATTAATTTACACTACGCTTGTAGCAATTCGAGACAAAAAGGGTACTTTCTTAATTCTTATGGCGCCCACGTGGCTATAACGTATCCAATCACTTGCTAACAACATTTCACCAACCGATTCATTTCACAAACAAATATTTGGCAAACGGCTTTTTTCCGAAACTGTGAATATTCCAGTATTTATTTCAGGGCCATCCCGACCATCGTGTAGAACTCTATAAGTTAGATTAGGTTATTTTATAAAAATCCTGAAATATTTACAGTTTCGGAAAAAATGATGGTTTGTAAAATCAGTTTGTAAAACGATGTTTAACAAATTATGGTAAACCAAGTAAATAAAAATTGTAATTATTGATGCGTTAATTAGGTTTTAATTGATATTGAACTGTTTCTACATTTTAACTTTTTCAAGGCCGTTGTGGGATATACCCGTTACGGATGAGCGCAAATAGACCGTGTATTTTAGGTAAAGTTGAAATTAGCTCTGTTTTTCAGCTGTCATTGGCTTGAGTTACGTGTTTTGTACAAGTACAGTCGAGGACATAAAGATGTATACACTTACACCTTATTCCATTGTAATAAGGTCCAAAAGTGTACATCTTTCTGTCCTCGACTGTACAAAAGACGTAATGGCGTTGAAAATTTAATTTTATATTACAAATTCAGTACAAAACAAAAATCACAACCAGCTGTTTTGAATTGTTTCTGATCGTGGACAGTTATGATTATGACAGTAACATCCGAATCCTCCCACTCTTCCACAAGTCGCGTGATATTTCCGCGTCCATAAACCGTCTTTAGTGTTTGTTTATACAAAATCGGACGATCACATTTAATTTCACTAAATAACGAAATTCATTGATATTTGCGGCCGCGGGTGATTTGGCTCTTTATCTATTATTAAAGCTGGTGGCAAATTATTGGTCAAGTTTGTGAATAATCCATTTCCAGGGGTCAATTTGGGTTTATTTGGGCTCGCACCTCTAAGTTTTTCGGAATTTATGTGCGAAATATAATTTGTAAATTTACCATGAGCTTTTCGGTGAAGGAAGACATCGTGAGGAAACCTGCACACACCTGCAAAGCAATTTGACGGTGTGTGCGAAGTTCCTAACCCGCACTGGGCCCGCGTGGGAACTATAGCCCAAACCCTCTCATTGTGAGTGGAGGCCTGTGCCCAGCAGTGGGACGTATAAAGGCTGGATTATTATTATTATGGGTAAATTTAGTCGTCATTTAATTTTAACCGGATAGGTTAGTGTCGGCGCCAAAGCATACCCTTCCCCATTTAATCTAAAAAATTCCTAAAATAAGTGTACGAGGCAACATCCCGTACAGTCGATCTTAAATATAATTTATCTTCTATTCCTTGCTCTTTGCTCTGAGTCAAATGCAATATGTATAGTTTGCGTAGAACCTAACTGAAACTATTGTTAAACAAATGTGAGGAAGCGCTGATGTCTCCGAGGTCCTCATATAAACAGATTTAAATATTTTGATTGCTTTGAAACGTAATAAGTTAAGGCGAGAAAGAGATAGGGCCCGTCTGTACCAAACGTCCGACTGGCTGTTTTCATCTTTGTTTAGCTTGCAGCGTGTCCGAGCGGCAGACAGGGACAGAGACAGGTCCAGCCTGGTCTGGCCGGCGGCGCTAAGCGGCGGCGTCGGGGGCCGGTCGGTCGTTCTTCTGGAACACCAGGATGTTCCTGCTCACTTCGCCTTCAGGGAACTGGAACAATATTCACTCATAGTATGTATTTAAACACATGCCCTAAGAACGTCGAGTAACCGTGGAGTTAAGCCATTCTTTGTCCTTATCTGTCGAATTCAAATGTCACAATGACAAATAAGGACAAAGCATGGCTTGACTTCACGATTACTTCACGTTTATTAAGGGCATCACGGCCCAGCCTCGTGGCGACGAGCGAATTGGGAATATGCATGAATTTTTTTTTATTTCATTTCTTAACAAAATATGAAAAATACCGTAAAAGAAATGGCAAAATTAAAATCGGCCAAAAATACGGATAATATAAGAGTTTAAAACTACTAATTAGACAAAAAGATCCGACGTGTACTGTGACGTCAGCGGTTTTGCTAGAAAGAGATAGAAACAAATCTTTAATGGCTTATATCTTGGTTATTTTTATAGTTTATTCGAAAAATAATTTTTCTCCTGTTTGTTACATGAATGACTTTAATAAAGCAAAAAAAAATTAATGCATATTCTCTATTGTCTCTTCATTGCACGGTTGAGCCGTACAACAATTGACATTACACACAATGTATAAGGAAGTGGGTCGGCGCGCAGTCGCGGCTGCGCCGCCGGCGCCGCTTGCACGAAAAAGATGAAGCTGTGTCAAAATGTATGGATCTGTCAAACTGTTTGAAAATTTTGGTGCAAGCTTGCCCTAAGGACCTTTTTCCATTTGTGCGAATTTGATCTTTTGTTTTTTTTTTCAAGTTTTTGTTGCTTATATTAATCCGCATGACATGACAGGAAAAAGGATTTTATCAAACAAAAACTTATTATTTTATTGTACGTCAAGATGGATAATTTTTGAGATTTATGTCTTGTTATCACTTTTATATGTATGTACAGTTAAACAAAGTTAAGTTAATGTTTATTTGTATTAAAAGTTATTAAGAAAGTTTAATTTTCCTTATTTAACCTTTTGAACGCCATTGACGGCTATAGCCGTTATGGTTGACAGCGCAAAATAGACCTAAATGCATTTGAGGAAGGTTGACATTTAGCTATGGTGTGGTGTCTTATATAGGGTTATTTTATAGTCAGTGCGCAAATTTTGAAGATCAAATCATAAGTCATACTGACCAACCCCGAAATCACGAAAAAAAATCGACCATCCCATACAAAACATCGTCAGCGGACTAGCCAAAATGTATAGGAGGGTACGTTTTTTTTTCGCGATTTCGGGGTTGGTCCCATAGTGAAAGTTGGTCAGTATGACTTACTGATTTAATCTCCAAATTTTTGTTACTGAATTTAAACCTGTATAATAGTAGCCGGGCGTGTCGCTAGTATCGTATATTCGATACCTGAGTGTGCGGCACTTCGTGGATCTGCTTGTAGCCCGCCAGCAAGGGCTCGACGCGGCCCTTCAGCACGTCGAACAGGACCACCAGCGTAGGCGTCTGCCGGCTGGCGTACTCGGCGCGCCACCAGCGCTGCGGGTTGTGGAAGAACGCCTCCGCCTCGTACGACGCGCCGCCGCGCCCGATGGGCGGGTCGCAGCTCAGGTAGCGCGTCGTGATGTTGCTGTGCAAGTGGCTGCAGTCACATACAAAAAAAACAAGTTTTTTTTATCGCATTTCTTAACAAAATATGAAAATACCGAACAAGAGATGGCAAAAAGTGAAATTAATATTAAAATCGGCCAAAAAATACGGATTATATAAACATTTAAAACTACTAATTAAACAGAGAGATACGACATGTACAGTCGCCATCATATACATTGCAGCAAACAAGGTGCTCACAAATATCTAAACACGACTCTATTGTCAAGGCGTTAGAGTGCATTTTCAGATATTTTTGACCACTCTGATATGTACAGATATATTTGATGGCGAACTGTACTGTGACGTCAGCGGGCACGACGGCTGTATAAACTCCATGTTAAATTCTGTTTAGCTAGACAGAGGTAGAAACAAATCTTTAATTAAATCAAGTAAATCAATATATTAACTTTAAATAAATTAAATCAACTCTTGAATGATCTTGGAATAATTTCACTCAAAAATTCCAAATCTAAAATGGACCTTCTTTTCCAAGTCAGCATCCTCGAAATCCTACGAAATGAGACATTTAAAAAAAAAAAAGGCATGACACTATTGACTCCAACAAAAATTAGCACTTTAAAGCTTAATATTTCACAAACGGATCCCTCAAAAATTGTTTCCACAAACCCCAATATTTTTTTCAATTCGGTATGGAGATAGTTTGTGTCCCGGAAAAGTACATAGGATACTTTTTATCCCGGAAAAATTGGACAGTTCCCGAGAGAGCAGCGACTCCTACGCGGACGAAGTCGCGGGCATAAGCTAGTAAGTAATAAAAAGTAGAGCGCACCTGTAGAGCGGAGTGGAGTGGCACGGCATCAGGAACAGCACGGAGGAGCGGTTGTTGGGGATGGCGTCTCGCAGCAGCGGCATGACACGGAGCGCGCCCGCCTGGTGCAGCACGCCGCAGTACAGCGCCGGCGCCGCGTTGCCGGCCAGGATGGCGCCCGCCACCAGGTACAGCTGCCATCTGGAAACCACAACTACTGTTACACCTCATGAAATAACTTTTTCACTTCTCATGCTCTAAAAGTTCGTCTTTATGTCGTGCGGAGACGACATAAAGTAGCTTCTTATGCTCTAGAGCATAAAGTAAAATGTTCGTCGAACACTTAGGCAAGCGGTCCAGCAGCCACACGAATAACTTTAACTTCATAGAATAACCTCTTTATTTTATTTCGTTTCGTTAGTATTCAAGACCAAGGCAAGTATACCAACAGCCAAAGTACACAATAAAGCTTCATGAAATAAACTTATCATTTTTATTTCGTCGCATTTATTATTATTATTTTTATCATGTTGCTGTTTCATTTTCTCGCAATTGATGTGAAAAGTAGAGTGTACAACTCGTCCATAAAACCCATTTAAAACTCGACTTTAATAAACGTCTCGCGTAAAATGGTGCGTTTTATGCACTTGTTGTACAATCTACTATTTCACCTCACCAGGTCGGAAAGGCTTTCTTTGTCAGTCAAAATCTGCAGCAGTCCTCTTTGACCGCTCGCCGGTAGCGCCCGGCCGCGCGGGGCTGCGCGCTCGGGCAATCGTTTATCCAACACCAAGTGTTTTTCTCGCTATGGTGAGTTCGAATCACGATACAATTTGATCCGGCGGCAATTTCTCATGTCTCAGATGAAGCATCGATCAAGATGAAATGTCAACATGATTACCTTTATATGTATATTTTTTTAGACGATCTACAATATGATTGTAGATAAAGTATTGTACGCGACTCTGCGTAATTGGCATTACAACACGAGTGTGGTTTATGAAACGAGCCGCAAGACGAGACATTACGTAGCCGTCACGTAACCTATTAATAGTAAATTAAAAAAACTCAACGTAATTGCGATCCCTGATTGAAATCAAAGCAAATAATAACGACTTTATGTATAACAAGTAGTGCAGGAAATAATAATTGTCTTATACACAGACATGAACGCGAAAATTTAATATTAATAATTAGTTGCAATAGTCTCATTGAAGAAGTTGTAAAAGTTTACATCATATATACTTACTTCTTGGCCTTCCTGCTCCAGGGCACAATGACGTCCTGCGCCAAGTACAACAAGATAGGCAGCAGCGGCAGAACGAACCTGAACTCCTTGTGTGGAATAAAGCTGCAATAAACAAAAAGAATTTAGAAAACGCCCGTTGTAACTTGAGACTAACTCAATTGAATTAAAAAAAAATAAGTCTCAACAAAAGCTCCTTAAAGCTCCTACTGATTTTATAAAACTTGGCTACTACCCACCTAAAAATTTTTGTCATGTAAATAAAACATTGGATTTAGTTCAACCATTCAGGCTCGTTATCCCACTAGAATACCTACATAATCCCTCTTTCTCTCTCTTCTTTTTATTTATTAAACCAACTTTGTGAACTCACTGGTAAATAAAGATCTTGCTATCTCTTTTTAAGCAAAAAGGAGCCATATGATTTTAGCAGTCTATGTTTGTTAGTATGTTTATCTGTTCCGTCGTAGCTCCTAGCCTATCCAATATATTTTGAAAAACGATGTGTCGATAGCTTCGTCTTTGCGTTCCGCGCGTCATAGGCTCCAACATAACGGATTTGACATGCATAAAACGATTAGAGGATTATTTTTTACAAATGTTTCGTGTTTGGTGTCAAATGAAAGCTGAAATAACATTTTTTTTTTCACTTAATCGTTAAGCACACTTAAGACTTGTGATATCAATTTAAATCCCAATCAAACTAGAGATGTTGAACCTCACCTATACAGGGTGACGTGCAGAGCGACTATAGCCAACAGGAGCAGGCCGGTCGGGTTCTCCTTGGGCCTGCGCAGAACGGAGACGATGGCCCACAGCACGGGGAGCAGGTTGACGCCCAGCACCGCCGGCAGGCCTTGCGTCAGGTACCAGTGCCTGGGAAACGCACGGCTATCCTGATACCGCGCTTACATGCAGCCGGCATGTAAACGTGCATGTAAACGGCGCATTATAATACTTGTCCTATTATTATAATGCGAAAGTATTTGGTAATCTTACGGTTCAACACAACTACCTGATCTATGTGAAAGTTGATACAGAAAGTTTCAGATAGTCTATAGCTCAAGGTAATTCTTCGAGCGTTTCAACCGCTCTAATTCCCCTGGTCGCATTAATGTCGAATTTCCTGTAGACTAGGGTAGCATTTTCAATATTTTATAGAAGTCAGGGCACTATACCAGAAAATAGCATCCAAAGCTACAGGAATTTCAACATTAACGCGACCAGGGGAATGAGAGCGGTGGAAACGCTCAAAGAATTACCCCCTGGAGACAGACATACTCTGTGATGTTACCAACCAGTTATGATATGGCAATGGACTGACAACCCTTTTTGAGGAGTTCTGTGACAAGAGTGTTGGTTGCTGCACGTGTCGATTGTTTTGTCGCGTTTTTTAGTGCCTGAGTGGTGTTGAAGAGCTCGGTGGAGTGGTCGGCGCGTGTGGTGGCCGACACTCTTGCCTCTGATCTCGGAGAATATAACACTCTAAATGTTTGAATAACATTTAAAAAACCGATCACATGTAACGCCAAACTTTGACATTGGCAGAATTGTCCTCATGGACAGAAGCCATTTTAACAAAAAATTGAATTGAATTGAACCCTTTTTGAGTTGCCATTGTTAATAAGCAGTGATAATATCCCATCAGGTAATTGTTTCATATTGTTTGTCTCCCTATTATAAAAAATGGGCTCTGTTTGAACTGTGTCCAGTAGTATCTGTCAATTGATATAATTAAAAACATGATGGTTGAAATAATGTTGTTTCATTTGAATGTCTGGGATTGGGACTAGCTGAGACAAACAGTTTTGAACTTACCACGGGTGTTGTCCGTAGAAGGAGGCGATGTCATGGACTACATTGAACCGGAAGAACTCCCACGGCGTCACCACCAGGCTGCCGTGGAAGAAGGAGTCCAGGGCGATCAGGGCACTGGCCGAAGTTAACCTGAAATAAGATATACATTGTATATAAGTAGTTTGAAAATATAGTTAAAAAATTGATTCCAAATGTTGATATCTTATCCTACTTTATATATATATAGGTTATAGGTTATAGCGGGCTAGTTTTCCGCAACTCGACGACTAAGCGCCTATTTTGCGTGAGTGGGTTGGGGGAGGTTATTCCTGCCAACCCAGTTCTACCAGGAAGCCTAGCAAACCCTTGATGTTGCCGACGACCTCTGGTAGCGACCTCGGTGCGCCGAAATGACGCGCCCGGTATGTTGCCACCTCCGAGCATTCCATGATGACGTGGGCTGCAGTTTCTTCTGCCGTCATGCAGGCTCTGCACAGGGGGCTGTCTGTAACACCTAGAGTGTGTAAGTGTTTGTTAAAGAGGGCGTGTCCAGTTATTGCCCCTGTTACTAGTCTAAGCTGGGTTCTCCCTAACTTTCGTAGCTTCTGCGACAATCCGGGGTTGATCGTCGGGAGGGCTTCTCTGGTTTGCCTGCAGGTACTAAGGTTGCTCCAGTATTGCTGATGCTCTACCTTGGTCATTTGTCGCAGTCTGTTCCGAAGCCAGCTGAACGGCAAAGGCAGGATGGGCTCAGGACCCACCGCCTCCGTCTCTGAGCCTCTCCTTGCCAGCTCGTCGGCTGCGTCGTTACCGCGTGAGTTGCTGTGTCCTTTTATCCATTGCAGTGTAATGGGGTTGTTGTTACCTACCTTCTCCAGGGCGTTGTGACATTCAAGTACTAACCCTGAGGTGATGGTGTGGCTCTGTAAGGCCTGGAGAACCGAGCGGCTGTCTGAGAGTATGCGGATGGGGAGATCCTCTACCTTCCTTGCCTCGATTGCTTTAGTAGCCATTATGATGCCCATACATTCCGCTTGGAAAACTGTGCTGTGGGCCCCCAATGGTGTTGAAATGTGTATGTTAAGGTCCTCCGAGAACGTGCCGGAGCCTGACCCTGTTTTGGATCCATCTGTGAAGATTCTTACCTCTCTGGGGTTGAGCCCCTCCCAGGGATCCTCGTGGAGTTGTATTTTGTACTTCTTGTCGAAGGCAAATTGTTTCGGTACTCTGTCGATCACCGCATCTATGAGGGGTTCGTTACCTACCAACTCACATAGAATTTCGGTGTGCGCTACCTTGGTAGACCTCCAGAGTTTCAGTTTTTTGAGTCGTACCGCTGTTGCAGCTGCCTCTTGCTTGATGTAGAGATGCAGGGGCGGTAGGTCGAGCAAAGCGTCCAGTGATGCCGTGGGTGTTGTTCTCATGCATCCTGTGGCCGCCATGCCGGCCAGCCTCTGCAGTCTTCGTAGTTTGGCCTCAACTGTGGATAGTCTAGTGCGTGGCCACCAGACCACCGCGCCGTAGCTGATAATTGGTCTTATTACTGACGTGTACAGCCATAGGATGATCTTGGGGTTCAGTCCCCAGGTTTTACCTATCATTCTGCGACACTGCCAGAATGAGATTGTTGCCTTGTCGATTTTGTTGTTTAGGTGATTGCTCCAGTTTAGTTTGCTATCTAGCGTTACCCCAAGATACTTTACCTCGGTTGAGAGTTGGAGCTCGGTCCCGAAGAGTTTGGGGAGTTTGTATGTGCCTACGTTGCGTTTGTTTGTGAACATTACCATCTCCGTCTTTTTCGGGTTGACGGACAGTTTATTCTGTAAGCACCAGCGCTCCACGATGCGCAGGGCCGATCGGGTAACGTCGCATACCGTACCAGTGACGTTTCCGCTTGTCAATATCACTATGTCGTCGGCGTAACCTACCGCGTAATAGTGACTGTCATTGAGTTGGGTGATTAACTCGTTCACAACCAAGTTCCATAGTAGCGGTGAGAGGACACCACCTTGGGGGCACCCCTTAGCTACTAGTGCTTGTTGGTCCTTATCAGCTTCGAGTCTGATGACCCTCTTGCTGAGCATGTTACCTATCCACTGGATCATTGTGGTGTTGACCTCGTGCCTGTCCAGTGCGGCTGTTATGCTGGTGAAGCTGGTTTTGTCAAAGGCGCCCTCTATGTCGATGAAGACGCCTAGACACATTGCTTTGTTTTTGACGGCTTCTTCCAGTTTGGAGACTACCGCATGTAGAGCTGAATCTGTGGATTTACCTTGACTGTAGGCGTGTTGGTTGGGGTGTATTGGCGTGTTTACCAGGTCTCTTTCCCGATCTTATCCTACTTTGTAAATAATTTAACTCATTTAGTTGTCACATTTTTTACCCAAAGAATAATCTTGCTGACTTTATGTACTCTGGAATGTTCTGGAGGAAAGCTGAATTTTTATTTTATATTTGGAGGTGTATGGTACATTCAAAAGCTCCAATAAGTTACAGCCATAGATACCACTCACCCGATGGGCAGGAAGGTGCCCACAAGCAGCCGCAGGGCTCCCTGGTTGGTGGTGAGCAGGCTGTAGACCCCGAGCACGACCCACAGCGGCGCCGACGTGGGCCGCAGGAACACGGTGACGCAAGCCAGCCACACCCATGTACTGCTTTCTACAAAAACATGTTCTTTCAAAATTCAAATATTTACTGATTATAATATCAAAAGTGTGTTTGTTTCAACTAATTGATGAGAAAATTGGTACCAAGATAGTTTACAGCCAAAGAAAGGACAAACAGAACTTTTAAAATCTAGTTCCTGAGGGCTTAGCGAGAAACAACTGCAGCCTTCTGAAGTAAAGAACAAAAGTTTATATAACACAAATAATGTAACAAAAATACCAACCCTTCTCAAAGTAACCGCTCTGACCATTTTTGAATGGAAACTTGGAAAGTGCAATAGTCACTAAAGCAGTCTCCACCGTCTGCAGAAGAGTGCGACTAGATGTGTAGAACCAGAACCAAGACGTGAGGATCAGGAATAGGGACCACTTGCGACTGCCTGTCCATTTATAGAAGCTGTAGTCTGCCACTGAGCTGATAATGGCTTGGAGGATGCGTGGGAGAATGATCTGGAAATTAAAAATATTATGTACTCTCTCTGTAAAATATCTCACAGTATCTAGTTATTTATTGCTTAATTGCTTGACAATAAAAAATAACTGGTATCAATTTGTAGTCCAGGAATCTTTTTTTTTTATATAAGCAATATCAATATAAAATTGCCATGTAATAATTACTATTCAATCCGAAGGTCTTTTTCCTCAAAGCACTAATCATGGTGTTTATTCATTTATTTTATCAATCCTTATCGATAAGAAAAAAATACACACCACTGCTTCAGGATAATCCAATGCAGTAAACTTCAAAATTGTATACAATGCTGCCACAACACTGGGGTACAAGTAGCTCCTTATTCCTTTCTGCCATTCCCAGGTCAAAGCACCATACCCAAATGCCTGTTTGTGGGCCACTTCCAAAGTTTGCCAGTACTCATCCGGCACATACCAGGATTGCACAAGGAACACGGACAGGATCCTCACGAAAAGTATAGCGCAGACCACCTGCGAGGGCCTCAGCCCCTTAGCATTGAACGGCAATGCCATTCTCCCGCCTAAAAGAAAGAGGTTACATGTGATAATGCTAAAAATAGATAACACTACTGTGCTCTATTTCTGTTATAATTATATAGAGTATATCCAAGGTAACAATACACATAGGGGGATTAGAACTAACTTCCAATTAGAAACCCTAAAGTTCTCGAGTTTATTAAGCGAAACAAACTTAATAGAAAAAAGTGTCAACTAACGCGTCCTTCTGATTAGCGCTGGTAATGAATGAATGGATGAAATTTCTTTAGGAATAACGGTTGTAAATTATGTATGAGTTGTATTGTGACCCAAATACAGCAATTATTTGTTGACATTTGCATAGAAAAACAATTTAACGTAAAAATTTCACTAACCTCAACAACAAGCCCGCCGCCGCGTAGTAGTGATGTCCAAACCCAAACTTTCCGTTTTATAAAATTGCCGGTTAAATTTGAATTCCTTTTTTTATTATTATTTTGAAAATATACAATAAGCATAAGTTTATTTCAAAGCAGTTATTCGCCTAATATACTGTCCTGTAAATATTGCATTTGCATTTACTTTAAATTGAAAAAACGTCTCTATTACCCATATCACCGTTGTTAGCACAGCTCTATTTGTCAAACGAACAATCCAAGTTCCAAAACCACACTACCAAAATATTTTTTACGAAATTATAAAATAAAAGTGTTGGTCAAACTTGTACATCAAAAGCTGGCTCAAAAATATATTTTTGATGTAATAGCCAATAATAAATTTTATAGCAAGATTTCACAAATACTTTGGGGTCTTTATTTAAAATATTTTTTGTAAATATCATCAGGGCGTTGACAGTTATCCAATAATATAATTGAAGTATTAATTCAGAACGCAAATTTACGAATGTTGATTTTTGTGAAAAACTGCATCAAATTTCTAAATAAATAAAAGATGCGATAGAAGTGCGTTAAAATGGGTATGTTTATTATGGTTAACGTCGCTTGTCATGCTTGATTTGTTACTGTAACCGTTATAATGTTAACAGGGGAGTCTGTTAATGAAACTTTGGATCTTTCGAGGCGTGGGCTGAAGAAAATAGAGAAAGCGCCCGCTGAGGATGCCAAGCAGATAATAAACTTAATCCTCGACCAGAACGAGCTGCAGCGGCTGGACAACCTCGACTCGTACAGCCGCGTCGAGAGCGTAAGCCTCTTCTTGTGTACTAACAGAATAATACGTTATTTCAATTTTCCACAACCTCCAAAATGCTAATAAGAAAAGTTGCTTAAACTTTTCAGTTTGCCTTTACTTCGTGTCCTATTAAAGTTCGGGTTTTTCTTTGATACAAACAATGGCTAAAGAGGTCAGTTATCCTTAAGTTTATGAGCCATAAGTGGGTCTTGACTAAAATGAATCTATTTGTAACTGGTTGTGTAGGTGTTATGCTAAACCTACTCATTCAAATTGTATACTGTTACGGCATTTGCCTTATCATCTTGAGTGAGGATTTGTTAAATGTTTAGTTTATTTTTGGATGTGCATAACTATTTTGACAATTGGAGATACCTACTATGGTGCAGCTTATATTTTATAATGCTAACCCTGTAAGATATTGTTAATAACATGAATCAGACGTCATGGGCTGCAGTGTCACTTTCCATCTGGTGATCTGTTGGAATTGCCTCCTTTAGCTTGAAAAAAATTTGTAACTTTATACTGTTACAATAAGTTTATAGTGTTAACACATTCATCACTGTATTGTAAATCAATTCCAGTTAAACATATTTATTATTTATCAACTCTATGTGTGCAGAAAAAGATTTGCATCATATTTTTTTCTAATTCCAGTTATCAATATGCAACAACTTTCTTCTAAGGATGCACAATGTTTCGAGGCTCACAAACCTCCGTGTGCTGGCTCTAAACAACAACGGAATCCTCCAGATCGAGGGGCTGAAGGACTTGATATACCTTAAAGTGTTGAAGCTAGCTGGTAAGATACTAAGACATTTCTTTTGGAATATTGTAGTAAAATGTAAAAAATAAGTTGTATATATACAACTTTGTATTGCAATGTTAAAATAGCTGTTTGATTATTATTTTTCAAAAGCAAAGGCAAAAGAAAAACTTTTTTATACTTTGTCTGTTTTATACATAACGCACCATTAGAATGAAAGTGACTTAATCCAAAATGTTTAGATTTTTAATTAGGTCTCTATAACAATAATTTTATGACTTGAAGTAGAAAACGTAACATTTTGTATTAGATCACTTTCATCGTAAAGGTGTGATAAAGTCTCTGCATTTTAGCTGAGAACTGGGTTTGAAACCACCTGCAATACAATATTGTAGCTCAACCATTTTGAACACAAGAGTCATTTGTTTGTCAAGAAATTTTCTTTCATTTTGGACACTGCTAATTAAAATGTTAATTAAATTTAATGTTATTATTAAAATGAAATCCAATCTTAGGGCGGCTGACTGCTTTTTTGGTAGATTACAGTCTTTTGTTATTACTGTATTCTCCTATAGTGTTTGTGTTTAAATACTGTATTGGTATTCCTTTTTCAGGTAATAATATTAAATCCATAGAGCATCTGAACCACAATATGCATCTGGAGCACTTGGACCTGTCCAACAATCAGATCTCCTTTGTTGTTGACATTAGCTACATGAAGAGTTTGAGGGTATATCTCTACTAATATCATGGAAAAGAATGTTAAACAATCTACATAATAATTATGTATTACTGTCTAACTAAACTTACATTTCTTTTAGAGGGAGTGTTTCCTCATTATAAGCTCTGCTCATTATCTTCTGATCAGCAGTATTAAGTGTTTTGCAATCCCTTCCCTAAATAATAATAATAAGAACAATGAGAATCTTTAGGAGCGTCCTCACTGAGAGCATTCTTACCTGAGCATTTGTAAACGAGCAATAATTTCAATAATTTGTGAGCTTTGTACGCTCGGCTCAACGTCCACACCACTCGAATATTCGACGCCGAATGCTCATTACACGCGAATACTCTCAGTGGGGACACTCCTTTTAACAAAGTTACTATGACAATGTTCTGCTAAGTTGATTGATAGCTATTTGTATATCTCAAACATTTATACTAAAAGAAAAACATTTATATCAGCATATTAGCACAAATATGTCCACTGCCAAACAGGTCAATTAATTCAATTATGGTAAAATTATAAAATTTGTGTATATTAAAGTTAAATGTCTGACCTGTTTTGCTACAGATGAGCAATTGTTATTTTTTTATACTACCTAAAAATTAATCCACTACATTTCTTATTCATCCACAGCATTTATACCTGGAAAGGAACCGGATAGCAGACCTCCGTCAATGCGACCGCTACCTCCCCTCAGGTTTGGAGCACCTCGGGCTGGCTCACAATAACATCCAAGACCTGAATGAGGTGTCCCATCTCGTGCATCTGAGCAAGCTGGACAGCTTCTCCATCCAGGGCAACCCGTGTGTTTCGATGGCTGGAAAAGATAAGCTGTATCCTTTACAAATATTATCTGATGATACATAGATTTTTAGGTTTGTCACAATTTTATGTATGGTGGACTTTAATGCCCAGAACACCATGGAATTATGTTAAAGTGACATACTAAATCAAATCGTAATTGTTATAGACTTAATTTGCTCGCTAAAATGATAAATACAATGTTCAACAGTAATAGTTTAAAAATCTTGTGGTACCTATTACATTATTTCATTTGTCAGTACATAGTAACAATTCGCGAGTGACGTCACATTTACAAAAGTTATGAACAAGACTATGGAGATCTGACTAAAAAACATTGCATCTCAGTGAAATGTTGAAATATGACAAATGTATGGTCCGAATATCCTTAATTATAAAATAACAGAGGCTTTGATTACCGTCCTTTCGTGCTGAACTGGATAATGAGCATCAAGACGATCGACGGGTTCGTCGTCAGTGCGATAGAGAGGTAAGTTTATCTGTCATTAATAATAGTTAATAAATGATAATATTTAATATTTTGTGGCCCTCATGATCGCCAGGCGTGAACCCCGCTAACTTTTTTACGACTTTTGCGGCCGTAAAATGTTACCGATACGAGTCGCTATGCGTTTTTTGCGCGGCTTTAGTGATCTAGTACGGCGTATCGACGTCAGCGAGATTTTTGCCGTATTAGATATCACACAAACCAAGTAAATTGTATTTTTTTAATGTACATAATTGTCGCACGATTTCTTTTAAATTGATATGCACAGGTTCTGAATATGTGTTGACTTGCTACTGCATGAAAACAAATACAGTCGAATTGAGTACCTTCTCTTTTTAGGGTTCCATACCAAAATAATAAAAAAGGAACCGTTATGGTGAGACTTCGTTGTCTGTCTGTCTGTCTGTCCGTCAGTAAGTCACAGCGGTGTTTCTCAGCAACTACGGATGCTATCAACCTGAAATTTGGCATAGTTGTATAACATCCTTGGCCACATCTTTTTTTTAGTAAAAAATATATACAATATAAATAATTGAAAAGGGGTCTAGAATTGGGAGTTCAAGTGACTTGATTATAGCAAATGGGGTGTCATATTAAAGGGCTTAATCTGCACATGTAATTTTTTTTTTTTTTAATTTTTCATGACGCTCTTTTTGATTTATAGCCAGAATGTACATAAAAATTACGTTCCCCCCTTATCTCCGAAGTTTATGAACCAAAAAATCTGAAAAAGTCTTGACGTATAGCTATTTTACGGGAAACAGTTTTTGAGAAATAACTAAAAAAATTTGAAAATTTATGTTAAATTTAAGCAACTCAAAACAGACCTTATTGCATACGAATTAAAGTACATGAAAAGGTATATTTCTTGAAGTACGGACTTAAATATTGAAGTCCGACGCGCACCGACGCTTTTTTTAAGTCGGTTAAAAAACTGCTATATTTGTGAAACATTGTGGTGTAGAATCTTCAATTTTTTTTTTGTTTTCACGTTGTATTTGATATCTCTCGTTTTTCTATCCTTATAAATACGGTATTCTACTATTCAACATGACTTATAGTGTTTTCAATCCGCCCCGGTTGCATCAATGTGCAAAACATGAAGCAACGGGTCGTTATTCATCATTATCAGCCGCAAGACGTCCACTGCTGGACAAAGGCCTTCCCCAAGGTTTTCCACAACGATCGGTCCTCTGCTGCTGTCATCCAGCGGTTTCCCGCGACCTTTATCAGATCGTCGGTTCACCTTGTGGAAGGCCTGCCGACACTGGGCGGGGCACATTGTCGTAGAACCGATGGCCGTTGGAGCGGAAAAGTTCTAGAGTGGCGACCGCGAACCGGGTCGTGATTAGTGAGGTGGAATTATTTTGATCCAGCCTGAAGGCAGAGTGGCTGTACAGCCAGGGCAAGGGGCGGCACTTCCGCGCGGGCCAGCAGCGCGAGCTGTGCGAGTACCTCGCCGCCAGCTGCCCGCTCACGGCCGACGCGCTCGACACGGAGGACCAGCGCAAGCTGCGCCTCATACTCACCAAGGTACCCGGCCCGGCTGCTGGCTCCGTTGTTATACAAATACAAAAAACAAACTCAAACTCAAAACATTTATTTCACAGACACACTGCAACACAACAGACAAAGTTCAATGAAAATTATGACAGAAAACCATTGTCGAACTAAAAATATACACAGATATAAATTAAAAATCAGCAAAGATTTAGTAATGTTGCGCTGTAGTGTGAGGTCAGATAGGACTCAACTCAGCATGTGCTGCAGCCAGGGCCGCAGCGCTGGTTTTCAGCCGAACCCCGGTGTTTGCCACGTAGCTAAACGCAAACGCGTGACAAGAAAATATATATAGTTACTTATATGAATAAATAAATGTGAAAATTGTGTGATGTGGTCAAAAATGTTTGTGAATTAATTAATATGAAATTGGGTTTGCCCTGTAGTAAGTGCGACTGATTTAATAGTATGTGTATGAATAATGATAGATTTTATACGTGTAGAAAAGATACTTAAAGGAAATATAATATTTTATACGTGTAGAAAAGATACTTAAAGGAAATATAATATTTTATACGTGTAGAAAAGATACTTAAAGGAAATATAATATTTTATACGTGTAGAAAAGATACTTAAAGGAAATATAATATTTTATACGTGTAGAAAAGATACTTAAAGGAAATATAATATTTTATACGTGTAGAAAAGATACTTAAAGGAAATATAATATTTTATACGTGTAGAAAAGATACTTAAAGGAAATATAATATTTTTTTTGACTCTACCGCAAGTACGTTGGGACAACTCGGCCACCACCAGTTGGTAAAGTTTTTGGTATTCCAATTTCGTAAACAAAAACATTTTTTTTTATTGTTTGATAATGGGTTACAAGTTACTTAGGAGTAATTATTATAGATAGAGTCTCCATCATCTACCTTATTAAGGCATACAATACAGTTTTTTTTTTTATATAATAATTACCTGCTTTAGATCTACGATTGATTGTAAATAACATTTCATATTTTAATAGATACATAGCACCCTTCATTTCACAAGATTTCATAATTCCTTTTGATTTCCAATTTTAAACGACTTTATAACCCTTTCCAACGGAATGCAAAGATTAAAAATCAAAGTAAAAATTAATATGAAGACTTTATGTGCTTCATTCGCATCGGACTTCAAATAAACATCGTCAAAGCAATTTTCAGCTATAAACTTTAAAAAAAAATCCAAATAATACTATATTTTGCGTCTCATTACATACCAAAACTTCTTAGAAAAGCTAAGACTCTTAGTTATTTCAATATTTTTTTCCGTGTGGACGCATATACCCGATTTACTCTTGAATCACCGACACCCATTTCATAGAATGAATTCGCCGAATTTTCATTTCATCGACAGGCATTTCCACGTGCAGGAGTGGATTTTTTGGTGGTCACAGATCTAACCTAACCTAACCTACATAAAATCATGCTTGAAATAACCTGAAAAAAATAAGGTTTCAGTAGAAATTAGCTTTCGATGAAATGAAATTCGGTGAAACGACACATTCGATGAAATTCGTGTCTGCAAAACACACATGGTTATACCCAGATTCATCACTCTGGAAGCGTATTGATTCATGTTTGTTAAAATGTTATCAATATCTGCGATTCAGGGGTTATTCTAGTGGGCTCATTTATTGTACAGTCACGAACGTTAATTTGGGACCCATTTCAAAAAAATATTGCTTGAAGTTGTCAATGTCATTAGAGATGCCAAGTCATTTGTAACTTACAGGAAACTCCACCTTATTGCTGTAGAATGTCAGATTGACTTTGGACCTAAAGTGGGTCCCAAATTAACGTCCGTGACTGTACAAGTAATATTAAATTTAACCAGCCAAGAAATAAATGCATTGTTTGGTATATCGTTATTAAGGATGTTTATGTTAAAATCACCCGCTATCACAGTTTTTCTTTTTAATATGCAGGATCGAAGTGTTAATTTATGTAAAATAATTTATTTGTTTCCGTAAAAACATATAAATCACTTTTTAAGTTTATATGAAAGTCGTCCGTTTTTGAAGAGAGAAACGTGAAAATTAATATATGGGCAAATAAATAAAAAATACTACATTCGGCGATTTTAGATAAACTACCCCTAAGAGGGTAAAATGGCGTGGCGGAACTTTGTACGGGAGTTCGGTCAATTTTGAAATAAGAAACGTGGAACTTGGTGTATAGGCTACTGTTAACATTTATGCCCTTACTAATAAACGTTGAGTAACCGCTGAGTAGTTATACCATGCTTTGTCCTTATCTGTTATTGTGACATTTGAATTCGACAGATAAGGACAAAGCATGGTATAACTACTCAGCGGTTACTCAACGTTTATTAGTAAGGGCAATAAAAAATACAACTTCCAGCGATTTTGGAAAAACTACTCTTAACCTTTTGACCGCCGTAGTCTGATATATAAGACACCACACCATAGCACCATAGCTAATGTCAACCATCCTCAAATATACTTAGGTATATTTTACGCTGTCAACCATGATGGCGTTCAAAAGGTTAAGAGGATGAAACGGGGGGTGGTAGCCAGGGACCGGAAAACCCCTTAATTTGTTTAACCCTATCGATAGGGTTACCCTATGATTGTGTTACCCTAACGTTAGGGTAACCCCTTTGAAATAGTTAAACGCTTAGCGCAGCGCTTATCAAGATCATTAGGGTGTCAGTAGTTTAATATTTAAGCACTTAGCATTGGCTGGGGTAGCCTATTGATCGCCTCTCTCTTTTTTGCGCATTCGGGTAATCTCTGTCTGGCTGCTACCCATTCAATTGATAGGTAGTGCAATAATACGTCGAAACACTTACGCGTAGAGATTAAAACCGTACGATTAAATTTAAAAAAGGTAACAGGTTATAGGGTTTTTTTTTTGTTGATAATGGGTTTGCTCTTGACTAACTCTTGCCCTTGGAGGACGAAGATTCAGTCTAGGATGTATGTATTGGGACTGGGTTAGCGCTTAGTCGAATTAACTGTATCGTTTGGTTGCCCTTTCATTGGACTAAGTCGACAATAGGCTTAGCGCATCCTTCGGATATGTAAAATCAAGTATATCAAATACCGAATCGAAAACCCCTTTAATGCTAAGCGGTTCCGGTCCCTGGTGGTAGCTTGTATGGGAGTTTGGATCATTTTTGAAGTTGGAAACGTGGAAACTGGTATATAATTTAGGCAGAGGGGCGCAGTGCTGACCGCCGGATGTTGCAGGCCCAGCACCACCAGCAGCAGCTGAAGGAGCAGACGCACAGCCCCGGCAGGCCCAAGCTGCAGTCTCCGCGGATGCAATGTAACTACTAACAACCCACTAACTTTGTGGATTACTCATCCAGTATTCATTTATCAATGCACTTTTATTAGCTGACTTGCACTTATATTTGTTTTATATTTGTTTGTTAGCTTATAGAAAACTAGCGATTAGCCCGGACAAACATTTGGGGGACTTTAATTTATATGTATTGAAGAAATTAACTCGGATTCGCCTCGTGGTCCTAACTTAGGCACACAATACAACAAGAGCCTTTATTATGTGACAGTTGCATTAAATAACTATTTTGCAATGTAATCGCGTACCTAATACCGCCTGCCTCTTAACAGTTCGCTGTCGTTTGTCTCCTCGGTGTTTGTCTGTATCTCACGAATGTTTACTTCCATACGCTGCGTTCGTTCTCGTCCCATTCGCTCGCATTTTGCGTAACCTCGTGACCTAAACTCGGCACACGATGGCTCTTGAGAACAAGAGCTATCGTTACGTGACACTTTTATAAATCATCATCATCATTTCAGCCGAAAGACGTCCACTGCTGGACATACGCCTCCCCCAAGGTTTGCCACAAGCACCTGTCTTGCGCAGCGTCCCCCGAGTACCAAGTCTGCGGTCGCCAACCCGCGTGCCAAGTCTGGCGACTATGGCAAATCTCCCCCAAGGGGAAATCAATGGTGGAAAAGAATCGGCCCAGCCTTTTATAAATAACTATATCAAATTGTGTTGTAGGCCGCATCACGCCGCGGCACGTGGGCCGCTCGCCCGATCGGCTGACGGCGAGCTACCACGCCGCGGCGCCGCGGGCCGACTCGCCGGACCGGCTGACGGCGAGCTACCACTCCGCGCACCCCGCGGCGCTCTCCTACAGCGACGCGCCTGCCATGACCCAGAGCTTCGACTCCTCCAGCCTGTTCGACAAGGACAAGGAGCGAGAGACGGGTACGTTAAAAACTGGCCAATAGCGAACCAGAATCGCGCACGAGGCAAATATATTTAAAAACAAATGCTAAAGCAAGTTTTAAAACAAATGTAAAATTCACGCAATTTATGTTTTATACAGCAGATTCCTGAGGTCAGAAGAAGTAAAAAATGTTAGGTGAACATATCTCCAATTCGATTTTTTCAAGTTTTAAATTTTTTCATACAAAATAAATCAATTATTTTCACTTCTCTAGGAAACAATGCCTTAGGACGAGCTGGTAACGCTTTTTACTGCATTTCTTGCTTATTATTGGGCTTCCCTTTGACGATGAGTGAATGTTATTTTGTCTCCTTTTCTAACCAGTAATGTTAGAAAAGTCAAGTGGAAGAAAGAGACAAACCCGTGTCATCAATAAGAAGATTTGCCTAATAAATATAGATTATTACCAAGTAGAATCTATTCACTTAAACTCATACATCCTTTTTAACATAATGATTAATGATAAGGCGTGTCCCTTAAGCAACGGTAGCCTGTTTTTCAGAAATGAGTTTTATTATTACAAAATTAAATAAGACCGAGCTCATTCAGATAACGTCACCTTGGTCGGCTGCGACGCCGGCTTTATTGTGCGGACTTATTTCGTATCCACTTTTGCCCACAAAAGTGGCATGGCTCATTTTCGGCATGGTTCATTAAATTTAAATAATAAATATTATACGTCTAGTCTGGGCACAATTCGTTGTTGTATTTAAGCCACTTCAGTTACTGTAGTTTTTTTTTACTAATATCCGTAACGTATACTGTTGTTGTCTGAGGGTTAAGTGGACAAGTTACCGATATGATGCAAATGACGCGTAGATGCTTTGATTGTACAGAAATCTTGCAATTTTGCATTTTCTGAGAATATGAATTTTCCCAAACGATTGACATATAAACAATTACAATGACACAAGCGTACTTGTCAATGTTGTCATATTCATTCATTCCCATAAGTGTCACATCAAAGGTAACTAAATCCAGGGTATGGCGTAGACAAATATAAACTGTATTATGTAAAGGTTATTGATAAATTTTACGTGCGGTCTTCCGTAGATTTAGTTGCTTTTGATATGATTTTATTTGGCGTAACGTGAGTGTAAGAGCAGCAACGTTGCAATTACTTATAAGGGTTTGTTGCACCTAAGTTTTCGTAAAAAGTTTTTTCATAATAAATTATATTGTATCTCAAAAACTAGGCCGAATCGAGCCTACTTTATACGATATTTATAAATCCAAATTAACTCAGGAACACGCTGTTAAAATCCTTCGAGTACCTCCCGGGCACGGTTTAATTTTCCGAAATCTATGTTATGCTGGAGCTATTTAAAATTAAAAACATATTTGAATTGCTATACGTATTTTAGGTTAGGTTTGATGTATGTGCGATATCAAAAAATAAAGCCTCCATTAAAAAAACTGCATTTGGAATTATGAAAATTCGGGATTTCAATCAATTCGGAATTATGACTCTTCGGAGTTATGTAGTGTACCCCTATATAGCACTTGAAAGGTTCAAAGTTATTACATATAGGTTCCCGTTGGCTGTTGACTGAATACTGATTCAACACTCAGTTACCATCATGTAATAAGGTTAGCTGAATATTAAAATAAGAAATATCGGACCGACCATGTTGCCTGACGATCACACACAAATTCAATAAAACACCTTTATTTTCACACTCACCAGCAAAACCAGTCAACCAATCACTAGAGGCCGCTTCAAAGATGGTTCCCGTGCCGGAATCCCTCATGAGTCCAGACTACCAAGACCCCATCTACGATATACAGAGATCCATGCCCAAGCCCACCAACCACTCTCTAAACAGCGTCTCCAACACCTCCTCGCCTTCGAGCAACAGCAGTCTACACGAAGACAAACCCCACAGACAACTGACGCAGCCAAAAGCCATCAATAACAATTTAAAAAGCTCGCCAAAATTACCAAAAAGCGCCTCATCATCTCCTAAAATGAAGTCTAAACTAGAACAACGAAAAGGCAGCTTGAAATTGGAGTCGAAAGTGAACGGAGTGGTCAAAGATGAGATAGACCAGGATAAATTGGAGATTATTAAGTTGGCTTCAAATCAGAGAAGGCAGAAGAAAATGAGTGCGGAGTTTATGGCTGCGGTCACTATACAGAAGATGTGGAGGGGGTACAGGAGTAGGAACTTAAATAAGGATACACTGAGGATTCTGCATGCGATACAGGCGGCGAGAGCGAGGCAGCATATACAGTGAGTATTTCTTCTAAGGTGCCTTAATTCTTACTTTGGTCTGTTCAAAAGTTATGAGCTCTGTAACCTACCTACCTGAAGGGTGTCCGAAGAACTTTTTGTCGTACAGTCAAATATATTAGATACAGACAAGGTATTTGAAAATTTCTAAACACGACCTGACGTCTTGAAGATTAGGGTTGAGGTAAGATATTTTTGGGCACCTTTTCTGATCCGATTTATGTATTTGATGGCGAATAGTAAGGTAATGTTTTTAGGTTTTCAAAAGTACAAGTTATTATTGCTCTGAATTAAAAAACACACGGTAACAGGTGAAACTACAATTCTACAATCGCCATACTATGCTGCAGTTTCGGGGTGAATACTGAACCATGTTGCCAATTTTACTTTGAACAGCGCTCTCATTTTTCCAAAACTATTTTTGCCGAGGTATGGGTATAGATCAGATTTTGAATAGTTTTATTGCATAGAAGTTACCTATACTCTAAATAATTGCCATATTCTGTGTCCAGAAGGCTGACATGCGACATGGAGGCAACCAAAGCAGCTTTAGAAAGCGAGCGCAAAATACAACAACTGCAAATGCAAGCCATCAGCGCGTTATGGAAGAAAGTGTCGGCCCTGCAGACAGAGTCGCCCAAGCCCGACGCCGACGCGCTGCGGCAACTCACCGACACTTGCTGCAGCCTGCAGGCGCAGGTAGGTTGCGAACAGTGTTATACTACAGTTTCGACCCTGCAGCCAGAGTCGACCAAACCCGACGCAAACCCTAAGGGATCGCTAGGAACATTATTTACTTTGAATTAACATAGAGTAACTGAGTCTGATTTAGTTTATTCTTGAAGAGCAGTTGATATTTATACGAGAACAAATAAGAATATTACAGGTGAGAAGAAAAAATTATAGGCTTCTTAAAATTGACATTTATCATTGTTTGATTTCCTCGTAATCAAAGTCTCGGATAAAATGACTTGTTGCCCTTGTTATACAATTTTGTTGGATTTTTTTTTTATATGAATTGTTGGAAATCTAGGTGTTAATACGGGGTGCTTCTTGTTTCACCGACAAATTTTTCATCGAATGTATTGTTTCACCGAATTTCATTTCATGGAAAGCGATTTTTGCTCAAAATTTTATGGTTTTCATGTTATCTTAATCATTAGTTACGTAGATTAGTTTAGACTTGTAACCACCAAAAAAAAATAACTGATTGAAATATTTTTTATTAAAATATTACAGAAAATAAAGTACAATTAAAATGAATGGCTGTCGATGAAATGAAAATTCGGCGAAGTAAAAGGTTGTATGAAATCGGTCGGTGATTGAAGGGTGAGCGTGTATGTGATGTGTGGCGCCTGCGCGTGCGCAGGTGGCGGAGCTGCAGGGCGGCGTGCGGCAGGTGCTGCGCCTGCTGGCGCCCGCGGCTCCCGCGCCCCCCGCCCCCGCCCCGCCCCCGGCGCCCGCCCCCGCCCCCGCGCCCGCGCCCCCGGCGCCCGCCCCGCCCCCCGCGCCCCGCGCGCCCGCCGCCACGCAGACCGACGTGTCCGCCGTACACTCGCCGCAGGTACCGACTTGCTTCTCTTCGCCCTCCGGACGAACCTATACATAAGGGGGCTGTTTGATAAGTACCCGTTTATGGAAAAAAAAACAGTTATTGTTGTATACTTATATGCATTTATTTTATTGAAACGGTGCGCGGTGTTCGATTGATCTGAAATTTGGAATGTGATAAACCCGATGACAATGCAAAATATGGTGACTAAGAGCTCTGATGATGGAGTCAACAAGATCTCTGCTGTACTTAACGTGGACCCACCGAGTTGAGTCTTGATAAGCAAGTGATCATTATGCAAAACAAAACATTCTTTGGTAACAAACTCGTGTCCCATAAATGAAATTTTCGACAGAAACTTATGTAATACGAATGTTAATCTCTGTAGCCTGAAGTCTGTAATTTCTAAACTAGTAAAATTGGTAGTATGAAGTCAGTATGAAAATACTGACTTGTGACGTCACAATTATCAATGTTCTTTCTTTTCCCATAGTACAGTCAAGGTCATAAATATGTATACACTTTAGTACCTTGTCTATTTAATGTCATGTTTAAACTGCTATATATATGCATGTCACAGCTATTAAAGTGACAAGGTACTAAAGTGTATACATATTTATGACATTGACTGTACAAGCCTATAGCTTAGTTTTGGACTAAGTCAATTTGTACGAGATTGTCCCAGTTTTTTTTTTTATTATTTAGTTTTTGTTGAATTAAAAATTGTCTAAATTCCAAAAATAAGCGATAGTTTGGTTTTTCCGTGTTATTTTCGAAAGCTTGATTTAGTGGTGGTGTAAAAGTAATTTATTTTGACATTAGTCAAATAGCCTATTAAGGAGCGGGACGCGTCTAGGAGGATTGAAAACATTATAGCGTAATAGAAACGCTATCTTGCCAAAATAAGTTGTAACGTTATACACCGGCAGGAGGAACGATGTACGTGGCTGAAGCGGCCGCAGTCTCTGTCCCTCGCCGCCCCCGCCCCCGCCCCCGCGCCCGCGCCCGCCCCGGCGCCCGCGCCGCCGCACGCCGAGTGAGTACACTTAACAATATACGAATGTATTCACATCAATACTTATGCTTAACCCGTTTCAACAAAATATTCGTGCAAATATTTCACAGTAAATGTAAAATAATATACCTTGACTTGACTTGCAGAGAAACAACTGAGACTAGCGAGGTAGAAATGGACGGCATAGACATAGAGCGAACGGAGTCCCTCATAGAGGAGACCTCGGGTCGGGGGGCGGAAGTCATCGCCGACTGATAAAGGGAAACGCTATAGCTTAAAGTTCATGTTCAAGCAAAGCTTTGGTCATGTGTCGGCTGCGACTTTTGCTTTACTGGCAGTTTAGATAAGATAGATACCACTGAGTTATTGCTAACCTAACCGACGTAAATAGCGATTTTAATAATCTGAAAAAAAAAACATTGGGAAATTAAAACATTCAACAAAAATATTTCGACCAAACAGCACACTATACGAACCAGGGACCGGCCCGCTATCCCTTTCAATGGGTTTTGTATGGGTTTTTCGTAAGGATTAACTTACCAAACCCTCTGCCCGTCAAAACCCTTAAATGTGCTTTTAAAGCACTATTTCCAAACGATAGCCCATTCTATTAAGCGCTAACCAATACCCTTACAAAACCCTTTAAAAAAGGTTACTAGTATATACGCAATTTTAGACCTTTTGTAGACTTCATAAAACACACGTTACCTTGCATCCCGTTCGAAGCAAGTAAACGACAGCCCAATCAACTAAGCGCTAACCCAATACCCTTATAAAACCCTTATTAGTATACACGTATTACACGTTACCGACGGCTAGCCTTATCGTTGGGTTCTTCATTCGATAAGGGAAAGTCAGTCGTGTATGGGTTACCAATTGGAATGGGTGAGCAAATCCACTGGGCTAGCTATTTCAAAGGGAAGCCCTTTGAAAGGCTTTTCCCGATGAAAGGGTTGTCCGGTCCCTGATACGAAGATGCATTTGTATCATAGAAAACAATGTAGTTATAATTTTTTATTAATTCAAAAAGAGAATAAACTTCCCAGTATGCCAAAAGTTGCAGCCAAATGTAGCAAGTAAAAGTATTAGAGAACGCTATCGGTACTATATTTTATTTCGTAAGTGTCTTTTAATTTATTTTGCCAAAAATGTTTAATGTAAGGATCTGAACTAATTTTACTAATATTCTCAAAGAACATTGTCTTTTTCAAAACCACGTAAACAGTAAAAATCGAACTGTGGAACATACAGCATTTTTTTAAATAGCTATTGAAAAGTACCACTTGTATGTTGTTAACTTGTTAGGTACAGAACACTTTAATTGTTGAGCCACCATGGAACCTTTTCGTAAGCCAATTATAAATTGCTACGTTTTTTTTTCTTGTGAGTTGACGCTGTCAAACCTGATTCCTGGAGATGACGATTTTGTCGAAATACAATAGTTATTTCTATAGATAAAACGTTGAAACCGCACTGATCGCTGATTGTCTATGACTCGATGTTATTTTTTTAGGTTGATAGTTCGAAACGTACTATGCGCGTTAATTTTTTAAACCAGTTTGATATTTGGCTGTAGATTTTTTAATGTTATGTCCTCAAGTGAGGACCGGGGGACTCGGGAGGTATGACTCGGTTCTATGGTGGCTGAACAATTGAAGTTGTTGACTGTACTGTATATTATTTGATCAAAAACTTCACGTTGCAGAATATACTGTATAGTAAATTATGGATATCAATGTTAAAATTTCAATTGTCTATTCTGTGGGACTTTCGCTCTTTGTGATAAAATAATTATAGCAAAAAATCGTAAACATTACAAAGAAATAACACCAAACCTACATTGCCTTAGCACAAATCTTCGGCACTCAATTTTAAACTGTGACAATTTGATAAGCGCTGTTTATTATTTAATTTGATAAGCTTTTTTTATTTATTGTAGTTGATGTAAGTGTCATGACATTAGTCTGTACTGTAAGGCTGTTGCGAGTAGTAGCTTTTTGTGAACAAATATGGTTTCCACACATATTATGGTAAAACGTTTAAATATATTAGAGCTACCGCACATTAGGCCACTAGTCGCGGCCACAGCGTAGCCACTAGTGGCCGCCACAAGCTGCGGACGAGTTTTTTCATACATTTTGTATAGCATCGGCGCACACCGGGCGTTCGAGTGGCCGCGTCTGAGCCACAAGCTGCGGTAGTCGCCCGCGCTCGCTACTAGTGGCCGCGTGTTGTCGCTCTCCTCGCGCGCACACTCGGCCACAGTCGCCGGCTTCTCCAATAAACAATAGCCAATAGTGGCCGCCACTCAGCCACCGGTGGCTGCGATTGGTGGCTGCGTCTAGTGGCTCATTGTGCGGCCGCCCTTATATTCTTCAAGTACTCAAAATCAGACAGACACTGTGAGCTTATGTTCTGTTACAAGCTTTTATTTATCTTGCAATGTTTGTCAGTTTCTTTGTTTAGGTCAAATCTCGCAACTGTGTCCGATTGAGCTGAAAGGTATACCTACGTAACTTAGGTCACAGTGCCACCGTGGAGTTAGTCTGATGATGCAGTTGGAAGGTGGTCTTAGGAACTCCGCAAGGAAACAAGATAGCCCCGCCGTGTTTGGGCTCGTTGGATTTGTCTTGATAAGCAGATGTCATGGCATGTGCAGAAAGTACAATCGGCAAGAAAAGCTTGTTCCAAAACTGACATATTTGACAGATGCTAATTTTATATTATATGAGTTTGCTCTTGACCCTAGTCGAGACCAAAGAGTCAGGACGAGGTCAACGATGGAGCGAGCTCACCCAGAAGGCACCTATTAATCCTAATTTGTGACGTTCTTAATATAAAGGGACCTTATGGAGGAAGGCAGTTACGCTCTTATTGTAACTATACGAATACTATGATAACAGTTTTAAAAACGGCGTAACCGCCTGCCTACATAAGGTCCCTTCATATTGAGAACGACACATTTTGAAGGACACTGGGACCAGCACCCGGAAATACGGACGCCGGTATGTTCCTCATGTGTTTTACGTTCATGTTCGAATATACTTTAACGAAAGATAACTTTGTATACGTGTGGAAACCGATATGCTACTTTTTAAATAGATATTTAAAAGTTGTTCAGACAGAACGATTTCAAATATTTGTAATGGCTTTAGTGTTTTAAATCTTTGAAATGTTGTTAATTATAAAATATTTTGTATGAAATAAACTTTTCACAATAGGTACAATAAGAATTATACGCTTTATACAATCATCAAAACTGCGCAAAATGATACGCGGACGTTAACATTGGCTTCGCTTCATTTTCACTGAAACATTCGAACGGGCTAAGAGCGGAGTCGATTTTACCTTGTAGGAAAGAACCATCTTCACTACTATTTGACCATTTGACGTGTTCACAAAAATAATTTAAATTGTTGTTTGAATACAATTAATAATGTTAGTGTTTTGAGTCACAATCGGAGTTAGTTCACACCAAATATAATAAGTTTTTAAACGGTTTACACCATTATAGAGTTTAAATGTGTCCGTCTCAAATTATTTAAATAATGTCATCACCAAAGGATATATCCACATTTTCTGCCGACGACGGATCTATCCGTCACGGTATAAAAAGTACTGAAACTACATAATAAGGTACATCCGTAACGTTTATATTCTGTGGTCATTGGTGCGTAACTATGTAAGAATATTTTATAATTACGTTGTGTTGTAATTAAATATGCCCGAATAAAAATAAATGTTACGAGACCTAGGCCCGATTTATCCAATCCTCAGATGAAAATATCACTCTCCTTTTCTCTCTAATTAGAAAGACAAGGATAGAGCTGAAATTTATTTCTCCCGGCCGCACTCGCAGAGATGTCAATTAGGTTTTAAGTTTCTTTCAAGTAGCTGCTGTCACTTTCTTTGCTATAGCAATAGAATAAGACGTAGCAACTTTAATCAAACTTAAAAATTAATCGACGTCTCTGATTGCGGCAGTCAGACACTATTATTTGGATATTACCTAATAAATCTGCCCTTATAATTTAACGTGTTTTTTTCGAACGAATGGTCTCAATTTTAGCGCGTAATTAATTTTTACTATGTTCAAAGTACATAAATGTATCTTGATTACTGTTACATAAGAGAAGTAGGTGGCATCAAGTTGGAAAATCTTTGGTAGATATTACTTTTATATTCGTTTGCTGTTTGAGTAGAGGTACTTGGGGATAATAAAACATACGTGACTAACTTAAACATTAACATTCATATTGAGTAATGACCACTGGTGTGAAGTTAGCAGCCTATGTTAACCCGACCAAATTAGGTAGTCGTATTTATTAATTAATAAATAAGACTCCCTAATTTGGTCGGGTTAACATAGTCCGCTAACTTCACACCAGTGTAAAGACCGCTTTAGACGTCGGACTGATTCTATATTGCGATTCATTTGCACAATGCTATTAGAGTTTGTAATAAAAAATACCAGTAAAAGACATGATAAGACTTTATTTAGGTGCGTTGCATTTTATTCAATAAAAGTTGTTTTTTTTTTTAATGTAAGTTAAGTTAACCTGTAGCGACAAAAGCTCTCTGAGGAGTACAATCAATCCGAGATCAAGGATATAAAAGTCAGGGCCGGATTTAGGGGCGGGCCACGGCTACAGCCCCGGGGCCTCCGCAAGTGAGGGGCACCCACAATAAGAATAAAAAAAATCGTTTAATCTACAGGATGACCCATAAGTCGTACGTCACATTGACACTGGAGGTAGATCAGCCTAAGACGGACCGAACCAGCCATTTTTTTGACGGGTTGTAACGCGTTACGCATCATCCCCGCACCGAACCAACCTAACATGACCTCAGTAAAAGTCGCATGGTGTCAATGTGACGTACGACTTATGGGACACACTGTATTTGAAAAATAATTAGAGGCCTCCACTCCTTTGCTGCCCCAGGGCCTTCAGAGTTCTAAATCCGGGTCTGATGAAAGTTACGATGTTCATTGAATACAGTGCTACGTCTTTTGGGTTTGTATTTCGGCGATGATACTTCAATAGCGTAACTAACAATTCAAGAAAAGGAAAAATGCACCTTACTAACAAGGAAAGATACCCAACTGTCCGGCTCCGATTTGATTTGATTTATTTTGATATATGTAGTTAGTAGTCTAAAATAACAGACTAGAATAGTCTCAAATAAAAACACCCTTCAAAGTTTTATATTTCTCATTCGTGTTTTTTTAGGAAAATATGAGTTTGAGCCGATGTAACAAAACACTCATTTATTTTTCATGTACTCAAACATATAATCACACCAGTAATTAACTAAAAAAAAAACAACTCTCTACAGATAAGGATTTGGTCACTTTTCAGTACTTTGAAGGACAATTTCTCCCAATAGGTTGAGATTGAGCAGTTAAAAAAAAAACGTGTTAGTTATTTTAGACTACTCTCTAACATATATCAAAATAAATCAAATAGGAGCCGGACAGTTTTCCTTGCACGCATGTCAGTAAGGTGTATTTTACAACCTATTAAATTTGTTACTTACGCGGTATTGCAGTATCACCAACGACTTGTCTTTCGCTCGTTCATACGCTGTCATGCGGGTCTAACAGATTTAACCCGAACGCGAAAGACTTATGGTTTACCCTTGAATCGCCGACACTAATTTCATATAATGTTTTACTTCGCAGAATTTTCATTTCATCGACAGGCCACGTGCAGGAGTTATAATTATTTGGTGGTACAGGTCTAACCTAACCTACGTAACCCATGCTTAAGATAACCTGAAAACAATAAGGTTTCAGCAGAAATTAGCTTTTAATTAAATGAAATTCGGTGACACATTCGATGAAATGAGTGTCTGCGAAAAAAGGGACCTTTTTTGGGACCTTGCACTGTTTTGTCGTGTTCTCATTTAACCGACGCCGAACAGCCGGGTGTTTTTAAATTAACGTGTGTATATTTATATGGCATCGTAGCTTGTAAGCGGTAAAACCGATTTTGATTTAGTTTTTTTTGGGTTGAAAGGTGATTTGAACTCACTCGAGTTTATAGGCAGAAATAATGTTGTAATGTTTATTTTAGTATAAGTTTGTCAAGTCCATTCTATTACATATTTAAGTTATAAACTGTGAAGTGAAATTTATTTGTGTCAAAAATGTGCAATAAGGTATGTTAACGCATTTACTACCTATATTAAAGCACGGAGACACATTCACCAGCAATCATGTATTCCCAAGTTGCACATAAGCTCTTAAAAAGCTGTAACTAGAGCTATAATGGCTGTATAAGCTCTAATACAGCTTGTGTGCTACTTGGGTTGTCCAACATTGGGCTCGAAAATATATGGCTCCTTATTACTAGAGGCATAAGAGCGCGTCAGATAATTATGTGGGCGAAATTCAATAAGGCCGGCCTTACACAGTATGAATTTTAAGAATCTGAATTCATAATCTGAATCCAGATTGTGTGTGCTCGTCCATAGATAATGTATGGAAAGAGGTGCGTTCTGTCAGATCAATCTGAGAAATTCATAATCTGAAAAAATCAGATTGTGTGTGGATGATAGTTAAATTATATGCAATTCCGTGCTTTCTGAATTAATAATATGAATTCAGATTAGTAAAATTCATACTGTGTAAGGCCGGCCTAATATTATTATTGGTGACTGGCTAAAACGTGTTTAAACTATCATGATGTTTATCATTCGATTGTGAACTTAATATAACAGTATTTTATTGCACAATTTATTTACACACATTACCTACATTCGATTCTGTTGTAGAACCTTTTAAAATAGTCGTTATCTAAAACTTGTGAAACTAAACTGGCGTAAGTCCATAAAAAGTCTTACAATTTAAAACTAGTGTAAACTAGTAGTGCCACTAAGATTAATGTTGTCATTCTCTTCTCACTTATTCGACTACGCCCCGTACGTCCGTAAGTATTAAACGGCGATAAGTAATACCTGTTATATCTGCGTCGAACGTTGAATGGTCAAGGCTGAGACCCGCGAATTAGTTTTTACGCGCTTACGGGTCAAGATAGGCTGGTTGGTGGGTTCGTCGACGAAGTGTTTTGAGAATAACCTAGTGAGGCTAGAGACTAGAGCGCGTCACAGACGGAGCTTTAATAAATATTAATATAATGTGTTTAATAGAAATATTTATATTATAGCTGTGTGTGTGGTCATTCAACATTACTATAGAAAATAAATTGTAATATATCGTAATATGCCGTGCTATGATATATATTATAGCTCCGTGTGTTGGCTTTAGATTCTGTAAAAATATACGACAGCTTACGTTCATTATTTACATATATACATTTAGATTTTTACATTTCATATTCGTAAAGTAAAGCTTGTCTCTAGCCCTACAGTTTGACATTCACAAGTTACGTTTTCCAGTAATAATTCGGTAACAATGCACCATTGAATAGTTTAAGATTTAATTATAGTATAATTTTAACGAACAAATGCCTTGTGTACGCTTTATATTATATCCGATAAGTTTAATTTAATGTGTGTTTAGTTGTTAATTCACACGAATCTCTTAACTACGCTTTTGATTTATTATTAACTTCGCTCTTATAAGGCTTGGAGAAGAAGTGGATTCCGCCTTGTGCAAGGATTTAAAAAAAGGAATCCTTTCTAGTTTATTGTAATGTTCTCGCAAAGGTGTGTCCACATTACGCGCGGCAGCCGCGCGAGCCAACGTTCGAGAGTTTGCCGCGCGTGATGTGGACGCAGCTCTAGGTATTATGTACAATCAAAGCCAAAAATATCTATTAAAGTACCAAAAAATGTATATGCTATTTATATTCATAGTCTCACAACATCTGATTACATGATTTTAAGAATAATATGGATACATATTTTTGCTGTTGACTTTATCATACAATGTTCAATATGGAAACTATTATTTGGAAAGAAAATAAGATTGAAATATTGTTTTGTATTATAATGCATAATTCACAAAGTACCATCTAATTCCATTGCTATTATTTCTAGACATTTGGTCATATAGTAGACTTTGCGGAGATAAATAAGTCTTATAAGAGCCCTAACTGCTGTATACTAGTCATTTTTAACTCATGGATCAGTGCAATTAATACACCAAGCGTTATAACATATAAGTCGTATTATCATGTTTATAAGTCGCACACACAATTTCTAATGTAAGTATCTGGAAGTAAACGTGCAACTTGAATCTTATGTGTGTCGAAATAAGAGTTATAAGTTGTTTGGATGACGCATTATATGGTTTTGTGAAAGGGATGATTCGCGTCCGCGCGTTTATTTTTTATTTATATGTACTTGTGTAATAAAATTGTTTTTTTTTTGTATAAAGTCGGAAGAATTGTATGTAATGCGATCTACGCGGTTAGGCCGCGTTTACAATGGGCTCATAGTTTTCTATTGAAGAACAACATGTATTTTGTAGTAAATAAGCTCCCCCCTCTCAAATTTCTTTCGTTTTTCTGGCCTATAATAAAAAAAGTTTGCCTCTGTTTAGGCAAGCTATCTAAACACTACAAGCCTTATGTGAACGCAGCCTTATAGAAGGCATTAAAAGAGAATGAAAGCGGAGAGTACATTTTAAAATCGCCTCTTTTGCAAAACCCGACAATGTCAGGCGAGTTGATGTATGAATTTTAAGATGAACACACTGTCGATCGTGTTTCTTATACGTTGGTTACAGGGCGTTGAAAAAAACGCATAATTAGGGACTAAAATTAACAACGGTAATTGCTTCCATTACGTCACGGAAATTATCAAACAAAACAAGACAAATGGTGGTATCTCGGACAAAACTCCTGTAGCAAGTGCAACCATATTACTAACGGGCGAGAAGTGAATCTGCTTCGTTTATTGAATTTGAGATACCGCCTATTGGCGTATGAGGGCGGTATATAAATGTATGACTAATTTTTGTGACGTAATGGAAACAATTACTGTTGTTAATTTTAGTACTTAGTTAAGTAAATAGTTATGCGTACTTTTTTTTTTATACGCCCTACAGCAAATTTAAGAGTGCAGCATTTTTACCCATCTTTAGCTGTAGCAGACTGCCGTTGAAAATATGTATAATATAGACATTACATCTCGAATGTAAAGTCATCTCTATTGTGACGAGAATTGGAGGTCTACGTTTTAGGACTGCATTTCACTAGCGATTTGCGATCATATTTGGCAAAAAAATGTTTGACGTCGTGACAGTTGGATTACAATATTCTCAAGTGGCAACTACCTCATTAGTAGTTTTGGATAAAAATTGGATCATGTTGCCAATTTTTTATTTTATTGTTTATTGCCAAGATATACAGCGCGATCTGACAGGTCTGCGGGCCCGCAGCGGTCTCACCGCGGTTGCAAACCGGTCCCGGACCAATTGCCTCGCAAACATGCTAGCAAATTTCTAGTGGGATATAGGCCGGGTAACCAGTGTATACTGAAACGCGAAAGATAGACACTTGCCGTCCGAAAAACTTCAAATTTCAAGCGTACCCACCTTATTTGTTGTACATTATTTTAGAGCTGGTATTTATTATGTTTTTTAAAACAATTTTGAAACTATGCGTGTTGTTTTATTTACAAAAATACCTGTTAACTCCCCTTCTATACTATGAGTATTTAGGGCTGCGGCTGATGGGTTGGTCATATAACAATGTATGTATGTTTGATCATGGCTAGCATAACTTGATTTTTCTCGCTTGTCGCTCAGTACGTCCCTTTCGTTGTGAACCAGTTAGCGGAAGACACTAAGAGGCACTGTTCTGAGCAACTCGTGCGAGCCCTCCAGGAGTACACGCGTTGATGATACAGCCAAGTTGGCTAACTTTAAATACTCTGGTCATATTAACATTAGGTAAATAGGTTCTGCAAAATGTTTAACCCTTTATTTGCATTAATTAGTTCATTAATCCCATCCCCCTTTGATATTTTCGCCAAATACAAATAATGCGAACGTTTAATTACTTTATAAGCCGTTTAATGTTGCCCGAGTATTCAAGTTAGCCGGTTTGACTGTAGTAATCCAAACATACAAACTTTCACATGTAAAATAGTAGGATTATGCAGATATTTAATTTTCTATTGGCTATTTATTATTATATAGCGTCATAAATAGTGGTAGTAGGTACTGATTTAGGTAACCATGGTTACTAGCAGTCGTCGCCGATTCGGTAACCATCTTTACCAAAACTATTTTGTTTTTGCTATTGCAATGGTATTGTTTCGGCCATCTTTACTTATATAATTAAATAAGAGCTATCATGATAACAATACGATTACCATAGTTTTATACACCATAACTTTTTATCTGGGATAACTATAGGAATAAAAGGGAAAATTATTTAAAAGTCATTTATTATGCCGGTGTTGTATAATCCCGTATAAAATTACCGCAACGGTACATTATTCTGTCATTAAAGCTATTTTACAATAATCCTAAAATTATTTAAACATACAATCACATTTAAGATACATTTAGCATCGTAATCGATTTAGTATTATTCAGGAGAATAGTTACCATAGGTCAGAAGGTAACCTTATTTATATTTTATGAGATATTATCACAAGTTTATTTATTAATAAACTTTTACTATTTGGACTATTTGCCTGCAAGAAAAGCTACCTATCGTAGCATGTTGACGGACGTCAGGCAGTCTCAAATAATAAACACTTAGGCTGCTCTGCCACCAGATGTGCGCTAAGCTGCGTCACTAATTAGGATCGTTTATTTTCATAGCTTAGCTTAGCTTTGCGCAGCTGGTGGAAACGTATATGTATGTAAACTCTTTATTTCACAAAAAGTATAAGTAAATAATACATTGACCATAAAATTAACATCAATCAATCCTCATATTCAAGGCAATGGCACTCCAAATTTCACCGGAGAGGCAACCGGATGGCGAGTGGTAATGCTGGCTCTTGGAGTGATACCAACCGCCCCCGTACCGGCCGAATGGACCCTAAATGGGCAGGGGCGGAGACTAGCGATTTAAAAAAAAAAATTTTTTAAATTGAAAGTGAAAGTGTGTAAACGGCCGGCGTTTTTCGGATGGCAAATTATATTATATATAAACTTCAAAGCAACCGCATTCCCATCCAGTAGCCTCGTCAATTTTACGTTTTACCGTTTTCTTTTTATTTGCCTTGCTAGCTACAAGTGTTTGAAACCACGAAATACGCTCCCAGGGGTCATCCTACGTTGACCGAATTATAAATACAAAATAGATAAACATCTTTTCGTTCAGATACTATTCTTTTTTCAATAAAATAAAATACAATTTGAAATTCCGAGTCACATCTTATATTGTTTTGGCATTCATGACTCTTAAGCACCATCAAAAACTGCAACGTTTTGTTGCCACGCATGCGCTGGCCTCGCGCGCCACTCATCATGAATCCCGACTTGCCCCCGTAATATGGCTGGATAAAAGTAGATAAAGCATCCGTCACCTTTTAACTTACATACATACTGGCCAGAAACTGTCAGATGTTTTATCCCAGTTTATCCACATTGATATACATGATTATAATAGGCCAGCTGCGGGCTTAACATATGCTAGGGAAATGAATACATATATTCTATATTCTAACGTAAGACTTAACGCTTAAAGTTTAAAATAAAAGTGTCTCGTCCTGACTTTTTACCTGTTATTACTAAGCCACTATAGCGATTGTCACATTTTTATAGCGATTTTATCAAGACGGGGCATTTTTATTTTAAACCTTAAGAGTTTAGTTTTACGTTAGAATATGGAATAGATGTATTAATTTCCCTAGCACCGGTCAAATTTTATCTCATGTTTGCATGGTAGGGGGCCTGGGCGTATATATAGGTATACTAACTTATAACGAAACGTTTTTTTTTATTCTTCCATTCATATTTGTCTGTTAAAGCGATATAAAACGACATACATTATAAGCCTACCGCGTATGCCACCCGAGTTGTGGTTAGGATACTTTGTCCTAAGTGTTCTATGCACTACAAATAGAAATAGACTCCACTATCCTAACAATTCGGGCTATAATAGAAGTCACATTGGCGTCTCAGTTTTTACACATTATTTATTTTTATTTTATTATTTATTTGACACATTTAGAAATCATAAACCGATATATCATCACTATTTTCATATAATTAAACACATAATATCAAAAGCAGCAATGATTTCATTTTATTTACACAACATAAATTCGTTTACATATACGAGAACTATAAACATATAGAACTCCTAGAAATTAACTAACTCGTCTAAAATTGTCCGTTTTAATACCTCCTTAAAGCAAATGAGCAACCGCCCGTTCATAAGAACAAATTCGTATCATATAAAAATACATAATAAGCAATTTCGCCTCGTAAGAGTAAATTTGGAATCGCTAAGATTTGACTACTTTTACATTCATAGTAGGACCTCGCAGCTGAAATGGTTTACGCACGAGATGCAGATATATTTAAAAAAAAATGTTATTTGGGCTGAAATTAAAATTAAAATGAAAATTAAAAATCAATTTTACAAGTTTTCAGATATCTTCAAATAATTATCCAACAGTCCCATGTTAAATCTCAACCAGATCCCATTTTTTATATGAATTAATTCACAAATCTTTTTCACAAATACTTAAAAAAAAACTAATTTGTTGCTCAAAAAACTTCGTTACCAGTCCTCACCTCCCCTTTCAAATAAAGTCCACTGCGTTACTATAACAGCTTTTTAATTGCCAGTTTACTACGAGTATTCGAGTGTACCGATCACAATCTGAAAATTGTGTTTCTAAAATAACCAGTTCGGTGCGGATATTGTTTTTAAACATATGCACGTTCCCCGGGATGTTACGCGTCGAAAAGTAGAATGGCCCGATTGATATAAACTACCACTGTCGCTCTGAAGATTTATTTGAAAAGTATAACTGCAGCTAGAGCCGTCCATAATTTACATCACACGTTAAGGGGGGATGGGGGGGTCAACGAAGTGTGACATTGTGTAACAAGTGTTTATCATTCACTTGACAGGAAGAGCTGACATAAACAACACGCTTACGATATCTGGTACGTTCCACTAAACGCCCGCAACGATCGTAACAGCCTCTGTATCGCTCCACCTAAGGTCCGTGGTCGTCGCGAGCGATCGCTCGACGTCATAGATGACGTCACTGTTCGCGACCACATCGCGCCCACTTCGCCCACAAAATATTGGTGGGTCAGAGTGGGCTCACAGCGCTCAACATGCGCGTTCCACCTATAACATTCGCCTACAACGCTCGCGGCGTTTTTACGTTAGTGGAACGGCAATTTCAGCGGTCGTGGTCGATGGCGTTGCGGGCGTTTAGTGGAACGTACGAAGCGAGATGGGCTAATACAAAAGGCCGCTTAAGTTTAACGCTACAAAAATAAAGTAGCCAACGTCGCTGAACTACAGCGAGTAGATCACTACTTTCAGTCTTAGCTCAGTTATGCCCGACGGGGAAGCTCTTCTTTTGTTGGTCACGAAAAAATTTTGACAGCCGCTCTTTTTGAATGTCGTTATATCTTTTGTATGTGGCACGGACCTGGTCGAGCAGCTTGCGGACGGCCTTGTTGCCCGGGCTGACCTCGCCGGCGCGCCGCAGGTCGCTCAGGGCGGCCTCGTAGTTCTTCAGCGCGTAGTTGGCCTGCCCGCGCCGGTACAGCGCTTTCTCGTTCCGAGGATCTAGCTCCAGGACCTGGGATATACGTTCGAGTTTAGTGTGAGACGCCCAGGGCTGGGCAAAATACCTGCTGCATAGTATTTCAAATACAAATTGCAAAATATGTTTGAATGAGGTATTTGAAATAATACAAAATACTTTCATGAATAGTATTTAAAATTTACATTACAGTATTTAAGACCATGTATTTGAAATACAAAATACAAATGGCAGAATGTAAAATACATTTTTTGTGCGGCTGATTATAAAGAGGATATATCAATTTTATAACAACCAGAAACTGGTCTGACAGTACCTACTTTCGTAAAATGTTCCGTTATACGATTCCACTAATGTTTTTATTTTATTTCTTTTAAGGAAATTACACTTATGTTATACTACACAAGAGAACTGTAAAATAGTATTTTTGTGCAAATGTATTATAAAACAAAGTATTTGAAATATAAACTACAAAAAACATGTGAGTGAGGTATTTAAAATACTAAATACAAAAATACTTTATTAGGTAGTATTTGAAATACAAATACAAAATGCGTATTTGATGTAATTGAAATACAAGTAATAAATGGGCCGGAGCCGTGCGCCGGCGCACCTGGTCGCAGCACTTGACGCAGGCGGCGTGGTCGCGCAGGCGCGCGTGGCACGCGGCCAGGTTCAGGCTGCACTGCTGCGTGCACGCCACGCCCGCCTCGAACACTGCCACCCAGATAAACATTCAGCTAATTCTAATAAACCAAAGGTACATTAAATATGCTTTATTAGTAATAACTTTTGCCCGTGAATCCGTCCGCGTAGAAGTCGTTTATCGTGAATCCCACAACAAAAACTATCTTATCTCCTTCCCCGGGACTCAAACTATCTCCATTCCAAATTTCATCACAATCGGTTCAGCGGTTTAAGCGTGAGGAGGTAACAGACAGATAAAAAAGATAAAAGATAAAAGATATTATTTATTCAGTAAGTAAGCCACACGGGCACTTTACACGTCAAAATCTACCAGCGCTTCCCAAGAGGAGACCACTGCTGAGAAGAAGCGCCGCAAGAAACTCAACAGTCATTTTTTAATAGAATATTCACTTATGACAATGATACTACTTATTCTAGCATTATATAAAACTATAAAAATAATATAAAATATCTACGTAGTTCTGCAGGAAAACATGTCAGAATTATTACGAAAAAAAAAATAGCATATATATACATACACAAGTATATAAGTATACACATATATATCTACACATATGTAACCACATAAAAGAGTTTCGACATGTCTTCCTACATGAATAGACCGGGTCGCAAACTAAGGTCTAGGGTAGCACTATGGCTAGTTTTTATGGCATAGACAAGGTAAACGGGCGGGTCGTCAATCTTTGACGACGCGGTTAGCCTAGTTGTTAGCGACCCTGCCTACGAAGCTAGCGGTCCCGGGTGAATCCCGGTATGGGCAAATATTTGTGTGATGAGCGCGAGTATTTGGTCCTGAGTCATGGATGTTTTATATATACAGGGTGTTTTTTTATTAGTCTTAAAAATTTTGGGGGTTAAATCAGTAAGTCATACTGATCAACTTCACTATGGGACCAACCCAGAAATCGCGAAAAAAAAATTGACCATCCCATACATTTTGGCTAGTCAGCTGACGATGTTTTGTATGGGAGGGTCAAATTTTTTTTCGCGATTTCGGGGTCGGTCCCATAGTGAAAGTGGGTCAGTATGACTTACTGATTTAACCCCCATAATTTTTAAGACGAATAAAAAAACACCCAGTATTTAAGTATGTACTACTCTGTCAAGAAAGTACCGGGAAAAGATCAATAATACACAAACTGTTTGTTAATCATCCAAATTTATTTTATCACCTTCAAAGTATGCTCCTTCAGAAACGATACACTTACGCCAACGAATAATCCAATCATCAAAACATTTTTTAAACGCTGTTTCCGGAATTGAATTCAGTTCTCGGCGCGAATTCTCCTTTATGTCTTCTACCGATTGAAAACGGGTGCCACGAAGTGGTAATTTGAGTTTAGGAAAAAGAAAGAAGTCGGCAGGAGCCATATCTGGTGAATATGGTGGTTGCTCGATGGTATTTGTTGAGTGTTTGGTCAAAAATTCTTTCACAATGATGGCCTTGTGCGAAGGCGCATTATCGTGGTGCAAAATCCAAGAATTTTCATTCCACAAATCTGGCCTTTTTCGTCGAATTTGCTCTCTTAAATGCCGCATAACGCTCAAATAATATTCTTTATTTACCGTTTGACCTTCCGGCAAGAATTCCGAGTGCACAACACCGCGATAGTCAAAGAAAACAGTCAACATGACTTTGACTTTTGATCGACTTTGGCGTGGTTTCTTCGGTTTCGGTTCAGTTGGAAGGCGCCACTCCGAAGCTTGTTGACTAGTTTGCATGTCAAACTCGTAAACCCACGTCTCGTCACCAGTAACAATGCGTTTCATGAATGTTGGGTCGGAATTGACTCGTTCTAGCATGTCCTCAGCGACTCTCATGCGATTGAGTTTTTGGAGAAAATTCAGGTCTTTTGGGACTAGCCGAGCGGTAACATGTTTCATACCCAAATGATTAGTTAAAATAGTACGGATCGACTCGTGAGATACAGAAAGTTCGGCGGCTATCTCTCTCAAAGTTGAATGAGGATTTTCAGTCACTATTTCCTTCACTTTTGCGATGTTAACTTCAGTTGCAGACGTTGATGGCCTACCAGAGCGAGGCAAATCTTCCATCACATCTCGACCGCTTTTGAACGCTTTGTACCACTCATAAACACGTGTTTTTGATAAAGTCGAATCACCGTAAGCCTTCTGTAACATTTTCAGTGACTCCGAACACGAAATTCCATTGGCGATGCAAAATTTAAGACAAACTCTTTGTTCAATGTTTTTGTCCATTATGAAATTCGCAATACACACTAGATATAATATAACTAAAAACAGCACTGTATTTAATATAAATAACAGATGCAACTCAAACTCCGCGCCAAAATAGAAAACAGTTGTGCCAAACTAACAACAACAAAAAAAACAAAAATTTGAATTTGGAACCATAAACAAATCATCCATTCCCGATACTTTGTTGACTGAAGGTATATCGTTGCGTGGTAGCTTAGTTTGGTACTAGGTCAATTTGTATGAGATTGTCCCGTGATATTTTTTTTTTATTATCTCAAGACTGCAATCTTAAGACTCCAACTGAGTTGGTAGACCTGAGGACTAAGGAACACCTGTATGTCGTGATGCCTGAGGGACTCACGGTCGTAGTAGAGGGTCCGGTCGGCGGCCGCCTGCATGACCTCCATGCAGTGCGCGATGTAGCGCAGGCACTTGAGGTACTTCCTCGCGGCGCCCTTGAACTGGCCGGCGCCGAAGCTCGCGTTGCCGACGGCCTTCATCTCTCTAATACTGCTGAGGAGTTGCTCCACCTGTAACAATACCAAATCCAAATAAGCAAACAAGCACAAACCAAATTATGTGTCAATCAAAATCCAGCAGCAAATCAAGATTTACCGCTTATTTCACAAACGTCAAGTAGGGTGATGGCACCAGTGTTGGACACTTTAAGCTGACAGGCACCAATAATGGACACTTAAACCTTAATTCGAAGATTATAAGGTTATAACTGTTTTGTTGCAAAACAAATGAATAACCCATTCAAAATAAGAATCATGTGTCCATCATTGGTCCTTATCCAATACTGGTGCCATCACCCTAATGCATATCTATCAAATAAGTTTAGTCTTTTTTCATTCTTACACTTGAAAAAAAGCCGAGGAGAGGGCTATATTTAACAGACAGATTAATTTAATTATCGATTGTGAAACAGGCCCTTAACTATGTTAATTGCTCAGTGGAAATTTCTCAACTATGATATCTACTTTTTGTTTAGGGTTCCGTACTGAAATGATGAAAAAGGAAATCTTGTGGTAAGACTTCGGTGTCTGTCTGTATGTCACAACTGTTTTTCTCAACAACAACGGAAAATAAAATTGATTCAACCTATAAAAATCATCTAGGATTGTTACCAAACGAACGCTGCACAAAGTTGGAGTAAGCTGGTGGTGTGTTTCCTCACCGAGCGCTCTTCGATGCCAGGGCAGTCCTCCGGGTACTCCGGCAGGGGGTCGTGGCTGGGGCGCCAGCGCAGCTCGCCGCGCAGCTCGCCGCACTCCTCGATCACGCACTCCTGACAGCAGACCAAGGTATCATACTGATCTTACTTTTTAAATTCAAAAAGAGGGGTATTATAAGTTTTTCACTTCTCATGCTCTAAAAGTTCGTCTTTATGTCGTGCGTAGGCGACATAAAGTCGCTTCTTATGCTCTAGTGCATAAAGTAAAATCTTCGTCGAAGATCTAGGCAATCGGGCCAACAGCCATACTAACAACCTTAACTTCATAGAATAACCTTTTTATTTTATTTCGTTTCGTTAGTATTCTAAGACCAAGGCAAGTATACCAACAGCCAAAGTACACAATAAAGCTTCATGAAATCAACTTTTTTTAATTTTTTTATTTCGTCGCATTTATCATTATTATTATTATTATCACGTTGCTGTTTCATTTCCACGCAATCGAAGTGAAAAGTAGAGTGTACAACTCGTCCATAGAACCCATTTAACACTCGACTTTATATCCATCCTCGCTCGCAAGCTCGCTTGGATGGATAAACGTCTCGCGTAAAATGGTGCGTTTTATGCACTTGTTGTACAATCTACTATTACGCCTCTGCCTGTCATGTGTCAGTTCTTTTGCCGTGCTCCTGCATCCTCAAACACCAGCCTCTGGCCGCTGAGCACTGGACTTGGCCACACCAAGATGGGTACAATTGAGTCTATTAGATCGTCATGGCATGTTAAAGAAGTCACTCATAAGCCGTTGGTCCAGGCTTAAGCTGTGATGTAAGCAGTATCCTCACAAGTCCGCATGCTTTGGAGGAAGGGGGGGACGGGTACAATTGGCTATTTGACTAATGTCGAAATAGATTATTTGGGTCGATCAACTTTTTGTTGTTGTTATTTTGTGCCGTAAACCAGGAGACAACAGTGACAGTGTTTCTTAGAAAGATGTTTATAATATATACTACTAACATGCTTAGAAGAAAGCCCACAAAAGAAAGGGCTTATAATTGCCACAAAAAGTAATTTAATGTAGATTTATAGTTTTAAAGTGACCCAGGAGACGTAACCATGGCAACGAGGTACATCAAAAAGTTGATTTACCCATTTTTACACTACCACTAAATCATGCTTTCGAAAATAACACAGAAAAATCTAGATATCGTTTATTTTTGGAATTTAAACGATTTTTAATTCAACAAAAACTTAAAAAAAATATATATGTGAAAATTGAAAATTGTGACGTCACATTTTACTATTTTCATACTAACTTCATGCTACCGGCGTTTTGACGTTTCAATAAAAGTTGCTGATTTGAGCAGTCAGTCAAATAGCCAGTGATTTGAGTAGATTTTGGACAAGTATCCGTGAGTCCTGAAGCTGCCGCGGCTCGGCCAGCACTCACCCGGCGCGGGCGGCAGTCGTCGCCGGCCAGCTGCTGCACCTCGCCGAGCAGCCCGAGCCCGCTGAGCACGCGGCCGAACACCACGTTGCAGCCGTCCAGGTGCGAGCTCAGCTGCGTCGTGATGCAGAACTGGGAGCCGTTCGTGTGCGCGCGCCCGGCGTTCGCCATGCTCAGCACGCCGGCCTCGTGCTGCAATCATATACCCACCTGATATCGTGTAAATATTCAATAAGTGGTCCAGAAAAAAAGGTGCACGTCATATTAGTGTGTATATTAATGAAAGTACAACAGTTGTTTTTTGTTTGTCTGGGGTTCTGTCTGATACTTTTTGAACCTTGTATGACTTCAGTCCAGCACTCTCTTTAATCCGATGGACCGTAGACTTGCTACAACCCATACTTATCGGCAAGCATTCGTTCGGACAAGTTAGGGTTGGTCCTGTATGCAGCTTTGATCTTATTTGCTAGTTTTTTGTCCTGAAACCCTTTTCCCCGACCGGAGCCTGCTTTTTTATCAACTCGATTCCCCGCCAAAGAGCCATTTCTGACAGTATGGGTAAGTATCACCATGTCAAGGAAGACGAGATCATAGGTGATGGAATAAATAAATCTCTTAAACTTTTACTTGAATTTTAATTATTTTTATATTCCAATAGGTTAATACTCTAATACAATAATCTCATTTTTAATAAAATATAATATTAAATTAATATATATTCTAGATTTTGTATGTCTTTAATTCAATCAGCTCAGACACTGAATCCCTTATCGATCCGCGAATCGATCATAATAATTTTGAATTTTGAAGAATTTAAATCAATAAAAGAAACGTAAGAGTGGCCAGAAATAAAATCAATAGATAAAGGAGGTTGTAACCACCTTGTTACAAGTTGACCTCTGTCTGTAAGTCCGCAAAATCTTACCTACTGTGGATCTGGGTATAGTTAAATGTTTGGCGACCTGAACTCGACTCCAGCCGGCGTTTTCTAGGTAGGTGTATATAATTAACTTACGAGTAACTTCAGATGGCGACATTTTTTTATTTTTAAATAAATCGAATAAATGCTACCATAAAATAACTTCTCGGTATGTTACGTGATAGATGTGAAACAAACAGTTTTTAAATTATTCGTGAATTGATCAAAATTAAAAAAAAAGGTTCTTGCTACCTTTTTTCTGGACCACTTTAATACAAGTAATTAGAGAACATTCATAAATTACGACACACGTTAAGGGGAGGGGAGGGGGTCAACGAAGTGTGACATTGGGTACGTTTCACTAAACGCCCGCAACGATCGTAACACCCTCTGTATCGTTCCACATAAGGCCCGTGGTCGTCGCGAGTGATCGCTCGACGTCATAGATGACGTCACTGTTCGCGACCGCATCGCGCCCACTTCGCCCACAAAATATTAGTGGGTCAGAGTGAGCACACAGCGCTCAACATGTGCGTTCCACCTATAACATTCGCCTACAACGCGGCGTTTTTACGTTAGTGGAACGGCAATTTCAGCGGTCGTGGTCGATGGCGTTGCGGGCGTTTAGTGTAACTTACCCATTGTGTAACAAGGGGTTGGAGGAGTCATAAGCTTTTTAGCTTTGTGACGACAAAGAACAAAATAATAAAGATTGGAACTGCTGTTTTAATTTAATCATTCTTAGGTGTACGTCACACCAGAGGGTCTGACAACCTGTGACAATGACTGGGGGATCAAAAATCATGAAATTCGTGACCCCTTATTAATTTTATATTTTTAGTACCTTAAGCTTGAAATTTTCATCTTCGAACGTCGGTCCGTATATGCTCTCCCCCCCGCTACCATCTCCTGTCTCTATGTCGCCGCCTTGCACCATAAACTGTCTCACAGCTGAAAATAAAAACAAGTGCAAGTCAAACTCGCGCACCGAGGGTTTCGTGCACACACACTTACGAACGCTAAATGAATGGTGAAGAATAGGATAGATACAATGGCACGTAGCTAGATCTGATACCGAAACTCGATAATTCCGCGTAGCAATTGTTCCAGTCGCGTTGTTCCCCATTTTAATTTTTACTCAATCGCATTTTTCCTCAATATGGATTTTTCCCTGTCGCATGTTTGCCCTTTCTAAATGGCCTTTCTAAATTATTTGGCCCTACGGGCCTGCTGCAAAACTAACATGACAAGACCTACCTTTTTCGACCTAAATACAATGGTACAATTTGCGACTGGAAAAAATCCAGAATGGGGAAAAATGCGACTGGAACAATTGCTACGCGGAATTATTGAGTTTGGGGAACAGATCGATACACCCCCAACGCGACTGTTTTGCTAGTACTTTATTGACGTCGCCTCCTGGGTCTATCTATTATGTGACGTTCTCAATATAAAGGGCCCTTATGTAGGAAGGCAGTTACGCTCTTCTTGTTCTTGTAACTATACGAATACTATGATAACAGTTCTAAAAATGGCGTAACCGCCTGCCTCCATAAGGTCCCTTCATATTGAGAACGACACATATATATAGTTTACCTTTATGAAACTTCGTGCCCTTGTAGTGCAGGGGCTTCCCCTTGACACCCACGCCCTTCTCGCCCGTGCACAGCGCTCGGAAGTTCTCTGCTGTTTTAGGCACTACGTCGTTCCTTAGCTCTATTACGATGCGGCCAGCTGAAAAAAAAAACATAATTGATTTATTTTATTTATGTGTTCAAATTTCCGGGATAAATAGTGTCCTTGAGATCCTAACCTAACCTAAATATGTATTTAAAATGGTCGACTCTGTCCATTGGGCGGCCATTAAGGTAAATTGCAGAAACCTCCGACGTTTTGTTGCGATGGATCTCAAAGACCATTATACTGGCTCTTCTTATTATAATTAAGACCATGGTTTAGTGCGTAGGTCTCACACACATTAAACAACCGACGCATTCCACAGACCGACACAATCAGCAGCACCGTGTCGTCAGCATAACTTATGTTGTTCACACAGACACCGTCCACGTGACCATCGACATGGATGCTGCTGACCACCTCGACTAGTTCATTAGCTATGTCCACGCGCTTTCATGTTCATCTTGCGTCTTCAACTTTCCATTCGGCTTGCGTCAAGCGCATGTAATATTGATTGCTATAAGACGCATGCCGCTTATCGTCTACACCTGTGCGCTTGTTGCATGCAGCGTACACACGCGCCTCGGTTAGTCGTCAAGATGGATGCGGAACTAGTGACTATCAGTTCGGCATATTTAGTGCTAAGTGAAAAGAAAAAACGAAAAAAAGGAGAATCTGGACCGTTAGTACAACATAATTATGTTTTTGGCTCAGAGAAATCAACGCGTCGTTTCGTTTTATTTTATTTGTGTAATCTTTGGGCTTGTGGTCCCGCAAAACTTGATATGTTCGATAATCTTCAATAAAATCCAATGTTTTAACTTTATCTTCCGCCATTTTATTTGCTAAAAGGCATAAATGTTGCACGTCAACCCAACGGTGACGGATCAGCGTGCACTACGGGCTTGCGCCAAGTACATCGTCTGAATACCACAAATAGGTATACGGTGTTTGGCCCATGGCTGGGTCAGGCTTAGGTAATAAAATCTTCAATTAAAAAAAAAATGCCACAATTCATCACTTAAATAACTTTCAAAATGCGGATATAAACCTATACCCGCTTTGATAAGTTATTTAAGTTTAAATGACGAAATTCGTAATTTTTTTGAAAATTAAAGATTTTTTTCCTAAACCTTGTGGCTTAGGCCGGATTTATAGGGCTAAGTAAGTATAGCATATGGCCCCACCTATTCGCTGTTTTCGTGTGTCCAACCATGGGCCAAACATCCTGTATTTGTGGTATTCGGGAGCCCTATGTAAGAGTCTATAAAAATTGGCATTATCATTTGGGAACTCTTTCCCAGCGATTTTTTACTTCCTTTCTTGTAAAATAAACATACGACCATGGGACAACATAGCGACAATATCCCTAATTATTAATTCCAGTCCGTGGATCCCATAAAAAAATGGAAAATGAGGGTAGGAAGGGGTGACCCAAATCTACATCCTGGTAAACGAGGGGTTTAACTTTATTCCATTTTACCTATTACCAATATGTGATTCGTAAAAACAGAAGGAGGAAACTGAATAAGAAATATATAAAAATACACTGCTCGACTAACTACACGTGTAGCGCGTGGGTGTTTGATAACCGTTAGCTTTAATCAGAGAGAAAGGTTTGATAGAAAAACACGGATAAAAATAAGTTGAAGAGGAAATAGATTACGGATAATTCTGGACAGAATGTCTGAGCAAGAATTATCAGAAACTAGCAGGGCTTTTGCCCGCGACTCCGTCCACTTAGACCTTTATGAAAAAAAAAAAACATTATTATTATTATTATTTTATCGCTTTTCCTCGGGAACTATGTTCCGGGTTTATGTGCTAACCCAGGATAAGCGCTATTCGTAGCACCCCCGTATTAGGCTGCCTTTCCACTGAGGCGGAGACGAACGGAGATGAGTGGCGTACTATACAAATTTAATACAGTCGCCTCTGATTGACTGTTTCCATTGAAGCGGAACGGAGACGAGATGTGCATTTACAACCAATGTGATTGGTCGATTCCTACACGTCTCTTCTCCGCTCCGCTCGTCAATGCGGCTGGGTTTCCATTAAAGCAGAGACGAGATGTGGAATACAACCAGTGATTGGTCCATACCTACACGTACTCCTCGCCGCTCCGCTTGTCTCCGCCTCAGTGGAAAGGCAGCCTTATGGTCGCCATTATCACGGTGGATAAAGCTCCGTCACTCTCGCACTAAGATAAAGAAAGTGACAGAGGTTTTATTCGACGCCGACGACGATGACGACGCGGTTAGCCTAGTAGGTAGTGACCCTGCCTACGAAGCTAGCGGTCCCGGGTTCGAATCCCGGTATGGGCATGTTTGTAGTGTTATAGCATAGTTGGTAATGTAAGTAGTGACACTGCATTCGAAGCTAGCTGGTTAGATTCCGGGTAAGGGTAAATATTTGTGTGATGGACGCGAGAATTTTTTTTTAAGGCCTGGCTACGATTTGGAGCGGTGGCGGCGGCAGCTAGCGAATTATCTCTTCATTGCACGGTCAAGGCGCTCACAGCGCAACGGTTAATTGACGTTACACGCAATGTAATAGAAAATTCGCTCGCCGCTTAGTCGGTCGCGCAGTTGTGGCCAGGCTTTTATGGCTTTCACATCTTGCGTGAGATGTGTTCTGCCAACGTCAGTAGACATCGGACACGATCAGATAATGTTTTTTTTTAACAGGTGGGAGGTTCGGACGGATATATAAAACAAATAACCGTATTATGAACGCGACGTTTGATGAATTGACAAAGCGCCGGCCGGGGCGGAAACGTGGTGACGACAGATATGTACCTACACGTGGACACGCACGAGCCAAGGACGCAGCTTCCGTTTGGCAACTTTATGTCCTCTGGTTCTGCTTCCTACTTTGTAATCTTATTCACAGGCTTTTGCTGATTTTCGGCGGAGGGGCGCGTCATTTCAACTCAACTGCCTCAAAAGTAATTTAATAATTCTGTGGCACCAGTGTGAAAGGGTATAAGTCTCCTAATGTTCAAGTGAAAAAGGGTATAAGTGTAGTATACTCTGTATATTATGATTTATATACAAGGTGACCCGCGATAAAATGCACAAACGAATAAGGGTAAAGTAAGAAATACTAAAAATATTTTTTTTTAATTTTGTATGAGGTTTACAATAATAATTATTGTAAACTCTATTCAAAATTAAAAATAAATATATATATTTTTATTTTTTCCGTGATAAAATCACATGTAGTTTCACCCGTAATCGTTTGTGCACTTTATCGGGGGATTACTTCTATGATTTATATATTACTTAAATACTAGTTTATCCCCGCGCCTCCGTCCGTGTAGTAGCCATTTTTCGCTTATCCCTCGGGAACTATGAAATTTTCCAGAATAAAAAGCCTATTTTGTGTTAATCCAGGTAATAAACTATCTGTGTTCTGAGTTATAAATGGTGTAACTAACCCGACTTTGTTTTATATACATATTTAGATTACTTGAAACCACTGCTTTTTATGCAAACGTCATGTAATTAAATACCAAAGGAGATAAAATTGCGAACCTAGCGCGTCGATTTAATTGCATTAGTACATACAATTCTATAGTACCTACAAGAAAAAATTCAACGCAAATTTTTTCAATTTAATTCAAATAAAGATTACTTACTTACTTCTGTAAATCATTGAGATATGTACCTACTTATTTAGTCACATATAGGTTTAAATCTTAAATATACACAAGCCTGGCCTTTGTCAAAGGACGGACAGTGAAATATGTAGAGATGCGCCAAATATAGTTTAACTAAGTTTATAGTTTAACATTCGGTCCCGCTCTTGTTTAACCGAATAATTCGGTTAAATTTAAAATTTGCACCTGCCGGTTGTTGAAAACCAGTTTGTACAGGTTTGCGCGGCTACAGGTTTACATTTCGTTGGCATCGTTTCGCACCCCCAGTACAACACTGTACTATGTCGAAAAATTTCAAAAACGACTTTTTAATTTGCAATAGCTTTGATATAACATGAGATAACGGTTTTTCGTTGATTCTGAAAAATGAAATATTTTGACTTAGTGCAGTGTTGTACTGGGGGTGCGGTTCGTTCTGTAGTGACAGTGCTATTATTATTATGTTACATTTACGTATGACTAATCACACAAATATTTCTATGATGAAATTTATTGTTAGGTAAATATTTGGGTGATTCCACGAGCGCTTCAAACGCCGTCAGTCCTGTTCTGTTCTGTAGCTTTGGGTGCCATTTTCGGTTATTTTATAGAGTGCCCTGACTTCTACAAAATAACCGAAAATGGCATGCAAAGCTAAAGAAATTTCGACTCTAATGCGATCAAGGGACTGATGGCAATTGAAACCCTCGTGGAATCATCCATTTGGTAATGGAATCAAACAATTATTATTATTATTATTATTATTTATCAGGCAGGCAGTTGTGACAATTGATAGACGCCTGTATCCGGCTATTCGTTTACCGAATTTGACCGTATACAAACATAAAATTATGTTGAATGTGCCGAATAAAGACTAATTACCGAAAGTTCGGCGCATCTCTAGAAATATACATTAATGTAATGTAGTTATAATTTAAATTGTAAAACTGTTTGAAATAAAGGCTTCTATTATTATCCACACATTACGGTCATGTTTATCATGTGGATAATGGATAAAATATCTGTCAATTTCTGACCAATGGGTAAGTGTGAGAGAGACAGATGTTTTATCCACTGCGATAAAGGCAACCATAATACGGGTGCATATAAAGATAATATGCACTCGCCAGTACCAGGTATATATTCAACATGCACATGCTCGTACAATCCAATTATAAATCAGTTCAGGGCCCATATTAAACTATCAAATCCTGCCAAGAAGCAGGCAGTGAAAGGGACGGATAATATGAGTCATAAAGCTGTGTCTCTTTCACAGGCTGGACTTGCCAGGTTTTAATTTACCAAAGTCAATTTAAACATGACGCAAGTGATTTCAAACGGATTTAAAACAAGAAAAGCGATAAATTAATATCAACGACATGTATTATGCACTTCTCATTGGCATCTGTCCTTGTCCCACTAACAGTGACCTTCACCGACTGCACATGCACTCAAACGATCAATAAATGCATCTACATTACTCAGCAAATTATTTACGTACCTTTTTCGCCGTCAATAGATACATCTAAGAACACAATACAATTATTTGGATCTACTTCTGGTCCCACCATTGCTTTGTCTGTAATACGAGCAGTTTTAACAACGAAACTTCGTTATCAAAAAATGTTGAGTATCAGAAAAGCACTACTACTTTAATAGACCATTATTAAATTAATTATTAAGTATTTACAAATAATTTAAAAGTGTTTATCGGGCACTGACAACAATTCAATAACAAAAAATTTGTTCGGCACTAGTGCTAGCGGACGGAGCTGTTCGACGTCGAAACGCGCCTAAAATCCTAAACGTCAAGCAAGGCGAAAGCGGTAACATAAATGTCAAATGAATAAGCTTTCTGACCTTTTAAACCATGCCTCAAGTAGACTTGAAACGGATAAAAAAACGTCGCTATCCATATCATCTACATGTCATTTAGCTGTCATTATTCGTGTCTGAACTTGCGTCACACCACGTCCTTATTTATGAAATAATGAGATTAAAGAATTAGATACATTATCGCAGGTAAGTGAAGCAATTACAACCCATTTATTTCAAACCGTATCCTTGCGTGCCTCAAAAATGAACTAATTTACATCTGTGCATCTCGTAAAGTTGTTTGAACAAGTTGATTAAGATTCTAGGTATTTCGTTTCAGGTCCAAGATGTCTTCGTCGGCTATATACATATTAGACGTTAAAGGTAAAGTCCTCATATCGAGGAACTACCGTGGCGATGTTGACATGGGTGTCATCGACAAGTTTATGCCTCTGCTGATGGACAAAGAGGAAGAAGGGATGTTGACGCCATTACTGCAGACCAGCGAATGCACTTTCTCGTACATCAAGACCAACAACCTCTACATCGTATCGACTACGAAGAAAAATGCCAACATCGCTCTCGTTTTCGTCTTTCTGTACAAAATCGTGGAGGTCATGACTGAATATTTCAAAGAATTGGAAGAGGAGAGCATTCGTGACAATTTCGTGGTTATCTACGAGTTGTTGGATGAACTTATAGATTTCGGCTATCCCCAGACTACAGATAGCAAGATATTGCAAGAATACATCACCCAAGAAGGTCATAAATTGGAAATGCAGCCTAGAATACCTGTGGCAGTCACAAATGCGGTGTCCTGGAGATCTGAAGGGATCAAGTACAGGAAGAACGAAGTATTCCTAGATGTCATTGAATCAGTCAATTTACTTGCCAATGCCAATGGCAATGTTTTACGGAGTGAGATTGTAGGTGCCATAAAAATGAGAGTGTACTTATCTGGCATGCCAGAGCTAAGATTGGGTTTGAATGACAAAGTTCTATTTGAGAGCACTGGTAGAGGAAAATCTAAGTCTGTGGAACTTGAGGATGTCAAATTTCACCAATGCGTCAGATTGTCACGCTTTGAGAATGATAGGACCATCTCTTTCATTCCTCCTGATGGAGAATTTGAACTTATGTCCTATAGGTTGAACACCCATGTGAAACCGTTGATTTGGATTGAATCAGTTATTGAGCGCCATGCCCACTCCAGGGTGGAGTACATGATCAAAGCTAAATCCCAGTTCAAGAGGCGTTCTACGGCTAACAATGTCGAGATTATCATCCCTGTGCCAGCTGATGCAGATTCTCCAAAGTTCAAGACTACAATTGGCAGTGTAAAATACACTCCGGAACAAAGCGCTATAACCTGGTCCATCAAATCCTTCCCGGGAGGCAAAGAATACTTAATGAGGGCTCATTTTGGTTTGCCATCAGTTGAATGTGAGGAGGTAGATGGCAAGCCTCCAATTCAAGTCAAATTTGAGATACCATACTTTACTACTTCAGGCATACAAGTTAGATACCTGAAGATCATTGAAAAGAGTGGTTATCAAGCTTTGCCTTGGGTGCGTTACATAACCCAGAACGGAGACTACCAGCTCAGAACTAACTGAGCTGCTATGCGTTGTTATTATAACATTCCTTATATTATAAGTATGCACTATCATGTTATCTATATTGTTTGCTAAGTTAAAGTAACACTGTCCTTGTAGGTATTATTAAATGGAAATAGTATTATGTACTGACACAATAATAAAATATTCTTACAAGATATCTATTTGGTGTTTGTTATTGCATTTTGCTGTACAATTTATTAGCATTACATTAAAGAAGTATACAGTGTGTCTGGGCGTCAGTATCTGAGCCTTTTTTTTTTTTTTTTTTTTTTTTTTTTTTTTTTTTTTTTTTTTTAATGGCTCCTACATTTGATTAGCCAGCGTCATGTCGATTTAAATTAAAAACAAAATACAACTCGGAAAGGAAAAAAAAAAAGGAAAAATAATAAAGTTGCTATTCCAGAACAAAATTATGTATATTAAAACTTTGTTAGTAAAAAACAACAACACAACTACTGGATAAGAGACCCAAAACCACAATGAACTAAAACAAGAAATAAATATATAATAAAAATTAAAAATAAACATAAATCTTACTAAATCCAACCTATTATAACTTTAAGTCATTAAGATGACAAAAGGCACATAAGGCCAAGAGAATATCTTTCTCTTTAATTTGAATCAGTTCTAACATATATGTTGGGAAAGCAACCTTTAATCTAATCAGCTCATTATACAGAAAATAATTATTATAAAGAGGGCACGCTAGGAAAATATGGTTCAAGTCACCAACGTCCAATCCACATTCACACAATGAAGAGTCCCGAATATGTATTTTTGCCAAATGAGACGGGGAACAACAATGCCCGAGTCTCATTCGGATGATTGTGGAGCAAAACTGCTTGGGAATGTAAAACTTAGAAAACCAAGGTTTTCTGGAGATTGTGGGCTGGACCAAAAAATAAAGCCTTCCTCGTAATTTACTAGATGCTTTCCACGCAGATGACCATGCCTGAACCAAGGACTTAGACGCTAAGGCAACCAAATCATGGCAATAGTTCCTAAACGGAAACTTATCTCCGTGCACTACCGCATCCTTGGCAATCCGGTCAGCTCTTTCGTTACCAGTCACCCCCGCGTGTCCCGGAACCCATACTAGGGCGACTTCGTACCCTCTACGCCTACAAGTTATGAGATTCTGTTTGATTTGATAAATAATCGGGTTATGAAATTTTATAGAAAAAGGATTAGAAAGCAAAGCCTGCAAACAGCTACGAGAATCCGAAAAAATTATAGATTTTTTCAACTTAAACAATAGAATGTATTTCACGCTCTCTAGCACTCCGACACATTCACCAGTATATACAGAGGTTTCAGGGGGACACTTCACTTTTTGGACTATGTTAAATTGGGAGTGGAAGACACCCACACCCACACACCCAGATGCAGTCAGTTTGGAAGCATCACTATAAATTGTGTTCCATCCCTGCCACTCATGAGAAAGTATTTGACGAAGATACTCGTCAGCGAAAGGGTCATCGGGATAAATATCAAAATTTAAAATAACACGAGGTTTGTGAATTATGGTTTCGTAGTTGAACTCAAAAATGGGTAGTTTAGTGGAGTGAAATACCGGATCTTTTAGAGACAGAAATTTTTCTAAGCTTTTAACAAGACACGGAGGACCCTTATGATTCCAACAGGTAGCTGCTTTAAGATCATACAATCGATAAATAATAGGGTGATGGGAGAATTGAAGGGCACGAAAAAGATAGCTGTCAGCCAAAAATTGCCTTCGCAGATTTAGAGGGGAGTCAGCACACTCCACCTGCAGAGCATTGGTAGGGCTAGACCTCATTGCTCCCGAGATAACTCTTAAAGCTTTGAATTGGATGAGGTTTAGCTTTCCCAAGCCCGCCTTGTTCCCCGGAACCAAAAGCCAAGAACCATAATCCAGAACGCTTCTGATCGTAGCATTGTATAATAATCTTAGAGAAGTAGGGTGAGCTCCCCACCAAACCCCCGAAAGGCACCTGAGAGTGTTAAGACCTCGTTCACATTTTTTAACTAAATATTCAAAATGCAGGGTACCGTCTAATTTAGAGTCTAGAAAAACCCCAAGAAACTTATAAGATGAACGAACAGGGATCTGACAGTTACCAATTGAAATATTTATGAATGGAATGTTTCTTTTTCGACTGTAAACTACTGCACAACTTTTTGATGCAGACAGACACAAGCCATTACTACTGAGCCAAGAGTTGAGTGATTGTAAGGAATTCGCGACCGTAGCACAGGCTGATTCAATATTACTATTAGTAGAGTAAATTAGCAAATCATCTGCATATTGCAAAATGTTACAACCGTTAACTGAACCCTCCAAATCATGGGTGTAGATGTTATAAAGCAAAGGGCTCAGAACTGAGCCCTGAGGTAGGCCCCGCCATACTAATCTTGATGGGATAATTTGAGGGTCTCTTCCACGAAAAGTGATTTGCCGCTCTGAAAGCAGATTACCCATCAGGCAAGCCAGCCTCACCGGAATTCTCAACTTGTGGAACTTTTCCCTGAGAATAGGGAGCTGGACATTATCATAGGCAGCCTCAACATCCAGAAAAACAGCTACTGTCGAAGCACCTTTCGAAAAAGCGAGTCTAATATCAGATGTAAAGATGCCCAGGCTGTCCATAGTGCTCTTACCCTTCCTAAAACCAAATTGGGATTTTCCTAACAATTCCTGGCTTTCAAGAAACCATTCTAATCTATTTTTTATTAAATGTTCTAAAATCTTTGTCAGAACTGAGGATAAAGCTATTGGGCGATATGAGCGCGGATCCTTGGGGTCTTTGCCTGGTTTCAATATAGGCATAATCAATTGAGATTTAAAAGATTTGGGAGGATGGCCCGTAAGTAATATGCAATTCATTAAGTTAAGAAAATAATTCAAAAAGGTGTCACCCGCATTGGCTATAAAAGAATATGGAATACCATCATGCCCCGGGGTAGAGTCTTTAACCGACCCGACAACATTTTTAAGCTCCTGAAATGTAAAGGGTTGATCTAATGGATCCGTTGAAATATTATTAAGGCGTCCTATGGGAGACTCGAGCACACCCGGGACATGAAGCGGAGCAATATTAGCAAGAAAAGATTCCGCCCAATGTAACGAAGAGGGGTAAGAGCAACTACGAGAATTATACGATCTCCTAAATCTCCGGATGTTATTCCAAACCACCGTATCAGGAGTAGAAGGACTTAACAAAGAGCAGAAAGATTTCCAACCTTCAGACTTCTTGCTACTGAGCAGCAATTTTGTTTCAGTCATAGTTTTTAACAATGTGTGGTAATTCTCATCTGACATATTAGCAGCATACGTACGTTCAGCTATCTTTCTATCTTTAACGGCCTTAGAACATTCCTTGTCCCACCAAGGAGGGGACGCCAATTTACCCACAACCGAGTTCTTAAGGGGGAAAACCTTGTCGGCAGATGAATTTATAACAGAGACCAAAGCATCCGTGCAAATTTGAATTGAGTTAGAGGAAATTGAAGGTAAATTTTTAACTTCATAGTCAAGACAATTCTTGTAAATGTCCCAATCCGCTCCATTGATGTTGTATTTTAATAAAGGATTAATAGAAGTCGGTCTTTTTGAAGACAGAAATGGAAGACTAAGAAGGATAGGAAAATGATCACTCCCATACGAGTTATCCAAGACATCCCAAGAAATTCTGGAGGCAAGGATAGGAGAAGCCAAAGATAAATCAACGGCACTAACAGCTTGATTGGGAAGAGTGCGTAAAGTAGGAGTTCCTGAATTTAATAAACAAAGGTTTGTAGAATCTAAAATCTCCAAAATTTGATCACCAAAAGAGTCATTTTTACCACAACCCCATAAAAAATGATGAACGTTAAAATCCCCTAAGATAATAATGGGAAGTGGCAAGGATCCAATAATTTTTTTTAATTCATTAAGGATTGCAGAAGAAGGATTAGGTATATACAGAGATAAGAAAGTAATACCTTCCACACGAGCACAAACTGTGTGAAAACTTGTGCTATGTTGAGGTATCGGAACAGAAGTAAAAGAAATATGATCTCTAATGAAAAGGGCGCAACCAGCACGCCCATCCACCCTACAGTCCATTAAAGAGACAAAACTAGGTAATTTAAAATTAGAATCCGACTTAAGCCACATCTCCGATATGGCTAGGATAAAGGGATTATATTCATTAATTAAAAAGAGAAGATCATGTTTCTTATTGTTAATACTGTGGCAATTCCATTGAATATCTGAGCCTTTAATGTCATGAAGGGTGATCAATTTTTTCAACAAATCACCCCTCTTAACCAGTCTTAGTGATATTTTTTGTCAACAAAGTACGGGCGCGAATAGTAATTTACTGCATGCACCCGTACTTTGTTGACAAAAAAATATATTTTAAGAGGATTGTGTGGTGACGACTTTCCATACAAACTGCGATAACGTTTTCCACCCCCTAAATGTTAACCGATTTAGACCAATTTTTGATACGGTGTCAGTCGGAAGAAAAGCTATGTCCGTACATTTCGTTTTTTTTTCAATATTATTAATAAATTTCGATTTATTCCCGTTTTATTGTTTTCATACAAAAGGCATTTCGGCCATAATCTCTTTATAACTAATCAATATTTAAAAAAACGAAACGTACGGACATAGCTTTTGTTCCGACTGACCACATATCAAAAATTGGTCGAATTCGGTTAACGTTTATACCCCTTCTATACGGTCGGGTGGTTGGGCCAACCGAGAGGGATGCAGCTATTTGTAGGAACGAGATGTAAATATTACTATCTCATTCTGACAGATAGCTGCGTCCTTCTCGGTTGGCCCAACCGCCCGACCGTATAGAGCGGTATTAGGGGGTGGAAAACGTTATCGCCGTTTGTATGAAAAGGCTAGATTTTGCAGTTGGTTCACAGTCCCCTTAACCCTGGGGCCACACTAGCGGGGAAACGCCGTTAATTATCACGACGATAGTCCTTATGTGTAGCAGCATAAGGCGATTGACGTTGATTTTTATCGGCGTTTCCCGTTAGTGTGGCCCCAGCATAAGAGGGGTGATTTGTCGATAAAATTGATCACCCTACATGACATTAGGCTCCGACACATACCGATGCCCAGACACACCTATATAAGTTTGCTAATCGTGCAAGGGCCAGAATATTATGTTTAATGTTTATTAGGGTAACAAACGGAACAATTCAACTTATAACTAAAAGAAACGATATAAAAAGAAAAAAGTTTGGTGCACCCCCTCCAAGAGGATTTTCTTATAAGGCACTTCAGAGACCGAGCAATACAATACATTTGTATTGCGCGGTATGTGTCAGCACCTAAAGAGAACTTTCTGAAGTTGCTGCATTCGCTGCGCAGAGCAAAATATCGGTATCACGTTAGGTGTGGTGCTGGGCCGGCCTTAAACCACTTCCACACGATCGCGCGGTTGGGCCAACCGAGAGGGACGCAGCTATGAGATAGTAATATTTACATCTCGTTCCTACAGATAGCTGCGTCCCTCTCGGTTGCCCCACCCGCCCAATCGTATAGAAGGGGTAGTATACGTTGGTATACCTCAATGTTATTAGCTGTACATACTGCCTATACTATAATACCCATACCCCATACCTTTCTTACTATAGCAAGTGTGAAATATAGTTAAAGAAAAGGAGTTAAAGTACGTTCAGAACCAATATTTTTGGTGCGACACACCACTGACAGTCGTTTTTGTTTAAATGTTACTTCAGAACGTAGCGCGGTTGCGCGAAAGTTTGTTTTGGTAAATAATGCAATTTTAGTTCAAAATGCAGTGTAAATATCGAGGGATGTTTATAAAAAACTTTATTAAGTTATCCCGGATACGTGCAAGATATTATTGTGACATTTACCCTTCGAGTCAAGTGAAACTGATTCGGAAAAATAAAAACAAAGCCGATAACCTCAAAACAAAAGTTGTAGTCGAAGAAAAACATAAAGATGTGGGGTCGAAGGAGTTTAGAGTTAATGAATATAATATACAAATGATTTCGAAGAATCTGTATGATCAATTGTTTAAAACTCCAAGTCCTAAAGTAGATCCAGAAATTATTAGAAGGTAAGTAACATTAACCCCACTCATACCATACGTAATGATTTTATAAACATTAAATGACCTCGTATGCGGCCGTATCATGCTCTTTTTGTAATAAGTTTCAAGGTTACAAAATAGGCTTAGTCAAAATATAAAATCAAAATATTTTATTGTTTATATGAGAGATGATACATGTTATATTATGTGTTACAGCATAGTTACCATAAAATAGTGTACAATATTTGTCTTACATATTTAAAGCTTGAAAATGTCTAGATTATATCTTGTTAAAAGTAACAATGACTAACAACTTTTTTTCTAAATATTATTATTTAGTAAGTAGCACTCAACTTACTTTTCCAAATTAATGCTATTAAATTTTTCCGGCATTTTCAAAAAAGTCCTGAACAGTGTAGAAAAGTTTCCAGTTATGAATTTCAGTTTTAAATCTATCACAATTGTACAATTTGAAGGCACCTGGGATTCTATTATAAATTTGTACAGCCATCCAGAACATACTTTTTGCAAATGTTGTTGTGCGATGAGAAGTGACTAATAATTTATATTTGTTTCTGAGATTGAAATTAAGTTTGACTGTTTCAAACAAATGTAGGTGTTTTTTTACAAATATGGAAATTTCTTTAATATAATACAGAACTATTTGTCAATATTTTCTGCTATGTTATGTTTTCTTGTTGTCTTGTACATAGCGGTTAGAAACCAGGCCCAGGACTGTCGAAAAACATTTCTAGTAATATGATGTAATAACTTATTTATGGAAGCATACCATTTTGTTTTTTTTTAGACTTGTGAGATGTGTCCTATTTTTTAAGTCTAATTATTTTCCCATTCTTCATTAATACATTGGCTGTCATGTCAAGGTTGGTAGTAAGCCAAATGTTTCTCAGCAGTGGTCTCCTCTTGAAAAGCCCTATTAGATTTTGATGAGTGAAAGTAAAGAATAAACATCTTTGTTTTTATATAAATGAGCTTCTAAAAAAGCTATAAATTAACTGCAATGCTGCTCTACCATATAAAGTAAGATACTTACACCAAAAGTTGCAAAGCAACACAAGTGTACAAATCAGTGTTGCTTAACCCAGATGTAACGGGACTTTTGAAAATTGGATTGTGAATTTGAACTTTAACTCTTTAAATTAAGGTTCAAATCCCATGAAAAAAAGTGTTCTTTTAATCAAACAGTAGTTATAAGTGGGTTAATTTAGTAAATACTAAATACATTAATAAAATTGTAAAATATTGATAACTTCTTTATTCACAGTTGCCAAGAAAACCTTAAAAAGCATGGTATAGACTATGAGCAAAACCCATACGTGCCTGATGTGGAGTTGAAGCTTCCGGAACTTCTTGGTAAAGATATTGAGGAGCATTTCTACATTATCGGAGAACAGTATTGTGCTCCTTATAGAGAACTGCTGAAGAGCCTGGCTGATTCATGTATACCTCAACCACCTAAGGTATCATTTTTTAAGTTTAATTTTATGACACAATAAGCCATAGCTTCATTGCAGACCAAGAATAGATTGAAGACTTCTATTAATGGGTCATGGTGTCATTCCAGTCCATATATCACATATGTTTTCCAGGAATGGTCCAAAACAGCTGGGTGGTGCAAATACTCGGCCGACGGTCCCCCCCAGCTGGTACCCTGTCCACCTAATGATGCACTTATATTCGACGTGGAGGTCCTTATGTCTGCAGGCAAAAGGCCTACTTTGGCTTGTGCGGTATCGTCTGATGCTTGGTGTGTCTCTTGATTATTATGTTCAATTCCTTCCTTTTGACTTAAGTTACGGTTACACTTGTTTGTTAGTTACGCTTTCTGAGCCAAACTGCTGAACCGATTTTAATGAAATTTTTGTATGGAGATACTTGCTTGAACCGCGGCCGGGGAAGGACATAAAAAAGATGCGTCAACTGAATAACAGAAATATTCTATTCTCACTGAATTTTGAATACGGGTCTTAAGTACATCTCGAAACTTCTTCAAGACCATCAACATATGAGTAGCCTTGGGGTCGCTAATGGCGCATTTTCATTGGTCGTTAGCCCGCATGCTAGTAGCAATCCATTGAAGAGTTGGTTTTCACATTATTGCGGCGAGAGCTATTGTAACGACGCAATGTACTACTATGCATGCGGGCTAAACGTACAATGAAAATGCACCATAAACCACGTGGCGGTAACCGATTGAACAGGCCTTCGTAATAAAAAAACATCTTTTTAGGTATGGTTGGGTGAGCTCCCCCGTAGCTAACGGCGACCCGCACGAATCCTTCGACCACGTCAACTACGAAGACCTGATACCCTTGGAGACGGATGGAGACGAGCCTTATGGCGATACAAGAAGACCTAGGATAGTCGTTGGTCACAACGTGTCGTATGATCGGAGTAAGATCAAGGAACAGTATTGGCTGGAAAAGACAGGTGATTATTTTTGTTAATAACGCATTTATTGATTAAACTTGACATCTGGTTCATTTTACTAAACACCTGTTTCACAATCGTCAAGTAAAGCATATCTGTCAAATAAATTAAGCCTTTTCCCTTTCTTACACTTGAAAATAGACAAGGATCTTTATGTGACAGAATTTACTTATCCATTGTGAAACAGGTCCTTAACCCATTCAGCGCCACTCACGACACGTTGTCGTTCTCTGTTCGTAGATAGTTTTCGCTACATACGAGGAATACACGGCTACGCGCTTCGAGTGTAGCGACGTAGCACTGCTGGCGCTGAATGGGTCAGCTTATTTCAAACGCATTCATTTTTTTAGTATAAAACTTCATTAATTTATTTTTTATGTTTTGATATTCCCAGACCGTTAAGACGGTTTTAAAGTATTATTGTCAGTATGGCAAGCACAACTTGTATTTTGTCGCTTGTCGCTCAGTCGTTATATAGCAGGTAGAGGGGATTAGGGTTAGGTTAGCTTATCTCCATTTTTATCTCCAGCTCTAGCTCCATGACGTGTTGTGTAGACATAGCACTAAAAGCGACCTTGAAAATATTGACCTATTGTGTATACCAGCCCTTAACTACCAATACAAAATACATATGAATTATTCTCTTTGTCAAAGGTGTGCGTTTCATGGACACGATGTCAATGCACACATGCGTAAGCGGTGTTACCAGTTACCAGCGAACCGTGCTTAAAACCAAGAACAAGGAGCCGGATCCCACTGATGATTACTGGATGGAGATCAGCTCGCTGAACAGTCTCACTGAGGTCAGTTCGTTTACCAATAGTGGTGCATAGTTACTGGTGTGTCACTAGCTACCACCAAACCGGGTTTAAGTTTAAAGCAAAGAACAAGGAGCCAGACCCCACCGAGGTGGTTACCTTTAACAGTATCAGAGCGGCTAGCAGATCTTTTTTTCTTCCTTGTCGCTCAGTGCGTCTCTATCATTTAAGATTAGTAGGAAAAGGACGTGTGCAACAATTGGTAGTCATCAAGGATATCATAAACATTGCTTCAGGTCCACAAACTGTACTGCGGAGAGGCGGTAGACAAAGAAACCCGCAACATATTCGTGGACGGCACTATGCAAGATGTACACGATAATTTCCAGAGTCTTATGACGTATTGCGCCAATGACGTCATCGCCACACATAGCGTGCTAGTGAAGCTACTCCCGATGTTTCTGGAAAGGTTCCCGCACCCCGTCACGCTGGCGGGCATGTTGGAATTGGGTGAGTCGTGTTCGAAGGACCAAAAAAATTTGTTCTTAGATTTTGTAATTTGATTTTGTGATGTAGTAATTTTAGTTTTTTAATTTATTTAGGATTGTCAATAATTGTTATAACGTTTAACAGCCCACATGGAAATTGCAGTCCTTCCTTCAAGTTTCGCTATTTGAAATTAGGTAGAAGTATTGGAACTATCGTCAATCACATCAATGTTTTCTGATGTTTGTCATATTTAAGGCCACCATGTTTTCTTCTTCTGTAGATTTTATTTTAACTTAAGACTTTTCGAAGCTATAACTTTTAAAGTAAATAAAGGATATTCTCAGGATCAGCATACTTACCAGTTAATTCGAACTGGCTGCAATACATAGACTCGTCAGAAACAATATTCGAAGATTTGAAATTGGAATCTAAACAAATACTATCCCAAAAAGCTGACGAAGCTTGCAAGTTAATGGCAAACGAGGCCTATAAAAAAGACCTCTGGATGTGGGACCAAGACTGGTCCACTCAAACGCTGAAGCTTAAGAAAACTGCGTCGAAAAAAAAGAAAGACGCCCCAGAAAACAAACCAGAAAAGGAAATATTTAAAAATCGAACGCAGAATTCAGAGAAAGATTTCAAAGTTTTATGCCAGGATTTTATAGAAGCCATTAAGTCCAAGTATTTCCAGCCAGCAGCAAGTGAAGGCGTGGAAGCGTTGAGCAAAAAGTTTCAATATTTGTACGATTTAAAGGATTCTCTACCGGTCAAAAGGCCATATTTGGCAGGTTATCCGGCGTGGTATAGAAAGCTATGTAATAAACCGGGAAAGGAACCGGATTGGGAGCCAGGTGCTACGAATATTACTACTAGCATGCAGGTACACCATTTTACACGATTTCCGAAAGTATGTCTCATGGTATTTTTTGTGCATCATCCCATATAAGAACTAAATTCAACCATAAGTACCTAAGTTTAGACGACGCAGATCCTTATAATAATCTTCTTCAGATCCTATTATCCCCTGCTGGGATGTAGGTAAAGCTCGTAATATAGCTCTCGTAACTTTATCATAAATTCCTAATCATGAATAAAATAAAGTAATATTTACACTTCTTTAATTAACTGTCACAATAACTTCTCTTTGTATGAATACATCGCAAAGTTAATACTATATGTTAATACTCTGTATATATTAACTGTAATGGGTTAAAATATACACTGGCATACAATTAAAGATTTAATGTTTTGGCACTCCTACTAACGTTTTTCAAATTAATATAACGTTTTTTAAGTTAAGGATACAATGTATCAATAAAAGCTCCAGTATTTATGATATCCTCCAGATAACCCCCAAACTCCTCCGTCTGTCCTGGGAAGGTTACCCCCTCCACTACATCCAGGGCGAAGGCTGGGGGTTCCTCGTGCCCTTCCGCCGGGAGAACGACACGGAAGATGAGCCCCGGCTGCCGTTAGAGCAGTTGCTACTGAAGTGTCCCGTAGCCGAGTGCAAGGATGGAAATGTCGAGGATGGATACGTGCTACCTAAGACTGTTGAAGTGAGTAAGTTCACTTTTACAGTGGGCGACAGAGCAGGAGCGCGGGCGACGTATGGGGGGGACAAGGATGCCCCCCGCCCCCCGCACGCGGCGACCAGGCCCGGTCATAGCGATGCGCTTGACCTCGCCGTGCGTGCATCAGTTTATTTTACTCGACATACTTAACTCCTGTGCTCTCGCGTACTATATTTACTTAGCAGAGGTTCTCAAACTGCGCCGCGGTGCTCTAAGGTGCCATAGTGCGAGCCGAATGGCGCCAATCGGTTAAAGCAGCGTTTAGTCAGTGCCGGATTAAGCCTCCACGGTGCCTTCAGCATTTTCGCTTGAACGCCTCTGTCTGTTCGTCAATTTCTTGTGACAATTTTGATCTGTAATTTTGGTGTCCCCTGAGCTGTGATACTCTAAGCAGCTGCTTACTTCACTAATCTGGCATTGTTTTGTAGTAAATTAGTCGATTATAGAGACTCAAAAGGTTTCACACTTGAATACTTCCTATCTAATTAACATAACACCTGACTGGAGAAGGGTAATGTTTTTGCTCTGTTGCATTATTTGCTGTACCTGATTAAAATTATTTTTTTATAATTTTTTTTGTCCGTAACTTTTGTAAAAAATGTTATCTGTGATATTGGGTACTTACCTGAAATAAAGATTTATTATATTATTATTACTACTCTGTCAAGAAAGTACCGGGAAAAGATCAATAATACACAAACTGTTTGTTAATCATCCAAATTTATTTTATCACCTTCAAAGTATGCTCCTTCAGAAACGATACACTTACGCCAACGAATAATCCAATCATCAAAACATTTTTTAAACGCTGTTTCCGGAATTGAATTCAGTTCTCGGCGCGAATTCTCCTTTATGTCTTCTACCGATTGAAAACGGGTGCCACGAAGTGGTAATTTGAGTTTAGGAAAAAGAAAGAAGTCGGCAGGAGCCATATCTGGTGAATATGGTGGTTGCTCGATGGTATTTGTTGAGTGTTTGGTCAAAAATTCTTTCACAATGATGGCCTTGTGCGAAGGCGCATTATCGTGGTGCAAAATCCAAGAATTTTCATTCCACAAATCTGGCCTTTTTCGTCGAATTTGCTCTCTTAAATGCCGCATAACGCTCAAATAATATTCTTTATTTACCGTTTGACCTTCCGGCAAGAATTCCGAGTGCACAACACCGCGATAGTCAAAGAAAACAGTCAACATGACTTTGACTTTTGATCGACTGTGGCGTGGTTTCTTCGGTTTCGGTTCAGTTGGAAGGCGCCACTCCGAAGCTTGTTGACTAGTTTGCATGTCAAACTCGTAAACCCACGTCTCGTCACCAGTAACAATGCGTTTCATGAATGTTGGGTCGGAATTGACTCGTTCTAGCATGTCCTCAGCGACTCTCATGCGATTGAGTTTTTGGAGAAAATTCAGGTCTTTTGGGACTAGCCGAGCGGTAACATGTTTCATACCCAAATGATTAGTTAAAATAGTACGGATCGACTCGTGAGATACAGAAAGTTCGGCGGCTATCTCTCTCAAAGTTGAATGAGGATTTTCAGTCACTATTTCCTTCACTTTTGCGATGTTAACTTCAGTTGCAGACGTTGATGGCCTACCAGAGCGAGGCAAATCTTCCATCACATCTCGACCGCTTTTGAACGCTTTGTACCACTCATAAACACGTGTTTTTGATAAAGTCGAATCACCGTAAGCCTTCTGTAACATTTTCAGTGACTCCGAACACGAAATTCCATTGGCGATGCAAAATTTAAGACAAACTCTTTGTTCAATGTTTTTGTCCATTATGAAATTCGCAATACACACTAGATATGATATAACTAAAAACAGCACTGTATTTAATATAAATAACAGATGCAACTCAAACTCCGCGCCAAAATAGAAAACAGTAGTGCCAATCTAACAACAACAAAAAAAACAAAAATTTGAATTTGGAACCATAAACAAATCATCCATTCCCGATACTTTGTTGACTGAATGTATATTAAACTAAATTAAATATTTCGCACCCCCAGTACAACACTGCACTAAGTCAAAATATTTCATTTTTCAGAATCGACGAAAAACCGTTATCTCATTATATATCAAAGTTATTGCAATTAAAAAAATCGATTTTGTAAATTTTCTAGATAATACAGTGTTGTACTGGGGGTGCGATTTGTAACTGGGATTCGGTAAAAATGTAAGTGCGCCGCGAATTTTAAAGTTTGGGAACTTCTGGATTTAGCATGTTTGTATTTTAACCTGACAATTTACTATGATTGACAGGAAGATTTAGGTCGAAAGGCGTACTTTGCTAGAAAGAGACTGGAAGACAAAGCCGCGGCCAATCAGTACCACGGTCTGGGCGTCTGGTGCGGGATACAACTGCAAGGTACCATTTCAAAAACAATATTGCTCGAGGTTGTCAATGTCATTAGAGATGCCAAGTCATTTGTAGCTTACAGGAAACTCCACCTTATTGCTGTAGAATGTCAGATTGACTTAAAGTGGGTCCCAAATTAACGTTCGCGACTGTACTGTCGAAAATACTTAAAGCCTAAAGTCGCTATCAATAGAACTTGTGAACAAAGCGCCATATTGAAATTGTCTATAGTTTGATGAGTTTACTAGCGGTGGGAAAATTAAACTAAGATTAAAAATAGTTTAATATTTATTTTTTAATCAGAATCAATAGAATCGATTGAGGAAGACGTGTGACCAATATGTATAATGAAACTTAACGTACTGTACTGTAATATTTAATCGTAACGATTGTACCTGGTACAATCAAGCGTGATTTTAAAAACCACCGAAATTAAAATCGTTTTAACACACTACTTCTCGTTATAGTCTTAATTAACCAACACTAGTCAGCTATCATAGACAATTGCAGACTTGAAACGAAACAAATACGTCATTGCAATATGTCGGAATAACCTCAACTGCAAAATAATTTCAAACTTTTACTGAAATATCGAATATTAAGTAATTTTATATTGTTCAATTAGGATTAGAATAACAAGTGGTGAAATAGCATATGAATTTAGTAGTGACGGAGAGCTATCGTAAAAATTTACGAAATAAAGTTGCCTTAAAAGTTCAACTGATGGCGATTTTATATACATATTTTTTTGAAATTGTCATGTGGAATATAATGTTATACCGAGATAAAAATATAACAATTGTAGACAAACAGCGCGACTCCGTCTCGTATTTGACACTTTGAAATTAAACTAGAAATTTGGCTCCAAATGTTATTCTTCTGTGTTATTTTAAGGTTGTTGCCATTTCTTCCGGCTGCCCCACAAAGACGGTCCTAAGTACAAGGTCGGGAATCCGCTGGCGCGAGACTTCCTCGACATGTTCAGCCAGAACGTGTTGTCCGCCCAGGGCAATGACGCGGAGAAGGCAAGTGCACTTGTGACGTTCTCAATATAAAGGGACCTTATGGAGGCAGGCGGTTACGCCGTTTTTAGAACTGCTACCATAGTATTCGTATAGTTACAAGTAGATATGAGCACCGATGGGGGGAAGGTCGGCGGCGGCGCGCCGACTTTTTGGAGTCGGCGGCGGCGGCGTCGTCGGCGGCGTGGCCTCCAAAGGATTTTTTTAACGTTGCCAGTATAAAAAATAAAATAATCACGTAGTTTATCGATAAAAAAACTTTTTTATATAGGGTGACTGGTAACTCGACCTAAGTATTCCTTGAAAGGGGTTATTATAGGGCTTCTTTGCAATTTTTTTAGCCCCCTGTCAACCAGGGGTCGAAATTCGGTAGTTTTCGAGTTATTCCAGTTTTTAGTTTTTTACATTATAATTATGTCCCTGACTTACTGTGTGAATGTGGGTGTGCGCGTGTGTGTATGTGTGTGTGTGTTTTATATACTATGTAAAAAACTGAATACTCGTATAACTCGAAAACTACCAAATTTCGACCCCTGGTTGACTGGGCGAAATATATACCTACAACGTAGACTACTTAAATTACTGGTTGATAGGAAGACCAAAAAAAAAATTGTAATAAAAATTATAACCTTTTGTTTAAAAAATGTAATGTAATTCCTGTGCATGAAAAAGTTAAATACTTATTAGCTGTAGATCAGTATGAATGTTTAGATTTTAAAAGTTTTAAAAATTACAACCGATGTCTAAGAGTAGCGTTACGAAAGAAGTTCACTGAACCCGGTGCTTATAATTATTATGGACAGAGAACGAGAAGCTATATGATACCACGGATTTTCAACAGTCTTTTCTCAGAGGATGAATGTAAAAGCAAGAAAGTTTTCAAACGTAAATTAAAGTCCTGGTTAATAAACATCTTTCACTCAGAAAATAGTTAAATAGTTAGTAGGTAGTTAGGGTGACTGATACAATATCTTTATACTTGTAATTACCCTTTTTGTAGATTAGTATTGCTTACACTGTACCAACTTTTATTATAAGAGTGTACATGCTTCGCCAACAAACTGTTCCGCAGTTTGGCGAAATTTTGTAAAATATTTATTATATTTTGTACTTTTAATAACAATAAAAAAATTAAAAAAAAAATTGCAAATAAGCTCTAGTATAACCTCTTTCAAGGAATAGGTCGAATTACAGTCACCCTGTATATAATCTTTCACCTTTGCATTTCTTAAACATGTTTCACAAAACACTTGATCGTTGAGAACTGTTCTTTTTTTCCATCTACATTTACAATTACGTATCCAAAATAGTTTCAGTAGTAACTGCTTTGATTTCACACGGGAGAGCGTACATACCTAGTCACTGTAATTTTTTCTATTTTGGTTTTATAAACGTCCACATTTTCAAGAACCAACTACGCAGCCATTTTTCGTAGCTGACGACTGACTGCGTAACGCGTCCTACGGCAACAACGAGCACGCTCATACAGTCAGTATTAGTCAAGTGACCGATTCAATTATCTCTCTCGCTCACTCGGCGCGCCGTTACTTTTTCGCGGCGGCGGCGGCGCGGCGAAATCAGCGGCGGCGGCGGCGCGCCGGCGCGGCGCTCATATCTAGTTACAAGAATAAGAAGAGCGTAACTGCCTTTCTCCATAAGGTCCCTTTATATTGAGAACGTCACATTTATCTGGCCAGTATTGTTAACCTCGTCATTTCAAATACAAAAGACGTTGCGTTACTCACACGCCATTTACAGCTGAAAACTAGAGTTAATGTCAACCTAACTTATAGATACTCTAGGTCTATTTTGCGCTGCCAACCATGACGGAAATATCCTTTATTGGCGTTGAACCAGTGGTGCGGATATATCCGTCAATGGCGTTGAAACGTTTAAATATTCACAATGAATAACACCCGGGATGCACATTGAATGTGGTATGGTTTGTTACAGGTGCTCTCGTTCGGCCGCATGATGTCGTACTGGCGCAACAACCGCGCGCGCATCGTCGGCCAGCAGCCCGTGTGGCTCCCGGCGCGCGCGCTGCCCGCCCGCCTGCGCGCGCGCCGGCCCGGCGCCATCCTGCCGCAGGTCGTCGTGTGTGGCACCCTCACTAGACGGTACTCCAAACATCCTGTGGAAGCTTTTAACTTTCACACACACACCCACATGAATACATTCCCTCTCTTTATCTGTATCTCTATCTCTCTCTCTCTTTCTCTCTCACACACAAACACACACGCACGGCCTCTCGCACTTACCTAGACACACCGCGCTGATGCAGCTTGCACGTTGGCAGAGCGAGCGAGCCCACGTGGATGACGGCCAGCAACGCGCAGCCGGACCGCGTGGGCTCCGAGCTGCGGGCCATGGTGCAGGCGCCGGCGGGGTATAAGTTCGTGGGCGCCGACGTTGACTCGCAAGTAAGCTTACTAGATACTACTCCTACAAAGTAAATAATAGTAGTACATGCAAAACAGTTGCTATGGAAACTCTTTCGTGGATTTCCATGTCTTCCTTTATGCGTTTTTACCCTGCTATCTTCTGGATATTTTCTGCACTAGTGATTTTCCTCTATTACGGGAGTAGACTATGTTTTTATTTGATTTGTCTGGGCAGCTCTGGGTTACCGTTAATTTGGTCTATCTTGGCAGCTCTGGGTTACCGTTAATTTGGGCTATCTTGGCAGCTCTGGGTTACCGTTAATTTGGTCTGTCTTAGCAGCTCTGGCTTACCGTTAATTTGGACTGTCTTGGCAATTCTGGGTTACCATTAATTTTGTCTATTTTGGCAGCTCTGGGTTACCATTAATTTGGTCTGTCTTGGCAGCTCTCGGTTACCGTTAATTTGGTCTTTCTTGGCAGCTCTGGGTTACCGTTAATTTGGTCAGTCTTGGCAGCTCTGGATTACCGTTACTTTGGTCTGCCTTGGCAGCTCTCTACTTTAGTCAATTCAATCTGTCTTGACGGCGCTGGATTATCGTTAACTTTATCACCAGGAGCTATGGATCGCGGCGTTGTTCGGCGACTCCACGCTGGCCTCGTGCGGCGGCACGGCGCTGGGCTGGGCGGTGCTGGCGGGGGACAAGGCGCGGCGCTCCGACCTGCACTCGCTGACGGCGCGCGCGGCCGACATCTCGCGCGCGCACGCTAAAGTCATCAACTACGCCAGGATATACGGTGAGAGGGAGAAGGTTTACCTACAGGTAGCGTCACCAGAAACACCGGGGATCTAAGCCGAGAGCGCGCTAGCTTCGCAGGGCGGGTGCAGTTATTCTCGAAGTGTGCTCCGCGGACCCCTAAGGCTCCGTAAGGCCCTGAAAGGGCTCAGTCAAAGTCAACCTAAAGAAATCGTTATTTCTATTTCAGTAAAAAACTTTATTATTTTGCCTATTTTGGGGCTCCATTAAATATTTACTGTTTTAAAACGGGTCCGTCGCTAAAAAGTTCGAGAACCGCTGGACTACGGTCGGGTCAAGTCGAATTGTTGATCATCGATATCACAATGCCGAGTCATGATTGTGCGGGTGTGTGTGTGTATGTGTACATGTATATGAGCGTGCATGTGTGAGAGGACGAGAAGGCATTCTCGATTTGTCATATTATATGTGTAAATGTATGCATACATGCGTGCATGCAATGTTTATTTATTTCTTTCTTTAGTATCCACCCATGAAATTGTTATTTGTTTTTAGGATGAGTTTGATAGGTGTTTGTGTAAAAACTGAGCGCGTCTCGCCATCAAACGTAGCAGTTTGGCGGGAATATAAATGTATACGTAGTATGTAAGTTGTAATTTAATTTGAATAATAAAAAAGCCTCACAATTCCAATTAATGTCTCTTAAAATCAAACCAAGATCAAAAGTTCACGAGATCTTATAATAATCGTAATGTACGCTATTTCAGCGTCATTACAACTACACGATTATTATAAGGCTGGAATTCTCACGAATCAAAATACAAGACACTGGCAAATCCCGTAGATTGCTATACCCTCCGAAAACACCGGGGAAAAAAAAGGCTGGAATTACACTTGTAAGTTTTATTCACGTAAATAACTTACAATAAGTTACTCGCAAAGAGAATTTACATTTGCAAATTTATCGTAAGTTAATGACTTACGTGAACTTGCAACTCAGGCTGAAAGCCTTAGATCTCGTGAATGTTTGATCTTGGATTTATGAGACCTTAATTAGAATTGTACGACTTAACATTGTGTAATTTTGCATAATGAGATCTCGTCGTAGTGTTCTCGGCATTATGAGATTTCATCAATTTGAGATCATGCTATTATGAAATCTCGGCAATTTGAGATCTTTCCATTATAAGATCTTGAGATTATGAGGTCTCGTCAAATTAAAATCATGGCATTATGAGATCTCGTCAATTTGAGATCTTGGAACAAAGATCCGGAGTATTGTAAAAATATTGTTGCTCTTCAAAAGACTAATCCTGTGACCAACATTGGCTCAAACATTCTCAGGGGCTGGCCAATCATTCGCCGAAAGGCTGCTAAAGCAGTTCAACCCGACCATGACCATGTCGGAGGCCAAGAGCAAGGCTGCCAAGATGTACGCCACGACGAAGGGCCGCCGCGTGTACGTGCTGAAGAAACAGTACGCGGAGGGCATGCTCGAGGGAGACGAGGGGCAGGTGGACTATTTTATTTTTTAACTAATATTTTACAATTTATAAATATAGATATTGATCCAGACAAGCGTTTTAAGGCAGTAACAGTCCAAATAAACCGAGTCCTGTGCTAGGGCTAACCACATTTTTCTTGGCCCGATAATAATACGTTGCTTATACCTACATAATAGTTTCAATTTTACTGTAACTCTATACTATAATGCCCTTACTAATAAACGTTGAGTAACCGCTGAGTAGTTATACCATGCTTTGTCCTTATCTGTCGAATTCAAATGTCACAATGACAGATAAGGACAAAGCATGGTATAACTACTCAGCGGTTACTCAACGTTTATTAGTAAGGGCATAAGTGTGTAAGTAAGTTTATATATTGTGTAGATGTTTAGTTAATTTATGTGTGGGAAAGCTAAGCTGAGAATTAAGGAAATATTTTCAAGTAAAAGTTGTTAAATTAAAAAAAAATGTTTTTCTTTTTTTATTTAAACTTTTAGTATTCGAGTAGTAATTTACCTCTCAACTACACTTTTTAAATAGGGAATATGCATGAACATTTTATAGCATTTCTTAACAATATATGAAAATACCGTAAAAGAAATGGCAGAAAGTGAAATTAAAATTAAACTCGGCCAAAAATACCGATAATATAAGCATTTAAAATTACTAATCAGACAGAGAGATCCGACATGAACTGTGACGTCAGCGGGCACTACGGTCATATAAACTCCATGTTAAATTCTGTTTTGCTAGAAAGAGATCAAAAATCTTGGTTATTTTTATAGTTATTCGAAAAATATTTTTTATTTACTGTTTGTTACACGAATGACTTTTTAATAAAGCAAAAAAAATATTCATGCATATTCCCAATATTCACTGTAGGTAGATTTTTAACATTTTTAAATATATTACACAGGTTAAAATCCTTAGTAACATTATAAATGCGAAAGTGAGTTTGTTTGTTTGTTACGCTTTCACGGGTAAACCGCTAAAACGATTTCGATGAAATTTAGATTTGAGATAGTTTGAGTCCCGAGAAAGGACATAGGATACTTTTTATCCCAAAAAATTGGAGATTTGCTGAGGGATTAGCTATAAACTGCTTCTACGCGGACGAAGTCGCGGGCAAAAGCTATTAATTAATAAATATCAGGAGATTTGAAAGGGATCCCTTGAAGGGATTAGTTCGCCTTCGTATATACCTTTTCGTGGCTACAGAACAGCATTGTTCTTGTTTTGAATTTATTTTTGTTCTTAATCCAAATTCAACAACAGAAGCAAGTTTGGACATGAGCAGGAACGACCAGGGGGTGACGGTGTTAAAGGATGTTGTGAGGTTTCTGCTCGGGGCGAATTTTAATTGTATTTTTGTATTATTCAATAGCCGAATAAATGATTCATTAATGAATTCGTCAGTGTCTACTAAAGGTCTTCCCACATCTATCCACGCGGAATCGGCTTAAGTCGATCAGAAAAAACTGACCAGGCATTAAGCGCGAAAAAGACGTCGCTCGCCTCGTTTCGGCGCGACTTGGCGAGCCTGCTTAACTCTTGGAGCCTTAGACGTAAATTAAAGTCGATTAGTTGTCATCTCTATATAAAGACAAGTAGAGTTGTATAATATTGCGTTACGTGCACACGTGTGCGCGAAGGGCGCTTTTAGGGTTTAGAAGATTCTTTGTCGTTTGGTGTGGGGAGACGTAATAATAATAATAATATCAGGGGACAATCTCACACAAATTGAGCTAGTCCCAAACTAAGCTCTAGGCTTGTACTCATACTATGGGTATTAGACAACGATAAACATACCTATATAGAGAAATACATACTTATTGAATAATACATAAAAAACTCGCGCTCATCACACAAATATTTGCATATACCGGAATTCAAACCCGGGACCGCTAGCTTCGTAGGCAGGGTCACTACCAACTAGGCTAAACGCGTCGTCGTGAGTCGTTTTATTTTGTTTAGACAGTAGAGATGTCGGCGTACCAAGCCACGAGGCTCGCCAGGATGAGCGGCAGGACGGTCGAGGAGATGTGCGAGCGCGCGCGCTGGCTGGGCGGCACCGAGTCCGCCATGTTCAACAAGCTGGAGGACATCGCTGGTACAGTCAAGGTCGTAAATATGTATACACTTTGGTACCTTGTCTATTTAATGTGATGTTTAAACTGCCATATATGAATGTCACAGCGATTAAAGTGACTAAAGTGTATACATATTTATGACCTTGACTACACGTTATTGTTTACATCATACAGGCTATTTTCTGGTCGACAACTTCCAAAACAGGAGAGATTAAATAATGCTGACTCCGAATATCACATTGAAAAAGCCGGTCCGGAACCGAGGGTTCCGCTTGTAGGTATAGTTAATAGTTCGTAAATCACGGGGATCGAGTCTCGAATATTTTTCCCTCTTTTTCCGAGTTTTCCCTTGGAGCTGTGAAAAAATCAAACTTCTAAGCTAACGCAATCAAAAGATGCCGCATATTCAAGATAATCTCAAGGGAATCAAAACCTATAGGGTACCTTCCGTTGACTTAGAATCATGAAATTTGGCAAGAAGCAATGTCTTATGAAGCAATGTCGGCCGTATCTTTTGATTGCGTTGACATAGATGTTTGATTTTTTTCACCGATCCAAGGGATTGCCGACCTAAGTATTTGATATTAATTTCAACTTGATACCCCACGCGTTCCGTAGAAAAAGGTCTTGACTGACACACAGACGGACAACAGAGTGATCCTATAAGGGTTCCGTTTTTTTTTTCATTTGAGGTACCTACGGCACCGTAAAAATTAAAAATAACCTTAGGAGGTCAGTGTTTTCTTTGCTTCAAATTGTCTAGATGTAACTACTCAATGTTGCAATTTATCTTTGTAATATTTTTTTTTTTTTTTGACAAAGTGTCTCAATGAAGTAATGCTTTACTATCTCCTTATAAGACATCATAATCGGTTTGGTTTTGAAAATGTAAAAGAAAAATCGACAAACGTTTATACTTTCCAACTTTGAATATTTACAAGTAAAATGATTTCTTATAGATTCCCCGGCGCCCGCGACGGCTTTCCTCTCGGGCCGCCTGTCCCGGGCCCTGGAGCACGCGCACGGGCGCTGGGCCGGCACCCGGCTCAACTGGGCCGTGCAGTCCGCCGCCGCGGACTTCCTGCACCTCATGCTGATCAGCATGGCGCACCTGGCGCCCAAGGCCAGGTAATACCAGCTTGGGCATACGCAGCGCCTGCGGCAGGGTCCTACACACCTGGAGCCGGCGGCCAGGTCATACTCACCCTGCGCTGGTGGCAGGGTCATACTCACCTAGAGCCGGCGGCCGGGTCATACTCGCCCTGCACCGGTGGCAGGGTCATACTCACCTAGTGCGCCGGCGGCCGGGTCATACTCGCCCTGGACCGGTAGCAGGGTCATACTCACCTAGAGCCGGCGGCTGGGTCATACTCACCCTGCGCCTGTGGCAGGGTTATACTCACCTAGAGCCGGCGGCCGGGTCATACTCGCCCTGCACCGGTAGCAGGGTCATACTCACCTAGAGCCGGCGGCTGGGTCATACTCACCCTGCGCCGGTGGCAGGGTCATACTCACCTAGAGCCGGCGGCCGGGTCATACTCGCCCTGCACCGGTGGCAGGGTCATACTCACCTAGAGCCGGCGGCCGGGTCATACTCACCCTGCGCCGGTGGCAGAGTCATACTCACCCTGCGCCGGCGGCTGGGTCATACTCACCCTGCGCCGGTGGCAGGGTCATACTCATCCTGCGCCGGTGGCAGGATCATACTCGCCCAGCGGTAGGGTCATACTCACCCTGCGCCGGTGGCAGGGTCATACTCACTCAGTTGCAGGGTCATACTCACCAAGTGCCCGCGGCCGAGTCATACTCACCCGGTGCAACAGCCACTATAACTTTTTGACAGAAACCGTAAAAGCTAAAAGGATTCCTTTCTCTATTTTGTTAATGACGTAAAATTATTCATTTTCAGATTCTGCTTGAGCTTCCACGACGAAGTCCGCTACCTAGTACCAGAGGAGCACAAGTACGAGGCAGCTCTAGCGTTGCAGATCACCAATCTTTTGACGAGGGCGTTCTGCTCTCAGAGGTAGGCTGTTTAATTAAAGGGATTAAAGATCTCGCACCTTATGATTTCTGCAATATGATCTATTATAGCTTGGAAAAAGAATTTGACTGGAATTTAATATTTTCCACTGGCATCCATATTAGGATAAAGTTTTTTGGAAAAAAAAAACCTGGATCATATTGCCTAGTTATCATCTTAAGGTGCCCCCTCACCGGGAATATTTGCCTCCCAATAATAATTCTGCCGGAGAGGACCGAGCATTAGACTTTAATGACTCGGTCCTCCTCACTCACTGATGTAATGCTCGAATCTGAACTGTCCCGGTGAGGGAGCACCTTTATAATTTTTTTGTAGACCAAAGTCCAACAAATTCGTGAGCGACCGTCCCGCGGGGTGACAGACGCGGGGAGGGGAGGCGACTGCTTGTACGCGGCGCGCACGCTCGCCTTCCCCGCTCCACAACCAGCCCCCGCTAACGCCTAGTTACCTCGTTCTTCCCAACATCTCTCACCCCGTGAGACGGACGCACATGAACTTGTTGAATAAAGGCTTTGCAAAATTTCGACCTAATTTATTAAGAGACGTTTCTTTTTTCAGGGTTGGTATCCACGATCTGCCACTTTCCGTGGCATTCTTCACTTCTGTAGAAGTAGACCAGGTGTTGCGTAAAGAGGCAGATCTGTGCTGCACCACCCCTTCCAACCCCCACGGCCTTGAAAAGGGGTACGGAATACCCAACGGCGAGTCTTTGAACATACACCAAGTGATAGATAAGTGTAAGAATAAATAGTTATACAGGAATCTTTGTTTTATTGTATGGTAGAAAATGTATGTAGCGCTACTACTTACATAGGTACTTTAGTGTGATAGCTATAGGTAACATGATCGAAGAATTCAGAGGAAAAAATCTTTAAATAGTATAATTAAGACTATTTATGTTTGTTTTATGTATGAGCCGTGAATTAGAATCGGATCAGAGAAAAAAAGAATTATCTTTTAGTTCGAGTAAAAATCTGTTAGGTTAGCGCAAAAACGTGTGATAACGAAGGGGACCGGCATAAAACTGGTAATAACTAGTCGCAAAATTCATTGGTTTGAAACGCGATGGAAGGATTTATTGTGCTGCAAGTGGGTGCAATGGGGGGCTGTTATTTTATAACTTAGTTTCATTAAATCATAAATATTTTAAACAAATAAAACATAAATTCTGGCAAAACAGTCGAGCGTGTGGTCACAGCTGGCCAGGGACGGGACAACCCTTTCATCGGGAAAAGCCTTTCAAAGGGCTTCCCTTTGAAATAGCTAGCCCAGCGGATATGCTCACCCATTCCAATTGGCAACCAATTGACCTTCCCTTATCGAATGAAGACCCAACGATAAGGGTAGCCCTTTGAAATTGGTAACTGGTAACTGATTCACATTGATATCCCTATGAAAGGGTTTCCCTAACGATTTAAGCGCTTATTATAAAGTTTTCCCTTTTGTACGAGCCCATCACAAACGTGTGATATAGAAAATCGAACCGTATTCGATCTTTTGCCGCTCCGCGCGGTAACTTCAAACGATACGCTGTCGGAGATTGAAGAACAAGATTGATTGCCCTCCGTTGTTAGGCCATTTGCGCTTTCGTGCGCCTTCGCGTGTACCCCGTTCTGCGATAACTCCTCTTTGCCCGCCCTTCAGAAGAACTGTTTTGGGATCAAACTCTCCTATCGCCAGACTTTGCAAGCTTGTAAATAGCTGTAGTGATGTCACTGATATTTACTTCGACCCAGTGGGTAAATTTTACAGGTCAAAAAGAAACCGTGTACTACAATTAGATAGTGCGTAACACTTACATTTTTAATTTAATTACTTAATTAAGTTTAATATTTAGATTCTACTTTTGTCATAAGTAAATGGTGCATGCAGTGTTTACCTTTAAGTAATTGTTGCATTTACCGAACTGAAGTAACTTAAGTAATCATAATGTTGTATTAATGTAAACAATTGTTGGTGAACCTTAATAAAATAAATAAATAAACTTCAAACGATACGCTGTCGGTAACGTGTATACTAATAAGTGTTAGCGCTTAGTTGAATGGGCTGTTTACTTGGTTCGAACGGGACGCAAGGTACCGTGTGTTGTATGAAGTCTACTAAGGGTCTAAAATTGCGTGTATACTAGTAACCTTTTTAAAGGGTTTAGTAAGGGTATATTAGTTAGCGCTTAATAGAATGGGCTATCGTTTGGAAATAGCGCTTTAAAAGCATATTTAAAGGGTTTTGACGGGCAGAGGGTTTGGTAAGTTAATCCTTACGAAAAACCCATTGAAAGGGATAGCGGGCCGGTCCCTGGCTGGAACAAGAATATTTTCAAATGGCAACCAGCACAGTTTAGAGTAAACTTTGGATCAGTTTGCCAATTTCACTCCAAACAGCGCCAACGTTTTTTTGCTCGACTTTTTACCAGGCTACATATCTGAAAAGGTATTTTGACAGCGTTTAAATACTTGCCTCAAACGTCGTGATTCCGTACAATACGTCAATGTGACAGCCCGTTCAAAAACCTTGGGAAGATTTTGCGGTTTTTCATAAAGGTTGCTGGTTGTTGTTGATAAAAACTCGTCAATATTACCTACTGAAAAGGCTTAAATTTGAACATTGTGTTAATATATACGCTATCAACATTAACGTAATTGAGATTACCAATTCAAGCACTGCAAAGTTTTCATGTTTTTGCAAATATTTGCCCCATATTCGGTTAATTAAAAATATTTGAAAATTTATAGTAGACTCAAAGTTTAGCGGAGTCATTTCAACGTATATTCATTATTTGAAACTACATTACGTGTATAAAATATGTCGAAAGTTACGAAAAGGAAACATGTGATGAACGAAGCTTTGTGGGACGATTTTGAGCTTCCAAAAGAAAACCAGAGCATTGTGAAAGTACTAAAAAGCATGGGGAATAATTTACACCAGGTTTCGAATCTATTTTTAACTTTACTCTTTTTATTTTCTTATTTATAACCTCAAAATTAAGCTTGTGTTTACTTCACATTTAAGCATTAATAATTGGAAAGTCTGTCGAACGTGAGGTATGGTGGCTTTCCTAGAAAATCCTTTGGTAACATTTATGCTGGTGACACATTTTGGAATTATAATACTTTGTTTTGTAACCAGACAACAAATGAGCTAAGAGAAATTTAGGATTTTGCCTTATAATGTTACATTTTTGTAGGCAATATAAGACAGAATAATACTTTTTTTTGTAATTTTTAAACTGATAAAAATATGACATTATGGTGGTTTTCAAATATTTATATTTTCAGGTGACAACACCTACCGGAGAGGAATATTTAGTATCAATGCCGATCAAATTCAGGAAAAATATATGGGTCAAGAGAGGGGATTACACCCTAGTGGAGCCCATCCTGGAAGGAAACAAAGTCAAAGCTGAAATAGTGAAAATAATGAACAAAGACTCTATTAAATATTATAAAGAAAACAAAGTGTGGCCAGAGGAATTTGAAGATAGTAAAAAAGCAAAAGAAGATAATGATGATGAGCTATTTGAAAACACAAACAGGAATAGGACACAGTATCACAGTGAATCTAGTGATGACAGTTCTAGTAGTGATGATGATAAATAAATATTGCTTTCATAGTTGTTTTCTTATTTGTTGAACATGCATTTAAATTTACTTAAGTAAGGCTGGCAATTTTTCCAGCTATATAACTGTCCTACTTCAATTTCCTATGTCAGAGCAATACATCTGTCTATACTGAACAATTAAAAATTGCTAATGTTGCAAGTTTAGAAACAAATATACAAACACTCAACTTATACAAAATTAATTTATATTTCAAAATGTTTAGGAAAAAAAGTATATCATGCATGTTTAGTTCCTTGAATGTTTCATACAACCTTTTGATTGCCTAGGGGCAGATCCATACCAAATGTTCATATATCTTTTTGTATATTTTCATTTCATTTATTAGTTTATTTTAAAATATAAGAAGCTGGAATTTCATATTTTTTGCAGCCTAAAGGGCAGGGCATCTTCAAATCCTATAATCTAGTGGTATGTAGCACATGTAATAAAATTATGTAGTCTTTAGATATATTTATCAGTATTGCCTTTTTGAGATTACATTACATGACAGAGATCAAATAAATGGGAATATCATGTAAAAGAACATATCAATACTTGTTTGTGTTATGCTTACAAGTACAGGCAGCGTCAAATAGATAGGAGCAGCCAAAATAGCCAAATATATCTCAATACATCCTTATTCCTATAGTAGTAAAGATGTGTTGCGATATATTTGGCTACTTTCGCTGCTTCGATCTATTTGATGCTGACTGTAAAATTACTTTTTTTCAGAAATAAGTAAAATTTTGGGTTACTTTTTACTAGAAAAAAAATACTACCAGGTTTAATTAGAGAAAATACCCACAAATTCTGAAAAAAAAATCTAACATATTGAATTATATATCTAGTTTTACAAAATAGTGCCTTAATACACAAACTTTCTTTTCCACCCTAGTCAGTTAAGAATTTAAAATTTGAATTAATAAATAATACAAACATTACATGAGTCAAACAAAATAAACAATCAATACTTTTAAATAAAAGCTTCATCAAAGTACACTTGACAAAATAAATACATCAATTTCTCTATAAGAAAACCTCTATCTTAATAATTGACCACCATCCAGTTCCTCAGTCATGATGCTTTAAACGTAAAATTTTGACACTGTTAATGTAAATTTATACAAGTACCATCTGCACAAGTACAAATAATCAGACACTATTTAATGTCAGCATCAACATCATCTGTCATTATGTATTCGTAAATCCGCTTAATCAACTCTACGGACTTCACTTTGGCCCAGCCTTCAGTCTTCGTTATTAACTTAGCTTGCCCATCCTTAATAAATTCCAAAGTCAACTGTTTTAATGTATTTGCTGAATGTAAATCTGCTAGCTGCAAAGTTTCTATAGCATTTTCAACTGTTAACTTTTTATGCAAAGCTTCTTCACATAGACTTTTGAGTCTGCTTAGTTGGTAGAAGTCAGCTGCTGCCAGTAACCTCTCCGGATTCTCATCAACACTTGGTGCTTTGTCGCTATAAATAAAAGTCAATACTTCTCGTAATACATCAGAGTCTAAAGGTGACTCTAAAACATTTGTATGGCATTCTTTAGTGTTATGCTCAAAGTGAGCTTTTAATACAGCGCTGCGGCTCGCTAATACTGCCTTATGGACTTTAAACTCTAGATCTTCTGCTGATTTCATTATAACATCCGAAAATAGCCCACTTTGTAGTAAGTTTTCAAAATCATTGCTCAACTGAGCTTCTGGTACATTACACCTGTCAACTCTTATGTCATTTGTGACCATAAACTGGAATTTCAGTCTTAAACTTCCATCACTTAGTAAAAATATTTCCCTCCCATCATAGCTGGCAATGTCTCTTTTAAACAATGTTGCCAAGTACTGCCATTTGTTGGCTTGAACTGTATGGTACTCCTTGATAACAATAGATCGTTCTTCGAAACGTTTCAAGCATATGGTCAAAATTGATTTCAGAAAAACTGCAGTGGGGGACAAATAGTATATTTCAATTATATCATTGTCTCGTCCCAAAAATTGCATCTTTAGTTGGAATCTTGACTCCGTTAAGTCAACTTTAGGATCTTTGGACTTCTCAGTACGGAATTCCCTTGTAGTCTTATTTTCCAGTAGGTTTATGAAATTTGGTACCGCCCATATTATGGTATTTATTTTCGTCTGACCCTCAGTGCGAGTCGTGTAATTTATACAAGACATATCGGACACGAGTTATTTAACTTAATTACCCACTGGTTAACTCCACTTATTCCAACTTTAGAAGCAATTAATAAATAAGTGGAAGGAAAGGATATTTGAAGACATTTTTCTCTTGTTGAAAGTTGAAATGACTTATTGACTTTCTTATGTTCAAATACTTACTTGAATTTTACGCCTCAGCTACCAAGAATTTGTGAAGGCGTACCTTATATATAATTATATTTTAAATATGAATATGACTCATTTTATTAGTTAAATCTAGCTACATAATATAAAGTCTGATAAAATGCAAAACATTTAGTTTAATTGACATCTTAAAACTGGAGGTAATAAAAAACTTTCTAGTAATATAATCTAAATTGTGTATTTGAACGTACTCATTTGTTTGACGTTAGCAGTAACGTTTTGAAAGTAAGAGGTCATTATAAGTGGTAGGAATCTTATCACATTATGTTTAAACTATTGCATTACAGAAGTCACCCAAATTAATTTATATTTTATTTAAACAAGGATTTTTTTGGAAAGTTCTAAATTGTATAACAGGATTTGAAAATAGTTCCAATGAACGATTTGCTCATTTAGAGCGTAGCAAACTTCATCAATGCACTGGGACTTGATTGACTTGACTGACGTTGAATTATCGCTTTCGCATCGCTAATCGCACTTTATTTCTCGTTGTTTTGGAAAGGTCTTTGTAGTAAATTTAATCTTTATCGCCTTATCTTATCAAATAATGATATTTCGATCACGACTAAATCGTTGAGATAAACACATGTTACACGATAATGGATTAGGTAGTCAATTCATCAAAGCGTAACGAGAGTGGCCGAGTTAATTTATTGTTAATTTTTGTTGGAATTCCAACAAATGTGATTTTTCGTTATGGAGGATTATAAGTTTCTCTTTAAAGTGGTGCTAGTTGGTAATGCGGGGGTGGGTAAGACGTGTCTGGTGCGGAGGTTCACGCAAGGCCTGTTCCCTCCGGGACAAGGCGCGACTATCGGGGTGGATTTCATGATCAAAACCGTCGAAGTGGATGGCGAGAAAGTGAAGGTAAGCCTATTCACGGTTTTTAATTATTATTGCGTCATTTCTATTGTTTAACCAGGTGTTTTTAATATGGTTCTGTGCCATATGTTTTGTTTTTTTGCTTATAGAAAACAGGCCTTGAACAGACATGAAATCCGCACAATTATATTTAAGACATACGCGAGTCTCTTTCTGTCGGTCTGTTTAATAGCTCAAATTGTAGTCCTTTGCTTTGCACAATGTTGTTATCCGGAAAAAAAACCTAGGTAGGTGCGTCATTCTTATAAACGTTTCAGCTGCCGTTTCAGCCACCGTCACAACCGTGGTCGTATTATTGACGGCTTCAGGCTTCCCTGTAGATTCAAACGTCATTTGTGGCTATTCTGTAGAAATCAGGGTCGTCGCTTACAATTCTTATCAATAGCTTTTCCTTAGAAAATCTTCAATTTTGTAGCCATGGCTGTGATGGATGGTTGATACGATATGAGAATTACCCAGGTAAGGTATGAATTCAATTGGAAATTATCCTGTTTATTTGCTAAAGTATAAAGTTGTGCTGCAAATTCTTTACATTGTACTTCCTTATTTTACAATTGGTATATTGATAAAAAGGTATAACTTTTCCTTAAAGATATTTCTTATTTTATTTGATATTTCCTTGTACAGAGGTGTTTGAGTCAGTGTTATTGGGATCGTAGCCAAGATGCATTTCAACTTAATGATTTTCGAAATGTAAAAAAATAATTAGCATCGACTAGCTAATGGTTAGTTGCGTCAGCCGCTTATGCCAAATCCATACAGATTGTTGATTTTTGAAAATTGTTAAGTTATCCCCACCCAACCCTACTCAGGTAACTCTTTATTCCTTTACATTGAGCTGATATGTATAGGTATGTTTTTCAACCTTGAGAACAAAACTAATAATGGCACTCTTATTATTAGTTATTATATTAAAAAACTCCAGAAAGTACAAACTTTCAGTCTATAATGTGTTTTAAAAAAAAACACCCAATTATTACCCTACTTATGAAAATTTTGCCCTAGGCATTAATTTTAACCTTCATGCTAGGTTTGGATATAAGGCAGCGCTTCTCAAATTTTTGTAGCAACAAATACTTTTTAGACCCTAAATATTTAACAAGCCCCCTAAAAGCGAAACCTGGTTGTACGTATATTTACCTACTCATTAATGAGATCTAAAAAAATAGGTACTCTACATGTCATTCGCTATGTCTACACCTGTGCGCTTTCATGTTCAACTTGCGCTTTCCTGTGACGCATGTCTCTACAACCACAGCGCATGCAATAACGCATGCGCTCAAACTGGTTTGATATAAGCGCATACCCGTAGCGCACGCTGATCCGTCACCGTTGGGTTGACGTGCAACATTTTGCAAATAAAATGGCGGAAGATAAAGTCAAAACATTGGATTTTATTGAAGATTCAGTGTCACCCTCGTATTGCATGCGCTTGACGCAAGACGATTAGAAAGTTAAAAGCGCAAGTTGAACATGAAAGCGCATAGGTGTGGACATAGCTATTGTTCTCTAAGTTGATTCCGCGAAGCCCTTGTAGAGGCGAATAGCTAATATGACCCCTTACGGGTTATGTTATAATGGTTGTATTTTTTCAGCTGCAAATCTGGGACACGGCGGGCCAGGAGCGCTTCCGCTCGATCACGCAGAGCTACTATCGGTCGGCGCACGCGCTGATCCTGGTGTACGACATCTCGTGCCAGCCCACGTTCGACTGCCTGCCCGACTGGCTGCGGGAGATCGAAGAGTACGCCAACAACAAGGTGCTGAGGATATTAGTTGGTGAGTTTATTGCTGCTTATTGCTTATTATTAATGTTTTTTATATCTTTTATTTTATGGAAGCTTCAAAAAAACGAGCAGGTTCTCAATTTATTAGTTTTTTAGCGTTGTGAACTCTATTGTTTAAGGCGCCGATGAATCAGTATTTTTATTATGTTGGCAGTCGATTTTTTTCAAGTTTATATTTCACTGAGAAAATTGTAAGCGCTGTTGGTGATCCAATTAAATGAATAAATAACTGTATATGAATGTAAGTATGTTTGTAATTGTTTATTTAAATCTTCCAAGTTAATTTTTAACAAGTTTCTGTTGTTAGAATAGGTTAAAATTTGGTAAACATAATAAGTATTTAATCAGTATTATGCTGATTTATTTATTTATTTCTAAATATATTTACATGGCATTACAGTCGGTGAACTAATGCACCATGAAACCAAAATTAACTAAACTAATGAAATGAGATTAGATATAACTTAAATTGGGACACTCGATTGCCTAGCATCCATCACCTCACAAAAACTCAGGCATTCACGACACACATTTGACCATCGCCCTGCAAGCGGGTCGCAATCTGGCGCAGACGCTAATAGGTGGTTGATCTTATGATGAAGTCGGAAAGAAGAAACTCAGAAGGCGGCGGCAAGAGGATGTCTCCTCTACTTGTAGACCCCATAACTGTATTGTGCACTGTGCTAAAAAAATATAGTTTTCAACTAAAGCATGTCAAAGATTTTTGACAGTTTTTTTTGTTTGTTTTTTTTTTCATCCTACATTACAATCCAAGTCAGTACGTACCTTAAACATTCACTACCTGCTTTTCATCGTCCGGTCCAAAAAACACTGGCCAAGTGCAAGTCGGCCTCGCACACGAAAGGTTCCATACCAACGTACAAGACGAGGGATACAGCGATTGTTAAAGTCGAGGAAAAATGCCGAAAAAATCACGTTTCTTTTATTTTCATTGTTTGTTGTTATAGCGGCTTTGGAAATACACTGTGAAAATTTCAACTGTCTACTTATTAGGGTGTTACCACACCAATCCATCGATCGTCGAACGATGCCGTCGATCGATATCGATCGATTGGTGTGGTAGGTTTGGCTGATCAATTAGTGTAGTAGAAATTTCTATCGATAGTTAACTATTAACTATTACTACTAGTTAACTAGTTAACTATCGATCGACGTCGACCAATCCATTCGATGGTATCGATCAACGATCGAGCGATTTGGTGTGGTAACGCCCTTACGGTTCTTGAGATACAGCCCGCTGATAGACGGACGGACGGGCAGCGGAGGATTAGTAATAGGGTTCCGTTGGCACCCTTTCGGTACGGAACCCTAAAAATGCCTTTTATCACCACGAAACGTCCTCAGGTAACAAGACGGACCGCGATGACCGCGAGATCCCGCGGCACATCGGCGAGGACTTCTCGCAGCGCCACGGGATGTACTTCCTCGAGACCTCGGCCAAGGAGGCCGAGAACGTCGAGCGCCTCTTCATGGAGATCGCCGTCGAACTCATGGAGGTGAGTCGTTTGTTTATGATGCCTTTGCTTATAGGTCCCGTCTTCCGTGGCCTACAGCGTCTAAGATTTGCTACAGAGGTAATTATTAGCCCGGAGACCGGCTTAGGTTACTATTGACTCGGGAAATAGGACACAGTTCTGTAGGGAATAGTGATCGATGTCTACGCCTACTAAACTGGTATTCAATGGCAGCAACTTCAATCGAGAGTCTACGAAATTTCTTCCTGCAAGTTTGAATTTTCCGCATAAAAAGTCTCCTGTATTCGGACTTTATCGGATCGTACTTCCTTTAACTACTTATTACACGTTTTTGTATTAACTATGACTTTATCTGAATTCCTTTTATACAAACCCCTTTAAATTATTCGTAAAGCAATCAAATACATTACAAATGTATACATTTAGAACTTTGTCCTAGCAAGGCGACCGTTTTCCCGCTTCCTGAGACTGACTCACCACAATTATTGAGTTAATTTAGCCTCAGGGTCAATCGATCAGATCATTCCGGCTCTCGATAGTATGATTAAATCAATTAAACGTGGCACAGGGCAACAACGATGTCGTAATAGCACTATTACTTCGTTGATTGCCCTATTTTAAAAGGAGGTTCTATGTTTGGCTGTATATATGTTTTTTTTATAACAAGCCTTTATTGATACTTTACATGCTTGTCAATTTTAAAGTAGGTCTCTTTATTGGATTGGGCTGAAAAACATTTAATGTAAACCTGATGAAAATGCAATATATATTTGTGGTGTATTAGAGCTGATCCTGCTGATCTGATAGTCTGAAGGTGGCAACAATATCTGTACTTAACATAGACCCACAAAGTTAAAAATGGTTTCGATAAGGAACTGATGACTGCAAACAGGACAGTTAATAAATTCTAGAGAGCTCCCACACTAGCGTCTTTTGAGCGTCGGCGTCCTGCCAGGCCGAGGTCGAGGTTATAATTTTATGAACACGCGAGCGCTGGCAGGACGCCGACGCCTAAAAGACGCTAGTGTGAGCTAGTGGGGTCTCTCCTAATGTTAGTGTTTTCGGTTTTCCCGACTAGTTAGTTGGTTAGTCGTCGTCCTTGTGTTTAGTTACATTTAGGACTAATTCTCCGAAACTACACACATCCGATTTCAAAAATTCTTTCACCAACATTTAGAATGGACTTTCAGTGTGGACATAGGCTATATTTTAACTTACGAAAGTACTGACTCACCGCAGACAAAGTCGCGGGCGGAAAGTCTTTAATAAACATCATCAGCATCAAAAGTTCCACTTCATAATGATTATTATTTTTTCCAGCAAGCGAAATGCAAGGAGCTGCCCAAATACGACGGCAGCTTAGGGCCCATCAACGGCAAGACCACCTCAGTCGGCGACGGCTCGTGTTGCCTCCGCTCCTAAATAATCAGCACCATTGCGTAGTCGGAGCTCTGTAAGTAGGACCTAGCTCTCAGTTTCCATGACGCATATGTGGCGTCAACAATCCATAATTAACAAATTTTAATTAGGGAGCTGGAAGGGGTAACGTTTACAGCAAAGATGGTAGGTGATAGCTCCTTTCACAGATACGAGTATCTGGGTTTATCTATAAAAAATGCACTTACTAATCCAGATTTAAAAAATGGCATGTATAATTAAATATTTTTTCAATATATCCTCAAAACTAGATTCGAGACTGTCCTGTTACATTATTCTATACAAAACTCTCTTCTCAATTCTCTAACGGATTATTAACCAGTGAGCATAAGTTGTCCCGTCAGAGCATATAAATAACATGTTAGTGTGAGTATTTTGACTTCGGTCGCATTTTTCGTCGATGCAGTAAGCCTAACGTACGTATGAGCGCAAGGGGCGACTTAATCGAGCCGTTTAATATTTCGCCGACGCATTGAGTAGAGTTGTTTAAATGTAACACCACTGTTTGTTAACAAAGAGGTGTGATTTTCTGTTCCAGGCACATTAGGAAATTTGTTTTTTTTTTAGTTATTGTCTATACCTACATGCTTTTTTTTATTCAAGGGTAGTGACTGAACGTGCAATTTTTTTATAGTAACATTAATATAGTAAGGCCGGTCTCGTTGAATAATAAGTGTCGTGTTTTTGCAGTGGTATTATTGTAATGTTTGCAGTATTGTCTATGGATGAGATTTAAAAATAATAATAATTTGGTACTCTAGTACCGTAGATAATTTTTGTAATGTTTTTTTTAGATTAATCTAGAAATTATTTTTTCAATGTGTTTTAGAATGTGCTACTAATTTTATTTTATAAGTTTGTTAACGATTTCGCGCAGGGTATGATACAAGGAATTGAGATGACTATGTACCGACGAATATCAGTACTTTTGCTGATCGATATATTATAGTTAAATTTATGAAAATACCACTGCAGCGGGCCTGTTATTGTCGTCATTATCTTAAACATCTGTCACTTTCTGACCAGTGTGTGAGTGCGAGAGGGACGGATATCGTAACCACACCGTTGACGTTATGACAGTTCTTACCAAGAGCTGTCATAACGTCAACAATATGACAGCGATATCGAAGCAAGACGGGCTAATACAGTGTGGAATAAACACGACCATAAATAGGCCCGCCAGACTTTGGCTGTAGTGGTGCTTTGTGTTGATTTTGTGTTATTAATCCAAAATAACATATAATAAAAACACATGACAGACATTATAGCAGCTATTTTTAAAGTTTGCTTCATGAAAAAGAGCGCTCTGCACGGGCTCCGCCGAAAATAAAAAATAATAATTATAAAGCCATCTTTTGCTGACTAACGAGACTAAAAATTAACTGTTTAAAAAGTTTGATAACCACTGTATTATGTCATCTGACAGTACACTCGACAATCAAAGTCGTCTTATTTTAATGGTCAGACCACAGGTAATTTAGTGCAGAGATCATTCCAAAAGCCTATTCCACAAAACATAAGATATACAATTCAATGGCAACATACATATATTGCATTTTTTAATGATCTAAACGGGCTACGTTTTTCTGCAATTTATAGCCGGAAATATAAGGGCATCTGGTTCTGTCATACGCAATTAGAAAAAGACAGCTATTGTTGCCGGCTAAAAATTGCAGAAAAATGTGGCCAGTTTAGAAGCCCCTTTAGCCACTGTTGCCATTTTAGTTTTGTAACTTTAGTTTTGTGAAACGGGTTCCTTTTGATTCTAAGGCGCAGTGTTGTTGCAATGTCAAGGAACTAGTAAAAAGTTGTTTAGAAAAATGTCACATTCTGGACTTTGAAAGGGCCGTGTTTTAAATAACGATCGTCATTGATATGGTTTTTATGTTGTTTAATCCATTCAGCACACGTTTCATTTATGAGATTTAATGCTAAATTAAGCAGAAATTTTAAGGTCTCTTCACATAATTATGTCGATGCGGAATCGGCTTAAGCCAGTCCGAAAAAGCTCTATGTCCATGCAATACTTCTCTTATTGCATGGCCATTAAGCTTTTTCTGAATGGTTTAAGCCGATTTCGCGTCGATAGATGTGGGGGAGACTCATGCGATTCACGTGCAAGGGGGCGATTTTTGATTTTCGAGTGCTCAAAATCGAAGTTGAGTGATAGAAAATAATAGCACACGAAAATATGTCACGATTATTTTCGCATGAACCCATTATACGTATTTTTGAAAGTCCTCACTCGAAAGCTAGTGATTCTTAATATATTCACGTGTTTCGTTCTACGCAGAAAGTCGATTATTACCGGTTTTTTAAATCATATTTAAAATAAATATACGACATAATTAGAAGTTGTAATTGTGGCGAGAATATTGTTATTTATATGCACTTTCAGCGTTTTTAATGCTGTTCACTAAAAACGTTCACTATGAAAAGTAATTAATGAAATGTTTAGATGGTTCTTTGTCTATGATGTTTCTAATGATAGCAATGAAAACGAATGTTGTGAACCACTCGTTTTTAAATTTTCTATCGCTCGTATTTCAAAAATACGGTTTCACCGTTTTTGTTCACTATCGTGTGAAACTTTCCAGCGCTCGAAAGTCAAAAATCGCCCCCCAAAGCAGCGGAATCGTATGGGTGAAGAATTATAACATTGTATTTCTTATACAGTATGTTTTAGTTATTACCTAATCATGGGACAGAGTGTAATATTGCCTTTTAGCTAAAGGCTTATCGATATGGTATGTCAATTCAGGTAGTTGTTAGAATAAGTAGTTGTGCATATCATTAACAATCAGTAGAGTAATTTGACCAAAGTAAATATAGCCCCAGGTATGTTTGTGTGGTGCAAACTGCAATATTTAATAGAATCGTGTTTTGCTCAATGAGCTCTCTAAATAATCTCATCTCATATTTATCTGATGTGCGAATTGTGTGTGACTATTGATGTAATGTAATCGTACTAATCGTTGTTACTCAAGGCTAGATAGACAATACTCAGTTGTCTTTAATGTATTAATTACATTTTTTTTTTCAAATAAATTATTTATTTATTGATAATAATTAATAAATATTATTAAAACGATATGTAGAAGAAAGGACAATAGATATATCTCTATCCAGAAGTCCATTAGGGTGAAGTTGAAAGTTCTATCTGTACAACTTGACCGTGGAAACTTCGATAGCGCGATGTAGAACATTAGTTACGCTGTTTGTCGCTGGTGGCGCTGCCCGTACATAGTTGTCTTCTACTTGCTACGTGTTGTAGCTAGATGTCGCTAGTCGCTACAGATACAAACATCACAAACTCAGCATGGCAAGGCCGCACCATCATCGAAGCCTTAGTTTGGCTGGTGGTCTGAATTTGTGCTGTTTACCACGAATGCGCATGCTGGTGGCACGGATTACTGATATAATGATGCGTGATCTTAGCCATACTTAGTTGTCTTGCATTGAAAAATATTGCTATTCAAAACGAGACCGATATTGACAGGAATTATTTATGGTTTAAATTTATTTGGGTGTACATACATTTTGCTCGTTATTAGCACTAGATAACGCTACCAGGCGTTAAATATAATATATCATATTGTACAAGGAGGTCGCATATTTATTATAGTTTAAAATTCTACATGACATTGTGGCAACATTGCAGAGTAAATTAATTTTCTGTTGCGATTTTGTTGTAATTATTACTAATTTAAACTGTTTAGCGTAGTAGGTAGATGCCTTGTGTATTTAGATGTAGCGAGCTTAAATACTATTTTGTAGACTGGCATTGTTAGTAAAAGTATAAAAAAAACTGTTCCTGTTCCACTTACGACTGTAACTAAAACTGTATTGGTGTAGAACTTCGGTAGACTGTTGGCACTGTTGCATGACTTCTGATGGAATAATGGTAACTGATTGACAGCTTATTGACCAATAAGTAAGTATATCGTAATATAATACGATCTCGTAGGTTACGTAGCAACACACACCGCCGCAAGAAAGTCTTAGTTTGAGTAGAATTAATACTTCCATCTACCACCTTGAGTGGTTTATGAGGTGTTTTTTTGAATAATTATATATTTTTGTTGTACAATAATAAATAAAAAACAAAAACGGGGTATCCGAGACGCATAGACATCTAGAGGTCTGAAGCATTAAAACAACTCCGTGGGTTAGAGTGAGATAGATAAATACGTTACGTTGTTTGGCAACACAGGGACGCCTGTGTTGCTACACTTGGTACGGTGTAGGGTAAATGCTCAATAACTGACCAGCTGCTGACTACTTTGTTAAAAGTAAAGTAAAGCATGAAGTATTGTTTATGCAATTAGATTAAATAACCTAGGTCGACAACGATAATTTTTCAAGTATTCGTACAAAATGGATGGTCAATAAGTGAATGACATCTTCTAAAGTGGCTGGTTATTGAGCTTTACCTTACGTGCAAGTTTTCATATACTTTTACTGTGAGTGCTATTAACAGTGATTATTAAGCTTTATAAATTTACGTTACAATTGACCTGGAAGCAGTTGTTGTATTTGTTAAATATACATACATTACTTTTTTATTCGGCGGGTTATTTTAATAATTGAAATGTCTTATGTTTTAATAATTTGCCTGTTACATCATTTTTACGTCTGACATACTTTGACCGTAATTATACTTCATTATGTATAGGTAGGTGATATAGCTCGTCAGCCAATAGAAGCACTGATACGTCAAAGCACGGCGAAACTGTTTCGATTGGCTGTTTAACACGACCACGTGGTTTGGTATGTTTACATTTTGTTAAATACCTAAAAAAATGAAGTACAATGCCGTTTGTTTATTTTATTTCTTTCAAGAATTGCAAGTAAAATTGGCAATTGATTTAGACTGGTCGCACGTGTTAATGATTTTTTTTTAACTTGCGGCGCGCGCAGTACACTCTGCACAGTCATTTCGTAGCCTATGAAGGATGTCTTTTACAACTTTTAGACTGGTGGTGGTAAAAATGGTAAAGGGGTGGTAAATGGCATTCTTGGCAACATAGAGTATGTTTTTTTTTTTCATAAATTCTTGCGATTCTAGGTTGATTAATTAAACTGCTTAATATTTAAAGTTAAAAACCCGTTTTTGTTATCTTATCGCCCATTAGTTATCAATGCTGCAAAGTGATTTAGGTTACGGTAATTTTTTAATCCCTAGAAATATAGTTAAGTATGTACATTAATTACGCTACATAATAGTGTTTTTGTAAATTGTTAACTTAACATAGCATTACTAATGTATTTATTATAATTAATATGCTTGTTTCTAGGTGTCTATTTTTGGGATTTTTTTTTATTTTTTTACATTTCATCACATTAACTTCTTTGTGCACTTTCATGTGATTGTTTTTTAAATTGTTATAGTTAATTCATCGGTGTTGAGTATGTAATTAGATATGCTAGAAGGACTATCAGAGATCCAGCCCAGTTGTGGGACATCTACTGCATTATACATTATATAGTACATATAATTTATATGTATACATTACGACGTAGTGATTACGTGCAATATTTTTTCCTGTTAGAAATTATAAAGTATAGTTTATCTACTAGGATGTGCTGTAAGACTTATTTCAGGTTGGAAGATGGTACTCCACGCTTAGTTGTGATGACTGGAATATTAGACTTGCTTACTATACTTGCCAACATTTAGACATTCGAGAAATTCGTTAGAGTAAACGTCTTCGCCGTTAATACAGTTGGATCTGAAATTATTATCCTAATGTTTCTTATTATCATTGAATAAATTAAGTCACCAAAGAAACGGAATTATTGTAATACTCGCAAATAAAAATAAAATGATCAATTTGGATACAATGATGTGTTTTACTTGGTTAGCTCATAGCTTGCCCAAACAGTATATCCCTACTAATACTATAATATAAATGCGAAAGTAACTGTCTGTCTGTTACCTCTTCACGCTTAAACCGCTGAACCGATTTAGATGAAATTTGGTATGGAGATAGTTTGAGTCCCTTCATAAAAACTATCCTTCCCCGGATAGTTTTTATCCCGGAAAAGTTGATGGTTCCCGTGGGATACGCAATAAACGACGTCTACGCGGATGGAGTCGCCGGCATAAGCTAGTGAAAAATAAAGAGCTTCCGAAGGTCACTTGAGAACATTCACGGCCGGCTCTAGCTCGAGTAGCGCCCGGGTGCAGTCCAGCGCGCCCTCTAGCAGGCGCGGCGACCGCGTCCCTACACTAGTTTATAATTATAATTTAGTCGTATTGTACAGTCGAAGTCATAAACATGTTTACACTTTAGTACCTTGTCTATTCAACGTCGTGTTTAAACTGTCATATGAAATTGACACAGCGATTAAAGTGACAAAGTACTAAAGTGTAAACATATTTATGACTTCGACTGTACACTTTATATCTTCAATTTTCGAATTAGAATCTGTATGGATAGATGGATCTACTAGTAATTATAGTAATTATGATGAAGGCTTATTGCCTAACGCACTCGCGATCGCAATCGGAGTAAACGATCTGCCACTCCGGTGCTCAAAAATCAAAATACGTTGACGCACCGTAAACAATGACGTGACTTATACGTCACGTTTTAACGCATCCGGTGTGGACGGTATCATACGCGGGTATAATTTCTTTTTTTCAGTTTAGCTATATCCCCAAGAGAAAATAAATTGTTGAAGAGACTTGGACATGCTAAATGTTCATTGAAAACATTAGCAAACACATCTTTAAACGTGGACTAGTTGGAGTCGCAGATGTATTTTATTTCAGTTAAATTCTATAAAAATATGATACAGCATAAAAATGTTTTTTATTTATCAACTCTCTAGCAAAAGGAGTTAGAAAGAGACTCCCGCTTGTAATTTGTAACTTGTAGGCTCGTGAAACGGATCATAGGTCCCCATTTCAGATTTATAATATTGTTTAATGTTTATTTGGGCACAAACGGTACAATTGATACTATTACATAGATAACTTAAATAAAACATTGACCAGTGAAGATGCCACTAAGATATCAGTAGGATATATTTCAAAATTGCTAGAAATACTATAGGAGGAGCTATATCGATATATTTTTTAATCTGTCGATATTTCGCATCACTGATTTATCGATAGCGTGCTCCTAATTTGTGGACATCACTGTTTCAGTTGCTAATGTTGGTATCACATCTAGTGATTTGGTTGGTAATATGACACTCGACAAAAAATAAAAAAAGTTTAGCTCAAGGCTAACTTCAAAGTGCCGTCTCTTAAAACGTAGTGATTATTTACTCAGTGGTCACTTGGTTCAAAACTGTGGTTTGAAACCGTGTAGCACGCGCATTAGTGTCACAGGTTATAATTTTCTCTATAAGGGAAATGTAGAAAAACAAGACATATTATATTTGTCAAAATTAAATCACATCGTGCGTGAAACAGAACGAACATCGATTATTTATTAAACTCGATTATTGTTTCGATTTATATAAAGGCAGTTTTTTTACACAAAACTGCTGTAGCAAAAATTGTAACACTTTTAACTTAGCAGGGTAGCGAGTATCGCGTGATAATATTGATAAAATACCCCATTGGGGTGTTCCCCAAACACTATCAATATAGTCGCGCGATATTATCACGATAATACTGATGCCATAATAAAATACAGCGATTTGGCATGTTACATTAATAGTATTATACCCCTCTATACGGTCGGGTGGTTGGGCCAACCGAGAGGAATGCAGCTATTAGTAGGAACGAGATGTAAATATTACTATCTCATTCTGACAGATAGCTGCGTCCTTCTCGGTTGGCCCAACCACCCGACCGTATAGAATCGGTATTATCGTGATACTCAAGTATGCCCCATAAATAACACGATTTTATTACAGAAGTATCGAATGTAATGACAACTGTTTGTTTTGATATTGTCCGAGTCGATTCACGGTTTTGTTTAGGGTTCATTATTGATCGATAGGTACCGTACTAATATCGCTTGAAATGGCCGACGTTTAGGGGGAGTGTCTTGTGTTTTGCGGAAATAGAATTATTCGGTAATTTACACTCAATAAGGTAAGTTCAATGTAACTATTTATCAAAAAAATATTATTATACTGTTATGAGAATATAATTAGCATTTTGTGTACTGCTTTTATTGAACTTCGATCGTTTCCGGTCTCACAGCCGGGCAAGTATTTCAAAACAAAGGTGTTTATAATAGTTTTTCATATCTTTACTTTTGTACACATTAAATATTAACTGAAAATAACGTAAAAGCAACCATTATTCATTAAATTAACTTCATTTTCTACCGAATTTTGTTGTACACTTTTTTATGTTAATTATTTTTGTGCTCCCAATTAGAGACGGTAATGCAGTCATTACTATACTGTTAGAAATTAGAAATCAGTACATAAAAACGCTCGTTTCTTTATCAAACTCCGGAAGTTTCTTCGTAGTTACAGAGATACCATGTGCATAATGCTTTAAAATATCTGAGTTTGAGTGAGGTAATTAAAGAATGCATTTTTAAAACTTGTTGTTGCAGTTGTTCTCGCCTCTTTCGAGGCTTAATACATTCCAATCAAAAGACTGACTATACAAGTGGACAAAAATGGCTTGGCGTTTTAAGGCCTCTAAGTATAAAAATGCAGCACCGATTGTGCCTAAACCAGAGGCATGTGTTCGGGATATCTGCGTTGGGTCATATCAAACTTTCGGGAACAATATTTGCGCTTCTGCTTCATTCATGGCGTTTAACTGGGAGCATGTTGGGTCAAGCATGGCGGTGTTGCCTCTGGACGATTGTGGGAGAAAGAGCAAGACTATGCCGTTACTTCATGCTCACTCGGACACTATAACTGATATGGAGTTTTCACCATTCCACGATGGATTGTTGCTGACTGGGTCCCAGGACTCTCTGGTAAGTACAGTAACAAAATTTTGGGGGTAAGTGGGGGTATCAGTAAGTTATACTGACCAGTTTTCACTATGGGACCAACCCTGAAACCGCAAAGTTTAGTTATTGCATGAAGTTTTTTGTTTTCCAATTACTTGTAGTTTTGTATGTAACACTTGACAGAATTGTTCTCTTATTGACTGACAGTAGTCTGCTAGCTAAGTTGAACATTTGTAACAACATTTGTACTCCTTTTCTTTCCTCCCATTGGATTATAAGTACATTTCTTGGTAGAATAATGAAACATCTATTTTAGTTATGAGATAACTTTCCAAGATTCTGTTATATCTTACACATATCTATGATAAGAGAAAAACCGGGTAGTATCTTATTTGGAGATAAAGGTATTTTTAGGGAAATTAATGTTCATTGACATGTTACATAAAACTATAGTAAAAGAGTTATTATTCAGATTAATGATGATAGAATAAGTTAATGAAATAAATAAATAAATAAATAAATAAATAAAATTAAATCGTAACTTTGGTTATTACAGGGATTTACATCAGACAAATGAATAATTAACAGGAAATAATGCATGTGATTAATAATAAATTGGTATCTCTTCATTAAGGACAAAATAAAGTGTCCAATATTCAACATTCCTGTACTTTTTATAATCAACATCTAGTGATATAATGCATTACATTATTAACTTCCTTCCCTTCCTATAATATCCTGCACAGTAAATATTTTATTGTTGTTATGTCAAATCAAGTTAATGAACCTCAGAGTGTTGAGATCTAATATTGATTTTGTTCTTTTACATCCAAGACAACACAAATTTTAAATTGAAATTTTGGTGGTGAAATGAATGCCCCAAAACGCCTTAAAATGAGTTAGTGCTAATTTGGATGCATGATTCATAGGTCGATCAGCCGAGTGGCGTTCATTTTAAAATTGGTTTTACTCAACATTCATGCTCATAACACAAATATTTGCCCTTCCCACTGCCACCACTTCACCAATTTCACAAATTATCACTTGATAAACTGTATCAAACCGCGGACAATCTGTGCTAGCTGTCCTGATGTGGCTAATTTACTTAAATAAATTTACTTAAATACCGAGACAACTTAAAAACAAATCATATAATGAGAGACTGCAGGTGCTGAAAGTTTCGACATTAAAGGATCGAAGGGAGCGTGGCGATTTAATCGAAACCTAATTCAATTCAATTTTTTGTTAAAATGGCGTCTGTCCATGAGGACAATTCTGCCAATGTCAAAGTTTCAGATTACATGTGATCGGTTCTTGAAAATGTTATTAAAACATTTAGAGTGTTATATTCTCCGAGATCAGAGGCAAGAGTGTCGGCCGCCGCTCGCGCTAACCACTCCACCGAGCTCTTCAACACCACTGAGGAATCGAAACCTATAAGATCCTTACAGGGCATTACGATTTACAGGAGTTCCATAACCTGTTCAAGCGTAGTAACAATAATCGTCTCCGAGGCCACTTCACAAACTTCTAAATGAGCTTTCCCACAACAATCCTCGCAGACATTTCTTATGTAACAGAGTGTCCAAACCATGGAACAAACTACCGGAACATGTAGTATCAGCACTGAATGTCAATCAGTTTAAAAACCGACTAGATCATCACATTAGAAGTACAAAGAATACTTGACCAACAAATAGCCGGATACAGGCGTCTATCAGTTGTCACAACTGCCTGCCTGATAAATAATAATTAATTTGAATTTATCATCATTTTTAGTTGCCCGCATAGTCTCAGTCGGTACAAAGCTCAATAAGTCTCATATTTATATACCCCAGGTGAAAGTATGGCACATTCCTCATGAGGGCCTCACGGAGTCCCTCTCCAACGCCGAGTGCACGCTGTCCCAGAAGCAGCGGCGGGTGGAGAACGTCGGCTTCCATCCCGTGGCCGACGGTCTGATACATGTCGCGTCAGGACATGAGCTCGCCCTCTGGGACTTGACTAAGCAAAAGGAAGCTTTTGGTAAGTACTTGTACATTAAAAAAACTGGACAAATGCGAGTTGAACTAGCGTAGAGAGGATTCTGTACATGATTATCTAAGTTCCATAAGTTTTTTAAATCTGACCCAAATTTGTTGGTTCACAAGAGAAATTTCACATAAATTGAAGAATTGGTTCGATATTAATTCATCATTTCAGCCGAAAGACGTCCACTGCTGGACATAGGCCTCCCCCAAGGTTTGCCACAAGGACCAAGGACCGGTCCTGCGCCGCTTGCATCCATCGGTTTCCCGCAATCTTAACCACGTCGTCGGTCCACCTTGTTAATTATAAAAACCGAAATGATTGTTACAACAGCACACTAGACACTAGATTTAGTTGCATCTTAGTTGATGCATCTAGGTCTTGCCCGCGACTCCGTCCGCGTAGAATTCGTTTATCGGTATTCCCTTGGGAACCACCAAATTTTCCGCGATAAAAAATATCCTATATTGTTATCCAGGGTATAAGCTATTTCCATTCCAAACTTCATCCAAATCCGTCCAGACGTTGCAGCGTGAAAGAGTAACAAATTAACACACACAAACTTTCGCATTTTTAATATAAACTAGTAGGATCACAATTATCACAAATAAATAAACTAGACACTAGAATTAGATGCATCAACTAACATCTTAGTTGATGAATCTAGATCTACTGTGGTGTAATGGAATCCAGATGCTTATTCACAATAATAATTATTGTTTTACAAGTAACGAATTTTTTTTCAGCATCCAGTTTGCCAATGAAAATGTTAAGCATGCTTAGAACCTATTTAGGCTAACTGTATGTACATCATACGCTAATTAAAATAATTGCCAATTGAATTGTTTCATATGGAACAGGTTAATTTGTTTCCTTCTTAAAATGATTTTGTTTTTATTGATTGACCTCTTCAATAACATATTAATATTAATCATAAATTATATGATTGTTTTGATTGATCCTTATTTTGTAAGCCTAGGTAGTGCTGCCTGGCAACACATTTTTCCTTTTTCAATAAGCTCATTGATGCGAGCACAACTTTGAATTTTTTTAATTGTTTAAAAAATAGTTTTAACTCTTAAAGTTTCTGCACTGTTTTATTTATTAAACAGACCATTCCATGCCATTTTGTAGTAACAGATAAATTGATTTATTTCGTTCTATTCTTTCTTTTTCTAGTAAACCGCGACCACACAGAAGTGATCCAATCCACGTCGTGGAAGAAGGACGGAAGACTAATGGCGACGTCGTGCAAAGACAAGAAGGTCCGTGTGGTGGACCCTAGGGCTCCCAACGCCGTTCTCGACATGGCGAGCAGCCACCACGGGATCAAGGACAGTCGGGTGGTGTGGCTCGGAGATCAAGACAGGATATTGAGTACTGGTAAATAATACAAATGGGTGTTGATTCAGATCTTTTGTCTCCTTTTTTTGTGCCTCTAAAAATTACCCAATTGGTCAATCGAACGTACCTTGTAGGTACATATCGACGGGTCTCTGACTCAACCTCGTATATGAAATTTTACGATATCCGAATATCCACTTTAGGTACACGTCCTATACGAGGTTGAGTCAGAGACCCGTCGATATATCAAACAGATAAATGATCAAATGATTTTCGTGACTATTTGTGGCCAGTAGCTTTTGCTACCTTACTCTTACTTCGTTTGTTAGAGCAAGATACACATGTTGATAGCTACACATTTCTATGAAAATGAGCCATTCACATGAAGGTCAGAGTTTAGTCCAGTCGCCATCAAATATAATTCGAGTGGATCAGGCGCTCGTGAATATCAGTACGGCTTGCACATCTCGTCTTGTCGCTCAGTGCGTCTCTTTTTTTATTGGATGGTTAGAGAGGGATTACCGAGCGACAAACAAGACGCGGGAAAGATGTGCTAAACTAAACGCATCTTATGATTTTTTTTAACTGACTTAGAAAAGGTACAGGTTTTTACCTTGTTTGCTGTGATATAATCAAACGGGGGCTATAGTTCGTTCGTTCAAATAGTGTGCAGTACACACACCACTGCTATGGAAACCATTTAATATTATCTGAATAACAATTAACCCATTTGTGAATAATTTAATGTATATATATTTTAATAGTGACAGATAAGCAAAAAAGAGAAAACAAAAAGCACATACTTTTACATGTCAACATTTTATGAATATGAATGTTAAACACAAGTACTTGCCGCGACTCGCCGGCGCATACGGCGCGTGTGCGAGCCTCTGAAGTCGCCGACTCCGCGCTGCGTGCGCCGGCGGCGTCTTTGCAGCGGCACATCGAACCATGCTAACTATTTGAGCAGGCGGACTAACCATACAAAGGGGGGGATGATATTGGGTGGATTACATTAAATTGTAGACATTCATGTTACTGCATAGTAAATCTAATTATCATTATCTATCTCTCTCTCTCTCCCTTCTCGCTGTATTTAACTCTCTCTTACACACATTTTTCTCAATTTCTCCAGGCTTCGACTCAGCGCGCCTCCGCCAAATCATGATTCGCGATATCCGCAACCTATCCCAAGCGCAGAAGACTCTAGAACTGGACTGTTCCACCGGAGTCCTGATGCCGCTGTTCGACCCTGACACCAACATGCTGTTCTTAGCTGGCAAGGGAGACACCACCATCCTGTACATGGAGCTGACCGACCGGGAACCGTTCTTGATTGAGGGTCTGAGGCATTCTGGTAAGTTCTAGAATATTTACATCCAATGAGCCCACATTCACCATAGAGTAGGCCTACTCTGTTTCGCCAAGGGGTTCTGTCATTTCTAGAATGTTCCGTCCACCTCCCGAGCAGCTGTGTCCGTGCGGTTGTGTTCCGGCGTGTAATACACCGGCGTATAATAACACAGAGGCATTCCGTCATTGTCCTTGCCAACTTGGCAACGCAAAGACATTCTATGTAATTATATTATATTATTTCTATTCTTCTCCTAATTTGGACTCGGAACGACGTATGAAAGGGATAGAGCACCCAAAGTTTCGAATTTAGTGCTTCGTGGAGTTCTCGCCAAACTTAATGGCCGATCTGAATATAGGCATGATTCGCTGCGCGGTAGAGTGACGGTTCAGCATTATTTCATTTTTACATAATAAATAAAAACTTAAATGAATTCTTAATAAAATAATATTTTAAATTAAATAAATTAATCTATTTACTAACTAATTTAAATGGTTCTACGACATTTTTTTAAATTTTCTCTCGACCATATTTTACTAGTTGTGACGCTAACCGTTGCATAGGTATCACTGCATTCTTTGCAGCCAACTTCAGAACGGCCTTTAAGGTTGGCGAGAACTCTAGTAAGCGATGCTAGGAGAAGGAGTAATGATTATGCAAAATTCAAATTCGTCAGCTGTTCTTGTATTATTAACTAAAAAATATACAAATATTTAAATAACTCAATACCCAAGCATGTTTTAAAATATTTAAAGGTACAGTCAAGGTCATAAATATATGTACACGTTTAGTACCTTGCCACTTTAATCGATGTCACATTCATATATGGCAGCTTAAACATGACATTAAATAGACAAGGTACTAAAATGTACACATATTTATGACCTTGGCTGTACACGTTTAGTTTTATCATAAATATTTGTTCCACAGGCGAGCAGACCAAAGGCGCTTGCTTGGTGCCCAAGCGAGCCCTGCGGGTGATGGAGGGCGAAGTGAACCGGGTCCTGCAGCTGACCGGCTCCAGCGTCATTCCAATCATGTACCAAGTGCCGAGAAAAGTGAGATTTGTCGACTAATATCAATCTCGCGTTACGCATTCCCAGCAAATGAAGTATTTTAAGCAAACGAATTTCAAGATGGCGAACAAGCATTTTCCGCCTTCCTCCTTACCTCCTAACTCCTGTAAAATAAGTCCCACGCAAACTCACCTTCACAATCTTGTAAATTAAGTCCCACGCCAACTTAAAAAAAAAAAGTTATTTCGCAATTTAAAACTGACCTTATTTTCGAAATCGGCATCCCCAAAAACCTTCAAAATGATTTCCCTGACGACTTTTTCAAAAAGTCTCGTCCGTCATCTAGAAATCCAATCCGTAGTGCCCGCTGACGTCACAGGACATGTCGTATCGCTCTGTCTAATTAGTAGTTTTAAATGCTTATATTATCTGTATTTATTGGCCGATTTTAATTTTAATTTCACTTTTTGCCATCTATTTTACGGTATTTTAATATTTTGCTAAGAAATGCTATAAAAAAGTTAATGCATATTCCCAATTTACAATTGCGAGTGTTTTTTTTTATGAAGAGTCGTTTGTTACAGAGCTACCGCGACTACCACGCGGACCTGTACCCCGAGACGGCGGGGCCCGTGACGTTCGTGAGCGCGGCCATGTGGCTCGCGCGCCAGGAGCGCCCCGTGCCCCGCGTGTCGCTGCAGCCCGGCGCCGGCGCCCGCGCGCAGGTACGCGCCCGGCCTGCCGCGCCGGCAGTCCTCATGTGGGGCGAGAGACGGTCACTGCGTAGGCCTTGCATCGACTGCTCGTTCTATACTGACCACGAAATGCAATCTCTCCAAACATGAAAACATCATCATTCCAGCCGAAAGACGTCACTGCTGTACATGGGCCTCCCCCCCCCCCGAGGTTTGCCACAAGGACCGGTCCTGCGCCGTCCTGCATCTATCGGTTTCCCGCAATCTTAACCACGTCCTCGATCCACCTTGTTGGAGGTCTACCCACTCGAGAACACTTTGGCCCCAACGGCCATCTGTTCTGCGAGCGAAGTGCCCCGCACACAGCAATTTAAATCTAGCAACTCTTAGGGCTATGTCGGTGACTTTAGTTCTCGTGCGGATCTCCTAATTCCTGATTCGATCCTGCAGAGATATTCCAAGCATTACCCTCTCCATTGACCTTTGAGTGACCTTGAGCTTTCTTATGACGCCCATCGCCAGCATCCTCTAAGTATCAGTAACCTGAGTATGATATTGAGAGACAACCATGTTAATGATGTTATACTATGAGGGCGCTGTTCGAAATGAACTTGGGAACATGATCCAATTTTTCCACAGAAGTTGTTGCTGCACTGGTTGCTAAATAAAGGACGTCTCGCTCTTAGTTCACAGGGAAACCTAAACAAATATCCACAAATATCCTACACAAGATTTATAGCATTTTCGTTTTCCATTATTAGAGTATGGAAAGTCTATTTGACCTTGTTTTTAATTTATAATAAAAAAAAGATTATATTGTATTTAATTTATAGTATAAAGTATACATTATTTTAATTTTAATAGTGTGGATTTTTATGAATTTATGCATGATATGGGTTTTAATAATTTGCGGAATTTTGTTAATAGTTTATATATTTTTTTAGATAACACTTGTTTTGAGTTTATTAAATTATTTTATTTCGGTGATGTGCTGTGATGTGATGTGTGATGTCTTTAGTTTATTTTTTGTGGTGTTTTGTAGTTTTAGTTGGGTTATTTTTTTTTTGTTTGCGTAAGTATTTTTTTTATTTATTTGGAATGTTATTCTTTGCTAGTATTTATGGTTATAGCGAGGTATGTGTTGCATCCTTTTTACCAGTAATTTAACAGAATGCTCAGTATAAATCAATTGCCAGTTTATTTTGACAACTTCAGGGTTCACTTAACCCACCTGTTTAATTTTTATAGCTTCAACATAAGTATAATAAAAACTATTTTTAACCTAGCATTTCTTTTTAGGTCCATCGTGGAAACTTAGAAGAAATGGTCAAGTCCATTCTATCCATGCCACCACCAAAGAAAGCTGAAGCTAAGAAAGCTATTACTCCAGTTCCTGTAACCATCGAAGACGGACCAAAACCTCAACCAGTCGAACCGAGAGACGACGATAGAATTGACTTCGTCAACGTGAAAGACATGATTAAAGGGATGGAAGGGAAGAAAGAGAAAGAAACAAACGGTTTCCATAAGAAAATGGACAACGGGCATGATGAAGAAATTGAGAAGGCAGAAGAAGATAGAGAGAAGGTTCTAGAAAAGTCAGAGAGTACGGAATCTTCGGAGCTGACGTTGTCTAGAAGTAACAGCTATATTAATGGTGTGCCTGTACAAGCGCCGAAGCCTCTGCCCAGGTCTTCTATCTCCGAGCCCGGGTCTGGGGAGGACCACGAAGCCCCGAAACCTAAACCAAGGACGACCGCAGTCCCGGTATCTGGTTACAAGGTATTTGTGGTTATAGTGTTGGTTGAAGTTGTTTGAGTTTGGTGTTCGTAGAAAATTTGTGTTTTTTTTTACTTTTGCACCTACTCCCGATAATTGTAAAACATTCAAGTGATAAAAAACAATGACTTAGCGTTTCTGTTGTTTTTGTTAAATGAAACTTTAATCTGTGATCTTTGTTTTAATCGATACATTAAATTTTGTCGAAAAAGCGTGTCAACAATGTGTACTTGAAGTAACTACAGTCGGCTAAATGAACGGTCTGCCATAAGAACACTGACATAAGGTTGAAGATCGTTAGCACGTCATAAAACAATGTCGGTAAGACGTGCTTATCCATTTGAAGCGTCGACTTTATCAACATTTTCATGTAATAGGAAGTTAATTTAAAGATCACTAAACTTATTTGACACTAACTTGAATAAACCAAGACATAACAAAAATATTTGTCTAATTTGGTTTCAAAGGTTGTTTTACTGGTTTATGTAGTTTATTTGATGTTGCTTGATGTTATTTCCGAAATATGGATTGTTAAATCGCAAAAAACTGTTGCGTACGTGCGTCATATAAAAACCTTGTTAATATATCTTATATATACCTTGTAAATACAAAAATAAGCATTTCCCAAAAAAAGTATTGGAAGTTCCGGGGAGTTGCATGGATTCAATTTTGGAACTTTGCGTGCCTCTATAATTTTGGAGTTGTCTTATAGGATATTTGACTACTGGGCGGCTAGCACAAGTTGCCCGCGACTCGTTTGTCGCTAGGTAATCCCTCTCTCCCTGGTCTGTAACGAAAGAGACGCACTGAGCGACAAGCGAGAAAATACAACTTGTGCTACCCGTCCTGGTCAAATCAGCAACTTTTATTGAAATGTCAAAAACATCCGGTAGTGTGAAGTTAGTATGATAATAGTAACCTGTGACGTCACAATTTTCAGTGTTCCTTCATAAAGTTTTTGTGAAAGCTTGATTTAGTGGTAGTGTAAAAATAATTTATTTTGATATTAGTCAAATAGCCTATCATCTATAGTGTGTATTCCAGCCTCGTCTGGGCCCGAAGCCGTTCTCCGCTTCGTCGGGCAGCGAGGAGTTCTCATTTGACAAGGTGTTCTCCGTGCCAGTCGTGCCGGGCGTGCCCAAGTCAGATTCAGGTAATCATTGTAAAGCGTGTGCTACACGGTTTGAAACTTTGGTTTTAATCCAAGCGAAATTGGTAGAAGCGAGCTGCTACACGGTTTCAAACAAGCCCATTTGTTTGACATCTGCCAAGGGCGTTTAAGGTCATGCGAAATTTGGTTTTAAACCACTGTCTACACGATTTCAAACCACCTGTTTGAAACCGTTGTTTGAAACCGTGTAGCTCAGACATAACTTTTTGCAGCATTTATTCTAACGCCCACACTTGGGTATGCTCCAATTTTAACCTCGCTAAGGCCCACGTCAAAATTTCGCTAGTTCGAAACAGAATCTTATGTCATTCAATAAAAGTTTAAAGTCATTTTGACAATTGTCCTGTATATAGGACGTTGGGCCGCAGGAGGTTAACCGAAGATACTGTTGAAATAACCTAACCTAACCTCCAATCAAACCCGACTGACTGGCGCGGCGACTAGTATGACGCACCCTTACAATCTTAATATACCTAGTCTATGACACTCGCACGTTTTTGACGCATCATATGACACCCCATTCATTAATGCGGTCATTCTCCGGACGTTTCAACCGCCCGTCGTCCTTCTAATCAACGAGTCACCGAAATTGTTAATTATATCACAAAATTTCATAAAGAACCAAATGCTAAACTATAGATAATACAGGCCTGTGCTGGGAATAAGCTTTAAAGTTGACGTTAGTTGTCTATATAGCGAATAATTAGGTGACGCGTTAATTAGAAGTACGGCGGGTGGTTGAAATGCTCGGAGAACGACCGAATATCGGTCCATGGTTTAGCAGCTTGAGTGGAACATCCGATTTTTGGTCACATATATAATTTTTTTTTTAGCCTGTTTATTGTCCCACTGCTGGGCAAAGGCCTCCCCTCTTTTCCGCCATTCGTCCCTATTGAGCGCATGCACCCTCCACTCGCTCCGAAATGCGTCCAAGTCATACATAATAAATAAATAAATAAATAAATAAATAAATATCAGGGGACAATCTCACACAAATTGACCTAGTCCCAAACTAAGCTCTAGGCTTGTACTATGGATACTAGACAACGATAAACATACTTATATAGAGAAATACATACTTAAATATATAGAAAACATCCATGACTCAGAAACAAATACTCGCGCTCATCACACAAATATTTGTCCATACCGGGATTCGAACCCAGGACCGCTAGCTTCGTAGGCAGGGTCACTACCAACTAGGCTAACTGCGTCGTCAATAAATAATAATAATAAATATCAGGGGACAATCTTACACAAATTGACCTAGTCCCAAACTAAACTCTAGGCTTGTGCTATGGGTACAAGGCAACTATGTACATAATTATATAGAGAAAAACATACTTAAATATATAGAAAACATGACTTGGGAACAAATACTCGCGCTCATCACACAAATATTGGCCCGTATGGGTAAATTTCCGTCCGTTTCAACCGCCGTAAGTCCCTTGATCGCATTAAAGTGGAAATTTCTGTTGCTTTGAATGCCATTTTCTGTTATTTTGCAGAAGTCAGGGCACTCTATAAAATAACAAAAAATGGGATCCAGAGCTACAGAAATTTCGACTTTAAAGCGATCAAGGGACTGACGGCGGTTGAAACGCTTGTGCAATCACCCATATTGAAGACACTAATGACGGCGATTGAAACGCCCGGAAATTTACCCATACCGGGATTCGAACCCAATAGACTAGATAGAAACATACATACTGTTCAAATTATTACCTTTCTTTTGGCTTTGCTCAGTCGGGTTTTTTTTTTTGTGTTCAGCCACGTCGACGCTGTCGGCGCCGGCCGCGCCCGACGACGACAAGGACAAGAGTCTGTCGCCGACCAGCGACGTCGACGCGCCCAAAGGTACTGTGCCGTTACGTCGCGGTCTCCGCTGCAATGTCGCTATCGGTGACCGATTGTATCCCGATCATGGACGACGCGGTTAGCCTATACCTGAATTTATATTCTCACGGAAACTTGACCCTGCCTGGGTAATTCTTCGAGCGTTTCAACCGCCGTCATTCCCGTGGCCGCATTGATGTCGAAATTGCTGTAGCTTTGCAAGCATTTTCAGTTAATTTTTGTAGAAGGGTAATTCTTTGAGCTCTTCAACCACCGTCATTCCCGTGACCGCATTAATGTCGAAATTCCTGTAGCTTTGGATGTTATTTTCGGGTATTTTGTAGAGTGCCCTGACTTCTATAAAATTTGACTGAAAATGCTTCCAAAGCTACAAGAATTTCGACATCAATGCGGTCACGAGAATGACGGCGGTTGAAACGCTCATAGAATTACCCGCCTACGAAGTTAGCGGTCCCGGGTTCGAATCCCGGTACGGGCGAATATTTGTTCGAGTTCTATCACCTAGAGCCACATTGTCATGTGAATCTGTTGTTGTGGCAGAAGAGTACACGAACGGCAAGTCGGACACGAGCCTGGAGGAGGAGGTGAGCTCGTCGGACTCCGGCTACCGGCCCAGGACGCCCGGCGCGCCCGGCACCACCGAGTGAGTACTCCGACCTTGTACCGAGCGACATCTGTCTATTAAGTTTGTATTCTTAACCCATTCAGCGCCACTCACGACACGTTGTCGTTCTCTGTTCGTAGAGAGTTTTCGCTACATACGAGGAATACACGGCTACGCGCTACGAGCGTAGCGCCGTAAAGGGCGCATAAAGGGTCTAGCTTTTCCCCGCGACTCCGTCCGCGTAGTAGTCATTTTCCGTTTATCCCTCGGGAACTATTAAATTTTCCCTGATAAAGTATTTTTTATGTTAATCCAGGTAATAAACTATATGTGTGCCAGATTTCATGAAAATCGGTCGAGCCGTTGTTGAGTTATAAATGGTGTAACTAACCCGACTTTGTTTTATATATTTACCCCCTTACTAATAAACGTTGAGTAACGGCTGAGTAGTTATACAATGCTTTGTCCTTATCTGTCATTGTGACATTTGAATTCGACAGATAAGGACAAAGCATTGTATAACTACTCAGCCGTTACTCAACGTTTATTAGTAAGGGGGTTAGAAGATAAGCATTTTGATTTGATTTGTTGACTTGACTAATGATTGGTCCTCTTACTTTGAGACATAAAATAAATCAAATCAATCGATATTCTAATCTGTTTTGAGCTACGCAATAAATGTTTCAGTAGACATTCATTTGGCCTAGGTAAAGTTAGGTTCAGGTATTTTTCTGCTGACTAACACGTCAATATTCTGCCAACCGTTTAAATCTTAAAACAAAAGCCGTGGTAGCCTAATGGTTTGACCTGCCGACTCTTAAGCAGAGGGTCGTGGGTTCGAACCCGGGCTCGCATCTCTTAAGTTTTTTGGAATTTATGTGCGAAATATAATTTGTAAATTTACCATGAGCATCTCGGTGAAGGAAAACATCGTAAGGAAACCTGCACACACCTGCAAAGTAATTTGACGGTGTGTGCGAAGTTCGCAATCCGCACTGGGCCCGCGTGGGAACTATAGCCCAAACCCTCTCATTGTGAGTGGAGGCCTGTGCCCAGCAGTGGGACATATATAGGCTGGATTATTATTATTTATTATTAAAACTTAAAATGATACCCATAATTACATCTCAAACATTTTTTGCATAACTCGAAACAGATTCAAATATAGATTGATTTGATTTATTTTATTTTATGTCTCAGAGTGCGACATATCGTGGACCCACAAGAGATACAACTTCTCACTGCCCAAAGCATCTGGAAATTCCTAGAGGCCTTTGCGGTGAGCTATAAACAAATGGCTGCCGCAATAGCAGCAATGGTCGAAGCAGCACACTAGACCCAACTCAACCTCCCCAAATATTAATAATAATAATCTGTGTGGTTACTGTGTGTATATAGTGTGTGTGTGTGTGTGTAGCGGGAGCCAGTCGATCGCGGCGCGGCGGCGCGCGTACGAGGCGCGGTCGGCCAGCGTGGCCGCGGAGCCCTGCGCGCCCGCCTCGCCCGCGCCGCTCCGGTACTACACTCAAACTTCACCTGCTCCAGGCCTGAATCACATCTATCTATTTGCATTTTATCTATTGAACAGTTATTTTTTATGAAAATCGCTTCATACACATCTTCATACAAAATAGCTATTTTCAATTGATAAATTTGGAATCGGTGCTGATAGATGTGATTCGAGCCTTAACCTTCAAAAAATGATTAGGCTTATTACACCTTCCTAAATTAGTCACTAACGAGAGGGACGTTAGGTATATGTATTGCGGCGTCCCTCTCGTTGATGACTAAATTTAGGAAGGTGTAATAAGCCTTTTACATGCGCTGCTCACAACATTTGAATGGATAAAGGAAAAAAATGTTTTTTTTTTTCTTTTTCATTAAGTACGAAGGCAACGAGCTTTTCGGTCATTAAATTTTACAAATGTCAATTTAATAACTAAAAAAACATATTTCTAAAATATTAGAGGAAATAAAAATAAAAGAGCCGCAGTTCCTTGATCTTTAGGTTGACGACTATAGAAAAAAAATATAATTTACATCTCTTCCAAAAACTTTACTTAGCCAATTGCAAGAACTATACTAGCTTTCGCAACTTTGTCAAGCAGAAGTCGTTTGAGGAAGAAGTTATTAATCCCGGAAACTAGACAATTCGCTCGGCGAATTGTCTAGTTTCCGGGATTAATAACACCCGACTCCGTGTCCGTCTTCGGATAGAACATTCGTTGACCGTTCCACAGTAACAGTTTTATTTTTCGATATAAAAATAGTGAGGCGGGCTTTGTGTTTGAAAATACATGGAGGTATTATTTTTTTTTTTATAATCCAGGCGTCGCGATTCTCTGAAGTCCCGCAAGAGCCCGGAGCGGGAAGACAAAGACAAGCGCTCGTCGGTGCCCAACGTCACCACGAAGAGGACCTCCACTGTCTTTGGTAAGTCTTTACTTTATTTATTTATTTACCAGCTTTTGCCCTCCCTTAATTTATTAGGTTAATTTCTTGTTCGATCTTATATTCAGGTAACTCACTAAATTAGGTATTGTTATGTTAGTATAATCTACTGTAATATGTATTGTTAACTATTTTTGCCGTGTATTTTTGCACCAAAACAAAGTTAGATAAGATAGGTTATGATCAAGTTGTGACGTCTGTTTTTGCTTGCTTAGTGAGGCTAAGGGAACCGACTTGCCCATACTGCCAAATAAGGCGGGGCATGAAAGGTAGCGTGTGATTTTTAATTTTTTTTTTTTTTTATTTTCGTTTCCCTTTCTTATTGTTTCTTTTTCCTCCTTCTTGTTTTGTAATTTATGTTTTATGTATCTGTCAAAATTATGCGTGTGTAACCTTCCGTGGTTTCACCTGCTGGTTCCAACTGAAGACCAGCGCCGACTTTAATGCCGGCATTACGCTGAGTTGCGACCATTTCGTGACTACGTTCTTTCTGTGTGTATTTTTCTGTCCTTTGCTGATATTTGTCACGAATAAATGTTTTTCTTCTTCTTCCTTTGATGATGGTTTGCTGATGCGCTAAGTTTCTGTACAGGCAAAGTGTCTAAGTTCCGTCACCTGAAAGGCACCCCCGGGCACAAGTCGACCCACGTCGAGAACATCAAGAACATCAGCCGGCAGATCTCGGGGGAGTGCAACGGATTCTACGGTAAGGGGAAACTGTAGTCGTTCTGTTCACATATAAATTTAAATAATAAAGTGTGTTTTTCAAAATTATTTTGACTTGATAGTTTGACATTGCTCGCGACTTTGTTTGGGTAAAACTTTGTTGTTGTAAAAAGTATTTTATGTTTTGTCTAAGACAAACATTCAGACATCCTCATATACTTTCATGTTTAGAAAATTAGTAAATAGATAAGATTGTCATCACCAATCATCATCATAGCAGCATTATTACGTTCCGACCAAAAAAATATCTGGTCCAAATCTTCAGGAAGTCAAAAGGAGAATTTATTATTTTCGTTATTTTCAAGTCATCAGCAAAAAACGAAACACTTCAGTCACTTCGGGTTCGGCCTTATCGTTAATAAACATGAAAAATAATGTAGGGCCTAAATGGGATCCTTGGGGTACCCCTGAAGGAGCATTACAACTTTTCGATTCATTGTCGCACATCAGTACCTTCTGCGACTTGGCAGAGAGGTAACTAAAACACTCATCCAGTTGTTTGCCACAAACACCAAAGACCACTTAATTAATAAATTAGTATACCATGATCAACTTCATCAAATGCCTTGTTAACATCTTTATACACAGCGTTAACTTGATGAACTGTGTCTAAGGCTTTCGTTAGTTCGGAGTCGTAGCACTAAGTTGGACACAGTTGATTTGTAGTTTTTTACTCCGAAATACATGTTGCAAGTGGTTTTATATGATTGGTTGTGTTAATTAAAGATTCCGATAATTGCTGAAAATTTACAAAAGTGAAATAGGCCTATAACTTTGGATGTTCGTGGCATTATCTCTCTTAGAGATCGGTATCACATTAGCATTTTTCCAAGGGAAAATTCCATTGGTAATACGACCCTTAAAAGATATGAAGCCGATGATAGTTTTTTCTTAATGCGACGGTGCAAAAATGCTCTTTAGCGCGAGTGTTGGTAATGAGTCCTGAGCGTAGCGAGGGATTCAAAGGCATGAGATGCATAACTTTGCTGCCGTGCGAAACACACAATTGATCTCCTCACCGTAGCGTGGAAAACACTAGGTGCTAGGAAAACGATTCAAGAGCTTCACATCAGTTGTGATCGCGCAGTGCCGCCTTTCGCGCACCACAGCTACGCTAACAAAGTTATTTTTGAGCTGGTTTAGTGAAAAAGCAAATTTGCCCCCTCAGCAAACGGCGTGCGCTGCGCCGTGCCCGTGAGCGGCGGCGGCGGGCGCGTGTGTGTGGTCGAGCTGCCGGGCGGCGCCACGCCCGCCGCGCGCGCGCCGCCCGCGCCGCCCGCGCCCGCCGGCGCGCCGCCCGCGCTGCTGCACCCCGCCGCGCTGCAGGACTGGGCCTGGGACCCCTTCCGCGACGAGCGCCTGCTCGTGGCCTGCGACGACGGCTTGCTGCGCGAGTGGATCATACCCGAGGGAGGTCAGTCTACTAGCTCAACCGATAAACGTTCTCAGACTCTATTTTTTTCTCCTAAAACATATGGTCCGATCTGCTCAGTCTCCAGACCAGTGTCTCTTGCGCAACACTGGGGAAAAGGTGCACCGCCAGGCAGCCAGCATCGTACGAAACGCGTTGTTGTAAAAACCTTATTCGGACTGTTACGAAAAAAAAAATGCCAAATCGGTCCAGCTGTTGTCAAGTGATCCGTTTACTAACGAACACCTTTTTGATTTTTATTCATATAAAAATAGGTACATTACGTACATAACGAGAATCGTGTTTTTATTCCGAAATCCTAAGTACTAAGTGATTTGAGTAAATGACAAAAATTATTAAGTTTATGTAATTAGTAAGTTTTGCGTAAAGCCTGCACCGCATCCTTGTGCGCTAGCATCAGTAAGTACATACCTCCGGGAAAACCCCGCTGCTGTCAGAAAGCTATCTTTCACCCCACAAACAAGGACGCCAGGATGATAGATCAATTGTGACAGTACACCAGCATCACAGCACGCTCAAAAAATTCATCATACCGAAGAAGTTAGAAGACTCGAATTAAATATGGACCGCATCCGCGTGTGCTAGCATCAGTACTTAATCTAATATTCATTATCTCTCGTCCTACAAAACCAAAAATTGAATCTAGAGGTCGATTCCCAGATTACAAAACAATCATTCCTTGTATCTAAAAAATTACAATTTCTCTACAGGCCTACAAGAATCAACCAACACCCCAAACCGTACATTCTCTGCGCACCCCGACAAAATCTACATCGTACGATTCCACCCGACCGCCTCAGACCTCCTCACCACTGCTGCCCACGACCTCACCATCAAGATCTGGGACCTCAGTCCCGAGGAGCCGGTAGCGGCCATCACGTTGACCGGACATACGGAGCAGATATTCGCGTTGGATTGGTCGCCGTGCGGAGAGTACTTGGCTACCGTGTGCAGGGATGGACTTGTTAGGGTGAGTGCTGAATACTGTATAGAGTGATCTAGGACCATATTGTTAAACGAATTCTGAGACGCGAAAGAAGACGATTGATGCACCTTGAGACAGGCATCTCATCAGAGATCCCAAAGAAAGTTTTTAATGTCGCACGTAAGTGTAGAAAATATATTATATTTCTGTCGCAATCGGTACGCCGTATGCCCAAATAATTAATGGACCGTGTTCTTACTTACATAAACAGGTGAACTGCCCCTATTTTAGCACTCTAATAACAAATATTTGGGATGCCAATAATTGATAAAAAAAACTAGGCCTCTAGGGTAAGTTTCTTTTGTGTTCCTTAGCCAAATGGCAAACATTGAACCGTACAATCCGTTTGTCGGCATGTTACAACTGCTTAATCGACTTTTTTTTAATATAAAAAAGGGTCTTAGATTTACAGAAATGGGAATATAAAGCTTTGTGTGAGATTGTCCATTGTGACATTGAGTGAATGTCATGGTATACAGGGTGTCCCAATATCAGTAACCCACGGTGACACCGGACCAGCCTAAGACGGACCGAACCAGCCTAACATGACCTCAGTAAAAGTCGCATGGTTTTCGAGATATGCCAGTTTAAAGTTTGTACTGGAAAAGAACTTTAAACTGGCAAATATTGAAAACCATGCGATTTTTACTAAGATCATGTTAGGCTGGTTCGGTGTGGGGACAATGCGTAACGCATTTCCACTCCGTTAAAAAAAATATAAAAAGTTAAAAAAAAAGCAAAAAGAACACAAAAGTGTCTGGTTCGGTCCGTCTTAGGCTGGTCTACCTCCGAATTACTGATAATGGGACACCCTGTAGATCTTCAAGCCGCGGGCGTCGACGACGGCGGTGCGCAGCGGGCCGGGCCCGGCGGGCAGCCGCGGCGCGCGCGTCGTGTGGGCGCTCGGGGCCACGCATCTCGTCGTCACTGGCTTCGACAAGTAAGTCTTCCCACCTTAAAGGCTTATTACACCTTCCTAAATTTAGCCACTAACTATAGCGACGCCGCAATACGTTGAATGAAATGGAGATATCTTCATACGTATCTAACGTGTTGCGGCGTCCCTCTCGTTAGTGACTAATTTAGATTCAGATTCAGATTCAGATTCAGATTTTTTATTTGCGATAAATATGGTTATAAAAACAGGTCTTAAATTATTAAATAAGTTCGACATATTTAGCCGTCGGTGACGGCATGCAAAACATGAACACATCATAAACATTACAATTTGGTACTTAAATATATTCTAAAACTAATTAGTAAGCACTTAGTATGATTCGAAGGAGAAAATAATAATTATTAAGGTACATGTCGATTTTTGGCCATTAATATTCGTATATAGATAAGGTTATTTTAATTTTAATGAGATAACATTGGTCAATTTGTTAGAAAATTACTTAAAAATAGGAAGTTTTCAGCTCTAAGTATTCCGTCACAGAGTAAAAACACTTTTCCTGCAACCACTTTGTCACCATTTTCTTAAACTCCTTAAATGGGAGGTTTATAAATCGCTTTGGCAATTTGTTGTATACCTGAATAGCCATTGGATAACAGTTGCTTTTGAATAGCTTAGTTTTCATTCCAGGCAATGTTAGTTTATCCGGGTATCGAGTAGCAATCGCACATGTATCACTGGTTTTCCTAAAAAGCTCCGGATAAGACTTGACAAAGATACAGATTTCAAGGATGTATAAACAAGGTAATGTCAATAGTTTCAGTTTTTTGAATAATGGCTTACAGGATGTGTACCGAGGGACATCACAGACTCCCCGAATACATTGTTTTTGCGCAATAAAAGCTCTATTTATCTGCACCGAATTTCCCCATATTAGGATGCCATATCTAAGCACAGAGCATACATATCCGTGATACGCCTGGATTGCGGTTTGTTGGTTTGTTATTTTACACAAACGCCAAAGAGCATATGAGAACCGGTTTATCCTACTGCATACATTGTCGATGTGTGGTTTCCATGAACATTTTCCATCTATATGTAGTCCAAGAAAAGAAAAACCATTAGCTTCAGATACAACGATGTTGTCATGTTTTACGATTAAATCTTGTTTTTTGCCTCGTTTGTTATGAAATTGCATATATGTCGTTTTATTTATATTTACTTTTAAATTATTGATCCTTAACCATTGAATTATGTTATTGATAGTCTTATTTATGTCATTATTAAAATCTAAGTTATTCATATTATATTTTTTTGGTATTATCACGGAGATGTCATCAGCAAACAGAGTACAGGCGTGGTTGGTGACGTCAGGTAGGTCATTTATATAAATTAAGAACAGTAAGGGCCCTAGTATACTACCTTGGGGTACCCCTACTTTGTTATGTTTGCTTTCTGACTTTATTTGACATCGCTCAAGATTTTTAGTTAACGTTGTAATCTCTACTCGTTGGAGCCTATCCGTAAGGTAACTTTCCAGCCAGTCATTAGCTTTCCCGCGTATTCCGTATATTTCGCATTTTGAAAGAAGTAATTTATGAGAGACAAAGTCGAACGCCTTACTCATGTCAAAGAAAACTGTGGTACATGGTATCTTTTTATCCACATTTTCAGTTATTTTACGAACTAAGTTGAACATAGCTAGTTTTGTGGACTTCCCTTTTTGAAAACCGTTTTGCTCTTTTTTTAAAATGCTGAATTTGTTCATAAACCCAACTATTCGAGCGTGCATTGCTTTTTCCATAACTTTGGACATTACGGAGAGTAATGCAATTGGCCTGTGGTTGTCCATATTTAGTTTATCTCCTTTCTTATGGATTGGTTTTATAATGGAGACTTTCAGTTTTTCCGGAAATATTCCTTGAGTGAGTGACATATTTACTAAGTACGTCAGAATTGGTGTGATAAATGGAGCAGCGTATTTAAGTATTTTCGTTTAGGAAGGTGTAATAAGCCTTTTAATCGGCTTTCTCCTTGAAGCGACGTTTAGCTGATCGAGTGAAATCGAAAACGAATTGCAATTTTTGTTATACAAAGAAAAAAAGTTTCATATTCGAGTCCCTGTGTAAATGTTTTTAAAATTCGCCTTTGCGTTCGGCTAAAATCAGAAGGACTCGAATCTGAAGCGCCTAAGAGCTAGCGAAAAGGGCAGAACAAAATCCAAAGTATTTTACGCTTTACTCAAGAATGCCAGTCTTTTTGACGGTCAACAAGGACGGTTGTGATATTATCGTCCGAATAATATAAATTCGGTAAAAGGGAAAACCTGGGAAAAAGAAAAGGAAGATTTAGTAACTCATTTGCAGTCTTCGCATTGCAAATGTTTCGGATACTCAGTAACCCTTAAAATGTCATGTGTGAATTATTTCTACGTGCTATAAAAATAAATACTTTTATTTGTTTTACCCCGCAGAGTGTCGGAGCGGCAGATCTACTTGTACAAGGCGAGCGACCTGAGCGCGGCCGTGTGCACGGTGGGGCTGGACGTGTCGCCGGCCATCTTGCAGATGCACATCGACCACGACTCCGCCACCCTCTTCCTGACGGGCAGGGTCAGTCACTTACTCAATAAATTAAAACTCAAACTCAGAACGTTTATTTTACTGACACAAACTCAAAACAAAACTTAAACTCAAAACGTTTATTTGACTACCACAAACTCAAAACAAAATTCAAAGTCACAACATTTATTTGACTAACGCAAACTCAAACTGACAACATTTATTTGACTAACACAAACTCAAAACAAATCTCAAACTCAAAGTCACAACATTTATTTGACTAACGCAAACTCAAACTGACAACATTTATTTGATTAACACATACTCATAACAAAACAAAACTCAAAGTCACAACATGTTGTGCGGTGCGGAGTAGTGGGATGGGAGCGGGTTGGTGTTGCATTAAACAGCCACTAACTGGGCAGGGCGACTCGACGATCTACTGCTACGAGGTGACGGGCGAGGCGCCGCACCTGTGCGCGCTGTCGCACCACCGCGCCGCCTCGCTGCACCAGGGCATCAGCTTCCTCAACAAGAAACTGCTCGCCGTCGAAAAGGTCTCTCTTTACTATATACCCTCTGTTTCACCACGCGGTTAGCCTAGTTGGTGGTGACCCTGCCTACGAAGCTAGCGGTGCCGGGTTCGAATCCCGGCATGGGCAAATATTTGTGTGATGAGCGCGAGTATTTGTACCTGAGTCATGGATGCTTTTATAGTCATATCATTTATTGCATTTATGTGTTACAATTGTGTTACAATTATTAAAATAGTGTATCATAAACCCTGTAAGGGCACAGCAATTTATAAGTTTATTAATTTACACAAACTTAAGCTATGTACTTATAATTAATACTTAAAGTCTAAAAATTCATGCAACATGTAAAAGCTATTAGCTATTAGAAAGTCCTTTAATTTTTTTATAAAATATTTCATCTTCCTCCGTTAGGTTTCTATATATTTAAGTATGTATCTATATAAGTATATATATCGTTGCCTAGTACCCATAGTACAAGCCTAGAGCTTAATTTGGGACTAGGTCAATTTTTGTGAGATTGTTCCCTGATATTTATTATTACTTATTTAATTTATTTCAAAAACATGACGCCAGAGAGCGTATGATACCGATAGACAGGCTAGTACTATCGTTCTCTGGTTTGACTATGAGTATGTATTCAATATAAGTATTGTTCGTCTACTGATACAGGGCAATAGCTCAAGGATCTTCCGATTAGTAATGCTCTCTCGCTCGCTCTCATAAGCAAGACCCAGTAAACGGAAACACACAATAGGGATATGATGACCGGGTAAAGAAAACGAAATTCTATTTAGTCTGTCAGTTAGATTATCAAAAAATATTGGACAGGCATTTTTTCTTTTGTCAATCAAACAAATAGTTACAAAGATAAATCGCGTCAAAGTACAGGAGTGAGGGCTCGTGACGTTACTTTTGTGTAAAAATTGTACCAAGACGTGACGTCATGCGACATTTCAACTCAATATTATCTCCGTATTTTTTTTGATTATTTGAAAAAAAAAAAATACGTGTCCAATACTTTTTGATAATCTACCTGATCAACAAAGAAAAAAAATAGTCATAATCGCTATAACTGTTGTTTTAATTTTTTTTGATTAATTTCAGGTGGAGTTCGCGAGGGCGCTGCGGCTCACAAACGGCACCATTGAGCCGCTGTCATTCACTGTTCCCAGGATAAAGGTATGGACCGTTACGGCGTCCAGCTATTTATCCATTCATATATGACTCTTTACATGATATTAAATAGACAATGTATGAAAATGTACAACATATTTATCACTTTGACTGTACTTATTTCATTTTAGTCCTCGGGGCTGGCCACGACTCGCGACCGGCTGAGTGGTGATTGAATCTCCTATTACATTACGTGTAACGTCAATAAACCGCTACGTGGTGAGCATTGCGACCGTGCGATGAATAGAGAACTCGCTCGCCGCCGCCGCCAAGTCGTGGCCGGTCGTTAGGATTGTACTTTTGAGATTGCGTAGTCTTAAGGATGGATTATTGACCGAGCGAGCGCGATTCGTCTTCGTTTCAGCTTGGGCAAAAATGCTTTCGTACGTCTGGATGTCTCAATCGGTTCTCCTGAAATTTTGCAATTACAAAATTATGTGCGGTGTTGGTAAACTGACCGCGAGCTATGTCGATGTGTGGGGACAACAGTTTTCCATCGGCAAAGTGAAGTTAGTCGCGAGGTGTATAGGTCAGAGCCACTGTGTGTCAGACGGCAGTGACCGTGTGTCGTGTTGCAGAGCGAGCTGTTCCAGGACGACCTGTTCCCGGCGACGCTGGTGACGTGGGCGGCGTGGCAGCGCGGCGCGGGCTGGCTGCGCGCGCAGCCCGCGCCCGCGCGCACGCACAGCCTGCAGCCGCCCGGCATGCTGCCGCGTACGTCGCATAACAATACATTACTGACCAAACAATGCGCGTGCGGCACTGAACACGCGATACAACTCAAACTTCTTAAACACTTCCGTGGCGTCGGAATTTATAGCTATCTTTCTACGTCATATCTTTTTCTTTCATGTAACGAAACATGACGGGTCGCGTCCTTAAAATTTTACTCTCAATTCTCGTCTTTTTATCGACTATCAAATCGCCGCCTTTCACTTCAAAAATACCTAGATAAAAGATACAAACGGCTGATGACATGATATTCGTCGCTCTTATTGCAAAATTAAATGCCCTTTGGTTAAAATGAAACTCCTATATTTGTCCGCTTTTCAAACTGTACGGTTCTCGTGGCCTGTTAGTATGCGTCATTCGATCTTCCCGAGTGCTTAGCCAGGAGATATGCAGTTTTTTTTTTTTATAAATTATACTTTAATGCAATAAAATAAAGATGAAGTTATGATATTGTTGTCGCTTTGTGTGTAACCGCAGTGTCGGCGCACGCGGCGCCGGCGCGCGCGCAGCCGCCGCGGCCGGACGTCAGCGCGCACGCGCCGCTCGACCCCAAGGAGAAACAGGACAACGTGAGTGCGCCCTCTCTGTTTAAACAGCTTAACAGACGATTACAGTGTTGACAGCTGGCAAAATATATCAACTAACAGTCGATTAACATATAACATTTTGAACGCCACTGACGGCTATAGCCGTTATGGTTGACAGCGTAAAATAAACCTAAGTGTATTTGAAGAAGGTTGACATTAGCTATGATGTGGTGTCTTATATATCAGACTACGGCGGTCAAAAGGCATCTTTTGGTGAAATTGTTACTTAATATTATGCCGGATTTCACCAACCAATTTAACAGACTATTAAATCTTAATCGGCCGTTAGTCAATATATTTTGACACCCGTCAAACATCTAATCATATGTTTATTTGTTGGTGAACTCCGTACTTAGAGTAAAAGATTTGCATCATTCACAGTTATTATGATAAAATAAAAATAACAATTAAACTACCCATATATTATACTGCAGTTATAAAATGAAATGATATGAAATTTATCGCATATGAAATTTGGGTGAAAAAATGTAGACACATTTGCCAGAGTTATAGTGCACCGAACCCTGCCTTTACTAGCGTATACGAATTTTACAATTCAATAATAGTACAGTTCTTTAACAGATAGGTGATTATATAGGTGTTTAAGGAATAATCCTTATATCAATTCCAAACATGTGTAAATTGTTACAGATAATGAAGTCAATGAGCGCCAAAGTGCAGATGAACCTCAAGCTAGAGCAGGACCACATGGAAGGCGTGGACGAGGCGGAGTGGGAGCAGTGAGTCTCGCTCGCGCACACCGCACTTACATTTAGCGGACCTCTCAGCTGCTGTGGGCTGGACCAATCGCAGCGGAGCGCGGCTATGGCACAGCCAATCGTAGCCTAGCAAACACAACTGAACTCTTAAATCCTTATTTTAAGCTTTTTCATCGCCATCGACGGAAATATAATATCGTCATAGTTGACAACGCTAAATAAACCTGAGTATGTAAGAATTAAGGTTGACATTAGATCTAGTTTTTATTTGACATGGCGTTGAAAAGGTTAAGCAACATGACAGCGACAGGTGACAGGTGATAATTCGATATAAATTACATCAACAAGTTCTTATACTACATTTTTTTAGGTATATAAATGTAAACAATGCAAACCACGTGACTCTGTTACACAGCCAATCAAAACTGTTTTGTCGAACTTTGACGTATCAACTGTTTTGGTTATATTGGCGACGCGGTTAGCCTAGTTGATAGTGACCCTGCCTACGAAGCTAGCGGTGCCGGATTCGAATCCCGGTATGGGCAAATATTTGTGTGACGAGCGCGAGTATTTGTTAAGTCATGGATGTGTTCTATATATTTAAGTATGTATTTTTCTATATAAGTATGTATATCGTTGCCTAGTACCCATAGTACAAGCCTAGAGCTTAGTTTGGGACTAGGTCAATTTGAGTGAGATTGTCCTCATATTTATTTATTGGCTAACGTGATCACGTGGTTTTCTTTGTGTACATTTAGTTAAATTTTTAAAGAAATGTAGTATAGGTCACTGGGCTTCATATAAGCTACGCCACTTGAGAAATATAGTCAAGTTAATGAACTAGGGTTGGTTCGGGCCGGTTTTGTCTTGTTGGTTACATTCATTTTCTAATATACTGTACCAAGTGACTTATTGGTCCGCATAATGCCTATGAGCGCGTCAAATGAGAGACGAAGTTTTGTAAGATAGCAAACTTAAGTCCAAGTCTCCGAATGTAAGTCGTTTTGTATGTTAAATTAATTTCGAGAATCTATGCCAAGTCATAAAACTCGACAGTTTCGAAGTAGAATTTGTACGAGGCATAAAGTTGTTTTGCAATTTTTCGCTAATGTAATAATATATAATGTCCCAGAATAGAGTTAGCGCAGCGACTATACCGCTCGACCCGGAGCCACTTGTACTGATATTTATTTAGATTTCTTATAAAGTTATGGTTATATTGGAGAATAATGTGAAAAATGTGTTTTCGCTACATGGTGAGAAAATAGATAAGTATCAGTAGAGATGTCTCATGCCAGTTTGACCACCGTTTAAGGGACAGCCAACATTAGCAACTGTCGCTTGAAAGTGTCTAGAAAGTTCTTTAAACGTCAGTGACAATAGGCAAACGGGCAGTCGTAATAAACTGATTTTGTGAAACTCGCGTCAGAGAAGGCCGTTTTCTACGTCTTGAGGTCTTGTCTTGTCTCGAGACGAGCATCAAACTCAAGATCTGTTTAATACGGCCCTGGAGGGAACAGGTACTAGACTCGACAAAGCACGAACCCCATATAATAACGACCTGACGAATGACAAAACCCTAATATTTTATAGAACTTTTTAACGAAACTAGCGTAGCCTCCCATTACTCGTAAGCTGACGATATAGAGTAAGTATTTCATTGGTTTTCAATTTAATTATAAATATACCTCTAAAACTAGAATTGTACTGGGCCCTTAGCCAAGATGCCCATCGCTAACTAGCGTTTCTATTCGTTTCGTTTTTAAACCAATCGCGTCATTGGTAGATCACGTCATACGGACAGTCACGTGATCTACCAGTGACGCGATTGGTTTAAAAATGAAACGAATAGAAACGCTAGTTAGCGATGGGCATCTTGCCTAAGGGCTCTGGTTTGGATCGTTACGAGTGTAGAAAAAAGAATTGACGTCAGCTGTAGGAATAACCAAGTTGCATTCCCTGTAGAGATTTCAAAGGCGAGTGAAGTTGACAGCTTACGTCAACGTAAACGTTACGTAGACTTGTATAGTGCGCAACATGTTTAGTCTTACAGATGTGTGTGAATCATCCATACTTTACATGTTCTATTTGACGACGCAGTTAGCCTAGTTGGTAGTGACCCTGCCTACGAAGCTAGCGGTCCTGGGTTCGAATCCCGGTATGGACAAATATTTGTGTGATGAGCGCGAGTATTTGTTCCTGAGTCATGGATGTTTTCTATATAATTAAGTATGTATTTCTCTATATAAGTATGTTTATCGTTGTCTAGTACCCATAGTACAAGCCTAGAGCTTAGTTTGGGACTAGGTCAATTTGTGTGAGATTGTCCCCTGATATTTATTTATTTATTTTATTTATTTATTTTCTACATTCGTTTCGATCAACTTTGTCCAGTTTACTGTTTGTAGAAACGTGGAACGTGCGAGTGTCTATCTATACAATGGTCAGAAATCTGAAGGTAAAGTATTAACAGGCGATTGAACGTGTGCACTCCGCACCAGGGCACAGACAGACAGACAGACAGGATAGCTTGTCGCTCAGACTCAATTTAGGGATGTATAGCTACGTGTTGCACGCTCGCAGGACGAGAGCACGAAGCGAGTGCGTTAGTGTGGGGCAAAGTCCGAACAAACCACCACCGGACAAACCGCACCATAATAATAATAATAATGAAATATCAAATGAAATGATGTTTACGTTATTTAGCATATAGAGAAACATACAAAGCACAATCAACAACTTGCTAAAATAATTTTATTAATTATTGTTCGCCACTCAGCTTGGTGCCACGAAATATCCGAAGGGTTGTTCTGCGACGCTGATTTTCAGTGACGCCAGGCTACCGAGGTGGTTGTTACTTATACATTTTCAGGGACAAACCTTTATCCATTATAACTACATATTAAATACCTGAAGTTAAAAAAGCATGGTACCCTTTCAATGAATACATGGCAACAATGTGGCGCGCCCCCGCGCACGTGTCGGATCGTCTGTTAACGCTTATATTTTTGAATTACAGTTCAGTTATACTTTTCAATCCTAACACCCGTTGTTCCAGTACAAATTATAACCTCTAACCGAACAACTAATATTATAAATGCGAAAGTTTGTTAATATTTCACGCTGCAACGGCCGGACGGATTTGGATTAAATTTGGAATGGAGATAGCTTATACCCTGGATTAACATACAGGATACTTTTTATCCCGGAAAACTTGGTAGTTCCCAAGGGAAAACCGATAAATGACTTCTACGCGGACGGAGTCGCGGGCAGAAGCTAGTAGGTTATAAACAGACATCGGAGTTTTGGGAGCAACATTGAGTGACAAGTAAGGAGTTCTTATATCGATAAATCACTTATCGATACTTTTCGCCTAAACTAGTGACCGCTCCCAGCTTTGTTTGTAAAAGTGTATTTTTATTGTAAATATTATTTTGGTAACGATGATAAAGTAGCTAGCACGAAAATGACCGCTTGGCTGCCGTTGCACCATGTGATAATATTCTTTAGGAAAGTATACCTAGACACTACTATTATGAAATACCTGGACACTTATTATAAAATATACCAACAGTGAAGAACACGATGACAAACAAAGTTAAAAAATCCCTTTAAAATGAAGACAGGCGGAGTAAATATGAAACACTTTTTTTATTTTCATACTCGCTATAAAATTATATTTTTACAAACAGCTGGGAGCGATCGCTAGTTTAGGCGAAAAGTATCGATAAGTGATTTATCGATATAGGAACTCCTTACTCGTCACTCGATGTCGCTCCCAAAACTCCGATGACTGGTTATAAATTGAACTGCGATGACAGATGTTAGGATTTAGGAATGACTTCTTATCGTCCTTTTACTTTAACTTATTTTAATCGATTTGACATATCATTGTTTGAAATACTCGCATGTCACACCAGTTTTTACTTACAATGTCGAAATTAAGGCATCAAGTATTATCACTTACTCAATATTATCTATACCTATCCACTATTTGACTATTGATTTGAACTATGTACAAGTTAAAAAAAAAAACACTTTCTACTTTGTTAGATACAAATCAGTATTGAAGTAGTGAATGAATATTTCGAAGGTATTTATTTGATCTCATTCGCTCGACCAAATGCATGTGACCGTGCAATGCTCACTAATGCTCACTATTTGAATATGCATTTAATTTTTAACACAAGTGTGTTGTGGCAAGTTGATGAAGTAGGAAAATAACTTTTATTGTCTTCACTTGACATTATACTCATAGGGGCGATTTTTATGTGTAATACATACCAATGAGAAATTATGAGAAGTTATCTCGTTTGCACAGTATCGAAAGAAAAGAGACACGATAAAGGTGTTTGAGAATTATTATAATAGAAATCGAGATTTTGCTGTAAAAATCGACCCCAATTCAATTTAGCATTCCCACATTTGCCATACGAAATGCATTTATTTATACGTACTTTATGTATTTTAATGTTGTTACTATATAAATTGTAACGCGTATATATAGATAAGGAATCATAGGGTATTTGTACATTAGGGAATTGACGTTTATGATTATTTTCTATTTAACATTGTATTTGTATGAGTTTGTCCACTGAAGGCGTATCTCAATATTCGACGAAGAAAATCTCTATCTAGTCAGCATCAAATAGATAGGAGCAGCGAAAGTGGCCAAATATATCGCAACACATCTTTATTACAATAAGGATGTGTTGCGATATGATTGGCCATTTTGGCTGCTTCTATCTATTTAATGCAGACTGTACAACCGGCCAAAGTGTTGAGCATGCTTATAACATTGTTATACATATCTTCTATTTATTTATGGCGTTTCGTAGTGATTTTGCCTGTTTTAACATAAATATCATTAACTATATCGTACTTGTCATTCCATGTTCAGCTTAAGGGCGCCCTCCACCGCGCTAAGCTAAGCTATGAAAATAAACGATCCTCATTGGTGGATATCTACACATAAATAGCTTCGCGGCTTAGCACATCTCTGGAAAAGCACCCTTAGGTTCATTATGACGAGGCATTAAGTGCTCAACATTTTCTTAAAGGTACTGTATAAGTGCCGCGGTTACAAAAATATGTATACATCTACTTTATTTCCATAGTAATTTGGAGCCTTTCAAATGTATACATATTTATGCAGACAAAAACAAATATACTAGCGGACTAAGTATTTAAATTATGTAAACGCTCTATTCATATTAGAGTTGTGGGGACATATTTTTTGTTAATTTGCCCGCTGCCATAGTTTTGGCTAATTTCTGATAACTTTGAATATGCAATCAGTGGATCAAGCATGTTTATTTGTAATGTATACAGAATCCTTTATATATGAATTATAGCGCGAATAGTGTTGCTAGTTGATGCCATACATCACGCATTTGCTCAAGAATCCAAAGAATTCATCGACGACGTATGTTTAAACTATCACAATTTTCACATCTCGGTTCCTATGTAATACTTATTAACAAATTATTTGATCAGAGTAACGTTCCAATAATATCATCGTACGAAAGCGGAGATTATGTGGGGTGAATATAACTCGACCTATATCACAATGAAAAAGGGCATAACTTCATATACAGCGTATAAATCAAATGATTTACACCCTTTTTTCAATTGAACCTCTGAAGACTATGCCTTATAACACTGGAGCCACATGTTCTACCTTGCAAAGTATTGTAATGATTTTATTTATTCGTATAGCTAATCGAAATTGACATCCAAGTTTCTTAGCCATTCAGCCGCATCATCAGTAAGAGGGATCGGGTCTTTCGGGTTCCCAGGGTAGGCTCTTAGTGGGCAATCCTGTATGATATGCTGGACAGTTTGACCCTCGGCGCCACAGTCACAACTGGGGGAGGTTGGACTCCCAGAGGCAAAGGTGTTTAAAATGTTCGCTTCGTTTGAACCCGATGATGATAGTTATAATATTGTAATGACTGTCGTTATTCATAAATGAAGCTACAAGAGAGGGGTATTGTGGTAAAATTATCACGAAATATAAGTTTATAGGAACCGAGTCTTGGAATATCCACTGATGTTAAAAAAAGTCAAACCAAAGGGTTCAGTGGATCACGATTAGAATCAGAGTTGAAAATGTGATTCATCCCTTGATTATCTATTTAATTCCAAATTCCCTGGCCGATGTAGGTCATGCATGAAATGAATCTCAGAATATTATTTACTTTCGATTTGTTAATCGTCATTCGAACTAAGCATGCTGTATTGATGCAGTCGAGTTTATTAATATGTACATGCAATGAAATAAAATATAGCACAATTCTCGCCAAACTTATATGGGCCTACCACACGCGCAAGCTTCACCACAGTTTTGCCTGCGCAAGCTAAAACTGAACACTTCGTGTCTATACAGTTTTACCAACTACACGCTCCGTGTTCCGTGTACAAACTGGCCTGCGCAGGCAAAACTGTGGTGAAGCTTGTGCGTGTGGTAGGCCCAATAGGCCGATCTGAAGTTGTCTGCAGAGGTCGCCCCCCGCCCTCTCTCCGGTGATACAGATATCTAGCTCCTGCGCAGCGAACCATGCCTATCAGATCCGCCTTTGAGTTTGGCGAGAACTATAGTAAAGTTCTCAGAAATATGTCATGTAAAAATGTGGATGTCTTGTTGAGAATGTCCGCTATTTTTGTCACGTCAAAGGTTTTAAAGCTTGAATCACCGACACTCATTTCATAGAATGTTTTACTTCGCCGAATTTTCATTTCATCGACGGGCATGCCACGTGCAGGAGTTTAAATTTTTGGTGGTTACAGGTCTAACCTAACCTAAGTAACCCATGCTTAAGATAACCTGAAAACGAGGTTTCAGCAGAAATTAGCTTTCGATAGAATGAAATTCGGTGAAACGACGTTCAATGAAGTGAGTGCGAAACAAGGGGACACGAGTTATACACACATATTGATGAGCCCGGCTTAAAATGAACTTTTGTAAATTGAATTAAATCAGGGCACGCTGGTCCTGTCTCTCGTCCCGCTCCAATTGGATGCTTGCGAGCGGGACACGACGGGAGATACGTACGCTTTCGTATTACTTAATATGAATAGAATAGATGTAATTTTATTACTAGTCAAAATGCTATTCCTTAATGAAGTCTTAATGATTTTCCGCGTACTTCTTTATTAGTCATTTATGTTTTTTTTTAGGTTAGTTGCTTTTTTTTCGGTACTTCTTGTGGTAGAAACATTTATTTATTATTTATTTATCTGAAGCAAACTTCTCTTTCAGATATTGATCAGACTATTTAGATTTAAAATGTCTCTCTCGCTCAAACGTTTTCTATTCCTGTAAGTACCGACGATACAGCAATACCAGCACGTATATCCATATCAGGCTGTAAGCTGTTTCACGTATAGGTTATTATCTAAGTGCGCACCTTTGGTAACGACAACTTGCTCGATTCGTATAACTTTTGACATAAAATTGACATACATAATTAAATTGACGTGTAAGGGCCAAGGGCTTAATGCCAAGTTGACTTTTAAGTATAAATACGATAAACCATCATCATCAACATCTCAGCCGAAAGACGTCCACTGCTGGACATAGGCCTCCCCCGAGGTTTGCCACAAGGGCCGGTCCTGCGCCGCTTGCATCCATCGGTTTCCCGCAATCTTAACCACGTCGTCGGTCCACTTTGTAACAATGCGATAAATATCACAAACTAAGGGCCCTATGAGTCCGAGTGTAGTGTCGCGGCACTTTGATACTTGGCCATATGATCATACAGACTAGTCAAGATATTTGAACTAAATATGTATGTAATCTTGTTATATGACAGTAGCCTAGCATATAGGTATACTTTAACTATTAGACGTATTTAGACGCAAAATATGTTGCAAAAGTTACACGAAACGAGTACATAAAATTATATCTCTCACATTCGTATGACGTATTTAATCGCGTAAAATAAAGTAATCCTTAACGAACTCGATCGTACTCGATCGTAACGCTCTACCCCATTTTATCTGTAAGAATGTATTATAGTAATTTTGTATGAAGTATTTTGGATTGTCATACGAATTGCTTTTGCACAAGAGTCCATCCCTACCAAAGTTGTGAAATGACAATAATTTATTTCGAAACGATTCTTCCAAATTGTTTAGGTTTAGTTTCACACTGATTATGTTAAATTTTCTTTACTAACATGTAGTTTTTTACACTGGATGTAATAGTCAATGTAACGTGACGAATTGTTAATTAAGTACTTCTTTATTGGCATGTATAATGTCTGATCACGAATTGATTGTATCAAAAAAAAATAACTCATCGTAAGCTCTCTAAGGAGCCTTTTTCTTGTCATGCAGACTTGTCCGCGCGCAAACGTGCGTCGGCGTAACAAGAAAAAAAAGCCTTTACTGGACGGTGAAAAGTAATGTGTCAATACACTATAGTTTTTAGCAATACAATGTCAATCCTCGGTTGAAGTATGTTGACGTACGTTGAAGTATGTGACGTGATATGGCGAACTACAATACTCACAAGTGACATCCGCCATATTAAGCAGCAGTTTTTATGTAAAAATTACATAATAATATAATAATAATAATAATCCAGCCTATATACGTCCCACTGCTGGGCACAGGCCTCCACTCACAATGAGAGGGTTTGGGCTATAGTTCCCACGCGGGCCCAGTGCGGATTGGGAACTTCGCACACACCGTCAAATTGCTTTGCAGGTGTGTGCAGGTTTCCTCACGATGTTTTCCTTCACCGAAAAGCTCGTGGTAAATTTACAAATTATATTTCGCACATAAATTCCGATAAACTTAGAGGTGCGAGCACGGGTTCGAACCCACGACCCTCTGCTTAAGAGTCGGCAGGTCAAACCATTAGGCTACCACGGCTTTTTTACATAAACATCGCCAATTATACTCTGAACACTGCCCTCATTTCTTCCTATCTCTTACCGACGTGTTGCTGTAACTTTGTTGGTTGATACATTCCTTTGTCACCATTCTTTGTAGTGAGATGCTCTTTGGCTGGCTCCATCTCTATCGATCCTGGTCGGTGTCAGTGTCCACAATGAAACAAGCTTACTTACGAACAGGTACACTTTTAATTTGTTAATGAATTGGCTAGTTAAGTGTGATTGCTACAAAATTGTGTAAGCCAGTGCCAACGTAATTTTTTTGTATATGAACTTTAAAATGTGTTTTAAAGCTTTGTGGTAACTTGAGATTATGACATTTTAATTGTCTCATCATGTCCTTTCGGTTGGTAACGTGTCGTCCCGACCGCGACAGGATGCGCGTATTTTTCATACTTTTGGATGTAAAACCCTACAGATATCCTAGAATTAAGGCAATATTTGGAGATATTTTAATTATTTTGCATTTTTTTATTAAACTCTTGCTAAATACATTCGAGTTTTATTTATTATTTTCCGAGTTCAATTTCTTACCGGGCTAACGCACTCACGATCGCGATCGCTTTCATTTTTGACAGTTGAAGGCAAGTCTGCCTACAAAATGAAAACAATTGTCCCACTTTCAAATCGATCGCGATCGCGAGTGCGTTAGGCAATAAGCCCTCGGGACTATATGCAGCGAATGAAGTGCTTGCGAAGCTCGACTCAGGCCGATTGAGATGAAGCTATAGGTAAAAGTAAGCTGTTCATAAGAATATATATATATCGGAAACAGCTCAAAAGGTTTTAATGAATAAACGGGATTGGGTTTTGGGAAAACTAGTTTTCAACTCTAGCGAAGCTCGGTGTTATAGAAACTGGGATAAAAAGTTGACTTCATATTTTTAGACATCGCAAGTGACTTCATTTCGTTGCACGAGGGTCAGCGTGGAGCACACTGGACGCTAGCTCACACAACCTGCCAAATGTGGCCCGATCCCCGAATTTATGTTTCGACGGATTCCGGTATCTCAGATTTTTTCATTGCTATGCAAATATCGTGGCTTTGTTTATGTAATAAATAAAAAGTAGGTTTCTTATTAAGAACATGGTGAATTAAATTAAAAACATGAATTTCTCGGGAACCACGGTATAGTCGAATCCTACGCGGACGAAATCGCAGGCGGCAAGCTAAAAATAACCGGCCAAGTGCGAGTCTGACTCGCACACGAAGGGTTCCGTACAAGATTTAATACTATGTACTTTTTATTATCTGTTGTCATAGTGGCAACAGAGATACACACTGAAAAGTTCAACAGTCTATCTATTACGGTTCATAAGATACAGCCCGCGGAGTGACAAAATTTAATAAAATCACGCTTTTTGTGTGAGAGCCCCGTTTAATTTAATTTAATTTTTATTATTTGCTGTTATAGCGACAATAAAATAAACACTGAAAATTTGAACTGTCTACCTGTTACGGTTCATGAGAACAGCCGGATATTTAACAATAAAATTACGTTTGTTGTATTGGGCCACTCTTTAATTTTTAATTTTATTTCATTTTTATTATTTGTTGCTATAGCGGCAATAGACATACACATTCTGTGAAAATTTCAGCTATCTACCTATGTATTTCGGTTCATGAGATACAGCCCGGCGACAGACAGCGGAGGCTTAGTAATAGGGTCCCGTTTGGCACACTTCGGGTACGGAACCCTAAAAATTGTGTTTCCGACGAAACAAGAATCCGACCGATGTCATCAAATTTACATTTTGAGCTGTTGGAGCGTGTAATATAGGTATTTTGAGCGCAATGTCAGCTGATTTTTACAACGATCGAAACGCTCGGGGAAGCGAGAACATCTACTTACTTTATTTCATAATTATTTATTTCTCTATATAAATATGTTTATCACCCAATGTACCCATAACAAGCAAACAAGTAAGTAAATTTGTTATACGACTAGACGTTTATTTATTTATTTGCTCACAGCACTTCTTATATTTACATAGTGCATCCACGTTCGTTCTATGAGTTTCCAACTAACCAAAGTCAAGGTTATTTCTCATGGTCAAACCCATTTACTAATTGAAATCGATCTCGCACGATATAGCTATAACCTCTATGAAAATGAATGGGGTCCAACTAAACTCCGCACGACATTGATGTCGCACGCTATTCAGTTAACGCCCGTAATTGGACCCTTGGCTGCCCAGTGCTAGGGCTGTCATCGCAGTTATAAAGGCCCGGACAAATTACCAGAAAACCCCGTACATTTACCTAAGTTTGAGGGTTTTACCACATTCAACCTAGAAACTAGAAAAATCGTTTGAATAGTGGATTATGGCGATCAATTAAAAAGGTGTTTTTTTTGCAGTGTCACTATTGGGGTGTGAAATATTTATAAACAAAACAAAGTAAAAGTCACTCATCAGTAGGCCTAGACGAGTAGCATTTCGCAAACGTTAACGACTGCAGAAACTAAAGAATTTGTATAAAACGCGGTCGTGCTTGGTGTCTGTCATTGAATACATTTTGACAGATAGGTAATGTCTACTTAGGTACAGCTGCTAGCATTGACGTTTAACATCTGTGATTTAACCCGAAAACTAAACAAACCACGGAGCCTCGCCTAGATGCACTACGCTAACTTGGCGATTTTCGAAATAAAATAAGAAAGAAAATGTATAGGGGTGACGTAAGCCAACGATCTGCCGCGTCAGTCGCATGTCAATACTACCTGGCTGATTCTCAAAAAATTGGCATTTTCACCTGTCTCAATTTCTTGCTTAATTTTTTTTATTGTATTCACATTATTATTTGCTTTTCTGATATTTTATTGATATTAAAATAGATCGTCTTAAAACATGTCTTTTATATTAATCAGATAAAGCCGTTGACGACTTTTAGAAAAATCTTTGTAATATAATTTTCTCATTAACCTACTTTTCCAAGCACAAAAATATTATGAAAAATACAGTTATTTTTTAATATATCAAGTTTACTGTCAGGAACTCATTGCCAATCGAATTTAAATATGCATTCATTGAATATTTGCGTGGATTTATTTTGAATAAGCGATTCAGCTCCTTTGCTAAACTGTTTCAAAGTTTTGTAAAAAAAATGTCTCATTCACGTGGAGGATATTTATTTTTTGCCAATTCATAATCTTTGATCACTCAATAACCACCGCCCACCTCATCGGAGGCCCCTCAGTCTCGAGCGTGCGGCCGATGAGGCTAGCCGTGCCCAGCGTTCAGTGTTGACGAAATATACCTTTTTGAATATTCGCTACCGGATTTTGTAACAGGTAAGTCTAAATATTCTGTATCTTAAAAAAAATATTTTAATGTGTTAATAGATCAGTATGCATGCTTTATGTGTTGGGATCTGATGTTGCTTTAAACGGGAACTAGCTGGATTTGACTGGATTCTAACGGTTTCTGTTTTATGACGCAATAACGGTAATTTTCTAATCTACCTGTGTCTAATTAACCTGCCGGTTGGTACCAGGTGAATTAGATGAAATCAGGTAAATTAGATTGAGTGGCAGGTTAAATTACGTCATGAATGATTGTTCAGGTGAATTAGATTTAGTTTTCTTATTTTCTCTTTTTTTAACATTGTTATGCTATATTTGCGTTTTGTTTTCGCTTTAAGGTACTATAAAGCATGGTTAAACCAAAGACCCGCGCTTCTAGTGCGGAAGAAAAAAAAGCACTCAAGAGAGAAAATGAGAGGAAAAGATATGCACGTATAAAAAGCAACCCTGAACTATACGCTGAATATAAAACAAAAAATAGACTGAAATATAAAAAAGAAAGGAACAGAAAAAGGTAGTTTCTATCAAAGAAATGACACCAAAAGAACAAAAAATTCAACGACAGAAATGGCGTAACAATTTTAATGCGTATTATAGGCGTAAGAAGGAAAATTCTGCAGCGGCATTACGATTTATTAATTGTAATAGTCCACCGCCTAGTCCACCGCAGATCTTAAATGACAGCAACCTAGACCCAATAGATGTTGAAAATATCCAAGATCATAGCGGAAGAACTATGAGATCCTCTCTGCCCATTATATGCCGAACGCCGTCTGAAGCCTCCTCAAGCAGTACAGAAACAAGTTCAAAATTGAGAAAACTTAGATACAAAAAAGACAAACATATATCAAATTCAGTTCAACAACTAAATGCAGTGAAAAATGTTTACTTATTGTTTAACTTTATTATCATTAGTGTTCTATGTGTTCAAAATCTCGTTAATGTTGATCTCAATTAGAAGTCTGTATGTAGCATGATTCTATGTGGAATCATTTGCTAAAGTATCATATTTAATTACTTATACATTTTTAGTCAATGTAACTAAATCTGCCAAAAAAAGCGAGTTAGGTTATGTTTCGATTATTTTAAAGTACTTAATAATTGTTGTGCAAAGTATATTTTAAGCAAAAATGTTTACCTATTGTTTAATAACGTTATTATCATTAGTGTTCTATGTGTTCAAAATCTCGTTATTGTTGATCTCAATTAGAAGTCTGTACTGTAGCATGATTCTATGTGGAATCATTTGCTAAAGTATAAAAGTAATTAATTATACATTTTTAGTGAATGTTACTAAATCAGTCAAAAAAAGTGAGTTAGGTGATATTTCGATTATTTTAAAGTACTTAATAATTGTTAAAGTGCAGAGTATATTTTACGTACAAATGTTTGCCTATTGTTTAACTTTATTATTATTCATGAGTGTCTATGTATGTGTTCAAAATCTCGTTATTGTTGATCTCATTTAGAAGTCCGTACTTAGCTTGATTCCATATGGAATCATTTGCTAAAGTAATTCATTTTTAGTCATAGTTACTAGATATTCTACTTCAGTTGTTTGAGTATTAAAAAGGCTCAACTTTACTTTATGTTTCTAAAAGTTTGCGTTGTTAATTTTGCTAATATTCATATAAAATTAATAAAAAAACGATTGATTTTATTATTTTCTCATTATCCTATTCAAGTATATCATTAACCCATTGCAGTTTCTCATTATCCTGGTAGTAAAGTCTAATTAACCTGTCCATACAAATTTCAAATGGCCATATATTCTAAGGTTTTTGCAATTTCTTGTTCCCTCCCATTGATTTGTATTTGATTTTGCATAAATAATCATAACTATTTCACAAACAGTTTAAAATCGAAATAAAAAAATATTTCATCTAAAGTGCCAATTTTTTGAGAATCAGCCACCTACAGAAGTATTGCTAAATACTTCTGTAGGTAGTATACCAATACCCATGCGTTTTTCATATAAAAGTCAAACTTTAAAAGGGGCATTTATATATTTTATTATAGAAAGGTATATATCTATCGGAAAAAATAGTGCTGGATTATTATTAACGTTAAGGGAAATTTCGTGGAAAAAAATACAATTAATGAAAACAAAATTACGATCGCGTCCTTTGTGTCACGAAAGTTAGTCATACAAACTATACGGGTAACTTTCGTTACACAAAGGAACGCCATTAGGTAACTATTTAATTTTTTTTTGAAAAGACCCTAATAATTTTATTGTAAAACCCGACTTTCTAGCTTCACTTTTCCCACGCAAATAGCTACTTCGAAATGATATCTACTTATTATTTGCACATGTTAAAATAATTATTATATTTTACGTGTTTGTATATTTTTGAAATTGAAAAATAATACTTTATTTGTAAGTTACAGAGGAAAAAGTGGGGTGCTCAATACTTTTGGCCAAGGCTGTATTTCGTCAGTTTTCGAGAATCGTTAAGTTATTGTAATGTACTACTCTGTCAAGAAAGTACCGGGAAAAGATCAATAATACACAAACTGTTTGTTAATCATCCAAATTTATTTTATCACCTTCAAAGTATGCTCCTTCAGAAACGATACACTTACGCCAACGAATAATCCAATCATCAAAACATTTTTTAAACGCTGTTTCCGGAATTGAATTCAGTTCTCGGCGCGAATTCTCCTTTATGTCTTCTACCGATTGAAAACGGGTGCCACGAAGCGCCACTCCGAAGCTTGTTGACTAGTTTGCATGTCAAACTCGTAAACCCACGTCTCGTCACCAGTAACAATGCGTTTCATGAATGTTGGGTCGGAATTGACTCGTTCTAGCATGTCCTCAGCGACTCTCATGCGATTGAGTTTTTGGAGAAAATTCAGGTCTTTTGGGACTAGCCGAGCGGTAACATGTTTCATACCCAAATGATTAGTTAAAATAGTACGGATCGACTCGTGAGATACAGAAAGTTCGGCGGCTATCTCTCTCAAAGTTGAATGAGGATTTTCAGTCACTATTTCCTTCACTTTTGCGATGTTAACTTCAGTTGCAGACGTTGATGGCCTACCAGAGCGAGGCAAATCTTCCATCACATCTCGACCGCTTTTGAACGCTTTGTACCACTCATAAACACGTGTTTTTGATAAAGTCGAATCACCGTAAGCCTTCTGTAACATTTTCAGTGACTCCGAACACGAAATTCCATTGGCGATGCAAAATTTAAGACAAACTCTTTGTTCAATGTTTTTGTCCATTATGAAATTAGCAATACACACTAGATATGATATAACTAAAAACAGCACTGTATTTAATATAAATAACAGATGCAACTCAAACTCCGCGCCAAAATAGAAAACAGTTGTGCCAATCTAACAACAACAAAAAAAACAAAAATTTGAATTTGGAACCATAAACAAATCATCCATTCCCGATACTTTGTTGACTGAATGTATGTTGGCTTGGCCGCCCGAACGGTCATCGGACGTTTATCTAGCTAGGAAATGTCCGGGAAAACCCGGACGGTGGCAGCCCTGCAATGCCGTAAAGTCTGTGTCCACTGAATGTGATGTTTTGTCAGACATTGAGAAATTTACGGGCTAAAGTTTATGTATTAATCTAGATTCATAGCTCAACAACGTTAGCCCCGAGTTCAAGATGGCGGCGTTTATAAGGATCGTTCGATTGGGACCGCCATGTCATGGGCAGTTTTAGTAGTGTCTCAAATTTGTATTGTTTCGTTCATCCAAAGTGGCCAGGAGTTAGGAACATGATAGTAACTGATATTAAGCGGCGGTTTAAGCGGTGGCGGCGGCGGCGAGCGAATTCTCTCTTCATTGCACGGTCGATACGCTCACCGCGCAGTGGTTAACTAACGGTACACGCAATGTATTAGAAAATCCGCTCGCCGCTCAGCCGGTCGCGCGAAGTCGTGGCCAGGCTCTTAGGGCCTGTTTCACAATGACCAAAGTAAATTTATGTGCCAGTTAAAGTATCTTGCGGCGCTCCATAACAAAACAATACGGTATTTGACTATATGTCAAAATATAATGTTTAACACTATCACTAAATCAAACTTCCGAAAATACAGGGAAAAACAAAGCATTCACAATTTTTTGGAATGTCGACGATTTTAAACGGAAAAAAGGAAGTAGTTTGATCACTGAAAATGGTGACGTTACAAGCAAGTATCTCCTTACAAACATACCTACTAGCGGATCTTTTTTGACGTTTCAATAAAACTTGCTGATTTGATATCAGTCAAATACCGTACCTATTGTGTACTCCATCGCATCGCAAAGCCCACTGTTGGTATATCCTTTTTCAAGCTCCTTACCATTCAATAGATAACTTCCATTACCTGCACGACCACGTTCTCTGTTGCATACTTAGGTATATACTTAGGTATATACTTACATGTTTAAATAATCCCTAACTCATCCCTCAAAGGGATAAATTCGCCTTTGTGATATGTTTATTTTGCAAACGCTGTATTTTGTGTTCTTTTCAAGTAAGTACGAACTATTGTGTGCAAAACGTGGTGCACCTTTTTACTTATAACTTTTTAGTATACCTACAGGTTAGTAATGTACATACCTGTCAATGTTGACTCCTAGACCATCTTGGAACTTACGGTTTTATATACCTATCTATACCTACTTAGTGTCATTTTCACATACCAAGTTCAATAGTGTTTGACTTATACTTACGTAAAGTAAACAAATTTACGATTTCCCTGACAGCGTAAACATTTAGGGCCACTTGCAGGAAAATGTTAAATTTTGTTCAAGTCCTAAATTTGGATTTAATATTGACATTTCCATACATTTACTAATCTAAACTTATGCTTTTAATTAAGACTGAACATGGCGAAAATATAAGGGTTCCTAGTTTTACAACGGAACCCTAAACACACGGTTTAGAGAGCAGTTCCCGAAGCTCCCCTTAATGCTTGCCGCGAAAGCGAGAGTAAGTAGTAACTCTTATTTAATCTGTGCCGAGAGTCCTGCCACCGAGCCGCTTGCCGCAGTTTTACGCAGAAGACGTAGGGAAACGATATATAATAATTTTACTAGTGAACCAGCGTGATAAGTAATAAGCTAGATAATGCCCACGGTTCGCCCTTGACCTGTTTTCACACCACGTAATAAATCCATACGCACGTAGCACACTATCCACGGCAATAACTCCGTCCACACGCGCAACGACCTACGTGCCCCCGACGCGTGTGGACTGCCGCCGTTTTTCTCCTGGGCCCGGTGATGCAAAGTGGCCCGGGGCTGAAATATGCTCCAATCAGCTCCCTTTATACCGGTCATAATGCGGCACAAATTGCCACTATTCATCAGGAGATTTTGCGAGATTTCTAGGCATATTCACTTATGTTATGTAGAGCTTGTCTAGAAATGACAAATGAAAACTAGACAGATTTTCTAAATTGCGGTGGGCGTATCGTTTCAAGTCAGAGTGCTCACATTTTCCATTGATGTAATTTGAATCTTTCCTTGGAGTTCAACATAGCTAAATAGTACAGTCGAGCTCATAAATATGTGAACATTTCAGTACCTTATCTCTTTAATGTCATGTTTAAACTGCCATATAAGTATATTAATATTATATTACTGCGATTAAAGAGACAAGGTAGTAACCGTGTACACATATTTATGAGCTCGACTGTATTATCACTACCTCTATACTATATTAGTACCTACCTATATGTATAATAATATAATAATAATGAATAAATATGACGCACCCGTATAAATTTTTATTAACTTTTAGCAAAGGTACGTTCTTCACGAAGTCATAACCCATTTTATGACAATCAATCAAATAGCTCGAGAAAAATAGCATGGAAAACAACGAGGGCGCTAGCTGTTTGCAGTAAAATTGGCAACAGTAAGTTTTTTACCCAAAAACTGCTGCATTACCACTTAATGGGTGGAATTCAAAAAGATTTTCGTTGCGTCCACTTTGCTCACATACATGGACTGTTAACTCAATACCCTCCGTCTGGCCTCGCACAGTCGGTGAACACGCAACTATGTTTCCAACTGTTTATTGTTTCCCACAGTAATTAGTTTTAACGAACTCTTGATTACGGAAGTGCCGCCAATCAGGACGCAAGGTCTCTGATCGAGCTCGCTCGATTTAGACTGTCTTCCTACAGAAATCATGGAAAGAAACCAATATTTTGTTCAAATTAGTCCTATTTCAAAAGGGATCAATTTGCATTTAACGAACTTAAACGACTAGTTATCTGAAATGAAAGAAAATTGACGTTAGCGGTCGAGCGTTCACCTGACATTCACTTTTAGATTTTTGTAATGCAATTTTATTCTACTTTTTTGGTAGATTTACTCATTTTAATTTGATTGGCTCCTTTGGAATCAAAGCTAAAGTGTAATGATGCCAAAGATGGCATATTTTTTTAAATATTTGCGATATAAGCTTAAAATAGTTGTATTCTAAATATTTACGATTTCAGAGTAATCGTAAAATTATATTGTAATACTCTAAGGGCCACTATTAAATCTAGTTAAGTTCTAGATTTGGATTTCAAACTGACATTTCCATACATTTTGACACAACTGAACTAAACTTATGTTTTAATTTAGACTTATCGTTTTGCTGCAAGTGGCCCTTCGGTCTTCGGTTTCTGATCTAGCTTATGTAGAACAAGAGATTTAAAACAAAGACTGTTCAGTTTCTTGCGATGCTTCTCAACAGTGGTCTTGGGAAGGGCTGGTAGACTCTTTTTTTGAAGTTTGATACTACCTACAAACGTGCGGCAAGTCAGCTCGTTTTTTTCCCTAATGACAAACATTCCCAGGGTCATTTTAGCATAAACAGCGGAAGTAGCTACCGGAAATGCTAGTGACAGTAACAATAACAGCTGTCATAATATAGTAAAGGTGAAGTAAACGTATAATGTATGGAAACACGAGTCTGTTTTACGGGTTCGTGCTAAGGTTTGAAATCCGTAACGAATACGTGCGAGGAAGCCTGGGCGTTCGCGACATCGCCGATAAAATGCAGGAGAGTAGGCTGCGATGGTCTGGCCACGTATAGAGGCCGCCTGACTACGTAAGAAACTTGGCACTACACTGCCCTCCTAAGCTAAAAAGCGGTATCTCAAATTCAATAGCCAAAGCAGATTCAGTCCTCCCCTGTTAATAATGAGGTTGCAATCGCTACAGGAGTTTTGTCTGAGATAGCGCCATTTTGCTTAGCAGGGCAGTACATCTGTCCATCTCTGGTCGTAGATCCAGAGGAAGACCCAAAACAAGATGGAAAGATGTAGTGCTAGGACATGATAGAGTGTCAGGCATCCGAAGACGATGTCAATGATAGGGCGAAGTGGAGAAGTAAAATAAAGAAAGCTGACCCCACCACCATGTGGGATTAATAAATAGCTAGGTAGAGAGAGAGTGCGATATCTAATAGTAAAGGTGCCTCGCCAGCGAATCGTTTAGAGAATAACCGGTATGCCCATCGCGGCTTCCCCGCGGTGGCGTAACCGATCGCTATCCGACTAATGGTAGTTATAAATATCGCTGACCGTCACACTGATCTTTACGCTCGGAAATAAACCGAATTGAACGTCTAATTGAACAACTAAGACATTAACAATTAGAGGTCGCTTAAATCGACACTCACAGTAGTGTATATACATTCAGTCAACAAAGTATCGGGAATGGATGATTTGTTTATGGTTCCAAATTCAAATTTTTGTTTTTTTTGTTGTTGTTAGATTGGCACAACTGTTTTCTATTTTGGCGCGGAGTTTGAGTTGCATCTGTTATTTATATTAAATACAGTGCTGTTTTTAGTTATATCATATCTAGTGTGTATTGCGAATTTCATAATGGACAAAAACATTGAACAAAGAGTTTGTCTTAAATTTTGCATCGCCAATGGAATTTCGTGTTCGGAGTCACTGAAAATGTTACAGAAGGCTTACGGTGATTCGACTTTATCAAAAACACGTGTTTATGAGTGGCACAAAGCGTTCAAAAGCGGTCGAGATGTGATGGAAGATTTGCCTCGCTCTGGTAGGCCATCAACGTCTGCAACTGAAGTTAACATCGCAAAAGTGAAGGAAATAGTGACTGAAAATCCTCATTCAACTTTGAGAGAGATAGCCGCCGAACTTTCTGTATCTCACGAGTCGATCCGTACTATTTTAACTAATCATTTGGGTATGAAACATGTTACCGCTCGGCTAGTCCCAAAAGACCTGAATTTTCTCCAAAAACTCAATCGCATGAGAGTCGCTGAGGACATGCTAGAACGAGTCAATTCCGACCCAACATTCATGAAACGCATTGTTACTGGTGACGAGACGTGGGTTTACGAGTTTGACATGCAAACTAGTCAACAAGCTTCGGAGTGGCGCCTTCCAACTGAACCGAAACCGAAGAAACCACGCCAAAGTCGATCAAAAGTCAAAGTCATGTTGACTGTTTTCTTTGACTATCGCGGTGTTGTGCACTCGGAATTCTTGCCGGAAGGTCAAACGGTAAATAAAGAATATTATTTGAGCGTTATGCGGCATTTAAGAGAGCAAATTCGACGAAAAAGGCCAGATTTGTGGAATGAAAATTCTTGGATTTTGCACCACGATAATGCGCCTTCGCACAAGGCCATCATTGTGAAAGAATTTTTGACCAAACACTCAACAAATACCATCGAGCAACCACCATATTCACCAGATATGGCTCCTGCCGACTTCTTTCTTTTTCCTAAACTCAAATTACCACTTCGTGGCACCCGTTTTCAATCGGTAGAAGACATAAAGGAGAATTCGCGCCGAGAACTGAATTCAATTCCGGAAACAGCGTTTAAAAAATGTTTTGATGATTGGATTATTCGTTGGCGTAAGTGTATCGTTTCTGAAGGAGCATACTTTGAAGGTGATAAAATAAATTTGGATGATTAACAAACAGTTTGTGTATTATTGATCTTTTCCCGGTACTTTCTTGACAGAGTAGTAGCATGTACAGGCTGTAATAGCACAGCGTGTACATATGTATACCTACTGTTTTTAGGATTCCGTACACGAATGATGCCTAACCCTATTAGGTACTAAGCCTACGCTGTCCGTCCGTCCGTCTGTCCTAACTTAAAAGAGCTGTATGATCTTTAGAACTGTAAAAAATAGTAATTGTTTTTTTTTGCGGAATACTTATGTGATATAACGGCGGATTTCCTAACAAATAATATAAAAAAAAGTAAAATAAAGTCCCGCCCATAAAAGAAACGTTTTTTTATCAACGAGCTTTTGCATTTGTTCTATCGTAAAAACGGTAATACGTACAGTCAGGTCCTAAATATGTGTACATTTTAGTACCTTGTCTATTTAATGTCACGTTTGCCATATATGAATGTCACAGCGATTAAAGTGACATAAGGACACTTAACGTGTACACATATTTATCACCTTGAAAAACAACGAATACTTAAAATCGGCCAAATGAGTACGGAACCCTCAGTGCGCGAGTCCGACTCGACCGGTTTTTAATGACACGGAAAAATCAAAATCAAAATAAAAATATTTAATCAGTAAATTGGCCACATACGGGCTCTTTTACACGTCGGTAATATAGAGTGAATCTACCAGCGCTTCGGACAAGACTATCATTGCGGAGAAGAAGCGCCGCAAACTCCAGCAGAAGGTCATTTTTTCAAACATAAAATCCAATAATACTTAAAAGTAAGTTAAGTACAGTCACAACACGGGATTGTTGAGCCACTATAGAACCCTCTCGCAGAAAGTCAACGGTAAATTTTGACGTAATTTCTTTTGAGTGACTTGACGTTGTCATTATGACAGGGTTCTATGGTGGCTCAACAATCCCGTGTGGTGACTGTACATTACAAGGTAATAAAGCAACAAATATTAATTATTAGTACTAGCACAAAATAAAAACATTACAAATGTAAGGTCAAATACATTAAACTAAATATAATGACTAGGAGAACAACACGACGAGGTCTCTTCGTCAAAAGTCATAACTGGAATAATTAACTGAACAACAAGTCCTGACAGAAGGGAAGCGAGCACACACACCGCTATATACCGGACATTGGGCATTTTTACACAATGTTCCTAGTAGGTATGTTTAGAGCTTTTTAATAGCCAGAATCTTTTCACATTGGAGTGCTTATTGATCACCAGTGATCGGGGTTTTGGATGCGACTCGGGGTGAATGACCTCAATCATTATGCTAATATGGATATGCCGCGGGATTCCGGGCTTCGTGTGGTTTGATAAGGGACAGTTTTTTTATCATATCATAGTGATCGGAATTCCCAGGGCAATCTGGGGTGATTGACCTTAAATATTATGCTAGGTAATAATGGATATGCCCGGGATCCCGGTATTTGTATTAATGTTGGAGGATAATTATTCAATTTTATTTTACATGATATCAATCGAAATTACAAGTCAACGATTGAAATAAATGTTTTTATTATTGAAAAATATAGACGTCTGGACAATAAAAACTTGGGCGGAGCACGCAATTATCTAAGTGCTCATGACGATCGGTAATTCTACCTCTAGTTTTTCGCTGTGGATAAATTTAGATAAAATATCTTACGCTTTTTGACAAATATGCAAGTGTAGTAGGTACCTACTTCAAACAAATAAAACTCATCTGAGAATCACTTTCTGCGCTGAGCTCCCCTCAGGAGCTCGCTCTCTCTCCGGTGAAGTAGTCAAAGCCGTCAGAGGCTAACTACGTAGGTCCGTCCAAAAAAAAAAAAACTGATAATCACTTTTGAATCCCTACGAACAAGTTAAAAATACTTGAAACACTTGATGCGTGTTCCAAAACAGCGTTTTGCATTTTACTTAAACGAATGACAACGCCTTTGAACAAGTTAAATAAAAATAAAGCATTAAAATACCCGACTGGATATTTATTAAAAGTAATTAATAATATTTTCATTTTGCTTCTTTACACTTGCGCGTTGAACGACACCTTGCTCGTTGAAATTGGGCCATCCGTTTGGCCTCTAAGAGAGAACATACATACATACAGGTCAAACTTTACCCTCCTCCTTCGGCGGTCGGGTAGAAATCTAGTTTGATTAATTAGATGACACGAAACATTTAATTTCGTACAAAAATAAATTACACCAGCGTTGTAAATTGTCTCAAAAGTTAGTGCATTTAATCAAGATTTCTAAGTCTCGCGACAAACACCACGCGCGGGCAAAAATTAAGTTCGAAGAGTTTCTTCTCACGAGACGAGATAATTACGTTTTTATTTTGCAAAAAATATATTGTCTGAATTATAGTAAGTTTCTGTCTGTGTTCTTGCCGACTGTACTTTGTTTTGCACAACCATTTATCTGATAAGACAAACCCAACCCAAGCACGGCGGGGCCATCTTGTTTCGTTGCGGAGTTCCTATGGTCGCTTACCGACTGCATCATCAACTCCATGATGCCATGAGGACTGTGAACCAACTGCAAAATCTAGCCTTTTCATACAAACGGCGATAACGTTTTCCACCCCGTAAACGTTAACCGAATTCGATCAATTTTTGATATGCGGTCAGTCGGAACAAAAACTATGTCCGTACGTTTCGTTTTTTAAAATATTGATTAGTTATAAAGAGATTATGGCCAAAATTACTTTTGTATGAAAACAATAAAACGGGAATACATCGAAATTTATTAATAATGTTAATATAATGACACCGTATCAAAAATTGGTCGAAATCGGTTAACATTTAGAGGGGGGAAAAGGTTATCGCCGTTTGTATGGAAAGCCGTCACCTCACAATCCTCTTAAGTCGGTTACCATATTTCAGCTCAATCGGACACCGAATAGTGGTAATACTTAACATAGAAAGTTAATAAAAAGCTTGTACAAAATAGTCGTTATTCGATCCAATTAGGCCAGTACCGTAACGTTGACAGGTGTCCGATCCCCATACACAAATACTGAGAATATGCCGCTCCAGCGAGGCTCGTCCGCACGTAGAACAATATGCGTATTGTTGTTACACAGTTTCAATAAGTGTCGGCTATTTAGGGCTTTATTGAAACTCACTCACTGGATCGAACAACAAATCGATAGAGCGGATTCAAATCACGTTTTTGGGTTTTTTTTTACCGTACCTCAAATGAGAAAAAACGGAACCCTTATAGGATCACTTTGTTGTCCGTCTGTCTGTCTGTGTGTCTGTCAAGACCCTTTTTCTCAGGAACGCGTGAAGGTATCAAGTTGAAATTCATATCAAATACTTAGGTCTGCAATCCCTTGGATCAGTGAAAAAATCTGACATCAAAGTCAACGCAATCAAAAGATACGGCCATTTATGCCGCATATTCAAGGGAATATCAAGGGAATCAAAACCTATAGGGCACTTCCCGTTGACTTAGAATCATGAAATTTGGCAAGAAGCATTGTCTTATAGCACAAGTAAAGGAAAAAATCCGAAAACCGTTAATTTCTACTTATATCACGTAAAAAAAGAGACCAGTATAAACTGACACTCACTAAGTACGAAAGTGCATACTTATTGCGTATCAGTGTATACTGGACTTGTTTCTATTGTATTCCCGTGATTTACGAACTATTTACATGCCTACACAAGTTTGTGCGGAACCCTCGGTGCGCGAGTCCGACTCGCACTTGACCGGCTTTTTTTAGCTAAAGACTAACCGGCGATCGACTCCAATCGCACGTGGCCCCCCTAAAATAAAATTTGACAGGTGCTAGGGAAATTAATACATGTATTCCATATTCTAACGTAAAACTTAACGCTTAAGGTTTAAAATAAGTGTCCTGATAAAATGGCTATAACAATGTGAAAATCGCAATAGTGATTTAGTTATGAAAGGTAATAAAAGTCAGGACGAGACACTTATTTTAAACCTTAAGTGTTAAATGTTACGTTAGAATATGGAATACATACATTTCACTAGCATCTGTCAAATTTTATCTCGTCCATGCATGTTAAGGCTGATGGTATAGGATTGTTTCTTTTTGGCCCCATCTTCTTAAGAGCAAATGAGAGCAGTGGGGGAGGTGGCCAACCAAAACCGAAATACCCTGAGTGACGACGAAGTCGAGGATAGAGTTCGCTGGTTCAGTATCACCCTTGTCTGAAGGAAACCCATGTCTTTCAGGAAATACAGATGAAGGAAGTGTATTCTACTTATCACTGCTTCACATTGAAAAGAGGAAGCGAAAGTAGCGAAACGCTCCGGATATTTGTGAACGCTAGAGTTGCCAGTTGCTGGTAGCTGCACGAGAAGGCCGACTCATGTAAGATATTTACTACTATTTACGGAAAACTGAGTAAATTTCCTGGCGTTTCAACCGCCGTCATTAGAGTCTTCAATATATTAACGAAAACAATGACACTAAAGCAACTTCTGGTTCTTCTTCTGTTTAAATCAAAAGTTGAATATATTGAAGACACTAATGACGGCGGTTGAAACGCCCGGAAACTTACCCAACTAGACTTATTTGTTTGTTTTACGAAAAATAAAGTAATGTATTTTATCTACACTGGTATCGTAAAATCTCTATGACGCGTTCAATAATCTTGGAACCCTAGTCTTATAAAAACAGACCATATTTCACGTTGATTAAGAGCTACTGAAGCTAGACGTCTCACCAAACGACCATGTTATACGTAACATCTTATTTACATGCGGCACTATCTTAACTATTCTATGTTGTACTACATTTAGACCTATTAACATATCTAGACCCTCCCGTGGGCAGAAAGGCAACACTACCCAGGCTTCTAGGTTCCATAAAAACTAGACCCGGAATCGTGTCAGGTGGCCCTGAAGTTGGTAACCCAGCACCCAGCATGAATGGCCGTGGAGGCGGCGTCAATTTTTTAATACACTGAGTATATAATTTCGTTTGATCCAGTCTACGCTCGAGCTCGCGTGACTTCATACTATGACTAAAAATAAATGTATCGCATAAGGGCTTAAACGACCATTTTAGAGCCTTTACGCATTTGTCGCGGGAAAACCGTGGCGGGCGAACGAATTTTACGTCGAGAATAATAAACAAATGTGATGTCAGTGGATACTCCATGGTTTTGTTCTCGGTTGTATGGGGAAGCATTGCAACGTTGGATGTGATAGGGTAGAGACGTTTTTCTAGTTTGTTTTTCTAGTTTGTGAGTGACAATGAAGGTTCAAGTGTTTCGTGATTATTGTACAGGTTTGTTTTTATTTTTTTTTATTGTTTTAATTGTTAATATGTGACTGGTGTAGTCAATTATATTTAGGCCTTGAAATGGACGGTTAAAATCACAGGTGATAATAATTATTTGCAGTCGCGCGCTAATCATATCGTTTCACTTTACCATTACATATTATAAATTAACGCATTCACTGCCGGCAACGCATATAAGCGTTCATGAGACTTACACACAGTGCCTTGAACGCGTATGTGCGTTTTTACAGTATGCGTGTTTCATATAAAACAAAAGATGCGGCACCTGGCACAAGTTCGAAAATCAATGCCGGCAGTGAATGCGTTAAAGTCCTCCAAATGTTTGTCTAATCTCAGACAGAACTGTACGGATTTCATACGGTTTTCACTAATAGAAAGAAGGACTATCCAGGAAGGTTATAAGCTATAATTTTATAAACAATAACCCGTGCTAAGCCGGGGCGGGGTGCTATAGTTAAAATATATATTGAAAAAGAAATGAAATGAGAAATGAATACAGTTAATTTGATTTAAATCTATATAAATAAATATACAGGATGAAATGTTGAGATGAGTCGGTAGGGGCAGCTTTTTAAGCGTTTCCCGCCACACGAACATGACATACATCTTCCCTAACTTTTTAAGTAATCGACATTCCCGGATTTTTGGAAAAATCTGCAAGAAAATCGCCAGTTTTGACAAAAACATATTTTGATGCTATTACTATCAAGGATCAAAATATTCTTCAGATATTTTTTATGGAAATCCTGTGCATTACCAGATTGGTCCTTAAGGGGAACACATTTTAATAATTGAATATCAATTGCCAATCGATACGTATTATGATACGTAATTTGACGACGCGGTTAGCTTAGTTGGTAGTGACCCTGTCTACGAAGCCCAGCGGTCCCGGGTTCGAATCCCGGTATGGGCACATATTTGTGTGATGAGAGCGAGTATTTGTTCCTAAGTCACGGATGTTTTCTATGTACGTATTTAAGTATGTATTTCTCTATATATGCACAGTGTAAAAAGTTATATAGTAGGACAACGCCCAAGCGAGTGCCATGCAGCTTTGGGTCGCTACCGACTCTTTCTCTCGGCGCGATATAAGTATGTTTATCGTTGTCTAGTACAAGCCTAGTTTGGGACTAGGTCATTATGTGTGAATTGTCCTTTAATACTTATTTTATTATTATTTTAATTGTATGGACTAACTTATCAACATAGAAATAAGGATTTTTTTCTGTAACTAACCAAATAAATCATAGTTAGTTATTTGAAATAAATTATTTGAATTTGAATAATGCAAGAAGGGTGTTTCCACCCATAACATTTTACTACAAAGAAGGATTTTTCCGCAAATTTGATTTTATCTAGAAGCGATTAAACCCTCGTTTTTCATAAATCAAACGGGAATTATCGACTTTCTGTATTTTATTATTACTTAACCGTTTTTTGACAATAATAAGTGTAACAAATTTTCCAAATAAAATTCGAACCAGTTTTTGCTGCCGTTGCTGTTAATGTCATTTAACTAAAATGTTAAACTTCAATAATACTAAATACTCATTATTTTGCTTAATATCTGAATAAGTACCCGGTTCTAATCTTCAGATGACCGTTAATTGGTGAAACTGACTACTTTACTCCCCTAAAAATAACACATCGAATAATCAATAACCGTGTATATAATTAACGTATGTAGGTTATTAGAACACTTTACTGGATCGATATTGATGGGTACCTCATACAATATTAACGATTTATACGATGTTAATGTGACAAGTGGCCTGCATTAACTGTCGCAGCAAAATAATAGTGTAGGTACAGTCAAGGGCATTAATATCTATACAGCCATCGCGTCAAATATATGTATACATGGACCTTATAGCCAGTGGCATATAGGTGTATAGATATTTTTGAGATTTTGGGAACGAATATATATTTATGCCCTTGTACAGTCGTACAGTCACACCATAGGATTGTTGAGCCAGTTGCTAACATTCTTAATTAGGTCGGGTTGTCAAATCGTCGAATTTCAATAGTAATATATCGTGTACGTACGATTTGACAACCCGCCCGAATTAAGATACATTCAGTCAACAAAGTATCGGGAATGGATGATTTGTTTATGGTTCCAAATTCAAATTTTTGTTTTTTTTGTTGTTGTTAGATTGGCACAACTGTTTTCTATTTTGGCGCGGAGTTTGAGTTGCATCTGTTATTTATATTAAATACAGTGCTGTTTTTAGTTATATCATATCTAGTGTGTATTGCGAATTTCATAATGGACAAAAACATTGAACAAAGAGTTTGTCTTAAATTTTGCATCGCCAATGGAATTTCGTGTTCGGAGTCACTGAAAATGTTACAGAAGGCTTACGGTGATTCGACTTTATCAAAAACACGTGTTTATGAGTGGTACAAAGCGTTCAAAAGCGGTCGAGATGTGATGGAAGATTTGCCTCGCTCTGGTAGGCCATCAACGTCTGCAACTGAAGTTAACATCGCAAAAGTGAAGGAAATAGTGACTGAAAATCCTCATTCAACTTTGAGAGAGATAGCCGCCGAACTTTCTGTATCTCACGAGTCGATCCGTACTATTTTAACTAATCATTTGGGTATGAAACATGTTACCGCTCGGCTAGTCCCAAAAGACCTGAATTTTCTCCAAAAACTCAATCGCATGAGAGTCGCTGAGGACATGCTAGAACGAGTCAATTCCGACCCAACATTCATGAAACGCATTGTTACTGGTGACGAGACGTGGGTTTACGAGTTTGACATGCAAACTAGTCAACAAGCTTCGGAGTGGCGCCTTCCAACTGAACCGAAACCGAAGAAACCACGCCAAAGTCGATCAAAAGTCAAAGTCATGTTGACTGTTTTCTTTGACTATCGCGGTGTTGTGCACTCGGAATTCTTGCCGGAAGGTCAAACGGTAAATAAAGAATATTATTTGAGCGTTATGCGGCATTTAAGAGAGCAAATTCGACGAAAAAGGCCAGATTTGTGGAATGAAAATTCTTGGATTTTGCACCACGATAATGCGCCTTCACACAAGGCCATCATTGTGAAAGAATTTTTGACCAAACACTCAACAAATACCATCGAGCAACCACCATATTCACCAGATATGGCTCCTGCCGACTTCTTTCTTTTTCCTAAACTCAAATTACCACTTCGTGGCACCCGTTTTCAATCGGTAGAAGACATAAAGGAGAATTCGCGCCGAGAACTGAATTCAATTCTGGAAACAGCGTTTAAAAAATGTTTTGATGATTGGATTATTCGTTGGCGTAAGTGTATCGTTTCTGAAGGAGCATACTTTGAAGGTGATAAAATAAATTTGGATGATTAACAAACAGTTTGTGTATTATTGATCTTTTCCCGGTACTTTCTTGACAGAGTAGTATGTTAGCACGTGCCCTAACAATCCCGTGGTGTGTACTGTACCTTTCTAAATAATGGTGTATATTCGTTGTCTTTGCTTGTGTTCTAGGGGGCACCTACAAAAAAAAGTTATGCCGTTAGGAAAATAACTATAACATAATAACCCTCCTTCGCGCAGTCGGGTAAAAACAAGCTATAAAGGCCCAGCCGCGGCATTTGGTTGAGATTTAGTTTAATTTTTTTTTCTCCTTATGTACCCGTGTTTTACATAGGCGTTGCTACTTGCTCTACAACATTAGATATGAGGATTTATACTTTTATCCGAGTTTTTGCTCGCGTTGTATTCGTTTATAAAGTTTATTTTAATTTATTTATTTTAATCAGGCGGGAAATAAGTACTTCTATTGTGTTGTGAGATGGTAAATTCTGAAAATTTCCTGTCAGTGAAAAGAACATAGCTGTAGGAGTCATATATACCTTTCCTTTTCACTGTTACTTATCAGGTTTTGACAGCTCACGTTGCGGTCTCAGACCTCCTCTGACAATGATCAGTTTCATTTTAGCAATCTCACCTCTAAGCTGACTTAATTGTACTTACAATCCAATTTTACAACGTTTTTCACACTCATATTTTTTTTTCACTTTACAGGCATCCTTACCTCCTTGGTCCTGTTCTGCTCAGCATCAGCCATTACGACCCCAGAAGAAGTCACGGACACTGTGATAGAGATCAACTGTCCATCTTGCATCAGGTTCGACGCCCTGTGCTACAACACGACGCACCTCCTCGACCTGGGAGCCACCTTCAGACATACTGTCGTCATCAAACACCTCGGCGTCTTACGAGCCAACAACGTCCTCTATTACAGCTTCGAACCTGAAATTGAAGATAAGGAGTACTCCAAAGTTGCTTTCGTGGAACTAGACACACCAGAGAACAATGGAGTCATTTCAGGCCAGCAGAAATATAATTTCGGTGTTTTCGATATCAACCAAGACAATCAAATCATCTATCTTGGAGGATCTGATGGTATTTTCGAAGTTAATACAAATAATGGATCATTCAACCCATACAGTTCGATTGGAGATACAATAACAAGTATAGTGTTAAAAGATTATCTGTATTTTTCAAAGGAAGGCCAGAAAGGTATCGTGAAAAAGAAAGGTGAAGAGTTTTTTTATTTGATGGAAGATGTTGTTGTTAAGAACTTTGTTTTGGATAAGGCTGTGGAGTATATTGTGGTATATGTGAATGGTACGGGTCTGCATGCCTTTGAAAGCAGGACGGGGAATACTTTTACCGTGTCAAATAATGCTTTTATGAGGGGTTTGACAGTGGATCTGGACGGGGTGGTGTACGCTTGGTGGATTGATGGAGTGTACAAACTAGTTTTCGAGAAAGTTGACTCCGTGGTGGCCAAGGCTAATCTGGTTAAAGTTGCTGATATTCCGTTTATTGGCGCCATGACTTTTGATAATAATAATGATATACTGTTTACATACGAGAAGGGGTTGTTTAGGCTTAGTAAAACGAACCTTACTCAGTGTAAGGACGGCTACATAGTGTTGTAGTTAATTTCTTAAATAACTTATTTGAAGTGTTTAATATATTATTGGTCGTTAGTATTGCATGTAGTTTATAATATCTGTTTTAATAGAAAACTTATATTTATAACGAATTAAATGTAAAAACACGTGTCCCCTTGTTTTGCAGACACTCATTTCATCGAATGTGTCGTTTCACCGAATTTCATTTTATCGAAAGCTAATTTCTGCTTATTGGTTTTAGGTTATCTTAAGCATGGTCACGTAGGTTAGGTTAGGCTAACCTAATTTCTAAAACTGTACCACCAACAAGTTATAACTCCTGCACGTGGAAATGCCTGTCGATGAATTGAACATTCGGCGAAGTAAAACATTTTTTGAAATGAGTGTCGGTGATTCAAGGGTAAACCGTAAAAACATTATTAATAGCTTATTAGCTTTTCCACAAAAGTAGAGATAATTTTTTTTTTGGTATTGCATATTTTATCATGTAATGGGAGGTTAATAAATACGAGAGAAATAAAATTTCGACTTACAAATATATTTTAACTGTTAATGATTTAGATTGTTATTACTTGTTGATATCGAGTTATTTTAAAACAGTGAACGCTATAGTACTTTCAGTCCACGAAGCGCCGCCCCACTGCTTATTTTTACGTACTACCGGCAAATCGGAACCCTGGCCACCATAGAAGGGTGGTTCTACGAGCGTTTCAACCGCTCTCATTACCTTCCTCGCATTAATGTCGAATTTACTGTAGATTAGGATAGCATTTTCAGTTATTTTTTAGAAGTCAGGGCACTGTACAAGATAACCGAAAATAACATCCAAAGATACAGGAATTTCGACATTAATGCAAGGAAGGTAATGAGAGCGGTTGAAACGCTTGTAGAACCACCCAGAACGAACCGTGTCACAGTGAGGCTATAAATCAAATCGTAAGAAGTGACAAACCAGTTGTATTATAACATCATTGTGACATAGTTCAATGGTGGGTTAGGGTTTCACTTTGCCGATTGTACATTGACGCAACTGTGCAATGCGATTGGAAAACACAATACTGTTGATAACGTAACGATCTTATCTTAATTTAATGTTTGTCACTAATTTGTTATTTTATTTTACAATTAAATTATGTTAAAATTTCGAGTAAGCACAGTATAAATATAGCTAAAGCAGTAAAGAAACTATGATCAAACGTTTTAAACCTCGCACTGTGTGAGTGAGTGTGAGACGCACATCTCAACCAATTCGTCTCGACGCGACACTGACAGCATTGCTGTCCGCATAGGGGACTCGTTGAAGCGTGCGTCTGTGTGAGTGCGACGTTTCGAACGTTTGTTCGTAGTTTTTTTAATGCTTTAGCTATATTTATACTGTGCTAATAGCTAAGTCCACACCGGTGCGCTTTCTTGTTCATCTTGCGTCTTCTTCTAAATAAAACAGCGTACCTACGCCGGCTATGCCCCTGCGCACGTCGATCCGGCAGCAGCGGGTTTGCGTGCAATGACGCAAGGTGAACGTGGAAGCGCACTGGTGTGGACTTACCTTTGAGGTATTAATTAGATACTAAGAATTTTATAAATAAAAGCAATTGACGGGATGGTTGCGTGTTAATTTTTATTCGTGTCTGTTTGCTTTTGGTTAATCCTGCTTGTAGCAAATGAATTGAGTGATCGGCATTTTTTTTTAAAGGTGGCATTATGCAAAGTGTTATATTAAACGGAGGTACATTTTCTCATAATTCTGGCATAATAAAGACCTCCCGAGCACTCGGCACAAAGGTTCGACTAGAGCCACTCAGCCGCGCCGCTAAAAGTCTGGCTAGCCTTTTTTTGCTCTTGCGCCAGGAATAATGGGTTTAAAGTTGAAATGTTTTATTAGAATATATCGATTTACGAAAGTTATGAGTTTAATTGTTTTAAAAAGGTCAAAGCTCTCTAGGTCTATGCAAAGTCGTGTGACTATAAAACTTGTTGCAGTTTTATAACTATGAATCTCTCTCAACTATACTAATATAATTGTGAAAGTTATGCTTGCTGTCTGTCTGTCTGTTTGTTACGCTTTCATAGCAAAACCGCTAAACCAATTTCGATGAAATTTGGTATGATGATAGTTTGAGTCCTGGGGACGGATATAAGATACTTTTATCCTGGAAGCGAATTTCTAATACATTGCGTGTCACGTCAGCGGTAAGCGACCCCACCCTGCAATGAAGAGATAATTCGCTCGCCACTGCCCGCTGGCGCCACTACACGCCCAAGTAGCACAAAAGCTGTATAAGAGCTTATACAGCCACTATAACTCTAGTTTCAGCATTTTAAGGGCTGTGGAGCGGCCTAAAGGCGGCCCAGTCATAGAAATACAATTGGGTAGGTAAAGTTTTTGGAAGAGGTGTAAATTATATTTTTTTTCGATAGTCGTCATCCTAAAGATCATGGAACTGCGGCTCTTTTATTTTTATTTCCTCTAATGTTTTAGAAATATTTTTTTTAGTTATTAAGTTGACATTTGTACACTTTATTGGCCGACAAGCTTGTTGCCTTCGTACTTAATGAAAAAGAAAAAAAAACTGTCACTTCTATAACTGTCATTGTCAATCAAAGTAAACAAACGATTCAATTCTTTCAAGCATCTGAGTAAATCTTTGTAATACTCCATTTCCAAAGTCCGTGTGGGATTGCTTAAATTCATTGCGTGTATACGATTCAAACGTGCTCTCGTGGCTATCGAAAAGCAGGGCAAGAGTCGTCGTGAAAGGAAGAAATCGGTGTCCAAGAAGCAGTGCCAATGGGGTCGAAAATAAATCGTAGTCCAAATATCGTGCAAAGGTCAAAGCGAGCAAAGTTGGAGGAAAGCGGCAAAATCGAAAGCCCGGAGTTCGTTCTGAGGTCGTTAAAAATATTTCTAAAAACACTGATCACATGAAACGAAGGCAAACAGAAAAGAGTCGTTTAATTGAATCGTTTTTTTACTTTGATTGACAATGACAGTTATAGAAGTGACAGTTTTTTTTTCTTTTTCATTAAGTACGAAGGCAACAAGCTTGTCGGCCAATAAAGTGTACAAATGTCAACTTAATAACTAAAAAAATATTTCTAAAATATTAGAGGAAATAAAAATAAAAGAGCCGCAGTTCCTTGATCTTTAGGATGACGACTATCGAAAAAAAATATAATTTACACCTCTTCCAAAAACTTTACCTACCCAATTGCCATAGGCTTAAAAACAAAGAAGAGAGAGACCTAGATTGTTTAATGTTTAATGCAACCTTAGTTAGGACTGCAAACCACATTGTATTCTACGAATTCGTCTACGACATTGTAGACGGTGAATAGAATCCATGAATAAAATTAATCAGCGTAAATCAATGAAATCATGATACAATGTAAAACACCGGCTCCATGCCGAACTAAACCATTCATTCCGTGTCCCCTCTTTCTTTGCAGACACTCATTTCATCGAATGTGTCGTTTCACCGAATTTCATTACATTGAAAGCTAATTTATACTGAAACCGTATACAGGTTATCTTAAGCATGGGTTACGTAGGTTAGGTAAGGTTAGACCTGTGACCACCAAAAAATTATAACTCCTGCATGTGGAAATGCCTTTCGATGAAATGAAAATTCGGTGAAGTAAAACATTGTATGAAATGAGTGTCGGTGATTCAAGGGTAAACCGTAAAACCATCATTAATAGCTTATTTTAGCTTTTACATAAAATAGAGAGTTTAATTATTTTTTTTATTCACCCCAACCTCGTTTTAAAACCGAATTAACACAATTTGTTTATACACAGCACAAATTACTCGTGTTAGCTTCTCAGGCCAGTAAAAAAAACCGAATCGGAATTACTTGAGGAAATGAGGGAAAAGGCAAAACAATAAACCGGTTTCGTTCATCGTTTCTTATTATAATAATCATCGCGGCTGCGGGATCGGTTTTTTACGATGCGGTGAAAATATTCATGAGCAACGGAGTACGAGGGCGGTTGTTACTGGTAAAAATACCTGGTATTTTCGGATCGAGTATTTGTAAATTAGCCGCTTGGGTTTCAGGAAAAATACAAATATTTAATTTTAATTTTGATGGCATGGACGGAGAACGCTAACGGGCTCACAGCTCACCTGATAGTAAGCAAGCTCTGAGGCCTGTGGGAACGGGCACCTCCAGTAAAATACGCCTTTGAATAGTCACATATATTATGAATTATACACTATTCAGAGAACCGGTCCAATAACTATAATCACAATGCGTGTTAGAGCGAATTTATGAATATTTATCTCTGTAGAGTCCCATCTCCTTGAGCTGCCGAAACGGAAGTGGTTAATGTTTTCTTCCTTGCCAGAGCCCGGGAGTGAGAAGCTCGGTGAGAGCGGTGTTGCCAGCTATAGTCCGCCACAGGCCTATGGACTCAAAAATCTCAAGATTACAAATGTGTTGCCCATCCTGAGGACAAAGACAGAATACCTCTAACTAGTATTTATTCTTACTAATGTCACACATAAAAATACTGCCACTTAACGGCCACATAAAAAGGTCCTACCATGCCTTTACGTGAGTCATTCAACAGCTGACAATGTAATGATGGCGTGCCTTTCGTCACCTACTCCTGCTATTCATGTAAAGACAATTCTCGGTCCCAAATTGACTTATTTGGCCACCAAAAGAAGTTGCAGTTTCACTGCTTCAACCATCTGTTTAAAGACGAATGAGGCCAATCGAAAACAACACTTAAAAACAACTGCGGCTTAGGGTGCACAGGCTCTAAGATAGGCATGATATTTAATTACTCTAGCAACTTTTTATACGTGCTGTCACTTTATTTTCGTGATTCATGTTAGGCTCGCTGGTTAAGGTAAGGTTGGTAAGGCTAACAAGCATTCAAAAACACATTAGTGCAGGTTAGCCCAACCCAGCACAAGGTACTACCCGCAAATCTCAGTATTTCATACTAAGTATAACTTTTTCCAGTCCAATACCGTATTTCAAAGCCTCGAGAATCAGGACAGGCACGTAGCGTCTTCACTTTCAGGCAGATTGGTTCCGCCATTTTCATATTTTTACCTTTAAGTTCCGCTATGATTAAAACATAAAGCTATTAATGTCAAAAATAAGTATTAAAACTTTCTCGCTAACGCTCAGCCCAGCCACTTATTCCACCAAGTTGACATTGACAGTGACATGTGACAATTCGGGGTACATTGCGATTTATTATGAAAACAATTGATGTCAAAACTCGTAAAATTCGAAATGTATACCGAATTGTCACATGACAGCTGTCAATGTCAACTTGGTGCAATAGGGGGCAGGTATCGGGTTCGATCCCCGCTGAGGGCAAGTATTAGTGTGAGCACGGGTAGGTATTTTTTCTTTGAGTCTTGGATGCTTTCTATGTATTTAAGTATTTATGTATTTGTTTACACGTATAAGTATGTTTATCGTGGTGTAGTACATAGTATACATCATCATCATCATCATCATCATCATTTCAGCCGAAAGACGTCCACTGCTGGACATAGGCCTCCCCCAAGGTTTGCCACAAGGACTGGTCCTGCGCCGCTTGCATCCATCGGTTTCCCGCAATCTTAACCACGTCGTCGGTCCACCTTGTTGGAGGTCTGCCCACGATACGTCTTCCGCTACGCGGACGCCACTCGAGAACTCTTCGGCTCCAACGGTCATCTTTTCTGCGACTGATGTGTCCCGCCCACTGCCACTTAAGTCTAGCAATTCTTAGGGCTATGTCGGTGACTTTGGTTCTCGTGCGGATCTCCTCATTCCTGATTCAATCACGCATAGATATTCCGAGCATAGCCCTCTCCATTGCCCTATGAGTGACCTTGATAGTGTACGTGATACATAGTATACATGCTAAGAGCTTATTCTATTTAGTTAGTAAGTCAATTTTTGTGAGATTTTCTCCTGATATTTATTTTTACCCGACTAAGCCAAGACAAAGGAAGGGTAATGATTTTATCAGTCTATTATGTATGTATGTGGCCAAAAATCGGATGTCAACGCCATTGACGGATATATCCGCACCGCTGGTTCAACGCCAACGACGGATATATCCGTTATGGTTGACAGCGCAAAACAGACTCGAGTAAGGTTAACATTAGCTCTGTCATTTAGCTGTCATGACTTTTGTATTTGACATGGCGTTGAAAAAGTTAACCAATGCGGGGTGTCATATGATTCGTCATTAACGTAGTACAGTCAGCTGCAGAGAAAAGTAACCCCCTCTGCTAAGTAAATTGAATGCAGGGGTGGTTACTTTTCTCTGCAGCTGACTGTACCTATGCACGGGTAAATTTCCGGGCGTTTCAACCGCCGTCATTAGTGTCACCAATATATTGACGAAATCAATGACACCTACCAGCAACTCCTGATGTAAACAGAAGCAGAACCGGGAATATAGTTTCTATCAGCATCAGAATTTGCTGTAGTGTAATTGATTTCGTCAATATTGTTGATTGATAGTGTTTCTTTCAAATAAATTAAACCACCTTTAACGTTTGTATGGAGATCATTTAATAAAAAATTACTCAAACGCCTTATACATTCTAGGGTGAACTTCTGTTAGCATGTTTCTGTACGTAACAGCACCATCTAGACATTTAATTAGCAATATAAATGACATATATTATTTCCTTAGTAAAATTGGCGTTAGCATGTTTCTATACCTAACAACGCCATCTAGGGATGCAATAATAAACTCTGACATTATTATACATTCACTTTGAACAAATATATTGGTGACTATAATGACGGCCGTTGAAACGCCCGGAAATTTACCCACACACGTGTCATGCTATATAAAATTGTAATGTGCGACACGTCCTAATAGCTATGTCCACACCAGTGCGATATCATGTTCATCTTGCGCTTTCAACTTTCAATTCGTCTTGCGTCAAGCGATAGCAATACGAGGGTGACACTGAATCTTCAATAAAATCCAATGTTTTGACTTTATCTTCCGCCATTTTATTTGCAAAATGTTGCACGTCAACCCAACGGTGACGGATCAGCGTACGCTACGGTAATGCGCTGCTGTCAAACCAGTTTGAGCACATGCGCTATTACATGCGCTGTTGTTACAGAGACATGCGTCAGAGGAAAACGCAAGATGCCGTGAAAGCTCACGGTGTAGACATAGCTAATCGCCAGTCAGGTTATCGGTTGGCAACTTTTGAATTATTAATGATCTGACCTATTCACAAGTTTCAATTATAAATCGTTTAATAAAGCAAACGCTCCTAAATCCAAATACAAGTGTAACTCCCGCTATACATTACTGCGGTATTAATTTACGGCTGAAGTTTGTATGGAGCGGCGGAGTTGGGAATCGTTTGTAAGTTTTAAACGGTCGGTTAGCTGCGCAACGCGCCGATCAGACTGAACCGTAGCTCTTCGTGATTTATATTTATCGAATAAATATCAAACGTTTAAAAAGAAGAGCGTTCATCTCGCTGAAAGGCCGGCAACGGACCGACCACTCTTCTTGAGTTGCCGGTGTTAATGGGCGTATGCCTCCCTCTCTTAAAATAAAAAGAAAAAACGTTACCTATATACTGGTAATGTGTTTCGATGATTCAACCATAAACATAAGAAGAATACTGATGAATACGTTGTGTTTGAAATTTATTTTTAATTAGCGGCCTAACCTGGCTTTGGCCGGATGCAATAAAAAAAAAACTTGAATACAAATCTTGTCCTGACCATTACGATCACAACAAAAAAAGAATTAGCCAAATCGGCCGAGCCGTTCTCGAGTTATGCGCGTACATACATTCGGCAATTGATTTTTATTTATATAGATGAACGGCCACGTAGTTAAAGTCCGAGCGTAGCGAGGGATTCTAAAGTAGACTTGTAATTATTTTTTACGCGATGGTTTATGAAACTATTTAAGCCGTTTATTGCGACGAGCTACCAACGTATTTATAGCTGCACTATGTATAGCTGGTATACCGTCTTGCGTACACCATTGTCCAACCTTTGGCATAGTTGTGCAACTCCGAACTACCCTCCACAGAGCGCGATAATTTACGTCCCAACCCTTATTAACCGTCGCGGCTAAGAGCCACTTTGGACGGTCGCCAGTTCAATTCCGGACGCTGTTAAAATGTTTTAATTTTCAAGATATGATACTGCGGATGGAAGTTTTCTTTGGCTTGCAAATCGTTTGTTAACAATAAATAAATTTGGTGTTCGAAGAAGTTCTAAGAAGTCAGAGTCAGATTTGAATGTTCGTGCTGATCACACAAATATTTGCTCTGATGGAGGTTGAATTCGAGACCACTGGATTTGTAGGCCGGACCACTACCAACAAAAGAGTAAGGTAATTAAATAAATAAATATCAGGGGATAATCTCACACAAATTGACCTAGTCCTAAACTAAGCTCTAGGCTTCTATGTACCATAGCACATAAGTAGTAGCCATAGTATGTATATAGTATTTGTGAAAAGTTACCAATATCGAATAGTAAAAAGACTTAGATATCTACGTACAAAATCAGTAACCGCTCGTGTTTTGACGACAAAAAATAGCAATTACTATTGGCAAGACCGGCTAAGATGGCGCTTTCTTGTCTCGGAGGCCGCACGGCTGCAACGGCTCGAGAATTTTGTCTCGGAGGCCGCACGGCTGCAACGGCTCGAGAATTTTGGACAGTGAGCAACAGAACCATAGTAAGTAATTTTGGTGCATAGAGTCCGTATACGGTATTTTTTCTTTGCGTTCTGACTTCAGTTTGCCAGTTAATTAGTACATCAACAAATTGAAAAGCTAATTGTTTAGGAGCATCGTTAACACCCCAGTTTTTTAACACTTTTGTAAAGACAACCCAAATTGACAACCCAAGAATTGACAGCCTTAACCCAAAAAGGGGACTTTATCAAAAAAAAAAAACTAATAAATTAAGCATTAAACTAACATACCTACTACTACGTAAACGTACTACGTAACGTATTATTATTATTATATTATAAGCCATAACAAACTCTGTAACTAACTTAAGACATTTTTAAACAAATATTTATTATTATTTATTTATTACTGGATAACCCGGTGAAATTCATAACACTTTTTTAGATTTTTCGGCTGTTCATCTGGGTCTTTTCTAATTTTCTTTATTCTATACCACCCTAGTATTAAAACAAACAAATGTGACGTTCTCAATATAAAGGGACCTTATGGAGGCAGGCGGTTACGCCGTTTTTAGAACTGTTACCATAGTATTCGTATAGTTAGTTGATGTCAAAGGCGTACTATAGGGTCGAGGACTATCTAACGGACAAAAATGCTTGGCCTAAACCAGAAAATTAACTAATGTTTAATGTTCAATAGCTTACCTACTACTCGTACATACCTCATAAAAATCATGTAAACGCTGTATCTTGTCTAGGGGACACGGTTTATGTAGGAAGACATGTCAAAACTGTTATATATATATATATATACAGTTTTATATAATGCTAGAATAAGTAGTATCATTGTATGTATGTATGTATGTATGTAAACTCTTTATTGCACAAAAAGTATAAGTAAATAATACATTGACATCGTAAATTAAAAAAAAAAAAGATAAAAGATATTTATTCAGTAAGTACGCCGCACGGGCACTTTTACACGTCAAAATCTACCAGCGCTTTCCAAGAGGAGACCACTGCTGAGAAGAAGCGCCGCAAGAAACTCAACAGTTAGTCATTTTTTAAATAAAAATATAACAATGATACTACTTATTTAAAGTACAAAGGCGAACTTATCCCTAAATGGGATCTCTCCAGCTAACCCTGAAGTAGATGAGTAAGGACAATGCATGGGGTTAGACACATACAAGTTTTGCACAAAAAGTAGCAAAAAGTATTCAAAATATTAAACTATCAGTTAGAAATATTGATAACACATGTAACTACATAAATATTAAACATATAAATAAATACATATACTATATATATATATATATATATATATATATATATATATATATATATATATATATATATATATATATATATATATATATATATATATATATATATATATAGTATATGTATATATATATATATATATATATATATATATATATATATATATATATATATATATATATATATATATATTTATATATATAAGCACTACTACTAAGTAGTACCATTGTTATATTTTAAATATCTTTTATCTTTTTTATCTTTTTTTACAAGAATAAGAAGAGCGTAACTGCCTTCCTCCATAAGGTCCCTTTATATTGAGAACGTCACAAATAAATTCAAATCGGTCGAGCCATTCTCGAGGTTTTGCGAGACTACCGCGTGGCAATTGATTTATAATTCATAGTTGAAAGATTTCAACTAAAACACATGTTTTCCAAATGGCCGAATAGATCAATTCAACTTTTGCCCGGAAGATCCCGGAGGACGCGACGTGACCCCGGAATTATTCCGGGATTGCCGCGGCCCACGACGTAATCCGACTTAATCGAGTTCACCAGGACAAGATCGACTAATGGGCGCTGCGTGGGATTCTCCTGTGGCCCACCGGACTCGGAGTGCGGAAGAACTACGTGTTCGTGCGCGTCTCGGCTTTAGTCGGCGCCTTGCTTGTGCGTGAGGAGTTGGTAAAATCTTAGAGAGAATGGTTTAGTCCTAAGGGGTCCATATTGGCTCATACAAAATTCTCATTCCGATTTCTGGTTTTACTACCGATTTTTATTCCTAATAATCACTCTTCATAATTTTTTTCCCCATACTTTTTTTGTTCATAACTTATTATTACTACCATCGGAACTCATAACAGACAGTTATCATATTTTTTTTATTAATACTCATTTGTATTCATAATAATAACTCTTCATAAATTTTTTTCTTATACTTTTTTTGTTCATACATTTTTATTACTACCAACGGAGCAGAGACTTAGAAATAGAAGAGTGATTCTTCGCTCATCTTCTACTATATGTAAGTATTAGTTAAAAATATGTTCATTTCTGGCGCTTCACCGGCCGCTACCGCGGCACGCTCGCTTCGCTCGCTCGGCTCGCGCGCTGTAGGGTCGCAATTCTACCTAACACTCCTCCTCGCTTCGCTCGTCGTCGTACCTAATGGAGACCTTCGTTATGAATTAGAATGATTAGGAGTTTCGATCGTTAATATCAGAAAATATATGAAAACAAATATTAGTATAAACAAGGTGTATAATTAGTGATATTATGAAATCTGATGATTATGAGTTTCGATCGTTAGTAATAAAAAAAATTATGTACAATGATCATTAGGTTGTAAAATTGTATGAGATACATTTTCGGAGTTCCAATAATCTAATTTGCAATTTTATATGAACTTTGGCGCACCCGGTATTTACATATTGTTAACCTGTAACTTTAATGCCCTGTTTTCTATTCTTGAAACTGGTTTACTAATAAATGATTCGCAACCAACCGAATTCGCTGTTTCATTTCGCAACCATTTCATTTGACCAAACGCTTTTTTTTCTGAAACTGTAAATATTTCAGGATTTTTATAAAACTAACCTAACCTATAGGGTTCTACACGATGGTCCTGAAATAAATCCTGAAATATTTACAGTTTCGGAAAAAAAAGCGTTTGGCCAAATGAAACGGTTGCGAAATGAAACAGTTTGCGAAACGGTTTTCGCCCAAATGGAAGGACACCCTTGAAACTATATATATCTTAAATTATTTATAGACATTTTAAATAAGAATAGCTTCGTCATCTAGTCATCATTTTGTAATATTTAAATACCAAGGGGTTTTTGTGCTTGAGCAATGTTTCACCCTAAAGCCAAGGTAACCTTAGTTTACTAATTAATCAAACAGAACATAAAAACCTACCTACTCAGGACATATATTTGAAAGAATGAAGTTTTTCTTTCTTCTTTTCTAAGTCGGTGGAGACATTCCACATAAATATAGGCCTGAGTAGGTTGTATGTATTCACAAATTATTATTTACTTGCTTTTACCCGCGACTCTGTCCGCGTAGAAGTCGCTTATCGGTTTTCCCTTGGGAACTAACAAATTTTCCGGAATAAAAAGTATCCTATATGTTATTCCAGAGTATAAGCTATCTCTATTCCAAATTTCATCCAAATCCGTTCAGCCGTTGCAGCGTGAAAGAGTAATAAACTAACACACACACTTTCGCATTTATAATATTAGTAGGATTCAAAAACATCAAAAAAGGGACAGTAAAACAAACAAAGCAGAATAAATTCACCTAGTGCTACGATGTGAATGATCAGCACTTACTTATAAACGGCGATTGACCTTTGAAAGACGTGATCAATACTCGAAATTCGTCAACTAATCATCATCATCATCATCAGCCGCAAGACGTCCACAGCTAATAAAACGTTATATCAAAAGATAACAGAGTTAAGTAGCTAGAGCTCGGGAGCTCAGCTAGTATTTTTCTCAAGTTACCGTAATTAATCGCCTGTCATAACGTCTAGACCGCTGATTGGTCGAATTTGTCAAATGACTGTTCTGTGTCTGTTTACTCCGAGCTAATTTGTCTCAAGTTGAAGCGCTTTGTTGCTGAACTATGTACTTATATTACAAGATTATCCTGCAAATATAATAAATGTGGAAATTTATGACTGTTTGTATGTTTATACGTCTCTCAATGATAGTACTATCTCTACACAGTATAAAACAAAGTCGCTTGCCGCCGTCTGTCCCTTTGTATGTGCGCTTAGATCTTTCAAACTTCGCAACAGATTTTAATGCGGCTTTCACCACCGATTACATAATTTGACGGAAGGTTTATGCATATAATAGTACCCGGAGCGAAGCGAGGGCGGGTCGCTAGTATGGTATAAATAAATATGGTGTGTTTCATTGAGCTTATTTAAAACTTAACCAAAACCAACTTAACATACATACATTTATTCACATACGTACATAGTTATTTCTAATTAATAAAGTTTTCTAAACCTAATCTATTGTCTGCTGGTACTTAAACCACACTCAAATCGAGTCCCAGATAGGTTTCATATGAATTCGCGATAAGAAGTATGGAGTCATTAACCTCCACCGCCATCGTTTTTAAAACTTAGCTATTAAAATTAGTTGAAATATGGCAATTATTTAACTAAATGCTCGATATTACTAGCTTTAATCGCTGTAAGGAACCATTTTACGTGTGAATAAGTCGTTAAAATGAAGGTTCAGCCATTCCAGCAGCGCATTCGCAGCGTTTGAATATCTCTAACTTTTATAAATGCTTGGTTGCTTTGTGTCAGTCGGACTCGGAGCAAATTCGCGAAGAGACGCTTTGAATAAAAAGTCCCCACCTGTAGACGGCAATAGGAGATAAAGTTCTGAAGATATACCAGTACCGAGCAGATCTGTAAACATATCTCAAAATAATCATAATAACTAAGAGAGCAGGGTAAACTCATCGAATTCCGTGACGCGCTCAATTCCGTGGTAGCAGTTCTATAATCCGCAATAGAACCCTGCTAATAGAATCTAGGAACTGAAATACTACACTTTTAAATAGACCAAGACAAATAAATACCTAAAGGGTGTATTTTAGGTCCCAGATTCGACCTGCAGGGTTCTATGGCGGATTATAGAACTGCTACCGTGGAATTGAGCAAGTCACGGAATTCGATGAGTTTACTATATCGAAAGAAGGAAAGTTCGTTACATTTTAAACACACGACCACATAATAAAACTCTCTGAATACACGAAAGCATAAAGACTGTACTTATTTTTTTGTACAATACAATACAATAACTCTTTATTGAACACCACATAGAGCAAGAACAAGAAATACAACAAGAAAGAGAAGTGTTACATAGTGAGTCAACAGGCGGTTTGTACATTAGGATTTTTAAACTATCGACGAGCGTAGAGTGCGGTATTTGACAACAAAGGCTGTGACATCATGGTCATGTCGGTATTTCGTTTAAATCATAGCCAACTAACGTTTAGACATGACCTTAAAATTGGCTCTGACGTATCAGTTAACCTCTCTATGTGAGATACATCATCTCTTTACTCTTTTTAGTTCCACAAGTCTTTTGAACCTTCTCCGAAGCGAATCAGACAGATTTTTCTCGCAAACGAATTCTTTTCTCGTCAGTGCGTGACTGGCATGCACGGAAAATGCTCCATTGTTCCCGGCAATATGTTCTAGCCCTTATTCGCATTGTACTCGTAAGTCCAGGCAATTCGGACCCTTATGTTTTTGCGTATTGCGCTGTAAAATTAAGGATATTGAAGCAAATCTCGGGTCGAATCTAAAGTACCTAAAGTACCTACGGCGTAGGAAAACAAGAAAACAGGTGACTGGTGACAATTCAGTATACATTTCATGATTGTTTCACTATATTCTAGACAGTTTAGTAAAATAAAAAAAAACACATTCAATAAAGAAATAAATAATCAATATTAGGGGACAATCTCATACAAATTGGGCTAGTCCCTAACTAAGCTCTAGGCTTGTATTGGTACTAGGCAACGATATACATACTTATATAGAGAAATACCATACTTAAATATACAGAAAACATCCATACCAATACTCGCGCTCATCACACAAATATTTGCTCATACCGGGATCTGAACCCGGGACCGCTAGTTTCGTAGGCAGGGCCACTACCAACTAGGCTAACCGCGTCGTCGATAATAGGTCCACAGTTCGTTGATACAGTCCGTAGATTAAACAGCTATTTATATAAGTACCGTCGGCTGACCGTCACTAGACGTCGCGGACGTCACGTTCTGCCCCAAAACTTCCAGAGGGGGAAGTTTACTTCCTTATTTCCGCATTCCCATAGATAAGGAGCTTACGAACAAACTTGTTGGAACTGATGAAGTGGAAGGGTCCGCCATGTTTAACATTGTATGTTTATAAATATAATATTCTTGAGGCTTTGCGTAGAGGTTTTTTTTTTACGAAAGTATATTTTCCTGCGGAAATGCAGCCGGCGCGTAGCCCTGATCCAGAGGGTCGTGGGGGTCAACCTTGTTACAAGTTTAGTAATATCTTTATTAATATTACCTTTTCGAACTGTTTCATGAAAATGTCATATTTGTGGTGTTTTGGGAGCGTGTGCTGCCCACCTGAACCGAACCCTGAATCCGCCCTCGCAGTCCGCCTTGCCTCGGACCTCAGCGTGAGGCATTAACAGTAGAACAGTATCCAAATCAAGACCATCGTTAGACCCTCGTATCGTGTACCGAACTGGGCCTCTATTTCACATTGTATTAGCCCATCTTCCTTCCACATCGTAATCATATTGTTGACGTTACGATATCTCTTATACTTGACTGAAACGTAGTGATTATTTACTCTGTGTACTTGACAGTACTTGTCGCAACGTCAACTTTTACTGACAAGTAAATAATCTAAGATAATAAAAGTCCTGGTCATAACAAAATATTAAAACAACCTAACCTAACCGAGTTAAAAAACCCGCGACAAAATCGGGTCTATTTCAAAGCTCATAAATATTTAATAAAGAATAAAGAATAAAAAATGATTATTGCCTGGCCACCGATTCGTAACATTAAAAGTTAGTAAAAAAAAAGAAAAAACAGCTTATCCTAATGTTAGCTCTTAAAGCTAGCTACAAAAAACGAACAAAAAATTATCTACGAAAAACTAACAAGAAACATAAAAAATAAAAAAACAAAAACATACATGAAACGCAGTGCATAGGCAAAAGGTACCAGTCTCAGCTTTAGCTGGATGAGCCCCAGCGCTGATTTTCAGACTGACCCTCTTTTCTTACTACTACTACAGGTCGGAAGTATTTAAAGTAAAAAGATCTTTACATGTCGGCGCGACGCTGTGTTCAAGCGTGCGTGCGTGCGCGCGCGCGCGCGCGCGCGTGTGTGTGTGTGTGTGTGTGTGTGTGTGTGTGTGTGTGTGTGTGTGTGTGAGTGTGTGTGTGTGTGTGTGTGTGTGTGTGTGAGTGTGTGTGTGTGTGCGTGTGTGTGTGCGTGTGTGTGTACTCTAGTTCTATTAGTTAGGGTGGTGGTTTCTCTTTTGCAGTTCGAGTAGATTTGCTTTCAGGACATTTTTAAATTTCAACAATGACATTGGATTTCTCAATGGTGGCGGTAAGTCGTTCCATATTTTTGCTAATGGATTTATCTTATCTTATCTTATCTAACAAATAAGAACTAAATCATCGGTCCATCCATTTAGGAGGTACGATGACACGAATACACAGATACACAAATCAAACTTATACCTTTTTTTACGTCGGCGGTTAATTACACTAGCACGCTGTCCTAAACTAAAAGCATTAAGTTAAAATGGCGGTTGGCAATAATTTGGTAGGCATTATTTAATTAACAGTGTGTATTGACAAAGGCTCAGCTACAGGGTGTGCGCAATTAACGGCTGAAGGCAAATTAAAACGATAAATCGACGGCAGGCCGGCCCATCCTGTATTAGAAGTCGCAACGGTAAAATGCTGCCGCTATCGATTATATATATACAAATTATAATGTGGAAATAAACGGAACTCCTATTTATTTCCACATTATGACACCTTTTTATGGAATTTAATGCAACAAGGAATTAGGACAAAAAGTCCGTGTTCATTTATTGTTTAACTAGCTTTTGCCCGCGACTTCGTCCGCGTAGAAGTCGTTTATCACTGCTCTCTTGGGAACTGTTCAATTTTCTGAGATAAAAAGTAGCCTATGTCCTTCCTCGAAACTCAGGCTATATCCATACTAAATTTCATCGAAATCGGTTCAGCGAATTAGCAGGGAAAGCTTTACAGACAGACAGACGCAAAAGTATGTCTACTTTCGTGTTTATATAATATCAAGTATAGCAACCCGCCCTCGCTTAGCTTCGGTTACAAGTTAAAATATAGCCTATGTCCACCCTGAAACCTCATTATGAATATCACTGAAAGAATTTTAGAAATCGGATGGGTAGTTTCGGAGATAACCCCTACATCCAAACTTATTAAGTACCTCTTTCTCCTCTTCTTAAGTAAGTCGTTTATCGTTTTTACCCTGGACACTAGCAAATTGTCTAGGATAAAAAAAGGTGCCAACCCAGGATAACAACTACCTGTGTGACAATTTCATCCGAATCCTTTCAACTATTTAGGCGTAACTGAAAAAACATCCCAACATCCATACAAACTTTATTTAGCGTCGTCGCTGGGGTCGCAACCGATTTTTCATCGAATTTCTATACAAAAACAAAAAAACGGTCTATAGCTGGGGTTAGAACCGGCAGTCTTTGCGTAGTAGGCCAACGCTCTAACCATCAGCCTATTCAGACGGAAGCAGCCGCCCCGTAATTACGAACCGTTGCGCGAGAATTCTTTTTGCGTGAAAACACGGGGAAAACGAATTTTCCCAGACATGAGAACTCGCTAGATCGAATTTTCGCCCCCGTAAACCCCCATGCCGCAAACTTTATCAAACTCGTTGGAGCTGTTTTCGAGAACGTGAACTGAGTACAAATATATATATATATATATATATATATATATATATATATATATATATACTACGCAATCTTTGTTAAAAAGTACAGATAAAGTTTTCATTATCGTGCGTATCATGCATGATGGGATAGAAACAAATTTAAACCATACGATTTTTTTTACCCTTTTCACCTTGCCTAGGGGTATAAATTGAAATTGAAATTATTTATTTTGCGAGAACATACAAAGGTGTTATTAAAGGTATATGCTCGGCCAGAATTTCCAAAAACGCGAAAACTCATATTTTATATAATAAGTAGTCTAGAAACGTATTTCCAAAATAACCAAACTCTAACAAATCTACACCCTCAATTTTACCCCCTTACGGTAGTATTTCCAACATCATCGAACGTAATACTTTTAGTTTGTAAGCAGTAGCCAAAATAAATTTTCACGTTCCTAACTTCAAAATTGACCAAATATTACCCCCATTTCATCCCCTTAGGGGTAGTTATCCAAAATCACCGAAAATTGTATTACTTTATTTGTTAACAGTAGCCTATATACCTATTTCCACGTTTCTAACTTCAAAACTAAAATAGTGTTTTTTATTTATTAACAGTAAGTAGCCTATATACCTATTTCCACGTTTCTAAATTCAAAAATGAACAAACGCCCATACAAACTTTCACCCTTCCCGTTTCTCCCCCTTAGGTGTAATTTTTCCAAATTCACCTAAAGTGGTATTTTTTATTTGTTCATTTAGCATATACACAAATTTCCATGTTTCTAACTTCAAAAAGGGCCAAACCTCCTTCCCATACAAACTTTAACCCCCCATTTCATCTTCTTAGGGGTAGTTATTCAAAATCACCGAAAATAGTATTTTTATTTATTAACAGTAGCCTATATACATATTTCCACGTTTCTAACTTCAAAAATGACCAAACTGCCATGCAAACTACCACCCCCCATTTAATTTCCTTGTTGTTTTAAAACTTCAAAATTGACCAAACTCCTATACACACTTTCATCTCCCCTTTTCATCCCCATACGGGTAGTTTTTTCAAAATCGCCTTAAGTAGTATTTTTTATTTGTTAACAGTATTCTTTATAGCAATTTTCAAGTTTCGAACTTCAAAAAGGACCAACCACCACTCCAAAAGGAACTACCACCCCCCCATTTCATTCCTTTAGGGGTAGTTTTTCCAAAATTGCCGGTAGACATTTTATTATTTGTAAACAGTAGCCTATAAACCAATTTTCACGTTCCTAACTTCAAAAATGTCCAAACCCCTATACAAACTTTAACCCCCCATTTTAACCCCTTAGGGGTAGTTTATCTAAAATCGCTGAAGGTAGTATTTTTCATTTGTAAATAGTAGCCTTTATACCAATTTCCACGTTTCTATCTTCAAAAATGGATGACTTTCATACAAACTTCCAACCCCCTTTTTACCCCCTTAGGGGATGAATTTTGAAAAATCCTTTCTTAGTGCACCCCTAGACCTCATAAGGAACTTACGTGCCAAATTTGGAATCTCTAGGCCCAGCGGTTTGGGCTGTGCGTTGATATGTCAGTCAGTCAGTCAGTCAGTCAGTTTCTTCTTTTATATATTTAGATTTAACTTTTTCACACGTCAGATCAAATCGATGGATTTTGGATTGACATGATGTTTCACATACGCGTATGGCTCCTTTGGCTGACCTGGCTCCTTCGGTCATTTTCTTTTTGACATTTTCGACCTACTCAGAAAATGACTTACCTAGAACATAACCTACTCAGAAAATCTCTTAAAAAGAAAATGACCTAGGTCGAAAATGTCTTAAAATAAAAAATTACCTAAGTCCGCCAAAGGGTATGGTTTGGTTAAAAAGAGTTGGTGGCTGGCTATGATACCTATACAATTACTAAAGATGCGTTACACCCCTTCCAAGCGTAGTCATGCACTAAGAAGGTATTTACCGTCTTTAGCTTTAGTGCCAACCGATCACTCGTGACGAACGCACGCGTCCCTTCTCACAAAAAAAACCAAATGAGTCGTTAAACACGGCGTCCTATGTACGAGTACTTATAAAAGATGAGGAAATTACGCAGCTACGACAAGGAACAACTATCAAGTGTCATTCGTAAATACTGAAGCCATATTTTAAGGCAGTGTATGAGTGTAACGCTTCTTGAGATAGTAATTCATAGGTGACAGGTGGAACCACAATAGCGTGTTAACATTCCATTGTTCCGGCATGGTGATGTACAAGAGAGGACAATAGAGAGATCTCTCTTCAGGCGGGGGTTGTGCCTGGGGACCAAAGTCCTTTAGGATGAAGTTGGAAGTTGTATAAATGCAACTTGACTGTGGAAACTTCGATATCGGGATACAGCGCACTGTTAGATTTAGTTGCACCGTCTGACGCTGGAGGCGCTGCCTGTAGTTGGTTGTCTTCTACTTGTTACTTGTAGTGGCTAGATGTCGCTAGTGTCGCTACAGGGATTAGAGAATGACTACTTAGTCCTCAGTGTGTCAGGGTTGGCAATATTTCAGTTTAAGGATTGCAGTCTTGCGGTTGTAGTCTTAACATCAGGTGGCCAGTGTCCGTTGGCTTCTCTATGCCGAAAAAAATAATAATCAAGTTTCTGTTAAAAAATAATTTTTGGGACATACTTATCTTGCAGACTGTACTTTTTATGCATAGTCATTATCAAGACAAATCCAACGAGGTCAAACATCTGGCTGGGCTATGTTGTTTCATTGCTGAGTTCCTATGGCCACCTTCCAACTGCATCATCAGATTTGCTCCATGGTAGCATATAATTGCATTGTCACCAGGTATACCAATTTTCAGCTCAATCGGACACCGGGAAGTGGGTCAAAATTCAGTTGCAAGATTTGACTTAAACGTACAAACATTGCAAGTTAAATAAAAGCTCGTCGGCGCCATTTTATACGCCACATTACCCGTCCACCATTTTGTTTAGCAGTTGCCGTTTAAAAACGTCCCGGGCACAGGGCCGGACTCGGCGCTGATTTATACTCCCGCCCACCGGTGACTTATGACGGATAATTTATTTTTAGTATTTCATTTCATTGTTCGTGTGTGATTGGGGAATAAAGGGGAAGTTTGGTTGATTGCACGCTTTGTTTATTTTAGGGTTTCGAAACCGCATGGGACTGTTTTAAATGTATGAAGTGCCAGCCGCATTCAGAGAATTCAATTAACTTTTAAGTTTGATTAAAGTTGCTGCTGTCATTTTCTTTGCTATAGCAATAGAATAAGACGCAGCCACTTTAATCAAACTTTAAAAAAAATTGGTATTTCTGAGTGCGGCACACACTGTTTAATTGAAGACTTAGTAGATGGTCAGGTAAACATTATATGCTATAACTGACAAAGCGTATATCTGGCCGAAATACGTTCATTGCTGGACATATTTAGGTCTTCCCCAAGGATCTCCTCGGTTTTGTGCTATGATGATTTTGGCCATACTTTGATGACAGAAGCGTTGTAGTAGTGGTAGGACCTTGCGGAGGTTTTACCCGGCTTGCTACCATCTTACCCACTAATCTGCCTTCAAGCAGCAGTGTTCATGTTGTTGTGTTCCGGTGTGGGGGTAAGAAAGAAGGTAATCTGATTAATACTATATTAATCTTATTATATTAATCCCCAGGGTTGGCAACGAATTTACAATCTTAGTATTTGGGCCTCAGAGCCCATTTACCTAATGCCCTGTGTGCTCGTTTGCCTTCTTTGGATTTATAGCTCCGTTTTGTCGAAAAAAAGACAAACAATGAAACAAACGTACTTTCCCATTCATTACTCGCGTATATTTGGAGCGTTCTCCCAACACGAACGCCACAGAACACACGATAAGTCAAAATGCGTGGTAACGCCGTTTGGCCGCAGCGACCGCATGCTGGCGCATTAAAATCGCATTACGCTCCGATACTTTATATCGATGCTCGCAAATGCACTTGCAGTACAATGCGGACCCGGCCCACTGCATAAATACAATCACCCAAATCGAAACGGACTTTACGACCACTGGCACATATGCTGTTCCTAACGTTGCGCATAATACAAATAAGATAGAAACAATATTCAGAAAAGCGTAAACGCCAACTGCTTTACTATCCTATTATTTGGACGGCCGTAAATATGCCCATTTGTTCAGAAACACAGCTCAATTACGTCGCCGGTCCGAATTGCGTTAATTCAGATTTAAAGTGACTTAATAAAAGTGCGGTTGGAAATACAGAATGGTGATTATGATCTCATTTCATATATTTTCGTTTAAAATTGGTGGACAGTTACTAGGCAATTTAAGAAAGACTTCAAAAATATATCTTTCGTGGTAGAAATTTGTTTTCGTTTCTGGTAAAAACAGGAGTAGTAAGTCAATTTTATTTATATAGTTATGAGGGCCTTTAAGAAAAGAGCGTTCATCTCCCTATAAGGCCGGCAACGGACCGACAACTTCTTGACTTGTCGGTGTTCCTGGGCGGTGGTGATTACTCCCCATCTGGTAACCCGCATGCTCGTTTGCCTCCCTCTCTTATAAAAAAAAATCGTAAAAAATATAATTTAAACTAACTTCCTTCATAATTAAAATTATAAATATAAATTAGAAATAAATATATTCTTTCATAAATAAAAAGTTAAATTTGAAGTAAATTAAATTTGTTTAAATTGAAGACCGGATTGAACACTTGTAGTTTAGATAATTTAGTTTTAGAAAAGTTCAGTTAATGCGACAATATATAATTAATGCTATTATAATGTTTTGTAGTTTAAGTGTATTTAAGCATTTTTCAACTAAAACAGAATCTGAGTAGATTAAAATAGATCACCAACCATACATGTGTACATGTACCTCTTTATTTTACCTTTCATTAATTAACATCATACATCCCAAACAAATCGTCACTAAAAGCGTTTGATTTTAAACCTTTTCATCGTTTCGTGTCAAACAATACAATAATCATTGATTTTTTATACGAATAATGAATAATACAGTCAGGCAGAATATCCGAAAAATAAACCAAGGTACAGTGTACATGAATTATTCATCTGACAAACGAGGAATCAAAGGTTGCGAATATTTTAACTTGTTATACCTGACGAGTCCGGCCCTGTGCTGATTTAATTGACAAATACAAACAGCGTTTCGATTTGTTTTATAAGTTTATAACGATGATAATTTGTGTATTCTATCGGCAAATAATTGGCTAAACATTGAATTATTATGCGACGGCTCTAGAGTAGAGCGGCTGACACATCTTGTATTTTCTCGCTTGTTGCTCAGTGCGTCTCTACCGTTACAGAATAGTTGGAGAGAGCAAGCGACAAAATAAGTCACTGACAACTTGTGCTACGTCACGTTGTACGACTGCGCCGGCTCGCCGGGGACCACCTCAGTATTGGTTATTAACGGCCGCACTCAGAGACGTCAATTAATTTAAAGTTTGATTAAAAGTAAAAAAAAAACCGCGGTAGCCTAATGGTTTGACCTGCCGACGCTTAAGCAGAGGGTCGTGGGTTCGAACGGGCTCGCACCTCTAAGTTTTTCGGAATTTTTGTGCGAAATATAATTTGTAAAATTTACCATGAGCTTTCGGTGAAGGAAAACATCGTGAGGAAACCTGCACACACTTGCAAAGCCATTTGACGGCGTGTACGAAGTTCCCAATCCGCACTGGGCCCGCGTGGGAACTATAGCCCAAACCCTCTCGTTGTGACTGGAGGCCTGTGCCCAGCAGTGGGACGTATATAGGCTGGATTATTATTATTTTTTATTATTTGATTAAAGTTGCTGCGTCTTATTCTATTGATATAGCAAAGAAAGGGACAGCAGCAACTTTAATCAAACTTTTAAAATTTATTTGACGTTTCTCTGAGTGCGGCCGTTACCCATTTAACCATCCTCTTTGGGAAGCGCTGGTAGATTTTGACGTGTAAAAGTGCTCGTGCGACCTACTTGCTCCATAAATATCTTTATACCTTTTTTATCTTAATTTAGTTAATTAAGTTTTTTATTTCAAATTCACTTTACATGTAATTTTTTCTCTCATCTTGAATTAACCAAAATTATGTGATGATCTCTTTTATAGTTCTGTAGAAACATTTACAGATAGTGTCGTAACTCTTAAATCCCCGGCAAATTTGCACCTATTATTGTCGAAGCGGGATTTAGGCGAATCCCGGGCTTTACGAGGCGTATAATTCCCGTGTTTATTGTCACCTGTGAAATAGAACGATGTTATTGTTAATTAGAAATTAACACAGCTGGAATATTTGTTCATGAGTCATAGATATTTTCTATTTATTTAAATATATGCCTTGAGCTTAGTTTGATAATAGGTCAATTTGTGTGAGATTGTCCCGTGATATTTATATATAAGGAAAAAAATATTGATAATAATAATACCTAGTCACAGATGTGTATAACAAGCCATTATGTAATGACTCACGGAAATTTCTTAAAACTTTAATAACTAATATTGTGTGACGCCTTGGTTTAATCCTACGGTTTTATTTTTGACAGAGAACTAGAAAACTAGATCGAGAATACTTCTAAATTCAACACTTTCAATTAAAATTTAATACATCATTAAACTTGCAGTTACTCATACGGAGGCAAACGTAGGCGTCAAATGCATTGGAGAGAACTCATAATTAGTAGAACTAAGTTTTGATTACTGTTCGCCCCAACTTGGACGAGGTACGAATTTATTTACAACTTAATTTACGAGAGTTTATTGAAAGTGTATTTACTTTTGGAGTTTTTATTATTTTGTTTGTTTGTAATAATGCCTCCTGTTACAAATACGTAGTATCTTCATCATTAGCTTAATTTGTTTTGAATAATCTGGTTTTTGATACATCGATTGTTTATTTTTTTTTTATAAAATGCTAAAAAATACAAGTACTTAATACAGTCTTGAAAACGTAGAACAAAGCCCTATACATATTAGTTTTGCATCAGACAATTATAACACGCCTAGGGTCGTCAAAATCAAAGTTTTTTTCTGCAGTTTTAAAATGTTGATAATTTATTATTATTATTAAAGGTAACTTCATCAACGTAATTATGTGTCTTCATGTAGAAATTTACCTCGCTCTCGGCTCGACTTCCTTTACAAATTCTGTAGTTGTTGCTACCTATTCAGTTATTACTGAATAGGTAGCAAAAAATATTAATTAATTAAAAAATATATAAACTATCTCACCTGTACGGTGATAGCTTCATGAGTTACCGACTAAAGTTTCATAGAAAATGTCATTTCGCAGGAAGCTTTTTGCCGAAGTCTTGTTATTTTCTGAACCGTTAATATTAATCATGTAGGTTAGGTTAGAACTGTGAGTACAAGCAAATGTTAACTCTCGCAGTGAGAATGCCTATCAATTAAATGAAAATTCTATAATTTGATACATTCTATGAAATGAGTGAGATATGTATAACAACAGTACCTACTGTTGTACTTCTTGTAAAATCACTGATATTTTAAGCATATTTGCCATTAAGTATAACCCCTCATAGTGCTTTCACGTCTTGCGATAGCCGCAAGACGTGTAAGCACCATTTTTAAAAAGCAAATAAGTATAAAAAAACAGGTGGCCATGGAAAACGCTCAAACAGCCGCAGCGGGCGCGTAAATAAAAAAACAAAGCACCGCGAGTAAATTGCAATATAAATTAGCTAAAGAATCTGTAATACGCAAGCCGCAGACATAACGGGCTGAGATACAGTAGGCCAAGAGAAAATACAATGTTGTTTCTTAATAACTTTTTGAAGAATGGATTTTGAGTTTCAGGATATAAAATGCTATGGTAGTCGACACGTGCTTCTTTCTTAGGTTCCTAGTTTACCTACCTAGGGTACCAAGTTTTAGGCGATTGAGGGCGTGTCAGTTCCGATTTAAATTTAAAAACATTCCTAGGGAGTTTCTCTGGCACTCCCTATTTTTAGGGTTCCGTACCCGAAGGGTGCCTAACGGGACCCTATTACTAAGCCTACGCTGTCCGTCCGTCCGTCCGTCCGTCTGTCATAACTGTAAAGAGCTGTATCTTTTGAACCGTAAAAGATAGCCCGTTGATGTTTTTTGCAGAATATGTGAATTAACGGCATATTCCCTAACAAATAATAAAAAAGTTAAAAAGTAAAATAATAAGGGGCGTCCTCATACAACAAACGTTTTTTTGTACGCGAGTTCGAGTCACACTCGAGTGGTTTTTTTAAGGCATGGCGAAATCAACCCTGAGGGCTGCCGAGGTACAAAAGTAATTAAAATTATTTTTAATGTAGGTACCTCTGCTCATTATCTGTTAACTAAGTGGTTGAGTGGCAGAGAATGTATTTGTATTAGTATATTCTGTAAAGAAGTTAAAATCAATAAATAAATATATCGAAATGTTTATCGAAAAGCGCAAAATGATTTTCCGTATTGCCTAAGATTTTCGAATGTTACTCACGGTTTATCGACTAATACCAGCACTTGCCATCAAAGTTTAAAATGCTTTTAATAAATTGTCCCTACTGTATATTTCTTTATTTCGCCAGTGTTCTAGACGCCAAGCGAAAGTAGTCCATTTATCACAATCAACCTCACGGAGACTGCAAAAAAAACCCGCGAACGGCGCCTTTTCAAACAAACCGTATATAGCACTTGTTTCACTTTTTCGTGTTCTAAAAAACTGTCATTAGTACGTAGTTCATTTGACGCGCATGTAAAGGATTTTTCCGTTATTCGGTATGTATCAAAGCTTTGATAGTCGCGAAGAGAGATGGCAGTCAAAGGAATGCATTACTTTGATAAATAAAACCAGTCATGTGCGAGTCGGATTCGCGAACCGAGCGTTCTGTACTTATCAAAATTGATTTTTATTACGTAAAAACGTCCATTGTCACTGGAGCATTTTTTATCATTCTTTAAAAAACTGTGCTACGTCTACAAATTTATAAACACAATTTTCATTTCCCTAAAACTTACCTACTTTTGTTTTGTTTTAAAATTTTCAGAATCCTCAAATTGCTTTATGATCGGTTAGGCTAGGCTTGTGACTACAATAAAATACAAACTGCTGCGGCAGGAAATACTTCTTTGGCACCTAAATGAAAAGTTTTGGAAAATGTACATTCGACCAAATAGACTTCGCTCGAACGGCGCCCTTCAGTTTCGTTTTGATTATAGAAACGTACCCCGGGCGATTTCGAGCAGATCTCGAAACCTGAGACCTCACCTGACAGGTACGATACGAGCAAGTACAATTTGTCAGCAGTGTTTAAAACACGGCGGGAATCTGTAGCAGCTGCTAACGCTCGGATACGCCAGATATTTGGAACAGAGGAGCCATTGGTATAGTCAACGTTAAAAGCAGATACTCACTTTTGTACTTTATCGTATTAACATATTTGGCAATCTTGTTTGACATTGCTAACGTGGCCGTATAGCGACAAGGTACAAAAGTCTACTTTTGATGTTGACTGTACGATGCGGTATTGCGATTGGCAATTTGTTTGGCTTGGAGTTTGTTTGGCTCATGCTTGAAGGGATGATGACTGGGCAAAGAAAACGAAATTCTAGTCCGTCAGTTAGATTAGGTATTGATAAAAATATTGGACACGTATTTTTTCTTTTATCAATCAAACAAAAAATTACAAAGATAAAGCGCGTCAAAGGCTCTTGACGTAACATCTGTGTAAAAATTGTATTGTATTGTATTGTATTGTATATTTTATACTCGTAAAGTCAGCTCCATTAAAAAAAATGTAAATAGCACAATTGTTCAATAATTTGCTCTGAACGTTTGCAGCGCCCGTCGCACATCGATTTATTTCTAATTATATCTAATTATTTTATTTTTACGGTAATTACCGTGGCACCTAATTGTTAAATAAATTTAAAAAACATGACATGGAACCAAAATAGAGAATGTGTGTGGCTATATATAAGCATTAAAATTTTCTTTAGTTGTCCATATCGCCAATTATTAAGGTGAAACGGTAATTAGAAACGCACGGGCGGTTGAAACGCCCAGAGAATGACCGTGTTATACCCATAAACACCTCATAAATTAAAACAAATAATACGTGTACGATAAATCCGAGTTAGCACCGCAATAGTGGCAGTAGTGGCGTGCGGCGCGCGAGCAGGCCGTAAACCGCGGAGTTAGTGAAATGAAAATCATAAGCAAGCACTAAACGAAGTGAACCCGCTATTGTTATGGCGTAAACGCACACATTCCTAGAACCGTTTTAGTTAATTGGCCTTGGAATAGTCTGTTATATGGTCTATTAAAGAAATGAGGCTAGAGAAGTTATGAAAATGAAAAATGAAAATCTTTATTCTGTAAATACTTAGGCTGTGTAGGCACCAGGGACCGGCACCGTTTACCATTAGGGGTTTTTGATAGGGTATTTGATAGACTTGTTTTTACAAACCCCAAGGATGCGCTAATTAAGCCTATCGTCGACTTAGTCCAAACCAAACCAAACGATACAGTTAATTCGACTAAGCGCTAACCCAATCCCAATACCCTACTTATCACCTGTTACCCTTTTTTAACTTAATCGTACGGTTTTAATCTCTACGCGCAAGTGTTTCGCCTTATTATTGCTTTACCTAACAATTGAATGGGTAGCTAACAAATGAACGGCTAGATAGAGATAATCCGAACGAAAAAAAAAGAGAGAGGCGATCAAACCTCATTACCCAGCTGACGCTGTGTGCTTAAATATTAAACTACTGAAACCCTAATGAACTTGGTCATAGAGGTTCCCCTAACGTTAAGGTAACATAATCATAGACTAACCATATCGATTGGATAACTAAATGATAGGTTACCATATCGATAGGGTTAATCAAATGAAGGGGTTATCCGGTCGCTGATAGGCACTTTCACATGTCTGAGTCTACAAGCGCTTTCCAAGAGGAGGCCACTGTTGGGGAGAAGCGTAAGAAGCTCAACAGAGAACAATCTGTGATCTAAGTATGGTGTTTAAAGCAGCTTTCGCCGTGTCGTATGTTTATTGATCAGGCTGCCCACTGCCCACGCCCGGTTTGCCTCCGGATTAGGTTTTATTACAATACGATTTGTTTATAAAAAGGGCGTAATTTTTATAGAACGTTATACATTGGTAATCATTATCCCTAATTCATAAACGCAGCTATTTAATTTAGTTAAAGCTTGCACGCCAATGCTGTTTGTATGCCAATGTAATGCTATGTTTATAATCGTATCACTAACGAATCCTGCCAACTGACGTAGTCTTTACTTTTACACGTGTCCGAGCCCGTACGATTAGATACCCAATCGCATATTCTCGTATATACAGGGAAGGACATGTGTAATCGAGCCGTAACATCGATTCATTGATAGCCCGGCCGTAGTAGGCCTACTCGTATATTCAATAAAAGTTACAATACCTTTCAAGGCCCGAAAAGGCTTACGTCGAAAATAAATTCATTACATTTTCGATCATAAAGCGGCTGGATCAAATATGATAATAGATTCGCGTCAGTTGAGATCCCGTAAAGCGGCTAGAGTTTTGTCGCAATGAAATAAAAGAAACTTCGGCCGAATTGGATCCGCCCACATACTTCCTGATAACTATATTTTTTCATATTTCCGGAGTTTCGCCCAAGGTCTGTTAACTTTTCCGCATATCTTTGGTAAAGTTGAAGATATTATGTTATATCTCAGTTCTTTTACTTTAAAGGTTACGGTTTTAGCTTTATAAATATTTTGTTTTTGATAATCAAAATTATGTTTGACACCAAATTCTGTCAGAGGTTTTTAAAATGTCTAATTTACAGTCCTTAATACTTAAGTCCTTCGGCTGACATGATGATGATTAGTTAGATCGGGATCCCCTTTGTTTTACCGACAAACTTTTCATCGAATTTGATGACACAACCGAATTACTTAAGTAATTACAATAAGGTATAATTATACCTTATTGTACTTATTCAGGTTACCGTTGATTACGTAGACTAAGTTAGGTTAGACTTGTCTTGTGGCCACCAAAAAATTATAACTCCATGTGGAAATGCCTGTCGATGAAATGAAAATTCGGCGAAGTAATACGTTCTATGAAATGAGTTTAGATGATTCAAGGGTAAACCAGTTAGATCATACATTATAATATAGGATTTTTACCTTTTGAGTATCTTGCGGCGATTCTTCTCAGCAGTGGTCTCCTCTTGGGAAGCGCTGGTAGATTTTGACGTGTAGAAGTGCCCGTGCGACCTACTTACTGAATAAAGTTTATGATTCTTTTATTTTTTTTAAACTAAAATTCTTTAATTGCGTATAAGGACACGTCAAATTCCTTTTCTATAAGATATTTTATTATAAAAACTAAACCTTACTCGGGCCACTGCGTTACCGTTGTGGTAAACCCACGGTAAAACAGATACCCATAAAACCTAGAGTTTAGTATAAAACTGGGTAAATTTGTGTGTTGCTAATATTTATTTTTCAGTAGGGTTTTATTCCAGCAAAACAACATTTCTGTTACAAGTCCTTTACCTTTTATATTTTCTTGCGCTATCGCTGCCGTATTTCACGCAGGCGATAAACAAATAAAAATCGTAAAAACACTCGGACGCCGACGCGGACGGTGTATCGCTTAATTTATTGAATTGCAGATAGCCCTCTTAACGGATGGTGCAGCCGGCTTAAAAACAGTACGGTATAGCTGTTTCAGTGGACTGTCATCATCATCACATCAGCCGGAAGACATCCAGTGCAAGGATAGTCACGACGGTTTTGGTTTCGTGCTACTTGCATCCATCACTTTCCCGCGATCTCAGATCTTTGGTCCAACATGTGGGAGGCTGACACTTCACTTTCCGCTAGGCGGTCGCCACTATAGAACCTTTCCACCCCACGGCCATCAGTTCTTCGAGCCACAAGCCCCGCCTATTGTCACTTGGTTTGCAACACATTGAGCTATACCGGTAAATTTTCTTCTGCGGATCTGCTCATCTCTGTTTCAATTTGGCAGAGAAACTCCGAGCATAGCCCTTTCCTTCACCAATCGTAACGATGATAAAATTCACCTTGTTAAGGCTGACTGAACCTATTGACATAAGAAAATCGTGTCAAAATAAAAGGCTGAATTCACTATTATTTATTTATTTCGAGTTTATTGCACAATACACAAAGTAAGTACTAATTGCGGACTGCCTGCTTTATACTTAAAGATTAATGGATATTGACCTTTTTTACGTCGCTTCTAACTCTAGGCAGTTAGCACTACTTGCCCGCGACTTGATTCTCACTTAGTTATCCCTCTCTAAACAATCTATAACGAAAGAGACGCACTAAAAGACAAGGGAGAAAATACCTAAGTTAGTTGTAGTGTCAGACAAACGTACTGTTCCTTCGTTACTGTGGAGCAGTAATGCCTTATTTAACGCAAGGGATTCAGATGAAAGGCTCCGCGATTACTGGACCAGGTGCTAACGGGCATCTTTCGCCGGCCGAGTGAGTTACTAAGCGAATTACTCGACGGCTTGACACGAGGAAACGTTATAAAAAAAAATCAGGCAACGATAAAGATACATATGTATAGTGAAATACAAACTTACATATAGAGCACATCCAGGATTGAAACATATATTCGCGCTCATCACATAAATATTTGATCTTACCGAGGAGCGAACCCGGGATCGATAGCTTCGTAGGAAGGGTCACTATCAACTAGGTCAACCGCGTCGTCAAATAACCATATTATAATATTATCAATCAGAACTTAAATAAATTCGTAAGCTTACCAAAAATATATAATAATGATTTTATTAACTTTCTTTTTACACAACTACGTCGAAGCAAAGGAAGGGTAATGATTTTGACACCCTATGTATGTATGTATGTATATAAACATGTTCCACTCTAGCGTCGTTCCTAATGAAACGATTTTGATAAATGAGATGTCTATCGATTCGTCTTTATCGTGCGATGGTTGTCGGCTATTATTTTTAAATTATAAATTAAACATGACGGCCGGTTATAAAAAAAATTGCAGTCGGGTTTTAGTTTTTTTATACTTATGTATACTAATTTTCTTAACGCCGACCTTCGTTATTTTCTGATTGGCCTTCTGGTAAACTGGTAGAGAATGCCATTGGCCCATTAAGTTCGCCATTTATACTTTATGTTAGTAATGCAAATAATTTTAAATAAAATAACAATAAAGGAAAAGCCTTGCAAGTATTAGTCCATAATAGCCAGCCCATCTGCTTCTTGCTCTAAAAACTTCACGCCGTAAAGTGCAGCATAACTTGCCGGAAACAGTTAATTTAATACTTTCCGCCATTTTTCCGAGATAAAGTTTAATATTCTCTGCCGAAGTGCTTGCGGCTCGAACTGCCGAGCAACATTAGTTACTAAGTAAAACACTGACTTAGTAATAAGTTAAGCACTGTATTCATAATATTTGTTGTTTGTTAAACATTAAGAATTTATTCGATGCCTTAATGTACACCACAACCCGTAAACTTGCGACTCCTCACTGTAAAAAAATGGTGGCTTCTTACATAGTTGTGATTATTGTGTCTGCATAAAAGTTGTTTTTATCGTCTTTCCCTCGGGTGGTGTCAAATTTTCTGGAAAAAAAAGCATCCATCGTCATCATCCTCCTAGCGCTTTTTCCCGTTCTTCGTCGGGGTACGCTTGACCATGATCCAGATTCGGCCAGTCTGGTTATTACAGTGGAGCGACTGCCATCTGACTGTAACCCTTGTGACAGGGGAACCACACCAATTGAATCATGGTTACACATTTTGCTTATAAGGACTATCTGTGGGCCAAATCTTAACTCCACACAAGACTAGACATTAATACACGTGAATCAACCAAGTAATATGTAAGGTAAATCACGAATGAACTCAGCTCTTTTCAGTTAGGAAATTTGGTTCAATATTGACTGACAAAATGTAAACTAAATAAACAAACTGACTGAAAAATATACAAACATCATAAATAAAAGATCACAAGAATTACGACGGCGATTGTCTTTTGCAATTATCTTGTTCAAGGACTCATAATATTGGTAATATAATATTCTGGTTTATCCTTATTTATAAACAAATATGACAGTAACTTATAGCGGTCAATATTTCAAAAATATACTATTTACCTCACCGGCTCGGAAAAGACTTCTTTGTTGCTCAATATCTGCGTGCAAAAGTCTAGCTAGCGGAGAAAGTAATGATGTAGATATGCTGCGCGGAGGGCGGCACTGTGCAAACACGAAAACTGATGTGACTCATCAAATTTTCTAGCACCTAGTGTTTTCCTCGCTACGGTGAAACATTTTTGCGTCTCGTGCCTTTGAATCCCTACGCTCAGGAACCTATTTTTTAACCACGAACGTAGAGGAATTTTAGGATCCTTCGCTTACTCTGGATTCAATACTAGCACTCGCGCCAAACATCAACTTTGCAGCTTCGCATAACAAATACCAATTTTCGCACTAGTGCAGAATTACCCATGTAAAGTAATACTTTATCAGCGCGCTGAAAATTAAAGGAACCTCGTTGTTCTATTTCTTTTGATATTTTACCCCTTACCACAGTAGGTACTATAGCAGCACTAGGGTGTCCATGATCCGCTCACATCTGACACGCGGCCGCTACAGTATTAATAGACTCTCGCGTGCACTCGCTACGCAAATCCGTATTATTTACCTCCCGCCGCCCTAGGGTAGGGTAACCATGATTTATAGTACAAAACAGGACTTTTTCTTACGTAAGCAACAGTGTTGTTTATATATCCTGAGGCTAGGGACTCGTTTGCGTAGATTTCCTTTATCAGAAGGAACTATCAGAAGTTTTAGGATCAATAAGTATTCATGTAACGTCCTAATCTTGTAGCCTATTTGTTTCCGTTAAATCCGTTCAGTTGTTCATGCGTGATCGAGGAACAAACATTCATCTTTGAAAATATGTTTATAAACTAATTTATTTTAGTTTTTAACAATATATTGTTATATAACATTAAATAATGTAGATAAAGTCTCATAATGAAGAGTGGTGCCTTTTTTACGGGTATTTAATACTTAAAAATAGGTGCCAAAAACTGTAAAGTAGCTTTACTAAGATACAGAATAAATTTATTTTCAATTTTCAACTAGTCGTGTAATAAAAGTTAGGCTAAGGTATTTTAACAAAATGAAGACACTAATACGATGTAGCCTAACAAATAAGTGTGATAAATGATAGGTAGGTATTATATTATTATATATATTATATTTTTTTTTCTAACATAGCAATTAATACAACTAAATGTCTTCAATCATCCGCGATTGACGCTCAATCTTTACTTTGTAATAATGTCAGTAAATGTAATATAAACTTTGAATTTAGTCAAGTAGATTCTGTTGCTATTGTAAAGGCATTTAAATCTCTCAGTTTAAAAAAAACCGAGGATTTATGGGGAACGTCAGTTAAAGTTATCCATCATATCATAGAGGTAATTGCACCCCACTTAGCATTAATTTACAATAATTGCATATCTGAGGGGGTCTTTCCAAATCTAATGAAATATAGTAAAGTCATACCCCTTTTTAAGTCGGGCGAGAAGAGTGATTTAACGAATTTCCGCCCCATTTCTATACTACCAGTTCTAAGTAAAGTCTTTGAGAAGTTAATGTTGAATGATATGTTAGGTCACTTCAATAGAAATAAACTGCTTAACAGTAATCAGTTCGGCTTCACCAAGGGACGATCCACTACTGATGCAGCATTCTTCTTGACATTGTTATATTTTTATTTAAAAAATGACTAACTGTTGAGTTTCTTGCGGCGCTTCTTCTCAGCAGTGGTCTCCTCTTGGGAAGCGCTGGTAGATTTTGACGTGTAAAAGTGCCCATGCGGCCTACTTACTGAATAAATATCTTTTATCTTTTTTATCTTTTTACTTAGTTTTTATTTTATAAAGTCCAAGACACGCACTAAATTATCTGCCAAAAAGACAGTTTACGCAAGTCGCATAATCTTTAAGGTGGTAGTAAAATTAAACATGTTAGCTTTCTAGATAACAGTTTTACGTCTAGACGTGAATAGACATTTATTTTATAACACTTCGTCGTCGAACTCGCCTTATTTGACTTATTATTTGATTACGTGTTCGGGCAAATAACTGATTAAGTTTATTAAGAGAATACGGTAACAAAACTGACATTTACAAACAAGTTAAAATATTTTTGGTGGGGGACTTGTTATCCCCACCAATAACAAGTTTCCCACCAAAAATATTCTTCCCACCTGCTGTCCCAGTTTTTCCCAACATCATGGACACCATAAAGCATCAGTGGCACATCGAGCGATGCATAGGTATATAAAACATTCAAATGTATGGGAGCCGCGAGCGCTGCGGAAAATGTTTAATCCCCAAGAAATCCTAGAATCCAGGAATCCTTTGAGGAAGGATAGATCTTGTCAACAGTCTTCGGTTGCACAAAGATTGTAGCTTAAGAATTCTTTGCAAGAATAACTCAGAAGTATTTGTAAAAGGTTGAAATAAATAGACGTATTTTAAGCGATGACTGAGAAAGAATATTAATATTTCGGACACTAAACTGCGTGACGACGCTTAGTCTAGTTGGTAGTGACCGTGCCTAGGAAGCTAGCGGTCCCGGGTTCCGTTCCCAGTATGGGCAAGTATTTGTGTGATGAGTGTGAGTATTTGTTCCTGAATCTTGGTTGTTTTCTATGTTTGAGTAAGTAGGTATTTCTCTTCATAAGTACGAGTATGTTTATCGCTGTCTAGTTCTCACAGTACAAGCCCAGATATTTCTTTTGGAGCCTTCCGCTGATTCCCCAACTTAATACACTTTGAAGTCAATTAATCATTTTGCCAAGATCGCGATATCTGGTCATTTTCGTATGCAAATCGTAGCTGGTACTGACCCTGTTACTTGTGTACTTGGAAGTCAATATTCGCCTCTCAGCTTCGCTTGCAGATTGAAACGGCTTTCAATTTACGCGTTCAGCCTAGTTGGTAGTGACCCTGCCTACGAAGCTAGCGGTCCCGGGTTCGAATTCCGAGCGCGAGTATTTGTTCCTGAGTCATGGATGTTTTCCATGTATTTAAGTATGTATTTCTCTATATAAGTATGTTTATCGTTGTCTAGTACCCATAGTACAAGCCTAGAGCTTAGTTTGGGACTAGGTCAATTTGTGTGAGATTGTCCCGTGATATTTATTTATTTATTTATTTATCTTACCAAGCGTCAATTACTTAAATACGACAATTGTAAATTCGTAGAATTTTGAAAACCAATTTTAGCCAAAATTATGCAGAATAACTTCAACAAAGTATAATTGCCCACAAAACACAAAAAAAATCAAGGAGCGATCGATGTACTTACGAATATTTTTACATAAAAAGTGATATATCTCTCTTACGCATGCGTAACAAAAGCTACGAGTATTTCCATTATATATTAAATTCTAAATGTGAAGCCCTCGTTTGCTTTATTAAAAAAAAGATTACAGAATATTATATTATGGGTTATTACAACGTATTCTTATACACAGGAACGTTTTATGGTAAAATGGGGTTACTTTTTAATTTCCAAAATAAAATTCCTATATGTCCTGTATTTATTCACATAATAAAATGTATAAAATATTGTATTGGCGACTACTGATTTGGAGTAACTTAGGAGCAGTTAAGCAGTTAGGAGTGATAGTTCACTAGATAGATACCTAATTCAGGAGAAAAAAAATAACGTAGCTTAAAATCTCGATTCTTAAATTCGGGATACTCTACTGAAGCATATAAAAAATTAAGGATATTTTGGTTTGAAGTTTTATATCCTATTTTTCTTTCTATTTTTTATTTTTTATTTAAATAGCTCATTCATAACTGACACATTTCACAGAATCAATGATTAAAAAATATATAAAAGTCACCCCGTTGTTTTAAAGTCACCCCATTTTACGAGTACACTATGTAGGTACAGTCACGAACGTTAATTTGGGACCCACTTTAGGTTCAAAGTCAATCTGGCTTTCTACAGCAATAAGGTGAAGTTTCGTGTAAGTTACAAATGACTTGGCATCTCTAATGACATTGACAACTTCAAGCAATATTCTTTTTCAAATGGGTCCCAAATTAACGTTTGTGACTGTACAGATGAATAAAGTATGTTTGAGACGAGAGGTACGGGTTGCAAATAGGATTAGCAGTTCCGTTTTAGATATGTATGGTCAGAAGCAAAAAGTATCGATCTTTCCCAGAAAAACCGATAAAAAAAAAAGATAAAAGATGTTTATTCAGTAAGTAGGTCGCAGGGGCACTTTTACGCGCTTCCCAAGAGGAGACCACTGCTGAGAAGAAGCGCCGCAAGAAAGTTAGTAAAAGCACCGATACACAAACACCACAACAATTTAACTTCTGCACAGCTAAAGGTCTTCAGACACCAAGTGACATAAACAGGGAATAGCATAATAAAACGGCGACATTAAAAGCTGATACAATAAACCAAACAGATCCCATACGTTCGTTTACGATTATCAAATAAACTTCATACGAGGGCTTATTGCGTTAACTCCATTCGTGTTGTTTTAAAACTGCACCAGTGGGAATCTCATTACATACTCTTAAAGTGGACATGCGTGCATATCATTGTCCACTTGTGTCATTGCATGATTTTAAATTGGTCTAGTCTATTTTTAAGAGTTCACTGAACGTCACGCGCGGTTACACAAGAAACGGTATCTAGGTTTAGGTTTGTTAATTTGTAATTTTGTACAAAAGTACCTAGGGTACCAGTAATGGACAATGACCAATGATGGATACATGATTCTTATTTTAAAGAAGATAAGGAATATTTATTTATTTTGTAACAATTAATTTATAACCAATATGATCTTTGAATTGAGAGTCAAGTCCATTATTGGTGCCTGTCAGCTTAGTGTCCAACACTGGTGACATCACCTTATTCACTTACTTAAGTCATTGACTGCTAAGCCAGTTGAGTTTCAGAGAGTTATTCCAGCCAACCTTTGCATAGCTCCGATACATAACGTGACCTCTTGTATCAGAATAAGGCCACAAGCTCCCGTAAAATCTGTGTTAATGATCGTTTTAGAGTTCTCGTAAACGGCTTTATAGGTCTGGAGAATTTTCTCATCGATCGTATGAGTCTTCGCTGTTCGAGTTCTTACTATCGACACATCCTAAGATAAAGTGTGTATCTACAAAAACCAAATTTTACAGGAGAGCAGTTTAAAGTTATTATTTTCTTTGGAGTTTGTTTGGCATTGTCAGTTACACGTTTGGAAAATAAATGTCCTGGTCACCTTTTTTTCATGTACATATTTAATAAAGTCGATACCGTTGATTACGAAAATGCCATAGTAGTATTACTGTGTATCAGGCAGCTACACACTTTAACTTGGGATGTGTCGCTATGGTCAATTTACAAAGGTTTTCTTACATTATGTGAGTTTTTGCCAGACTACGTTAGTAGCCCGATGGAAAGCAATTAAAAAAAAAACTTTAGGTTTACCAACGAGCCAGTTAAACCGACGCCGGGCGCGCCCGGCGCGTGCTGAGACTGGGTCCAATGGTCAAACAAACCTTTTGTTATGTTTCTATCGTTACCTGTAGAATAAGGTCGGAGTTCACCAACAGTTAAACAGGCAATTGGGTAGGTAAAGTTTTTGGAAGAGGTGTAATTTATATTTTTTTTCGATAGTCGTCATCCTAAAGATCAAGGAATTGCGGCTCTTTTATTTTTATTCCCTCTAATATTTTAGATTTTTTTTTTTAAATTATTAAGTTGACATTTGTAAACTTTAATGACCGACAAGCTTGTTGCCTTCGTACTTAAGGAAAAAGAAAAAAAAACTCACTTCTATATCTGTCAAACTTTAATGTATGACAAGTGCTGCCACCTAGAGAATTGTGGTTGAACTAAAGCTATACTATATATACGTACCTAGGCATGTACAGTTTACCACCGAAACATTATATTGCGACTCTCCATAGAACCATTTCATAATAAAGTGACGTCTATTTTGTGCCTCTCAGTATGTCACTTTATTATGACGCGGTTCTATGGTGTCACAATAACAAAGTATTCAGCAATACATTTAATAATGAGAGAACTCAGAGAAACGCATTTCCGCACAGACAACGCTTGACTGACTCACATTGGACGGACACATGTTTGACAGTTGACGTTTTGTATTTTCATCAACACTCCAGAGGTCGCTACCGTCAATGAAAATGGGAACCATTCTAAGTGTGCCCCCTGCCTTGACTTGACAATGACAGATATTATAGAAGTGACAGTTTTTTTTCTTTTTCATTAAGTACGAAGGCAACAAGCTTGTCGGTCATTAAAGTTTACAAATGTCAACTTAATAACTAAAAAAAATATTTTTAAAATATTAGAGGAAATAAAAATAAAAGAGCTGCAGTTTCTTGATCTTAAGGATGACGACTATCGAAAAAAAATATAATTTACACCTCTTCCAAAAACTTTACCTACCCAATTAGAGGTTTGACGGCTGTCAAAATGTATTGACTAACAGCCGATTAGGATTTAACAGTCCTTGGTGAACTCCGACATTAGGAAACTTGCTAACATTTAGTTTTAGTTTAGTTTTATCCATATCTAACTACTATTCTTCCACTGCTGATGATTTTCGTTGAGTGGCAATAAATGATTTTTTTCCTTATTTTACTTTACAGAAATGACCTCATGATGATGATTTTATAGTCTTATTATAACATACTCCTACGTCCATTTGCAAAATTGTTTAAAATTATAACCAAAAGCAAAATCGTTTAAAATTAAAATCGTAATAAATTAAAGTACAGTCAAAGGCATAAATATACGAGTACATATACAGCCATCGCGTTCCTTATTATTATGTTATTGTTATGCATAGAGGTGTATAGTTATTTATGGCATCTTCGGAATGTATTTATATATTTATGACTTTGACTGTGCCTTGGCAAATAAGAAAGTGACAGTTGTACAATTCTTAAATCTTTATTACCTTTTAGCTTTAACTGTAGAAATTAAATAAATAAATAATAAATAAATATCAGGGGACAATCTCACACAAATTGACCTAGTCCCAAACTAAGCTCTAGGCTTGTACTATGGGTACTAGACAACGATAAACATACTTATATAGAGAAATATATACATAAATACATAGAAAACATCCATGACTCAGAAACAAATACTCGCGCTCATCACACAAATATTTGTCCATACCGGGATTCGAACCCGGGACCGCTAGCTTCGTAGGCAGGGTCACTGCCAACTAGGCTAACCGCGTCGTCTAAATTAATGTGGCATTTTGCAAACTTTCTGTCTTTATCAGTTGACGGTAGAAAAACTTTTTTATTATTTTTTAGGGTTCCGTAACTATAACCCTTATAGTTTTGCCATGTCCGTCCGTCTGTCTGTTTGTCTGTCTGTATGTCACACGCACTTTTTCTCAGAAACTTAAGCGTCTCATAGTTGAAATTTTGTATAAGTATAGATATTTATACGGTGTACAAAGATCAATAACAAAATACATGTGAAACAAAGGTAAAAATATATTTTTTTACCTTATATACGTAGCATTGAATGAGGTGTCCTTAGATAACTCTAAACAATCATTATAGTTATGTCATTATACATTTTTAGATTCCATTTAGGAGATATTGAACTCGAAAAGTGTCATTTTCGCTAAGTTGCGTGTCCCCACCCCTTACAGTTAAAACTACAAGAATTACAAATCTGGAACATAAATTAAAGCACACAATAACGAAATTAAAAACTATCACGACTCGACAGACTTTATTGGTTCTTGAGTTAAATACGACTAAAATATTTATACCCACCGAAAATCAGCTTAAGATAACTTTGAATAGAATATTAGGTACCTAATATTTATGGTTTATGCAGATTTATAATAATATAATATATAATAATAATAATCCAGCCTATATACGTCCCTCTGCTGGGCAGAGGCCTCCACTTACAATGAGAGGGTTCGGACTATAGTTCCCACGCGGGCCCAGTGCGGATTGGGAACTTCGCACACACCGTCAAATTGCTTTGCAGGTACAGGTTTCCTCACGATGTTTTCCTTCACCGAAAAGCTCATGGTAAATTTACAAATTGTATTTCGCACATAAATTCCGAAAAACTTAGAGGTGCGAGCCCGAGTTCGAACCCACGACCCTCTGCTTAAGAGTCGGCTGGTCAAACCATTAGGCTACCACGGCTTTTGAATAGAATATTACCTAATATTTATGGTATTTGCAGATTGTCTTTTTGTATTTTCAGTAATGGCGACGGAACCCTACCCTGAGCATGCGCACACAGCTCTTGCCTGGTTTTTATTCAATATAAAAACATTATTATCTGTTACTCTGTGGAATAAGGAGCCCTAATTGGTTCTTGTATTCGATAATGGGCGCGAGCTGCCCCGGGGATGGCTGTTCGTTTATATTGAAAAATATGACGTTCTCAATATAAAGGGACCTTATGTAGGAAGGCAGTTACGCTCTTCTTATTCTTGTAACTATACGAATACTGTGGTAACAGTTCTAAAAACGGTGTAACTGCCTGCCTCCATAAGATCCCTTTATATTGAGAACGTCAAATGTGCGGGTGCGGGTAGAGATGTGCCGCTCTCGGGAACTTTATTTATTTATTTATTTAATCTTTATTGCACAAAAATACAAATTTGAGTACAAAAGGTGAACTTAATGCCTAATGGCATTCTCTACCAGTTGACCTTTGGGCAAGCAGAAAATTGTTGTAGGCGGTGCAATATTGTACGAGCAAAAGCATTAGGAGAAAACATGTAATGCGATTAAAATACATAAACATACATTATAGATAAATGCATATGTATACATTAACGTACCAAGAATATATACTAATACATAAATACAATATATATAAATATATATATATATATATATATATATATATATATATATATATATATATATATATATATATATATATATATATATATATATATATATATATATATATATATATATATATATATATATATATATATATATATAACTTTCCTCAATTCGTATAAATAATACCCAATATTTCCCATACAAAATGAGGGAAGTTTCCGAGAACGGCACATCTCTAGGTGCGCGTCACTTTTGTTTTAATCGTGTCATTTATGGAACAAATGAAAACGAAAAATATGTCTTTTGTTGAATTCATAGTTACTTTAGTAAATTGTATACTTTATATGTATGTATTATGTAGGAAAATTTTGATAAAATTACTTGACGATAATATGATAAAAGAATTCTTGTTTTTATTATTTACGGAAGAATTAAGAAACTTTATGTAAAACGGTCGAATTTGAAAGTTAATTTGTGTATTTAACATTAAATAAATCAACAAGAACTTTGTTATATTTAATTAATAGGGAATACCGTAGAGAAAAAATATTTTTCGAATAACTATAAAAATTACCAAGATAGCAATTAAAGATTTTTTTATCTCTTTCTAGCAATACAGAATTTAAGATGGAGTTCATATGGCCATTATGTCGGATCTCTCTGTCTAATAAGTAGTTTTCAATGCTTATATTATCCAAATTTTTTGGCCGAATTTAATTTTAATTTCACTTTTTGCCATCTCCTTTACGGTATTATCATATTATTTTGTTAATAAATACGATAAAAAAAATTTGCATGCATTACAAAAATATTTACGAGATAGGTACTTATTACGACGCGTGTTCGAGCAAGTTTTTTTTAAAAAAAACGTCAATAGCCACTGTTATAATAATTAATGTTTCCGCAGACCAACTGGGTTAACCGGACCAAAAATAAACTAATTTTAGTAAACCGGTTTAACCCACGAGGCTCCCGACGAAAGCGGATGGGTTAATTTATTTCCTTGCTACGAGGAAAATTTCACGCTACGAATATCCGTAGCAGCTCTACGGCGTGCGTAGCAGTCTCTACGGGATGTGTTTTATGTGTGAACTTTATGAACTCAAGGTAACTTTAGGACTGTAGATGATAAATTTTGTTATATTTAATAAAAACAATTTAAAAATAACTTGTTAAAATCAAGACAAAAAAATGTAGGTTAAAAGACGTAGGTACAGATGTAGTGCAAAATGGTTTTTCTACGTACTTTATCGGAAAAGTTCGTATTTATCGTGCTCTCTCAATTAACTTCAGTACCCATCTTACAGCCGTAGGGGTAAGTCGCATCAGCAGACCAATATATATATATATATATAGAGTGACTAACACGCAATTCAAATATTCGCTATAGTTTTGATTATATTTACAGTTTACTTATAAAAAAGTTGTATTACTATGACGAAACCTCGAAAACGGTTATTTTGCTGCATTTTATTTTAACGTAAGGAGAGTGTTTCGTTTACCAATAACAATAAAAGTACTACTTACCTATGAGTGTATTTCTAAGTTTCTTAATTTGGTTATAACATCTCTATATTATACATTGCCATATGCTGTCATTTTTCATTTTAACATTTGACACTAAACTATAATAATATTAATAGATATGAAAACGTCACTCATTTAATACAACTATTGATTGACAGTTCGGGTGCCATCGTATTCTGATTGAGATCCCAGTTTTCCCGAAGGGAAATCATTTTGCACTACATCTGTAGGATATACGCGCTCAAAAAATGGGACATTGAAACGTTGCTCTAACAAGCGTCTTTCATTTAAAATCATAGAAAAAAAGTGCCCGTCGAGTCGCGGCGGCTTTTTATTACCATAGCATAAGTTATTTAGAATAACACCCTCAAATAATACAAGGGATACTCAACTTTAAATCTAAAGTGTTGAAAGTGCAAGTTCAAATGACCAAAGCGGGAATGTACAGCTAATATACCGCTGATCTTTTGCGCCCGTATTATCGCCTTTATCGCGGTGGCAAAGTGTGGATAAAGCATCCGTCACTCTCGCACTTACAATACTCACATACTAGTCAGAAAGTGACGGAAGTTTTATTCACACGGAGAAAAAAAACTAGTTTCCTTTAACAGAATATTGTAAATTCTACTTGATTTTATTTTATTATATGTGACAACTATACGTTTTTTACACATTAAAAGAAAATTCTACTTCTGTACAACATAATTTCTAGTACCTATTACCATTTACCTAGTATCGTAGGAAACAAATTTTGTGTGGTATACAAAACCTGTTGTATGCTAAATGCATATTTTACTCTGTAACTATTAGATGGTAACCAAAACGATATCAAAGTTTTCGTGTACTAGAATATTTTAACTAGAATATTCTAGTATTAACAAAAATATGACTTGTTGTCATAAAAAAAAAATCTTTTAACCATAGCTGAAATCTGTTTTCCTACACCAGAATCATAACTACAATACAATCTGGTAATATTGGAAAATATTATTTTCTCCGTGCACACGATCTCTCTCTCTTAAGTTAAGAGCTCTGCTCTTGTCGGTGGAGCAATTTCCATTCCTCTCTCCTCTCTGCCAGCTCCTTGACCTCTTTATACGACACGACCTGCCCCTTCGCCTTAATTTGGTCCATGTAGCTTCTTCTTGGTCTGCCTCTCCCTCTCCTGCCTTCAATCTTTCCCTCTATAATGTTTTTGATAAGCTTGTCGTGCCGCAATAAATGGCCAATCATCCCGCCTCTTCTGTTCTCTATAATCTCCAATATCCTTCTTTTCTCCTTTATTTATCAACACGATAAAATACCATAAATAATAGGCCCGTTGGAAGGCTAGCACGAGTTTCACGCGACTTCTTTGTCCCTTTCTAACTAGTCTGTTACGATAGAGACGCACATAGGACGTCGACATTTTTTTTACGCGATTTTATAGAGTTTCGTATTTCGGAATCTTGTTGTAGTGGCCTTGTTCCTCGAGATTATTTTGATTTATATTTGCCTTCAGGGTCTCCCTTGAGGCTGGAGAGAGAAGTCGTGGGCCTTTTTAAAAATTGAACCAATTAACTAGATTGTGTTTGTATTTTTGTTATTTGAGTGCTTTTTCCTTTTCCAGCAGAACTACGTCGATATCTTATTTTATTTATTTATTTTATGGGTATATTCCCCAAAACGGCTGGACTGTTTTTGATGGAATTTTCAGGCAATCCTCAGATTAGCCCATCGGGTGTTCCTGTGAAGTTTGGTAGCTCTTAGTGAAGTTTGGATCAACAGATTTTTTTTGGGTTTTCGTTCGATGTGGGTAGCAACTACAAAAAAAAAGACATTGTCGCATGTATGACCACATGAGAACGGCTCAACGGATTTGGCTGTTTTTTTTTTGTTGTGTGCGTAATTTTCAAGACAAGGTTTGTATAAATGAAGCATTTTGGAAAATTGCACACGTGCGAACCCCGGCGAGTCGCTAGTCAAATATAATTAATGCTATAGTTTTATATTTCGTTAGATGAAGTATTATCACTTTAATAAGAAATATGTTTCAAAAATGACTAACTGTTGAGTTTCGCGCTTCTTCTCAGCAGTGGTCTCCTCTTGGCAAGCGCTTCGATTTTGAACATGTAAAAGTGCCCGTGCTGCCTTCTTACTGAACAAATATATTTTATCTTGAGTTAAAAAAAAATAAACTCAAGATAAAAGATATTTGATATTTGGTATAAATATATATATTTGCAGTGGCTATACCCATAAACCTTCGCAGTGGATGATTTCGTGAAGATTTTGGGACATATTCGATGAAACTCGTTCCGACATTTCGGCGCTAAACGGCATATTATATGGCTTTTATAGATACCATGTTTCATAGATACGGGATACTTAATAATAAAAATATAAAGTATAGAACATAAAGTATTATTGGCATTGATATACGAGACAATCTATTACGATACGATAATTTTATAGTTTGAATAACACAGTCTATTTAGAAATACATAAAAAACGTACACTTAGGGCCTGCGCAAACCGGCGGAGCGCAGCGCAGATCACTTTAAATTTATCAATGTATATTCTTCCCTATTTTAATTACAATAAGGTATAAATTTAGAGCCGCAGCGGCAGAGTAGAAATCCCCCGTGATGCTCCGAGGTCGGTCTCAGAGTATTCAAATTTATACCTTATTGTAATTAAAATAGGAAAGAATATACATTGATAAATTTAAAGTGATCTGCGCTGCACTCCGCTGGTTTGCGCAGGCCCTTATTGTCTTTCTCTGACATACATACATGCCCCTCGAGTAACAGACACTACTCACATTTACAGTTGTAAACTAAGTAAAATCAATTTAAGGCATCCATTTTATTTTGCTCTCTAATCATAAGTATTTATAAATACTGGGTGTTTTTTTATTCGTCTTAAACATTTTGGGGGTTAAATCAGTAAATCATACTGACCAACTTTCACTATGGGACCAACCCCGAAATCGCGTAAAAAAAATTGACCCTCCCATACAAAACATCGTCAGCTGACTAGCCAAAATGTATGGGATGGTAATTTTTTTTTCGCGATTTCGGGGTTGGTCCCATAGTGAAAGTTGATCAGTATGACTTACTGATTTAACCCCCAAAACGTTTAAGACGAATAAAAAAACACCCTGTATTGTCGGTTAGGAGCGACACGTAAACGCCTTTATTATTATTATTATTATTCATTTATTTCAGACATTGTCCATAGTGTTAGTATTACAGAAACTTACAACTATGTTAGTAAGACAACCAATTATTAAAATACATTGTAAATGTTGCATCTGGACTCCAGGTGAACGGAGTTCCAGTGCACTGACATTCTACTGGCCGGGTCGGACATCACAGCGGCCAGGAGACTGTTCGGACTGTCACGCACTCGGCGCATCAGGGAGGCAACTCTCTTCCGTACAATGGCCTTGAAGCCATCGGTGTGTGCCTCAGCAAACATTGCCGATGCGCTGCAGTAACGCGGCAATCCTAACAACATCCTAAACCCGTTGTTATACTGGACTCGTAAGGCGTTGACAGTAATAATAATATAATATAATAATATTTATAATCGATATGTTTCTCTTATCAAATAATCGCAAACACTGGTTTACATAGGTTCGGTGAAACTTCATGCCTCGCGGCTTTATTCCATTTTATCATAAACCATATCGTTATCATATGGTTAACGTTATTGACGTTATAGTACCTCTTATTCACATGAAAGTAAAGACCGTATCATAACAAAGCAATAATATCGTTTCGAAAACAAAATGGGCTAAAGCGGATACATGCTGAGTAAATAAGAATATTTTAGGATATTTTTAAAACAAACCTAACCTAACCGAATCTTATATATCCTGAAACAATAACCGGTTTCAGTTACAATGCTTTAGGACTTGCGATGATTATGAATAACGATACATTCAGACTACAAAATATCATGTGAACTTCGGCGCACCGACCAAATATTGATCTTGCATCTCTCTCATTTGGCATACCGAATGAAAGAGTTACAACGAAAATGTTTCACAAATAATAGCCACCATAATATCGATCAATGCCCCGGCGTCGTTCTATTAGCTGTTAATGTGTTATCTAATTAAAAGTGCCGCATCCATCCTGCGCGGCGTCTACCGACAGGTGATATATCAGCACGTAGCTGCAAACGGATGTTATTACCGGCGCGCCGGATTCCAGCCGCCTGCGCAGCTTACGTTGCCGCAGAGCGTAAACTTCATTTTAAAGCAGAGTTTTTATCAAATCCTTTTTAAGTCCAATCAAGCAAGAGAAAATCTAGTGAGAATTCTTTGTCTTCATTATGACTGACATAAATAATATAAAGCTGTTACGTCATAAAAATGTCTATAGCTCTCTGAGTGGCTAGGAAATTTTGTATTTTCTCGCTTGTCGCTCACGCAGCCGCGCCGCCTGTCGCGCAAAGTTGTGGCCAGACTCTGAGATGTATCCACGTAACTCGAATAACAACGTATCATTACTTAAACTAATTAGTTTTATTATCCGGTTAATACTCCGGTTTTTTTATTCTACAATTTAAAACTAAGTACAAAACGCATTTCGAAAAACTAGTTTCAATTCTCTAAAAATCATACTAATACAAATCTAAATATATAAAAGAAGAAACTGACTGACTGACTGACTGACTGACATATCAACGCACAGCCCAAACCGCTGGCTCTAGAGATTCCAAATTTGGCATGTAGGTTCCTTATGAGGTCTAGGGGTGCACTAAGAAAGGATTTTTTAAAATTCATCCCCTAAGGGTGTAAAAATGGGGTTGGAAGTTTGTATGAAAGTCATCCATTTTTGAAGATAGAAACGTCGAAATTGGTATAAAGGCTACTATTTACAAATGAAAAATACTACCTTCAGCGATTTTGGCTAAACTACCCCTAAGGGGTTAAAATGGGGGGTTAAAGTTTGTATAGGGGTTTGGACATTTTTGAAGTTAGGAACGTGGAAATTGGTATATAGGCTACTGTTAACAAATAAAAAAAGAACTACCGGCAATTTTGGAAAAACTACCCCTAAGGGAATGAAATGGGGGGCGGTAGTTCCTTTGGAGTGGTGGTTGGCCCTTTTTAAAGTTCAAAACTTGAAAATTGCTATAAAGAATACTCTTAACAAATAAAAAACGACTAAAGGCAATTTTGGATAACTACCCCTTAGGGAATAGTAGTAGGGAAGGGTAGTTTGCATGGGAGTTAGATCGTTTTTGAAGTTAGAAACATGGAAATTTGTGTATAGGCTATTGTTAACAAATAAAAAATACTACTTTAGGCGATTTTGGAAAAACTACCCCTAAGGGGATGAAATGGATGGGTGAACGTGTGTATGGGAGTTTGGTCAATTTTGAAGTTAGAAACGCGGAAATTATTATAAGGACTACTGTTAATAAATAAAAAACAACTTTTGGTGATTTCGGATAACTACCCCTAAGGGAATGAAATTGGGGGTGGTAGTTTGCATAGGAGTTTGGTCATTTTTGAAGTTAGAAACATGGAAATTTGTGTATGAGATACTGTGAACAAATAAGAAATACTACTTCAGGCGATTTTGGAAAAACTACCCCTATGGGAATGAAACGGGGGGGTGAATGTGTGTATGGAAGTTTGGTCAATTTTGAAGTTAGAAACGTGAAAATTTCTATAAAGATTACTCTCAACAGATTAAAACAACTTCCGTTGATTTTGGATAACTACCCTTAAGGGAATGAAATGGGGGGTAATAGTTTGCATGGGATTTTGGTCATTTTTGAAGTTAGAAACATGGAAATTTGTATATAGGCTACTGTTAACAAATAAAAAATACTACTTTAGGCGATTTTGGAAAAACTACCCCTATGGGGATGAAAAGGGGAGGTGAAAGTGTGTATAGGAGTTTGGTCAATTTTGAAGTTAAAAACGTGAAAATTGTTATAAAGACTTCTTTTAACAGATTAAAACAACTTCCGGTGATTTTGGGTGCCCTTAAGGAAACGAAATGGGGGTGGTAGTTTGCATGGGAGTTTAGTCATTTTTGAAGTTAGAAACGTGTAAATAGGTATATAGGCTACTGTTAATAAATAAAAAAATACTATATTCTGTGACTTTCGGGTAGTTATACCCCTATGAAGATGAAATGGGGGGTTAAAGTTTGTATGGGAGGTTGGACCTTTTTGAAGTTAGAAACATGGAAATTTGTGTATAGGTTAAATGAACAAATAAAAAATACCACTTTTGATTTTGGAAAAACCACACCTAAGGGGTAACGGGAAGGGTGAAAGTTTGTATGGGCGTTTGGTCATTTTTGAAATTAGAAACGTGGAAATAGGTATATAGGCTACTTACTGTTAATAAATAAAAAATACTATTTCCGTTTTGAAGTTAGAAACGTGGATAAAGGTTACTGTTAACAAATAAAGTAATAAAATTTTCGGTGATTTTGGATAACTACCCTTAAGGGGATGAAATGGGGGTAATGTTTGGTCAATTTTGAAGTTAGGAACGTGAAAATTTGTTTTGCCTACTGTTACAAACTAAAAGTATTACGTTTGATGATGTTGGAAATACTACCCTAAGGGGGTAAAATTGGGGGTGTAGATTTGTAAGAGTTTGTTTATTTTGGAAATACGTTTCTAGACTACTTAATATATAAAATATGAGTTTTCGCGTTTTTGGAATTTCTACCCCTAGCAAGGTGAAAAGGGTTTAAAAATCGTATGGTTTAAATTTGTTTCTATCCCATCATACATGATACGTACGATAATGAAAACTTTATCTGTACTTTTTAACAAAGGTACTGGACTCTCCGCAGACTAAGTCGCAGGTGAAAGGATTGCGTATATATATTTGTACTCAGTTCACGTTCTTGAAAACGGCTCCAACGATTTTGATAAAGATTGCGACATGGGGGTTTACGGGGGAGAAAATTAAATCTAGCTAGGTCGAAAATTCGTTTCCCCGTATTTTCACGCAAAAAGAATTCTCGGGAAATGGTTCGTAATTACGGGGCGGCTGCTTCCGTCTGAAAGCTGATGGTTAGAGCGTTGGCCTACTACGCAAAGACTGCGGGTCCGAACTCCAGCTTTAGACCGTTTTTTTTTGTTTTTGTATAGAAATTTGATGAACAATTGGTTTCGACCCCAGCGACGACGCTAAATAAAGTTTGTATGGATGTTGGGATGTTTTTTTCAGTCATGCCTAAATAGTTGAACGGATTCGGATGAAATTGTCACACAGGTAGTTGTTATCCTGGATTGGCGCCTTTTTTATCCCAGACAATTTGATAGTTCCCAGATGAAAACGATAAACGACTTAAGAAGAGGAGAAAGAGGTACTTCTAATCCACTGAACTGTTTTCGATGAAATTTGGTATGGAGATAGCCTGAGTTCCGGGGAAGGACATAAGCTACTTTTTATCTCAGAAAATTGAACAGCTCCTGAGGGAGCAGTGATAAACGACTTCTACGCGGACTATACTATTTTCAGCGATTTTGGATAAACTACCCCTAAGGGGTTGAAATGGGGGGTTAAAGTTTGTATGGGAGTTTGGTCATTTTTGTAGTTCGGAACGTGGAAATTGGTACATAGGCAACTGGTATCCAATAAAAAAAATCCACCGGCGATTTTTGAAAAACTACCCCTAAGGGAATGAAAAGGGGGGGGGGTGGTAGTTGGCATGGGAGGTTGGTCCTTTTTGAAGTGAGAAACATGGAAATTTGTGTATAGGCTACTGTAAACAAATAAAAAATAGCACTTTAGGTGATTTTCGATAAACTACCCCTAAGGGGATAAATTGAGGGGTGGTGGTTTGTATGGGATTTCGGTTAATTTTGAAGTCATAAACGTTGAAATTCGTATATAGGTTACTATTAACAAATAAAAAAAAACTACTTTCGGCGACTTTGGAAACAGTGCCCCTAAGGGGATGAAACGGGTGGTGAAAGTTTGTATGAGAGTTTGGTAAATTTTGAAGTTAGAAAAGTGGAAATAGGTATATAGGGGTATATAGGTTAACAAATAAAAAAATACTATTTTCGGTGAATTTGGATAACAACCACTTAGGGTATGAAATGGGGGGGTGGTAGTTTGTATGGAGGTTGGTCCTTTTTGAAGGAAGGAAAGTGGAAATTATTATGTAGGCTACTTTTAACAAATAAAAACGGCGTTTTTGGAAATTCTACCCCTAGCAGGATGAAAATGGTTTAAAAAATCGTGTGGCTTAAATTTGTTTCTATCCCATCATGCATGATAGGTACGATAACTAAACTTTATCTGTACTTTTTAACAAAGGTACTGACTCTCCGCAGATGAAATCGCGGGCGGATAGCTATAATATTAAAAATGAGAAAGTTTGTGTGTTTGTTACTTCTTCACGCTTACACGGATGGACGGATTTAGATGAAATTTGGAATGCAGATAAATAATACCCTAAAATAACACACATGCTACCTATTATCCCTATAAGAAAAAAAACAGTTCCTGCGGGATGGTATAATTGCTGATTCTACGTGGACGAAGTCGCGGACAGCAGCTATGTCAAATAATCGACTAAATGGGTAGTTTTTATAAACGTACAAGATCATTTGATCTCATACCTCGGCAGAGGGGAAAGACTGTAAGGCCGGTCCTGACCGGATATAAATGTTGTAAGGCGTGTAGCGACATGTTTCATTTCTTTCTGGACCCAATTCTAAATTCAACGCGGACGAAGTCGCGGGCAGAAGCTAGTATGACATAAAACAAACTGAATAATAATATTATCTAACAATTTAAGGAATGCACATTCTGTTTCCTCTTCTGTGGCAAAGCTAAAAATCTACCTGCGTATCTACGCAGGGAAATCTTTCTCTGACATACACATAACCGATGTAATTATACTTATATACGCAAGTGCTGTCTGTCCGTGTTTATGTGTTGCTCATGACTCAACTAAACCAAAACGTGAGGAGAACCCAAGACAGCCGGCAGAAGTGAAGTGAAGTGTCGAGGTTGATATTGATGTCTACGACATTGACACGCAGTGATACAGACTATAAAAAAGACCATGCGCCAGCAGCGCCAAAACAGAACCATTGGAACTAAGCTGTCATACCCATGAGTAAAGCATAGATAAATTTAGCCCTTTCATACACTTGAAAATAGGCAGGGAGAGAGCTAACTTTAACTGGCAGATAAATTTACTTATCGTTGTGAAACAGGCCCTAGACCTTGGATGTTGGATCACGTTTATTTGTGGTCAAGTACTTATAGCACAAGTTTAAAGTTACTCGTAGATTGGACCCGTGCTATGGTGGGCCAGGCCCCGTATTATGGTCGCGTTTATCGCGTGACAAAACGTGGATAAAGCATCCGTCACTTTCTGACACGTATATAAGCGCGAGGGTGACGGATGCTTTATCCACGCTTTGTCACGCGATAAACACGGCCATAATATTATATAATTCTAATTTGTCGATACTCATAAACACGTGTGCGTATACATGTGTGACAAGGTAGCAAAACAAAAACAAAACGCAAATGAAGTAAATAAGAATATTAGCGGCATAAAAGGCGTAAGTTAGTGTTATTGCCGCCTGACTGCACCCGCTACATCCTTATCATGTTCGAATAAAAACGCGGAATGTGCCGTTTTAATGCCCGCTCCTTCCTTCGTCCCTTCGGCCGTAATGTTGACATAGGGGCGGGAACCTGTCGATGAAATTTGCTCGATGAAAAAGTAGACGATTGTACGCCTTCAACCGAGCCTTTAGATACAGTGTTTTTAATCCACAAAAGCACGCCCTGTCAGTCTAATCAACGTTGCATGGTTGCGTGAATGTACAAACAACATCACTGTTAACTAACCACTAGTGAACCTTATTGTAAGGTGACAAGGTTCACAAGTGGTTAATTAACTGTTGCTGATGGTACGTAAAATTAAGTTCGTAGATTGAAAACACTATTGTTGAGGTTGCAAACCTTTGAGATTTTATAAACTACATTTTGTCTACTGCCTAAAGTGTCTTAGCAACCGTAGCGACGTAAGTAAGGCTGTTAAAATATATTTTCCGTCACACTACAACGAATATGTATTTTCTTCCTGCAACCGTATCCCATACTCTAATATGGTAGTAGAGCGTGTGATACAATTGATTACTTTATCACGTAATAGGTACGAGATCGTGATATGAGTAACCAATCCATCGTAATTGAAAAACTCTCCGGAGTAAATAATTACACCACCTGGACATTTCAAATGAAGTTGCTATTTATTCATGAAGACTTGATTGAATGTGTCCACGAAGTCGATAAGAAAAATAAACCAGAATGCGAAGACAAGAAAAACAGGAGGAAGCGCTAGCACGAATCTGCCTCACTTTACATCTTCGACCAATCCATAAAATACACATTATAAGATCATGGCTCAGTAAGGCTTACTTACTGCACAGGGCACCTTTTACACGTCTAAAATCTGGTATCTATCCCCTTGTTTTGCAGACACTCATTTCATCGAATATGTTGTTTCACCGAATTTCATCTCATCGAAAGCTAATTTCTTGTTGAAATCTTGTTTTCAGGTTATCTTAAGCATGGGTTACGTAGGTTAGGTTAGGTTAGACCTGCGACCACCAAAAAATTATAACTCCTGCACGTGGAACTGCCTGTCGAAGAAATGAATATTCGGCGAAGTAAAACATTCTATGAAATGAGTGTCGGCGATTCAAGAGTAAACTTAAAAAATCTACCAGCGCTTCCCAAGAGCAAAAAAAAAATCGTTTATCTATGAATTATCGATAAATCTTTCCCATCCCTAATATCAAACATGTACATGGAATTTATGTTTACAGAGATACGGCTAATAAAAGCAACTCTATTGGCGGTACATATTTCAGGCTCTACTCGATCTGAATACGGTTTATTTCGTTTGGCTTTGGAAGCTTAATGCAGCTTTTAAGGCTTAATTGGGACCAGGATTATTTGCTTCAAGGATTTAGAATTTTCGAATATTCGACACGGTTTCTAATTTGCTGTTGGAATTTTAGGATGTTCGGATAATTGTTGAGAAATTTACATATAAATTCATTTGAAAACTTCTTACTTAAAAAAGGAGAAGGATGAAGGATTTTTCTCTTCCTTATAATATAACTTAATGCAATAATTGATTGATTCAAGTGAGTTTTTTTTTTTTCACTGAACGTTAAATTGATTTGAAAGTTTGGATGGCATTACAACATTATGGAACCATGGAGCTGATAATGATGATGGAGAACTCCTCAAAGATTAATAGGACCACCGAGTTAGGACTTGTTAGAGTATTTTTTATACTAAAAGAAAGTAAGTAGGCCGCACGGGCACTTTTACACGTCAAAATCTACTAGCGCTTTTCGAGAGGAGACCACTGTTGAGAAACAGTTATTTATCAGTAATGTGCACGTACATGTACACTTGGCAATAAATAGGGCATGCAATATCCGACGATTTTCAAATCTGGAACAGTATTTCGATATTGAGCTTCCAATTCCGATATTCGGGAACTGGTTCTGGAATTGCAGAAAAAAAAACCGTTGCAGATGTTATTTTATTAGCTTTTATTTATTTATATTAAAATAAAAAAACCTTTAATCATCAATTAACTACATTATTTCCTGGAAAATTCTCTTTAAAATATGACCTTAAAAAAGACAAGGAATCTAACTCCTACCGGAATTTGTGGCCGAGCTTGAGACTCAGCCGGAGTTTTAACATTAATTTAATTACTATTATAATTTTAATTTTGCTGTAGTATTTATCGTTAAGGATAAATACATGTTTTTATTGTTTTTATCGTTTTAACATGAATTAATAAAATAAAATTAATACAATTCCGGAATTGTAATCTAGGAAAAATCTGTTCGAGATTCCGGAATTTCGTAATTCCGGAATGTATGCCCTAGCAACAAAGCGCGTCATAAAGAATGTTTTATTTTTATTTTTAAAGTGACAACTACACTGAAAACAAAGGAAAATTTCTGTACAAAAACTTCTAAATTTCTTTGACCTGATCAAAAGGCTGCTTAGCCAAAAATCATAAGCGCGTAATTAATAATTCATGAAACAACGGAAAGAAAGTCGTAACAAACTTTTGTTAATTAAGTTCATTCGGAGGCAGGGGCGCGGAACCTTTGGTATTGTGGTAGAAACTTCAACTAGCATACGATACAAGAGAAAGCACTTTTACGACGCCATTTTGACGAATGTCGGAAGTTCCAAGATGGCGTGTTTGGTTGCGTAACTATGGCTCGGGTGTAAAACTAAAACCTCTTATGTACGCATTTGGTTGAGAATTTAAGCCTTAGCGAATTGTCATTAAGTATTTAAGTCATGTTGGAATTTAAGGAGATGGATGTTGTTCCTGCCTCGTCAACATTACAGAACAGTAAATGTTAACGGGTAAAGTGTCAATGTTGTATAAGCTTTAACCATTTTAGAGGATTGGTTTAAATGATGATGTAAATAGCATCAATTTCCAATAAGAAGAATTTAAAATTACAAACCTACTTTTACATACATACGATACGCGGCGAGGGACTTTCATGTAAAATAATGTGGATGTACGCCCAATTTAAACAAAAACCATACAAATACAATAAAACTACAAACAATACAGTAAACAAATTGTAAAAAATATTTTCAAACAAAAAACCTGCTGAGGAACTAAAGCTTAATACTTTTTATACTTTGAGTATTTCCTGCTTTTCATATTAAAAAAAATCTGCGGTGCTTGTTCTCTGTAGGTACAGTCAGCATCTAATAGATAGGAGCTGTCAAAATGACCAAATATATCGCAACATATCCTTATTCCTATAGTAATAAAGACGTGTTTCGATATACCACATATTTAGCCACTTTCGCTGCTCCTATTGTATTGTATTGTATTTGAGGGCGGGCTGGTTTCCGCAACTCGACGTCTAGCGCCTATTTTGCGTGTGGGTGGGATTACCATGTTACTCTAGCCATCCCAGCTCCTCGAGGAAGCCCACCAGACCTTTAATGTCGATGGTTACCTCGGGGAGACACCTCATCGGACCGAGGTGTTTAGCCCTGTATTGCGCCACCTCGGTGCAGTGTAGTACGACGTGGGCGGCTGTTTCTTCTGTCTCCATGCACGCACGGCACAGAGGACTGTCTGTAACACCTAAATTAAAAAGATGTTTGTTAAAAGGTCCGTGACCTGTTAAGACACTGGTTACCGTCCTTAGTCGAGATTTGCTAAGACGGAGGAGTGCCTTGGAGAGTCGACTGTTAATGGTAGGCAGTGCTTCCCTCGCCTGCCTGCATTTATCGTGACTCACCCAGTATTCATTGTGTAATCTCTTGGTGCGGTTGAGCAGCAGAGATCGAACTTTGCTAAAGGGCGTTGGGATGATCGGTTCGGGGCCCATGGCCGTCATTTCCGATCCTCGCCGGGCCAGTTCGTCCGCAGCATCATTACCTCGAGATCCACTGTGGCCCTTAATCCATTGAAGGGTTAGTTGATTGTATTGACATACCTCCATGAGTCGTTTGTGGCACTCGTAGATTAACCCTGATGTGACGGTGTGACATCTCAGGGCTTGTAGTACTGCCATGCTGTCAGAGAGGATCCGGATGGAGGTTCCAGTTACCTTCCTATCAATAATGGCAGACGCCGCATAAATGATCCCCATACATTCGGCCTGAAAGACTGTGTTGTGGGTGCCAAGCGGTGTGGCAATTGACATGTTCAGGTCTTCAGAGAACGTACCAGATCCTGTGCCATTGTCAGTTTTGGAACCATCAGTGAAGATCCTCAGCTCCCTAGGGTTAAGACCTTCGTAGTTGTCATCTTCATGTAATTGAATTTTGTACCTCTTATCGAACACCATTCGTTTGGGAATCCTATCCGTACCTGCCCTAAGCAACGGAAATTCTTCGTATACTTTGTCTAAACTAGCTGCGTGTTGAGCTCCATGGTTGGACCATAGGTTCAGAGTTCGTAACCTTACCGCAGACAGGGCAGCCTCCTGTTGAACATGGAGGTGAAGCGGAGGTAGATCAAGCATTGCCTCTATGGCGGCAGTCGGTGTTGTCCTTATACCGCCGGTGGTGGCCATGCAAGCGAGTCTTTGAAGCCTTTGCAGCTTGTTTTGGACGGTAGCGAGGTTTGTTCTTGGCCACCAAACCAGCGCCCCATAGCAGAAAAGAGGTCGAATTACTGTCTTATATAGCCAGAGGATGACTTTCGGTGAGAGACCCCACCTGTTGCCTACCATTCTCCTACATTGCCAGAAGACGACCCCTGCTTTTTCTATTCTTTTGTTAATGTGATTACTCCAGTTTAGTTTGCTATCAAGTGTTACTCCTAGGTACTTTACCTCAGGTGACAGTTGAAGCTCTGTTTGTAGTAGTTTGGGTTTGGTAAAGTTGCCAAGAACTCTTTTTTGAGTAAACATTACCATTTCTGTTTTGGCTGGGTTGACTGACAGGTCGAATTCCTTACACCATCGCTCCACCACCTGGAGAGCGGTCTGGGTTAGGTCACAGTTCGCTGCTCCTATCTATTTGATGTATAATTATAATTATGATTTTGTCTAATACGTGTAGATTCACTGTTTACTTCAACGTAATAAATGTTAAAACTGCGAATTTCCGTCACAGCTAAAGCGTCCTTTATACTACACACTTCGTATTTAAAATTACAAACTTACTGTTCGTTCGTTCAAATAGTGTGCAGTACACCCACACACTGCTATAGAAACCATATAATATTATCTGAATAACAATTAACCCATTTGTGTATGATTAAATATATATATACTTATATATATATATATACTTATATAGTGACAAATAATCAAAAAAGCGAAAAAAAAAAAAAAAAAACACATATTTATAATGTCAACATTTTATTAATAATCATCTTAAAGACAACTACTTGCCGCGACTTACCACCACATACTGCGGGTGTACAACTTTGAAGTCGTCGACACCGCTTTGTGCATGCGCCGGCGGCTTCTTTGTAGCGGTACATCAAAGCATGCAAACTATCTGAGCGAACGGACTATACCAAACTTCCCGTTATATCCACAATTCCCTCAGCAAGAGTAAACGTAGGTGCTCGCATTAACTCCCGCTAAAGAATAAGTAATAACGTGTCGAGTGACGTCACTCGAGGGCGTTTTATCTTGCGTTAGCACTTACTGCGCGTTTACACTCGCACTGGCGGTCTTAAGGAATGGCCGGGTAAGGTTGGACATGCGTGGGCGACTATCAAAACGATGATATTGTTAATTTGACGTTTGACGACACGGTTAGTCTAGTTGGAAGCGACCCTGCCCTGGAAGTTAACAGTCCCGAGTTCTAGGTAATGGCACGTTTTGTACTATGAGCACAGTTTTGTGTGTTTTCTATGTATTTATGTGTTTATTCAATCAATATGTATATCGATGTCTCTCGTTGAGACACTACAGAAATTTACCATGATGACAGCGTCAAGTCACGAGAAAAAAATAATGTCCGAATTAATCATTGGTTTTCTGCGACAGGGTTCTTTAGTGGCACAACAATTAAAGTTGTTCACCGTACAAGTCTAGGACTAAATAAATTGATGTAAGACTTCTTCTAGCTATTTATTTATATTTTAGTTCTAATAAACTACGCGCAAATTGAATTCGTTTAGAAATTCGCACAGATAGAACACATTTCAAACTTCAAGCAAGACACAAAATCACTAACCAAACATCAGAGCCCATATTTATATTACCTCACACACCATTTAGTCCATCTCACGAAGCTGCCCATTCACAGGCAGTTTTATAAAAAAGGCGTGAAAAGCAACTTTCCTCGAAGCGATCGCAAGGCTGATGTATATTTATTACTCTGCCATTGTGAGCAAGGTTGAGCGGCCCTGAATAAGGGTTGCCACGATTGGAGTATTAATAATGGGAATTTGACTGTTCGAGTGGTAATGATGGTATCGCTTAGTAACTTTTGAAGACATGAAAAAAATACCAACCTTTTTTATGTTACGCTGTTCAATAATGATCACAATAATGACCACTGGTCGGGTTCTGATCAAATCGTAAGATGTCAGTTTCAACGTCCGTCAATTTGTATAAGCTTAAACAATCGTAGGGCAACTTATCCATACAAATCTTAAAATATTCTTTTAACTTGTTTGATTTTTATCACCAAACAAGTACAAATGGTTTAATGGCATTCTTTACCACTTAACCAAATAATCAATCAAAAATTAAATCAGTAAAAGAAGACAGACTGAAAAAGGCATGATTACGCCATAATCACATCTACAATAAAAATTCCTCGATGAGTACTCACAAATTACTAGGGGTTATTACGCGAGATCGAATTAGAAATGAGGAGATCCACAGGAGAACTAAAGTAACTTGCTCACCGAATAGCAAACCTTAAGCGGCAGTGGGCGGGGCACATTGTTCGTAGAACCGATGGCCGTTGGAGCGGAAAGGTTCTAGAGTGGCGACCGCGAACCGGGAGACGAAGTGTCGGCAGGCCTTCCACAAGGTGGACCGACGATCTGATAAAGGTCGCGGGACACCGCTGGATGACGGCAGCACATGACCGATCGTTGTGGAAAACCTTGGGGAAGGCCTTTGTCCAGCAGTGGACGTCTTGCGGCTGATGATGATAATTACGCGACGGACAGCTGACAGTTTTCGAAAACTGTATTTGAAATCAAGAAAATGTGTACACCAACATATATAGTAAAATCTGTGGCTCCACTTAAATTGTAATAAAAAAGGGTATAAATCATATACAGAGTATAATACACTTATACCCCTTTTCATTTGAATTTCAGAAGACTTAGGCCGGCCTTACACAATCTGAATTAAGAATCTGAATTCATAATTTGAATTCATAATCTGAATTCCGGTGACTTGCCTCGAACTGTCTTAAAAATTCCGATTGATCGGTTGTCTCACGAACGTCAGTAGGTATACTTACTATTGAAATGTCAACTGAATTCATAATCTGAATTCAGAGCGTGTGTACTCGTCCATAGATAATGTATGGAAAGAGGTGCGTTCTGTCAAATCAATCTGAGAAATTCATAATGTGAAAAAATCAGATTGTGTGTGAATGATAGTTAAATTGTATGCAATTCCGTGCTTTCTGAATTAATAATATGAATTCAGATTATGAATGCATAATCTAATTCAGACTGTGTAAAGCCGGCCTTACGCCCTTTTACATTCGAGCAACAGAAATATAACGGCGAAAGAACAAGTTGATAAGCCAAAATTGAACAGTCACTGTCCCCCGACAGTCGCCCCTCAGTTTGCGAAGGCATTACGGAGTAATTTTTATTTGCGTCAACAAACCAACAGACCTTATGAATTTCAGATGAAAGCCTAAGCTAACAACTGCGGGGGTCGAGAAGATAAATACCTTCGTCTTTTCGCGAAGATCTACAATGAAATCTGCCTACCGATGCCAGGGCCTTTTTCATGGCGTATCCTGATTATCAACAAAATGTATGCAGTGGCGCTACCAAGCCCTTTCCAGGCGTAAAGATAGTTTAGCAAATAAATATCTGATTCTGAGTAAATAAATAAATATATGAGGCCGGTCTCATGCAAATTGACTGATACCCGAACTTATCTATAGGCTTGTGTTTATGGATACTGGACAACGATAAACATACTTATATCTAAATCTAAATATATACCTAAATGCAAGTCGGGTTAGTTACACCATTTATAACTCAAGAACGGCTCGGCCGATTTTTATGAAATTTGGCACACAGATAGTTTATTACCTGGATTAACACATAGTATACTTTTAGCCGTGGCAGCCTAACGGTTTAACCTGCCGACTCTTAAGCAGAGGGTCGTGGGTTCGAACCCAGGCTCGCACCTCTAAGTTTTTCGGAATTTATGTGCGAAATATAATTTGAAAATTTACCATGAGCTTTTCGGTGAAGGAAAACATCGTGAGGAAACCTGCACACACCTGCAAAACAATTTGACGGTGTGTGCGAAGTTCCCAATCCGCCCTGGGCCCGCGTGGGAACTATAGCCCAAACCCCTCTCATTGTGAGTGGGAGGCCTGTGCCCAGCAGTGGGACGTATATAGGCTGGATTATTATTATATTTTATTATACTTTTATCCCGGAAAATTTGATAGTTCCCGAGGGATAGCGAAAAGTTACTACTACGCAGCTGAGCAAATAAGAACTCATTTCAAAATGGGATCGTATTTTAATTAAGTAAAATGAAGCCTTGCGGTTATGAGGTACGATTTAAATTAAGATATTTTAATTTTACAATGACTCTGACACGTATCTAAGTTTGTATAGGTTGCCCTAGGACACTTTTCTAAGATAATTTTGTATTGAACCCGCGACTATATTGGTTGTTACGTCATTGACGAGAAAGTGAAGAACACATTTTTGTCCTTTACGTCCCGCGCCACTAAAGTGAGGCTCTACCGTTCCGGCTGGCGTGCTCGGATTTAGCTCCACATTGAATATTGTACGCCGTGTTTATTGTTTTATCGCCAGAATTTAATTTGAGATATTACATTGTTACGGAAAATCGTCACGTGGCGACCCTAGTTAAGAACAAACGAAATACACGTGACATTATACCAAAAGTCACCCTGTTTTTGACAAGTATTTGATCGGAGAATTATTAATGATATATTAATAACGACGAACGGTATATTATTAACAAAATAAAGTAAGCCAGAGTAATGTAGCTTCCTATTAGTTAAAGAATGTGTTGTGAAAGAATCAGTTGACGACGCGGTTAGCCTAGTTGGTAGTGACCCTGCCTACGAAGCTAGCGGTCCCGGGTTCGAATCCCGGTATGGGCAAATATTTATGTGATGAGCGCGAGTATTGTTCCTGAGTCATGGATGTTTTCTATGTATTTAAGTATGAATTTCTCTATATAAGTATGTTTATCGTTGTCTAGTACCCATAGTACAAGCCCTAGAGCTTAGTTTGGGACTAGGTCAATTTGTGTGAGTTTGTCCCTGATATTTATTTATTTTATTTAGTTCTTTAAGTAGGTAATTAGATCTAGAGATCCAACATACAAACAAATAAGCAAACAACACACACATTTAACCTCTTTATAATTTTATTAAGTATAGGCATAGATATAGATGCATGTAACGAAAGTGTGGCCGTGACAACACGTGCCTATTTAGGGCTCGACCAGACGAACACGTGACGACATGGTATCAAGCCTGGCCGATACCCGACGCGAAGTCCCTCACGTGTTTAAAATTGAATTTAGTGCAGGTGTGATTCCTTGATCATGGTATTTATTACGGCTGGCGGCGGGCCCAAGGGGGGGAGGAAATCATAAATTTTGCAAAAGGTCACAGGGCGAGTTTATTGGCATTTTTAACGAGATTTTTGTTGCCAGCGCTGAGAAACACCCGATTTTGATGATTCTTCGGTCATCTGCCGGGAATCTCCGAGTTAGACCGTTTAGATTTTAATAAAAAACAGAAACAATAAAAAATATCAGTTATCAAAACAACATTAATAGGAAACACGTGTTGCCCCTCGGTCCTAGAAGACCGGTCATTATTTAACCTTGCTTCGTGGGTTTTTATTTATTTATTTATTTATTTATTAAAATTCTCTTAATTAACACTAACAGTCATGCTACACGTATTAATTATAAATGAGAAATTAGAGTACATGTTCGGTACCAAACTAAGCATTGGGTACCTATACTGTGACTGAGCTCAAGGTAACAGTTGTCTCCAAGTACCGATTGGCTGATGCATAGAAACGCGACTCAGAGGTGTAAAAGATGTCGAGGTGGGTGTCGCTATCCAGGATATCGTTTAGGAGCCTCAAGGCCCGGTGAAGTGGAGACTGCGCTAGTGCTCGCGTGCGTGCCGCTGGGACGGCGAACAGTGGGTGACGGCGAGGACGGAGTTGCTGGCTCGACACGGGTGGTACCCGCAGTGAGATTTGGGCCAGAAGAGATACGTTACCAATATATCCTCGAATGAGCTGAAAGAAGTACTTTACTAGGTGCATATCTCTTCTGGTTTCAAGGGTTGTGTAATTTACCATTCCCAGTATAAAGAGGGTCGGATACATGTAGGGATAATACCCATGAGATTTTTTATATAGGAACCGGATAAACGTTTTTTGAATCTTTTCTATCATTAGTACGTATCTTTGTTCATGGGGGCTCCATATAGCGGAATTGGTTTCAAGCCGGCTTCGAACATATGCATTAAACAGTACAGTCATGGCATTACGATTGGCGAATAATTTAGATTGACGGATAACAAATCCTAGGGTTCTTCTCGCACTGTCAGAGATCTTGATGATATGGGTGTTAAATTCGAGGTGCGAGTCGAACCATGTACCAAGATCCCGAACCAAAGAGACGCGCTGCAAGGGCGGACGGTTTTGAGGACGGTTTAAGTATTTGTGAATTTTTTTTGGACTTTGTCGATGATATTTTGGCTGCGCAGGATGTAGGCGAGGGAACTGTTCTTGTGCCGCGAGCATTTTGATACTAACGACACTAGCTACTATCCTGCTGTCCAAACTCACTTATTACGGGTTTGACGGTGATACTAATTATTGTCAACCGTGACGGATCCTTCATTGGCGTTAAACTTGGTGCGGGCATCCGTTAATTGCGTTTAAAAGATTAAAGCAGCATTTACTTAAATTATACCATTTATAATAACAACACGGCAACACTCAAGCAGCTTTGTTCAAAAGTTTTAAACAATAAATTGTGTTTCTTTCTTTATTTTTCTCTTTGTACGTTCTGTCGTACTCATTTTTATTAAAATTATTTTCTCAGTTACGTTGGTAATTAACTGTCCTTTCCTCGTTGTCATCTTAATTAATGGACCTATACTTTTTTTTTAAATTTAGTTATTATAGCACCTTGTTAATTATGTTACTTTTATTTCCCCATGCTTTATTCCACATTCTGATAAAATTTAAAACCTTTAAAAATACACAAAAATCTCCATAGTAAAAAATTCCAAGTATTTAATTAACTTTAATCAACCCAAAATGGTAATGTCCGTTTTTCACGTTTTATTCCGCGGGATCTCGGGCGCGTATAATTAATTTAAATTATATTAATAGGGTACAACAAAATGGCGCTGGCAACACTGTCGTTAATATTAAATGTGCTCGGATGAGGATGTGTGGTTGCGGCGGGCTGAAAAATACTGACGGATGTTAATAATTTACCTGGAATACTTGAAATAAATGTGTACCTACAAGCCTTTGATTCGGACATTTTGCATTTTAGGGTTCCGTACTCTGCCTACGCTGTCCGTCCGTCCGTCTGTCCTAACTTTAAAGAGCTGTATCTTTAGAACCGTAATAGATAGCCGGTTGCTTTATTTTTCAGAATAGGTTATAGGTTATAGCGGGCTAGTTTTCCGCAACTCGGCGACTATTGCGTGAGTGGGTTGGTATCACTCTTGCCAACTATTTTTCCGAATATTTTTGTTATAACGGCGGATTTCCTAACAGATAATAACGTGTAAACCTACCTGTCTCATACAAGTCAACGGCTTACTCGCATGTAACGTATTCCGTACCAAATGCGATATATCGGGTCGCATTTATATGCAAATCAGGTGTTCCGGCGTGTAAACTGCGTGCCCCGAGATTAGTCGCGCGCATACGCGTACACAAACAACGTTATAAATTCCCTTATTAATAACACAGAATTATGGATGTAGGTGTTTGCCCGTCGACCCTCGTCGGATCTTCTGTGATGCGCTTGTGCCCTTAAGTTAAGGAGGTTGTACACTGCATTAGAAAACGGCTAAACGCCCCTTTCAAAAGTCCATAATAATCTGACAATCACGTAAATTCGGTTATTATGTTGTGTTTATTTCTGATTGATTTTATTATTTTTTATTTCTTACGTGCCTTTTTTTGCAATTGTTCGACAGTGAAGAGTAAAATTTTTTTTAGGATTTTAACTGACTTTATATGTATAGGTTAGGTTAGGTTACGTTAACTTTTGCCGAAATAGTAAAAGTTTGTGTGATATCATCATTATCTACTGGAAGACGTACTCGTGGGTCTTCAAAAAAGAAAAAAAGAAAAGAGCTTTCATAGTATTCAGTGATGAAAAATTTAAAAGTTTGTTTTCCACTATTTATAACTAAGCTATATTTTTATTTTATTCACGTGTAGGTTGATTTTATTGGAAACCATTTTTTTGTGTTTTTGTAATATAAACCTAACCTTTTTACTATGCATTATTTTAAATGTCATTTGTAAAGTAAAAATAAATATGCTTAGCAATTCATAACGGAACAAAAAAGAATTATGTGAAGCTAGAAGCATCCTCCAAATTACCCAGCAGGTGCTCAAACTTCGCATTTTAAATTTAGATGAACTAGAACTTTCACAAAACGTCAATTAACACTCTAAATGACTGTTTCACGAACTAATTACGGTGGGCAGAAGTTTTAATGCACGCTGCACCCGCCAGTGCTGCAGTGTGCAGGGCTCTTAACTCTACAGCATTAATTTTGTTTACGTTGGATTTTATGAGAAAACGTCCAAGTGCCCAGTTTTTAACGCCGGGATTTTATACGAGTTGTGTAAACGTTTTTATGACTAAATTATGAAGTAGGATTTGGATATTTCTTGCGTTGAAATTGTCGTTTGAAAGGGTGACTAAATTATGAAGTAGGATTTGGATATTTCTTGCGTTGAAATTGTCGTTTGAAAGGGTAACTAAATTATGAAGTAGGATTTGGGTATTTCTTGCGTTAGAATTGTCGCGTCTCCATTTTTTTAAAGAAAAGCTCTCATTTCTGAGCATGTTTGCGAAAAATATATTTCATAATTTATTAATTGGTATACTATCATGTTAATAATAATAAATTCATTATATTTAACGATGGGAAAGCGTACCGGTTTATTATGGCACTTTTCATTAATTTTTAAATTCGCTGATCGAATATAATGCGTCAGAGATCATTGTTGGTTTTAATTTATTATTTCATAAAATTTTATTTAGACACTTTTTGGTTTGAGTTGCGTAAAGGTTGCGTTAGGTGCTATTTAATGGCCTTATAGCCATTTTACCTGGAGCGCAAATTTACATTTCGCGCCATACTAGGCCAATTTACTAGAATGGTCACCTACATCGTGCTACGCTGGCTTTAAGACAAGCTCCGACCTATTATTATACATATATGTATACTTAATTTAATAAAAAGAGAATATGCATATATTTTTTATGGTGTCCCCTTGTTTTGCAAGCAAGAAAGCTATGTTCTGCTAAAACCTTATTGTTTTCAGGTTATCTTAAGCATGGGTTACGTAGGTTAGGTTAGGTAAGACCTGTGACCACAAAAAATTATAACTCCTGCATGTGGAAATGCCTGTCCATGAAATGAAAATTCGGCGAAGTAAAACCTTCTATGAAATGAGTGTCGGTGATTCAAGGGTAAACCATTTTGTATTTGTGTACAAAGGTACAATTGGAGGTTATGTAAAGACAATGAAATCCTAACGCTCCTTTTAGCTGTACCAGAAATTTCCGGAAATTTCCGGATTCGCGCCTCGCGGGCGTCAAGTCACACTGTGTGTCGTAACCTTAAAAGGATCAAGTTTCGGAAATATTAGAACAGTTAGGGCGGTAAGGCGCGGGGTTCTCTGAACCACCCGCCCCGCGGGCGACGAGCGACGGACGCGAGCGTGTTACCGTTACATTGCGCGCTCTGTGAGAAGGCCTATCGGAGAATGCGGAGAACCCCGCGCCTACCGTTACAACGTTACTGATGACACCGTTACTGCCAGCGATATTGACGGGACCTACTTATTCGACCCCGATCAACTTTCGCTCATCATAACTCAAAAACAGCTTTAAGCTTATACTTGGTGGCAGGAGTGTTGGCTTTTAGAAGGCCAGATGGGCGGATGACATAAAGAAGTTACTGGGAAAGAACTGGATGAAGATAGCCCAGCATCAGAGAGGGTGCTGAGAGAGTGTGGTGGAAATGAGGAGGCTTACACTCTACACTGAAGAAGATAAATAAATAAATGCAACTAAGAGAAATTATCTTTTCATAGAAATACCAAACAATACCTAATCCTTATTCGTATTATTTCTAATATTATAAAAGCGAAAGCATGTTTGTTTGGTTGTTTGATGGTTCGACGCTTGTTCGATGGTTTTATATCCCGGAAATGGAAAAAGAGCAGTTTTATCCCTTATTAGTTCCTATAGCGGTAAATTACTTGTATGCGGACGGAGTCACGGGCATAAGCTAGTCATATTATAAATGTGAAAGTGAGTCAAGGTACAATTCCATTTCTGAGTGCACGCGGCCGCGATTGCTGCCTGCCGTCGACGCCGCGTTGACTCCGAGTGCGGCGGCGGTCGGACGTTAGCATTCGACTAATAGTATATAACATTATGTGTTTTCTTTATAAGAGAGGGAGGCAAACGAGCAGGCGGGTTACCTGAGGGGAAGTAATCACCACCGCCCATGAACACCGGCAGCTCAAGAAGAGTTGTTGGTCCGTTGCCGGCCTTTTAGGGAGATGAACGCTCTTTTCTTGAAGACCGTAGAAGGAAGTTGGTTCCACAGTATCACCGTACGAGGCAAAGTGCCTGGTGAAAAAGAAAAATTAAAATTAAAATTTTTCTTCCTCTGTCTCAGTAAAGAAATAATTTTTTTTTTTTAAATGAAGTGCGCGGCGGCGCAGCGGCACAGCTGGTGTTGCGGTCTGCGTTCGCGACAATGCAGTTCGACCGCGCGGCGGCAGCGACACTGTCGCCGCGATCGGCCGCGACTGCAAGCAGCATTGCGGTCGGAAATTGCCCCTTCATTCTATCTGTTGGTTACCCCGTCACAGCTAAACCGGTGAACCAATTTTAATATCATACGGAGATAGCTTAGAAGGACATAGGTATTTCCATTCTAGATTTAAAAATATAATTTTTTAATCACCGAGAGAATAAGTTAGTAAGACGCGGGCAAAAGTTCGTATAATTTATAAGTTATTTATAACATGGAAATCATTTTGTAAGTTAAGTAAAGATTTGGATTTCATTTAGTTTTTCTCTATTACAGATGAAAACCAATTTACGGCGAACCATTTAATTTTATTGATGGTTTAGCTCGAGAGAGAATTCAAAACATTTTTACGACGCGGCGACTGGCAATTGCAAAGAATATTGAAATTAAAATTGATTCATATGTTTTATTAAAAAAAAACAATTGCTGATCACTTGCTCAATTAATGAGACTGTATGTACGTATGTATATACAGTATGAATTTTTGCCATTAAATACCCATTACGCAAGCGTAGAGCTTAGCTTGGGACTGGCTTAATTCGTTCAATATTTTACGTATTTTTAATTAACTAAATCCATCGTTTCACAAATTAGAGCACTTATTTCAGGGCACATAAACCACAGCCTTGAAGTGTTTTCTTTCACGCCCCACAAATATGGCGGCCGTACGGTAATTAATCATTCGGCCCGATACTTGATAAATAGATTTTTGCTCTCAGCCTGCGCCGGATACAAAATGAGAGCTGCTGGAAATAATCTCAGGAATAACGCTTAAGTAGCATGAAATTATGAAACAAATTGTGAAGAGGCTACGAACAAAAAGTATTCCGGACTTACATCCAGTGCCTTAAACGCGTATATGCGTTTTTACAGTACGCAAGATTCGTATGAAACAAAAGATGCGACACCTGGTCAAATCGATTGTGTGTTAGCAGACGGGACAGGGCACGATTATAAATTAAGTTTTCCGGACTTTCATCCAGTGAGGCACTGGCCTTAAACGCGTATGAGCGTTTTTGTTTTAGTACGCTGGGCAAAGCGATTTCTAAAACCTTCTATCGGGCGTTAAAAAAGGATTCTAACATTTCATTAACACACCGTGTTTGTTTTGCAGACACTCATTTCATTGAATTTGTCGTTTCACCGAATTTCATTTCATCGAAAACTAACTTTTGCTGAAACCTTATTGTTTTCAGGTTCTTATGTATATCTTAAGCATGGGTTACATAGATTAGGTTAGGTTAAACCTGTGACCACCAACAAATTATAACTCCTGCACGTGGAAATGGCTGTCGATGAAATGAAAATTCGGCGAAGTAAAACATTCTATAAAATGAGTGTCGGTGATTCAAGGGTAAACCATTAACACACAAATACTAAACGACATCGTAACCGCACCAAAATTCGCGTCTATTTTTAGATTTCAAACTAACAGCTCCTGCGGAGAAGTTGGCTGACCCCGCAAGCACTTTATACTCGAATGCATATATAGGAGGGAACTGTTTGTCGTTTGTAATTATAGTAAATGTATGCGGGATTGTATCCATGTCTGTTTCTTGGGGACCTCCTATAGGCTAATTGGCTTCACGGATCATTAAATGCGATCCGTTAGGTTGGTCTTAATACAAGTAGTGTGATGGTTACCCATACTTTATTATCTTTATAATCATTAAATTTCTGATACTTAAAAAAAACTGTACATTTCAATAAAAAACGCTAACAATTTTATTTTCCAAGATTTTATGATTTAAGAATAGTTGTAAATTTAATTACCGTACATTACATAAATAAATAAAAAATGGTTTATTTAAATGTGTACACCATTTCATTATAGGTTATTTGGTAAACTAACTTGAAAAGTACACACGCATAGTTCGACTTATAGAGAAAACAAACAGAAGCCCCTAACTAGTACCTTGTCTGTCTGTAACGCTTTCACGATGACCTGATTTCGATGAAATATTGGTACGGAGATAGGCTGAGTTCCGGGGAAGGGCATAGGCTACTTTTTACCCTGGGATATTGGACAGTTATTGGGAGCAGCGATAGCGTCGGAGTCGCGGACAACAGCTAGTGTTAAATAATTACACACTTTTAGAGGTTCTGCCTAGAATGTAGGGTTACGGGTTTGTTGATTTTAATTTCATGTTGAAAATATCAAGCAAACTTTACTGTTACTTTAGCCCAGGGGGATAACATTGTCCACTCCTATATTTTAAGCTTTTCTTTGTATATTTTACAATGTTAAGTAACAATTACTTTCTTTACAATACGTAGTGAAAGTCTGTATAATTTATTTTGATAAAAATAAAAAAGTAAAGTGTTTTTTTTAGTGTACAAAGTAACTCGTGTTTACGGTCCCAAGAAGTTTCAACTGTTCTGATGATGCAAAATGGCAGTCGGGTTTTCTAAGCTTCCTTCTTGCTCCAATTGTTTAGTGTCTCATCTAGAATGAACGGCGACAGTATCCTTGTGTTTTCCGACCCCGCTACTAAGTATGCGGGCTGCGACGGGAAAAAGTGCAAAGGGCAACACCCGCAAATTACTCTCATACACTAGAAAAATAGCATTTCGGGGCTCCATCAAGTAGGACAGGGAAATTTATTATTGGAGAGAAATTTCCAATATAAACTGAGGCACAATTTTACAGGTTAACGTAAATGAACATAGTATAAAATGAAGTCGCCCTCCGCGTCTGTCTGTCCCTATGTATGCTTAGATCTTTAAAACTACGCAACGGATTTTGATGCGGTTTTCACCGTCAGTTAGATGATTCTTCACGGAAGGTTTATGTGTATAATAGAATCCAGAGTGAAGCGAGGGCGGGTCGCTATAGGCTCCGAAGCGAAGCGAAGGCGGGTTGCTAGTATTATAAGGTAGTATGAAATACGAGTACACGCTTTGTAACAATACATTAACAAAACTGGGCTTTTATTTCACTTTTTTTTAGTGTTGGTGGGACTTTGTGAAGGCCTATTACCATCTTACTCTTTAACGGGTCTAGGATGATGGCACCAGTAATGGACAAGGACCAATGATGGACACATAATATGATTCTTATTCTGAAGAAGATAAGGGTTATTCGTTTATTTTGCAACATTGATCATTTTATAACCCTATGATCTTTGAATTACTTTACTACGTTATGTTTAGTGTTTCCTATTGATTGTGTCAGTATGTTATTGGAATGGGCTGATATTATGGTGTTAGAGAGCTGATCTGATGATGGAGTAGGATGACAACAGGATCTCCGCTGTACTAACGTACCACAAAGTTGGGACTCGTTTGTTTGGTCGTTTGGTCACGATAGGCAGATGATGATGAAAGGTGCTACTTCTTCACGCCGATGTTTTGTGAGTTGTAACTGTCCAGGTTTAGCGTATATACCTATTTTAATTATTTTCCTAACGGCTTCACCAGACGAGGTTTGTAACGGGATGTTATGTATACTTAAAATATGCAATTAAGCTTCTATCCTGAAACTCAAGCAAGAAACTGTAATATTTGTAATTAAATACTTGCTGTTGAGTATTTAACCCGGAATCTAGCGAGTTGAACAGGAAATATCATGGACGCCACATTGCAACCATTATTTAGTCGACTAAGAATCTGTTTTACTATTTTTGGATTAAAATTTCACGCAAATAGGGTTGATAAGTAGTTAATGAGGTTCCAGGGCGTCTGACGTCAGATAAGAGGCATACCTAACGCTGACGTTAGCGATTTTCGAAATCTGTCAAAATGTATGGTATTGACGTAAGCTGAGAAGCTGAAAGCTTTTCCTTGATTTAGAGTAATCTAGACGATCGGTAAGTTGGACTGTGCCATACAGAAGTAACATATAGAGTAAGAGAAGATATAGCTAGGGTGATGGTACCAGTAATGGACAAGGACCAATGATGGACACATGATTCTTATTTTGAAGACGATAAGGGTTATTCATTTATTTTGCAACAATACATTTTTAACCGTATGATCTTTGAATTAAGGTTTAAGTATTCAATATTGGTGCCTGTCTAAAGTGTCCAAAACTGGTGCTATCACCATATATTACTTCCGCAGTGTGTGTGGACGTTTTTCATAAAGGCAGATTTACATTTTGTCTGATATACCCAGGATAATAGCAATATTCTTTTAGATCGCAATATACTCGAAAAAAATGTTAAAATTAAAATTTTCCCTAGTAAATTTTCAATTCTATTCAGCTCCGAATAACCAGAATAACAACCTGAATATATTTTCAGTAGACCATCCAACCCTGTATAGCATTCTCCAACCAACATCGCTGCTAAGAACTATCTTTTGGCGAAGTTTGCTTCACAATAGGACGCCACGGCCGCCATCTTGCTTCCGGATAAGCGGTCGTAGCCACTTCCGCTGGCTGTGTCCGATGCGGAGATGATCCTTTAGTCAAGACTTAAACCGGCGAGGCGATTACGTAACTTGCAATGTTGAATTAGCTTTATTTTTTTTGTATTTAAGGATTTTTTAATTTAACTTGAATAAAAAAAAAGTAGGCCTTCCACAAGGTGGACCGACGATCTGGTGAGGATCGCGGGAAGTCGATGGATGCGAGTAGCACAAAACCGGTCGTCGTGGAGATCCTTGGGGAAGGCCTGGGTCCAGCAGTGGACGTCTTTCGGCTGATATGATGATGATGAAAAAAGTATTAAATTGACCATAAAATTTTAAATTGTAAATGTGTTATGTTAGGAGTTAGTTATAGCGACAATTAATTACCAAGAGTCCTTGCTTCGGTATTGCACACAGTCCAAGAATATAATGCTAAATTGTTTACGTTTTCAAATTGTATAAATGCTATCAGTGTATCTCTTTAATAAATAAATAAAAGAGTTGCCGACGCTGTTAGCAGGGTCCAACGAAGCTAACGAGATGTGTGAGATTGTCCTGATATTTATTTTATTTTTAATGAAGCTAGCGATTCTTGGTAAACACAAATAATTTTGTGTGATGGAAAAGGAAAATGAAGAACATTTGTTTCGCATTTCGTTGCAAACGGTCTTACTGTGCTAATAATACTAAATTTTAAAAGACGCTTAGATGTTCTGTTTAGTGTAGCTTCAGATCAGATAGCTCTCCTTGCATTTGTATATATTTGATCACAATACGTAGGAAAAAACAAAGTTTTATTCTATACAAAACAAAGCAATGTAAACTCCGACATACTGAAATCCAGACACAGTCAGTGAAAACAAACATGAAGAAACTTAAATACCTCAACGGTCGCCACATAATATTCCATTAAAAACCACAGCGTAAAACTTTATAAAACCATCTGAAATCTCCGTTGGCGTATATAATGCCGCAATAGAATCACAAAAGGTGAAGGCAGGCGACGCCGCGGGCCGCCGTTATAGCGTGGGTGTTTAAAACTTAATAGTGTGATAACAGGGCATGCAGCGACGATTGAGAAACATACGAGAATGTGTTGCGAGCGGACACGGCGCGTTTAATGCGGGCACTTCCCATTTGCCAAATATTGATCTTGCATCTCTTACGTTTTACATATTATTGTCGAATGAAAGAGATGGAACTACAATATTTGATAAATGTCAGCCAAGTGAAGTGCTGGCATTAGAGTTCTTGTTTTGGCGAGCAAGGGTTTACAACAATGGGCTCTATTCCAATTTGCTTTAGGACATTTTTCTGCTTTTAAGAAAAAATATTGTTGACGTATATAGTAGCTCAATACTCAAAACTCAAACGTTTATTTCATTCCATAAGGTTAGTTGACAGCTAGATGTTTCTACGGCTAACTTAAGTTAATACAGTAATCATTTGACGACGCGGTTAGCCTAGTTGGTAGTGACCCTGCCTACGAAGCTAGCGGTCCCGGGTTCAAATCCCGGTATGGGCAAATATTTGTGTGATGAGCGCGAGTATTTGTTCCTGAGTCTTGGATGTTTTCTATATATTTAAGTATGTATTTCTCTATATAAGTATGTATATCGTTGCCTGGTGCCCATAGTACAAGCCTAGAGCTTAGTTTGGGACTAGGTTAATTTGTGTGAGATTGTACCTGATTTATTGATTTTTATTGATTTATTTATTATAACTTAACTATGGACCCTGGGCACAGCAACACTAGGAGAGAAGAGGTCTTGTAATCTTAGGTATAGGTATATATTTATTAATTATATTGCACATGTATTATAATTTTAGCTATGACTGTCAAGTGAATAAAGCACGTCGTCGATAAGATAACGATATAGGATCAAGATGTGGTTAAACAAGGTGTAATAGACGCACTGGTTAAATAACTAAGCAGTTTGACTTTAATTTATGGTTATAGTAAAAGTATTTAACAGCGTTAGAAAGATGGAGTCTTACAATCTACATCACAAACTCCAAAACGCATTAAAAATATTTAGCACTAGGATCGTGGTGAAAATGTAAGTACCAACGAAACTAACGTAAAAAGCAGTCAAAACTGACGATTCATCTACCATTGTAAATTGTTTTAAAGCTTATCCTGTGTAATAATTTGCAGTAACACGTTTGTATGTAAGTAAACTCTTTATTGCACAGATAACATATTAACAATGAAGTCTTATAAAATAAAATGTACAAAGGCGAGCTTATCCCTATAAGGGATCTCTTCCAGCTAACCTAGAGAATGAGTGGGAACAAAACACGAGGAAGGTAAAATTAAACGTCACAAAATTGTTAGATAAGACATATAATATACATACCCAATAATAATCGTAAATATATATACCGTTAATACAAAACAACATTTGTCCGTTGTGTGTGAATATTTTATTTTGTCAAATAAGCGTGTCCGTGCGATTTTATCTCCCCTGTGTTTCTCCTGTATCCCTTGTGGCTGGGCGCTAATAAAAACTAACCGCCGAGTGATAACAACTCTCGCTGAATATTTTGCGGTAATAGGATAGACCACTGCGAAGGTCAACGAACTTTATATGTTTACTCAGCTGTTTACTAAGTGTATGTGTGCGTAGTCGAGTTTCATACCCCTTCTATACGATCGGGTGGTTGGGTCAACCGAGAGGGACGCTGCTATCTGTCAGAATGAGATAGTAATATTTGCGTCTCGTTCTTACAGATAGCTGCGTCCCTTTCGGTTGGCCCAACCGCCCGATCGTGTAGAAGGGGTATCAGCTGTTTTGTTTGCCCTTGAAAATGACCGCGGTTATTTTAGATGTAGCGTAGCGTGGTTTACTATCATCCATACTATTCTTACCGCCTGTTTCACAATCACCAATTAAAGCATATCTGTCAAAAAAAATTAGCCCTTTCCCTTTCTTACACTTGAAAATAGACAAGGAGAGGGCTATCTTTATTTGACATCTGAATTTACTTGTCGATTGTGAAACAGGCCCATAATCTTGTCAGTCGTATGATATTATTTGTGACGTTCTCAATATAAAGGGACCTTATGGAGGAAGACAGTTACGCTCTTCTTAATCTTGTAACTATACGAATACTATGGTAACAGTTCTAAAAACGGTGTAACCGCCTGCCTCAATTAGGTCCCTTTATATTGAGAACGTCACATTTAACTACTAAACTACTTATCCGATTACACATAACAATATGTGACATTAGTGTTACTTATTGTTTTCGTGAGAGCTTATAATAAAATGTGTTAAAAATATTGGCCTCGCTATAATGCCCTTAATAAGTCATGTGTAGAACCAACCAAAAGAAAATTTGCTCTTAATTCACATACATTGAATAAAATAGTTACGATTTTAGTAACATCAACCAAAAGCATCAAATAGGAGCAGCGAAAGTGGCCAAATATATCGCAACACATCTTTATTACTATAGGAATAAGGATGTGTTGCGATATATTTGGCCATTTTGGCGGCTCCTATCTATTTGACGCCGACTGTAGTAACAGCAAGTTCTTGTGTGATTTAACTAACATTATGTATTGGTGGTGACTTGGTGCTTAACGTCTTGTTAGGCTCGTATGGTATAAGCATATTCGCAAAAATCTGTCTTGTTAGAAGCAAACAAAAAAAATGTATGCGTTGAACGCAGAAAAGCAATCACTTACTTATGACGTTGACTGTACAAATGTCACGTCTTTTTACTTATGCCAAATGAATAAGTGAAATGTATATTCAGCTATAAGAAATTACAAAAAAAAAAAGGTAAGTGCGAGTCGGACTCGCGCACCGAGGGTTCCGTATTTAAGTCAGGATTTCAAAAATATACCTTTTTATGTACTTTAAATCGTATGCAATAAGGTCTATTTTGAGTTTCCTTTTAACACAAATGTTCAAAGTTTTTTACTTATTTTTTAAACACTGTTTTCCCGTAAAATATAAATAATTAGCTATACGTCAGGAATTTTTTTAATTTTTTGGTTCATAAACTTCGGAGATAAGGGGGGAAGGTCATTTTTTCTACATTATTGGCTATAAATCAAAAAGTACATCATGGTAAATTATAAAAAAATAGTTTTTGAATGTGCGGATTTAGCCCTTATACGATACCCCATTTGCTTTAATCAAATCGCTTTTATTTTTTAAACCCCTCATTCTAGACCCCTTTTCAATTATTTTTTTTAACTAAAAACAGATGCAAGCTATACAACTATGCTAAATTTCAAATTGATAGCATCTGTAGTTGCCGAGAAAAACTCCTGTGACATACAGACGGACGGACGGACGGACAGACAGACAACGAAGTCTCACCATAACGGTTCCTTCTTTATCATTTTGGTAAGGAACCCTAAAAACGAATAAAATAAAACAAACAGAACAAATCGAGACTAGACACCTCCGATTGCTTTCACGTAAAAAAAAATTTGGCAACACCATTAGCAATAACACCTTAGGATATTTGTAATAAGGGATATCGAAGTAAAAACGCCTATTTGTCGACTTGAAACGATAACAAACAGGATAAAAAACGTACGTGAGGCGTTTTAGCAGCGATTCAGCTCCTTTAATACGGCGACATTGTGTAATGTCGTCCTTTGTGGAACCTTGTTTTATGCGACATTCTTTTGTATGACTTGAAAGTGTCGTAGGATTAGACATTTAGAGAAAACGCACGTTTTTATTGCATTATTTTTTACCTGACTGCGAAGCCAAAAAAAGGGTAAGGAGTTGAACCAGTCTATGTACAGTCAAGGGCATTAATATCTATACAGCCATCGCGTCAAATATATGTATACATGGACCTTATTGCCAGTGGCATAAAGGTGTATAGATATTTTTGAGATCTTGGGAACGTATATATATTTATGCCCTTGAGTGTTCCTATGTTTCATCATCATCATCATCATCAACAGCTGCAAGACGTCCACTGCTGGACAAAGGCCTTCTCCAAGGTTTTCCACAACGATCGGTCCTCTGCTGCTGTCATCCAGCGGTTTCCCGCGACCTACTACTCTGTCAAGAAAGTACCGGGAAAAGATCAATAATACACAAACTGTTTGTTAATCATCCAAATTTATTTTATCACCTTCAAAGTATGCTCCTTCAGAAACGATACACTTACGCCAACGAATAATCCAATCATCAAAACATTTTTTAAACGCTGTTTCCGGAATTGAATTCAGTTCTCGGCGCGAATTCTCCTTTGTGTCTTCTACCGATTGAAAACGGGTGCCACGAAGTGGTAATTTGAGTTTAGGAAAAAGAAAGAAGTCGGCAGGAGCCATATCTGGTGAATATGGTGGTTGCTCGATGGTATTTGTTGAGTGTTTGGTCAAAAATTCTTTCACAATGATGGCCTTGTGCGAAGGCGCATTATCGTGGTGCAAAATCCAAGAATTTTCATTCCACAAATCTGGCCTTTTTCGTCGAATTTGCTCTCTTAAATGCCGCATAACGCTCAAATAATATTCTTTATTTACCGTTTGACCTTCCGGCAAGAATTCCGAGTGCACAACACCGCGATAGTCAAAGAAAACAGTCAACATGACTTTGACTTTTGATCGACTTTGGCGTGGTTTCTTCGGTTTCGGTTCAGTTGGAAGGCGCCACTCCGAAGCTTGTTGACTAGTTTGCATGTCAAACTCGTAAACCCACGTCTCGTCACCAGTAACAATGCGTTTCATGAATGTTGGGTCGGAATTGACTCGTTCTAGCATGTCCTCAGCGACTCTCATGCGATTGAGTTTTTGGAGAAAATTCAGGTCTTTTGGGACTAGCCGAGCGGTAACATGTTTCATACCCAAATGATTAGTTAAAATAGTACGGATCGACTCGTGAGATACAGAAAGTTCGGCGGCTATCTCTCTCAAAGTTGAATGAGGATTTTCAGTCACTATTTCCTTCACTTTTGCGATGTTAACTTCAGTTGCAGACGTTGATGGCCTACCAGAGCGAGGCAAATCTTCCATCACATCTCGACCGCTTTTGAACGCTTTGTACCACTCATAAACACGTGTTTTTGATAAAGTCGAATCACCGTAAGCCTTCTGTAACATTTTCAGTGACTCCGAACACGAAATTCCATTGGCGATGCAAAATTTAAGACAAACTCTTTGTTCAATGTTTTTGTCCATTATGAAATTCGCAATACACACTAGATATGATATAACTAAAAACAGCACTGTATTTAATATAAATAACAGATGCAACTCAAACTCCGCGCCAAAATAGAAAACAGTTGTGCCAATCTAACAACAACAAAAAAAACAAAAATTTGAATTTGGAACCATAAACAAATCATCCATTCCCGATACTTTGTTGACTGAATGTATATCAGATCGTCGGTCCACCTTGTGGAAGGCCTGCCGACACTCCGTCTCCCGGTTCGCGGTCGCCACTCTAGAACCTTTCCGCTCCAACGGCCATCGGTTCTACGAGCGATGTGCCCCGCCCGCGTGTGCGCCGCCCGTCCTATGTTTATGTGATCGAAAATCGGATGTTTCACTGTAGGTCCAAGATTGTATCCATTTTTAACATAGAACATGTGAGTTAAAATTATAAGTTGCGTCATACTTTCGCTAGTTAGATTATGAATTAAAAAACCAGAGCTGTACATAAAAACTATTATCGCTGTACAAACATTACAGTTAAAAAATAGGACTATAGTGCATTGGGGTAATTGCGTCTACGGGGCAATTCCGTAAACAGGCTTTTGTGCCCACTCTAGAACGGCACGCTGTTCTTAACTCTGTCGATAAAGCAGGGGATTTTTTTAGTTCTATGGTTTTAAAAGAGATGGTGGCGTGACGCCATTATGAATGGGCACAAGCACCTGTTTACGGAATTGCCCCGCAGACGGAATTACCCCAATGTACCTTAAGTAAATTATAAAAAACATACTGCTGATTACTTTAACAACAACAACAATAACTTCCCGCTGAGATTTTCCCAATGCGCTACAATATGGGGCTTTTTAAAAAGGGTGTCATTAAATTTCTTCGAGACCGGCAACGCATTAGTGACGCCTCTGGTGTTGCAAATGTCCATAGGCGGCGGTGACCACTTCCCAACAGATGAGCCGTCTGCCTGTTTGTCTGTCTAAGGCAATAAAAAAAACATGAGACCTACCAGGGGATTTTAGTCAGCGGAGATGTATTTAAAATATTGATTTTGTATTACGTCTTGAGTGTCACTCTGTATTAATAAATACATACCATAATTAATTAGATACATTCTGGATGATTGGGAACCATTTTTGAAATTCCTGCCTATTCAACCATCACCATCCATAAACAATAACAGAGCTTCATGGTAGTTTCAAAACTGTTCATTTGTAAATGAAAACACGAACTTTCACAACAAAACTATTATAATGAGAATTGTTCGTTTATGTACCAGGAAAACAAAATAACAGGCGGGAGTACGGGACATTAACATATTCACAAAATATTTGTTTTAACGTATAAGGGCCACTTGGGTCCACAGAAAACCAGCGTACTCCCTATACGGTACGGCATATGAATAAATAAATAATATATAACAGCGGATACCATTTCCGCAGCACTGTCATTGAAGTGCAAGTGTCTTTAGCCATTCAGCGGGGCAATGCTGCTAGTGTTATGGGCACATTTGGTATGCATCGTTTGGGATAGTGGCCTGATGGGTATTTTTAGGGTATTTGACGAAGCTTGTCGCCGAGTCTAATTTTTTGTAATTGTTGACGGACCCTTTTGTGAATTATAATTATCACTTTTTATGTATCCTGGCGAGGTGGATGTAATTTGTATTATCCTTGTTTTTTTTGTACAAATGATTAATTTATGTTGAATAAAGACTTTTTTATTTATTTAGTAGTAAGTACTATAATGACTTCTCAATTCTGCTAAACCATATTTTGTTGCAAATGTTGTGGTTTTATAGAAAACAGAAATTATTGGCATTTGACGCCGCAACTGAGGCGCGTGATCCAATGACTTTTGAATCGGAATATATTCGTGATTATAGAGTTACGAAAATTTATATTAATTGCATTCAGTGTCATACATTATTTCATTTCTACTTTACGAGGTAAAATTAATTTAAACAATGCAATGTACATAATTCACAAAACAACAACGGTCATATGTCAAACTACTACATTATATAAAAAAGCACATTATTCAATACATTATTTACCTGCGAACTCTTAAACTCAAACCTTTTCGACAAAAAGTTGTCAAGTTTGATCGAACGCTCCAAAGGGATCGCTTCACAATGGCCGCCATTATTTCGTGCGAATTGAATTGGTTCAGACGATTTAACTTGCTAAAATCCTTCGCGGATTTCCCGCCTGATTGACCCGGGGGGGCTTCGGGGGTATTAGAACCCCATAAGCACCAATTGACCTTTTCTTTTCAAATAGATTTGAAAAAGACAAAGAATATTCCATGACACGTTACAATCTTGGGTAATGAATAGGTACGCGGAATCTTTGTTAACAGTCCCGATCCACGATTGGCTGTCTCTTTCAGTTGATCGGTGTTTGATAAAGACGATCGATTTTCGATTGTATGCGGGTTAGCGGAAATAAATTGATAAAGTAGGAATTTATGGCAGATTTGATTTGATTATTTCAGAGTACACGGTTATTATATTGAACGTAACATGAGATACGTTTTTGGTTCATGATTTAGTTCTACTTGATAACGTGTATATAAAGCATTATAAAGTAATGACAATTTCTTATATAAATAAAAACGGGTGCCGTTCATTCTTTATACCAACTTTTAGCATAATTTCACTTAACTACTCGTAAAATTCATAATAAACAATCAGTATAAAAACAAAATTCATAATTTGGTGGGTCATAATAATTAAATAACAGAATACTCAATGCTCATAAAAATGTTATTTATAATGTTCATTAGGAATAATGTCATTTGGTATATCATACATTAGTATAATGATTAGAATTTACAAAAACATTTGAACTAATGATAAGGTGACATACTATATATCATATAATATACTAATCAAAATTATACCAGAACAGTTAACAAAAGCGAACTGCTTCCAAAACAGTAGGTTAGGTTAGGTTAGAACTGCGTTCCTAACAAAAGCGAACTGCAAACGAACTGCTATTGGTATAGTAGGCGTTTATGTTATTTGAACATTATGATTTTGGTTTTTATTAAAAAAATAACGTTATGAGCAATAAATAGTATACAAAGTGACCATCATACTGATTGTCTGTTATGCAGATACATTACTATGCTACTAAATTATTATTGCTTTCGAAATTATGCAATTCGTTTGTATTCATTTTGGTTTTCAACTATTTAATCATTTCTGCAGATCAAAATTATGCAATTTGTATTATGCAAAATGAAAATTCGAAAATAGTTGTTATTAAAAAACATTACACACCCAATAAAAACAAATATAGGTTGAAAAAAGGAATTACAATATTTTTAATTGGCAACACCGCAAGCAGCAGCGGCTGGATTAAAATCGGTTGCCAATACATTCCGAACAGAGCCGTAATTTTAACCAAACTTCTTTTTATCAATATATATATATATACTTATACTTAGGGAATATCCATGTTATCAAAGAGTGGTTCAGCTTGGTCATATTATTTATAAAAAATCCCACATTAATTCTTAGCAACAAAACACGCAATTGTTTTTCTCAACCATTCTTTCCGGTAGTTTTGGTGAAGAAAAAGGACGGGACCATGAGATTTTGCGTTGACTATCGGCGACTTAATGATGTAACCAAGAAGGATTGTTATCCACTGCCACGAATTGACGACACGTTAGACACTTTCAACGGGATGAAATGGTTTTCCACGTTGGATTTAAAAAGTGGTTACTGGCAAGTGGAAATCAAGGACCAAGACAAGGAGAAAACAGCTTTCTCAACTGGAAAGGGACTCTGGCAGTTCAATGTTATTCCATTTCCAAGTAACTTACCAAGCTCTTCCCCGAAAGAGGAAGCCAGTATAAATTTAAAGCAGTAAATTGACCGCATAAGCAACGAAACCTGTTGGATGTAATTGAAAAAACGCGCGGAAAGCCGCGGTGATAAACATGTCAAGCCCCGAGGGGAGATGTCTCTACACCGGACCCTTCGCGCAGCGACGCGCGGCCGCAGATGGCTCACTGCAAGCTACTGCATTCTAAGGGTTAATAGGGACAAACATATACATAACATACATCATCATCAGCCGCAAGACGTCCACTGCTGGACAAAGGCCTTCCCCAAGGTTTTCCACAACGACAATGTTTCTTTTAACATACATAACATAAACATATACATATATTTAATGACATGCAATTGAATCTTAACACAAACTGAAAGAAATTACAACTAGGGCTAATACGATTGGGGAAAATTGACTTAGTTACCTATTATTTTTTATTAATTCAACTTTATAGCAAAATACACAAAGTAGGTACAAATGGCGGAATTAAGATATTCTTTACCACTTACCCATTGTGCTTAACAAAAATAATTTAAGGTTGGTGCTAAGAGATATAAAAATATGAATATACTAATCGGTTATAGAAATAGTTAAAAAATTCAAAATACATTATCATCGGAAACAGGCAAACTGGGCTCTAAATGTCTCACAAAAATACATGCGTAAATTTTATTAAAACTTTGAACATCTTTTGAAAAAGTTGTGGACTTTGTCGTACTCTTGCAAGGTTTTGTGGCAGCAAATGTATCGTTCTACAAACTTTCATTTCGCAAAAACGTACAAAGACCTATTTTTGTTTATTAAGCTGTTTAAACCGTTCTATATTTAAGCGACTTGCCGGCGGTTTTGAAGCGACTAATCAGCGGCTCTAGCAAGATAAACAACACTAATGATAACGATGTTCAAAAACTGTCAAAATGTATAGGACTGACGTGACGCTAATGTCAATCCCATACATTTTTCTAACGTAACGTAAACAATAACGTTCATCGAATGCAACTTGAATAGCCCTACAGAGATTGCTAAGAACAGACAGAGCTGGAAATCAGAGCGAGAGACCTTTGTCCAGGACACTAATCACAGACTATTGAAAAAAAAAACGGTGTGCCGAATAAAGATTTGTAAAACATGTTAGACCCGACGAGACTGCATCCTCTGTATTCATAGCCTGTGTCAGACACAGTGTGTCTCTAGATATACCGCATAAATCACTTAGCCTGTCCCTCGGGAAGAGCTCGCGCTGCCGTCGACGGCCGATGATGGACGGCCGCGGTAACAGGTTGAACTGCATCTGGAGCCGATGGGACCGATACTGTCCTTGTAGACGGTTGAGTAGGGCGATGATGCAATAAGGGCTTCACTCTTCATTACAGTCACAGGTTTCCAATTAAAACAAGGTTCACAAATTATCGCAAAAAAAATAGAAAGGCTAGCTAACGCCGTGATGGCGTGCGACGCGGCGTAGACAAGGAGAGAGAGAGAGAGAGATGTCAGGGTCACAGGGAGGAACGTCACTCTTCAAATCAAACATATTGACAGTTCCAAACGTGAAAAAGTTTGTTACATTAACGGCTTGGCTACGACATTTAACTACTACTGGCTACTACATTGGACATTTTATCAGGATATTGGATACATCGGGCCTAATACAATTGTTAATTTTATAGCAAATATTTATTTTCACCTCACCAGCTCGGAAAGGCTTTCTTTGTTGGTCAAAATCTGCGCGCAAAAGTCCACTTTAACTGCTAGCGTGGAAAGTAATGTGTGCTGTGTGCAATTGTTTTTCATACACTAAGTATTTTCCTTGCTACTTACGGTGAGGTGAAAAATTGTGTATTTCGCACGGCAGCAAAGTTATTCGGGCCTCGAGGCGTTGAATCCCTAGTTACGCTCAGGATTCTATTTTTGAATCACTCGCTAGGCTCTGGTTCGATTTTAGAAACTCGGGATTCAATACTGGCTCTCGCGCCAAATAACAACTTTGCAGCCTTGCATAACAAATAACTATTGCGATATGTATGTATTTGCTACAAAATTCCTACCCCAAAATCAAGCATTAGCAAAGCTAACTTTGAAGACTACCCACGTATGTCAAAGACCAGTACCAATCAATTGAAAGCTGGTAAGTGGCAGGCTCGAAAGCCTCGAACCATACAAAGAGAAAATGTATGCACCAAGCGCACACGATTTGAGTGCACCTGCTATGAAATTTCGCCCATTGTTAAGTTAGAAAGGCTGTGGTAGAGGCGTAATTGAATGCATAACTAATATCCTGAAAAAGATAAAAATGGATAAATATGTAGAAATCATATGGAATTTTGGAATTGTCAAGGATAAAAGGATACTTTTTATTGGAAAACAAAAATATACGATTTAAATAAAATATTTTTTACGATTTCGCTTTCCTGAAGTAAATTCTAGATTGAAAGTTATTGACGTCAAGCAGACAGTGACAAATACAAAAATGCGAACAATATAAGTATCTAAAATAATACTACATTTATCAACTGACATTCTAGGTAAGTCAGCCTGTTCCTCGTTCCTCCCAAGTTATCCATAGACATACCTACAGGGTGGAAATTTCGAATGCCACATGGAAGGCAAATACCTTAAATATTGGAAATAGCACATTCTGTGTAAAAGAGACTTTCCTTTATTTTAAAAAACTATAAACTCTGCATTTATGGATTTTTGAAAAATCGTCTGTCTCAACCGGGATTCGAACCGGTCAAATGCGGTAAAATAACATGCCGTATTTTATGATGCAGATCGAAAGGGTCACCGATATGGTTCATTTATCACTAAATAACAAACACAAGCAAAATAACGGAAGGCCATGAATACTAGCGATTACCATTTGACTTTGATTTCACCCGTCACGGGAAATGTACCGCAGCTACCTTCAATAAAATAAAATAAAATAATATAGCAAATTATACGCAATGGAGACTTACTTGTATTATAATAATATGACGATTGCCACATATTATGCTTACGCCCAGGCCTGGCTCACCTACGGCGTCACACTGTGGGGTAATAGTACCGAAGCGCCTTCCCTTTTCATCATGCAGAAGAAACTATTACGTATCCTAGTAAATATAAAACAGATGGATAGCTGCAAACCATACTTTATCAAACACAAAATACTTACCCTTCCATCTCTATACATCCTAGAATTGTGTAAATTTGTGAGAAAATACCCAGAATTCTTCAAAAAACGCGAAGATTTACCTACAACGCGCTCATTGCGATATAAAAATAGGCTCCAACTTCCACATCCCCGACTAAAATTAACTTCTATTGGCCCCTTAATTATGTCCATAAAAATTTACAATAAATTACCTGAAAGTCTAAAAGAAGAAGAAAAAGAAAATATATTTATTAATAAACTAAAACAAGTGCTAGTCAACAAAGCCTACTATACAATAAATGAATATATCGAAGATAAATTATAATAATAATCATACTAATAATAATAATAATTAATGTAAATCCACGCTTAAACAATAAGTCCTCCTCTCACCTAACTTTGCTGTGCCCTCCAGGGTTCATAGTGTAATACTTATTTTTGTAAATAAGCTATGCCATTGTGAAAAAGCAATAAAGAATTGAATTGAAAAATGTTTTGTAAAGATTACGAAAACATTTTGACATACAACCCTAAGGGTAAATGACAAAAAAACCGGGTTCTACGCGGACTAAGGTTCGGGAAAAACCGTATACTTTACAATTTACTGGAATATTTCAGCAGACTGTTACAGTATGAAAACATGCTGTTATTTGTCGAACATTTTCATCGTAATTGTATGCTGTATGCTATTATTTGGATAAGAATCGGTCCGAGAGCAGTGTGTATTGCATCAGTAGCATAAACGTAATTAATGGAAAATAAATCAGTGTACAATTTGAAATGTAGGTATAACACTCATACGATGATTATAACGATGAAATAAAATCACCTAGGTCGAACGAGACACTAAAAAATTACAGCGTATGGCAACGTTACATCTGAAAAATGTTTAAATGGTCTGCTGATTTACCTACTGTTAGATTGGATATAAACGCCGCACTTCTTTTGAACAGCTGCGGTCTCCTCTTAGACAATGTGCTGGTACACTGACTGACACTTGTAAAAATCTGTCTATTAACATAATAAAGTTCTCTATATCATTCAAATATACAGCATATCCATAAATTCGTGACTGTGACAGAAACGTGTACAAAATCAGAGAAAAAAAAACAAAATATTGATAAACATCGTCACCACACGCTTTATGTGGACAAAAACCATTTATATTTCGGCTAGCATTTGAAACTGCTATTATAGTTAATTTTCTCGAAAAAATAAATACAGAAAATAAATAAAGCTACACTCATACAATACCTCTCTTCAGATACATTTTCTCTTTATTTATTTTGTTGGCCAAAAAGATTCCAGACATTAGAGGAAAATGACAAGCTTACACGCAATTTAATATACGTTTTATTCAATAGGGGTTTTGGGGGAGCCCTCATCTTCCACATTCCAGAGGGGCAGTAAATCAAGAAAATGCTACTATCTATAAAGGGCCTGCCAGGAGACACCGGGTACGAGCGATAAGCGCAAGCGATTTGGTAAATTTACTTATAAGAAAACATTGAAGGTGTAAAACAATTGATGGTCATTATAACTTAATAGCTGTGTTAATGAGATAATTACTTCTAATACAGAGGGGGCACACTTAGAATGGTGCCCATTTTATTGACGGCAGCGACCTCTGGAGTGTTGATGAAAATACTAAACGTCAACTGTCAAACATGTGTCAGTCCAATGTCTGTCAGTCAAGCGTTGTCTGTGCGGAAATCGTTTCTCTGAGTTCTCTCATTATTAAATGTATTGCTGAATACTTTGTTATTGTGACACTATATAACCGCGTCATAATAAAGTGACATACTGAGAGGCACAAAATGGATGTCACTTTATTATGAAACGGTTCTATGGAGAGTCGCAATATAATGTTTCGGTGTTAAACTGTACGATACATGCCTAGGTACGTATATATAGTATAGCTTTAGTTCAACCACAGCTCTCTAGGTGGCACTTGTCGTACATGCAAGTTTGACCATTAGAGTTGCCACTCTTTTCCTCTATAGTTACTTTACTCTTTGTTCTACTCAGAACCATGCATTTAGGTAATCGTGGCGCAAAATAGTGTCGATGAAACAACTATCTGAAAGAAAAGCAGCTACCAGCAAATTCATACTGAAATCGCAAATTTGAATCTTAATTGGAAATTTTTCTTCTCATTTGTTCTAATCCACCGTTAGTCCAAATTATCGACTATCCTAAAACCGGTTCCCTGAATTTTTAAACTTTGTAATAATTTAATAACAGCGGGTATTTTTGGAAATCCAAAGAGTTGTCTGAGTCAGCGAAAAACAGTTTAATACAATTCATAATTCGGACTCGGGATGCGTTAGGATAAATAATGTTAGCACAAACGATAGGAGACCAGTCTCTCCGTTAAATTATAGTTATTATACCTTTATATCGAAATTAAACATGCACTCTCCATTAAAAGATATTTGTCCTCTTTCGCCAAGTACTTTTTTCATTTTTCTTATTCTTTAATTACCTTCAAACTCCTGTGACTTACGCCAAGTCCCAAGGTCCGGAACACCTAAATCTTTCTCACAATGTAGGGATAAAAACGGGTGCAGATAAGAAGTGTTACCTAGTGGTCCTCAAATGGACAAATCGCTGCGTTTTATGGGGTATTTGCATGCTTCCGAGCGGTGTGAAGGCGATCTTTTTGCCTTTGACGGGCGAACTAGTTTTTTGCACAGTACTTAAAGACACGACGTGTTGAAATTCATGATAGATTGTAATATTAAACATACTAGTGATCCTAATTTTGACGTATTTAGTTCTGTTCTTATTGTCGGGTGAATTTGTTACGTGGTTATTTAGCACTTATGGACAACGTTATCCAATTAATGGCGAGCACCACGCAGTTAATCCGACGTGGATGCTAAACATCCGTCCTTAGGGACCTGTGTCCAGGAGATTTCCCCCGTGGTGCATGCTGCATCAACCCTTATTCATTAGCGCAGCCAACTTTAGAGCAGTCTGGACAGTTGATTGTAACATTGAATTTTAGACGTCATTACGTTATCTCTCTCATCATGAAGAGACCATGATGAGACTGATGCTCAGCCACTGAGTGAGAAAATAAGTCGACTAATGAGAGTCTCAATTTAATTTATACTTTCATAGTTGAAGTGGTAGCCGTTTAGTGGGTCGTTTACATACAGGGTGTATAGGATAGGACAGTCTATCGAAAATTGCTACAGCTGTTTGTTTTAGACCATTACTCTGCCTTAGAAAATAGTTGCCAGGTAAAATCTATAAACTTTGTTAAAACTCATCTTGCTTTGGAAACCATATTGATTTTAATGATACGGCCTTTACCGTCAAGTTAAGAGCACTGCGACCACAACGTCAATAAATAGTTGGTGAAAGGAATAGTGACCCTGTTTAATTTATTGTTGCTAAACTAATTAGTCATTCATGTTACCTACATTTAGAATAAAATGATATGTAGTCCTAATATATTTACAACTAGTGACGCACCCGGGTTCGCACGGGTGCAATTATCCAAAAAAAATATCTTTTTTTATTTATATAGATAGATGTGAAATCATAAACTTAATTTCTGTAACATAATATCCAATATAAATTCATTATTGATGACCCTTCAACCTTGTAGGTCGCCCGAAGGGTCGAGACCGTATCACTCGTCTAGAATATCTGAAACCCACAATTATTCTAGTCCTGTAGGTTACGGTGGCATGTCTACAGGTCGGAATAATAATTAATTATCCTTTGCCCTTATTTAATTAAGATAGTGTGGGGTTGCTCACATTTAGGCGAAGAGGCAGTTTACGTCAAGTTCTAGGAGTCACAGATAAACCAAAACATTAGGTACAATCTTAAATTAAAAACTAAAAACTATGTCACTTTACAATTAGTCAAATTGGATAAATTCTTACAACAATAAATTCATGCACACATTACTCAAACTATACTCTAAATATTGCAAACTTTCTAAAACAAAAGAATTTTATTGATAATAATATATCAATAAATTCTTTTGTAGACTTAGAGCTATAGCAGTCATATTATGACTGCTATAGGTCTAAAAGCCTACACCGACTGAAAATTGGCAGGCTTTGACAGTTCATAATACGCCTGTAGACCCTTGCCCCCGCAGCCTGCAGACGATTTAGTGGGCCGATTGTGTTTTGTCTCCACAAACTTTGTAAAAATGGACAACCGTAAAATCGCCCGATATAAAGTCGGCAGTTTGCGGTGTGTGTAAGTCGTGATCGTGACTGTGCAACTGTTTGACGTGCAGGTTTCCGGGTCATTGACGGCCCTTCCGTTAGTTGCAGGGTCCCTCATAAGTAAAGGGTTAACGACTAGGGTCAGACTCTTCACACAACAACTATACTTGTTTAAACACCGACCAAGGAAAGGAAGGAAGGTCGGTGTTTCTCTTAAGCCATTCGCTCTTCAATTTGTTGTTGGGTAATTAACACGAGCCTAAGTTGTCCTGCCGGCCATGGATTCTGTTAAACGTCTCCCCCTTCACATCGACCAACGAAGAATAACCGGCGAATTTACGTCATCCGTCAAGGTGTGTAAAGGCGGTTGCCTGCATTTTCATTTAGTCTCTGGTTTCATTTCACCGATTAAACCAAAACCGATTTGCCCTTGTCCAATCGTGTAGTGACATGAACTAGGGACTTAGCCAAGACGCATTACTTATTCGAAATCAAAGAAAATGTACAATGAAGTAAGCTAAAGATTAGTCGCGTCAGCCGCTAATACAGTATAACGCCCTGCGTGTGCAGTTTAACAATGCGTTCAGGCTGCTGGGGCAGCCTCGGTTCTGCAGCGCGTCAGGTATGTTCGCGGATGCAAGAATGGACTGTTTTTACGCCATCATGCGAAAACGCTGCACATCCCTGGTGTGCAGGGTGCGGGCCAGCCCCAACAGCATCCTGATGACATTTGCACAGAGGTTCGATTGTCCGTATGTGAACCATTGTTGCATGGTACATGTACTGACAAACGGACGAAACGGATTACATGAAATGACTAAATAAATGTCAACGCCATAAATTTTGTCGATTTTCGAAAATCGTAAAGTTAGCGTGACGCATTTTGGCTAGACCAGACCAGACCAGACCGGTGTATTTTGGGAACTCCGAAAGTCACCTACTGAACCTAACACTTCATTTAACAAATCTCAACAATCTGACTATAGATAGACAGACAAGTACATCGTGACCAGATCGTCAACTCGATATTGACTTGATTTCCCCAAAGACCCGACGTATCATGTTGCGGCGTTACGCGACACGTTGCGACGCGTGTTGCACGCAACGCGTCAGCGATTGTCGATGATTAATGGATGTCTTGTTACATGGTAATCTGACAGCTGTTAGACAATAAGGGAGTTACTCATGTGTCGTCGGTGACAGGACAGTAATTATAACCACCGACCAATTAACTCGAAGAAATGTTTTAAAAGGATTCGTCTTTGAATATCCATGTGCAAAAACTGTATTTTTTGCCTCTTGAAAAATTTCTATCGGCAATCAATAAAAACCGCAAAGTCTTCTCGGAACTCGCTTATTATCAGCTGGTTGAGAAATTACCCTTTCCACACAAACGTTACTCGAGTTATTTATTCGAGAAACTCTAAACAACTAAAAAATCTTCGCTGCCTCGGTGTTACAGCCGCTAATCGACCTCCGTATTTCTTAATCCCATAACTCACTCAAACACAAATCTTTAAAACCAACTTTGCGTTCCCAATAATACGTTTCAGTTCTTAGTTGTAGCTTTAGCGACATAAGACTTTAAAGGTGAGTATACTTTGGATTTGCGGTGCAGTGCGATTGCATTTCATGATTGCATCGTTTTTTAAAGTACAGAGGGTATTATGTGCTCGACGTTACCGTTTGCACTCGTATTTGACTTTGTACAGTCGGACAGAGCGGTGGCAATTTGCTCTCGGTTCGCGAGTTTCTTGTAACACTTTGTTTCGTCTGTAGATGTTTCAGTTTTTCTTTACTGTTTTATCATAAATAACGGTAAACTGGGGAGCAATTTTTGAGCTTTAAAATTGCGTTTTCGTAATTATTTTCATTTTAGATGATAGTTTTTATTTAAGAGTGGTCAGATTCTAATAAATAATGGCTGAGACATACTTTTTAGAGCTTCTTAAAAGGCAATATACAACATTGTTTATTATCAAATCTAACTAAATAATTTTGGAATAGAAGTTAGGCATTGTTTATTTTTGACATTATCATTTTAAGCTTGTAGAAAAACTTATGTATTTGCATACATAAGTACGGTACATAATTAGCTCTAAAGATACTCGTGCCTGTCATTGGAGCTCTCGCAAGCTCGCGCTCTAACCTCGGCACTGGAGACTTCATTATGTGCCAGTTGCAGAAATAACTATTGATCCACACATCCCGGATTATGCTCGCATGCGTTTTTTAAAGTTAAAACTAAATAAACCCGTTCTTGCAAATGTCAGCAAAGCGAGATAGTGGTACACTTTAAATTATAAAGCCATTATACAGCTACTATTCAGCCTGTATTCCGCCAATATAGCTTTTTAAGCAGGGGCTTTGCCTCAAAGGCAAATACCGCAAAAAACGAGGTTTAGCCACCCTTTCTCAAGCGATGAAATTTGTAAAAGTTTTGGCAGCTACATATAACGTAGATAATTGTATAGTAAAATTTGGTGTGCCGTTGTGGATTGAAAATACTACCTCTGTAAATATAACCGCAATAGTACGGCATTGGGTCGGCATTATCACGCCTTGCCTAAAGGGAATGCGGGAACGTTTCAAGGGAGCTAGGTATTAGTCTGAGTCTATGTGAAAATTTCAGCTCCTCTGTTTCGACTTAATATTAGTAGAAGAAGGGAGTCACCACAATGCGACTGCGGAGCACCTGATCAGACCCTCTCCCACGTGGTACATAATTGCCCACTTCGCTGTTTTCCTGGAGGCATGGAGGAGCTGCATAAATTTACGCCCGCCGCAGTAAACTGGCTGAAACACCTGGACATTGACGTTTGATCCATGCAGGATGATTGCCACACGCAATGATGATTAGTAGAAGTGAAATAATTTGTGGTCCAACTCTAGATATTTTTCCTCACCATAACTCAACCAATTTATAAGATATATTTTAAAGTATGAGCTATTGAAAAAAGTGATTTAACCTGTAATCTAGTTGGGCATTTTTCAAAGATTTCTTCGAATACTTAATCCTGTGAAAACAGTATGAACTAAAAATAACTCACCCATCTGTTGCGACGCGTATTTATTAAGTTTTAAATTTCCCATACATTTATAAAATCAATACTAAAAATGAGCGATGTAATTCTGAAAAATGTTCCTGAATTCTTAAAGATAAAATCTAACGATTCAGAAAGCATATTGAATACGAGCAGGTACAGTCAACGGCATAAATATCTATACGGCCATCGCGCTAAAAATATGTATACATATACCTTATTATCAGTGGCCGAGGGGTGTGTATATATTTATGTCATCTTAGGAATGTACATATATTTATGACTCTGACTGTACTACATTTTACAATAAAAGTGAATCCAAAGATCTTGACATATTTTATATGTAAAGGCAAATTTTAACGTTCTTTTTTGAAATGTTGCTTTAAAGTCTGATATTTAATATCTATTATCAGAGACAAAGGACCGTCGGATTAAAAAGGTTTTTTAAATTTTATTACGTAACTATGTTGTGAATAAAGGTACTCATGTACCCTATTATCCATTCTGTGCTCGTGTAGCACAAAGAATCAAAGGAGAGTAGATGACGTTTTTTTGCTTTTAGTGCATAAAAAGATTTTGCTTTAAAATAATACCGTTATTGTACTTACAGGCAAATCACTTAAGCGTTGCAGTGTATGTAAGTAAAGGTATATCGACACATAAAACATTCAGAATATAATTTTATTGGTGGTAAAACGGTTTGTGTAAAATCGAATAAATATACACACGGCAGCGTCGTTCGGCTTTTTATCCGAACTTGGTCGGACACACTGCCGTGTCTCTAGATAACAGTCGTTACAGTTAAAGTACCTTATTAAAATAATATAAATACATATTTTTGTAGTCACACCACGGGATTGTTGAGCCACTTGCTAACATTCTTAATTCGGTCGGGTTGTCAAATCGTACACGGTATATAACTATTCGGATTTGACGATTTGACAACCGGACCGAATAAAGAATGTTATCGAGTGGCTCAACAACCACGTGATGTGACTGTACATGGGTAATAGACGACGTTAAACATACAGCCCGTGAGCACATATAGTATTCGGGTTTGTACTCCTCTCTCACTCGCTCCCATACGCTCTATGCGAGTCTAGCCGACTTTACCCGAACCTGAATCCTATTCTAAGTGCTCACGGACTGTACTTATATAGAGAATTATATACATAGAAAACATCCATGACTTTGTTTCACCAGAATACGTCGAAACTTTCACAAAATGTTACAGAGTTGCCAAGATATATTTACTACTTTCAGCCGCAGGCAAGACCGTGGCAAGGCGGAGGCGAGGCAGCAGCAAGAGGCAGAGGCAAGGAATAAAAGTAAACAAGACGCCAAAGCTAATGAGGCGCTGTTTGTGCCCGGGTGTCGCTCGTTTGTTTCGGAAATGGATCGGAAGCCGAGGTCGAGGCGAGCACAGATTGACAACAGTAAGGCAGGCTGCAGGGGCCTCACTTTGAAAAACGAAGCTCGCAACGAAGCCCGCCGCTTAGATCGAACGAAAGCCGAATGTGATTGCTACTATGAAGGAACTTCGGACTCTCGCTTTTCGTTTCGGAGCCATAGACCATCTTCGAATTGAGCAACGTGAATGGAAAGAACGAATGAATATCAAAGACGTGTTACTTATACAGCGTTTAAAAACCGGTAAATGTAATTTTGTCCTGAAACGCTGAGAAAAAAATTCATTTTGCTTGTACAATAACCAGCAAAATAACAAGCAAAATATCACAACTTTAAATATCTGTGCAAAAAACAAAATTCATTTTTTGAATTGGTTTTCTGACTTAACAGTAATCACTGAATCAGAAAAGAAAATATAATTAAAGTAAAACCAAACCATGCAAAACGTAAGTTATTATTACAATCTTTTAAGTATTTTGTTTCACCTGTCCCGGTTTCTGTAATGGAATCTTACAAGATGTACCCGTAACAGACGCTCGAACTTGGTCCGGGCCGGACAACGGATTTGGTTCGCTCCGACCCAGACCCGGCCGTCTGTAGAGCGTCTTCGGACCAAATCGGTTTATCGGTCCCTATTTATTATAATATTGTAATTATCTGTTCTATCTGTCTCGCCAACGCTAACCAGGCCGACGTGCGCAGGCGGCGGCTAGAAATGGAATATTTAAAAATCGCAGAACTAGCAGCTATCCGCGCAGAACTAACTAAACTAAGAGAATCATTAGAAACTTTAACCGGGGCCTTAACCACTCATTTGGCTAATAATTTGTTTTCCAATATTTTATTTTACAACTTTGTCGGCGTAATTTAATTGTATAACTAAAAGAAAAAAATAATTAAAGAATGTTCAGCACAAAGTCATTGTATTTACTGAAACACTAGTTCCTGGAATTAAAAATAAAATTATTTTAAAATGAGAAGGAGCATTAAATTAATATTTTTCTGTAAATTATACAAGTACCCAATTATTTTAGATTTACACGTCCGGAATGGACAAACTGTCGGAACTAAAACTTATGACATGTAGATAATAATTGTTCACAGTTTGACATTAACTGGTTATAAAATAACGTATCACTTTGTTAACAATTTAAGTACAATACGTTTTTACTCGTAACTCATGAGTATAGAAGGAAAACAATCTCCCAAGCCTGATAGTCTACGGGCTCCGAGGCAATTACCATGGTTGCAAAAATAAAAAGGGTTTAGACGACACCACTCGACTATACTGGCAGTTTATGTTATACGAAACATTTAAGAATATATCGACAACAAACAGCATGGCATCGGATAACTAGACACGACAAAAGCTTACGATACGGTGTCTCATGAAATACTGCTGAAGAAGCTGTCTGCAGCATGCTCATATAGGTTTCAGCCATATCTATACATCCGCAAGCAATACTTGCAAATTGACTATTTCAACCAAACCACCCGCGAAGTAACACATATGCATAATCCATCACATGAAGGTAATTGCGGGCTGGCTAGAATCGAATCTGCTGACGCTTAATGTACGTAAAACGAAATATGTCTGTTTTTCCATCGATTCTCGAAGTCAACCAAGTGACGACTTTGTTATCAAAATCAGCTCTGAGACTACGCGTTCACAAGCAGACGCCATCAACCTTGCTTCCCAAGATAATTCTCTTGAGCGTACGCATGTTACGAAGTACCTTGGAGTTCTTCTTGACAGCAACCTAACCTGGAAGCCACAAATAGTCTCCTTAAAGAGTCGAGTACGCAAACTAATGTACGTATTTCGCACATTAAGACAAATCGCATATCCAGAGCTGCTAAGATCCGTGTACTATGCCCTATGTGAATCCGTCCTAGGATACTGCAACTCAGCCTGGGGAGGGGCAGCAAAGACGCACTTGCTAAGTCTGGAGAGAGCACAAAGGTCCTTGCTAAAAGTTATATACAGTAAACCCCTCAGATACGGCACTAAAGCTCTCTATGCGGAATCAAACCTGCTTACTGTAAGGCAACTTTACCTTGTTAAAATCTTAGTTAAATACGGCAAGGAAAATGACAAAATATTTGAAGCTGATACACGGAGACGGAAACGCTGGAGAATACCAAAGTGTCGCACTAAATTTGCGCAAAGGCATGAATCTTTCATAGCACCTTTTGTAATGAGACAATTTGTCAAGTTCCTCGACAAAGTGTCGAAGCCACCTAACAAACGTTCTGTCGCCAAATGGCTCATAAGCCTCGACTACCACCAGACCGAGAACCTCTTGGATGTTCCAGGATAAACTATATCTACCTAACCCCTATCTATATATCTTTATCTATCAATTAGGCATCAAGTGTTATATCGGATACAAAACACACACAACCACCCATTCATACACTCGCTCGCTAACTAGAATGTTGGAAGTATAGTTAAGTGTTTAACTGTAGTACTAGCGACCCGCCCTCGCTTCGCTTCGAGTACTAAGTATACATACATAAACCTTCCGTGAAAAATTATCTAACTGATGGTAAAAACCGCATTAAAATCTGTTGTGTAGTTTGAAAGATCTAAGCGTACATACAAACGGAAAGATGGCGGGAAGCGACTTTGTTTTATACTATGAAGTGATAAGTTTAGTATAATGGAAGGCTCTGTAAAGTCTACAATATAATTAAGAAAACTTTAAAAATTATGTACTACTGGGTCCTGTAACACAGGGACTCAGGGCTCAGGATCCAGGACCAAGGTAAAAGCTGTATGTTTTATGCCAATAAATATTTTACTTTTTACTTTTACACACACACGCACACGCACACACACACACACGCAAATGTAGCGTGTTTAAATAGTGTTAAGTGTTTTTAAAATGTGAGTCCGAACGAAACTGCGTCCTGTAACACAGGGTTTCCTAGCTCAGGATGCAGGGTCGTGCTATTATATAAGTGTTTCATTTATCCAATAAACTTTTTTCATTTTCATTTTCATTTTCATAACATAACAGATGCGACGTATCACGTGCACTGTAGCTGCTGTGTTTTTATTTTTAGCTTATATCAATAATAAAAATAATTATAATAATCCAGCCTATATATGTCCCACTGCTGGGCACAGGCCTCCACTCACAATGAGAGGGTTTGGGCTATAGTTCCCACGCGTGCCCAGTGCGGATTGCGAACTTCGCACACACCGTCAAATTGCTTTGCAGGTGTGTGCAGGTTTCCTCACGATGTTTTCCTTCGCCGAAAAGCCAATGGTAAATTTACAAATTATACTTCGCACATAAGTTCCGAAAAAATTAGAGGTGCGAGCCCGGGTTCGAACCCACGACCCTCTGCCTAAGTCGGCAGGTCAAACCATTAGGCTACCACGGCTTTTTTATATCAATGATTTGTAAAAAAAAAATCTGAAAAATGATAAATTACGATACAGTACTGTTCTAACCTGTTTACTGCGCAAGCCCGGTCTGTTTACAATTGTAGCGCCTTTGGTGCGCACTCTTCAACTTTTTGTTGAATTAGACATGGCGCTAGTTGATACTTTGGCGCCAACTTGTAAAGAGTACGAATAAATATGAATATTGTACAACTTTTGTTTGGGATTATCCGAGCCAAATATAAAATGTTTATATTTGGCACAAGATTCAAGATGGAGAAAAACATTTTTAAAGTTTTTACGCAAGTTATTTATGTATCCGGTGAAAGAGTTATTTTGACGGCGAAACTTATTAATTTTATACGTTTATTCTAGGTTTGATATTAAGTGACTTTTTCTATAGTTTCGGTAAAACTTCAAAACTTAATTCCATTACATTTAGGTTATTTAGTATTTGTTGTTTTTCAATGTGGATTGTTCTATAACAATACCAAATACTAAGCTTGTTTATAAGATTTAAGGCTCGCTGCCTTACAGTAGTCGCATATGATGTGTGACAAGTGGGCCCCACTTTGAAATAAGAAGCTCGCAACGAAGCCCGCAACGTAGTTCGAACGAAAGCCGAAGGTGATTACTATTACGAAGCAACTTCCGTCTCTTGCATTTCGTTTCGGAGCCATAGACCATCTTCGAATTGAGCAACGTGAATAGAAAGAACGAATGACAAAAAAATGAAAGACGTGTGAAAAAAATGAATGATGTAATGTAACATAGCGTTTAAAAACCGGTAGATGTAATTATGTCCTGAAACGCCAAGAAAAATTATATTTTGCTTGTACAATATAATAACCAGCAAAATAACAAGGATAGTTTAAGATATTAATTTCTCCAAATATGTTTGTAATTGAGATATTCAGGAATGTTTTGACGCACGATTAAGTGTCAAAATATCACAACTTTAACTATCTATGCAAAAAACGAAATTCATTTTTTTTTAATTGGTTTACTGACTCCACACTCTAACCTAAATTAGAAGAAAAGAAATTTAATAAAAGTAAAACCATGCAAAACGTATGTTATTACAAGCTTTTAAGTAATTAAATTTCACCTGTGTCTGTAATGGAATCATACCAGTTAAATTTGACCACATCCCGGTGTCCGATTGAGCTAAAATTTGGTATGTGCCTTATTTTTTTTGTTTTAGGAAAGATTTGGATGAGAACAATGTTCTAATGAATTGCAGCAACCGTCTTCACCCGTTGCGACCCACGAGATAGATCCTGGAGGAACTTGATTTGCTATTTATTATAATATTAACTGTTCACAGGCGGCACCAGACGGCGGCGGTCTCGCCAACGCCAACAGGCCGACCTGCGCGTGCGGCGGCTAGAAATGGAAGATTTAAAAATCGCAGAACTAGCAGCCATCCGCGCAGAACTAACTAAACTAAGAGAATCATTAGAAACTTTAACCGGGGCCTTAACCACTCATTTGGCTAATGGTGGGTCGGTCCCAAATGTTTGAACCAACTTAAAAAACCGGGCAAGAGCATGTGGGACCACGCTCAGTGTAGGGTTCCGTCGCCATTCTTACAAACACAAACAACAATCTCCAAAAAAACAACAACAACAATTGATATTTCCAAAATGATGAAATTAACAATAACATGTTAACATTACAATAACATTAAATAATTAAAAAAAATTAAGAGCTATCTAATGATACCTCACTCGATGTTATAATGTAAAAAAACAAATTTACTACTACTTTACATACACGTGGGTGGTACCCGAAAATATTTTCTTTTCCAATATTTAATTTTACAGCTTAGCCGGCGTAACTTAAATGTATAATTATGCCAAATTACAGCTTTGTAGTACCAAGAGTCTGACCTAGAATTACTTGAAAAGGTGTTATTTCTTTTTTTTGGAGTCGGTCCATTGTCTTTTTAATTAAACAAGAACTTGTTTTTTTTTATTAAAAAATAGTTAAAGAGTGTTGAGCACAAAAGTTAAAAGTTACTAGTTCCTGGAATTACAAATGAAATGATTATAAAATGAGAAGGAACAAGACAATTACGTATAATCAAGATCATAAATATATCACACGTCAAATTATTTTTTTAAATCTTGAAATTTGTTCGACAGACCTGTTTTTTTTTTATTTACAACATATTGGCAATAATCACAAACAAATTGTACCCTATTTTGAAAGCTGGTTAGCTGGTAACGATCTAAATGGTCATTATTTAGCCCTCGTTCTCACGGACGTTATTTGAACGCGCAGGGCACGCGGTTTTGTACCGCCTTAAAATAGAACATATGAACTTGCTTTGAACAGTTCACACGGACGCGATTTTTCAACGCGGCATAATTTTTTCGCGCACTGCTCGATTTCTGGCGGGACGCGACGCCGCCATAAAATTTTCTTATCTGTGGTTTAAGAAAAAACAATTATGGGATACTGTTAGGTATACTATAGAAATTTGTGAATTCACCTTTAGGCGTTGCGTTGATATTTTTGACGTTTAACTTCATGGCTCAAATAAAGCAAGAAACGTCTCGTCATAGCTGTCAAAACCGTTTCTGACGGCATGAAACAAATATTTTGATTTTATTATTTTAACTTAACAAGGTATGCGTTTGAATCGGCTCTATCGTAGACCCTCACTGAATTATTAATATATATTCTATGGCTGGTATACAAACTTATGATTGGAATGTAATAATAATAGAAACTGAAATTTATATCCATTTTTATCTATTATTAACAAGTTATTTTGGTCAGGAAAACTGCGTTTAACTTCCGTCGCTTTTCACCAAGGCACTCCCAGAAAGCGATAGGAAAGATGTTACACATCAAAATACGTTTAAAAAAACGTTTCTTGTACGGGGACCCTTATTATTTTACTTTTTGACTTTTTTACTATTTGTTAAAAAAATCCGCCGTTATATCACATATTCTGCCAAAAAAATCAACGGGTATCTTTTACGGTTCAAAAGATACAGCTCTTTAAAGTTAGGCACGCTTTGGGCACAACAGAGAATAACTTGCATCAAAACTTAGCCATGTTTCTCCCCGCTAGTTTTATTCTGAGCGGGGTAAAATGTAGAACAGGAATTAATTCAAAGATGTCGGGGACTTTGTTACTGGGGCGTAAGTTGTCTGGGTGCAAGTGATAAAGGATTGATTTTTATGAACTTAACACATTAACGATTTGCAAGCGCCTATATCAACCATGCGTTCGGTCAACACGCATACAGAGCGGGCGAACGGCGTCTTTGCCGCGGGTCTGCAACGAGCCACCAAAGATCTGTGTGACGTGTGACGATTTTTGTCTTCGTAAGAGGGTTAAATATGTGTGCATAGCCTTTACATTTTTTTACGGTACTACCATTGTCTTATTAATCATATCTATCGCTATCACACTCGTACTCGCATAAAAAAAAAGGTGCCATTTCTTTAGTAGCTATCGGCATTCCTACTTATTACCTCCTGCCACGCTTTATCTTTTAACTTGATTTACTTTATTCGTCGTTAAAAACTCAGCAACTCGATAGCAAGTCTTGTTGATTTGATTTATGCTTCTCATAAAGTGTAAAATAGTTTGCGAATGGCCAAACTTGCGACTCTAAATGAAGGCTCTCGAAGGAACAAGGCGTTACGATCCTTCTATTGATATACCGTTTCATGCTTTAAATGAACGTGTTAAGAGACTCATTCAATTGTGTAATCTCGAATATATAAGCTTTTATAAATGTACGCGTTTTAAAATTTACTAGCGCCAGTGACCGGTCAGTTCCGGACGCTTTAAGTCACTAAAGTTCTTCAGTTTCATGGTAAGTTGGAATTTCCTTTTGTTTCCGCGTTTTAAGTTAAATTTATGGTTGTTCAGATTTGCCATGAGCGTTGTTTCAAGCTCGAGCAGCCGCGTAGTCAGAGACGTTGGGGAACTCGCGAGTTATTTTCATTATAAATTGTGACCTTGTGAAAAATAAGTGCCTAATTTAGTTCAAGTAGTAGCGAAAACGGCAAATAAATGTTATTTATTTGCAAAAAGGTTATTTTAAAAAAGGAAAACAATTTTCGTCTAGTTTTTGCCCGTGACTCCGTCAGTGGCGCGTTGTTTATTTCTACTTCTGTGGGAACTGTTAATTTTCCGAGAAAAAAACATGAATGAAACAAACAAAAATAAATACACTTTCGCATTTAATTATAAAATAATAATAGGTAATAATGATCACGGGTTAATCTCACTCGAAGTCCGCCATGTGTAGGTACTTTATTTTTAATGGTGCAATTCAGTTTAAATAATAGTTTAATGTGGGGTCCTGGCACACATGGTTTAGTAACAGAATGAAGCAAGCGCCTAGTCGACACCACTGATGACCAAAGAGCTGGCAGCTTCCTCTAACAGCGAATAAGCATTGCTATTCAGAGAGGAATTTCTACCAGAAACTTCGGCACAACGACGCAGTTAGCCTAGTTGGTAGTGACCCTGCCTACGAAGCTAGCGGTCCTGGGTTCGAATCCCGGTATGGACAAATATTTGTGTGATGAGCGCGAGTATTTGTTCCTGAGTCATGGATGTTTTCTATATATTTAAGTATGTATTTCTCTATATAAGTATGTTTATCGTTGTCTAGTACCCATAGTACAAGCCTAGAGCTTAGTTTGGGACTAGGTCAATTGGTGTGAGATTGTCCCCTGATATTTATTATTATTATTTATTTTATTTACAATACCACGGGGGACTTTTTTTAGTTTTAGTTTGGGTTAAGTATATTTTTCTTAATATTAGCTTTGTCTTAGTTTACTTATTTGGTTTTTATATACTAAGTACTTACTGTATATTGTGTTTAAGTATTTACGGTCCCTTTTAATAAATAAAACAACTTAGTTCCAAACTCTAGGCTTGCTCTATGGGTACTAGACGACGATAAATTTATTTATTTATTTATTATATTTAGGAAACCCAACAGTTATAACATCAACGTAAAAAACGTATATGAAACATAAAACCAATTATATGATTTCAAGTATAACAACAAAATAAGAACGACAATTCTATTTACTTATTTATTAATACAAAACATCCAAAACTGAGAAACATGCTCGCGCTCATCACTCAACTATGACACCTTACCGGGAATAAAACCCAACCAACCAACCGACTACACTAACAACGTCGTCTCATCTATAATCATTGTTGTATTACTTCACCACTACATACAAAAACCGCTTCTATGGATTAGAATCGTACGTATACGCTACTAGATAAGACTTTTTTTCGAACTGCAACTAAAATCGATGGAGTCGCGCTACGTAAACGATGTCACTAGCCAATAAATTGCCAATTGTTCCTTTTGCCATTCGCTGTTTGGCGCGTGACAGGCATCCAGCTATTCGCCCGGACAGTGAGTGGTGGAGATAGCCTAGTTGATTAGGGGTGGAATCGCACGCCGGAGAACGCGAGTTCAAATCGCCGGAATGGCTTCATTCTTTTTCTATATTTTCTGACATTGTGCAAAAACGATTTGTTTGTGTACGATTCCAAAGACGTAGAGTTGATTATTGTGACGGTGCGGTCCTTGGGAGGGCGGTTTGGGAGCATCCGATGAGTGTGATAAAAAGATGATTTTAATTAATTAATTAATTAAACCTTTACTTGTCGTACATTGCGGGTGGTAAGACCAAAACACATTAGGATACAACGTCACGTCGTGGCGAGATGCGATATCGTGGCATGATGCGTTGCGACGTCGTGTCCTAAAAATCGGTATACGTACATTTTAAAAGTTCACGAAACTACGTAACTAGTGGTACGATGCACCTTGCCTCTTAAGAAGGATAAAGGATAGAATTATAGGGCGTTGCCCCTAAAATGTCTAATTCACACTCACTTTTCATCACAAGGGAAAAAATATTTCTTCGTGGACGAAAGAGGGCGTGGGCGTAAAACCAGAGGAAAATATAGGCTATAATTATGATGTCAAATTTTAATGCCTATATTTTTCTCTTCTCTTTCTACTTGTAAAGTACCTAATTGGAATTAAATTTGTTTAAGCTAGGCGTCGATACAGATCTAAAATGACAGCGAAGCAAATTATATTTACACTAAACTTCCCTCTCAATAAAAATCCTTCACATGCTCGCTAAATCTCATCAGCGTATTATTCTCAGACATTTCCCGTGAAAACAACCCTGTTTCTAATACAATGACGCGACACCACTGTCACTCATAACATAATGCAGCTATTACGCTTCAATGGACCGCAAACAGGCTGTTTTAACGGCCGGTCCTACTCTCAGTAGGTACTCTACTCAGCATGCGGAGCGCGTCGTCTGGACAGTTGTTCTACACTGTTCCGTGCAACTCGCTCCTCTGGGAGTTACCTTTAACGCCCAAGCCATGGGAACTAGCGGATTAACTATTTTAAGTGTTTTTTTTTGCAACTGGCGCTTCTTCGCGCCTTCGTCTGCGTAGAATTCGTTTGTTGTATTTCTCTCCTTTATTCCATAGAGTAGGTATTATATGTCCTTTCGCGGGGTTCAAGCTATCTCCATACTTAATATCATCGAAATCAGTTCAGCGGTTTAACCGTGAAAGCGTAATAAGACAGACTTTGTAACAAATGTTCTCGATGACGCAGTTAGTTCAAACTGTCAATTGATTCTCTACGCCTATCATCATCATAAATGTTGTGAGAAATCCGTTACTGCAATAAAGGCTTCCTCAAAGGATTTCGTGTCGTCCACCTAGCCCGGAAATAGACATACTTTTTATCATGGAAGACGAACGAACAGTTCTTAAATTAAATCTACATATAGCGTCAAACAGTCCTGCGCGGACGGAATTGAGGGCAAAACCTAGTGTGCCTTAGACGAGATACAACGTTAAAATGATTTTATGACTATTTGTGTCTGGTTTAAGCCGGTTTACGCAGATAATAGGGCGTTTTTCAAAAAAAATGTACATCGTTAAGGAAAAAATTAAGAAATTTTAACTTTTTCCAGTACGTCACGAAAATTAGTCATAGGTACATTTAGTATCGTGATTTTCGTAACGATGTACACTTTTTTTGAAAAACGCCCATTATCATTGTAGTAAGTAATATTTTTTTAGAATGACTGACTGTTAAGTTCCTTGCGGCGTTTCTTCTAAGCGCTAGTAGAGATTTGACTAGTAAAAGTGTTCATGCAACTAATATTTTGTTGTTAAAGTGTCAGACACCAGCGGCTGCTGACTTGCACCACGCATGCAGTTCTGTCCACGGTCTATGCTTGGCACGTCGTCGTTCATTTAAGTTTTTATTCCGCGAGAAAGCCAGGATTTAAAGTTCCAAATGAGTGTTATTTTAAACTTGACTTAAACTATGCTTAATTTACATTTCGCTAGTGTTTTTGTGCCGAGAAATATTCCTGTATTTAAAATCCGTTCCGGTTGCATTTGTAATGTTAAATTACGGTAAAAAAATTTGCTTAACATTATTAATATTATTCTCGTTAGGTCTAAAATTTTGTACGCATTACTATGCAAAGACTAAGGAAGCCATTTGTGGTTTTACAAGTAGAGATCAAGAAAAGTGATAATTATAGCTCCGACACTAAAAAAAATAGTGATAGAGTCCTTGGATATCTTGAACTTAACAACCATAGAGATAATTATAAAAGTTTGTGACGATGTTTAGGTTTGTCAATCACGCAAAATTGACTGAAAGGGTTTGGATGAACCCATGTTCTGAATAACGGTGATTGTTGAGTTCCACGCGGACGAAGTCGTGGGAAAAAAGTAGTAAAAAATAAAAACAATAGAATGTGCAGTTCATAGCGCTTCTTCTTAGGTATTATTACTAGCAACACTAACAGAATCCTGCAAAATGCTTTTAACTTCCATTATAGAGCTTTCAGCAAGTCGGTTGTGTTTTCTGATAAAGTTGCAGACATAAATAAAATAACACATTCTGTACCTACAAGTTTCAGGTTATGGGTCTTTGTTAGCAAAATACTAGAGTAGATTTTGCTTTAGGCTGTTAACTTCTAGATTCGTAATTTTTGACCAAAAAGAGCAAGACATTGCAGTAGTATTTTTGAATTCTTTCTTTTATTTAAAACTGGATTTGGCAGAGTAAAGCGTATTTTTTATATTGTGCGTAAACTACTTTTTTTTCTAAACAATTCAAGATGCCAAATTTTATAACTACTTTTCAATTGTACAATTACAGTATATTATTAAATGTTAGGTACTTACTTACATAAAAAGCAAAGATTTAAGTAAATAATTTCTAAGCCGAATAAAATAAAAAAACTTAATTTTTATAGGTAGGTATATAATTCAGACCACTAAACGCAACGCACGAGACGCAAGCGCAAAATAGGCGTTTTCCAGGAGATCGGTACATTTTTTACGTTTTTTGTTGGATTATTTTTTTGACGGTTGTTTTTTTAGAAATCATTGATGGACTGAAGCTTAACATCAACACAAATCAAATCAGGTTTAATCAACGTTCCATCCCGATTGGCCAGCAGCAGCTAAAACAGCAATAAACCACTGTTTATGTATGTTAAGTTCTAAATTGGCAGTGCATGAATTAGCCTTGCAATCAAGATGCATTTCAGGTTGCGTAAAGCGCCCGTGCAGTTCACTATTCACACATTAACTGGATGCAAATGTGCATATCATTAGGATCTGAGCCGGTGAAGTGTGTTGGTTACTAATCTGCTTGTATGTTCTGGATTCACATCGGTTTTTATTCCTTTTGATGGTTTATTGGCATTTATGGTTGTAAATGGTAATGGAGGATTTTTGATTTTTTTCGAGCTGTTTCTTTGACAAAGGTTGTTCGTTATTTATTTATTTATTTAATCTTTATTGCACAAAAATACAAATTTGAGTACAAAAGGTGAACTTAATGCCTAATGGCATTCTCTACCAGTTGACCTTTTGGCAAGCAAAATCAAAAAAAAAGGCAAATCAAAATTTAATAATTTTAATGTACAGTCAAGGTCATAAATATGTATACATTTTAGTACATTGTTTTTTTACTGTGATGTTTAAACTTCCATATATGAATGTCACAGTGATTAAAGTGACAAGGTACTAAAATGTATACATATTTATGACCTTGACTGTACGTGACAATACAGTGTGATATATGTAAATTAATAAATACAGAATAGGTACATAATTTATTGGTAATGCAATCATATTTTTCTAGTCAAATAAAATATTAAAGTTTAAATATTAAAATTAAGTTTTAACCAATATAGTTGAATAATATATTCAATAAGAAAAGCAGCGTGTTGAGTCAATGATCCCTATGAGTAAACTCATCAATGCAGACGTTACAGCAGCTGTTACGTGCTTGGTCAGTCGGAAGTGATTTAAGCTTGTTTTTGAATAATATATCACTTCTGGAGTCCTTTATTTCATCTGTGTGATGGCCGCGAATGTATTTTTGATGCGTATGTGCGTTGATTTCGTTCTGATTATTTTGTGTTAGCTTTTTGTTCTGATTAGTTTGTGTTAGCTTTTTGTTCTGCATATTTTGTGTTAGCTTTTTGCTCTGATTATTTTTGTGTTAGCTTTTTGTTCTGCATATTTTGTATTAGCTTTTTGTTTTGCATATTTTGTGTTAGCTTTTTATTCTAATTATTTTGTGTTAGCTTTTTGTTATGATTATTTTTGTGTTAGCTTTTTGTTCTGCATATTTTGTGTTAGGTTTTTGTTCTAATTATTTCTGTGCTAACACAAAAGGCTAACCTTTTGTGCTGCTTATTTTGTGTTAGCTTTTTGTTCTGATTATTTTTGCTGCCTTTACCATTACATACAAACATCGAAACCTTAAAGAGTTTAAGTACCTGTTTTAGACATATGTGTATTTGTTCGGTGTTGATTAAGTACACGCGTCACATTTCAATTGATATTAATTATATTAACAAACCTCATTAAATACCAATTAGAAATTGGACCGGACGCTGTTTGACCGTCTGTGACGCCTATTGGATGATAATAGCTGAATAAGCCACGCGCAAACCACACGCAGAAACTTTGAACCTAATATACATTTCTGAGCAAAACCACCACACACGTTCAAATTTAATTTAGACTCCATAAAATATCTCATCGATGCCAGCCAGAACAACTGCCTGAAATACGCCAGGAATTAATCCGAGGCTCGGCCAAACTTTGCATACATAAATCTTACAAGTTGTGCACTTTGCACGCTCCTACTTGCAGTGTTTGGTCTGAGATGTTTGCGCTCAGTGCTATTCTTGCATCGAGCGACGACGACTTTATCGAACTGGTTTAACGTGATCCCGTCACGGTCAGTCCGTTTGTCAGGATGCCAACAATTTTGCCAACTCTCGTCGTCAGCCCAAGGGGTTACAGTTTTCGGTTGGTGAACTCGGTGGATGTGGGTTTGTCAATTCAAGGGTACCGCGGCATGATGCCACGGTATGGTTTTCGCACTCCGACAAGAATCTGTGCGTTGTCATCAGCCAAAAATTCAAACTGAAGATTTGTTCACGATCCAATTTGGCAGGATGCCGCGCCAACTAGTAATGACCGTAAATGATCATTGGTAAAGATTGCACGGCTCTGTTCTGGTGTTTCGAAGTTACTTGAGCTCCATCCCTTTCTTTCATGCCCGGTATATTCAAACCGCGGATCGTAAAAGTTTAATTTGACTCATGTACGTGGCAAATGTCCAAATTTTAACTCGACGTATCCTTCCGGTAACCGGGCATCACAAAATGGATACTGAAACAGAATGGGGCATCCGAAGTTTTGAATTTAGTGTTTCGAGGTAGCCATCCTGGTGACATGACGAGGATTGAGGCAGTCCATCTTATTCCTGGGTTGGCCACGCATTTCCAATCTTCAGATTGCAAATGTCCATCGACCTAAGGGCCCACTCACCACTAATTGAGTTACCTACATAGTGTTGTTACAATTGTAAGCCCAGCCTTATACTGATTATTTGTCCATGGTAACATAGCATTCTTTGTGAACACTCCTGGATATCATTTCTTGTCTTTGGTTAACAATCAGCTATCTTTGAAAACACCAAGATAGCTGAGCTGTCAGTTTTGTTTTGATAAACAATTTGAAATTACTAAGCCTACCTGTCGGTCCTTCCGTCTGTCCTAACTATAAAGAGCTGTATCTTTTGAACCGTAATACATAGCAGGTTGATTTTTTCAGAATATGTGTTATTACGGCGGATTTCCAAAGAAATAAAAAAATTAAGAACGTTAAATAATAAAGGAGATCCCCATACAAGATACGTTCCTTTTCAAAGTATTTTTATTTTTGTTGTATTGTAAAAACAGTAAAATATAAAAGCGTTAAATTTGGAATGATTATAGAACAAATCCTATAGAATAACACTAAATACTAAAAACCAGCCAAATATGTACGGAACCTTCAGTGCGCGGAGTCCGCCTCGCACTTGACCGGTTTTTTATGTTTTCGTGTTTTATATTTTACCTTTAGGTAAAAATTTATCAACACGTCAGATTTTTTTTTTTTCAAATGCAAGATGGAAGAAATTATTGTCTTACAATCGTCTATTTTTACACGACTGCCCCAAAAAAGGAGTGTAATGTTTTCAGGGTTCATGTTCGTATGTATGTATTTAATATTTTTAATAACTATTTCTTAGATATATATATAGCCCAATTGTCCTGTGATCATGTTAACCTTCTTCGACCCATAAAAAATCACCATCATTTACTGTAAGAGAATACCACCATAGCCTAGTGCTGAATGGGGTAAAGTTAGAATTGGTAGCGCTGGTGCCAGCCTCTCTGATTTGTATATAAATTGGATTCGATGTAGAGTACGGGGCACTGAAGATGTGAAATTCATGCGTTAGTTTTCAGTTGGGGTTTAAGTGTTTACAGTTAATGGTTAGCTGTAGTTTCGAAGGCGCTGAATTTTATGTATGTATGTAAACTCTTTATTGCACAAATAATAAAAGATAAAAAAAAGATAAAAGATTTATTCAGTAAGTAGGCCGCACGGGCACTTTTACACGTCAAAATCTACCAGCGCTTCCCAAGAGGAGACCACTGCTGAGAAGAAGCGCCGCAAGAAACTCAACAGTTAGTCATTTTTTTAATAAAAAATATAACAATGTCACTACTTATTCTAGCATTATATAAAACTGTAAAAATAATATTAAATATCTGCGTAGTTTTGCAGGAAAACATGTCAGAATGACTACGAGAAAATGTATATATATATATCACACAAAACAGTTTTGACATGTCTTCCTACATAAACCGTGTCCCCTAGACAAGATACAGCGTTTACATGATTTTTATGAGGTATGTACGAGTAGTAGGTAAGCTATTTGAACATTAAACATTAGTTAATTTTCTGGTTTAGGCCAAGCATTTTTGTCCGTTAGATAGTCCTCGACCCTAAAGTACGCCTTTGACATCAACGACTTTTTCAAGTAATTTTTAAGTGCTGGAAGGGGTAACTCTAAAACTACGTCGGGTAATTTATTATAAAAATGAATACATTGACCTACAAATGATTTATATACTTTACGGACACGAAACTTTTTTATGGCAATTTTATTTTTATTCCTAGTATTTATATTATGTATATCAGAATTTTTAACGAAAGAGTCTAGGTTCTTAATAACATACATAATATTTTCATAAATATATTGGGATGCTACTGTTAAAATATTAATTTGTTTAAAAAGTTCTCTTAATGAATCACGGGAATTTAAGTTATATATAGAGCGAATGGCCCTTTTTTGTAACACAAATATAGTTTGTATGTCAGCTGCTTTTAGATAGAATAGATTTACAATTCATATTAATAAAATAAAATGTACAAAGGCGAGCTTATCCCTATAAGGGATCTCTTCCAGCTAATCTAGAGAATGAGTGAGGACAAAACGAGAGGATAGGCAACGTTACATGTAACACACACAATTATTAGATAAGATATATAAATAGATAGATATATAGATAGATTTTATTATCCTTCATTCCGATAAAATTGAAAGAAAATATCACGGGCAATCTTATACAAATTGAGCAGCTCCAAACTAAGCTCTAGGCTCTAGGTACTTGACTGTAGGTACTAGACAACGATAAACATACATAGTAATAATAAAAAAATACAAACTTAAATAAGTACAGTCAGCTTCAAATAGGAGCAGCGAAAGTGGCCAAATATATCGCAACACATCTTTTTTACTAAATTAATAAGAATGTGTTGCGTAGACTGTACATAGAAGACATCTAAGACTCAGGAACAATTACTGGCGCTTCTCAAATTACTTGCCGGTAATCTACCCCAGGTTCGCTAGCTAGATGGTTTTAAGCTAAGTTTCATGAAAATTGGTTTAGCTAGTTAAGAGATATCTCTGAAACTAGTTCGTATTTTTTGTCGATTTTTTTTACAGTTATTGTCAGTAATTATTAAAAATCGCCTCGCGCGAACAAAGCTTTCATCGCTGGCACGGAGCGAGCTGTCGAAAAACAAAGCCTCCCCAATCGTTCCGCAATTTTCGCGGAAATGCAAAAAAACACATCTTTTTTTTTGAAGTCTGCAAATGTATGTAAATACGTATGACAGCGACTATAGTCTATATTTTGCTTCGCGGTGAGCGGTTGTTAGGGTTTGAATATGTTAAAAACAGAAGCAAAAGCGGTAGCGACAGCGGAAGCGGAAGATGACGCGGATTTATCCATATCTTTACTCACGTTTTATACAATAGAACACCCGTTGACGATTTCCTAAATGATGAACTTCAACTTTTTTTTTTTTTTTATCATATATGGGTTTGCGTTTGACCTCAGTCTCACCTGATGTTAAGTAAAGACGAGGTCGAAGATGGTACACGCTTACCCAGAAAATGCCTATTAAAATGCCTATACTTAATCACATTAAAAGAAATTAATTAACAATACGAGCGATGTTTTATAAATAATAATATGTTAACAATGACGGAAACAAAAACAATTTTAACCATGTATGTGTGAAAGGACTTTGCATGACCCACACAACTATCTAGGTAGGTCCACCAGTATATGACAGACTAGCTTTCTTATATATGAAAACGAGATCCCGTGGGAATTTCGAAAAATCCCATCTTATGCCTTGTCTATATCATAAAGGGAACCTCTGTGCAAAATTTCAGCTTTCTAGGTCCAAGGGTTTAGGCTGGGCGTTGTGAGTGAGTCAGGCCTTTTCTTTATTTGTTAGTAGCAATTCCTTTTATATATTATTTATGTGATGTTGATGTTTTATGAAATATTATTTATCGTGAATAATTTCAAGCCAATTTTGGTAGCAAAATGAGGTGCTTTCTCGTTCTTTACGAATAACGTGTACTTTCTTAAAGTTTCACCATTTCTTTGTAAAGTTACGCTGTACGTATTTGTTACCTGACGATTATTTGGCTTCAAAGAATGATTTTAACAGTCCATGTGGCCAAAAATCTGATGTTCCATTCTAGCTTCTGTTAGACCGATTTTAATAAATTGAGTGTCATATGATTCGTCAAAAACGTATCATAGGACAGGCTATATAAAAATTGAAAGGGTGTGACACACTAGTCGCTAGTCAGTTTACTTTGTAACTGTATTTTTGAATCCTACATGGTCACAACGCTACCTCTTCCCTCGTCACTATGCCCGCCTCCAAAGCAAAGCTATGTCGAGAGTGCGTTTGCTCTCCATATGCCTCGTTTTGTTTGCTTTTCCCTTTGTTCAGCTGGAACTTCATTACATTGAGAACCGAACGTGTTTTTATCGCGTTCCAATATATAAGGCTGCGATTTATTATTTGAAATAAGATTAACTGGTAGCTGCACAAGCCTATGTTATATATTATTACTGAAGCTATTTTAGATACCTAATGTACCTAGTCTTAGTTTAATATAGGTACTGTAGTTTTTAGAACTATATTCCTTACTTAGTTAAATGATGTACAGTCAGCGTCAAATAGATAGGACCAGTCAAAATGGCCAATTATATCTTAACACATCCTTATTCATAGGAATAAGGATATGTTGCGATCACACAACACATCTTTATTACTATAGAAGTATAGAATAATAAATGACATGAGTAATTAAGATGTGTTGCGATATATTTGGCCACTTTCACTGCTCCTATCTATTGGATGCTGACTGTACTAGAATGTAACTCTATTTCTGATCTTTAATTTTTAACTGGTTTCCCTCGATATAGGCGTAGGCTAGTGTGGGGACCCCTGGTAATTAATGTAACAGAATATGTTTAAATAAATTATTATGATTATAATTAAGAATATTATTACCGATTGTTATCTTTCTTGCTATATTTTCTCCTGTTCTTGGTTTGCCGAGAAATAATATCTAAACTTTAAAAAGAAAATTATATATGTGAGATTGTCCTCTAACATTTTATAGAACTTATAGAACTCCTCTACTTTTAGTGACTGAAACTTGGTAGGTTTTAACAACTCACAAGACGGCCCCAGGTGCTACGATGTTGTGCTACGCGTCGTAGACTCGTAAGAGCTACGTATTGACGTAGCACTCGCTTTAAATTAAGTCTAGTCAAGAAGAAAGACGTATAACGATTAGTTAAAAAACAAGCTTAGTTATAATTTTGATTATTTGGCATAATTTCATAAAAAACTAAATTAATCCATTCATTACTTTAAGAACTTCATTACACAAAAAGCTACATACAATACGACTGGTACTGAAATATTAAATAATATTATTAATAGAACTTCGTAAATTTTTGAGCATTTTTTATGTTTGCCTTTATTTCAGGTCAAAACGTTGGGGGTCCTTAGTAATGACACGCGCACGACCACTTAATAAACAAATTTCTTCACATTGCAGTAGCTAGAAAAATAAACTCAAAATCCGACGTAAAAATACACCGCATAAAATTCAAATAATATTAAATGAATTGTTAAAATAACACAGACATAATATCTCCATAAAACTTTCATATTGTCTACAAGAAAGGCGTAAGTGCTTTACAAATACGTACTTGAAAAGGCGTATCAATTACTTAATCAAAAGCAATCTCCACTCTATGTTTTATGAATGGAGTCGAAAGTTCAGTAAGAGTTTTATTAGGGTTGTGACCTTTTTCTTAAGAAGGCCATGACCGCAATGCCCCCTGATAAACAGAGGTATAAAGAGTTCGGGTTGAAAGAAAGAAGAAAGAAAGAAAGAAAGAAAGAGAGTTGCGAGCCTTGTGTGCCCGAGTGTGACATTTTACGCTGTTCTGTTCTGAAGTGACACGCGGTTTTAATGAGGTGATGTAAGTTGTTGCAAAAAGTATGTGATTCAATTAAAAGTTATTTAAAATTTATAATTACAGAGCTAACGATGTATTTTTTTTGCTTTATTAAAAAGTAATTCATGTAGCAAACAGTAGAGCAAAAAAAATAACCTCAAAGATTTGGGTTTTGGAGCGTAGTATGGTATTTCTGATGCGGGCTGATAATTTGACTCCCAAAATACTACGCTCCATGGCTCTCTGGCAAAGCCCAAGGGCAGATTTTTGACTATTTGTCAAAGACCAAGTCCGAGATTGAGATGAGATTACGCTTAAGTGACATTGGAAGGGAACTTCATGTATTCCTTCATCGACCAATAGCTCGTCCAGGCGTTCTCGGTGCGTCTTGCGACCTCCTTGTCTTGTCAAGCCGGGAAGGAGACTATTTGGCCGTCCGCCATCCGTTTAGGAGCTACGATGCCACAGTCAAATACACGGATTCACACGTCAAGCTCATAACACCCCTCTTTTTGCGTCGGGTATTAAAACGGCTCTTTCCCCTGAGTATTAACAACATGCACTTAAAAACTCGGCTTCTCAGGCAATTTAATGGACTTTTCAATAGAGCCTGTCGATAATGCGAAGATGTGATTAATCATCGCTGATGGATGATCCCGCGCAATAAACAAGCGGTTTTAATGAGCTGCCGAATCTTCAGCTACTTATATATGTATTATAAATGTTTAATGGATTTCATCCGTCTTTTTGTTGGCTGAGCGATTTTCGGGTGGGGTGTGGTTTGCAATTTACATGTAAACGATGTTTTTCTTTGCTTGGTGGAAATACGACATTGTAGCGAGTAGGGTGAATAGTTCTTAAACAGCAGTAAATACCTCTTTTAAAGGCTTAATTATTCTAAACGCTCAAATACTTTAAGTTACATGTAATAAACTTGTGAATTGGTATAATAATAGTTTATTTTCTACTGTTAAGTACTACATCTGACAAAAAATCCTAACATAGGGGTTTTACGTATTCAGGAATCGGTAAGTATGTTAAGATATCGTCATGTGCTCCCGTCACTTAATTAAAAGAAAACCTCCCAACAGACAACCAACCTAATATGAATATCCTAAAACCAACTTATGCGCAGTGTTGCGATTTTAAAATCTTCAAAGTTTTACTAAAATTAAAACAGACAAGACAAAATTGGCGACACTGACGTGAACAACCACAAGATTTATACCTAAATACCTACTGTCACGGCATTTTGACAATTAATTATGTCCATAAAAATTTACAATAAATTACCTGAAAGTCTAAAAGAAGCAAAAAAGAAACTATATTTATTAATAAACTGAAACAAATGCTAGTCAACAAAGCCTACTATACAATAAATGAATAAATCGAAGATAAATTATAATAATAATGATAATTAATTTAAATCCACGCTTAACCAATAAGCCCTCCTCTCACCTAACGTTGCTGTGCCCTCCAGGGTTCATAGTGTAATACTTATTTTTGTAAATAAGCTATGCCAATGTGAAAAAGCAATAAAGAATTGAGAATAATATTTTTGTTGCTTACACTTAGGCTTAGGAACAACATAGGTAATTATCTAAATATGTCTCCAACTTTCAATCGCACAAGTAACATGTTACACATAGCAAATGTTACTCATATAAGGTAGTTGGCGAGGCGATGGCAATATTCGAGCAGGTGCCGAGGTGATGGATCGACTTCCGCGCACGCACGAAGGAACGCGCTACGTGTGGGATGGTGGGACTCACTTTACAATTTGACGACGAAATATTAAATGGCAAATTCAAGTTGCCTCCCGCTTAAGCTAAGCTGCGTCGTCAAGACCTGCGACCAAAAAAAACTACGCCCTAACAGATTAATAGTCACCATTTAATTCGACGACGAAGTTAACCGGCAAACGACGCCGCGGTTAGCCTAGTTGGTAGTGACCCTGCCTACGAAGCTAGCGGTCCCGGGTTCGAATCCCGGTATGGACAAATATTTGTGTGATGAGCGCGAGTATTTGTTTCTGAGTCATGGATGTTTTCTATGTATTTATGTATATATTTCTCTATATAAGTATGTTTATCGTTGTCTAGTACCCATAGTACAAGCCTAGAGCTTAGTTTGGGACTAGGTCAATTTGTGTGAGATTGTCCCCTGATATTTATTTATTTAAACTAAAGTATAGGTAAATTACTTTCGAGACGTGTTTGCATTTGTAGTAGTATTTGTATATTAACAGGGATTCAAAAATTTAAATTTAAATTTCATTCTACAGTCAGAAAAAAAAGGTTTGTCACATTTTGAAGAAGAAAATATATTGACAGTCAAAAGTCAGTGAATGTCAAATAAATAATAATTATACCTATTTATTCTTATGGTTTGTAATATTTCTTGTTCAGTGTTATTATTGTAACGTTGTGAATTAAAAATGGTTCCGATGTTGAAACATGGTCTAGGTGAGCCTTTGACTTCCCAAACTAAAGAAGTTTTGTATAATTTGTACAAATATTTCCAAAATGAATGCAATAGCAATCCGAGCAGTACTGCGACTCCCACTGAATTAGTTGCTATATCAAGCGGAATATCATTGACTTAGAAGAATATTAGAATTAAATGTTATGTTTAATATTAATATTATTACCTTTTTTAATATTGTTTAATATTATTAATTCCATTGATGTACCTGATTATAAAAATTATAAAAAATATATAAAAGTATTGGTTTATTTCTTTATGTGCTGACCGTACACAACTACAATGCAAAAACGTCTTGAAAGTAATTTACCTGTAGCTCCGCGTGCTTGTAGGCACGTAACGCAGAGTGACTTACCGCCGAGTGCTGCTGAGTCGTCGACGAAGATCGAGAGGACAATTAAATAAGGTATTCCTTTTTCGACTTAGATTAATTCTCAAACTAAACATATTCCCACGCATCATTGCAAGCTACGCTCCATCTATTTGAGTATTTTTGCCTTTCAAAACAACCTACACAACCAGGCATAAGGTTCATGTTGGTTTGTCGGTTGCTTAATGTTTTAGGCCACGACAAGCGTGTTGGGTGATTTATGAGACGGCACACAAAAGAGACAGATTCATATGAGATAGCTTTCGTAATTGCATATCTTATGTGTTTTCGGATTTTCGTTTCGGTTCAGAAAAAGTTGCCGTAGTTAAGGTTCGTTTTTGTTTGCATTCGTTTTAATAACAATTGAAAAACCAGTATTTTTTAATATATGATGATATTTAGAATACATTTCTTTAGTATAAGTTTCCATCAGTAACTTTATGGCAAAATAATCATACAAATTTGTATATACGGTCACAACTGTTTGATCCAGTATTTCTTTTGACTGATTTGTTTCAAAGCGTTTTTTCTTAATTAATTAAGAATTCATTTATTAATTTTCCTCCGACCAGTGTTCTAAGTTAAATAAAAGTTAAAGTTCGGGTATAAACTTAAACTAAAAGTGAAAGTTAAAGTCAATCAAAGGTACAACTTAATTTTGCTCAAGTTTTTGTTACCTTTGAATATTTTAAAATAATAATAATGTAAAACCGTTTAAAGCTCTTTGGTATCGTTTTTTAAAAAGGGCCACGGCCATTAAAAAATAGAATAATATCAATCAGATCACATGCAATTGAAAACATAAAATGAATGGGAGCCCGTTGACACGCATAACATTGTTTGGTCGAAAATCTTTTAGGTTATAATTTTAGGACTTAATAAATATCTGTTGTGTCAATTAGTAGATTACTAATACTACTAGTAATCCAGCCTATATACGTCCCACTGCTGGGCACAGGCCTCCACTCATAATGAGAGGGGTTTGGGCTATAGTTCCCACGCGGGCCCAGTGCGGATTGGGAACTTCGCACACACCGTCAAATTGCTTTGCAGGTGTGTGCAGGTTTCCTCACGATGTTTTCCTTCACCGAAAAGCTCATGGTAAATTTACAAACTGTATTTCGCACATAAATTCCGAAAAATTTAGAGGTGCGAGCCCGGGTTTGAACCCACGACCCTCTGCTTCAGAGTCGGCAGGTCAAACCATTAGGCTACAGGTTAGGTTAGTTTTATAATAATTCTGAAAAAAAGCCTTTCAATTAAAAAAAACGTTTTCGAGCAAATTATTTTCGACCAAACGATATATTTGGTCAAACAATTATTATGCCACCGATATACACCCCTTATTTTCTTCCTTTATTTTCTTCTAACGTAGTTTAACGAATAATATGGCTTGTACTAAGATATCTAAGATTGAGGTTGAAACTTATATATTTATATTTTTTTGTGGTGAGCGCGAGCATTTGTTCTTGAGTCATGGATGTTAAGTATGTATTTCTCTATATAAGTATGATTATCGTTGCCTAGTACCCATAGTACAAACCTTGAGCTTACTTTGGGACTAGGTCAATTTGTGTGAGATTGTCCCCTCTTATTTATTATTATTATTAATTAAATACAATACATAATATACCACTCTTTAAATGTATAAATATTCCCGATGACTTTCAACGACCATGACACCTCAATAGCCCTTTTCATGCCAACCCAAAATGGAAAATTATTTTTCACAAAGGTTGTCAAACCCTGGCCAGGAAAGAACCAAATTATTCACAAAAGTTTCCGAGCGCTGCCGGGAAAAGACGCTTAAAAATGACACTGCGCTTTGTATTGAGATTGAGGCCGCGGAATTTGGCCTTTATACTACCCCTGCAAACTGAAAAGGTCTACTATAATTATTTAATATTACGGTGACACCTTATTATTACCAGCACAGAGTCGAATCTGCAATAGCTATTAAATTGGAGATACGTTCTTTTAGATTAGAGGGTCATTATACGTGGGGCCGGTGCCGAAAAATGGAGGAGAAATTATAATAGTGCAGGACGTTATTTTTCGCAACTGGATTGATGTATTAAAGTTTGTTTTTAATTTTATTTTAGATACTTAGATAGCGTTTATTTCAGGCATTACGAGTATTACTAAACATTACACAATCAAATCAAATACGAAAGATTTAAGGTTTAATTAGACTAGCTAAGTAAAAATACGCGGAAATTATAAATTACTAAAAGCAGGTAGCTTGCCGCAGCTGTAAATCCAATTTAACAAATAAATCTCGCACATAAATTGATCGAGCATAAAAAACACAAAAGAGTACAATTTTAAATAAAATAGAGGTATCTTTCAGTAACTCATATGCTGTTATTGTCTAACTTTATTAAACATTGAGGAGAAATTCGCATGTCACACCGCTCTGACACGGCACGCTTCCCCACCTCTAGTCAGCAATCCAGCCGGACACTCCAAAATTTATTGAGTTGTCAGCCCGTAGGTGCTTGTTAGGGGGGTATTTTCCGCATCAGCGGTTATCGGGGCGGAATGCCGGCAAAAACGCTTTCATGCGGTAGTGTGTTTTGTCCAATTTTTGGGGTACGTCCACGGAGATGACGAGTCTATAGCCAAGCGTATGGTCCGGAGAACGAGTTTCGAAATTAAAGAAAACGTATGGTGCGCAGAGGGCGGGCGACGTATGAGGTGGGACGCGGGTAGCTGTAGTACGTCAAGCGCATCACTATGACTGGTTACTGTGTTCTCTTATTTATCGCAGAAAATTTAATTGCCCATTGTCACTTCCCAACCAACAATTCGCAGAATTTCATTTCGCCGAATGATCATGTGTCCGAATGATCATGTGTCCGAATGATCATGTGTCCGAATGATCATGTGTCCGAATGATCATGTGTCCGAATGATCATGTGTCCGAATGATCATGTGTCCGAATGATCAAAGCGTTTCATCGTTTTATTTCCCAACCTCACGATTAGCAACTGTATGTTTGGTTTTTTTATAAAGCCACTTTTTAAAATGCCACACCGAAAATAATCTTTTACTACATTACTACAAGAACGTGTAGTTGTGAAATATGTAGTTATCCCAACTAAAATCTGGTAGTGTTCATCAAAAATGCTGTATCGTGTATTATGTTGTTTGTAAACGCCACTACACGAGTCTAGTTAAACGCAGTTTTGTAGTAATTAACAATTGCATTGCTTTAATAAAGATCCAAGTGTAATAAATACAAAATGTTTTGTATTTTTTATGATATGCAATCGTAATGCGAACAATTGCAATGTATTAATAAAGATGCTAGTGTAATTGATACAAAATGTCTGTTATTTGTATTGTGCGCATTGTAATGTGAACACATCAACTAGTCGCGGGTATTATGTTTTATCGTGTATTATAACTAGAACCGTCTGGTTATGTATACAAAGAGTTTTGTCGTCACATATACAGCAAGACAATACTCTACTGATAACCAGATTCTGGTTCCTAGTACGAGGTATTTTTTCAGTGCACCTTTCAAATAGTAGATTCTTTAATTAGCCTAATATTCATTTAGTTGTTTATTGTTTACCAAATGTTTTATTAAATAGGATTTCGTTAAGTAACAATGTAATATTATTAACATCGTGGGTAAGCACAACCGCTCACTTATAAATGTTTTGGGCTGTTACAAAAAAAATACCTCACACCGAAGACTTAGCCTTCTAACCTAACCTATCCGAGTCGCTTCTGCCCAGACCCATCTTGCTCGCTCGCTGCATGTTTAAAAATGTACCTAATGCATGAAAAGGGAATTCAATTCAATTTTTTGTTAAAATGGCATCTGACAATTCTGCCAATGTCAAAGTTTGAGGTTACATATGATCGGTTCTTGAAAACGTTATTAAAACATTTAGAGTGTTATATATATTCTCCGAGATCAGAGGCAAGAGTGTCGGCCGCCGCTCGCGCCGACCACTCCACCGAGCTCTTCAACACCACTGGGGCACTAAAAAACGCGACAAAATAATCGACACGTGCAGCAACCAACACTCTTGTCACAGAACTCCCCATGAAAAGGGAACTGTTGCATTGACGAAACGTCATTCGTCTAATAGTTGTTTGGCCTAGTGAAAGATTTGACAAATGATACATGTCCCAAAAATTTTGAGGCATTATAATAATCTGCTTTAGAATAATTCGACCAAATGAAACGTTGTCATATAAAAAGCTGGCAATAGTTAGTTGTTAAAGTGACTCGTCGGCGAAAGTTTGTTGGCAAGTGAAATTCGGACAAAAAAAGTGCGGCGAAAAGGCCGGACACCCTGGGACCGATCGACGCATGCGGGGGCGCAGGCGGCAGAACATTACCCGTTAAAAAAGTCCTAGAAGACCTAATCAGCCCTAAATGGCAGGATGCTTCTAAAAGCCATACATAAACTGGACCGTCTATCCTCCGGCGTCACATTTCGTCACGTATCCAAACTTTGCCTTTTAGCTCTCTCGTAGTTTAAAAGCTCGGCACTCTAATAAATCGCGTTACGTACCACTTAGAGCTTAAATAAGCTTTGGTGCGTAAGGTTAATTGCTGTGGAAATTGAGCATCAATATTACAATGGACTCCATACCACTAGTGGTTTAGTCTCCTTTTGTCAAGGAAACCGAACATAAATGCTAGCAGTATAGTGGGTATTCTACTTGAATCAACGTACCTGTAAAACAATACTTCAGGGGAGTTTCAAAAACATAGCACACCTTTCATTTTTTCTTCAGATTTGGGAAAAAAATTGCACGCTGGTTTGGCCCACCATTCTGTACAAGAAAAATAGAAATTCCTGGTATGTCCCCAAAAAGATGTATGGAATTGTCCGTTTTGTTACCTAAATTCAATACATTTTTTGGTAACAAAACGGACAATTCCATACATCTTTTTGGGGACATACCAGGAATTTCTATTTTTCTTGTTCAGAATAGTGGTCCAAACCAATGTGCAATTTTTTTCCCAAAACTGAAGAAAAAGTGAAAGGTGTGGTTATTTTTTTGAAACTCCCCTTTAATAATTACAGGCGACCCTCCCCGGCTTCGTACGGGTACATCATCATCCATCATCATGTCAGCCGAAAGACGCCCACTGCTGGACATAGGCCTGCGCCGCTTGCATCCATCGGTTTCCCGCAATCTTAACCACATCGTCGGTCCACCTTGTTAGAGGTCCTAATTTTCCAACAAAAATAAGTCACAGCCAAATCGGTCGAGCCGTTCTCATGTGATGATCTTCCATCGTCAGTTCTATTTATATAGATTAGATAGAGTTGTTGGATTATTTTCTCAATATTTTTTTTAGTTTGACGTGGATTTTTTTATTAATCACTTCCTCGATTTTAGTTTTTTCCGGCCGCATAGTTCCCGGTACGGATTTTAAAAAGTTAGGACGACATAAGAAGTGGTCCAGAAAAAAAGTAGCACGTCATATTACGAGTAGTGTATATACTAATGAGAGTACAACAGTTATTTTTTGTTTTTTCTGGGGTTCTGTCTGGTACTTTTTGAACCTTGTACGTATTCAGTCCAGCACTCTCTTTAATCAGATGGACCATTGACTTGGAAACCAACTTATCGGCGACCTTTCGTTCGGACAAGTTAGGGTTGGTCCTGTATGCAGCTTTGATCTTATTTGCTAGTTTTTTGTCCTGAAACCCTTTTCTCCGACCGAAACCTGCTTTTCTATCAACAGTTAACCTCTTGCTGTAAGTCCACAAAACCTTACCTACTGTGGATCTGGGTATAGTTAAATGGCGACCTGAACTTGACTCCAGCCGGCGTTTTCGAGGTAGGTGTGATGTGAAACAAACAGTTTTTTAATTTTACGTAAATTGATCGAAATTCAAAAGAGGTTCCTGCTACTTTTTTTCTGGACCACATCTTAGGTGGTTTGTTTTAAAGATATAGGAGCTTCGTGAAAGTGTCAAGTTTACCTATTTCAGAAATATGCAAAATGCAGCAGGAAAAATACATGATAAGTAATATGGGAAAAACGCGTATGGATTGTTTATAATAAAAAATAACGATTTTGGGAAATTTATCTAGTGAATCGTTATATCAACACTTATAACACAGAAAACTCAAACAGAAAAACTCAAACTAGCATCAATAAATCTGCAAACCGAATGCGGGAAAACGTACCTTAATCATCCCCAAAGGGCCTGCAATTCACTTAAAACAAGGTTTTCCCTACAAAGGGCAGATAAAACTGTCTATTGGGACGAATAATGATTTATTTGGGGCAGAAAATATACGAGAATTTCCCTGCGAAGAGGTTTATAAAAATAACAGACTCGATACTGGGTTTCCATTAAGAAGGGCGTTTGTGAGTTTTATGAATTTAATCTTGTTTTATTTGTTTGGTGGAAATTGTGACTTCATTTATGGCTTAAAAATGTAGTTCGAATCAAAGTGACATAAACCGTTCATCCACTCACGTCTTTAATTATTTTATTCCGTTAGCGTGATCTAGGATTCAACCCGGACGTAACAGAGCCATCTAGCGAACCACTACTGTGACACTATCTATACTTAGGCAGCGTTGTTTATGTGAAGTTCTTTAATATTTATTAAAAGGCCACTCCACTAACCAACTCTGCATTTTTAATCAAAACTAGAGCAAATTAAATCAAACAAGAAGTTATAGGAATAAAAGCAATTCAAGATATAACTGAACGTAGAACAAAACGCAAAGTTGGTACTTCAACTACATTCTATTGTTCTTGCTCGCAATTCTAAAGCTTGTAGCTCAGTAGAGGAGCTAAGCTATAACGGTACCCACATTTTAAGGTTTAAAATTACCTTTAAACTTATAAACGAGCTGTCTTGGGCTACCCTCGGTTTGTGAGGATCTAAAGAAAAACGAAGCAGTTTTTGTTAAGGAAGAAAATGAACACACAAGCAGATGTTAAGTAAGTAAATGTGAATTAAAATTCAAGAACAGTCTAGCACAAACACTACCTAATACCCTACCATCCTTGAAAAACTTCATCAAGATGAAAACGGGTTTGCAACATTGTAATAAATATAATAAAAAGTACACAATCAATATTAAGATTACAATGCTAGTTCGTTACTTATCGGAAGCTTTACTGTGATACACGTTATACGAATATCTCTGGCATTGGACCACAACCTTTAGCCCAAGGGGTAATTTAACGGCTCGTACGTAAATTTTATTATTTTTCAGACAAAAGACGATGCATTCATTTTGTAGTTTATGGCCAAAGTGGCCCAAATACTGCTACAATGTATGTAGTATTAGGTTAACTAGTACAATGTATATGTAGTATTAAAGACGATTAAAATGTTTATACCTAACCTACCGAAGATCAGCTAAGATAACTTTAATTAGAAAATTTGCTAATATTTGTGTTTTTTTGGAGATTGTTATTTATGTTTGTAAGAATGACGACGGAACCTACATTAAGCATGGTATGACATGCTCTTGCCCAGTTTTTTTTTTATATCCGCTTTTCAACATGGCGTTTCCAAAACCCTTCAACCAATGTCTGTCCAGTGCAATTTTTATTCAGATATCACGCGTGCTGTATTTTGCGTGTACGAAAGTCACTTGAAACAAACTCTCAACAAGGGGGCTCGATGCTTGAATCTGTTTTTTTTATTGCGAGCGATGAAAAAAAAAAAAAAACGAGTGGTCTTGTCCGTTGAATCTATTTTTTGTCAGTACAATGTCAAAAAAGCACAGCCTTTGTTTATTCCCTTCCAGTCATTACTTCCAGTGATAAGAGTAATTCAAGGATAAACCAACGATTCGTCATTTCTTTGGCAATTTTTTGACAAACAAGAACGGCGAATTTCCTAACCAATAATAATTTAAACACACAAGATACGTATTTTTCCAACTATTTTTTGGTTTAGCTCTATCGTATAAACGATAATACACACACGCGTCAAATTTGATGTGATTATAGTAGTGAAAATCCTTAAGAAAAACAACAAATAATAAAAAGTGTGAGTCAGGTGGTATAAATATATCTGTACATGTCAGAGTGGTCAAAAATATCTGAACATGCACTCTAACGCCTTGACAATAGAGTCGTGTTCAGATATTTGTGAGCACCTTGTTTGCTGCAATATATATGATGGCGACTGTACAGCAGCTTCGGGGCGCGAGTCCGACTCGCACTTGACCGGTTTTTATTACCTTAACCTTTTATTTAACTCCACGTGTTAGTTTGTCACGTTTGTTCAAGATAATCTTTGAATGAAATCTTGTGAATCAGTCCCTGACGTCATTCAGTTCAATTAAAACGCTAAATTGAATCATGAATGCTCAGGATGTCACACTAAACCTAAGGCGTTACCTAATTTCTCTACATTTAAAGTCCAAAGTCCGGTTAACCTATAACTTAGTCCCTGCAACCCTACACTAAGCGCAGTGAACTCCCGGCTTTAATCCGGACATTCACGCAAAGTCGGTCCTAATGCCGCCTGCTGGCCGCAACCTTTGACCGAGACAAAGAGCTAAGCCCAGCATTGTCTGTTTACCTTAAGGGGAAATATATCCATACAAACGTTACTTCCCTAAATATAAACGGTATAAATACGACTTGGTAGCATTGTTCATCATTTTTGAGAATGCAAACGGGTCTCAGATCCTGCTCACCATCAGGAAGGCTAGCACAAATGGTCCGCGACTTGTTCGTCGCTCGGATCTCCCTTTCTAACTTGTCTGGAACGATAGACACGCACTGAGGAACAAACGAGAAAATACAAGATGTGCCAGCCGCTCAGGTGGTCTGTGCGTTCATTATTTACTTACTGTATGCCATAAAAAACTGGCTTTATGAATTACTAATTGTGATTCATGGAGGTCTTGGTGGGGAAACACTTTTGCCCAGCACTCGTTTAGTTAGGTAATAAAAATATAAAAGATATTTATTCAGTAAGTTGGTCGCACGGGCACTTTTACACGTCAAAATCTACCAGCGATCCCAAGAGGAGACCACTGCTGAGAAGAATTCAACGGCAATTCAACGGTTTGATATGGTAACTTTTTATGTACGCATAAATAACACCACTCAAGCACGAGAATCTTTTCAAGAGCGGTATCCTGAGTCACCATACCGACCCACAACTTAATCCGTTGGATGGTTCAAAATATCAGAGACCTCGGTCAATTTACTGTTCCGGCTCATGCACAGGCGTTAGGACGCCAGGTTCAACATCCGCAAAGGCTTTACCGAAGAATACGAAACTTTTTTAATAGGAATCCACAGGCAAGTACTAGACAAGCTGCAAGAGACGATTCAGAGTAAGCCAATATTACATGTGGCGTCTGCTTAACGCATCCGGCCTTCACCCATACCACTTTCAACCAGTGCAGGACCTAGTGTTGGCAGACCACTCAAAAAGGGTGAGATTCTGTCAGTGGCTATTGCAGAGATCAGATACAAATGTGTTATGGACGGACGACCCAACCTTCACGAGGATTGGGCTTTATAACATGCATAATGAACATTGGTGGAGTGTAAGAAACCCGCATGTTGTAAGGAAGAATGCATACCAAGTAAGGTTTAGTGTGAATGTTTCGGCGGGTATTGCCGATAATGTGGTGATTGGGCTCTATTTTATCGAGGGTAGTCAAAATGAACGAAACTATCTTGGGTGTTTACGAAATGTCCTCCCAGAATTGCTTACAGGCGTCCCGGAAGAGTCTTTGACAGACTTGCAATACCAATAAGATGGTGCCCTGGCTCACTTTCTACGAGGAGTTCGCAGTCACTTGGAAAATGTGTACCCTGGCCTGGACGATGGATAGGTCGAAGTGGACCCGTAGAACGGCCGCCACGTAGCCCAGACTTGACGCCTTTAAATTTTTTTTCTATGGGGGAAATAAAGAGAAGGGTTTACGAGCATGTATCGAACACAATGGCAGAGCTTCGCTCAAAAATCTTATCCGCATTCGAGGAAGTAAAGGCCGACGCTTTTGTTTTATGGCGTGTTAAAGACAATCACAGGCGACTGGCACAATTTATTGTGCATAGAGTTAGGAGGCGAGCATTTTAAACACTTATTGAGATACATAGTCATAAAAAAATTATATTAATTTTCGTGATGGATCGTAAAGTAAATGGTAAGTAGTACATTTTGAGATTAAAGCTGTGCGAAATTCTTATTTTATAGCCAAGATATATGCAGTCTAGTGTAATAAAATATTTTTTTTAGTAAACTTTTGATTTGATGGACAAAAAAAGGATGTACCCTCATGCATCCAGGCTGTATAGTTTTTAATCATAGCTTCATTAATAAGCTTTAGATTAATGCGTATTAGAAATATCGTGCTGATTCGTGTTTATGACGGTTTTTTAAAGAAAACAAAGTGACCATCCATACCGAGGAGGAAGTTTTATGAAGAATTGTTAAAGTACTGCAAAAAGGATAAATTATTGAAGGCTTTATTTGACCATTTTTCGATAAAAATTGATAATACTGCGGTAACAGAAGATTCTCTAAGAAGATAAGATTCTGACTTGAAATAACTGGTAGATTTTGTATATATGTAGGTTTAAAATAAGTATGTTTAAAATATTAAACCACATGAATATCACTTCTTATTATATTTACTTAGTATTTTACTTTAAATAACATTAACTAGAAATATAGAGTAAATAACGCCCTTTTTACGTCATATATAACCAGTTTACGCTGACCTCACCTCTTATAGTAATACTCTGTACATAGAGATCAATTTATACGGGATCCTTGTTTTTTTTTTGTTAAATTAGTTTGTTTTTCAACTTTTTAATAAATATTGATATTTTTAGCTTCAATGTGTCGGGTTTGGAGCTTATTTTTAGCGTCAAATAATATTGTCCAGCTAGATCGCACAAGGTGGATCGACGATCTGATATAGGTCGCGGGAAACCGCTGGATGACAGCAGCAGAGGACCGATCGTTGTGGAAAACCTTGAGGAAGGCCTTTGTCCAGCAGTGGACGTCTTGCGGCTGATAATGATGATGATGAGATCGCACTTGTCGCACTGTGCGTAACGGCGTATAACGACGGATTTTTTTGTATTTTTTTTCTTTCGTAAACACGGTAACACATACAAGCGTCAAATTTGGTATGATTATACAACAAACCACATAGAAAAACAACAAATACTAAAAACCGGCCAAACGTGCACGAGTTCCGACTCGAACTTGACCGGCTTTTAACTCTCTTTTGCCAAACTATACATTTACGGCCGCACTCAGAGAAGTCAATTAAGTTTTAAGTTTCATTAAAGTTGCTGCTGTCACTTTCTTTGCTATAGCAATAGAATAAGACGCAGCAACTTTAATGAAACATATAAATTAATTGACGTCTCTGAGTGCGGCAGTTAGGTAGGTAGCTAACACATTCCAAATGCTAGCCGATTCCCAGAAATCTTGTCTTGCACGTAAAGCCGTGTAAAAGGCCTTTACTGTCCGGAGATCTTTTGTCATCTATGACCTTTTTGTCGCAGCAGCCCTTAAGCCAGTTTGCAAACGTTAAGGGTTCCGTAGCATTGTTTACTTCCCCTAATTAACAAGTGGACCATTAGCAAGGATTTCTAAACTTCTGTGGAAGCTATGTACAAACTAGCTGCTGCCCGCGACTTTGTTCGCGTAGAATCAGTAATTTTGCTATCCCGCAGGAATAGTGTTTTTTTTTTCGGGATGAAATGTACCTTATGTCCTTCCGCGGGACTCAAACTATCTCCGTACCAAATTTAATCGAAATCGGTTCAGTGGTTTAGCCATGAAAGCGTAACAAACAAACACATTTTCCCATTTATAACATAAAGTAAAAGTAAGGATTGTAATGATAAGAAACCTAAATACAAACAACAGCGACAAAGTCGCGGGCTAAAGCCAGTTTTGATAAATAATCGGTGGGGTCCGACTCACACTTGACCGGGTTTTTAGGGTTCCGTACCCAAAGGATGTCAACCCTACAACCCGGGATCCTATTACTAAGCCTACGCTGTCCGTCCGTCCATCTGTCATATTAAGAGCTGTATCTTTTGAACCGTAATACATAGCGGGTTGACTTTTTTCAGAATATGTGTTATTACGGCGGATTTCCTGACAAATAAAAAAAAAGTTAAATAATAAAGCGGGTGCCCATACAAGAAACGTTTTTTTTACAACGTATTTTAGTTTATGTTATATCGTAAAAACGGTAAAACATACAAGCGTCAATGCGTCATTTGGTATGATTATAGAACAAACGTTATAGAATAACAACAGATACTAAAAACCAGCGAAATAATGTACGGAACCCTCAGTTCACGAGTCCAACTCTTACTTAACCGGTTTTTTTATTGCTTATGGTTTGTCGTAAGCCAATGATTTTTGAAATCTACCTCGTGCCTACCAGACATCTAAGATGTTAAGTTATAATTACAATGCTATTCAATTATAATTAAGGCTCTTTATTACTTAATTGTTATGTAATAATAAACTCCTAAAAATTCGCGTTCAAAAAATTAGTTTCACACAGAACTGACATCTTATAATTTTCCTTTTAATGTGTTATATTTATGTATAAGTATATATTCATATCGCGGGAAGCCGCTGGATGACAGCAGCCGAGGACCGATCGTTGTGGAAAACCTTGGGGAAGGCCTTTGTCCAGCAGTGGACGTCTTGCGGCTGATTATGATGATATATTCATGGTACGTTCACGTATACGTATGTATTTATTTATAATGTATTTCTATGCATGTATTTTAATTGCATTATATGTTTTTTTTCTCTTAATGCTGTAACGAAACGTACTCTACACAGAGTCAAATTAAGAGTCGAAAATATAAATAAATATATGTGTAATAATTGGCCAGCGTGATCATCTAGTTTTCGTAAAGGTAGGACCCTAAATTGTACCCGAAAGTAACTAGTTCTTTTAAGGAATACTCGAGTGTGTTGGAAATCTTGACGGAACTACAATTTTGAAAGGCTAATATTACTGAACATTTTCCTCTTTTTAGAATTTTCCATTATGTAACTGATAATTTGTTTAATAATAATTATATTAATAATTTTCTCATACAAACTCCCTTTTTTTAAAACCCTGCCGCGAAAAGTTAACTATGGTACACCCCGTGTCGTAAAACAAAACTAGGTACTCAGGGCAATACGTCAGTTTTAATCTAGTTACCATAGACACCTAATCCTGGTTTTAATAACTTTCATAGCCAAATATTAATTAACTCACATAGGTAAACTTGGAACGACGTAAGTTTTGAAGATAACTACTGATGTTTGGTTTTATTTTATTCAAGCTACGTGAGGAAATAATATGTGAATCAGATTGCAAACATTATATAATTAAAGGTCATTTATACTTAATGTGCGTAATGGAACATTTAAATCCCTATTGGTCCCTCCTCATAATAAAATTAAAATGAAGAGGGAGAGGCGTGCCCCTCCAAGCCTAACTCAGCCTCCGCACGCCTCTGTGCGACTCGTCTCCAGACTTGGGCATCGCTCCACCAAAAGCAAAAGTTGCTATCCCCACTAAAATGTCCTTACTGTCAGTGTAGTTAGTTAGTCTACCCAAGAGAGACTTTTTCTATACACCAATGTGAATCGCGCTAGGCTAACTTTAATTAATCTCCGGCCAAAACTCACCATCGTATGCTCCGTACCTTTCCTTTCGGTTGGGTTTAGTACATTCCCGACCATGAGTTTTCTATGAAGATTATTTTCGTATCCTCGTTTACAGAGAGACGACCTTGTCGAATTATTCGAGTATGTCACGCGCCTATAGCCAATGGGCTCCTAGTTCGTGCCAATCGCCGATGTATTCGACCAAATCATCACCCCATTAAACGGGCGAACTATTAATTCAAGTGCTTAGCACTTATACATTTAGTTAAGACAATCATTTATTGTCAAATATTTTATTTAAATTATTCAAATTAGTCTATAAAAAAAAAAAAAAAAAAAAAAAAAAAAATTTAGATCTATATAAATATATATATATACAAATACCTGCTGACATGGGATCATCACATCACCCCCCTTTGGCCTTAATAATTGTACGATTTTTTGGAAGTCGCACAATGAATAAGACCAAATCTATAGGAAAATCTTAATCACAAATTACAATTTGTATATATATATATGTATTTTTTTCCTAATAAGATTTCTATTACAATGTTTCCAATAGTTAGTTCCCAGTTAAAATATAATATTAAATTCCCCTATTATTCACTCTCTTTTTTTTTTTTTTTTTTTTTTTTAATACGATAGTAAAATAAAACAATAAACAACAAAATTTAAATAAATCTCCAAAGATAACAATACACCATTACCTTAATAAATTGTATAGTGAAGCTTTAACCTGCATTATCGAATTTTCAAAACCGTCATAGTTCCTATATGTTTACGAATATTTTGTTCCCTCTTGCAAATATGTCTAAATTTAAATAATAAAATATTCTCGCGTATCATCGGTGGTAACTATAATCCACAATACCAATTCTCCGTGTTATAACGCCATAAATTCTTTAGAGGTCTATATTGGAATCCATAATATCCTTTTTCCCATTTGTAAATTCCATAATAACTGTGGTCACAATGATCCCCCGCCACAACAACGTTCACCCCAATGTAAATGCCATAATATTGATTATCCTAATATTGAATATGCCAATGCTTATTTGCACTATTTTCTTAAGTACTAATGATCAAGTGCCCTAACAGTCATACGCCCTAATACTGGTTGCCACAACCATCGCATGTCTTAATAGTTACATATCCTAAAACATGATATCCAGCCTGCATTATTTTTATGTTTATATATTATTATTATTTTTTATTTTTTTTTCCCAAAATAAAATTTATGTCAAATATAGTGGTGGCCTATCAATTTTACCCCTCCATCCTAATATACTCAATATAGGCCTCCGCGGCTCGCTCGTTATGGTCGCAGTTATACCTAACATTCCTCCTCGCTTCGCTCGTCGTCGTACCTAACCTAACCCAAGTCTGACCTGCCTTAAGGTAGAAAAGGTAATGATTCTTACTTTACACTAATAAATTTAACGCCTACTATAAACATGGCATTCGACTTTAGGATATTAAGTAATGTAATATAGCTTATGACCACCATGGCAAGCAATCATCATGGCATTTGATCCTAGGACATGTGGTTTATGATTTTGTATATCATGACCCCTAAGTTTTATGTGTTAATAGATTAGTACTAAACATATTAGGCATTTAGAGCATCAGGAAATGCAACATTATGGTTTATGATCATTAGGATGTAAAATTACCATGGTAAATAATCATTATGAGAAATGATTGATATGTCAAAAATGTTAAGAGTAAAAGTGATATGGCATTTGACTTTAGGACACACGATACTATGGATTGCGAAGGAGACCCGTTCTTTAGTCTAAACTTCAATCCATTTATCAACCGTCATTTCTCCAAAATAAAACTGGTTTGATTTTGATACCAACCCTAGCATATGCATTATTCATTCTCCTTTATTATCATTTCATTTATTTCTTACATTAATTAAATATTTTTTCCTTATTTGTAGAACTAATACAATAAAATTAAAACAAACTTAAAACAAAATTTAAACCTTTAATTTATAATTATTACAAACCCCACGTACCTAGTTCACTATTTAACCCTTATATATCCAAAATACCATGCAAAAGTAACTTCCCTAGCTTTAACTGAATTTTTATTTTTATTTTGTATTTTATATTATTCCCACCTACCGTGCCCTAATGTTTGATTATAAGCAAGAATGAATTTATAAATAATCTAATATTCAAAATAAAACATGGTCAACATTAATTTAATAAATAAGAGACAAATGGTTGCTGGTTTAAGATTGTTTATAGAAAAGGTTCAAGATTTACTCTTAAAGGTATAAAAGGTTTACCTTGAAAATGTTTAAAAATTTATCCCTGTTAGTTTTTGCAGTTTTATTTGTTATTGCTAACAGGTTTTATTATTTGGATGGTCAAATTTTACTCAATCATAATTATTTGGTAAGTAAATTTCAAAACAATACTCTGTCAGAATTGCCTGTCAAGCATAGTAATGATGTGATAAAATGTATCTATTATCATTTCCCATTTATGATATATATACATTAAAAAAGAAAATAACTGAACTCCTGTCAATAAACTAAACATGTATCTATAATAAGTTTGCATCCCACAATGAAGAAAAGTTAAGTGAAGATGAATTATAATAATTGTAGAATTAGTATAATGCTAATGATAAATATAAGTCAATAATACGGAGTGTATCTGCAAGCTTGCATACAGGAACCAATTTTCTTTACACAGTAATTGAAGGCAAATACATTCGCATCAGAGATACATAAAATCAACATGATTTTTATAAACCTTTTATTTTAAATTAGAATTTTAACTTTCAACCGAATTTATTGTCACCCTACGCCCGGTTAATTTTAAGAGACTAGTTTAGAAATAAGACTTCCTTAAACCAACTGTTTTCCAAAATAAACATCCACAAAGTTACTTTATTTTCTTAATCTATGACAACTTGTCAACCATAACTGAAATATGCAGTATGCACCTCAAGCGTCGGGTGACCATGAAATTAGCTAGTATCATTTATTAACCTTTTATTATTAATTAAATGATACAAAAATAAAGATATTACAATAATACAAGAAAAGTTAGACTTAATTTTGTCTAAGGCGTAAGAAAATTTGGACCCTACACGCTACCACAAACTTACCCTTCATTTATCCGGAAACAGATTCAAAGATTCTAATGTTTCTTTTTTTTTTCATTTTCATTTTTATGTGTAACTTATTTATTCAAATGTAAACCGAATCCAACTTCCATCAAATAAATCATTCGTTCACTTATCAGAGTTTCATTTTAATGATGATTACCTATACTTTGGGGAATCACAGTGTTAATGTTCACCCCCCGGATTACGTAATGTTTTAGTTTTTCAACCACCTAGGAAACGCTAACTTTTTACAATAATTACATTACCAACCCCACTATAACTGACTAATGGTTAAAACTAGAATTCGAATTCACCCCCCAAACCACACAACTAATAGAATTCCTGAACTCTTTAGAAAACCGTCAAGCCTTACTTAAAGTTTAGTTTAGTTTACTTATTCATCATTGTAATGTTTTTATTTATATATAACGCATTGCATGCTGAAATATAAAAATATAACTACTTCCCCGGATCTAGTCCGTGAGGAATTAGTTTACTACAGTTCATGAGGGAATAATATGTCCTATGCTCCCCCCCCTATTTCCTTAGTTCATGGACCGAATAATCCAAAAAATTCCTAACCCACAGATAACCATTTATATTTTACGGGGAAAACAAACGAAGCATTCAAAATTTAGTTTTCGAGAAATTTTGAAAAAAAAACTTCAAAGATCTAACCCAAAATTCGGCAAAATTAAATCAAATTTTTGATTTTAAAAGGGCCCTATCTCACACAATGAAATTACATTAAAAGGTATACCTTTTTTTAAAATACGGATTCAAACACGAAACCCTCGGTGCGCGAGCCCGAGCTGCACCTACCGGTTCCTAGTGTTGTTCCGATGTGCGGAGTACCTAACCCTATGATCCTATACAATAGTTATTTGTTATACAAGGCTGCAAAGATGCACCTTGACCGCGAGGGAGAAACCCGATTCTAGGTTTGAATCACGAGCTAAGCGGTGGCTCGAAAATAGAATCCTAAGCGTAGCGAGTGAGGGGCTCAAAACTAGAACGTGAGCGTAGCGAGTGGTTGGAAAATAATATCCCGAGCGCAGCGAGTGGCTCAAAAATAGGCACCCGAGCGTAGCGAGTGGTTCGAAAATAGAACCCCGAGCGTAGTGAGTGGTTCGAAAATAGAACCCCGAGCGTAGCGATTGGTTCGAAAATATGATCCCGAGCGTAGCAAGTGGTTTGAAAATAGAATCCTAAGCGTAGTGAGTGGGTCCGAAAAATAGTATCCTGAGCGTAGGGAGCGGTTTGAAAATAGAATCCTGAGCGTAGTGAGTGGTCCGTAAATAATATCCCGAGCGTAGCGAGGGCTCAAAAATAGAATCGTGAGCGTAGCGAGTGATACAAAAATAATATCCTGAGTGTAGCGAATGGCTCAAAAATAGTATCGTGAGCGTAGCGAGTGGTCCGAAAATAATATCCTGAGCGTAGAGAGTGGTCCGTAAATAATATCCCGAGCGTAGCGGGGCTCAAAAATATAATCGTGAGCGTAGCGAGCGGTTTGAAAATAGAATCCTGAGCGTAGCGAGCGGTTTGAAAATAGAATCCTGAGCGTAACGAGTGGCCCAAAAATATAATCCTGAGTGTAGTGAGTGGCTTCAAAATAGAACCGTGGGCGTAGCGAGTGGTCCGAAAATAATATCCTTAACGTAGAGAGTGACTCAAAAATAGAATCCCGAGCGTAGCGAGTGGTTCGAAACTAGAATCCTGAGCGTAGCGAGTGGTTCGAAATTAGAATTCTGATCGTAGCGAGTGGTCCGAAAATAGAATCCCGAGCGCAGCGAGTGGTTCGAAAATAATATCCCGAGTGTAGCAAGAGACTCAAAGATAGGTTCCCGAGCTTAGCGAGTGGTTCGAAAATAATATCCCGAGCGTAGCGAGTGGTTCGAGAATAATATCCTGAGTGTAGCTAGTGGCTCCAAAATAGAATCCCGAACGTAGCGAGTGGTTCGAAAATAGGGTCCTAAACGTAGCGAGTGGTTCGAAAATAGAATCCTGAGAGTAGTGAGTGTGGCAATACATGAAACGTAACCAACTCTGCCGCCGAGCGTAACCCAAATATGTTCACCTCATTAAAGCGTGGAAAAATGCTACATAGAAAAAACAACTGAGATATGTAAAATCCGTCTTCATGAGTTTTGAGTTTGCACTGTCACTTGTGATGCGCTCAGAATAATTAAAATGAATGAATCAACATAAAATTCAAATTCCTTGTAAGCTTTTAAGTGATTCGAGTTAAAATCATGTACCAAAATTGTTTGCCCTATATGTTTTTAACTGAATACAATTCAATACAAAATTATTTCTGCGTCCTCACCACCTGATTTGATCAGACAATTTAATCAGATGGGCGAAATTTGTACTGTTTGGGTTAGCCTTTACATGATATTATGGTTAAACAAAGTAACTAATAACACTTTCGGATTTCAAATATTCCTTGCACTCTTGTGGAAAAACGCAGTTTTGAATAAGCTAGTGAGGTGAAAACAAATTATTTGAATTGAGGATCAATTGTATTATTAGCGAAGAACCTAACTCCTACGCGTTTTAATAGACTACCAACGCCACCTAGCAATGCTTTGATGAACCTGAAGTAGTGATTTCGAACTTTATTTAACTTTCGGTTTATGAACTTTTTTTTTTTTCCAAAACGGATAATAATAACTCACGTACAAGAGGAACAAAACAATAAGAGCATAATTTTCTAATAATAACCTATCCTAATGAATGTAATAATTATTTTCCAAACAACCGCGCACTTAACCGAAGTGGTAATAATAATATAAGATAGGTAGAATTAAAAGTTAACGTAGTGTAATGTGGTTGCAAGCTAAATAGATATACCTAGGTATATAACAACATTACGCAGATATAAATAATTTGGAAGGTTCTTAGTAAATGTATGCATATTTTAGATTAATTTAAAAGGCCATTATGTTCGACTAGGTAATTAAAAAGGTTATGTATTTAATAAAACATTGACGATTTTACGTGTACAAGTTTTTATATTCCTAGTACGAACTTGGCTAACTTTACTAGAATTAAAAAGAACAAAATTTAGTAATCCTGAAACATTAATAAATTTGATTGATGTAATTAAATTTAATGTAACCTTTACTTTCAAACCTAACGAGAGTAATTAGAACATAAATAATTAACCTTCCCAACACACTCTTTCGACCCACTCCATTTCACGAACATCAAATGTAGGCCAAGGCCGAGTCTTATAAAGTTCCTCATCAAAGGTTTGACACTTGATCTTACGGAACTCTATAAAACCCAGCCCAAGCCCACTAAATATTAGCCGTAGTAACCCAAAACATATCTTGGTCACCACGGCACCAAATGTAACGAAACGTACTCTACACAGAGTCAAATTAAGAGTCGAAAATATAAATAAATATATGTGTAATAATTGGCCAGCGTGATCATCTAGTTTTCGTAAAGGTAGGACCCTAAATTGTACCCGAAAGTAACTAGTTCTTTTAAGGAATACTCGAGTGTGTTGGAAATCTTGACGGAACTACAATTTTGAAAGGCTAATATTACTGAACATTTTCCTCTTTTTAGAATTTTCCATTATGTAACTGATAATTTGTTTAATAATAATTATATTAATAATTTTCTCATACAAACTCCCTTTTTTTAAAACCCTGCCGCGAAAAGTTAACTATGGTACACCCCGTGTCGTAAAACAAAACTAGGTACTCAGGGCAATACGTCAGTTTTAATCTAGTTACCATAGACACCTAATCCTGGTTTTAATAACTTTCATAGCCAAATATTAATTAACTCACATAGGTAAACTTGGAACGACGTAAGTTTTGAAGATAACTACTGATGTTTGGTTTTATTTTATTCAAGCTACGTGAGGAAATAATATGTGAATCAGATTGCAAACATTATATAATTAAAGGTCATTTATACTTAATGTGCGTAATGGAACATTTAAATCCCTATTGGTCCCTCCTCATAATAAAATTAAAATGAAGAGGGAGAGGCGTGCCCCTCCAAGCCTAACTCAGCCTCCGCACGCCTCTGTGCGACTCGTCTCCAGACTTGGGCATCGCTCCACCAAAAGCAAAAGTTGCTATCCCCACTAAAATGTCCTTACTGTCAGTGTAGTTAGTTAGTCTACCCAAGAGAGACTTTTTCTATACACCAATGTGAATCGCGCTAGGCTAACTTTAATTAATCTCCGGCCAAAACTCACCATCGTATGCTCCGTACCTTTCCTTTCGGTTGGGTTTAGTACATTCCCGACCATGAGTTTTCTATGAAGATTATTTTCGTATCCTCGTTTACAGAGAGACGACCTTGTCGAATTATTCGAGTATGTCACGCGCCTATAGCCAATGGGCTCCTAGTTCGTGCCAATCGCCGATGTATTCGACCAAATCATCACCCCATTAAACGGGCGAACTATTAATTCAAGTGCTTAGCACTTATACATTTAGTTAAGACAATCATTTATTGTCAAATATTTTATTTGAATCAATAGTCCAATTTAAAAGAAAACTCGAGATTACTTCAATTACTAAGTAATATAATTAGAACAAAATTATGGAAAATGGTGTATAGTATGGATGTTAGAAAACCCGGGAATAATATTAAGCCGGGGTAGTGTTATTAAATCGCGGATAATACAATCTCAAAATTAACCTTCCCTTAAAATCTTCAATACAGCGGCATATTACAAGGACCTACTTTCTTCCTGGATTCTAATGGCAGCCATCTTGAGCCTCATATCTACAGCTACTGACGTCAGATCTCCTATCATGAATCATAACGTGGAAGAGTGCCTCCACGAGTAACCAGTTCCACTAGGCAAGTAATCCTACACGGTTTAACACTTATAGGGAAGATTTCATAATACCCACGCTTACAGAGTAACGACCTAGCCCAATTATTCGGAACAGTCACGAGCTATCGCCTGTTAGGCCGTTAGGCGCCTAGGTCGTGCCAGAGAGCCGATATATTGCGACTAAATCATCACCCCATCAAACGGGCGAACTATTAATTCAAGTGCTTAGCACATATATATTTAGTTAAGACAATCATTGATTGTCAAATACTTTAATTGAATCAATAATTCGTTAATAACAAAACGAAGTGTAAGTAGTAATGCACCAATAGCATAATTCTATAAACAACACTAACCCGGCTTTTAAAGAATTAAATATTAAAAGGGAAAATATAAATGACCTTCAAGACCGAAGAATATAATTCACCATTAAAATTTGTTTATTTTTACACCTCACTCCCACTTATTTTCGCACATTGTATCTTTTAATACTTTGCAATTCATATTCTATATAATTAATTTAATTGGCTCGTGAATGCGCCAACTTAAAACGTTGTAGTCCCATGAGTAGTGCGCTTTATAATACAGACAGCGATCCAATCTACGTTATCTACGGTCTTATCAACCTTAATTCCATCTTGCCAAACTTCGAATGAATCAAAGCAACACTCGTTTTAGGAAATAATTTAAAAAGCTTGATTTCAACTTTCTAATACATTTGAAGACTTGGATAAATTATTACTCATCATAACTTGTAATCGATTCTATCTAAAATATGTAATTTGGAAAAGATAATCAAGCTAGGCTGTATGGACGACAGCCCTTAGTCTTACTCTTTTGCTAGATTAAAAAAATAACCAATGGCAACTCAAACCGTTGTTGATATTGAAGAATTTATGATTTGTTTCTTGTAATTAATTGGTTTCACGAATGGCCATAAATATAAATGCCGCCTCTTTATAGGTAATTGTATTAGGTATTTGTTACTACAAATACCGAGTTTAACTATACACTTCCTACGTTTTATTACGTGTTATTTACGTACATGCCGCTTGTATCTAACAACCAATAAAACCGTTTGATTATGACCAATTTAGAATGTCCATCCGTGATTAATATATGTAAACATCAATAATAAATTATGGGGTTAATTTCAGAACAGTGAATTTACAAACGCCTTCGTGCACCTTGAATATCGAGCAAGATTCTCATGTTAAAGTCTACTCAATGCAAGGCCTTCATAGTAAGATACAAGCGAAGGTTACCTAACTCGGAGTCATGTGTGGAAATAAGTTATAAAAGTGACATACTTCGGACTAGTCAAGGCATAGAAAATGCATGAAATTGCATTCGGCATCAATTAACGCAAGAATGTTCAATCACCCCCCAAACTAAGTAAGTAGGTTAAATCTTTTAAATCATAGTTTGCTAGTTTAATTTTAATTTTAGGCCTATTAGCTGTTATTACTAATAGTATATAATTTGTAACTAGTAACTTGTTTATCTCAAATCATTGGATCTCTCAGTGTAATGTCCCACCCAAAAAAGAATTTTAATACCTACATTATTAACTTTATTGGTTTGTTTCAGAGTTATTGCAATTTGTTAGAGATGTATGAACAGTCAACAATTCATTAAGTTTGGTGATATATGAAGACTTGGATGTAATATAACAATGACAGCCCACCGCTACTAACATAGCAAATGCAGAATTTATTTTATTTCAAATGGTCAGTTTTTTATTACCTACCCCTTTTATATTCTACAGTCAGGGATGCTATGAAATTAAGATAGATTATAAAGTAAATTTGTAAATAATAGTTAAGGTACCTGTATGTCAAAATATTAAAGTCACATAAATTAAATTTCCCATAACATTCCTAACCTAATCTTGGCTTGACCATAATATGGAAGTTTCAGTGGAGTTTTACCTCCGTTATCTCTTGGTACCTATATTACCAACCAACATTACCTCTTCGCTAATACTTCAATAACTGAATTTAACTTTGATTGTTATTATTGATAAATTTAAATTGTCAAACTTGAATGTGGTATCGCCTAAGTCAAGAAAGGAATGTATGGGGTGCACATTACATGAAAGTTAAAACCATTTTGGGTTATACACTTAATTTAAGCACTTACCTTCATTGTCAGGGTATATGCACAAAATCAATCCTAAAATAAAGTGAACGTAGGGTAACTGTACCAATTAAATTAGTTTATTAATTGAATTATAATTATTATTCTGCCACTGAATAGACTAATTTGAATAATTTAAATAAAATAACTAAATTACTGTGGCTTTTGTATTTACTTTGAAAAGCCTAGTTTATGTTTTCCAAAATTTATGAATTGAAAGAAAACTATAAGTAAATTATATTGACTGACAGTAAGAATTCGTGCATATCCCCCTTTTAATAACACAACACAATATCAAATGCAGTAAAACACATCATGAGAAAATAAAAGGCAACACAATAAAATAAAGGACAATTAAAAGAGATCATTTTCATGCACATCCTAGTCTGTCCTATATTCCTAGATTTCAGAATAAACAATTTAGCCGCATGCACACCCTGCCTACCCGTGCCTAAAGACGCCCTTTTCTGCTTGAACCGGGTTCCTACAGTCGGAGCCAGCTCAAGGATAGGATAAGGAGTTTGGAAAGGGGGACCCCCCCGGCAGTGAAGTACACACCTCCGTTCTTGGACAAGGATCTGTTGGAATTCCCGGGTCAGGACAGCCCTTGCCGCTATGTGCCAACTCGTGGCCCCTTCAGTGTGTACTATTACCGGCGCATGGACAAGCAAGTTCAACAACCCGAAAGTCGTTGGCAGATCCGCTTGAAGATCTGCACCGCCTTTCGGCGTTTAGCCAAACATGTAAGCCACTACATTGCTGCAACAGCCACACGTTTGTATATAGGTGTTGGGATCAAATAGCATGCATTAATATAGGATAAACCCGCTGCCTGCAACCCAGACTCAGGTCACAGCCTGGTAAACCAGGGTTAGAGGAGTCTTGACAACAGCGAGTAGGAGACTAGAACGCTTTAACGCATTCCTATGGTTACGTTAAATAAATTTAACGTCCTATCAGGGTTAGGGATTTATACTCATCTAATTGGTTCCATTTCTCCATCCAGGCACTACTTTTAATTAATCTACTTCCGCTTCAGAGATGCTGTCCAGCAGCGTTTCGTCCTCTCCCATCAGTCCCGTTCAAAAGATCCCGATACTACCTAAGTTTTCGTTTTTATACTCATCCCATTTCCCCTTCCCATTTCCGTATTATTCACTTCTTTTCTTAGCGACCAACATCATTGACCCTTCAGCAATAACGTCCTTCCATAGTAGCAATAACGAAATTAACGTATGGTTAATTCGTAACAATGAACTTCCCTATCAGCAATAACGAGATATTTCTGCAGCAACGTCGCAATAACGACTCGATATTCCATGTTAAAATGGTCGCTGTAGATTACCAACGAAAGTATTATATGGACAAGCCTGATTAAATACCGAATAAAACGTATGTAATTAACGCATCTAGTTTTGCTCTTTTATAATATCGTCATCTAACTACCTACAACTGTGCCAATGTCAAGTTTCTTTCATGTGTTAAAATGTTCATGCACTTAGTTCAGAATCAATCGCCTAACCTATATCAACTTGACAAATAAACGAACAAATAGTTGATAGAAGCAAGATAATGGTAGTAAATCGTACGTAATTTATCTATGTTTATATTTCTTTTTTATTTCAAATGTATTTGTCACTTATAATTTGCTTAGATAACAAAATGTATCTTGGACAAATAACATGTTCCTATTAGGTGTTTCACCATTGTACTAGCCCGATTATTCAATATTATAATTTGTTATAAATTTATTATCGTCCAAGGAATAGTAAATGAAAAATATAAAAAGATATTGTCTAAGCATATCCATACTATGAATATTAATTTGACGCATACCCTCATTTGACAATCTACCCTACATAATTTTCGCTAGAAGTAACTTACGATAAATGGATTAACATTATAACCAAATACATATTAATGTCTCATGTTGATGTTTTTGCTCCACTCAAAACCCCCATATAGTAGATACCAGATGTCTAAATTATTCCGTGATTTATTTATGCTTCCCTTTTGCTATTTATTTGTTTTGAAAGTTATAAATAATGTGTACAAAATACGTCCACAGTTTGAGCCATTATTCAAGTTCATTTTAGATTAAATATTTGTTTATAGGACCTATATAGCCCCTTGCGAAAGAACATACCTACAACCAATCAGGCGAGCCCAAAGTCACCTTACTTATAATATGTATAGTTATATATTTGGCGATTATGTATAAGAGAAGGGTAGAGGGAGAAAAAAAAATTTAGATCTATATAAATATATATATATACAAATACCTGCTGACATGGGATCATCACAATGCTATTGCCTACAACAATGGTCAACTGGTAGAGAATGGTCATTAGGTTCACATTTTGTACACAAATTTGTATTTCTGTGCAATAAATAAATAAACAAATGAATAAATACTTTGTAAAGTACAAACGTAGCCACGGGGTGATCGGCCATTGGTTTCTGATGTGCTGTGTACTCGAGCTCCATGCAGACCTCGCATTACAACGAGCTACAAACAAACTACAAATTGTTCGCAGTTCCAGTTCCACAAGTTAGTTCGTAACTTTTGCGTTAACCGTTTATTTGTTCCTTTGCCAGCTTGCTGCATTCTTTTATTCTTTTCCAATATGTTTCTTCCTCGTTTTGATTGGAACTGTTCGCCTTGTCACAGTATAAATATAGCTAAAGCAGTAAAGGAACTACGAACAAACGCTCGAAACGTCGCATTCACACAGACGCACGTCTGAACCATTCGTCTCCACGCGACACCCGCCACTGACAGCACTGCCATGTCCGCTTAGGGGTCTCGTTGACGCGTGCGCGACGTTTCGAACGTTTGTTCGTAGTTTCTTTACTGCTTTAGCTATATACTGTGGCCTTGTTATTGACAAAAAATTCAGTTAGGACGAACACAAGCAAAGTAATACTTGTAAAAAATATAATATAATGGGCTGATCAATACAGAAATAAGTTTTGCTACTAAAATATAAAATCTGAGCATATTTCTATTTTAACGTACCGTATTTATCGATGTATGTACAGTCTACAAAATAAACTCGTGATAATAATTATATTATATAAATAGAGTGAACTTTTTTTAATAGCCATAAAAGGTAAACGATCAGATAGGTGGTCACCGTCCTTGATAATCATCAGCAATGCCTTGGACACAGCCAAGTCCTTGTGGACCTTTTAGTGAATACTCTTTTTAATTAGTGCCTGGGAGACCGAGCGTGTCGTCACTCCGATATATATATATTTAGTATTAGAGCTGGTTCCCCTCCACCCACATATCATATTTTCCTAGCTGGCACAAGTTGTCCGCGTCTTGTTTGTCCCTCGAATCTCCCTTTCTAACTAGTCGTAACGATAGAGACGCATTGAGCGACAAACGACAATACACAAGATGTGCGAGCCGGTCTGTATATTGCTCATTGATGTTCCAATAGTTCTCTAAGTAGCGACAGTCAATCAATCAGTCCACATGAGTACTGACGCAGTTATGCTGTTGCCACACTAACGGGAAAAGCCGATAAAAATCAACGTCTATTGCCTTATGCTGCTACGCATAAGGACTATCATCGTGATAATTAACGGCGTTTCCCCGTTAGTATGGCCCCAGGGTTATCGGCGACGCCGAGCGCGGGGACCGACATCAGTCCGCCCGACTCGCGCCAATCGCCGTCTAATGAAGCAATCGGGCTCGAAACCGATCTTCACCTGTATATCAACGATCAATACGAGTACACATGAACTTGTGTTTAATTTAGTTGAGGATATAGGACGGGAATTAATCAGTTGTGTTTAGTTTGAAGAGTTATTAAGGTTTTAAATATAATCAAATAGACAAAGGGTTATGTCAAGCACGCATTCATTGTTTAATTGTATAAAAGTAAGTAATTAGTATCAACAACTTTATTTAAGCATAATTATTCGGAATGTACCTTAGTGAGCGAATGTGTTGTTTAAAATGTATTAGATTCTTAGCATGTTTTAGTTTAAAAGTAACACAGCTAATATAAATAAGTAAAAAGTGTTTAATTCGCCGACAAATTTTGACAAACAGTTTGGCGAAGTTTCTAATATTGTTAAAAGAGTATTTTCTTTTTTAAATTAATAAATAAAATTTATAAAATTATGGGGTCATATACAATGGAAAAAAAGTGTATTTTTAGAGTACAAATAAAGCTAGGCTCCTAGAATATCACAAAAATATACTGACACACTACCTACCTCTTTCAAAGTATTGTTTATTGAAAGAATCTTCCTATGGCGCAAGATTTTTCTATCCGTCATAGAACCCTGCTTATAGAATCTAGGATCTGAAATACTACCTTAGTTTTTTAAATAGGCTAAGGCAAATAAATAAAGGGTGTATTTTAGGTCCCAGATTCGACCTGCAGGGTTCTATGGCGGATTATACAACTGCTACCGCGGAATTCAGCGAGTCATGGAATTCCATGTGTTTACTATATTCATCGAGTTATATTGTGTTAAGAAAGGTGCAAAGCAGGTATTTTACGATTTTCACTTGATAATGACTTTGTTCTACTGGTAATAGATGAGGTAGGGTTTCCGAAGATGCTCTCAGTGTTGCAGTGCAGCCGGGACCCAATGTACAATGATAATGTCACATAAATCCCTGAACTGCAAGCCCTAACCCACACTCGTTCTGTAACAGTTCCCGCAGTCATATATCTTACGTTTCCAACAAAACTGTGTAACAGGAAGTTAAATTGTGAAAGCAGGTGTAAAATCCGCGCTGTGCCAGAGCCGAAACAGCCTATGTGATGCGGTGTGGTCAAATCGCGCGAAACGTGGAAATGATACGGGTGCTCGTCACACCGAAACGAACAATAGTCAGTGTAAAAACATTTCGGTAAGCTCTTAGGTAAAATAGTTTCATCGTCACATTGTATGAGATCCATTGATGAAGTTTGTTAATTGATTTACAAAAAAGAATAGGAGGACAAGGACATTGCCAATTACTACCCACTTTCTTCCCCTTATTAAATTTAGGTGTTATTAGACAATAATGGTGGTTGCGCCGTGTTGTTTGAGACCATGGAGGTTGGCGGGCTCCCTGCTAGCTGGCCGATATCACTGGACGCCATGTGGGCACAGCGCATGCTCGCATAGTTTCAATCGTCGCTTAGAGATTTGTAATCAATGTCTCATAAAGAAAATACCTTCCTTCGCATATTATGTAAAAATTCGCGTGTAAAATAATAAGCAATTTCCACCGGACTGTTTCACATCATCGTGTTGTATGTGTGCGGACAGCGGCTTGGCGGCGTACCAGGGTAAGTCCGCCCCCTCTTCCTTCCCGCGACTCAGCGTCTTACTAAATGAAAAAAAAACAATAACTTAGCACAATAAATAGCTGCAAAAAGTTGAACAAAAATATATACTTAAATGTAAAATAGACATTATATTGATGTTCTTTTGCCAAAAAAAAGGGAGAAAGGGAAATAACGGCGTAATACCTAATAATAGTCTTCTTGTGGCCACGGCTGTTCTAATACAGTCGAAACGTAGAGGTAAATGTAATTTAATAGGTACGCGGTTATGTCCCATTTCATAGTGTTAGTGTGTGAAATTCATGTTAGTTTCAAACAATGTATAACGGCGTTAGCTCGTCAAAGTTCAAATGACGCGCCCTTCCACCAAAGAATTTGGTAAACACTTCATACACATACATTTTGGCATAAGAATATGTGATATAACTTTCATAAGCCTTCCTCCCTTCCTAAGTTACTTGATTCGTTTAGTAGACGTTATATCACTTTTTTATGCCAAAAAATATTTTTACCGTAACTTATATTTGTGATTCTACTACATATAAATTACGAATTGGGCGTCATTAAAATTTAAACGAGTTTCAGCAACCGATTCGATTCGTCTCGGTGTCAGCTTCGGCCGCATTCGGTTATTTCCGCCAGCGAGGCAGTAATGGCGCCCATTCATTCCGTAAACATTTACGATATCCGCGCATGATTTGTGGCTCGACACGTGGAAAGCAACTTTATTAGCCGCATTTATAACGCGTGGTACAGTGGCTTTTCAGTATCTCATACCTTAGCCATAAGCGTGATGGAAACTTAAATAGTTGCAGAAGCGTCGGTCAGTTTGAGACTGTACCGCGCATATAGCAAGGACCTAAAATGGTCGTCTTTATCATAATGTGTATAAACGTAATAAAATCTTTATTGAAATAAATTTCCTACTTATTCTTGTGTTAGTAATGCTACATTTTATTCGCTTGAAAAACTCAATATGATCCTGCTTTTATCTTTGATCATTTTTCTTAAAGGGTTACAATAGATCCTACGTCCCTAACGGCTCAACTACTACTTTTGGCGACTGGCGGCGCGACGAGCGATTTCGTAATACATTACGTGTAATGCCGATTAACCGTTGGGCGGTGAGCGTTTCGACTGCGCAATGAAGAGAAAATTCGCTTGTAGCCCCGCCGGTCATGCTAAATCGTGGCCAGACCCTTAGGGTTTATTGCTAACTGAAACATATTGCCGTGTTGCCCTAAATAGAATTTCTACAGAGAAATATATTTAGACTATTTTTATATTTACAAGGACCCCGCTTTGAAAATCGAAATTCAAACTCATGTTATCTCCACCTCTTTTTTCAGATTAAATTAATAAAGAGGGTAAGGAATGGGACGCGTCCGAATTAAGTAAGGTCGGGATTTTAAGTTAGGATAATGAAGTATGGGCAATTGTCCATAATTGTCATTACTATAGTTTTTTTTTGTAAAAAAGACACCAACAATGATATAATTTGACAAAAAATTACGTCTGGTAGGTATCCGGCAGAGACTGGATGAAGAGCGCGCATAACTAGCGTTCTCTAGAAGTTAGACCAAGTCCAGCAGTGGGCAGTGGGCATATTTCTACAGCCGTTAACTTTTTTTTAATTAATTTATTTAAGAGATAACACAGAAACATACAAAGAGTGAAATATAATTTATAACTAACACTATACATATAGATACAGTAAAACGTGTAATATTACAGGATTTTTTAGTGGAAAATAAATCTTCTGGCACACAAAAACTGCTATTTATTAGCAAGATAAGTTAAAAACTATTTCGTATTATAACTTGAGTTAACCTAGCAACGGTAAACTAAAATCGTGGGATGCAATCAACATTTCAGTAGCTATTGAATTACCGAAAAATTAGGTTTTGCTTTCAATTTTCAATCTCCAGGCACTTGCTCCCATTAGTAGGCAGTCTGGTTTAATTGTAGAATTACCAAGAGGAGTAGTTCCGCGGATGGGATAACTCGATAAGTCCCGCGTGCTCAAAGAACACGGTTATTCAATCAGGACTCGCGACGCGCCCCTCATTTCTTAAGTAAAACGATACGACGGAACACAAGGCTTCAAAAACTGACGAACAGCCTGTATCCCACTTTGTCTTAAATCTCTCTTCTCTTTTTCAATCGGCCGTTGGGCGGCAGCGATCAGTTTCCATCCGGTGACCCGCTCGCCGGCTCTTTTGCCACCTCAAGCATAAAAAAAACACGCGACATTGCCGACAAACAACAAGAGAGTAGGTTATATACATGTGAGAAGATTGCCTGGCCGTATTAAATTTAAACATTTCTGGTACCAGAAGAAGAGGCCAAAAAGAAAGTAGTTGGATTCTCTTGCAAAAGAATGGACGTTGAAGTTATGCTGAGAGAGGAAACAAGGAAGGTATGCTCCACATTCAAGTGTCTATCAGGGTTCATAATGAACTGTTCAAATATTATGTAATAATATATCTATTAATAACTAAGGCCTTTGTAACCTTATGATATTGCAATAAATTACTGATTACATTCAGATGGGATTTATAAATGCCAAGGAGATAGAGAAAGAGATCAGTTATAAATTTGCTACACTGCAATAATTTGTTCGTCAATGTACACTGCCGTATATCTCAGGCGCCGCAAGCAACAGCAGCGCTATGAGATTACGAAATTAGAAATTGTATTATTTATTCATTAAGATCACTCATATCTATGGCAGTAAGTAAATGTGTACACGGGAAACGGTTTAAACTAAATGCTGAGGGTTTCTTAAACACACGAGTGTGTATATGCCCGATCACTTGAAGGTTACGGTCTTTTGGTTAACTACCTACCGACCGAAGCAAAAAGGCCGTATGCGCACTCATGCGGATGAGAAATATACAAGTGTCGTTAAATGAAATATATAATATTTATAATTAGGTTAGCTAAATGTATACCTATATATTATAAATAGAGGTTTTTCAAAGCGAAAAATCGATATGTCAAGTTGTCATTTTCGAGACAACTCGATTTTAACCGAAGGACGCTCGGTCTTCCTGGTAATGTCTTTCTACTCAGTCGTTGCAATCTTCACAGATCGGTCGTGGTCAACTGCTGGTGTTTTTAAGGTGCTGATAGTGCTTGCCGCGTGATATTTCGCCATCTCATTCAATTGGCAGATATCTGGTGAGCTCATGCATATCCTGTGATATTTACATAAATTAAAAAATAAATAAATATCAAGGGAAAATCTCACAAATTGATCTAGTCCCAAACTAAGCTCTAGGCTTGTACTATTGGATACTAGCAACGATAAACATATAGAGACATACATACTTAAATACATAGAAAACATCCATGACTCAGGATCGAATACTGGCGCTCCTCACTCAACTATTTGGCCTTACCGGGATTCGAACTCGGGACCTCCGTAGGCTCCGTAGCTCCGTAGGCTTCACTACCAACTAGGCTAACCGCGTCGTCACATTTCACATACAGGCATAGTTTAAAACTGGTGCTACACTCCCTGGGTGCGATAGTATAAAAACGTTTGTGACATTTGATTTGTCTGTCATACCTAACTGTCAAACAAGAGAAAGCGGCGAAATACAAAGGGATTACTTGACAGGCCACATTTTTTGCTGGGATGAAAGAAACATTGGTAAATACGAATCCAATTATCCGTTCTATGGATATGCCGTTGGACAGTGGATAGAATAACAAACACGCTAAGGATATTGTATGACCGCTAAGCCGCCGTGAATGACGGCCGGACATTGGCACTGCCATTATCGTAAATCGAAATCACTTGTTTAGTTTGGACCAAGCGAAGAGCGGATATTTCTTCTATTTATCTCTATTACTGCTAGTTTTTAGGGCTCCTAAGCCTACGCTGTCCGTCCGTCTGTACTTTGAGAGCTGAATCTTTTTAACCGTAGCATAGCCCGTTGATATTTTATGCAAAATATGTGATATAACAGCGGATTCCCTAACAAATAATAAAAAAGTCAATAAGTAATATAATAAGGGAAGTCCCCATACAAGAAACGTTTTTTTTTCAACGTGTATTCGTATTTGTTCTATCGTAAAAGGGTGAATATTCGGGCGTTTCAACCGCCTCATTACCATTCGCAATATATTGACGAAATCAATGACACCTACCAGCAACTTCTGATGTAAACAGAAGCAGAACCGGGGGTAGTTTCTATTAGTATCAGAAGTTGCTGGTAGGTGTCATTGATTTCGTCAATATATTGCGAATGGTAATGAGGCGGTTGAAACGCCCGAATATTCACCCAAAAACGGTAATACATACATACAAGTCAAATTTAGTATGATTACCTATAGAACAAACCTTATAGAGAAATAACAAATACTAAAACTTCAGTGAGCGAGTCGACTCGACTACACTTGACCGGTTTAGTAAGGTGACTTGATCGAGAGTAGTTGAGAGTAGTAGTTGCCCATTTAACCTTAAAAACTAGAGATAATGTCAACCTTAATTCATGCATACTCAGGTTTATTTTGCGTTGTCAACCATGACGGATATAAGGTTAAGAGTTACAAGCTCTGAGAGTAGAGATTCAAATTTTATCGTTAGTTTTTATCAATTTAACTTTAATCTGAATTTGATCACCGCTTTAGCGCTCTCCCTTGATCCTACAAACCTAACTCATAGCGCGTATTGATACTCGTCATGTACACACGCCACATTACAGGGCGTTAGTTATTGAGTCATAATATATTAACAATTACGGCTACGCGCCGGCAGTAAAGTCCCCAAATGTATGGCAGCACAGGCGAATGAAATTGTTGTTTTATTGGAAAGCTGGCAGGAATTAGGTTTATGGGGCTGTTTGAGTCAATTTCCAGATACGAGAAAGTATTTTTGTATCACGTTGTATTTTTAAAAAGTACCGTCAATGTCATAAATAGATGATCACTTTTGTATTTGGTCGCTTTCGCTCGTTTTTAGGGTTCCGTACCTCAAATAAAAAAAACGGAACCCTTATAGGATCACTTTGTTGTCCGTCTGTCTGTCTGTGTGTCTGTCAAGACCCTTTTTCTCAGGAACGCGTGGAGGTATCAAGTTGAAATTAATATCGAATACTTAGGTCTGCAATCCCTTGGATCAGTGAAAAACTCAAACATCTAAGTCAACGCAATCAAAAGATACGGCCGTTTATGCCGCATATTTAAGGGAATCTCAAGGGAATCAAAACCTATAGGGTACTTCCCGTTGACTTAGAATCATGAAATTTGGCAAGAAGCAATATCTTATAGCACAAGTAAAAGAAAAATCCGAAAACCGTTAATTTATAGTTACATCACAAAAAAAACTTGTCCAGTATAACCTGACACTCACTAAGTACGAAAGTACATACTTAGTGCGTGTCAGTTTATACTGGACTTGTTTTTATTGTATTTTCGTGATTTACGGACTATTTAAATGCCTACAAGTTTGTGCGGAACCCTCGTTGCGCGAGTCCGACTCGCACTTGACCGGCTTTTTTTAATGGCATTCACATGTAGTGTAACAACGTGTATGTTAATGTATGCTTGAGCTAGTTACCGGCTCATTTCTTTCAGACAGTTTTCACTGGCACCACAAACCTTTTATATGTCCATATAATCTGATTAAAATTTGAATTAAGTCGGTATGACTTTCTGTCAATCCTGGTGGTCTACCTTCAGAGTTTAAAAAAGTGAACATATCTAAAGATTAAGAAGACGCTGGCGGCTGCATGGTACTTTATCTTATACTTGTTTTTATGAGGTATTTCCCTTCCAAAAGCCAAGCTATAATTGAACGTAGTTCAGCGAAAAGGATCCAGTTCAACCATTTCACACTTGTAGAATTTGACATAATATTGAAAGCAATAGAATTCAAATTTAAATACATTTACTTCGTGAGTTGGATCCTTTTCCCTAAGCTACGTCCAATTATTGTTTTCAAGACCGGCTTTAAGCATCCAGGCGAGCGAGGGCGAGTCATTCATTTCGCGTCCTATGGCCACGAGGTGTCATTTCTCGACTGTCGCCCAGTGTTGCTTGGCGCGCGTGGCCCCTCTAGACCCTGCAGCCTCGGGCTGATTATGTTGTTCTTGAAACCATTGATATGCCAGGAAGCTATTAGATTAACTCCTGCTTCCAGCATCTCCGATCTAATTTATGTGTTTTGTTCCCGATCCATTGTTCATATCGGCTAACCGGGCAACAGTATCGCACAATCGCGAACAAATAGCGCAATTTGTCTTGTTTTTTGTGCTGCGCCCACGCACGGATGTGGTGAATGGCAAGCGAAATGTGTAAAATGATTGATCGAATGCAGGCTTGAAATTATCTCTTCTTACTGACTGACTTTTTCTCAGAATGCATGAGAGGTAGACAACGCATAGACAAAACATGGTATTATATATCATTAGTGGAGTGGTGGTATAACCTTACCTTGTCCCGGGTTAGTACGGTTCACTACCACCATTTTATTTAACTTTTTGACTTGCCAGTAAGCAGCAGTACCTACTCGCATCATTGTGTTCAATTGCGGGGCTAAAAAGTACTAGCATAGGGGCAATTGCATCTTTTTGCTGAGTTTAGCCACGAATTAATAGCAATTTGGAAAATTCATATTCACTTTTCATCAGGACTGTGTGCTCGTAATGCTTCATGCCATTTGAAATATACACTCCGTTTCTGGTAACTAAAATTGCACTTGCAAAGGATTAGGGAAAATAAAGGATATTCAATTTCTAACATACACGTTAAAGCACTACTATTTTGAAGTGAATTCGATTTTATTGTATCATTTTAACTCTTAATTCTCTAACGTTCCCATCCGTATGTATCGAGCCCTAAACGATAGCGCAGGAAACAATGGAAAAAAGGCTTTTGATTGTCGCCGCAGCATGAATATGCAGCCCAGCCGGCGGTTCACAGCCGCCGCCGTAATGAAACCGGGACGGGGTGGTAATAACCGCGCAGGATAACGCGCTGGGTTTTATGAATGACCAAACCTGGCAAGTTCCAGGCAGAGAAAAACATTCTCTTAGTTAACATACATTGAAGAAAATAGCTACCTATATTATAATTGTTAGTTATTTATTTATTTGATCGTCTTTTTTGACTTGTACGAAATCAAAACGCGCGTTCACAACATTCCCAATGTCGTAAGAATCAACCGATTTTTTTAGAGTGGCAGTTTTAGTGCCGCAGGATATTTCTTTTCCGTAACTTACTTACGTGATAGCAATTCTTGAGGTAACACAAAAGATATAGAAAGCGAGAAAACTCTGTTGAAAGTTATTATAACGGATAATGATGTATTACCACTATTAGCCGAGATCCATTCCCCGCTGCAGCGGGCTCCCATTCATCTTACAAATATGACATATCAACAAATGTTCTGTGAAATCGATATATCATTTTATGTTGAACAGTATTTATCGCTTACAGTAATAACTGCAATAACCAGACTGATCAAATCTGGATCATGGTCAAGCGTACGACGAAGAACGGGAAAAAGCGCTAGGAGGATGATGAGATTCGATCGTCAGGTTCTACTTTATACACGACTACGGTAAAACCTGATGGCAACTGGGATCCGAGACACATAGGGCCGTATTAACCTTATGAACGCCACTGACGGCTATAGCCGTCATGGTTGACAGCGTAAAATAAACCAAAGTGTATTTGGGGAAGGTTGACATTAGCTATGGTGTGGTGTGGTGTTTTATAGTTATATCAGACGACGGAGCCAAAGGGTTCATAAACTCATCTCGACTGTGATGCCGTCAAGACACGTCAAGGTAAACGTCAATCCATACAAAACCTTTAAAATTTGCTATTTATGGAATTGCGAAGTTTGTGATTGGATTAAATTAACAGTATCAGTTTATATTCAATCCTTTTTTACCAATTGTAGACTTACGTAAGTAAGTAAAGTAAGTCTTACGTGACCGATCCCGATAAGTAGTAGTAAGCTATGTGTCTAAGAACAGATCTAAGGATGGCCTGGCTACGACTTTGATCGGCGGCGACGGTGGCGAGAGAATTCTCTCTTCACTGCTCGGCCGAGACGCTCACCGCGCAGCGGTTAGTTGACGTTACACGCAATGTATTAGAAAATTCGCTCGCCGCTCAGCCGGTTGCGCAAAGTTGTGGCCAGGTCCTTAGGTACATGATCTCAATTATCATTAACGTAAACTTACCGAGTTTGGACGGAGCAAAACAAGGACTGCTGCAAAATAAGCTTGTTTTTAAAATTACACTTCTGACTTCTATATGATATTCACTGATCAGACTTACTTACTTCTTTCGAACTAGATAGTAAAAGCCAAAGTGCCTCCCATGTTATAACATGTCTACTCAAGTAACCCTCCATGAAATAACAGACATATAGCTTTTGCCGAGACGCATGCGGGGTAGTTTGATCCCCGTGGATGAAATAGCTCCCCGAGGATATACCTACATATTCCTTGGTTTATCTTGCCGTATAAAGTTATATGATACCCATTGACCTATTTTAGGGAAACGCACAGACGGCTTACATCCTACTGATATTATATTATATAATTATGAAAGTTTGGATGGATGGATGTTTGTTACTCAACCACGCCAGAACGGCTGAACGGATCTGGATGAAATTTGGCACAGTGATAGATTATAGTCTCAAATAGCACATAGGCTACTTTTTATCCCGAAAAAATGAATGGTTCCCGAGGGAAAAAGCTAGTGCAAACATAAATTACTAGCGACTTCCAAACACGGTAAAAAGAATAGCGTTTTACCAACAATAAATTTAACAATCGAAACAATAAAAATTAAATCAACATCTTTGTTATGTAAGTAGACCGGGTCTATGTTGTCTTCCATAAAGTTTTAGTTCCGTTTTTAAGATTCCATAACGTTTTTAGCCATAAATATTTTTAGTCATAATATTGATTGTCATAATATTTGAGGGTATATTTTTGTATTTCCGATTTTTCCTGGTCATATTTGTCGAAAGTCATACAAACTTTATTCATAACTTTTTACGTCATAATGTATTACACCTCATAATGTTAAAGGTAATAGTATTGTTTGACATAGTGATTATAAGGTCCAAACTTGTTTATCATAAAAGTAAAATACATAAAAATGTAAGTTTTGCCTACTATATGTAAGTATTAGTTAAAAAATATGTTCGGTTCTGGCGCTTCGCCGGCCGCTGCCGCGGCACGCTCGCTACGCTCGCTCGGCTCGCACGCTCTAGGGTCGTAGTTCTACCTAACAATCCTCCTCGCTTCGCTCGTCGTCGTACCTAATGGAGACCTTCCTTATATATCTACATCATATTCATAATATCAATTTGAAATTAAAAAAGAAAGAACATTTGGAGTCATAAAAATTACATATGTACTGAGGCAATGAAACGGTATGAATAATAATAATTAGTGGTTTAAAATATATGCTTTAAAATATTTCTGTTTAATCATCAATATGCCTTTGAATCTTATAGATATAATTTTTATGACTTATGAAAATTATAATCCTTAACATTATGGACTATTCACTTTAGCATTATTAAGCGTTATGCTTTACAATTTTTATGACTATCGATAATTATGAGCATAAATAGTATGACAATCAATTTCTGACTTTCAAAATTCGAAACAGCAACTTTATGGGTGACAAAGGGATCCCAAGTAGACCATGTAGGCACTTTTACATCGCTTCCCAGTGTCGTGAGCGTGGACGTGGGTTCGCTGGGTTGGTTAAAATTAACACTCTTGCTACTTAACTTAACCAAACACTACACAAGGGAGAAAGGTACAGAGAGAATGTGCGTGTGACTGACGGACGCCATTAAACGACACATCGGATACGGATAAAAACTACTTAATTGTACCAACTAAATAGTTGAACTTGAGTTGCAGCAACACAAGATGCGATCACTGTTGAAAAAAAGCGCCACAAAAACTCAACAGTATTTTTTTAAGTGGTTACCGAAATTGGAGAAGTGAGTTATTACCACTGCTTTTAAAAGTCATAGTTCAGTGTACAAACGCAATAAGTTAACATTTTATCACGACCGTTTCACCTATTTAATACGTAAATTAAATAAAATTGCTTTGCTAAAAGGCTCAAAGCGTTCCACGTCAATTAGCCGAGTACTTACCAACAGTTGAATACTCCACCAGTAATGATAAGGCCCACGCGACGTTTATTTACACATCAAAGAGAAAAGTAACCCATTACCATACAATTATACGGCCATTCCTTGTTATTTTACTTAATACACACGGGCATTTAAATATACTTTACCAATGAAACGAAGAATACATGGATGGATATAGATGCTGTAATTGAAATCAATATTTTTAAAACTCTTACAACCAATCTCATCATTCTTATTACTGCCTTACTACTCGTATTATTATAAATATGATAGCGTGTTTGTTTGTTAGTTCCGCCTTCACAGTCCAACGAACAGATCAAGGTGAAAGGTACAGAGAAGTTTATAACCCGGAAACGGACATAGGGTACTTTTTATCACAGAAAATTGGCCAGTTCCCAACGAACAGTGATAAACGACTGATAGGATACTACAAGTGATAAGGTAGTTTTGAACAGGCAGGACACATGATGCCATTATGCCGATTTCGGCAACAGCGACGCTTCATGGATTCCCAAAAGGTGCAAAAAGGGCTGCTTTGTCACCCTGGGTGCTGCCGAATCCACTCTATCATCCCCAGTGCAGAGCAGAAACGACCACGATGTAGTAACTACACCCCCAGGGCCGCCTACGTGTAGGAATCAGACAAAGCCCAACGAGCATCACGCTGGACCTCTCTACCTAATCCCATCGCCGCAGGGACTTTAGCTTTATCGAAATCCTTGAACAGAAGCGGTCAGGTGCGCAGGATATATTAAGGTGCACAAGTGTACGCGCAAAACACAGGTGCACATGCTCATCCTTGCCTTTCTGACCCCAGTGGAACGGAAACCGCTACGACCGGAGAAGAGTTTGGACAGCTCGAACAGTATGACCAGGTGAGCAGGATACAAAGTGATCAGTACCCTTTTCACTCTCCCTCTATCGCCTTTTAGGACACATAGCTCGGTGGTCAATAGAAAGACGTAAGAAATCCGTAAGACATAAGGACAATAATTGTGGCTATCTTTGGTGAAGACCTGAACAAGATTTTGATAATCCACGTACAGCTAGCGAAAAACAAGGCTACAGCTATTAAACCATAGCATTCGTCACGCCACATACCTAACCCTAAATTATAATTGTACCCTAAGCCGGAAGCAATAATGGTCGGATGATAGCGTAATTTGCGTATCCGTCCTTTTAATTAGGCAGCTAAGGAGCGCTGGTGGCACAATGATGTATGTCACTAAATGGGGCATTGGTAAGGCTACCTTTTGTAATTGTGTAACCATAGCGGGCCTATTGTGATTGTGTCTATCGCCATGAACAAAGGATAAAACATCCGTTACTTTCTGACAAGTACGTGAGTGTGAGAGTGACATACATAATTATGCTTTATCCAAATATATCCGCCGGGATAAACACGACCATAATTATTATTTAAAACCCATAGCATTAAGAAGCCTATATATCGTTTTCGAAAACAGCTTTAACGATTTCGATGAAATTTGCAATATAGGAGGCGAAAAATCTGGGGAAATTCGTTCTCCCCGTATTTTCACGCAAAAAGATTTGCCCCCGCAATATGGTTCGTAATTTCGATGCAGACGGTAGCGTCTGATTAGACTAATGGTTAGAGCGTTGGCCTACTACACCAAGACTGCGGGTTCGAACCCCAGCTATGGACCGGTTGTTTTTTGGTTTTCGTTTTGTTAATTTAAAAATTCGGTTTCGACTCGAGCGACGACGTTCTCCCTGGTACTATTTATTAAAAAAAAAAAATCTAGAACATTTAATTCCTCGTCCGGTCATTCCTGTGGTAGCGCGGCAGTTTCGTTAATTGCTTTCCATCGCATCGCGGTTAGATGTGCCGTTCTCGGAAAATTTCCTCATTTTGTATGGGAAGTACAAAGGTCGTCGTACAGTAGGTCGAGAATGTTCTCCATACAAAATGAGGATAGTTACCGAAAGTTTCCGAGAACGCCACATCTCTAATCGCGGTACGTTTAGCCAAGATGACGGATGCTGCTTCACCACTCAGTAAAATTTCAGCCAATTTGTTAACACTCTGAGATTATGAGACTGTGATGGTTCTGGAACTCAAAATGACTAGCTTAAATGCGTTATATCTCAGTCCGCAGGGTTGACAAGGCCTTTGTAATCGTGAGATTACAAATGTCCACGGACTCAAGAACCACTAACCACGCCTTAAAAAGAACAGAAATGGATGTAAAACCTCGTGCAAAATATTACAAAAATCCAAGTCATTATTAGCTTTCTCCTTAATAACACAAGATCAAGCATATTATTGGAACACGTGCTAATTCTACAAGTTGACGGAAATACCCTAAAACCTTTTCGGGGGAAGTCAACAACCCTTCAAGCCTAAGTAAATATTTTGCTTTACAAATCAGCCCAACTTAAATGTGCTATCGTCACAATACGGTACTAGTATCCAATTACTTGTGTCAATGCGCAAAATCAAACACAAATAGAAACCCAATCAAAGTTCATAATTATTGCCCTAAAGGTTCTTGACTCCTAAGCACAAATTGAAGCTACTGCTGGATAATAGGAGGCTATTCTAGAAAAAAGGGTTATTAAAAACTTTTTAAAATTAACCTTTTGACCGTCGTAGTCTGATATATAAGACACCACACCGTAGCTAATGTCAACCTTTCTCAAATACACTTAGGTCTATTTTACGCTGTCAACCATGATGGCTATAGCCGTCAATGGCGTTCAAAAGGTTAAAAACCATCTGTTTTTTACCTAACTGGGCGAAGACAATAGAAGATGAATGATTTTAACAGTCTTACTCTAAAATCTGTTCCACTCTACCTCCTAAACTATTGGTTCGATTTTAATGAGATGTCTATGATTCCTCAAAAACGTGCGAGTGAAATAAGCTAGACAAAAATTGTAAAGGTGCGTCACGCTAGCCGCCAGTTTAGTTTAGTTTGCAACCTTTGAATTATTTCAACCCGTGACTTTTAATAAAATAAGTTTTAACCTTTTAACCGCCATTGACGGCTATAGCAGTCATGGTTGACAGTGTAAGATAGAACTAAGTGTATTTGAGGAAGGTTGACATTAGCTATGGTGTAGTGTCTTATATATCAGACTACGGCGGTTAAAAGGTTATTAAGTTTCAAGCGTGAGTGGCCTAGTGGCTTCATTCGTGGTCGTAAGGTACAGAGTTTGAATCCCAGTGGACACTATATACCAATGAATCTAACTTTAGTACATTATCCATGCTCTTACAGAAACGAAAATCATCGCGAGGAAACCTGCACATTGGAACAGCGAGTGTGTGAGAGTGTAAGCGTATCCGAAAGAACCTATTTAAAGATAAGTCGTCAGACTTGTCAGTCGTCAGGATATACCGATTTCATTGCAGTTTATGGAAGTGAAACTTCTTAGGCGGCGATTCGATAAGCGATAAGTTGTCGAGAATTTGAGAATATAATTTTAAGGATGCGTCACGTTCAGGGACATTTCGTTACATGAGAGAGAAGAAAGATATGACAAACGAAGCGCATTGCATCATCTTTCATAATGCGTACTGCAAAGGAGTGGAATGCGCTTCCGGCGTCTGGACATATTTCCGAGTGCATACAATCTGAACCTATTTAAAGCTAGGGTGAATAGGCATCTTCTGGATGAGCTCGCTACATCGTAGACTGAATCTTCGTCCTCCAAGGGCGGGAGTTAGTCAAGAGCAAACCCATTATCAATAAAAAAAAAAACGTGTTGAGAGAAAGAGAAAGAGAGCTATATATTCCGACGACACGGAAGTGTTTAAGAAGTTTCACTTCTATCACGCGTACAGCGAGTGCTGCAAGCGCAATTTTCAACGAATATTATTTCATAAGTATAATTACATTTTAAGAAACCGTAAAAAAATACCTCCCATTTTTAATAGAATTTGATCACCATCAGAAAACACTAGGAGAGACACACAACGCAATCGCAAAAGCTTAACCGGCCATTTTGAAAGAGTTTGCTCGTCGCTGAAAGATTTGTAAGTTATTAGCAGTCCAGAATACCGCCACAATTGGCTGGTTCTACAAAACTGGCGTGATGGTATTAAGTTTCCCTAAATTCGCTGTTCTAGACTGCCATTCTCTCAACCCCTTAGCGCCATGATTGTATAAGGTTTCGATTTGTGTTGGATCAAATATCACATTAGCCGTGGCTCAAATGTATCTCGATACGTCACTCAATGCCCATCGGCCTAGCGGTTGACTGACTGACAATCCATCGCCTAAACTAGACTCTGAAATAGAAATTTGATACTTGAAAAGTTAGGACTAAACTATGCACTTCCTGTAGGTATTAATTTGTTTAAATGTTTTTCAAACATGATTGGAGCATGTTTATATTTTGTACGCAACTTATAATTTACCTTTTAACCGCCGTAGTCTGATATATAAGACACGCCATAGCTAATATCAACCTTCATCAAATACACTTAGGTCTATTTTACGCTGCCAACCATGACGGCTATACCCGTTAATGACGTTCAAAAGGTTAAAAACGATTAAATACTTCATTTATTATTAGCTTTTGGGTACGTAAAAGTTGTTTATCGCTTTTTTATTTTCTAATATTATTTTTTCGGGGAAAATCATCGTGTCAATCTGGAATAAGAGCTGTGTGTGTCAAATACATTCCAAATTCGTTCAGAAGTTTAGGCGTGTTGACACACAAACATCCAAACATACAAACATTTATATTTTTAATCATAATTTATAATATTAGTAGGATAAATTAATAAAAGATAAAAAAAGATAAAATATATTTATTCAGTAAGTAGGCCGCACGGGCACTTTTACACGTAAAAATCATCATCATCAAATACGTACTAACAAAGAGTGGAAAATAAGGGTGGCTTTTGCCCAGCAGTGTTACGTGTGTGATGTGTTCGGGGCTTTTATCTATCTTTAACCTTTTGACTGTGGTCAAAAGGTTAAAGGTAGATAAAAACCCTCGACAAAATTGGGACCCCTATTTTCAGAGATCATAACTCTTAAATGGCAGAACGGATTCTCACCAGTACTAGCTAAGAACACTCTCAAGTCACCTTTCAAACAAAAAAAACTACATCAAAATCGGTTCATCTGTTTAGGAGCTACGATGCCACACGATACACTGATACACAAATACACAGATTCTCGCATTAAACTTCTAACCACCCTCTTTTTACGTCAAGGGTTAAAAAACCATACTTAGGATGCGGAGCGCATACTCGTATATTTAACTTACATTTAGTGCGGTGTTCACCAACAATTAAACAGACGATTCACAAGTAGGTAGCACAAAAGCTGTATAATAAGAGCTTATACATGATGTAATTAGGATGTCACTTTTGATCCGAAATAAAAATAAATATAATTTAATTTATTTATAACTCTAATTTCAGCATTTTAAGAGCTGGATAAGCTCTTAAACGGCCTGTGTGCTGCTTGGGTTAGAGGTTTGACGGCTGTCAAAATGTATAGACTAACAACCGATTAAGATTTAACAGGCTGTTGAAATCCGACGTTAGAACTTTCACTTTGAAGATAATCAGAAAAGACGAAAAACACGCGACGTTGCCATATTCACATCGCGGCACCGTTATTAATCGCATTTAAAATACTGAACACGTTTATTTTCCTAGCTTTTCCCAACGGTATCCATCACGCGTCACGGCCAGGTACGCTTTGCCTAGGCCGTGCGCGGAAAGTTGCGTCATTTTTCAAAATGACAGACTTCCCTGATAAATCCACGTCCGACGCAGTTCGAATAACCGCGTGATTTATATTTACTCGGCTTTCGTAAAAGGAATCGTGATATGAATGGCATTATGAATAGATCAACGTTTTTTTTTGTTTGCACCGCATTTGCCATTGCTCTCTGTTTAAAAGTTTGATATGGCGTTATTTTGACTTTATGCGTTATTTTTTGGATTATTGTTATGTAAAAATAATAAATGAAACTTGCGAGTAATTTAATGGTTTGAAGTTATTGATTTTGAAAGAATTGTGAAAAATTATTACCGGCCGCAGAATTCCACCATTGTACTTCTCATCGAAAGTCCAAATTCCAACAACATCACCTTGAATGGCGCTCTTCCACCATGCGTTTCACCAGGCACTTTTTGCCTCGTACAGTGAAACTGTAGAACCAACTTCCTCCTGCGGTGTTTCCGGCCAGTTATGACATGGGGGCCTTCAAGAAAAGAGCGTTCATCTCCCTACAAGGCCGGCAACGGACCGACAACTCTTCTTGAGCTCGCTCTTGAGTCGGTGTTCATGGGCGGTGGTGATTACTTCCCATCAGGTAACCCGCATGCTCGTTTGCCTCCCTCTCATATATAAAAAGAAAAATAAAAAAGCTGTTAAACTATTTGGTAAGTATGAAATGTTATTGTCGACAGTAATAAATACAGCCTTGGCCAAAATTATTGAGCACCCATGCGTTTTTCATATAAAAGTTAAACTTTAAAAGGAGCATTTATATCTTTTATTATAGAAATTTGTATATCTATCGGAAAAATTAGTTATATTTATTGACGTTAAGGGAAATTCCGTGGAAAAAAATACAATTAATCATTTTATTCTGTTCTGCAGGAATTATTACGAGAGAAAAAAAAAGTGGTCTCCACTGCTGAGAAGAAGCGCCACAAGAAAAGAAACTCAACGGTTAGTTATTGTTTAATAAACGACAACGTTATTGTTGACGACGCGGTTAGCCTAGTTGGTAGTGACCCTGCCTACGAAGCTAGCGGTCCCGGCTTCGAATCCCGGTATGGGCAATTATTTGTATGATGAGCGCGAGTATTTGTTCCTGAGTCATGGATGTTTTCTATATATTTAAGTATGTATTTCTCTATATAAGTATGTATATCGTTGCCTAGTACCCATAGTACAAGCCTAGAGCTTAGTTTGGGACTAGGTCAATTTGTGTGAGATTGTCCCTGATATATATATTTTTTTATTTATTTTAAAACTTATGACAATTCGTTTATAAATACTAAACTTATTTAATCTTATTTATTTGCAATCCAGCTTATCCAGCTTGCAATAATGTAGTCAACTTAACATAATAGCGCCATTTTCTTCAATATGAGAACAATTTGCAGTCAAATTATTTCAAAACACGTGAACTGACTGAATATTATGACGTGTAATTTTATACTGATTTAATGTTATTGATGTCTTGTTTCATTCGAGCTTGCTTTGGTATGAATGTGGAATCTTATATTGAACATATTTATTTGTTTTATGGATACATATTTTTATTATTATATTAACCATGTTATTGTCACCCTAGCTAACTAAAAAAATCAATTAGCAATAAGTGATACTTAGATAATACGCACGTTGTGATCGAGCGCCGAGCGGCGACAGATAAACCACGCGGTTTTAGCTCGCTGTATTTTACATATAGTAGATTTGAGTTATTGTGGATGAATAAATAATAAAAAAACAGACGTGAATTATAATAATAATGAGCAATGAATACAATCAATCTACTATCAATCAACATTTTGATCGTAACTTAAAAAATGTATTCCAAATTTATAATTTTTGGCTCTTTTTTTTCAAGACTTAATAAAAATCTCTCGTAAATAATTTACTGATTTTTTAAAGTCGATTTTGTTAACATTCAAACACAATCATTTCCTTAATTGAATTAGAAATATATTTAACAAAATCGATTTGTTTACATTATTACTGAATTGATTGACACGCAATCATTTTCTTAATTGAATTAGAAACATATTCTGCATTTCAAAGGTTTTAACTTGATATATCATTTTTTTTCCAACAAAGTTCGATTGTTTAACATATTTAAAACATCCAAGCCGAAAAGTGAGGCTATAAGAATTAATTAATTTAATTAATGAAATCATTCAATAAATTTAATGATTTTTAATTATCTTCAAGATTTGTCATCTTCAATCAGTCTATGGTCGAGTTAATGGCCCCTTTGTTTACAAAAGTATTTAATTGGATTGACATATTGAGACTATACAATAAACAATGATAGACACTAACTTTAGGCTTTCAAGATTTCAATGTAGATCCCATACCAGTTAACTTTATCTTCTGTAAATTGTGCGTTTTTTATAACAACAATTTTTCATTTTTAAACTTTTTTTTTAATGGACACGTGTACAAAATGTATCCCTCTTGGTAAAGGTTCGAGTAGACCCAAATCGCCGCGCGCGAGCTACGATACGTTTGAGTACGGACTCCGAAGAATCTAATCTCAGGATGGAATCCGCCTATGTCACTACCGCAAAACATTTTACTGTGCACACTTTACCAATATAACTTGACAGCTGGAAAAGGCAATCCGTGAACGGAATTACTGGGGTTAGAGCCGAATTTTGAGTGGAGGTTGGTTGGCGAATGGTAAAGTTAATTTGGTGACTGGTTTTTTGTAGCATATTATTTTCAGTTGTTTACGCATAGGCGCTTTATATGTTTATAGCGAGCATGTCACACGTATATAGCTGTATGTATAGGTATAGTATTATAAGATTGTCGTGGTGTGTCAAGAATTAAATATCAGTATTTATACCTAGTATTTATACCTAAGCTACGAAACATTTGATGAAGGGAAATCTTCCTCTATCTTTGAAGAGAAAGCTCATGGACATGTGCATACTTCCGGTTCTCGCCTACGGTGCTCAGACTTAGTCTTTGACGTGTTCACAAAGGTCCAGGCTAGGAGTTTGCCAACGAGCTATGGAGCGCAGCATCTTAGGTGTCAAACTAACGGATCGTATCAGGAACACCTTGCGCTCCATGACTCAAATGAGTTACGTTGACTAACTCAGAAAGCGGCCAAGTTAAAGTGGGACTGGGCTGGTCACGCCTGCCGCATGCCGAACGAGCTGTGGGCCAAAGTCCCCACAGAGTGGAAGCCCAACAACAGAAGGAAACGCGGCAGACCTCGGCGGCGATGGTGGGATGAGTTGGATTCGACTTTTTGAAGGACTTGCCAGAGACTTCTTGGAACAGGGAAAACTGGAAAAAGTGAGGGAGGCCTTTGCCCAGCAGTGGGACACAACATGCACTTAATATTTATATATACATAATGCTCTGAACGAATAACTAAGGCTCGTCAGTTAATATCTCGTAGATGAATTGAAAAGTGATTTGTTTTAGAGAATAACGTAAGACGGCCGTAAATGAGCCAAAACGAAGTTTACCTTAAGCTTGCTGTTATCGATTTATTGTGGCAAATTATCTAGATACACGGCAGTGTGTCCGGTCAAGTTTGAAGAAAAAGCCAAGCGACACTGCAGTGTATTTACTCAAACCCATTCAGGCTATAATATCATTTCCCATCCTCATAACTTTTTTCCCAGTAAATCTAAGAGCTTGATTTGTGTACAGATTACTTAAACCAACGACCTTAAAAAGCCCAGTATGAAAATAAAGGTTCTGTAATAATCCTATAAAAAAATTAATCACCAAAATGAGACTTATTTAGATACTGACTGACTCACTCATCAAATCCTATAAGGTAATTTCCGAAGGCTCTAGGTACCTTGAAATTTGACACCAAGCCAGGTTTTACAGCCCAAATAAGGAAAACATCCGGAAACTACCAATATTTCTACATTTGAGCAGAAAATTGTAGTTAGGGCACAAAATATATTAGTCGCAAATTAGTTTGACTGTAAAAGGTGGCACATGACTTGGCCTATATTTTTAAATTTATGTTATTGTTGGGATCTTATTCACTTTGATTAAACGAGTTTATTGCATAGTTTTATAGTCGGTATTTCAGTTTTTACGTCACCTGCCGCAATAAAAGCGTAGGCGCCCCGGAACCGACCCGGGTATTGATATAACAAATTTATCGCGGCGTTAACTATTTGCATTTATACGTGTTAAAAATGTTTCTCGTAAAACGCGAATTATTCAAGTTTTATTGAAATGAACGGAAACACTTTAAATTTTGACCAACAATAAAAAATATCTATGGAATCTGAGAATTCGACATTATATCAACGGGATTTTTTTTAACCCCTCCGACGCAAAAATACGGGCGATTTATAATATACTTATATAGATGAATAAATACTTAAATACATAGAAAAAAATTAACATTGATAAGAGCGTTTGCGCATTAGGTCCGAGCTCCGTCATCCAATTTCTCATACAAATAGTACAACTTGTACTCGGACCGACATTTCTCGGATTCGGATCGGACGCAGTCCGCAAACGCTCTAAAGGTGCGCACATAGACCTCGTTCTATAATATTTTCTTTTTGACATTAGACCTCTTATCATCAATCACAAATATTTGCGCCAAGCGGACATCGAACCCGCTAGCTTGGTAGTCACACCCGTATTTATAGACAAGAAAAATCGATTAATAGTAATGTCAAAAGTCATACAAAAATATTTACTTGAGTAATTACTTCTCTTGACTATAAATACAGAGGTCAGGATGATTACCAACTAGACTAACCTCATTAAACAAACACATTGTAATTTTAATTAAGTTAGTATAAGGGATAACCTCAAAAGCATCCACCAAGCGTACTACGAGCAATTGTTTACAACAACAAACATACCCTTTCTAAACCTAAAATAAACAACCTGTAGTAACGTCAACAATATAAGGCACCCGACAATATGCAAATGGAGTTTAATAGGCTGATATTCCGACTACAATAATGATAACTTAATAAATAATTCTTAAGCTGGGTCGCAACTTCGCTATTCCGGGAATCAGAGTCTTCTGAAAGTCAGAGTTAAGTTAAAATAAGTAAGTTTTAAGTTTGCGAAACAGGCATCTGGTTAAGGTGCAAGTAACAAGTGCTAAGCGTTTATTTAAATATATAATATAAGATCAAAATATTTATTCAGTAGAGTTTTTCTACAGAATGGTTGGTAAATCGAAACATTATTTCAGGGGTATTTATAAGAGCTTTTGTTTTCAATCGCAAAAGGGTTCGCCAGTCATGGAATATTTAATTTTATTAAATATAATTACGTATCTTTAAACTTTTGTTAACATGAACGAGATGTGATGGATGCAAATTTATAGCCTGTAGCGTACATATTACTTAATTAAACAACTCCTTGTTTTTCTTGTTTAAAACATAAAAAACCCAAGGATTTTGTCAACAATTCAAATAAGATGTGCTTGTTTATAAAACAAAAAAATATTTGACATTTATTTAGTATGGGATCCTTAACGCGACCTTGACTTAAGTATGGACGGTTTTTATTATTAATTGTAGAGATATACGTACTTAATAAATTGGCAAATACTTCAATCCGCTTACCGCTTATGTTTTACAATCTCATAGGCCAAGTTAAGAGGGCTCGACAGCGGAATCTGTTTTCGTAACGAACTCTAACTTAAATTAGAGCTTTGCGTCGACTCGGGCCACACAACTAATATTGGCGTTCGGCGGGCTGGTGTGTGCCTAGCATGTTTGTAGCTACAGGACCGTGGTAGCGTGCTAGGCGATTCTATTTAACAATTCGCTTTTCAATTAACAAATTATTAACTAGCACGCCTAAGTACAATATACCAACAGCGTGTCTTGTATTTAGAGGTCCACAATCAACCTGTTTATAGGCGAGTCATTACTCTATCTAAACAGCCTAAAACAGCAAAGGTATGAATAATTAAGATGCGATGCAAAATTTAAGTATCTAACAACAGTTCGCCAACAAACTGCCCCCAGTTTGGCGAAATTTTTTGTTTACCTACCACCTAAGATATTTTGAAATAAATAAATAATAATAAAATAAATAGTTGTTAAGCGATTGTTATATTGCGCAGTTGTTTCAGCGACTATCTCGAATTCGTACAACTTTTACTAACTACCTATACCATTTAAGACCGTTTAAATAGAAAAAAGGCTCGTCTATATACCGGTTCATTGTGGACCTCTAAAACTTGAATCACCGACACTGATTCCATAGAATGTTTTACTTCGCCTAATTTTCATTTCATCGACAGGCATTTCCACGTGCAGGAGTTATAATTTTTTGGTAGTCACAGGTCTAACCTAACCTACGTAACCCAAGCTTGAGATAACCTGAAAACAAGGTTTCAGCAGAAATTGAAAGCCTAAATATGCTTAGTTTCAGCTTTTATGTTACATAAAGTTACTTCAAATCATTTTCAACTCTAAATGTTCCGTTTTAGGTGTGAAATTGGTATGTTCTAGATATCTGTAGCACCCTGAGTCATCATAATTGACAGAGCTCTTCTGTCACGTAGTTCCTCTTGACATGCGGTCTCCGATAGAGCGTTCGTTGCCGTTTAAATTAGATCTTAAATCAACGTGGTAAGATTCAATATGGAAGAAGTTATGTCTTTGTGAATTGCGTTCAATGAACTTACCCTCTTATTTATAATCGCACAATAACTAAAGTATACTTGAAGTATTCTGTGGCCTTATCTTTCATTGCTAAATTTGAATTTGACAAAAAGTGACAAAGCATACTTTTACTAAAATAGGTTTGTTGTGGTTTATGAATAAGGGGGTAAGTGTTTAATTTGTTTGATTTTATCATAATGAATAGGAGCTGTTTTGTTTTGTGTTTGAAGAGTAATTAAATGTGTACCCTATTTTACACCGCTAACGATGAATATTTATGATATCTATAAATCCACAGCTTAAAATAACCATAAAATTCAAAAGCTTGTAATTGAGGAAACATTTAGCCTGCCTCTGACGCTATGTGGTCCGTGGTTTGATCTCCAGAAAGGGCAAATATTTGCGTGATGAGCTTAAATGTATTATCTTCTAGCACAAACTTTGAAGTTGACATTAAATATGCATCATATAATATATGGAAACGTGAGTCTGTTTTACGTGTTCGGTTTGACATACGGTGCGTTTTCGAATAGTAAAGGCGATTCGAAAACGTGACGTATGATTGAAATGTTCGTGCTCAGGCTACTTAGCTCAGGCCAGTGTACTCGTAGATACACGGCGACGGTGGCAACTCGTAATATAAAAAAAAGAAAACTGAATAATTCCGTAAACTTCTGCCACCTGCCGTCTTTTAAAAAAGAACTATGAACTTTGCGGCGGTAAAATTGTCTAACAGTTTTTTTTCGAAAGTATAATTTTGAAACTGGGGCTTCATTTTCGCCCGTGACAGAACTTCGGATTTTTTAATTTAAATTTTCGACGCTTGTCGAAGAGGAAAATTTTGTTAAAATCTCCAGTCTATCGTTTCGACGACAGACTTACGTAAAATGTTTTTGCACCGCAGGACTTCCCAGGACTTCCAGTACTAAAATTAAAAAAAATACAAAAAATTGTTTTTCCGACCATTTAACTCGACAGGGTGATATTGACCTCTTCATTTAGAAGTAGTAGTTGTGTTGTGACGACATACAAAATAAGGAAAAAATACCTATATGCCCATCTCTTTTATTTATTTATATAAAGACACACCAACAGTAACATAAACAAATTATACACCAAACAAAATATAGAAAGTCACATTCCCGTTTATGCACCAATTATAGGCGTGCAACAGCATTGGCATAGAGGCTAAAATTAAAGACTAAAATTTACAACACACAGATTAAAGGAAAAAAAAAAGAACGAGCAAAACTAAAATACCTATAAACAACAATTACGTGCCCTATGAGTCTCGGGTGTGCGGTAACGATGGTTTCAGCAGTCTACGTCGCAGAATTGTTATTGAATTCAGATAAACGTCAATGCAACGGGCTTTGGCTAGATCATGTATTGCTTCTGCAAACGGTAGAGAGGCAAGGATTTCCCTAGCTTAGTCCTAGTACGATCAAGGCGGAAGAACGTGAGCCGACAGGTCCGTGTATTGTGTTTGGGGACAGCAAAATTTAGACAACGCAGGAAAGACGGCTCTTGGACATCTCCATTAATAATTTTGTGAAGGAGTGCCATATCAAGATAAATACGCCTCTGCTGCAGACTATCAAGCCCAAAGTGATTAAGTCTTGCACTGTAGTCAGCTCTTTTTGAAATACTTTTGCCGCCAACCTTGAACACGAGAAATCTAGTGAATGATCGTTGTACCCTCTCTATGCGATCGATATGCACCTGATACATTGGGTTCCAGATCTGACAACAATATTCGAGTCTTGAACGAACAAGTGAATTAAAAAGAGTTTTAAAAGTTTGCGTGCGTTTGAAATGACGACCAATTCTTTTGATAAAGCCGAGCATTCTGTTGCTTTCACTTATTACAGAATCTATGTGGCTTCTAAAGTTAAGTTGAGAATACAATTGTACTCCCAGATCCTTGACGGAGTCAACTTCCTGAAGAACGACACCGTCCAGTTTGTAATTAGTTCTTAAGGGCAAACGTTTTCTTGTAAATCTTATACAAAGGCATTTACTAGCGTTAAGAGTCACGTTATTTACTAAGCACCAACTTTTAACATTGTTCAGGTCATCTTGTAAGTGTTGTGCGTCAACCTCCGAGTTTATGACTTAAATAAATTTTAAAGGTCATCCGCGTACATAATACATTTACATAGTTTTACCGAGTTTAGTAAATCGTTTACAAACATAACGAAAAGCAGTGGCCCAAGATGGGACCCCTGGGGAACTCCAGATGTAGCTACATAGGGCTCAGAAAAATAACCATCTTTAACAACCCTTAGACATCGGTTAAAAAGATAAGATCTTAACCAAACCAAAACCTCACCAGTGACATTAAAGTTATCATAAAGCTTTTGTAATAAGATATTATGGTCCACCTTATCAAACGCATTACTAAAATCTGTATAAATGGAGTCGACCTGATAGTCCACAGATTTACCTATCTCATTCACATAACAAGCTAAATTTGTGATAGTAGACTTGGATGAAGTAAATCCATGCTGCAAGGGCGAGATTTTCCCTTTCGCATGCCAGGCCAACCTTTTACAGACGAGACACTCGAACACTTTGGCAAATGTAGATAATAGAGAAATGGGTCTATAATTGGAAATATGTGTCTTATCACACTTTTTGTATATAGGAACAACTATGGACTCTTTCCACTTGGTGGGAAAGTGCGACAGATTGAGGGATCTATTAAAAATTAGATAAAGAGGAAGCGATAACGATTTACTGCATTTTTTTATAAAAAGAGGGGGTATTCCATCCGGACCTGCACCTTTGCTAACGTCTAGAGATTCTAAAGCTTGCAAAATCGAAGATTCGGAAATTTGTAGACAGCAAAAAGTATAATTATTAGAAAAAGAAAAGTTACCAGTGTCAGGGGCAGATATTATTTGAGTGAAATTTAAGAAAGTGGCCGAAAAGTGAGACGCAAAGAGATTACATATATCAGAGTTATTAGTGGCCGTAACATTATCGAGACTCATAGTCCGAGGGAAGAGACGAATTGCTTTTTCTAACTTATTATGCAATCCATAAATAAAAAACCGGTCAAGTGCGAGTCGGACTCGCGCACTGAGGGTTCCGTACACATTTGGCCGGTTTTTAGTATTTTTTGTTTTCCTATAGGGTTTATTCTATAATTATACCAAATTTGACGCTTGTATGTATTACCGATTTTACGATAGAACAAATACAAAAAAAAAACGTTGAAAAAATACGTTTCTTGTATGAAAACTCCCCTTCAAAAGATACAACTCTTTTAAGTTAGGACAGACGGACGGACGGACAGCGTAGGCTTAGTAATAGGGTTCCGTTAGGCACCCTTCGGGTACGGAACCCTAAAAAGGTCAATCATACGTCGTTTGTTGCTTTTATAGTCCGGTTTCTACTTATTCTACGGTAGACCCATTTATCTACAACTGCATCTACATCTGTAGCAAGTACTCGGCCAAAACTTCTGAGTTATCTCTTGGCAGGAGGCTGGGAAGCCAATTTCTTGGCTTGTGTAGGAGTAAGTTTTAACGTCCTTTTTCGCTACGTGATTGCAAGGTGAAGCTGGATAAACGGAAAATTGGCGGAAGAAAGCTTTTAGACTCTAGGTAAAAAAAAACAATGGCTTCTTACTTGTGACATTACATTACATTTTGTACCTGTATGCTACAAACTTCATGTAAAGAAAATGTGATGTCAATAAAACTGTTAGGGCGTCTGTCGTTAGTTCAAATCTGGTGTTTAACAATTTATGGGTGGGATTTAATACATAATTTAATTAATAACGATGGAGTTGTATTTAAACATCAGGAGCAACCTCACACAAATTGACTTATACTTAAATACATACCCCCTTACTAATAAACGTTGAGTAACGGCTGAGTAGTTATACAATGCTTTGTCCTTATCTGTCGAATTCAAATGTCACAATGACAGATAAGGACAAAGCATTGTATAACTACTCAGCCGTTACTCAACGTTTATTAGTAAGGGGGTTAGAAAACATCCACGACTCAGAAACGATTTTTTCCCATACCGGGAATCGTGCCCTAGACCGCTAGCATCGTAGACAGGGTCACTACCAACTAGTCAAGTAAATAGAAAAGGCAGTGTAACGACATAATAAGTATTGTGTGATGCCAAAAAAAAATACAGTCGAATTGAGAACCTCCTCCTTTTTTGAAGTCGGTTAAAAAGAGGCTGGAGTCAGCATCTTGCCCCGATGCGTTAACGGTGCAGCGCTGGTTTTCAGCCAGACAATACAGGCTAAATATTTCCCTAGAGCTCGACTCTTGGCAACCCACCTTCTTAAAAAGTAATTTCAAAATCATTTTCGATATTTAAATAAGCCGTTAACAAGATAAGATAACGGTTTTGGGCCCCTCGAAAGCTATCGAAGAAAATTAGGTTCGTTAAAAAAGTGTTAAGTGGACTTTTTAACGTCCGCCATTCCCAGTAACCAATCTATTTGGTACAATGGCCTTGTTCTTGTGTGAGACGTGGGGAGTATTCCTTGTTTGAAATGGGGTCAAAAGAAATTTAAAAGTCTTTAAAATCTTGTTTTATTTTATCACCTTTAGGTATATTGTAAAAAAGGGTTCAAGTACTTTAAATGACGATAAAACGTATCAGAATTCGTTACTAAAGACGGCCATTACAGTTAAGTACTATTTAAGCTCTTCGGTAAGAAGATTTCTGTAATTATGTTCACATTTAATTAGCATTTTTTTTTGAGTGGTTGTGCACTATGTTCGTAATTTCAGGCTGAAATCATACTCTTTTTGCGCATTTGTCAAAAGAGCTATGGCAATAAGAGCGTATGAAAGCAAGTGACAGAGAAGTACAAACCAAAGGTCATTTTAAGACTATTGCACTGCACATTTTTTTTTAATAAAAATAAATTAGTTATTCCAAACAGAAACGAAGAAAATATCGTGAATGCCAGCTCAGTGCCCTATCGGGCAATCAGCTCCGGCTGCCAGCGCATTTGAATTCTAAATTCAAATCGAACGTTGAGTTCAACGTTTGCACATGCATTCGAATCAAGTACTGGCCAGTTACACCTATTGAAAGGTGTTTTTCTGTTTGTAAACAGTCTAAGGAGAAGGTTGTTAAAGATAAATGAATTAAAGTTTCTTGTTTGCCAGTAAATGTAGCTTTTACATTTATCGCATCTTATTATAAAGCTACCATGACCAATAAGACGACAACTGCACAACTGACTTTTATTAACATACCTACAAGCAATCACCCCAATCTCTGATACACCTGGAAAAATAATGTCATTATTTTCATTTTTTACAAGAGTATAAGGAATTATAAGATGTCAATTTCGAAATAAAATCCGTAAGTTATTGCAGTAGTTCTTTGTATAATTTATTTACTGCATTATAATAATTATACCAAAGATCGATTGATGCAAAATTAATGAAAATAGTTATTTCTATTCCGCCTAATACCATATCCCATTATTAGTTCTCCAAAATACAACAGCCGAGACGTCGACCATACCATAAAGGTATAATAAATAAAGATATAATAGATATAATAATATTTATCAAAATTTCCGGTACGTTTCTGAAATGTTACGCCGTCTAATTCGAAAATCGGTCAAGTGTTATTGTAATAGTAATGAACGCCAGCCACGCTAATTTGTATAGAAAATGAGCCTACCAAGCGGGTCCTTGGCAATTAATGTTATAAGTACCTAAGATAATGTTGTTTACAATATTTTACTCAAAGAAGCAGAACAATCAGGTGGAATGTACAACTTTAAATTAATTTATTACAGATTGTTGCCGCATTAAAATTTTATGGTAGGGGATCTCCCCTGGTAATCTTTCCAGGGTGAGGTTGGAAGAGACGATGCTGCGCCGCTATATTTAGCTCTCAATTCGCTCAATCCTCTTTATTTAACCAGTGTTACCCAGTCAAATTAGTTTTCAGTTAGCATAACTTACTACTGATCCAAAATACCATCCAGATTCAGAACACATCGTTTATAACTTTATTCATTAAGGTTTACAACTACAATTGGTTTAACTCTGATTTAGAGTTAGAACGATTTAGTGCAAGTAATTCCCCAAAGCAAGTAATACTACAAATCCAACGTGTTCCGCTCAAAGCGATTTGCTATTGGCTTGATTTACTTACCCGTTGAGAGCTCGGTGTTTGAAAATGGAATGTTCGTTATTCAAATTGACTACCATGTTCGATTCCATTGACCAAGCAACTTAGTACTTAGTTACTAATCGTTAAAACAGTAAAGTTTTACACAGGTTAAATTATGAGAAAATGGTACGTGATTTTAATAGAGGTTACTCGAAAAATCGCTTAAAAAGTAAACAAGCAAAGTGTTTGTTTCATGAGTTCCTTACCTAATATGTAACACCATTTTTTTTTGCGCTGGAAAAATGCGTTTACGCATACCACCCGGGTCCGGGGGTACCCGGGTTGGTTATGTGGGACTCGCCGAGCGAAGGCGGCCGGAATACCCACTAAACCCAGCGATAAACCTCAGCGCTTTTCAGGAAGGTGTGGACTACGAACTAGCGGACTCTGCTGTGACACCTCCTGTGAGGGTGCCTTGTTTTACGAAGGCACCCTCAGTCTTCTGGAGCGCCAATATGTAACACCAAGAACATAACCTGTCAACTGAACTTAATCTAATTCCTTATCAAATTACCACCACACCTAAACCAAAAGGTAGTCACATCACGGGTTTGTTGAGCCACTCGCTAACATTCTTAATGTTTGATAAGTTTGACTATTTGACAACGCGACCGAAAGAAAATATAATTTACATCTCTTCCAAAAACTTTTCTTAGCCAATTGGCTCAACAATCCCGTGGTGTGACTGTATGACATCTACTTTTTGATAGTAGAAGGGAATTAACCCTACACGGTTGTACATAAGACCGCTTATACAGTAGGTACGATGTGGAAAACAGATCTACCCTTTTTTTAACCGACTTCAAAAAAGGAGGAGATTCTATGCTCGGCTGTATGTAGTTATATATTCTTTTAATGTATTTTACAAAAGAAGTCAGGTTCAATTCACTTTAGCGAAAAAGGCGAATATACAAATTAATAACTAAACCAAATTCATTTTAATCTTGTTAATCATATGATTTAAAATTTTGTGCGTTTAATAGGGTTGCGTCATTGCGGATTAGCAGCGCATCTGTAAGGCCGGCTTAAAGGTTTAGTCACATGTTCATATCTTGTCGTGTCAACCCCTCTGTCATGGGAATTATGAATTTTATTATGTTAATTTATGAAAATAATAATATACATAATTAAGTAGTACAAAATCATTTTCTCCCTTGAAAACTTTCGGTTTTACATACACGGTTAGATTGCTTTAGGAGCTTGGACAGATATTTACCTCTGTTACCTCTTACAGAGGTTATGGAGGTTTAAAAATACTGTTATTAAAAAACTTGAAGAAGTTGAGATATCAGGAGATTTGGCGGAGAACTTCCTAATATTGGACGATGGATCAACTGAAAAGACATTAGTCTTCATGACGTCATCTGAAATATTATCAAAAGCTAAGGACATTTTTTGCGACGGTGTCTTCAAATATGTACCAAAACCTTTTAAACAATTATATTCGTTTCATTCTGACATAGGTAGTACAAACACGGAGACCAATATAGTACCACTGATGTACTGTCTTCTACCGGACAAGTCAAAATCAACCTACCTCAGAATATTACACTTTCTAAAGACAAAATTACCAACTTTCTCACCGGACAAATTCCACGTTGACTTCGAAAACGCCGCTATTAACGCTCTCAAAGAAGTTTATCCCTTAGCACAAACAGTCGGATGTTTTTTTCATTATCGACAGTGTTTTTTAAGAAAAGCAAAGGAATTAAATATCACCATTGAAATGGAACCTGAATATATTTCACATAAAGAAAACCGTAAATATATTAATTGTTGTGCAGCTTTGGCATTTATGCCTACATTAGACATCCCTGAAGCTTGGCTTACCGTATTAGAAAATTCGCCACGAGGACCAGAATTTACCAAATTTAATAATTATTATGGATCAAACCTGCACATACATCGACATATTAAGTTGTTACTTAAGTTTATTTTTATATATATCAATCTTAAAGAGGGAAGCGAATAGCGTAGATTTCAGAATTCGTCAAAAAAGCATTTACTTGAGTGAAAAAAATAGAAAAAGCGATCTATTTTGTTAGACCAACGCATTGATCGTATAATTAATGATTATATTACAAAGAAAATTGACATGCAGCAATGCTTGAATCAATTAAGCCTGATAAATACGACAAGATCACTAACAAAACGCGTTAAGTAGGTTTTGCCTAGACATATTACCCTGAATCTCAAGGAAAATTTAAAAGATGTTAAGCTCGAATATTGATAAATATTTTTTGATATCACTTATGTTTATGTCATCCTGTATCAATAAAACATAATTTAGTTAAGTTAATATAAGCCATGTCATGTAATTTTAGTTCAACCAACTTCGGAAAGTGTTATTTTCAGTTTAAATAAATTCAGTTGTTTCATTTTTTGTTTTATCCATAACTGTACCGATGTATCAAGATAGACTAGAGTCCAATAACGCATGTGCCGAATTAAAAAAAGTTGCAAATTAACTAAAGTGTAGAATTTGGGAAAGAAGCGAATGAAATAAAGTGTCGAATTTGGTGAAGTAGCGAATCAACTAAAGTGTCGAATTAAGGAAAGTAGCAAATTAACTAAAGTTCCGAATTTGGAAAAGTGTCGAATGAAGTAAAGTAGCGAATTTGGGAAAGTGTCGACTCCTTACTGGATTCAACGAAACATCTTTTTTTTGGATTGCAGTATAATACCTATTCTTCCACATGCATCGCATATTAAGTTGCTGCGGTCAGAAAAACTAGAAATGGTGTTCTAACCGGTAACCTGTCATTTTACCAAAAAACGTTTCACAAACTGATTCATTTCACAAACGTATTCATTTAGCAAATCGCTTTTTTTTTCAAAACTGTAAATATTTACATCGTGTAGAACCCTATTATAGGTTAGGTTAGGTTAGTTTTATTAAAATCCTAAAATATTTACAGTTTCGCAAAAAAAGCGGTTTGCCAAATGATATGTTTGTGATAGTTTTTTTTGGTAAAACATTATTGAACCGTTGTAACCATATGCAGTTTTATTTACATGCTATACACAACGGATCTTAAACAATTTAAACATTCGGTCAAATATGCAGTAGTTTGATGTACGCATTAGCGTATTTTTACATACTGTATGTATAAATTTAAACTGCGGATGGAATTGGTTACTTTAACATTTCCACATACGGCATGTGTCAAAATTTTGACCTAAATATTGGGAACAATCATTTAAATGCCTGTATTCTCGACCCATCTGCAATCCATCACTTACAGACAGCGCAAACAGCACTGTAATCCAGCCACTTTCTGCCGCAGCACGCGTTCTTGTTGATGGGCAAGCAAGATACATTGTCACGATATTGATTATTGATATATACTTAATACGACAGCATGCCCGCAATTTCGTTATCCTGAAAGTTGATTATTGCCATGGGAACAAAAAATAAGAATAAAATACCTACTCATATGTTGTGACGTAGAAAGACAATTAAATCGACAAGTAGGCCTATATAAAGAGTGTTCCAGGAAAAAAGTAGCAATCTAAGAAACTTTTTTGAATTTTGATCAATTCACGAAAAATTTAAAAACTGTTTGTTTCACATCTATCATGTAACATACCGAGAAGTTATTTTATGATAGCAATTATTCGATTTATTTAAAAATAAAAAAAATATCGCCATCTGAAGTTACTCTTCGTAAGTTAATTATATACTCGTACACCTAGAAAACGCCGGCTGGAGTCAAGTTTAGGTCGCCAAACATTTAACTATACCCAGATCCACAGTAGGTAAGATTTTGTGGACTTATAGACAGAGGTCAACTGTTGATAAAAAAGCAGGCTCCGGTCGGAGAAAAGGGTTTCAGGACAAAAAACTAGCAAATAAGATCAAAGCTGCATACAGGACCAACTGTAACTTGTCCGAACGAAAGTTCGCCGATTAGTTGGGTTGTAGCAAGTCTACGGTCCATCGGATTAAAGAGAGTGCTGGACTGAAGTCATACAAGGTTAAAAAAGTATCAGACAGAACCCCAGAAAAACAAAAAACAACTGTTGTACTTTCATTAATATACACACTAAAATGACGTGCTACTTTTTTTCTGGATCACTTCTTATTATGAGGTTTGCTTGTGACTTCGACAGTAGCTCGCGATTTTATGGCAAAACTATTTCAAGAAGTTTAGTTTTAGTAGAAGAATACGTCATTAATTTAATTCAATTACTGTTATCTCTACAGGCTAAAGACCATGGACTGTGAAAGAGATATAACAGTCTATAGTTCTTGATATAGCAAGTTTATTCGATACTAAACTTACGATAGCTCTTACTAACTTTTTAGTAAAGTCAGTCGTAACATTAAAAAACATCGCTTAAGCTATTTATTTATCGATAAAAGGCCTTTTGTTTGACCGACTTTTAATAGAAAAAGTTGAATTTCTACTAAATTATATTATTTAAACGAAGACCAATAACCACATCTAAAAGATGGCCCGTACAGTGCCAGAGAAGTTGCTCAAGCTTTACGGCCTCGTAATGAAACTTTGGTTTGGTGGTAAAGCTACGTAAAATAAAAGTTTTGGCGCAATTTAAGAGATAACAGAGACTTAACAATCGCTTAATTTCTCAAGTGACTTTAGAAGACCTCATATGTGCCTACCTCCTTGGTCGTCTGCCCCTCATTTCGGTACATCTGTAGAGGAACCTTATAAAGCAGAATGTCTACTTTAGCGTATGGGTTACGTAGTGAGTTTCGGTCGAAACATAAGACGACATTTTAGATCACTACTTTTGTAATCCAAGTTCAAAGCAACATGTCTCATTTTTCAATGAGGTATCATAATGTACCCACCTAGATATAACATGATATGTGATTCCTACAATATTTGATGTTAACTCATGACTCACGCCACTCGTGACCAAAATGGTGGCCTTTACTTCGCACAAAGATTCAAAAAAAGAAGAGGCAATGCTGCCAGCATTTTGGGAACGATGCCCACTGGCAGCGGATTATTAGATTAGTGTACTTTTAGGTTAAGAGGACTGTGAACCAACTGAACTGCAAAGTGTAGCCTTTTTATACAAACGGCGATAACGTTTTCCACCCCCTAAACGTTAACCGAATTCGACCAATTTTTGATATGTGATCAGTCGGAACAAAAACTATGTCCGTACGTTTCGTTTTTTTAAATATTGATTAGCTATAAAGAGATTATGGCCGAAATTCCTTTTGTATGAAAACAATAAAACGGGAATAAATCGAAATTTATTAATAATATTGAAAAAAAACGAAACGTACGGACATAGTTTTTGTTCCGACTGACACCGTATCAAAAATTGGTCGAAATCGGTTAACATTTAGAGGGTGGAAAACGTTATCGCCGTTTGTATGGAAAGCCGTCACCTCACAATCATCTTAATGTAGGTAGGTATAGTTTATATTTAGTATTTTTATTATTTTCTTTTAATGTAAGTTAGTTTTTAACCTTTATTCTTGTTTTATTTTATTGATTCAATAAAAAAAATAAAAGCTTGTAATAACACTCATTAAAAAGGAGCTTTGAAAAGGATGTTTCCTTTGCAATATGAATCCTATACTATTAAACGAGAACGTCACAAAATTAATTTTCCTTGTATTTTCACGTAAAAAGATTTCCCGCACATTTGAGGCTGCCGCTGCCGTACTAATGGTTAAAGCGTTGGCCTACTACGCCAAGACTGCGGGTTAGAATCCCAGCTATGGACAGGGCTTTTTTGTTATCTGCTTGTTCTCTCTTTGGGTAAATCATTTATTATTGTTTTTTTTTGTTTTTGTATAGTAATCGTTGAAAATTCGGTTTCGACACGAGCGACGCTCTCTCGAATTACATCTTAATATATGGGAGTATTAAGTTGTAATTTGCAAAATACATCCTCTGTGACGCTCGACTAAAATCGCTCACCTTTTCTCTCATACACCAAACGCCTTTCCGCTCCACTGGACTTTACAAGATTTACGCGTCATTAACCGCTGGTATGATCGAAAAGAATTAATGGTTCGATATTTTAATCTACGAACGGGTTTTATTAAATTAATAAAAGACCTGTAAGCTCGAGCTTCTAATGGATTTGTGCTTTAATGTGGGAGATTTGTCCGATCTCCTGGAAAGCTTTTCAATTCTGACATCATGAATTATTAAGCGTTCATCCCATCCTTATCTTAGTATTTTGGACTTCATTCCCGATATACTTAACAGAATTCCAAATTGTTAGTTACACTATTATCAGATGTCCAAAACATAATACTTATTGGAAATATTGGGTGAAACTTATTCTTACTAATAGGTATTATAAATGCAAAACTGTTTGTGCGTTTCGACGCAGTAAATTACTTATGTATATTATATTTGGTCACTTTGGCCTGTCTGTTACTTTACTGCGCGTCAAGTATGTGCCAAAAATGCCTTTAATTCTCATATTCGTTCTTTGCTCTTGGCGTACCTTTTTGACACTAATGAATATACCTATTTCAAAATTTTGATTGTTATTTAAATCGATTGATCTTGTAAAAGCCCCCCCCCCATATATACTCTATACTCTAAAATCCTGAGCGCGGTCTCCATTTGTGACTAGCCTAATGCACTTAATAAACTCTATCGTGGTCGCGATCACTGAATGTATCCGACTAAAACAGCTCTAGTTAAACTAATTGTCAATCCAGAGTTTACTTGCGTATAACCTGGTATAAATGATATTAATTGAAATGAGCTTAGCATGAATTCAATTACTTGATAACAAATGAAAACTAACTTTGGCATGTGATCGTCTAGATAATAACAAAAATGGACCTTTCGTTGTGAACCGTAATACCACTAAAATTCTTTAAGTCTTTGTTTTAATTAATTCCTCACACTGATATGGAATGTTTCTATGATAGATCTCTTATTTACTAAATAAAATAGAATATAATAAAATAGAAATAGGTAAGTTACATAATCAAAGGTTAGCAGATTTTTCCCTTTTGGATTGGATACACATTTGGTCAATAGTTCATCAAAATTGGTTTAGCTTTTTGTTGGAGAAGTTTCAGTTCAATTGTAAATTATAATTAACTGTTTCCCATTATTAACTCAATAATAAAGTTTGCTTTTGATAGATTTGCATTTTTAATTTCATAGAATGTTATGTTATTATGATTTTATTTTGTTCTAGCTTTATTAGCTTGATATTGGCCTCTCTAAATAGAGAGATTCGCTAGCCCCTCCTCCGCTAACGAATAATAGTCACCATCCAATAGAATCGGGCAGACTTCTTGCCATAAAAAAAATAGATTTACTAATTTCCGAACAAGTCATATGTAAGTTTGTCTGTATGTCTGTCAAATTTGGTAACAAAAGAGGACACAAAATAATATTAATATTCGATTCATAATTCCCTTTAGGATCTCTCATTAATATGCTAATATTCATATCAGTAATATTATTATCATTACATAAGTGACTCCATTCTAACATTAATAGAGTTTTAATGCGTCGATCATGTTTTAGATCTAGCATTATATGTATCCATTATGAAATATTCAACTTTCTCTATGTTTCTTCATTGATTGTATATTGTCAATGTGGTAAGAAACAAGACGTGGTTTCGTCTTATAGATAGATTGAAACCTCATGATAGTTTTCATGGTATGATGAATTAAATATGTAATTCAATAAAGCCACTTTATGTTGGTTTTATATTGCTTATAGTATTTACAGCATCTCATTTAATTCAAGATCCAGGAATATGATCAAATATAATATTTTCTATATATCTCTAGCTTTATTTTATTTAATGTTTAGCTAGAATATATATTTATAATAATATGATTAACTTCTATATTCCAATTTTGTTTTATTCTGTTGTTAACTAGAATATAGGTTTCTTGTTTCTTGTAGGCCATCTAGTTTTATTTTGTAATATTTTTAACTAGATATTTCATATTTATAGTATCATTTTATTTTAAATATTGTTTATCAGATTCCGTCAATTCGATTACATACTTCAGAAATGAACTGACAAGCTTTCCAAAGCAGTAAGTTAATTTATTAAGGTATATGGTTAAGAATGTTTTCAGGCAATTTAACCTGTTAGTTAATGAAGATATTCCCTATTTAATCTTTCATTAAATTTATGAAAGACATCCTACTTATTATGAATTTTGGCATGTTTTGGAACTTATGAAATAGTGTTGTTTATTCCAAAGCTATACCTTAACTTGTGTACCTTACTCTAACAGCTTCTAATTAGTTTCAATACTAGGACCGGTCCACATTTACTTTAATTGCGTATCCTTATCTAGCTCTATCGTTTGGTCAGGTAAGCCAAAGGGAGACTATCTAAACCTGGTGTAATGTTTCTTCCTCGGATTAAATTAGCCAGTTTGAGGTCGAAACTCCCTATTGTGTTCATAGGTTTTCCTCATGACATATAAATATATTATTTTATGGGGATCACAAAGCAATTCAGAGGACTTTGGAATTTGGTGTAGCCCGCTTACTAAACTTATGTTCTGGAGCCTCCCATCGTTTTAACCTCTGTTGGGCTTTTGCTCTGTGAGTTAGCACTCTCCCATGTCTTATGTTCGCCATGAAAAAGCCTCGGCTTATCCGAGAATTTAGCTCCAATTCAAACGAATTTAACACCGCAAGGCTCGTTTGTATCGTCATGAACACTGATCATAGGTAAAAATCAGAGTCACGGTGGAAAAGTCTTAATGAGACGTCAGCTGACTGAATTATTAACTCCTCCCTTAGAAAATTAACCCAAATCTAACGAGTGAGCAATTTAGATAACAGAAATACCATCGCCACCGGCGAACAATACTCGCAAGTCACCCAAACAGCTCTTTTAAACTCGTGATTTAACAAAACCCCATTTAGAACTACATATCAACATTAAGCACTCGATCACAGCTAAATCACCCTTATGCGAAGATAATTATTGAGATTAAGCTTCCTATACCCATCTAACCCCATAATATTCTCTTAAACAAACTATAAATCAATCTATAAACTTCAAACTAAATTCAGTTATTTCGCGGTAAAGAAATCTCAATTTCATTTAAACTATAAAATTATTTCAATCAAAACACTAATAAACTATAGGTTCCGTAACCCATGAACATCCAAATTATAATTAAAATTGTTAAATTATCAATTAATATCTTAATATTCAATCATAAAAGAAGCGCCATTAATAACTCGAAAAACTCGCAAACATTAATTAATTATTAGTACGAACAAATTATAAAACTTCTATAAACCCCAAAACATATTTAAAACATTCAAACAATTAACGCGACATTACTATGAAAAATTAATTTTAAATTCAACCTCTGTATATGCGACCTACTCCTAGAAGCTTATCTCAACAAAAGACCTTTGCCTTCACTCGACACCCCTATTTATAACCCTACCTCTTGACGTTCGTAATAGTGGCGTAGGTCAGGTTTTCGCGGACATTCGTGACACAACCGACGTTCGCTCAGTAAAAGCCTTTAACAACCAAACTGACATTTTAGACGTGGCGGCCATATTTAAGTATGTAACTTTCTGTATAGAATTTTATTTACTTATTTTATATGTCTTATTTTAACGTTTATTTCTGCTCTCATGATTATTTCTAATAACTTTAAACTAATATTTTGAGAAAGAATAAGCTAGAATTTTATTCCTATTAACTTTTAAAGTAAATTACATTTGCTTCGTTCAATGTACTATTTATAGGTAGCCTGTATTATTCATTAAGTTTCATATTTTTTGATTTTCCTCTTTTTATTAATATACATTATATTATAAAGAGTCCCTATCTTGTATGTTCATCTGTATCAATCTCAAAACCCTCCAAACTAATATCATATTATTTTCATCAAGAGTTTCATATGAAAATAATTTCCGTCTCTTCCTATAAAATTAAACAAATATTTTAGTTCCAAATAAATGTTAGCTGTTAATAAACTAAAATGGACAGAGGTCTATTGGCCTGTTACAATCTATCACCGTTTTTAGTAAAATTCACATGTTCAATGATAATAATGTCTGTAGTTTATGAATCCTAAAGCGCTTGTTATATTTGTTTACAGTCGAATATACGATTCTTCCCATCTACCTAATGGTATAAAAACAATATTTGAAAAGATAAGATAAAATCACCTCAATTACCTTTATAGCCCGTAATTACCATAAAAATACTCCAAAATTGTATGTAAAGCCACACAGAAAAAGGAGCACCATTAAAACCCTCAGAATACACAAACCGTAAGCATTTAAAAGGCATCTAACACGACCCGTAACCCTATCGATATTCTTGGCATAAACTCGTTGTTTTGGGAAAAGAATAAACATATCTGAGACCGTTAAATTGATCCTGCCCGCATAAATCTACTAGATTTGAATTGGCATTGCGGTTTATGATATGGTGAGAAGTGGACAGGCTTTCTTCAGCGGCTTCCGAGAAATTATACCTACCGCTCGTTATCATTAACGCTTCTTTCCGTGAGACGGTGTATCTGCCCGGAGCCCTTAGCCAAGATGCATTACGCTAACTAGCGTTTCTATTCGTTTCGTTTTTAAACCAATCGCGACATTGGTAGATCACGTGATACGAAGAGTCACCTACCAGTGACGCGATTGGTTTAAAAACAAAACGAATAGAAACGCTAGTTAGCGTAGTGCATCTTGGCTAAGGGCCCTGTTCGTTTAATATATTGATAGTCATCGACTTTATTTGTTTGCTATGAAACACGAATGAGAGACACTGAGTCTGACTGACTATTATACAGTCAGATGCGAGAGCGACAGCCAAAGAAATAACATTGATAACATAATCAAGTTACCAGCTAACACTCACCAGCAATAATGTATTAGCCAACGTTAGTTCATTTTTTAAACTACTTATATCTAAGTATAAATAGTACTACCAGTGGTTCGCTAGATGGTGCTGTTACTCGTATATATAGATCGCGCCAACGGAATGTTCCCCCAGATCTTTGAAACCGGCTAGTTATTTTGTATGTTTTGTTTTCAAATGCAATAAAGTATTGTAAGTGTCGTCAAGACCGACTTTTCGTGTAATGGTACGGCTGCTCTTTACAATATCATTGATCGTTATCTATAAGAGTCTGTCTGGGTCTATCTGGAAGAGAATGTTTATAGCAAGCAAAAAGTTGTAATAAATTACGCTCCTTCGTAAAACCATTTTTCACTTTTATACGATCTTTTCTGCACAACGATCATTACCCAACTAACCTTGCCTATAATATTAATCATAACTCTCTGAAAGCAATGTTATTGAAGATTAGTTAGTAATTCTTCAACAGTATTACATCAATATCTTACCAGTCGGTCGGTCTAGAGGCTTTTCCTCAGGAACGGGCAATGATATCTAGTCTTTTATGATGGCGAAGGCAAAATAAATTATTTACTTACACCGTGAAAGATACCAAAGACCCCAGAATTATTTTGTTAGCTTTTTTATGTATAGAATCTTTAATTTTGAAAGCCGACAACAACAATATATTCAACAACAACAACAACAATATATTCTTTTTAGAGTTCAGAGAAAAGGTATTCTACCTGACCTGATATTTTACCGTCACTTTTTTCTCACGATTTCGTCACGCCTGGGTAGGAAAATGGATATGAGGATCGATTCTTTGTTTAACTAAACAAGGTTTCGGATCACGACCGAACTGAACTGTTTCCCCAGGTCTCCGGCGCATAATTTTCGGACGTTGTTTGTCAAACAACAATGCAGTTTGAACCGTGTACATGAATGAACAGCCTCTCAAGTGGCCGAGCTCGATCGGTATTTGATAGGTGACATTTATAGGCTATCGTATATCGTATGTACGCATATATTTATTCATATAGATGTTTTAGCAGAAATATAGTACAGTTTGTAGCGATCCTTGGAGGCCTATGTTCAGCAGTGGACTTCTTTCGGCTGATATGATGATGATGTTTCATAATTTTATATTTAATCGTCGCAAACATTACTTTTACGCGAGCCTATAGTCCCTTCAGATCATTATTACTTACCAAATATAAATGCGTGTATTTTTAACTTAGTCGCAGCTTTCGTCTATGAAGCTGCTTGGAAAAAACGGCAGGTCATACCTACTACATACTCTGCCTTCCGTGCCTACGAGCGCGCGCCGCAACTTTAGTCAGCCGATTAACACTATGTAGACGGGAGTTTGAAAAAGTGGGTTATTTAATAGCTTAACACGGTGTCATCTTTGAACAAATCTCTAGCTTGATTTTCACAGACGAAGTGCAAAAATCCTCTAAAAATGTCACCTGTGTTCGTGTTCGGTCAATTTCTTCGTTTTTTCTTTTACAAGTTATATTATTCTGGCATACTCTTGTTTTCCTCGCGTCGCATGTGGCATCCGAGAATTGGATATTTGATAGATATTGCCTCGGTTAGAAGTTGTAATACAACTTCGGCAGCACTTCTGGTTAAACATTTATGGGAAACATGGAATTTGTTATTGAATTGTAAATAAAAGGCTGAAGTTATAGCAAAGAGCGGTAAATAAATGTAAATGGCGTTGTTTATTTTGATGAATGGGGAAGAGACGTGAAAATTCTTTGAACTTTCATTTTCAGTCTTACAAATCTGAAGATTTAGAATAAGGCGAAATATTTGCTAATAAACATGGTAATTAAATAGTTTAAGCATTTAACTTTATACGACCCACTTAAAGTTTAATTCATAAATTTCATAGTCACTTAGAGATACCCATCAATTTATGAACATTTCAATTAGTTTTCCTCCCACTAGAAACAAATTTATTCAGATCAACTTAGTATATTGCATTTTTTTGCCGACTGTACCTTTATGTACAGTGTAGTGTGTGAGCATTACGGTGTTTGAGTTTGAAAGGAGAAGACGAGATGAGCTCGATGCTAAACGAGACGAGCTCAAGGCCCGACCACCTGCGGCCATCCACTAGAACTATATCGGAGAGGTGCTGACCTGCACCAAATATCAACGAACATTTCGTGCAAAAATCGGCTATGTCAGCCACCTGAGAGCACACGAGCGACGCTCTGAATAGTCGGATCCTAGTCGCTGTGGCCTAAACCGGTTGGGATCGTATTATTAGTGTGTTCTCGGGGGCCACATTAAATACGGCGGTGATTCTGTGGTCACGCTCCGACCAGGCAAATTCTTACATACATACCTTCACGCCTGTCTCCCAATGGGGTAGGCGACTAAGGAACGCCCGGTGCGCCGCTCCAATCATACCTCTTTTGCTTCCTTTACATTCATCAACCTAATTCTTAAAGTTTTAAAAATTAGATCCTACTTACATATTATGCAAAATTTCAATTCCAAACACCGAAAGGTTGGTCAACTTTAACTTCTAAATCACCCACAGACGTTACAAAACAGGTAAAAGTAAGTAAACGCGTGTAAAACAACAGAAGCCCCGCACTCATCGATCTAAATAAAACAACAAACACCGATTCCAAAGTTGATCTATTCACCATACAACGCCGAGCCCCGATCGCCTCAGGGAACAGCCCATTACACATTTACATGCCCATAGTCCCGTACACCCCCTGAAGGTCCCTTTAGGTCCCTTACGTCCCTTAACGCAGTTTGAAGCATTAGAAGAATCCCCGGCGACTGTACGTTACCGACGATTTATGGCGTGTTGACTTTGGAAATAAATACGGCCAGGGACTTGGGTAGGACAATCGGATTAGGGAATATACAGTTGAATATTTTTCGGGCATTCAGAGAATCCGGGGAGATGTTATAGTTAAATCGCTCTGGTCATGCTTTTGAATACTTACGTGTGTAAGCATATGACAATCGAGATAGACCAGAATTTTACAAGGAAGGATTTTTACCATGTAGAGAATTTACTAGAAAGACTAGTTTTTTAAATCTGTATAAGATTTATCAATTTACTTAAATTCGTGTTATTTTTTTTTACGTGGAATCCAAATGAAACTGAGGTGACATTCAATCTCACAGTCATTAGGAATTTGGGATGACTTTTTTTAAATGTATTTTGGTATTGTCTTTAAACCAATGTCTAAGAAAGAAAAAATATATACTCAGAAGAAGCATTGCTGAGAGAAGATACTTGTAAATACATTGTAAAATGACTCTATCTGCCGGTTAGCCTACTAAACCTCTGAAGGTTAACTTACTTAATAAATAAAAAACCTTAGATCACAGCGCTACTAATACTATTCTATTTATAACAACAGTGTAATACAAAGTAAAAAATCTCTATAGGTATTAACCAAAAAGATGTAAAGTAGTTTACTTATTTTTAATTTTCCAGCTGAAAAAAAAACCCTTGAAAAGATGGCGAACAAGAAGTAGAACAAGTACTAAACAGTTAAGTACATCGCGCATTTATTGAGTTTACAGCGTAAAAGCACAGAATCTTAATGTAACTTTTATTATCAATTCCTTTGCAATAATCCACATTATCTTACACCTAGATACTAAGTTGTTAAACTAATGGTCACCAAAAACAATATTCCACTAAAACCCTTAAATAAATCTAAACACCTGTCCCCCTCACGGCTCCTAAACAGCTCGACCGGGCGGCCATTTGCCGAAGATAAAGGCATAACAAGATGGCGGCGAACACCGATCGCTTACCATTCACACGTCATTAAACAGCCTCTCCGAGATTAATACTATCTCGGGGGACGGAAAATACAAGATTTTATGCAGTCCTTGCCTGCGACGTCAATGTACTGTGGAGGTTGGTAGACCTATACGTTTCCTTTATGGGTTTGCATTCAAATTAAGAATATTAAATGTTTCCTAAGTTGTGACAGACAGCTGTCTTGAAGAGATTTTACAATTGAGTTCAATAAAAATATTTACAGAATTAATTCGATATTTCTAAATTTATTTAAAATATACATTGAAGTATTATAAACAGTTCTTATTTTTGAATTACGCCCCTAAACCCCTGCAGTACCTACTTAATACAATGAATTTCTTGAAACGGGATTATTAAAAGACAATAATCATTTATTTGGCATGAAACAAAACAGTGTGTTACACTTAATCCAGCAATAAAACAAATAAAAGAATACAACCCAAACTACACAAGAAAAGTTTTGTGGAGTTTCAATTCCATGTTAAGAGTTAAATTTCGAAAAATCTCTTTTTAGTTTTCCTTTACGAGAACAAGGGATATTCCCTCCAATTTTCAAACCCCTCGTTCCTTTTATTAATTTTAATTAATGTAAACATAGATATATATTATTATGTAATTACTATAACAACAATGGCTGGCCAAACGCCGAAAAAATCATCAAAAATCAAGTACTTACCGTCACGTAAATAATTCCGTATGTTTTCAGTATAAGAAAGAAATATGTAGCGAAGTAACGGAAGCAAAAGGAAATGAACCTTTTCTCTTCAGGGCTCTTTCAAAAAGTAATGAGTAATAAACAGTCGAATCAGCTCTGATCGACTTTTTCAATACATCAGTAACAAGTGTCTTGTTTAAGTAATAAATAAATTACGTTTTGATAAATGCGTCTTATTGCTGCATACAAGCTCATAAAACAGTGGTGTATAATAGTCAACCAGGGGCTCCAATATTAATACAATAATAAAAAAGTGGTCCTTCGAACCGGATATTTAAAAAAAACGTAGTTTTTTGTTATTGACATAATTCTGTGGTGAATCAATGGATGAATTTACTAGGTGTTAGTTTAGGTTTAGGCGTTATTTTTATATACGACGAACTAGAAAACACTTCTTCTACATTTTTCTTTTGTAATACCAAAAGTAATTCTATGACCATAATAATCCCAGTATAAACATCCAAACGATTAGCACAGAATTACCAGCTTATCTACCTGCTAACCACCTTATTACTCGACAATATCTATAAAATGGGTAAAATTATTAAGAAAATTCAAAGCGTCCTTTTAAATTGTTAGAGCTCGCACAAAGGGGCTCGATTACGTAGATTGTGTGTCAATAACGGGCACCGTTCGGAATACCGTCTTAGATAATATCCGTGCTTGTTGTAAGCGTTTTACATTGCACGATTCGATGACGATGCAACGACGTTGTTACGATGGTCCGTAAATTCAAAACGCATTGCCATAAATACGGTGGAAAAGCTAAATCGTTCGTAATATCTTCTTCTCCCTCTCCCCTTGGCAATCAGCTCCGGATACTAGAATCTGTTTCTCGCGAAGTGGAACATGATTTTTTCTCTTTTGCTAAATTTCTGAACCATGATCTCTTTTCATTCGTGTGTATTAGTGTGTGTTTGTGCGTGCGTGTGTTAGTGAGTGTGCGTGTGCGTGCGTGTGTCAGTGCAGACTAGAGCAACCAACCAAAAACCAGAGAACTGTCAAGGAGGCCGTTCCACAGCAAATAAACTAATAATGATCTGAATAAGGTGGCTGGACCAGAATGGCTAGAGAGGGCCCAACATAGAGTAGAGAAGAATGGAAAAAAATAAAGGAAAGCAATTTGACAGTGTGTGCGAAGTTCCCAATCAGCACTGGGCCCGCGTGGGAACTATAGCCCAAACCCTCTCATTGTGAGTGGAGGCCTGTGCCCAGCAGTAGGACGGGGTATATAGGCTGGATTATTATAATTATTATGATTACATCCATGTGATTGATCAAAGGCTAAGAAGTGAAGAGAGCCTGATAAATCGTAAACTATAAACGCCCTCGGTCCAGGTACGCTATTGTGTCAGATTTTATTACAGTCCCGATAGGTATTAGCGGCGCGAAGATCGCGGCCAGGACGCCGCCGGCGCATGCAAACTGGCTGTTTACGGAAATTCACCGATAGCCTTTGCCCTATCTCGTCGATTGGAGCTTGCGGAGATGAGATTATGAAATAGCCACATGGGATTGTTTTTATCAAATAGTAGGGAATGGCACTGCCTCATCTTTGTGTAGGTATCATTAGATGTTGCAACAGCTCTACTTACTACTGTAGAAGTTACAACAAATGTGTCTCTAAATGAAAATATGAGTGAAACGGAAATGAAAGCAGCAGAAATCACTTTTTGAAAAGAGAAGTTTAAAATCTTGATATTGTCATCAAAAAAAAAGGGAGTGAAATGTGTCTATGGCAACTGTTATTTATTTATTTAGTCTTTATTGCACGAAAATACAAATTTGAGTACAAAAAGTGAACTTAATGCCTAATGGAATTCCCTACCAGTTGACCTTTGGGCAAACAGAAAATTGTTGTAGGCTGTGCAATATTGTACGAACGAAAGCATTCAGAGAAAACAGCATATAATGCAGTTAAATACATACAAAAACATACATATCAATAAATACATACGTATACGTATGGACGTGTATTTTTTCGTATTTTATTTGTGACCTATGTTTAAAGTCTTTAGCAGGTGTAATAGGGATGCATCCTGGGTAAAACAATAATAATTCCATTTAGTGCGTCAGTTAGATTATCAAAACATATTGAACACCTATTTTTTGCTTTATCAAATCAATCAAAATTGACAAAGATAACCCGCATTTATGTTCGGGAGTGGGGACTCGTGACGTCACAACATGGTAAAGTGTGCCACGGCGTGACGTCACGCGGAACTTCAACGTACTATATCTTAGTAAGTTTTGTTTAATTGACAAAAGAAAAATACGTGTTCAGTATTTTTTATAATGTAAACTAAACAGAATTTAATAGAACTAAATAGAATTTTTCAGGACACTAGCCTATTGTCATGTACTTAATGTTTTGAAAGTAAATTCGCCTACAACATTAAGCGAAACTAGCAGCGAAGAAAAGAAAATGAGTGATGGTTTTCATCAAGACTTGTTATCAAAATGCATACAAAAATGCCAAGTCCAAGGTTACTCTAAAAGAGGACTTAGGAACTATGCTAGAACGCAAACTAAAGGAAAAGGACCAAGACGTAAAGAAACAGATGTTGAAGAAAAAAAAATAGTGCATCATCTCAGTTCAGCCCCCTATTTCACCAAGTTGACATTGACAGGTGACATGTGACATTTGGTAGACGGACTGACGGACTTTGACGGATTGGGTATGGAACCCTAAAAACTATAGCTAGAGTCAACTGTCTTACCTTCAACACAAACATTACCTTAGAAATTTAATTTAGAGTTTTCATTAGTCACAGAGCTTCTTACACGCGTTCTAAGGCAACAGAACCGGCGAAATAAAGTTTTAAACTATGTACTGAACACAAATTCGGGAGTAAATCTGGTCAAGGAGAAGATTGCGAGCCGAAAACTTCGGCTCGAGTTGTTCGCCCTTGGAGTTGCCTTCCTTGCGAACTTAGTCCTACTAATATTATAAATGTGAAAGTTTGGACGGATGGATGTTTGTTACTCAATCACACCAGAACGGTCAACGGACCTGGATGAAATTTGGCACAGAGTTAGATTATAGTCTGAAATAGCACATAGGCATATTACCCCGAAAAACTTGACAGTTCCCGGAGGGATCAGCGATAAACGGCTTCTACGCGGATAGAGTCGCGGGCCGATACTAAGTAGCACAAAAGCTGTGAGCTTCAGCATTTTAAGGGCTGTATAAGCGTTTATCAATCAATCAATCAATCAATCAATCAATCATTTATTGTTGTCTCATAATGGCACATAGGTACATATAAAAGAAAGGTGTTGTTATCTTAGATTAAAGTCAGTTCCACATGGACGCCCTGAAAGGGCACTACAATATTTAGGTTAGTTAAAAGTATGATAAGAACAAAAATATAATAAATTTCCTGCATAGAAGTCCTAATTCAATGTGTCACAGATAAAAAAATCAATAATATGTCAGTAAAATTAATGTCAAAATGTTACACTTAATTGATGTCAAAATATAATCTTATTTGACTGACAGTAAATTACAATTGTTACAATCCTTATGAACCAAATATTCGTTAACACTATAAAACAAATGTCGTAGTAGCCACTTTGTGAGCTTAGTTTCGAAATCCAAACCCTGCAAAATTTTCAAGTTATCGGGAAGTCTATTATATACTTTGATATACATATTGAAGGCATTCCTTTTATAGATATCCATACGGCACAGAGGTTGACATAGGCCATAGGTTCAGCTTGTGTGCTACTTGGGAATGCTGTTTGTAATAAAATTAATGACCTAACCTGACCTCGAGCACTAAAACAAGACTGGCGACCCCCAGTAGTCCCCAAGTAGTCAAAGCCATCAGAGGCTAACTACGTAGGTCCGTCCAAAAAAAAAAAAAGACTGGCGACTAGTATGACGCACCCTTATAATTTTTGTATAGCCTATGATACACGTTTTTTACGAATCATATGACACCTCACTTATTAAAATCGGTCAAATAGTGTAGGAGCTAGAGTGAAACATCCGATTTTCAGTATATACATACCTACATACATAGACTGTTAACCACATTACCCTTCTTGCTTCACACAGTTGGGTAACAAATTGCACAAGGACACATGTTTTAACCCCCAAAGCAAAAAGACGGGTATTCAAATTTTAACTCTGTGTGTGTCTGTCTGTGGCATCGTAGCTCCCAAAAGCTATGTCTACACCTGTGCGCTTTCATGTTCAACTTGCGCTTTCCTGTGACGCATGCCTCTGCAACCACAGCGCATGCAATAACGCACGCGCTCAAACTGGTTTGATATAAGCGCATACCCGTAGCGCACGCTGATCCGTCACCGTTGGGTTGACGTGCAACATTTTGCAAATAAAATGGCGGAAGATAAAGTCAAAACATTGGATTTTATTGAAGATTCAGTGTCACCCTCGTATTGCATGAGCTTGATGCAAGGCGAATTCCAAGTTGAAAGCGCGTGTTGAACATGAAAGCGCATAGGTGTGGACATAGCTAAACGGATTGACCGATTTTGCTTTAGTTTTTTTTTATTAGAAAGGTGACTTGATTGAGAATGTTCTTAGCTAGGTTTGACGATTGTTTTTTTTTAACTTTACTTGAGTGTGGATGTTTAGATTTACTTTTTGATTTGATATCTGTTTTATAGCATGTCTATTGGTGTGTAATGCAGGATCAGATATGCCAAATCCCAGCATTGCAGCAGGCTTAGTTATTATCCTTAGAATGTACGTTTAGCGCTCAGCTGCTTACTGACAAGTTACAAATATTATTACTAAGGTATTACTAACACATGTCATACATGTCACTCGTAGTAATATTTGAAACAAGCAACTAAGCAAATCCAGTATCATCTAGAAACAGTATTCTGTATAAATATGAAAGTAGGTTGTCACTATGCATTTGCCATTTGTGAACACAGCAACACGACAAACGACATAAATAGAACGTGATGCGAAACACTTTTTTAGTATCTTCATATAATAACGCGTAACATACAAAGGAGTGATGATAATTAAGTTAAATATACCTTGGCTTTTTGTTTTCAAACAACCTGTAAATGGTTTTTTGAGTTGACGTTTCACTTAAATTCGTTATGTTATCATCTAGAACGGAGTCTATAATTATGACTAAGAGTAAACCTGTTAAAATTGTTCTTGAAACTGGTATCAATCAATTAAAAAGTATCAATCAATATTATTTATTACTAGTGGACCCGGCAGACGTCGTCCTGCCCGATCGCAGAGCCACCTATCGGGTCCAATTGTAAATATAAACCACCCCTGTAATAAAGCGAACAAAACTAAAAAAGAATTGTTCAAATCGGTCAAGCCGTTTTTGAGTTTTAGCGAGACTAACGAACAGCAATTCATTTTTATATATATAGATATGTTTTGAGTGCAACACGGAGTTATTTGTGTTGCTATTAAGATGATGAAGATGAAGAAGAAGATGATGATGATGATGATGATGATGATGATGATGATGATGATGATGATGATGATGATGATGATGATGATGATGATGAAATGATGATGAAAAGGTGCGAAGAAAGCGTATCTGTCGGGTAATATTGACGCAGGGCAAAAAATGCAATGTAGATAATAGTTGACAAATTTATTGCCATATAGCCACACGAATAAATAAATAAATAAACATACAACAATGTCGAAAACAGGAACAAAATATTTACTTGTTATTAAGCGTGCACATTTATAACTTGGTCTACGGAGCATTCGCAGTATTTTCCACCACAACCTGAAACTTGAAAGTAAATATCCAGTAATATCCAGTATTATCCAGTAATATTTGCTTTTCATTGCGAGTAAAATGTTTACCTTCAGATTTGCGTGCTCATCCTGTATTTCTTTACCTCTATTCTTCCATATTGTGTTACGTGCGGACTTATGACTAAAAGGCGTTTGTAGCTGGAAACAATAGGATTCCTGGAATGTAAATATGTAAATAGCAAATACAAACATTGCGTATTTCTGTTGAGAGAAATATTTTGTGTTATTAATAAATAAGTAACTCTCTGGCCAGTCAGTCCTTTAAGTACCGTGTAGTCAATAATCAATACTATCCATACTTATATTATATATTTGTATAAATGTGAAAGTATGTTTGTTCTTTCTTTATGGTTCCACGCCTCAACAGATTGTCAAATTTGGTTCAGAGATAGGTTTAAAGCCGGAGTCGAACATGGATACCGAAATCCATAATTTTTTCGATTTCGTTGAAATTCATATTTTTAATAATCTTATAATTACATTCTTATAATTTTGAAAAATGATAAAAACTTTTTATTATTTTCCTTTTTCACGAACATATTTAGTTGTTGAAATACAAAGCGGGTGTATCGAATTCCGCTTTTGGAGCGTCGAAAATGTACTGTGAACAACATTTTTTATAAAGTGTGGGCTGGCAAATAGAGGTGTTTTTCCTCTATAGCTGACTCTATAACGATTGTTGGAGCTCGGATAGGTTATTTCAATAGAAATAAAGTTTTCCGCTTTAGTATTTTATAACGCGAATGTGAAAAAATAAGATTTTAAATAAAAAAAAGAAACTGTGATCAAATATAATCAAATTTTATACAATTACAACGTAGCTCAACAACCTGTATATCTTTCTCATTATGAAATTGCATATTTACACAATTTATCCCACAATATATTTTCTTTAATATTAAGTAATATAGAACAGAATATTATAATCAATTGTTCTAGTTGCCACATGAAAATATTACAGGTCTACGCACCATACAAAATTCTTCTTTAACTACGCATTTCTTATTCATTTATTCGCATGGCAAAGAAACGTACAGCTAACCAGATATCTAATTTAGTAGATTATTTCAACATAACAGCACTAAATACTGAAAACAAAGTGCTACTTTTCTGCTCTATAGTTAGAAAATGAGGTGAATTTGGGATTTTGATTCGATTTGGATTGCTTGTGCGAATATACTTAAACCACTCAAGAGTCGACTTCGTTTACTACAGTTTTTAAAACCTAATTCTCTTGCAGTAGTTGAAAGAAATAGTAGATTGTACAACAAGTGCATAAAACGCGCCATTTTACGCGAGACCCATCCTCCACGCGAGATCCATCTAAGCGAGCTTGCGCGCGAGGATGGATATAAAGTCGAATGTTAAATGGGTTTTATGGACGAGTTGTACACTCTACTTTTCACTTCGATTGCGAGGAAATGAAACAGCAACATCATAATAATAATAATAAATGCGACGAAATAAAAATTATAAGTTTATTTCATGAAGCTTTATTTTGTACCTACTTTGGATGTTGGTATCCTTGCCTTGGTCTTAGAATACTATGAAGTTAAAGTTGTTCGTGTGGCTGTTGGACCGATTGCCTAGGTCTTCGACGAAGATTTTACTTTATGCACTAGAGCATAAGAAGCGACTTTATGTCGCCTACGCACGACATAAAGACGAACTTTTAGAGCACGAGAAGTGAAAATCAAATTATGCACCGGGCAGTAAGTAATTTATTCCACTCGTGCTACAAGTTAGCACTCGATGCAATAATAAATAATTTTCTGCTAGGTGCAATGATCTACTATTGTGAACTTATATTGTCTTTATATATTACAGACTAGATTTCCGCCCGCGGCTTTGTCTGCGGTGAGTCAGTACTTTTATAAGTTATGTGACATTTTTATTTTTTAGTGTAGCATTTTGTTAACTTCGTTAATTAACGATTAACGGGTTAACGAATTAATGCCCACCTATGCCTATGTCCACCCTGAAAGTCCATTCTAAATGTTGGTGAAAGAATTTTTGAAATCGGTCCAGTAGTTTTCGAGTTTATTTATTATTTATTCGTTACAAACATACAAATCTTTCCTCTTTATAATATAGATTACACTGCAATTTAACTTTTCTTCTAAAACACGATCATCTTGCCCCATCCCTAACGGGGTAACCTCAAATTTTGCTCCAAACTTTCAAGTCCCACATGCGGCCAGGTGTCCTGGATTGCCGAACTTTCCTCGTTACTTCATGGTCACCTCAAGGGTCCCATACGTCGCTATACATTACGTGTGGTCACCCGTGTGACATTTATTACTGTAACCTCCACAGCCTTGTTCAAAGGAGTTAAGGTTGATTTTTGTTGAGGGTTTGATTCGATATTGGTTTCATTGTGGAGAAAATTGGTATTTTGATCGATAGCGAGGGACTGCAGTTAAATGATTAATGCTAGAGTTGGTTGTTAGTCAGAGTCTGCGCGAAATTGCTTTCGTAATTGATATGAATATATTACCTTTGCTTTGTGCTCTAGAAATGTCTTTGCACTAACTACAGTTTTTAAGCTAATTAAATGTCGTTTCTTAGGGTTCCGTACCTCAAAACGAAAAAAGGAACCCTTATAAGATCACTTTGTTGTCCGTCTGTCTGTGTGTCTGTCCCTAAGACCCTTTTTCTCAGGAACGCGTAGAAGTATCAAGTTAAAAATCTGACTTCTAAGTTAACGCAATCAAAAGATATGGCCGTTTATGCCGCATACTCAAGGGAATCTTAAGGGAATCAAAACCTATTAATTTGTAGTTACATCACATTAAAAATAAAGGCCAATATAAAACTGATACTCACCAAGTACCTACGCGTACTTAGTGCGTGTCAGTTTATACTGGAATTTGTTTCTATTATATTCCCGTGATTTACGAACTATTTCCTACAAGTTTGTGCGGAACCCTCGGTGAGCGAGTCCTGCTCGCACTTGAGCGGCTTTTTTTGCTTATCAAGCGAAAATACAATCCTGTATTAACCTTTTCAGCGCCATTGACGGGTATATCCGCACCACTGGTTAAACGCCAACGACGGATATATCCGTCACGGTTGACAGCGAAAAGTAGACCCGAGTGTATATGACGTAAAGTTGAAATTAGCTCTAGTTTTCAGCTGTCATTGGCGTGTGAGTGACGACTTTTGTATTTGACATGGCGTTGAAAAGGTTAAGTAAGGCTAAAGTTATAAAGGTTGAAAACGGAATTGTAATTGTAAAAAAGAAAAATAAATAGCGAGAAACAGTTTGTAGTTATTCGCGGTTCAACGGTTGAAATATCGGGAGCTCATTAAATCAAAAGATAATCGCGCACAATACCCCGTTGATATTAGGTAGAAAATAGCGAGAAAATATAATCGACCGTTTTATTTTGTAAACGACAAGTGAATCGTTAAAAAAATACCACTAACATTCATTTGACGACGACGACGATGATCCACGACGCGGTTAGCCTAGTTGGTAGTGACCCTGCCTACGAAGCTAGCGGTCCTGGGTTCGAATCCCGGTATGGACAAATATTTGTGTGATGAGCGCGAGTATTCGATCCTGAGTCTTGGATGCTTTGGATGTCTACAAAATTTTGGCGCTTAAATCAGTAAGTCATACTGATCAACTTTCACTATGGGACCAACCCCGAAACCGCGAAAAAAAAATTGACTATCCCATACATTTTGGCTAGTCAGCTGACGATGTTTTGTATGGGAGGGTCAAATTTTTTTTCGCGATTTCGGGGTTGGTCCCATAGTGAAAGTTGGTCAGTATGACTTACTAATTTAAGTCCCAAAATTTTGTAGACGAATTAAAAAACACCCAGTATAAGTATGTTTATCGTTGTCTATAGTACTCATAGTACAAGCCTAGAGCTTAGTTTGGGACTAGGTCAATTTGTGTAAGATTGTCCCCTGGTATTTATATATTTCTTTATTAATACCACCTAAAAATAATAATAATTTGGCACTGAAGAAATATTAATATGCCGTTAGTCCGCCGTTAGTAGAAACTTTGAATTATTGAGCAAATGTCCGTGTGTTAAAAACCAATTGTTTAATATTTGTGACAGACTGACTGACAAGACGAAGGTTACAAAGGGAACCCTTTTGGTGATAAGGGTTCCGATTTCACCTTTTGAAGTACAGATCCCTAATCAGTAAAAATATATACCTTTGTATTGTTTATGTCACCGTAAGATTGTGAACACCGTTAGGTTAGGTTAAGTTATTTTATAATCTATCTCGTTAGTTTATAATCTATCTTTGTCGGTAGTTTACAATCTTGCGGATGTTGTATAAACTAACGGTGTTTACTATCTTAAGGTATACAGGGTGTCCCATAAGTCGCACGTTACAGTGATAGTAGAGGTGGACCAGCCTTAGACGGACCGAACCACCCTTTTTTTTGGAATTTTTATTTTAACGAAGTAGAAATGCGTTACGCATCATCCCCACACTGATCCAGCTCAGCATTACACACATGGTTTTCAAGATATGCCAATTTAAAGTTCTTTGCCAGTACAAACTTTAAACTGGCAAACTTTTACCGAAGGCATGTTAGGCTGGTTCGGTGCGTGTTAGGCTGGTCTACCTCCGGTGTCACTGTGGGGTGAATCAACTTTTAAGGTACTCCTCATTTTTCGAGATGTTTCACAATTTATATTTTTTTAGAAAAACTATTTATTTGCTAACGTCGTGGCTTACACATTTATAAAATCAGACATATAGGCTAACCTTTAAAAAATGTTGTTCTAAAATGGTACAATTTTAAATAATAACATAGTTGGTAACGCAGGGGACGATGTTGTCCCCAGGTTTTGTATGAAAAATGTGCATTTTCCCCTGAGTTATCAGGATTTTCCGAAAATTAAGAAATATTAATTGAGGTGTCTAACATGTGGGATCTGTAAATTTGATGGTCTGATTTTAATTTAAATTTAAATTGGAAAGTTTTAGTGCCGCAAAAGAAAAGGAGTACCTTAAAGGTGATTGACCCTGTGGCGTGCGACTTATGGGACACCTGTACATTTATCAAAATAACAATTCTTTTTATTTTATCAACAACTAGCATAGCATTTGCTCCGTCGCGACTCCGTCCGTGTAGAAATTGTTTACTGCAGTTTTCTACCGACTATTTATGTTACAATATCATGTTATTTGTTAGGCATTCGAGAAGGAATAGGCACTATCTAGGTAAGCATGCCACTTCTTCGGCTTCATCATCACTTTCAATCAGGTGAGATCGAGGTCAAATGTTTGCCTATTACATTAAAAAAAACCTGCCAAGTTAGAGCTCGAATTAGTGGCAATACATTGGTTTAACGGCCAACAATCTTGAGCCTAACTCATGTTTCCTATGCAATGTTAACTTTGAATCAATTTTAACACGAATATTCAGTTTTTTTATTAACTTTTCAAAAACTGTCAACTGACAACTTCATTTGAATTTTCGGTAAAATATCTATGACTGGATTTAAAAAAAAAATCCACTTTAAATCTTTAGAGATGAACATATAACATAGAGCGGAACATGGCTATTTAAAAAAAAACACAAACTACAAAAAATTACAACAAAAACAGTACTTATTACTGGTACGGAACCATAGCACATATACACCTAGTTCCGACAAAGTAGCTTCATTAGTATTATACAAAAGACTACAAAATAAGGAAACGAGCCGTATTTTCGTCCGCAAATTGCCTATAAATTTTTATTATGGCCACTCTTATTTGATGTAAGGTTACCCAGATAAATACGTTTGCTTTATTGCAACAGTGAACCGAGGAGGCTTATTGACTATTCTATTGTATTATTTATTTTAATTCCATATCACAAATATACTAGGTACTAATATAGTGAGGGGCGAATTAATAGACTGATCTCGTTGCGTCATAAATGATAGTTTATTTTGACGTGTCTTGAGACAGGCATCTTTACTCGTTTATTAAAGGTATTAATAATTAATAAGCTAATCTTGACTGAAGAACATTAACGCACTCAAAATACCTTAAGAAGCCAATATAGAAATAAATCGAAGACACATTGAAGACAAATTACCAATAGACTACTTAATCAAGAATCAAAATACAAGACACTGGCAAATCCCGTTGATTGCGATACCCTCTGGACGCTACCGGGATAAAAATAAACTTGACTGGCAAAGTTAGCTTGACTGACAAACCAACAGATGGACAAGCAGAGTCAGAGGGATAGACAGACAGACGGACATCAAAATCATCTTTAAATGGTTCCGTTTTTCACTATTTCGTACAAAATGACGACGACGCGGTTAGCCTAGTTGGTAGTGACCCTGCCTACGAAGCTAGCGGTCTCGGGTTCGAATCCCGGTATGGGCAAATATTTGTGTGATGAGCGCGAGTATTTATTCCTGAGTCTTGGATGTTTTCTATATATTTAAGTATGTATTTCTCTATATAAGTATGTATATCGTTGCCTGGTACCCATAGTACAAGCCTAGCTTAGTTTGGGTCAATTTGTGTTCGATTGTCCCTGATTTATTTATTTTATTTATTTATTTAAAATCCTAAAAAGGAACACATCTCTTGTATTTTTAAATAAAACGATCAGTTTTTCAAAGACAGATAATTAGCTAACATGTAAGAATACGAAAGGTCGTTGTCTTGTGCACAAGCTCATAATGCCTACCCTTACGGCCTGGCCACGACTTTGAGCGGCAGCGGCAACAAATTCTCTGTTCATTGCGCGGTCGAGACGCTCACCGCGCAGCGGTTAGTTGACGTTACACGCAATATATTAAAAAATTCGCTCGCCTCTCAGCCGGTCGTGAAAACTCGTGGCCAGGCCCTTAAGATTGTTACTCAGTCGGTCGCAAGCTCTCCACTCCACGGCTCATAGATTATGTGACTCAGACGGCACAAAATGAAATAAAATTAAAAGAAATTGTAAACTCCCGTCCGGCTGCTTGTTTGCCTGTAGTCCTTTAAATCCTTATCCTTACTATTATTATAAATCCAAAAGTGAGTTTGTTTGTTTGTTACGATTTCACGCCTAAACCACTGAACCGATTTCGATACAAATACAAATATGTTTATTTGATGAAATTTGGTATGGATATACTTAGTTTGAGTCCCGGAAAATTGGACAGTTCCCGAGGGAGCAGCTATAAACGACACGGAAACGGTAATTTTTTTAAAATTTTTGGTTATAAATCATAAAGTACGTGACGGAAAATTATAAAAAAATGTTCAGGTTGAGCCCTTTTACACCCCACTTTCTATAATCAAATTACTTAAATCTTTCAACCCCCCATTCTAGACCCCTTTTTATTATTGATAAAATTAATTTCATATTTTTTTTACTAAAAACAAATGCGGGCAAGTAAGTTATATAACTATGCCAAATTTCAAGTTGATAGCTTGAGTAGTTGCTGAGAAAAACTGCTGTGACATACAGACAGACAGACAGACAACGAAGTCTCACCATAACGGTTCCTTTTTTACCATTTTGGTACAGAACCCTAAAAATAGTGTCCTATCTGCAGGGTATACTCATTGCCATGGACTGAGCAGATTTGCTGACGCCGTGAACAACGCTCGCCTCAAGTGCCGTTAGCGATATACTTAAGCTGGGTACTCAGGGGACCTAAGCAGCTAAGTCTAAGACCTGGGAGATTAGAATAATCGCGGTCAAGTTGCGTGACACTGTCCTACTGAGAGGTTGGTGTTTATAGAGCTTCTTTATTCAGCTCGTATGTTTATGAGAGCGACTAGAGTTGTCGTAGCACGTTACGACTTCTGATTATGATTTTTATAGACCATCTGAGGGGCTACTTAGTCAATATTATTAATAGCTGTAACTGATACTAAGAAACCTGTAAATATACACTAGAGAAAACTTGCTCACAACTAATAACCACACAAATATGATTAGTTATTAGTATGAATAAGCTAAGCTAAAAATAGATATTTTTTTCTAATTTTTAGGGTTCCGTATCTCAAATGAAAAAAACGGAACCCTTATAGGATCACTTTGTTGTCCGTCTGTCTGTCTGTCTGTCCGTCTGTCTGTCTGTCTGTCAAGACCCTTTTTCTCAGGAACGCGTGAAGGTATCCAGTTGAAATTCATATCAAATACTAAGGTCTGCAATCCCTTGGATCAGTGAAAAAATCAGACATACAAGTCAACGAAATTAAAAGATACGGCCGTTTATGTCGCATATTGAAGGGAATCTCAAGGGAATCAAAACCTATAGGGTACTTCCCGTTGACTTAGAATCATGAAATTTGGCAAGAAGCAATGTCTTATAGCACAAGTAAAGGAAAAAATCCGAAAACCGTTAATTTGTAGTTACATCACATAAAAAAAAAGCCCAGTATAAACTGACACTCACTAAGTACGAAAGTGCGTACTAATTGCGTGTCAGTTTATACTGGACTTTGTTTCTATTGTATTCCCGTGGTTTACGAACTATTTACATGCCTCCAAGTTTGTGCGGAACCCTCGGAGCGCGAGTCCGACTCGCACTTGACCGGCTTTTTTTTATCTTTTTCCATTTAATAATTTATATTAAAAAAAATGTACTAATATTTGGAAGAGCGAGGTCTCCTGACACAGGTATATATACTTAATAGGAGGTCTCAACAACCTTGTAATTCGCATTCACGTTTTGAAATGAAATTTAATAAACTTTTTTTATCTAGTAGTAGAGTTGTATTTATTATATTGTTTGTTTCCCAACTGCCGAAGAAGGAGAGTAATTGTTATTCAAAATTCAACGCCCGTATTATGATCGCCTTTATCGCGGTGGATAAAGCATCCGTCGCTCTCGCACTTACATACTAGTAAGAAAGTGACAGAAGTTTTATCCACGCTAACCTACATAGATAAGCACGACCATAATACCACAGGTGAAAAAGTAACTCGGTTTGTTTGTTAGCTTTTCTTGACTAAACAGTTGGACGGATCTTAATGAAGGCAACATGATAATAATAATAAATGTAACGAAATAAAAATTATAAGTTTATTTCATGAAGCTTTATTGTGTACTTTGGCTGTTGGTATCCTTGCCTTGGTCTTATAATACTAACGAAACGAAATAAAATAATGAGGTTATTTTATGAAGTTAAAAGTTGTTCGTGTGGCTGTTGGACCGATTACCTAGGTCTTCGACGAAGATTTTACTTTATGCATTAGACCATAAGAAGCGACTTTATGTCTCCTACGCACGACATAAGGACGAACTTTTAGAGCATGAGAAGTGAAAAATGATTTAGCACACGCCATTCCGATCCCATCACCATTAGTTCTCAGATAGCTTTGAGCCATGCCATCTTCACCCGTTTACAGCTGCATATTTCACTGGTGATACAATACCTGTATTTTTATGCACCGCATTAATTTCACTGGTTTTATTGAGATCGTTACTGTATTACTGCATGCGAATACATTACGTACTTTGTAGCGGAATATGGAGTTTCGTTTAGTTAAATGGTGGTAACGCTTTTATTTGTTTTAAGAGCTAGATTATTTCTTTATTCTAATCCTCGGGATTAAAACATTGCATTTGCCAATAGATGGTTTATGGTTTCATTTGACTTCTCCAAATCATTAAAAAAAAAGGCATGTAGAATAAATTGTATTGTTTTCAATAGTGTTTATATCACATGGTGGTTGGGATTTCAGCATGCATCACAAGAATAAAGTGACAGTACGAATAAAAAGTTGCTAGAGTAATTAAATATCATGCTTAGCTTAGAGCCTGTGCAAATTTTACTTCAAGTACAATAAGATGACATATGTCAGTTAAAAAAAATCCGTGACAAATATACGAATTCGTTTTAGAGCTGCTAACTTTTTATCGGTTCGACCGATTTTGAAATTTTGAAATTTAGTAATTCGTTCGGGTAATAAGCTATGACCGATAAATACACGAAAGGCTCACATACATCTCTGGCTCTGTTGACATGATAATTGTTATAACGCTGTGGTTTATTACTGTTAAGTTATAATTTAAATAAATGAATTATGAATTATGAATTATTATTATTATTATTATCCAAGGCCCAAACAGATGACGCATCTCTTTTTTGAAGTTGAGGTTATAGCAGAATAATTATAATATAGATTCATTTAAACGTTGAAATAGCTGTTTTATTTAAGCAACTGTTTCAATTGAAAAGCCGCTCAGTTTGTTAACTAGGTAAATAACTGATTGTATAATATTATAACAGACAGAGCGTGAAGCAAATGGCAATACGAGCATATTTTGTCCATTGTTTTCAAATAAGTCGTAATCAACTGGCGTCTGAGCAATTTTATCTTTTTTTTTTTTTATTGAGTATGTTTAACATATTCGTAGTCTGATTGTGTTTAAAAAGCCTATAGGTATACTTACTGGTGAGGTTTAAAAGTCTTCAGCTTCATATTTGGCATGACTTTTATAAGAGTAAGGAAGATACCAAGTGATGAGTAACTTGATTTCAAACAATATCATTATAAAATATTTTCGGATCGAGGTAGGTACCTACTACATGTGTGGCTTCATCATTTGAACAATTATATTTATAATACCATACGATAAGAATCAATAACAAATGTCAGCGCTCACATGTACCTATGTCAAAACAACAGGTAATTCTCACAACAATAAGGTTATAGTGTATGTGTAGGTATGTTAACTGCAGAAATCTGTCAAAACGATTTGATTTGATGATGATGATATGATGTTAAAATGATTTTATGATGAAATGGATAAACGTATTTATGTATATCTCTCACTGCCTGAGATACAGGATCATCCTACTTCAGGTAAATGTAATATTAATGTGAATTTCGTATATGCAAAAGGCCTATGTCATTGTTATCATTAAGTTTTTACCAATAAAGTTATTCTAAGTATTTATTTATTTTATTTTAAAATCTAAAGTTGACCGACGGGCGCAAGGCAGTTTACGGCAATCTTGGAGATATTGCTTAAGTGCAGAACGCAACTTATCTCGTCTTTGGGGATATATTTTACTACCGACTTGTAATTCGCAACTGCTTAGTTAACTGCGCAGGAAGCTCGCAGACTTTTACGATGCGACGTCGCATCGTAGTTTTGTGTACAAGCCCTAACTCCATTTGGTGGGTCGGTCATTCTCCGAACGTTTCAACCGCCCGTCGTCCTTCTAATTAACGAGTCACCGAAATTGTTAATTATATCACAAAATTTAATATAGAACCAAATGCTAAACCATAGATAATATAGGCATGTGCTGGGAATAAGCTTTAAAATTGACGTTAGTTGTCTATATAGCCAATTATTAGGTGACGCGTTAATTAGAAGTACGACGGGCGGTTGACCTCTACGACGGCTTTAGAGGCGAGGCAGACCTGGGCGGAGATAGCGGTATGACTTGGAAGATTTCCTAAAAGATTGGCAGGATATTGCAATAGACAGAGTTGTGGAAATCCTGGAAAAAGGCCTTTGCTCAGGTGTGAGACGCAATAATAGGCTAATGTAATAAAATAAATAAACAGTCAAGTGCGAGTCGGACTCGCGCACCGAGGGTTCCGTATTTAAGTCGGTACTTCAAAAGTAAATAAAATATGTTTGTAAATTTTGGCTATAAATCAAAAAGTACAATCACGGAAAATTATAATTGTTTTTTTTTTCATGTACACATTAAGTCATTTCATATGACACCCCATTTGCTATAATCAAATCTCTTTAATTTTTCAACCCCCCATTCTGGATCCCTTTTCAAAAACAGATGCAAGCAAGCAAGTTATACAACTATGCCAAATTTCAAGTTGATAGCATCTATAGTCGCTGAGAAAAACTGCTGTGACATACAGACGGACGGACGGTCAGACAGACAACGATATCTCACCATAAGGGTTCCTTTTTTACCATTGTGGCATGGAACCCTAAAAATTGTAATAGGTATACTTGTTTGAGCGGGGAATATCTATTATTATGTGTAAAAAGTTTCACCTTTGTGACTTTGCTGGTTTCTAACTAGTGACTTTGATAGTTCACTAGACCGTGATATACAGATAGACCGAAAAACCGACAGGCGGCAATGGCGAAACTATAAAGATTTTTTTCACTACAGAACTCTTAAAAGGAGATCAAAATATACCGGTTAAATAAGTAAAAGTAAGTAGCAAATAATAAATATCAGGGAAAATCTCACACAAATTGACCTAGTCCTGAACTAAGCTCTAGGCTTGTACTATAGGTACCAAGCAACGATAGGTATACATACTTAAATATATAGAAAACATCCATGACTCAGGAACAAATACTCGCGCTCATCACATAAATATTTGCCCATACCCGGATTTGAACCCGGGACCGCTAGCTTTGTAGGCAGGGTCACTACCAACCTAACCGCGTCGTCAACGAAACTCCTGGACTCAAATTTAAATTATAACAACCAACATCTGTCGGATTCAGAATATATCGGCACGCGCACCTGCCTTTCTTTGCATTGTTTTATCCCAAACGCCATTTTGAAAAGATAGTAAAGTAACATTTACATTTTTCCGTACTTTAGTTTCTGCAATGGGAATAATAAAATAAAATGAGTCTCAATGGGATATAAGCCTCTAAGTTAAGAAAGCAAGAGAAAAATTAAACAAACAAATAATAAAACTAGCTCTTCGTAATCTCATGTTTAAGTGCGACTAGATATATTTTAATGTTAAGAATCTTGCATCGGTGTATTTGCCTTAGTGTGAGTGGACCTGTACGATATGGCAATCATAGGCGGTTTTAAAAAAATATTCGTAGACAAGAATTAAAAAACGGTAACTTTTCTATTACGTCACGAAAATTAACTGCACTACTATAATACAAATGATGGTATCTCAGACAAAACTCATGTAGCAAGTGCAACCGTAATGATAACGAGTGAGGATTGAATCTACTTCGGATATTGATTTTGAGATACCTACTTACCGCCTATTCCTAATCTCGGTTAAGTGCGTCTTAGGCGGGTCTACTTCCGCAGGCTTATTGCCTAACGCACTCGCGATCGCGATCGACTTGAAAGTGGAACTATTGTTTTCATTTTGTAGGCAGACTTGCCTTCAACTGTCAAAAATGAAAGCGATCGCGATCGTGAGTGCGTTAGGCAATAAGCCCTCCGGTTTCGATGTGACGTACGATTTTTGGGACACCCTGACTCCCACCCTGACTCCATGCTGATGATTTACAAACTTTATTTATACTCTGTTCCTGTGTTTTACTGAATAATCACTGTCTCCTCTAAGTCAATATAATGCGGTATTAAACACTGTGCGACCCCACATCAGATTGGGCATTAGCGGGTGTACAGATTGACTGAGACGTGAACAGAACCTAGTGTAGTTTTTTTTTACATTTCTCAAGGTGTTTTTTTTTGTGTATAAATAATTTGTGTTGTGTAGGTTGGGTCGATATACGCGTTTGTGTAAAGGCCGGAATATGAATAAATAAAAAAATAATTTAACATTGAAATTCATATCTAAATATACAGGGTTAAATTTAATACAATAAAAAATTTTTGAAGATTAAATCAGTAAATCCTACTGACCAACTTTCACTATGGGGTCAAACCCGAAATCACGAAAAAAAAAATCGACTTTTCTACATTTTGGCTAGTCAGCTGACGATGTTTTGCATGGGAGGGTAGATTTTTTTCGCAATTTCGGGGTTGGTCCCATAGTGAAAGTTGGTGAGTATGACTTACTGATTTAATCTCCAGAATTTTGTTACTGAATTTAATTTAACCCTGTATAAAACAAAGTCGGGTTAGTTAAACCATTTATAAGTCAAGAACGGATTGACCGATTTTTATGAAATTTGGCACACAGATAGTTTATTACCAGAATTAACTTGAAAAATTATTTTTATCCCGGAAAATTTGATAGTTCCCGAGGTATAAGCGAAAAATTACTCCTACGCGGACGGAGTCGCGGGGAAAAGCTAGTTATCAATAAAATATATGGATACGAATATGCAAACTACAAAGCGATATTTTCAACCACACTTCCACATGCATGCCCCCTTTTACACCATTGCACACTACACACTGGTGCAATCAATTTCCCAGCAAACCGCATTGCAACGTTACCATTGTCCTCAACTGTATAATACTTGAAGCTCAGTAACTTCTATTTTCCAATAAAATAGCGGTAAGTGGATCCAATAAATAGGAACCAGGGTTCCGTAGCTTTGTAGCGGCTTTTAATAGATTTGTATCGGTTGCGCACTCGGCGGTGAGACGCGCCGCTCCACTCACAGCTTTCAAAGTAGGTTTGGTCTGTAAAATACGAGAAAATATCATAAATCGGTTTACTTCCGTCTTTCTGTAATAATATTATATTACGAAAGCGGCCAAGTGCGAGTCGAAGGTATATAGTATTGTTGCGCTGGTGGATTTCGGTGCTTTGGAAGCGTTTTCAGCAGGCTGAAATATCGTTTCAGTCGGTTTCAGAGTTAGCTCTATCACATACAAGATTATGAAAATTTCGACCAAGTTGCCGTTGTTTTCAGACGCCTGAAACATGTTTTCAGTCCGTTTCAGGCCACCCTCCACCAGATTAAGCCATAACCTGAAAACCCGTTTTCAGGCGTTTTCAGGACCCCTTATGGGCCTTTGAAGTACATTTCAGTATATAGTAAATTTTCCAGAACTAATGAAAGAGATAGATAGCATGATTAGAAAGAAATTGCAATACTGAGAACCTTTCAGAAGCATGTGAAAGAGATGAGACGATTAGGAAGGACACAGTAATACATGGAACCTTCTAGAATCGTCGCGATCAGACGAAACTGCTAGACTTAGAACATTCCAGCAACGACTACTGGAATATTCCCGATGGCAGGTCGAAGGACGTCGATCTTTCTAGAGAGGCCTTCTGGAATCGTCTTGGACTGGGGTATATAAGGCGACCAGCCGAAGCGGTTTAAGCGTGAAGAGGTAACAGACAGACAGACTTACTTTCGCATAATATTATATAATAATATTAGTAGGGATTTTGGTTTTAATAGGATTACTGTTAGAAAGAAGTTTTGCAATCATTGACAGACTGGCTGGTAAGATAGGTGACGGATTTTTAATGTACATTATGAGAATATTATATTTAAAAATCTTGTGTCTTGACAAATCAGTTTTTACACTTATGTAAAAGAAAATAATATAACTTTATTTTATATGCCTGTTTATATGTTTCTGTTGACACCTGCAAGCTCTGCTATAATTGTTATATAACCTAGAGAGGTCATTATATATATTCTTATCAATTACTTTAGTAAGTTTGAAAGTAGAATTTGAACAAAAAAAAAACTCACTTTCACATTTATAATATTTGTAAGAATAAGGATGGTAAGGATTATATCTGAATAGGTTTTCCCCGTGACTCCGTCCGCGTAGCAGTCGTTTATCGCGTTTCCCGCGGGAACTATCACATTTCCTGGGATGAAAAGTAACCTATGTGATAGTCGAGGGTATAAGCTATCTTCATTCCAAATTTCATTCAAATCCATCCAGCCGTTGCAGCGTGAAGGAGTAACAAACTAACACACGAACTTTCGCATTTATAATATTAGCAGAATTAACTAATACTTAAAGTGATTAAATTTACGAACGAAACTTCTACGGTACAAAAAGGAGCAAACCCAACAGATAGGCACTTTAATTTAACTCATTCCTGTTATCACTTAAGCCGTTTGCGACGAGGTTTATATGTATACAACAATTTGAGACTATCCCGAAAGCTCCCGTAATCCAGGGAAACTTTATAAAGCTCGCGTATATTCTGATATAATAACACGACGTTATAACTCAGGTACACTGTGTTATATGAAAGCGAAAATGTGTTGTTTGTTATGGAAATGAGTCGGGTCGAAATAAATACAAAGACCGGCCAAGTGCGAGTCGGCCTCGCGCACTGATGGTTCCGTACTTATTTTGCCAGTTTTTAGTACCTATTTTTTGTTTTTCTATAGGGTTTTTTTTATAACTATACCAAATTTGACCCTTGTATGCAATATCGTTTTTACGATAGGTAGAACAAATAAATGAAAAAAAAGTTGAATAAAACTTTGACTTTTTTCCGCCAAAAAAATCCGCCGTTTCATCACATATTCTGCAAAAAAAAATCAACGAGCTACTTTTACGGTTCAAAAGACACAGCTCTTTAAAGTTAGGACGGACAGACGGACGAACGGATAGCGTAGGCTTAGAAATAGGGTCCCATTAGTAAAAATTATATCTTAGCGAATTCTTGGTAAATGCAATGCTTGGCGTCTTGAAACGCGTTATCATTTTTAACCGACTTCATAAAAAGGTGGAGGTTATTCTATTCCATTGTATATTTTTTTAATGAATGTTTACGTACCTATATTATCTTTTGATGATGAAGACCAGAGATGACTACCGGAACTCCTTAGTCGTAAAGGTTTTACAGGCAGCGATGAGATTTCTTTATTGACAATATGAAGCTACTTTTACTCATCACAATGTGTGATGAAGTGGAACTGATAGTGAAGTACTGGAAGAACTCCTCAATGATTAACGTCCCTGCATCTTGGACAGCAAGTTAAGGGTGATGAGAAATTGGTATTCCTAATGTAAGTACCTCTATACGAGTATGTGCTGTAGTGCATAACATAATAGTATTAGTTCCATCACAAAAAGTGAAAAAAAAATACAAAAAATAAAACAGTCTTCGAAAACCCATTAAAAGTGGTTTAAATAATGACCAGTCTCGTATTGCCTATTTGGCACCTAATACATGAAATATATTAAACATTAAAACATATATCGAAGTCGGTGGCAAGAATCATGTGACATTGCTATAATGTATACCTACTTGACACCGGCTTGGATATATTTTCTGCAAATCAATAAGAAAACACTTTATTCAGTATGATAATAATTAGCAGTGCCTAATTAATTTATTTGCAAAATCATCAAATATATAAATAAACAAAGCCCAAAATGACAGGCCTCACGCACACAATACAACAACAAATAGGGGCAAAGATAATCAATATAAGCCAGTAATGAGAAAACTTGTCGGGCAAATAGGCGAAGTTCGGGATGCCAACGCGTCAGGGACGCACCTGGTTGTTTTATCAGAGCATTATGTACGTGTGTTCAGCCCTGGCGGAATACTTAAGGGGACAAAGAAACAAATAAATCAGGGGACAATCTCAAAAAAATTACCTAGTCCTAAATCAAGTTCTAAGCTTGTACTGGTAAGTACAGTCAACATCAAAAGTAGATACACACTTTTGTACTTGTCGTTATACAGCCACGTTAGCGTATATTAGTATAATAAAGTACAAAAGTGAGTATCGACTTTTGACGTTAACTGTACTAAAAAAGTAACAATAAATGAGTATAAATAAGTAACACCATAATCGCTTCAGGGGGTTATGCGATGTTCATCTGTTTCCCATTTCATCACGGTCGCGTTACATCAAATTCGCGATTCATCGTATTCTCATGTCACCATTTTCGCATTTCTTCTAACGTTACTAGATAACTTCTTTAACGTTACTAGATAACATAATAAATAACATTACTTAACGGTAATTACATAAAAATACTTTGGTAACGGTATAAATTTTATTGTTATTTGGTACAGTTTATTATAATGTTAACCCGCCCGAGGCTTGTTAATTACTATATGATAAGATAATAAATAACGTTACTTAACGGTAATTTCATAGAAATTCCGTTAACTACCGTTAATTAAAGTTGAATACTGTTAAAAATAATGTTAAATCAAGCTGCTGACGGATGCGGATAACGTTAGTAAAATAACATTAATATTAACAATACTTTGCTTTTAATGTTACCTCAATATACCGGTAAAAATAACGCTAAAATATATTAACAAAATTTTAACGATATATTTTGCTAACGTTAACTGTCGATCAGCAGGTAACGTTAGCAACTTTTTAACGTTAAATCAAGCCCTGGAACTAAAAACCTTACTCCTCAGGTACTAAAATGTTTTTTAATGTCATAATTATTGACACATTAATATTCATGACCCAAGTCTTTGTTACTTTTTAACACAAAAACACCAAACACTTTATACACGGAAGTAAATAGTAATATAAATCATTATTACTCGTATACCATTCTCTTGTCATTAGTACGATAAAGTATACAAATAGTGAGCTACTGTACAGTCCACGTCATGATCATTGATAACTTGATGATTTAAATAATTGTGGTTCCAATTGTACACTTTTGTTTTCAAGCTGTATTTTGTTTAAGTAGTAGTGAAACACTTAGGTTATTATGTAAGAGGGACAACCTCACACAACTTGACTTAGTCCCAAACTAAGCTATAGGCTTATATGTACTGCGATAAACATAGATAGAGAAATAAATAGTTTAATTAAAAACAAGCAAAACTCAGGAACAAGTACATACCCGCGCTCATTTTAAAAATATTTGCCCATACCGGGAATCAAAGCCAGGGCCGGTTGCTTTGCAAGCAGAGTCATTCCCAACTAGGCTAACCGGGTCGTATTTAAATACTTTGTACTGTATTTTGTTTGTTATTCGCCTATTGCAGTATTAGCCTCAAAAATATCAGATGGAACGCGCTTGCGCTGTTATAAACAGAGATATAATTAATAGATCCGTCCGTGCAAGTATAAACAGAAGCACGTGTCACGCGCTGTCTCGCTCGCTCTTCAGCCGGCGACCTGCGACGGGCATATTCTGGAACATTCTAATTCCATTTTATGAATCTTACATAAGTGGTTAGAAAAGTTTATCAGTTATACTTGTTCTCTTACCCAGGATCGAAACCAATACCGCTAGCTTCGTAGGCATGTTCACCACTTACCAACTAGGCTAACTGCGTTGTCGCACTCCAATATATTTGTGCACACACACAAAAACAAAAAAAAATCATTAAGGTGTTTGTAAATTTGTACATTTAGCCAAAATGTCACTTCTGGTCAAATGAAAATGTACCTAACTAAAGTCGACACTACAAATTGACACTCGCATTTTACGTTAAACCTCATCTCATTGTTTTATAACGTGCAAAAAGAAATTCAAACTTAAGGTGATATATACTTATTTAGTGGACTGTTAGGTGTATAATGCTACCTATAGGTAGTCTTATCTAACTATTATGTTTAAATACATATGTATGTGTATTTTCAGTAGAAAAACAACGAGTTCATATATATTTCGGTATATTAGTAGGCATCTTACGATATATTTTCGTATATTTTCAGTACTGGTTGACAGAGTCCACACACGCAGCTATAATATAATATATTATAGCTGCAATATTAATATAAATTATAGCTGCGTATGTGGACTCTTGTCAACTAGTACGGAAAATATATCGTAATATACTGTGCTATAATACTTATATATGTGTGACGCCCCATAAAGGGATAAGCAAAGTATAAAGGCTTCGTCAAACAGCCGGCTTGGCGCGGCGCGACAGTAGCGTGGCATGTTCTGAGCGTGAAAATTAACAAAGAGTTGTATTCAGGCCGTCACGCATAATCAAGTTGCGCCGCGCCACGCTGCTACTGTCGCGCCGCGCCAAGCTGGCTGTTTGGCGAAGCCTTAAGTACAATACAATAAGAAGTGCAACGCGATACCAGCGCCACATCGCAAGAAGCGCTCCTCATGATACGGCCGCGGCTCGTTGCGCAACCACACTTATTGCTTCGCGTCGGCGCAACTCCGCAGTTCACTCCCGCGCACGGCACGCGACGCGTTCCAATTTTGAAAATCGAATTGATTTAATTCTTTGTTTTAAACGGTTTTTATTAGTGGACAATGACTGCGCCATATGACACGTAAGTTATTTGATTCTATTTTACTAGTACCATACGAGTAACATACGAGTTATTATGCAAGATTCCATTATGTGTTTACATAGTTGAGCGAATGTTTTTGTGTTGTGTTGTGAATGTAAAAATGAATGTTTAATACTTTGCCTCATGATTTTATTAATTCTGGTGCGTTCTTTATCTCCGTTGACATTCTGTTCACCTACAAAATGATTTCCTTTACCTTGCATAATACAAAACGGCGTCTTTCGTGTTTTGTACACATTACGATGATGTCATTCCGGAGAGTAACAAAAAATAATCAACATGTGTGATGAACCACGAATAGTCTCAGTACATTTAATTATCATACACAAGGCTGACAAGTGTTATAGTTGACGTTTCTAGAAAAAGTCTCGGCGTATTAATTATATAGATATTAGAGTGTACCCGCATTCTGTAAATCCGTCAGTGTCAATATAATTTATCGCTATTCCTTCAGTAATGGTCCAGTTCTCCGGGATAAACGTAGCATATATAACTCTCCAACGTTATATTTCTGGGTAAAAATCTCGATATTTGTGATGATTAGTTTTGTCGTTAACTAAAGACAAACAAACAAATGCACTTCCACTTTTACGTTTATTTTGGATAATCTTAACATTAGCATAAAGTCTGAAACTCTATTACAACTAGTCATGATATTTTCCAGATGTAACAGTATATTATTATAATTAAATAATTTATTTCAGACAACATGGGTCCATATATTTGTTAGTAATTTTGCATACGTAACTATGTTAGTTCTTAACTACTTAGGATTATTGTACTTATTATACGGGGCAGTGGAGACAGCCCAGCGGCAAACAAAAGGGTTGTCTGTTCTTTCCCCGATAGCAGGTAAGAAGCTGTTGGCGCTGCCCCATACGCGAAACCTCAGGGACGCGGCCCGCTTCCAAATGATGGCGAGGAAAACGTCCAAGCGGGCTTAAGTATAGGCATATCATACAAATTAAATCAACATGCAAAATTAAGGAAAAATATCAAATAGTCGCAATATGTAATGAATAACGTTAAAAGTACAAGGTCGCGACTGGTGCACGATAGTGCACGTTGCATGCGAACGCGGAAAAATCTGTTGTTAATATTTTGTGATTGTATTTTTGTTCTTAATTATTGTTTAAGCGTATTTTAAATACAATCTCAACTAAGTCGCGGTAGGAAATGTTGAAAAGAGCATTAATTTTTCCATTTAAGAAGAAAAGGCACATGTGCATACGAATTGGTATTGCACATGCGACCTTTATTAACCTACACAGGGTTTAATATGCTTCTGTGAATAATTCGCAGATGTGCCCTTTTTTCTTACGAGGGCAGTATAACAGACCCCAGACAGTTGAAGACCGTTGTTTGGAACATAGTCTGTATGTGTGCGAAAATTGCGCAATTATGCTTAAAAATGATTAAATTAGCTTTGTTATGTTATTTTAATATTTAGTGTTTTTAGTTCATGTTAAATTTATGTCAAAATCTCATTAAAACATGTTGATTACTAAGGTAAGATTTTTTTTATTCAGTCAGAGAAGGACTAGTTTTAGTTAAAGATTAAAATAATTTTTTTATTCATACAACGATATCCCCATAAAATAAGAAAAAAAAAGTTATAAATGCAAAATGATTACTCATTGCGTCACAATAATAGATAAAACTGTGAGCAATTTTGACCCCACCTTGTATGGCACGTCTATATTTTTCATCTGGTATGCGGAGGGTTAAAGCATACATTAAAGTTAAAATCACCCATAAATGTAAAAATATCTATTACAATTATTTCAGTACAATTTGTAAGCGGCTTACATTAACTAAATAATCGAAAAGGTTGCAAAACCAGAATAATGTCAGTGTGACTCATAGGTATGTTATGAGCGAATTTATCTGCATTTCATCATTCGAATTAATGAAATACACTCAATTATAAAATTATCACATAATTTAATTAAACCGCAATAATATGTTCCTGCTGTTTCGTTATTTGTCATAACATCGGATGTTGTTTTATTTTTTGTACTAGCTTTTGCCCGCGACTCCGTCCGCGTAGTAGTCGTTTATCGGTTTGCCTTCGGGAACTACCAAATTTTCCGGAATGAAAAGTAGCTTATATGTTAATCCAGGGTATAGGCTATTTCCATTCTAAATTTCATCCAAATCCGTCCAGCTGTTGCAGCGTGAAAGAGTAACGAACTAATACACACACACGAACTTTTGCATTTATAATACCTACTAGTAGGGTGAATAATTAATTAATATATTTATTATTTTTAATTACATGCAGACATATACAGGGTTAAATTGAATTCAGTGACAACATTATGGGGGTTACATCATTAAGTCATACTGACCAACATTCACTATGGGACCGACCCCCAAAATCACGAAAAAAAAATCGACCCTCCCATACATTTTTGCTAGTCAGCTGACGATTATATGGGAGGGTCGATTTTTTTTTCCATTTCAATTTCATACATTGACACAAACGTCAATTTCACTGGCGGAGCGCGCCGTCGTATTATTGCTCCTTAAACATTCAAACAATCCCCTTGCATTGGGATATTTTTCAGTTGCATCATCCTGACTTCATGACGTACCCTTTCAATGAATAGATGTGGGCTTCATGAATTCGACCTCCGCCAATTACTCGAGTTATTAAGAAACTCAAGATTAATAAGAGTAAGAACGAACCAGATTCATTTTATTTATACTTGAGTGAAACTGTTTAATAAGAACAGTTAATTATCCGTGGTGTGCAATGACACGTACTGTAAACCAACCTAACCTAACAGAGTTAAAAAACTCACGACAAAATCGGGACCTTCAGAGCTCATAACTCGTAAAAATGGCTTATTGGATTTTCATCAAACCAGCCTAAAAACACACTCGATTAAGTCACCTTTTTAACAAACAAAACTAAATTAAAATCGGTCCATCCGTTTAGGAGCTACGATGCTACAGACAGGTACACAGATACACACGTTTAACTTATAAAACCCCTGATTTTACGTCGCGAGTTAAAAATATCATTCTACGGGGACGGGAGCTTGTCCTACATTAAAAAAAAACTACAGCCAATATTAAATCGCTAAGTAGTTGGAAATTGCAAATTTTTATTAAAATTGTGCAGAACACATCGATAAAACGACCTTCACGCATCATTATACGCTTGCTCACTTCGACACAAACGTTGCAACTGACCAATAACAGCGCTTTACAGTATAGTACAATGAAGTCCAAAACAAAACAAATAGTACATCACGATTTCAACTTTGAGCCAATAGCATTAAACTCAAAATGCCAGTCCGTTTCAACACGCCAATAAAAACAAAACGAGGTGAATGAACTCATGACGGCATTCGTTTTTCAGTTCAAATAAAGAATATGCATGTCTGCTTGATATAGTTTATTGTGATTGAGATTGTATAAGTTATTTTGCAATAATACTGTCGTTGCAAATAAAGAATGTCTCTGTTTTTCCACTTTTTGTTTTAATATATAACCTATAGAAGGTTTAATTTACGTCAGCGATAAAATGGAACATATTTGTAACTCGGAAAGATACCATCGAATGTATTTTTTCTTTATCTTTTGTGCAATAACTCCGCCATTAGTGGACCATGAGTATTAACTACCATGATCAGATCTTGGCGCAATTTGGATAAAAAAAAAATATTTAAATTGCATCAACATCGGGCCATGTGATCCATGAAAAATCAACGGAACCTTACCCCTTAACTAACTAGGTACTTACCTAACTGTCCATAAGCACGTAACGAACTGATTATAGCAAAGCATTACGTTAGACGGAGGTTACACGCTCAGTATTTCATCAGTTCAGTCCATCAGTTTGGTCAGAATGACAGAATTATCGTCTAACCCCCGGAATGACGGACTGACGGTCCGGACTGATGAAAATTCAATATTTTAAATATAAATAAATATAATAATATAATATAATATAAATATCAGGGGACAATCTCACACAAATTGACATAGTCCCAAACTAAGCTCTAGGCTTAAATAATTCCATTCAATCCAGTGAATGATGGGAAACTGATCGTGTAACCCACTCGTATCATTCTCGCGTCAGCCACCTAGACGGTGACTGGCGTACGTACGTTTTACCAGTCAGATGTCAGTATTGGATCGTTCGTGTAACCTTTTGAATCATACATCATTCTGACATCAGTCAAAGTTTGACCAGACTGACGGACTGAACTGATGAAGTACTGAGCGTGTAACCTCCGCCTAACGGATGTTTTAAAATCTTTTGTTTTTGTACGCACGTCTATTGTCACTCGTGCGCTTGTTATTGATAAATATGCCATTGGAATGTTTTGATACGGGGCGATGATTCGATGAAATATGCTGACCTGAAATAACATAACAAACGGATTCATCGGTAAGTAATAATACATAACGGTCCGTTTGTTTGAACTAATAATATACCTTAGGACTATTATAATATTAATTAATTTTTGAATATATATTATTTTCTTACGATAATGCAAGATTCAAATTAAATCTCAAAATATAATAAAAAAGGATAGAATTAAATAGAATCAAATTTAATTGATGATATAGTTATTTAATAGAAAAACTTAATTTTTGGCAACGAGGCAGACATAAGCTATCTGCAGGATACATAAATTTTATATACATATAGGTACCAACTTAATAATGTAAAACATAAGTTATTCTAGTTTGTCTACGAACTATAAACTATCTTAGCACCGAATTTTTACTTTTAAACTGCGAAGAAATAATTTTGCATTAATATAATATAAGTAAAATAGTAGAATTATATCATATCATGTCATACTAATATTATAATTGCGAAAGTTGTGTGTGTGTGTGTGACTGTGTTTGATATTTCACGCTGAAACTGAAATTTGGAATACAGATAGCTTATACCCTGGATTGACACTTAGGCTACCCTTTTATCCCGAAAATATTACTGTTCCCGTGGGATGGTGAATGACTAGTTCTACGCGGATGAAGTCGCGGGCAGAAGCTAGTATATTCATCACTGTTCTATGTAGGTACTTTCATGAAAACACTCTTACGTATATGTAACGTATAATATGATAATTCATGATGATATAAGCACGAGCTAAGTAAATAGATATCAAAACGCTGTTTGTGATGTAACCGAAGCAGGTTTGTAGACAAATTCTACATCGCACCAGGCTAAGCTTTTGATGCACAAGCAGGACAAGGACGCACTTACTTTATGAACCAACGAACGTGGGGAACTCGTACTCTTTAATGAATCATCGATAAAACAACTTCATCACAATCACAATGCGTTGTTTTAAATTACGAATACAGATTCCAGAGCAATGATTCGCTGGATTGTTATTTTTTATTGAAAACATCATCAAATAAATACCTAAAGACATTCAAAAACGTTTACACGTTTGAAACATTTACAAGGATCGAAAAAAAGTGCCTGAATCGACACACATTTCACTGCGTCGAATTTTAACTTCACCGACATTTTCCACTTTTCGATATTTTCAAAATGACCGCTTTTGAGGGTATCCTTACAAGGGTATTCTGGAAACATCGACCTTTTAAACGAACAACGCATTTTATTACTTTGATACTCGTATATTCAGTAGCGTGATACACATCTTCCAATGCACGGTGGGCTGCGCGGCGGCGTTTTCATAGTTGATTATTTTGTCAATTACTTGATTATTTTTATTAGAAATATTTTTAAAGCACGGGTTATTTAAGGTAAATAAAAACACAGTTTGAGGAATGCTATATGTAAATATATATAAAATGTTTATAAAATTATTAAAACTAAACAAAGTTAAGTAAAATCTCACCTTATTCATAATCGCACAATAACTATTCTATACCTTTCTCACCTACTTGTTACCTATGTTGACGAAATAAAGGAATTTGAATTTGAATTTTGAATTTGAATATATATCTTTCATTGTGACATTTGAATCTGACAGAAAGTGACAAAGCATACTTTTACTAAAATAGGTTTGTTGTGCGTTTATGAATTAAGGGTGTTAAGTTATATGCTAATAATAATAATAATATATATTACTATTCCAGAATCAAGTTTCATAGATTGTTAGTTACAATTATTCTTAATCTATAAGTAGGTACAATTAATAAATCTCAAATCAATTAATTAATAAAGATTAAATATTTAAAAAGTCCTTGTGGGTATTAATTAAATAATATTTTATGTCATGCCATTAGGAAGTACAATCTAATAAACTTATAACTATAACTGACAGTAAATATTTCTTTTTCTGGGCAATTGCTTTTTTGAAGTGATCAATGAATCTGAGTTAAAAAAAGTCTGTTCAAAAGGATTGAGTTTGACACACATTTGACTTCTTAGTTAAGAAAAAATATCATTATATTTGATTCAGCATATAGTTAGAAGTTCAAGTAAATTATAATTTTGAAGAATTTTATACATAAAACTGGTCTTGGCGTCGATGCATCGTTATATCTATATTTTTAGTAAAAATGTTAAAACAAGTCGATAAAACAAAATGATTCTTGAAGCTCCATTATAATAAATGGTTACTTTTATCATAAACTTCTAAAGACAGCCGCTAATGAGCGGTCACTTTAATGAGTCACTGATAACGGTACGCGTGCAAACGTAGCTTGTGTTCACTTTCGAGTTTCCTTAAGGAATAACAACAATTAGTTATACGGAATCTATTTATAGTTAATAACATTTAGTTATCGGCCAATGACAAGACAGCATTCGATATTTAAAAATAAAACCTGTTTTTTTTTTAATGTGTACTAGGCTGACCACCGTGCAATGGTTCAACGACATTCAATGTTTATAAATACTCATTCTGTATCATTAATATTGCCATTTATATATTAAAAAAATAAACATCTACCGATACAGTACTGTCGACTGTCGTTACCTAAATTTCCGAAGTACAGTCAAGGTGATAAATATGTGTACATGTTTAGTACCTTGTCACTTTAATCGCTGTGACATTCATATATGGCAGTTTAAACATGACATTAAATTGACAAGGTAGGTACTAAAATATACATATTTATGACCTTGACTGTACATAAAATCATTGGGTACCTACTTCAAGAAACCACCATTTTAAAAAGGCATTTCCAAAACGAAAACTTAGTTAGGTACAGTCAGCCAAATGTGTGGTCAGCCACCCTGAAGTTACATTCTGTTGGCCAGTCTAATATTTAACCTAACCGAGTTAAAACTTCCGATAAAACGGGCACACTTACTTTCAGGAGGGCCAGCACAAGTGGTCCGCCTTGTTCGTCGCTCGGATCTCCCTTTCTAACTTGTCTGCAACGATAGAGACGCACTGAGTGACAAGCGAGAAAATACACGATGTGCTAAGCGCTAAGAGCTTGTAATATAACGGAGTGTTATCGGACTCCCGGACACCTATGTTATATCAACAGTGTTTATTTTGTTCGTATAATCGACGCGGTTAGCCTAGTTGGTAGTGAACCTGCCTACTAAGCTAGCGGTCCCGGGTTCGAATCCCGTTATGGACAAATATTTGTGTGATAAACGCGAGTATTTGTTCCTGAGTCATGGATGTTTTCTATGTATTTAAGTATGTATTTTTCTATATAAGTATGTTTATCGTTGTCTAGTACCCATAGTACAAGCCTAGAGCTTAGTTTGGGACTAGGTCAATTTGTGTGAGATTGTCCGCTGATATTTATATTTATTTTTTTATATAATCACTCATACTAGGTAGTTCAAATTGATTAATGTATCGTATTCTTTTCCATTTCCTTAACAAATGTAAGTATATCGTCACGTTTTTTTTTAATTTGATATTCACTGTGGGTGCAATGCGATGCACCGTCAAAGTTTCGCCCTGGAGTTGTGTGGCGTGCCCCAGTAGTCGTTTCGCACTTGACCGATTTTACGAGTATATTTGGATGACGCAATGCATAAACCCTGTGAACCTAACCGCGATCGTAATAACAATTGTCGTTGATTACCAATACCAAGAAAATCGGCTATCGACCGTGACTTATCAAGTTATCGCCAACTTAGGGCGTGCCATACTTGTTTTATCTAAATGGGTCTTCATTTTAACACGTTAACCGCCTTTAACTCCTTTTTGAGCCAGTTTTGTATGGCAATCAGTGTGCCTGGCACAAACTGGCTGTTAAGGCTCAGACTGTCGTTATCTACACTAATAAGAAGTGGTCCAGAAAAAAGGAAGTAAGAACCTTTTTTGAATTTTGATCAATTCACATATGGCTTGGGGTTTTTATTGGAAAACCAACTCATTGGCGTTAAATACTACCTACAGGTAGTGAAGAACTTAATGATCTTTGTTTTTCCTTAAAATGTCGTCTAACTGCCGCACACAGAGACGTCAATAAATTTTCAAGTTTCAATAAAGTTGCTGCTGTCACTTTCTTTGCTATAGCAAAAAAAAAAATTTAACAAAAAAATAAAACCGTCTTCAAAAACCTACTAAAAAGCGTTAAATAAAAACCAGCCTCCTAGGAGTCCTAGGAACAGCCTATTTAGTGCCTAATAGGTACATAGAATATATCCAAGCCGGTGTCAAGTAGGTATACACAGTAGCAATGACACCATGATTCTTGCCACCGACTTCGATATATTCTATGTACAGTCACCACACGGGATTGTTGAGCCACCATAGAACCCTGTCATAATGACAACGTCAAGTCACTCAAAAGAAATTACGTCAAAATTTTCCGTCGACTTTCTGTGAGAGGGTTCTATAGTGGCTCAACAATCCCGTGTGGTGACTGTACCTATTAGGCACTAAATAGGCTGTTCCTAGGACTCCTAGGAGGCTGGTTTTTATTTAACGCTTTTTAGTAGGTTTTTGAAGACGGTTTTATTTTTTTGTTAAAAATTTTTTTTTTTTCGCTTTTTAGTGATGCATCTAATATTATTATGTGACAAACTAAAGCACATAAACATCACATTAGCACATAGCCTAATACCAATCTTTCATCACCCTTAACAAAATGTCGCTGCCCAAGATGCAGGGCCGTTAATCATTGAGGAGTTCTCCCGGTACTTCACCATCAGTTGCACTTCACCATATTATGTGTTATAATGAGTATAAAACTAGCTTCACATTCTTAATAAAGAAATCTCATTGCTGGCTTCAATCACTTACAACTAAGCAGTTCCGGTGGTCACCTCTGGTCATCATCATCAGTTTCTCTTCGCCAAGCAGTGCTTTTGTAATGCAATTTCTTAAGGTCTTACAGGTAATACCAAAATTGCTGTATAACTTTTGAGGAGTTCCCTCGATTTCTCATGGATCCCATCATCAGATTCTGATTTGGTGACAATGGGACCACCTCGGAAGTATACCTTATTCACTAATTGATGTATTCATTATTTTTAGTAGGTACACTGTTAATTAGTTTAATAATGTGCCTCTGTTTTTCAGGAAATTAGTACCTAATTGATATTATTTTACGTGACATTTTTCGATGTCAATATTTGTATAAACTTCATCTTCTTTTTTTTTCTTGACATTGTGCAGAAACAAGATGATGTAACTACCCGTTTAACGTGTAAAGTGGCTTTACCAAATAAATGACTTATGACTTATGACTTACCCTTTCAAACAAAAAAATAATTTTCAAAATTGGTCCACAATTGACGGAGTAATCGCGTAACAAACATACAAAAAAAAAAAAAAACAACATACAGACGAATTGAGAACCTCCTCCTTTTTTGAAGTCGGTTAATAAAATAAGACGCAGCTACTTTAATGAAACTTAAAAACTAATTGACGTCTCTGAGTGCGGCAGTTATTATATTGCTATTACTCCAGGAAAGATACGATTTTTAAAACATTAATTTATAATAGCCTGATTTTTTTTTACTCCATTTTTATAAGATATTCTAAGACACTATATTCATGAATCCAACAAACTTTCCACCCGAAAGTAGGTATATAAATATACTGTCAAAAAATGCCTTTTTCTTTTAAATTACAAATCGTAATTGTAAATTTTGTGTCTAAGCATAATAATATTTTTGTCTATCATGAGCAGAAGGTGAAATCTAACAAAATATTTACACGAAAAGCCACTAAATCAGCAAAATACATGGCTCCGGTTATATATACCATTAAAATGATAGAAAAAGTTAGTAATAAGTAGTGCTTTAAAAAATGACATAAAACTATTTATAAGTGTTAAAATACACTGATCAATTTGTATTTTTTTATAAGGAATTATTATTTACCACCATAAAATCCACCTTCCGGTATAATTTTGTGTATGATTTGCTTGCGACGTTTATATTTATTGTAATCAATAAGGAATGAAGTAAACTGTAGCCAATTACGATTTTTAAATACGGAAATATGCTAAATGAAAACAATATTCTAGCTAATCGAATATAAATGAGACATCCTTAGTTATTTTTTGTGCGATTAATCTTGAATATTATAGATCTAATATTAAGTAAGCAATATGAAAAAAAAAAATGTTTATAATTATTTTTAGCAAAATTTTCAGGATTTTTTAAAATTTATAATTTTTTTTTAAATAACTTATTGACTCATAATTAGTTGGATTATGTTTTTACCTAATTACTAGAATTATAATATACCCGATACATAAGAAAAATCAGCTATTATAAATTATTTCCGTTTCACCATACTAGCGACCGTAACTTTCCTGGAGTATATAGCAAAGCATGTGACAGCACAGCGACTTTAATGACACTTAAAAATTAATTGACGTCTCTGAGTGCGGCAGTAGGTGTTAAGTAAATATAATTGTTAAGTCCTAAGCATAGCATCGTTACTGTAAATATTCTGAAGTAAATTATAGTGTAGTGTGCGATTACTTAATAAGTAAGTGATGAAGTAAGGAGCATCAGTGCGAAATTGATACAAAGTCGTAAAGTAAATTTAATGAGAGCTGAGGATTGGTCGATGTAGGTACAGTCACCACACGGGATTGTTGAGCCACCATAGAACCCTGTAATAATGACAACGTCAAGTCACTCAAAAGAAATTACTTTCGGTTGCCGGAGCTTGCTGAAAAATGAGGACTCGTCAGGTCCGGGTCCTGATCAGTATCATGGGTGTAGTATGCTGGAGAGCATCCCAAATTTGTACCAGTCGTATGCCGTGTCCCGGATCCGTACTTGTACCGTCGTGTGCCGTGTTCCGTATCCGTAACCAATCGAATTCAATGATGTTTTGGTCATTTAGTAATACAACTTTAGTAACTTTAGTAATAACATGCATTTATATGCGTCTCAATGAACGGAAGCTTTTACTGCCAACATTGACTCTTTGACAGGTTGTCAATGTCAATCATAAGACGCAATTGAATTTAACGTAAAGACAAAATGGCGGAATTTTGTTCAATTTTGTGTTTGAGACAGTTTTCTTTTTAGAAATAGTGTACCAAATTCTAATAAGTTGACTAGTTTTTTTGTATTTGCTGTTTGCTTTGATATCTCTCAAAGTTGAAAAATAAAAAAACACTGAGATCGCGTAAGTATTTTTATTGTAAATACGATACGACACGATAAGGGCGGTTTCATATAAAATCTTGGAATCAAGAACCTGTAAAAAATATATAAAACGGGTATTGGCAATAATGTATAGCGCAAAACGTTGGTCATTTAACTGGCTTTCGATAAAACCCATATTATTAATGCGTACTTGTGAATTATACTTATTTTTTCTTATAATACTGAACCGCTTCGGTCGCCATTACCAATGACGTAAAGCTCTGGCAGACGAGGGGTACAGATGTCAGGTGGAAAACCAGAACAAATGCACAAGTACGGATACGGAACACGGCACACGACGACACGAATGTGCGATGACCTTGGAACACCAAACCACATGTTCCTGATCAGTACCATGGCAACCCAAATACGTCAAAATTTTCCGTCAACTTTCTGTGAGAGGGTTCTATAGTGGCTCAACAATCCCGTGTGGTGACTGTACAAACTCGTATAAGGGGAAATGCATTTGTTGGGAATGTATTTATATCATTATTAAAAGGTAAAACGCATCATATAAACTTGGACTCTCTACGTGTACCCTTACAGAAGTTGTGGCCGCTAATCAGTGTGATCGTCGTGCGTAATTTTACTCCTACGTAACCGGTCAAAAACGAGATTTCAAAAATCTCGTACATCAAATTAATGCAAAAATAATAATTAACTAACTTGCTTTTAAATCTATATTAATCAAGGTTTCGAATTACGCAAAGAGTTATGAAAAACTTGTTATTTTATTGTATATATTAATAAATCTTCCAGACTTCACAGCCGATCGACTGGGTATTCACAGCATATAAAAACATTACTTCATCACTTACTTATTAAGTAATCGCACACTACACTATAATTTACTTCAGAATATTTACAGTAACGATGCTATGCTTAGGACTTAACAATTATATTTACTTAACACTTACTGCCGCACTCAGAGACGTCAATTAATTTTTAAGTGTCATTAAAGTCGCTGTGCTGTCACTTGCTTTGCTATAGCAATATAATAACTGCCGCACTTAGAGACGTCAATTAGTTTTTAAGTTTCATTAAAGTAGCTGCGTCTTATTTTATTGCTATAGCAAAGAAAGTGACAGCAGCAACTTTATTGAAACTTAAAAATTTATTGACGTCTCTGTGTGCGGCAGTTAGACGACATTTTAAGGAAAAACAAAGATCATTAAGTTCTTCACTACCTGTAGGTAGTATTTAACGCCAATGAGTTGGTTTTCCAATAAAAACCCCAAGCCATAAGAAAAAAAACAACATTGGAATGACACTACAAAAAACTATTATGTTTAAAACGTGTTTCAAATCCACGTTGAGCGTGATGTACTTAATCCGAAATTATGCTCGCGTAGAGTTTATGCCCACGTCTTCGTTAACTAAAAACACTACATACATGATTCAAACATTATTTGATTTACAGTAAGATAAAGATAGTGGGGTAGTAAAATGTTCATTCAGGAAGTCGGTAACAATCGACTAGCGCTTTCAAGAGGAGACCAGTGCCGATAAGAAGCGCCGCCGTCGAAGTAGTAGGATCTATACAAAATAAATAAAATCTATAACAGTTTATGTATATATAGTATTTTCATTATAGCTAAATAACACAACTTTTGACCCATTGAATTTCCGGGTACCAAATCCCTTGAGTTCATTATATTAATTTTCGGTAGTAATTTAATTAAACCCTGCATAGGGGATACATGGTTAACCCTTTACCAGGCCGCGAAGAACAAGCGTATCTTAATAAGTTCTTTATATAGATTAGCAGCCGTATTGAACATCTTGTACAAAATATATTCACAAAAGTCGGATATGTTCCTGTAAACCAGAAAAATAAATGTGGGTTACGGTATTCCCATTGCCTGTATGAGTAATGAACTGGCGTATTCAATTTAATGTAATTATATGATATTCATATTCATATACGTACTATCTACAAGAAGGAATTGTTCATGGCTTAACAGGGCAAGTATTTACAGAGAGGTTTTTAAACTACGTCAATTCGCTAGTTATAGGTTGAACACAATAATAAGTTTATTACTTACCTGACACGACAAGATAATTAACCGGGCAATGGGCAGAATAGTTCCCACATAGTCAAACTAACAAGGCAATGGGATAGAGTCATCCCACACCCTAATTCCGGTCATATTACAAAAATGCATGAATACTTACATATTTAGCAAAGTATAAGATTACATTACCTTACAACACTCATAATCTACAAAATATCAAAAAATTGTCCGACCTATCTGATTTTATTTCACAAGTCGCTGAATTTACTGGTCAAGTGAATTCAAACGGCTGCCAAAGATACATTATTGGATTTAGCTGTGTGTTGAAGATCATGAAATCATATTTTCAGGGATTGGTATAATGTTTTGTAGGAGATTTGGAGTTGAAACCGGACTATGGTATACAATATACTATGTGGGAGACATATATCCCTGGCAATGGGTTAAATCAAATTCAGTAAAAAACATTTTGAGAATAAATCAGAAAGTCCTACTGATCAACTTTCACTATGGGACTAATCGCGAAAAAAAATCGACCCTCCCCCTACATTTTTGCCAGTCAGCTGACGATGTTTTGTATAGGAGGGTATATAATATAGTTGTGTGCATTGGGAGAGGCCTTTGTTCAGCAGTGGACTAGTACGGGCTGATAATGATATCATAGTTGCTTTATCTTTAAATTCCCTTGTTTCAGTATTTCGACGACCTCCCAGATCAAGACGGACTCGCTGTTCACAAAATGCTGCTGCTGCATCCCGCTGAGGCTTGGCTGCTTCATCCTTGGCTACTTGAACTTGGTGAGTATTTTTCTTATTTCTTATCTTTTTTCTCCAATATGAACCTAAATGCTCGTGTTAAGCCTCTTTGTCTAACCTTTTTTTATACTATATGGCATGTAAGAAAAAAACTACTGTCAACCATTCGTCATTGTCAATGAAAAATAAATGTCCTTTTATATATTGCGAATAATACTTTTACTAAATCTACAACAAATAATGCTCCAACATCATCATAAACAGGCGGAGTTAATGCCTAATGGCATTTGCTGCCAGTCGATTTATAGAAGTTTACAGATGGTGCATGAAGAATGTCACAGCCAACAAAAAACTACATTATTAAATATCTTTCACAAATTGTTGAGACATTTGATGACTTTTTTTTATTCAAAAACGTTATTTAGCGGCCTCGGCTAGTTGAAAATAAACAGTGACATGATTCTAACTCTATTGGAAATTTTCGTCTTTAAGGTCGTTCAAGTTTTTAGGGTTTAGGGTTCAAGTTTTTACTTACATGAAAAAATAAAATAAAATATCCACAATATTAGTTACATCAAACAAAGCTGGTAGTCACAACAACAAGGTCTTTTGTGATTCAACTAACATCTTAGTTGCTGTATCTAACGTCTTGTCAACCTCAAATGGAATCAAGATGCTTATTTACAAAAATCACAATCCATTCATTTTTTTTAGTGTGGAGTAGTACAGTAAGTACGGAGAGCGGTACCCAACCGACTGTGACGAGCCAACTCACTACATATTTATATACATATTAATTTAATTAACAACATTTTTAACAGCAGTCGGTTAACTCCGTGTTCCGAGTGCGCGCGCCTCGGCTTACGGTTGACTTTGAGAAAATGACACCACGGCGAGCCACCACAATATTTGTTAACCTATTTCTTATTGTAATAACCTGTAATATTATATGTACATACAGCAATAAACAAGTTTATCTTGTCATCGGAACTACTGTACCAAACAACCACAAACTCTTGCAAATTCTACCCTTCGCTCTAACCATGATTCGCTACCTGGTATATTGTAACTAGTTAAGTTTTAAACCCTGATCATTATTATCTACAATGTTTAATATGAGACAGTAATAAAAGTTAACATTTAAGAAACAACACGTATAGAAGTAACGGCTAGTGTTAATAGTATCAAAACGGTTCCAGCTCAGCATGCGCTGGCTGTGAAGCCAACGAAGGTCTACCGTGTCGGTACCGCTCGGTGAAATCATGGCAGGTGACAGAAACAGAAATACAGAGATTATTATACATAACAAATTTATTTAATAAGTACAATCTAACCTAAAACTAGACCTAGGCTTAGGTACTTTGGTCAAATAAGACAGGCCAATGTGTGTGTCGTATCCTTATACGACAAAAGGTGAAAAGGTTAAGGTGAAAAGTTTAGCAGAGAAGTGGCAAATTTACACCGACAAGAGCGTAGAAATTTTAAAAAAAAGATAAGACGATAAAAATTTCTCACACCTTTTCTTTTTCCAGATCTTTAACACTTACCAAACCCTGGTTCTCCTGACCCTCACCACCTTCATCGGCATCACGACCCATGGCTTCGACCACTTCGACGCCGACCGTCCCCGCATGGTCTCCGACCAGGTGCCAGACATCGAGTCTGTTGAGCGTCCCTTCCTCAACCAAGTGGGCATCCTCCTGATGGTCGTCCTATGCGCCAATGTTGCCTGGCTCATGATCAATGTGGCCTGCCTTGTTGGACTGCATAAGGTTAGTTGGAAAATTATATTTTAGTTTCGTCACTTTTTCGTCTAGTGTGCCAAATACGTGCGTGTTACTAGTGCTATACCCGTAGGTTCGGCACAAGAGTTGAGGTGGATGATTAAGCACACAGCTACATGCAACAAAGGTAGTGCATGAACGAAGGAGTGAATGTGAACAAAATTCCATTGTCAGTACATGTCATGGTGTTGTGTGCGTGACTCCAACTCTGGCGCCGATACCTATACCTGTCCTTGATTGAAATTGAAGCAGTTAATTCAATTTTTGGTCAAAGAAAAAGCTAACCTCTTACAACATACATGGTTAAGAACCTAACCTAACCGAGTTGAACAACTCCTGACAAAATCAAGACTTCTACATTCAAAGGTCACTAAAAAAAATACAAATTTTAGAACGGTGTTCAAGGAGACTGCTTCAGTTGGAGTTCAAAAAGCGCGCTATTTTTCTTAATTGAGCGCTTAAGGTTTAATAAAATTTATCGTCTCCTTGAACGCGTTACTGCACCGCACGATATATATATGTTCATTGATTTTAAATATGGTATCAATATACTTTTTGTTTATTTTATGAAATTATTTGTTTTCCTTAATTAAATGTATGATTGATTACTACTGGTCTTTTACTTACTTATTAGATGAATAGTTTTTCTCATAGGAAAATTGAAAAGAAGAGTGTATTACACGGTAGACAAATTATTTCTCGGGCGTGGCGGTTTGAATCCTTCACTACGCTCATGATTCCATATTAGAATCCTCGGGATTCTATTCTGGAATCCATTGCTTCGTTCGGGACTCAACACGCTAACCCTCGCTTAAATATTGCATTTTGCTCCTTTGTAATACAATCTACTATTATTTGTTTACAGCTAATTCATTTGGTTCCTTACTACCTACTGAATTTATAACTTAGGCAAGTTTTCAAATTGGTTATGCAAACCATCGATCATATAAAATTTGTGTCATCCTAATAATTTTGTGGTTTTCCTTGCAAATAAACAAGGAAAATGACAACGATATACCTCTACCAAATAAACAAGGAAAAACACAGCATCGTACGTAGAATACAGACCCTTTCCTGTATCCCAAGTCTATACTTTATTCGAGTGAACAGATTTAGGCTGTTTTGACGCTTTGTGCCAGATTGACAAAATGCCAGTTTCCCAGATTAGCAGAATGCCAGATTCTTACAATGCCGGATTCGCACATTGCCAGATTCGCAGAATGCCAGATTCGCAGAATGCCAGATTCGCAGAATGCCGGATTTATTTTTAGATAAATTAGAGTTCCCAGGAAAATTCAGAGACTTTCAATGAAAACCTTTTGTGCAGTAATTTGGGAACAGAGTAAAACAAGCTGCTCAAAAATACTGACGATTATGTCACGGGTAATATCATCAGAATCGGACGACCCTTTAAATTTTAGTCAGGTTTTTAATACCAAAAAAGCTGATATTTCCACCAAACATTTAAATTTCATAGAAAACAACTCTCTGTGAAAATTTAATTTCAAAAAATAAGGAAACTTTTTTTTACCGTTATATTTGGCAAAGTTGTTCGCAATAAATTTTTTTTATGAATTTTTCAACAATAAATTTAAATTACTATTAATACTGGCACATCTAAAAACTTTCGGACCGGCCCTCGTATATATGTAAGTGGATGTTATTACCGCTATAAGTAATAAGGCTATTTGGAAGCAAGCTTCCAACAAGTTGTGTTTGAAGTTGTTGGAATCTAAGAAAGGCCGGTATACAACCGCTCTATAAATAAATAAATATCAGGGACAATCTCACACAAATTGATATAGTCCCAAACTAAGCTCTAGGCTTGTATTATGGGTACTAGACAACGATAAACATTACTTATGTAGAGAAATACATATTTAAATACATAGAAAACATCCATGACTCAGGTACAAATACTCGCGCTCATCACACAAATATTTGCCCATACCGGGATTCGAACCCGGGACCGCTAGCTTCGTAGACAGGGTCACTACCAACTAGGCTAAACGCGTCGTCAACGCGTCGCTCTGATAGCAAATTTGCCTCTTCTGCCAACACAACGTATTATGGACGGATAGTTGGAAATAGTACATACAAGAAGATCACACCAAATATAGTGATGCTATGAAAAAATTCACGGAATAAAGTGAAAACAGAAAAAATATTGAAAGAAATTGGCTGAAATTAGTGCCAAAAGTTCTAAGTTGTGCTTCAGAAACGAACCGCACAAATAACGGGTTGGAAGGATGGCACCGAAGGATAAATGCTCGCATACCACCAAATGTAACATTTTTACTTTTTCTCGAAAAATTATTGGTCGAAGCAAAATGGCAAAACGTGAAAATTTGTTTGAAAAAAATAGTAGAAAAGAAAACCGACATTGAATTCAATAAACTACACAAAAAGGAACTGAAAAAACTAGATGAGTGCAGTATAACACCACTCACGTTTATGAAAAATATAATTAAGGTCAAAAGGCAAATTTTCCATACCTAATAGTATATATTATGTATTAGTTTGAGTATTTGAAAATAAGCGGAGTTACAATGATTTTATTTTGTCAATTTAATTTGAAATAAAATAATACACGAGATAATAATATAGTTTGCTTCATTCAGTAGGGATGGAAACCGTTAACATTAAGGCACCGGTGTCGAAAAACCGAGGTTTCCTTTATTTTCTGGTAAATGTAAGGTGACCATTATTATTAAGTACCTAAAAGTACAGTTTCTACTAGCAAGCCAAATTTTCAGAAAAATAAAAGATTTAGAACTTGCGAAGGCTTTAATATAATTCATATATGAAAACTAGCCAAGGCAGACCTTAGGCTTCAATATATTATCCTAAGTTATAAGAAGAAATTATATTTTAAGTTGTTGTAAAATATTTGATATTGTTATAAATAAATTTCAGGACTGACCATTGAACTTGGTACCCATTTAGATCTCACTTCTATTGTCGTTGTAGTCAACAACCAAGACATATCATAATATTGAACTTGGCTCTCATTTCACATTTATGTTTTGATGGGATTATTATTGTTACGGACATGTCTTGTGAAAAATTAATCTGGCATTCTGAGAATCTGGCATTGTGCGAATCTGGCATTCTGCGAATCTGGCAATGTGCGAATCTGGCATACTGCTAATTTGGGAATCTGGCATACTGCGAATCTGGCATTGTAAGAATCTGGCATTCCGCGAATCTGGGAAACTGGCATTGTGCGAATCTGCGATCTCCCTTTCTAACAAGTCTATACCGATAGATACGCACTGAGTGACAAGCGAGAAAATACAACATGTGCAAACCAAATATTTATTAATTTGCCGATAATATTTGATTTGAATATTCGAGTTGCGGACCAAGTTTTGCGCCTAGTTATTTATTTATTGCCGACCCATAAACATTATATATGCTGATCAATTGATTTAATTGCTTTTGATGCTAATCAAATAGAAAAACTGTAAACCAAAATAAATCTCTCTTATTAAATATAATGTTTTATTATTATTATTATGGCTCTGTCGTCAATTAATTGTTTGTAAAATGTAAATGTGAAGTTTAAATATCTATAATTCTGCTGGAAAGTATGTACTTATACTTAATATTGTATTGTACTCTGTTTAATGTTATGTATAAATTTCACAGTGCCTTCATTACTACCTGTTATACTGTGTTATTATTTGAAATAAATAAATAAATAAGTTTTCCCACAATAGTCCCTCATCCCACCGACCATTAGGTGGTCTGTGTGGTCGTTTGCCTTTTCCATGCCATAAAATAGTGTGTACAGTGCAGCGCTGTCTTCTTTCTATTCTAGAAAAGTCCGGGCCCCATCCGCGTGTACATCGGGTTCGCGACGGTGCGTCTGCTGCTGTCGCTGGCCGGCTTCATCTACCTGGTGATGAGCGCCACCTCCAGCACCAAGGCCATCATCACCCATAGCGTGGACCTCGGTGAGCCTCCTGCAACTATTCAATAGTATTCTTAACCTTTGACGACGCGCTCTACTACCTTAAGCCCGTGGTCCTAGAGAAAGCGGACATTATTTGACTTAGCACGTAATAAAAAGGGTATTAATAATAAATAGAGTATACTAGACTTGTACCTTTATCCATTTGAACGTCAGAAGACTTAAGACCCTTTTTTACAATGACCACGCAACACAATTTACGTACGTGCATCATACACGATCAATGTAGGAATTTCTACTAAAATATATTAAATATACCTACTAAAAGAACTTCGTTTCAAGTGAAGAGGCGTAGCTTAAATTTAAAGTGCCCTAATAATATAATAGTTATACTATTTTGTTCGTTACATTTATTGAACGTACATCTGATGCCAACACCACAGCGTCATTAATAGATTTGCCCAACATTTTAATAACTACCAATCCGCACTACACAACTCTCAAAATATTCCCAACCCAAAAGTTTCGGGAATACCACTAGTTCGTTGTATTCAAAAACATTTATGCGGGGTTTGATCACCATTTCCCGAACTTTTACTTTTCCTGTTTGCAAGCAACTCGTCAAGTCGTCACCCTTTGACATTTCCACGGCACTACAGGAGTGTTTGCGTAAACTACGGATTCGGGATCAAACGCGAATATTTGTATTCATAACGGGTTATGAAATAACTTTCAGAGTTTTTGCTGATGTAAAAAAGGTGATCTCAATTTAAGTATTTACATGATATATTTTTAAAGTAGATATGAAAACATAAATTTTGTACACTTACTGGTTTATTCTCTTCCTTCATCAGAATTTCCTAACTTGGGTATGTTTAAAACAAGAGTGAATAGGTTTCTACTGAATTAGAGAACTCCATCCGTGACCTCATGATCATTCACCATCAGGTGAGATCGAGGGCAATCGCTGGTCCGTCCTGAATACATAAATAAAAACATAGCGGAATGCGATTTCATATTTATTCTTACAATTAAACTATTTTTATATATTTAGTGTAAATATTTTTTCTTAACTTCGGGACAATATCGTTACGCTTAAAATTGAAAAAAGGACCAATGTTAGGCTTTATATTGTGCCTTTTAGGTCTGAAACTATAAAAAAAAACATTTTTAAGATAATGTAATAGTGTTACGATCTTGAAAGTATAAACTTTAAATTACTAGCGACCTTTGCACGGGTAGTACAGCATATACGCTCCTAAACCTTATTGAATTATACACCTAAAACTTCCTCATGAATCACTCCGTCCATTGGTAAAAACCGTATGAAAATCAGTTTAGTCGTTTTTGAGTTTATCGCGTTCAGACAAACAAACAGACGCAGCGCAATAAAATTACACACAAAGTTAACTTTCATGTAAATGCACTCCTGCAAATTGTTGAGCTAACTAACAACATAATGGGCCGGAGTACAATTGGGTATATGCATGTTTTTTTTTTCATGTAACAAGAGAGAAAAAACACATTTCTCTTGTTACATGAAATATATATATATATATATATATATGCGTAAATTTTTGTTGTGAATCGGTGTTGTGTTTATTTTGCCACCACAACCAAAACTCGGATCTTTCACATTCACTACAACAACGATTGACCTCTCTTTCGTTTTGCTAAACATCCTCACCTCGTTCAATTTTATGCAGAATATTTTCGTCCTGTGAAGCCAACAATGTTTGCCATTCTCTTTGAGACGAGTGGAAAATACTTTGTTTGACCAATTCACATTAAGTACCTATATGAAATTTGAGGTAGAGAAATATAAATAAAGCATTATGTTACGGATGTCTAGTGCCTCTTGGTTTGAGCTAAATCCCTTGTGAACTCTTGTGTGTTTACGAAGTATCTGGAAATAATTGACAATCGCAACTTATATTAAATCTTTCACAGTGATGATATACAGGTATTTACGACATAGTTTTTGTACTGAGTATTCTTAGCTCTTTGAGGGTATTGGGTGAAACATACAATATACGCTTAAAGGCATAAACAACATTTCATTAAGAGTGCAATGACATGCAAAAATGTCATCATCATCATCATAACGAATAACGTCCACTGCTTCGACCCCAACGGCAATCTGTTGCAATAATGTATCTATAAATAATGAGCCTTAAAAACGGAAAAAAAGAAAAAATAACCCTCTAACCATAAATATCTCTTCCAGCTAACCTTTGGGTTGTACCTTAGGGATAGTGACACAAACAGGTTCACTAATGTTTTAACAAAAATGTTTCACAAACTGATTCATTTCACAAACATCATTTGGCAAACCGCTTTTTTTCCGAAACTGTAAATATTTCAGGACTTTTATATAACGAACCTGACCTAACTTATAGGCTTCTATACGATGGTTTTGAAATAAGTCCCGAAATATTTATAGTTTCGGAAAAAAAGCGGTTAGCCAAATTATATTTTTGTGAAATGAATCAGATTGTAAAACGTTTTTTGGTAAAATGACAGGATACCATACAAACGTGATATTTGTCTAATATCTGATATGCGGCATATTTTGCGGGAATAACAAGAAATAATATTAAATCAGCCTTAATGGTATCAGGTCAACTACATCTACAAATCGACATTACATTGCTACAAGATTACAAATAGGTACCTGTTACATTCGATTCAAACACTTTAAGGGTATTTACTTATCCAGTCCCGTCTGAACCTGAATAAGCCAAAAACTTTTGAATAAATTATTTGTTTTGATTTTAAATTAAGAGTTGAGTATAAAAATTTCTACCAAATAAACCATGACTGGTCTAAAAATCCACGTTACTAGGTATGATACCATATTTAAACCATTGTCATGTCCCAACTCTTTACCTGCGCTGTGTATAGTAATAACCGGATGCTGAGAACGCGAGGCAATTTCACAATTAAATACCCATTTTATACACGAATAGCTATTTTACTAAAATGTTCGCATAGCAGGATATAATTAAAATGGCGCGCCTCAAGCGCTTCCGCCGTTGACCAAATGTCTACTTCATCTAACTGCCGCACTCAGAGGCGTCAATTAATTTTTAAGTTTCATTAAAGTTGCTGCGTCTTATTCTATTGCTATACCAAAGAAAGTGACAGCAGCAACTTTAATCAAACTTAAAAGTTAATTGACGTCCTCTGAGTGCTGCCGTTAATCCTCGCGCTATAATATGTCTGTATTAATATTATCTATTGTGTTATATATTTTTTTAGCCTGTGTTAGTGTCCCACTGCTGGGCAAAGGCCTCCCCTCTTTTCCGCCATTCGTCCCTATTGAGCGCATGCTCCCGCCACTGTGTTATAATTACCTATATTTAAGACGTATTCGCATGAGGTATCTATGAGGCATGACTGCGACAGGGTTCCAAGGTGGTCAGACAAGATCCCCATCACTAGACTACGACAACCCTGAAACCGAGCCATCGAACCTGGACCAGTATTATGATCGCATTTATGGTGAAGCATCCGTCACTCTTGCACTTACATAATGGTCAGAAAGCGACAGATGTGATTAACCACATGATAACGCCCATAATAGGCCCGCTGTGTCGTTTATGCTGGATAAGTTTTAAGAAACAATTTTATAACTAAAGATCAGAATCCCAATATTTAGACATTTACTTTTGAAGCTGCTGAGGAATAGACAATGTCCAACGGACAAAGTGAATGGAAGTTTGTATAGATGTTAGGATGTTTCGGTTTCAGTCACGCCTAAACGGCTGAAAAGATTTGGATGTAATTTGGCACACAAATAGTCCTTACCCTGGAATGACATATAAAAACCTTTTTTATGCCGAAAACTGTAAGGTTTTCGAGGGAAAACCGATAAACGGCTTCTACGCGCACGGAGGTAACTCCGTGCCTGTGAAGGCGGTTACTACTCGTGGTTAGATATAATATAAATTACAAACTTTGTGATACAAAGATGTGAAATCATCAAAACAAAAGTATTAAGGTCATAAAAGAGTGTAAATGCAGTTTCTGTGTTTGTATCTCTTTTCTGTAGCTGGCACTCGTGGCTAGCCCCATTCAACGGACGTGCCCATAAACTTTTATTGCTGTCGATGTATGACACATTACAATGTAGTAACGGAATTAACAGAAAACTTTCAACAATATATGCCCCATTCAGCACGTTCTACTGGCTTTTTTTCAGTCTGTGTGTTTTCCTGTTCGGTACGAATTTTACAATCGATTTAAACTAACTTTCCGTTGACGAGCTAGAGACTTGAAAATTTAAACACATAGGTACTTTACTTAGATTTGAACTGGATGGTAATTCAAAATTATGGTAGGTATCATAAATTAAAAACGGTCTTGAAAGTTTTTGTTGAGGTTATTTTGTTTTTAATATGTAAAATAATTTTTCATTAAAAATCAGTAAAAATCAAAAGGCTGTTACGGAAATCATGTGCGTCGTTACTAGAGCGTTCCATTATTTTTTTAGCCATCTTATTTTCGAAAATATATTGCTCCTTTTCGATTTGATTCGTCTTTACTATCAAGCAGATATTTATTATTATTCTATATTTTTGAAAAAACCACTTGGGCACTTTTCAATTTATTTATTGTTCTTTTTTGTTCATTTATTCAATTAAAACACAATCTAAACGTTATTGATTACATGATTAAAACCATATTTGACAACATAATTTGCTGCAAAATAATCAACAAGTCTGTAAATCTGTGTAAAACTAGTCAATAACAAATAATTAACCGTGCCGTTGTCAGCCATATTTCATGAAGCAATCAAGGCCAACCTGTCATCACAATACAACAGCAATTACCCAATAAAATGTACCGTGTCACGTTAACACAAGTGTCATATTTGTACATTTGTTCAGCTCAATGATGATGGCACAAAACGCTAAATAGCCAATTACGCGTTGTGGTTTTGTTTGAATTGAAATCAGTGTATTTAATTAATGTCATCGTTAATAATAGTGCCACATTTAACGCGGTTTAGTGAAGGTTTAGGTTGTTTTTCTGATCATGAATTCTTAGAGACAGACGATGAAATGACTAGTATAGAGGAATGGCATCAAGTCCTCTGGGGCCTTAGCCATCTTGGCAACTTGGTTGAGAACACGTTTACATCGTTGATATATTTATTGCATGTAAATTCTGAGGTCCATATCTCAACGCATAAAACAACCACGCACTTTATAATTAAATTGTACGTGTAGTATTACTTATATCTTACTTGTTGTTATTGTTGCTTAGTGTTTATTTAAGGATCCTTGTTTAAAAACTAAATTAAATTGAGTTAAAGATCCGAAGTTTTTGTTTTATTCATGTGTTATATTGTTTTAGGACTCGCCGCTTACTTCATTCTGGTATACTACATCTACGCAATCCATCTCGAACGTGAGCTGGAAGAGAATCGCGAGCCAAGCTTACCCGCTAGCGACATCTTCGTCTACCCCGTCAAGATAGACAAGGAGAAACTCGTTCTGTAAATCGTGATATTATTATTATAAGTAATGTAAAAAGTAGGATCCATGTGCAATTTCAGGAGTAATGGTGGCTTCACACAGGGACGGGAGTTAATCAGGACGGCCGCGTTGACCTTGGTACGTCATTGAGCCCCCGTATTAGGATTGCCTTTATCGCACAAGATAAATGTGAATTAAGCATCCGTTACTCTCGCACTAGCATACAAGTCAGAAAGTGACAGATGTTTTATCCACGTTTATTCTCATCAATAAACACACGACCATAATTATGTCCACAGAAGTACTTATTTGTAGAAAACGCTATAACTATTTTATCCATAGTAAGAAATGGAATCGTCTTCCTAGAAATGGATATTATTCATTCAAGAGACTCAACAGAGAATAGGTGGGTGTATGTTCATCTTTGACCTCATCGTCACATATAGTATGCATGCTAATGAAAGATTCATAACAGCGGCACCACCATCTTCGTAAAAGTGTCACAGATCTATTAAAAATAAGTTCAATTTAGAACCACCGCGTCTTTCATGTTCTCAAGTACTACTACTAACTAGTACTACTACTACTATACTAGTGGGCATTTGCCCACCTATTTGCTGACCTATATACATAAATATATTTTTAGGTCACTGTCGCGAAATCTAAAGTTCACTTGGCTAAGTGATAGAGAAGACCGACGATACAGGATGTCACTGTCACTTAATATCGATTTAAAGCGGTAGTACCTACCTAACTAGGGTCTTATATTGATAATATTGTCTGCCATAATAATTAAAAGTAAAATTTAAATCAAGACTTTTTAGTCAGTGGCATGAGGCGTGTAGATATTTTTGATGTCTTTATATATATTTATAACTTCGGTCGTAATCCCTGTTTGAAACCAACATTACTAGATACGATATGAGGTACAGATGTGGTGCATAATCATACGACATAGAAATTTGTTGGATAAGTTCGTATTTGTCTTGCTTTCTCAATTAAATAGCTTATCGACGGGTACTGAAAGCAGAGAAAGCAAGATAAATACGGACTTGAAAACCGGTTTATTTTCCGTACCGGTTAGAGCCACACTTTGAGAGCCAAAGCCATAATAAAGGTTACGCTGGCAATAACCGGTTAATATCTCGGAGCGCAAACAGGGAACGAAATCCATTTACCGGTTAGAGAGCGCTTCCTCCGTGTGCGGGTGAATGGTCGCTCGCTTAAGAATACAGGGGATTTGTTTGTTTAAGAATACAGGATTGGTTTGCAGGATCTGATCTGGCAGCGCCACCGGTGCGACAGCGGTCATTGATCCCTTATACAAACACCGAGTAACCGGTTAGGGAGCGTCTATTCGTTCGAATGTAACCAAAATAATTAACCGGTTTAATCTAAATAAATACCGGTTTATTTGTAACCAGTTACAAGCTCTAGTTTTTCACTATATCTGTATAGACTTCTTTAAATTATCGCGGTTATTCATGATATCATAACCGCGTTAAAAACACGTTTTATTAACTTTAGTATCATGAAATTAGGTATATAATATCTAGGTTGGATCAAGAGGTTCACTTTTTATTTTTATTTTTCACCTAGAACCTTGCGCTTGCGTCTAGCGCCTTGCGGTTTTAGCACCAAAGTAAACAAACGGCAGGTGAATTTAAACGCCTATTGACTGATTTATATCTCGTGTTTGAAACAAGACATCTTTAACAATCGAATAAAACTGAAAAATACTAACAGAGTAAACTTTCTCTTGACTGATCCCTCAATCCTATCTTGATTTTAGAATTTGTAATTTAAATAAGTAATAATTTATCCTTAATTCCTATAGATTAACCGCTATTCAAGGAGTTTAATTGCTTGTTCTATATTGTTAAAATATAAAAAAAATGCTATGTTGATGCTCAAAAATTATAATGATATTTAAAAAATATTTAGATGTTTATTTTTGACGGGAATTATTACAATATATAAGTTAAGAAATAATTATATAGAATCTCAATATTGATAAGAGAGCTATTAAATAAAATAATTTTATTAATGAATATGATATTGATTAGATTTTTAGTTTTTAAGTTTTTGCAATCTCGGAAATTGTACTGCAACCTCTCAACCTCAACCTCTTCATGCACGTACGTCGATTCCGGGTGCTTTTAATTTGGCCCTTATTCAGTATTTTAATAACTAGTAAGCGTATGATAAAAAAAAATAGATACCTGTTATTCACACAGCAGTTTTATTTAATATGATTTTCTTTATAATTCACGAGAATGAATCAAGTTTCCCCCGATCAAACTTCTGATTTTGCATGTGATATTCGTAAAAAAATCAAACGCAGTTATTTATTGAAAACTAGACATTTCAATAAGTAAAATACATTTTTTTTTAATTGATAATGTTCTTAATTCTTTTTTGCTAGAAATATAAAATACCTTGTTGAAAAAAAGTTTAGTTAACATATTTAGAACGGTTTTCGAATGTCCAAACATGTTAAAATATGCTGTATCCCAATTGTTTTCTTTAGTAATTTTAATTGAATAAATAACAAATAAAAAACTAAATTGTCTATCATTTCCCGTGATCGGAATAAACAGAGATAATTTACAACCAGCGAGTGAGTAAGATGAACATGATTCACTCGCACACAATAAAATATATCAAAATCGGACGACCCATTCTCGAGTTTTTCTAGACTACTCGTAACGCGCGGCAACAACTACTTACGTCTATAGGGGCTTATAAACTGGCCACATTTTTCTGCAATTTGTAGCCGGCAAAAGTAGCTGTCTTTCTATGACTGCGTATGCCAGAACAAAATGCCCTTATGTTTCCTGCTATAAGTTGCAGAAAAATGTAGCCCGCTTAGAAGCCACTTTCATATTTTAAGCCTAGTAAAGCATTAAATATTTTATAAGTAAAGAAAATATAACTAAGTGCCACAGGTAGATAACAAAGTCGACGTCCGAAGTAAGTCGATTTTCCCATGGCTCGCGGTAAATATTGACACGACCTGGCCGGAATATAATATTTGTTTTGAATCATTCAAGTTGCGTTTTATATCTATCTTTTTATTGAACAGACAAACACAGGGGAGTATTGTTTATTTAAGAAGTTTACAAATGCCATACCGGCTAGATAAAATATGCGTAGAAAAAATAAGGCTAGTCTGTAGGTCTGTATTAAATACAGATTTATCGCTTACATATTGATTTAAAATATTGATTGTTGAATTGAATTAATATTGTGTCATACACAGCCACAGAAACAAAAGTTGTCTCTCTTGTTACATAAAGTTAAGGACTTTGAAACCAAATTTTTCGTGTTAGGATATATCCACGTAATGGGAGTCTGGTGTGGTTTTGGCTTGTATCGAAATTATATGAATTAAAAACTTTTAGGAACAGAAGGGACAATGTTGAACCTAAATCTGTGTATGACTCTATTATTATTATTATTATACGGCCTGAGAATGATCCTGTGGTTATTAGTACAATTTTAAATCTAAATTCCGCATTCAGTTTACAGCCGCCCCTAACACTCGCTGTGCTTCTCAACGCCACGGCCAGCAGTGACACGACGGTTGAGGTACCTACTCCTCCACGAGCGAGTGATACTAAGCTTAGCTTATGATGGTGGTATCAATCTAGACAGACCTTGCACAAGATCCTTATAGACTGCACCGATCAAGATCGAATGCCGACCGTCCAGTGGCGCCCTCAATATTTTTGAGTTTTCTAATAAACTGAAGCATTTCCCTAAAATCGAAACAGTATAATACGTAACTAGCTTAACTTAATAGTAATTTTTTTGTGTGGTCCGTTTTTTTTTTTTTGGTAATTGAGTTTCGTAATCGTCTAAGAAAGATAACTTTTTTTTCGCTTTTCAGTAATTCATTATTAAACAAGAATTTTGCGGCCGTTCTCGTAACTTAGTTTCGTGATCGGTTATAAAAAGGATTTTTTGTCGCTTTATCGTAATTCGTTTATTAACACTTTCTTAAAAAAAAAAAAAAAGTTTGAAAAATACCGCGACGGATAAAAAAAAACGACGGATAGAAAATTCATTTAAAAAATCGAAAACCGGACTGATTTTAAAAAGCTAAAAACAACCCATAATCAAAAGAATATAACTTAAATGCAGTGTTACAATAAAACTGGATGCAAGGGAAGCCTAACGCTGAGTATGTTGTTGAAATGCCAAAATGCCAAAATGCGTAGTTGAAAAAGAACTTATTGTTTTGAATAAAAAAAGTGTGCACAAACTGCTTCCCCATTCAGAAACAGTACGACGAAGTGCGCTCCCTTAACGACAAAGGTGTCAATTTTCTTCACGAGTTGCCCTAATTCCAGAACATCAAAACCGGTCTTTACAACGAAAGGTACAGAAATTTAAGTGTACCAAAATTTCAATTTAAAATACCGCAACAAGTTAAAGTACCGCTTAAGTTCGAACAATTACTTATTGCCGATTACAATGATGTGGATATGAGGGTCCTCGTGTTTGGCTTCCCAGATACGAGAGGCATAAAATTCATCGCTTCCGACATTTCTCCATGGTACATTTATATCGTGCCCACAACCATTTAAACAATTATACAGTATACATACATTGGGTTCGATGGCGTCACAAAAAAAGATGTACCAATATTTTTTGCGTTTTTATGTAACAAAATTACAAGAACTTATGAAATAGGTATAATTTCGAATAGTAAAAAGCCTAACCCAAAATTGAAATCCCACAACAATGACGTTGGATTACAAAGTAGCAGCTATGAATGGGATAATTAAGTTTTCAGAAACACGATTTTCAAGTTGTTTTTTTCATTTCTGCAATACCCTATACCGAAAAACTAAGACGCTTAATATGAATTCAAGAGATCAAAGGCGACATGTAGCACGATGCGCTGGATTGGCACATCTGATTCTATCATTTGTAAATTTAGGATATAAATATGTAATGAGTAGAAGCCCAAAAGACGAGCTATCTCCAAAATTTAACAAATATTACCTGATGAAGTGGATGAAAGACGTACAATTTATTAAAGCGTGATGCTGCGAAGAAGAAGAAATGCGAACAACAAAACAGCGAAAAACAAAACACCGAAAAAGCGAAAAAAAAATTTTTTTATCATAACCGGCTTCGAAACTCAACTACCAAAACGGACCAAAGGATATTTTTAAGCTATATTATCATGACATAACTTCGTATTGTGTACGTAGGGTCCGTCGGCATAGGGTCGGCGCAGTTTAGAATAGCAAGTAGCTTAGAAGAGCTGATATCAGTCTAACTGCCGCACTCAGACACGTCAATTAATTTTTAAGTTTGATTAAAGTTGCTGCGTCTTATTATATTGCTATAGCAAAGAAAGTGACGAACTACAATTGCAACTGAATTTCTCTCGTATAAGTGCGGGCATACGATTGTTTCAAATATTTGTCGTTTGCATTAGGGCGCATACAGACATTGCAAGGCATGTGCCGCGAATGGTGCACATATCAGCAGGTTCTGCGTCAGGACGATGGCGCACACCACCGCGCCATAAGTTCAAACAGCACCTGCTGCAGTGTGCATCATTCATTACAACCACACCCAGAGATGCATTCCCAAAGTGATTAAGCTATAATAAGCACGAGCTTTTAAGAAGACACGTAGCCGTACAATATGTTATTTTAGGACACCATTTATTGCTTTATACGTTGTAGTTTATTAAGTGATCCAGTGGCTTTTGCGTGAAAAAATATTTTTATTATAGAATTACAGTGCGCAAGTTTCTAAAGGGCGCGCGGTTCGAGGAAGCGCTGAGGAGTGATTTTAGGATGGTTATGAACATACGCATGAAAATCCTACAGAAGTTTCTAAGATTAGTCCGAACAGAAACAAACTCCGCGTCGGGGACTTTAATTTATAATATGTAGTGATGGTATGAAAACAAGTTGTAACTCTCTAGAGAAACTCACAAATTCTCAGTTTGCTACAGGACCAATTTTTAGTATTCGATGATACGACAGTTAAAATATTGATCTTCTCTACTCCATTGGCACAACTACGAAAGTATAATAATGGTAACTGGAAATATAACTTTTGAAAAAGTACCAAACCCACATTATCAAATTTAAGGAAAATATACTTTACTTATAATAGAATAGAAGACAATTTCATAACTACCTTTTCTTTAGTTTGAACGAACTCCTTCAATAGCGACCATATTAACGTCAATCTAAAGAGACAAATGTCCGTACCTATTGGTTAGGACAAATCCTCCGTTTTGGATAAAAATAATTATTAAAAGAATGAATTCACACAAAGGCCTGCCTGATGAAGGAAGAAGCGATGTACTTATGAAGTTAGTGATGGCGAAGGCGATTGTTTGCCCATTGAACATACTGACGCAAGCAACACTAGCAATAGCTAAGATTACCAGAACAACTCATGCATAATGCTGAGTTTACACGAGCTTAGTATTTGTTATTAGTGCTAATGCTTAGGTACTTAACTGCATCGTGACAAGTCACAAGTAGCCGTTTGTACACGCTGGTGTAAGAGAATGGTACCTTTTAGTGAGATCTCTCGCAATGGATCACGTTACTTTGTTAAGTTTACATTCACCCACCGCCCCAAAATCCAATAAAAGATGCCAACACGATCCTTCTTTCTCGTATCTTTACTTCCACTAAAACGCGATTTCAATTGTAGATAACATTAACGCTCCTTTTATCGCAGAATAACATGTTAAGTGAATTATTCAGGCAGCATTGTCGGCGTAAAACCTTCCATCTCGCTTCTGTTTAACTCGGAGCGCGAAGTAGGAATTAGAACATCTTGTAACACGCCGTAGTGCGAACTATTCGCTGGGCCGCGGGACAGGACACAAGCGGAGAGAGATTTAAGAGATTCATACTTGGGTTGATCTAGGATGATACCTGGATGGATATATGAAGGTCTAAATTTGAAACTTCGAATGCTCCATCCCAGATTGGCCAATGCCCTCGGAAGAATTATTGCCGGCAGCGCGATAAGCAGCGGCAGTGGCTGCATACGAGTATTAAGCATCGCTTGCAATTATACCATGTATTCATTGTGTCACATCACAGGAATCATCCTAGATCAAGATGTATCTATAGATTAGCTCAAAATATATTATTAAGTTATGAATGTTATGATACTTAATTTAAAGATCATTTAACATCTAGTATCTTTTAATATCACGTGAAACTATTATTCTTTGTTAGTTTTATATTAATTAACCTAAACAAAATTACTGAAAATCATTAAAGCTGCGTGTAACTTACGGCATCCAACCTCTTGATTAATTCCAGCTTTTCAGCTTACAGTTGCGCGACCAAATTAAATTGTAAGTGCGACTTTTGGCCGCGGATCCCGAGAAGACAGGCGGGACTTTCATCGCTGAATTAGCTGTTTGCCATCGGGTTAACAACTGAATACTACTGAATACGTGTAAGCCTAATGCATTCAAAAATAAAGCAGATATTTGCTTAGACAATTGCTGATCAAAAGTTACCAAGACTACGAAACAAGTCCAAAAATTTTATAAAGAGAATTTGAAGCTCTAAAAGCACGAATCATCCGTGAATTAATCGAAACTAATTCCTGAATTCAAAACGGTAAAAGACTCATTGTTTAAGCGGCGCTAAAAAACTTTTTCTGTTGAAAAAAATTCTTGGGAAATATTGATGATATTGCATTGCCCGAGATTATGTCTGAAAACTTCTTAGTTAGTGACGAACACAATATTCATGTGTTTATCTACACCTCTTGCTAAAGAGACATTAAAAAACACGAGCTTTTTGGGAGATGGCACTTTCATAGTAACCCCATCGGCTGAACGGTAGCTCATATGCTTGAATAGAAGAAATTATACTATGTACAATTAAGACCCCATGAGGGAAAATAGATAAACGAGTTATAAACGGTATGAATGTGTCAATACCTAAAAACAAAGAATAAAACTTATGCTGGTATTATTCTATTCAGTACTTATCTCAAGAACAATTAAAGGGAAAAAATGTTTTCAATAAAATAAACTCCGCAGTTTTGAACTATGTTATTGCTTGAAGCATTTTAAAGTGAAGTCCAAGTTTGTATTTCAGCTTGAGGCAAAGTCAATAACGGTCGAGTTTCGCGGAAGTTGCTCGGAGGCAAGTCACTTACAAGAGTTTTACTCCAATATTTATGGGTTTATAAGTGATGGCTTAAAAGCTATACGAAGTACACCTATATGTATGTGGTTCTTACCCAACTGCCCTAGTAGGAGGGTAATAGTTTTCGGGTAGGTATATGCATTACGATAAACAAACTATTTGAGACACTTTTAAAGACGCTTTAACTGAAACTTAAATTATTATATTTAATAATTTAGTAATTAAAAGGTCACATATGTACCTATGCATACGGTTCGACTCGCACTTAGCCGGTTTTTGATTTTGAATTTCGAAGTTATTGCTTTGAATGAAGGTTGTTGTTTTTTCACATTTTTGGCAGTTAAATCTGTCAGTGACAATAAACGCAAAAAAAAGTTGGTAACTATCATTGAGATTGAGCATGGCACATGACGCACGCTGCGATTAACTTAACGCTGGTTCAGGATGTCGCGAAGTTTTGTGTACATAACAATAACGCGCCGCTTGGAGAAGCAAAGGCGAATGCTGCACCGTCGCCATATAAGGGACCTCAGCAATCCTATTGACATGTCAAACGAAGAGTTTTGTCACAAGTATAGAGGTACCAAGAAAATAGCGCTCTATATAATATATGTGACAAACTTGAAGTTATCGACGGCCAAGTCATATAATAATTCAGAGTTCTACCTGTCATCTGGCTTACTATAACATGAGGTCTCCGGGTAAACATGAATATTAAATTGAGTCTGGACTTTTCACATGAAAAACATATAATTATCACCCCTATTACGATTGCAAATAAGTAATAGCTAATTAAAAGAAAATAAATAACATTTAAATTTGAAGATTTAACTTTTGCCATTTAGGCAGTGAACAAATGACACTTTTTTTTTTTAAGTGTACTTAGTGAGCTTATTCTCCTCTCAATCCACGATATTCGGTTAATGTCAATAAAGTAAGTGACGGCCCGATGTATATCTCTGATTTGGCTAATAATTGATTATTCTGGTACCATAGGTCCACTTTCTTAAATGGTCCACTTGCCTGAATGGTCCACTTTCCCAAGCTGTCTATTTTCCCAAACTGTCTACTTTCAAAAACTCTAATTTCCTAAGTGGCCCACTTTATAACATTGTCCACATTCCCAAATGGTCTACCTACTTTACTAGATAATTTATTTTTCCGAATAGTTGCGAAAAGGTGAGAAATGGCTGATTTAACTGCTATTGTTTATATTATATATACCTATTATATTATTTATCTATTTAAAACCTATATCTAACTAAAAATAAACGATAACTTCATTCACGAACGTTTACTGCGGTCGTCCAGCGCCTTCGGGAGTCAGCGTTGTACAGTCGGCCTAATAAGTAGCTGCACACTTTTGCACCTTGTCGCTTTAACGCCTTCGACAGATTAGTGCAGCAGTTCAAACATGACGTTAAAGTGACAAAGCACTGGCGTGTGCAGCTACTTATAAGGCCGACCGTACCGGGTTCAGAGTACCGATTATGTCTGTAAACCAAAGTTGAGTGCATCGAAACTCAAAAAATAGCAAATATGATTTTCACCCTTTAATATTGCAATAGCCAGGTCAAAAAGCGCTGCCTATTCATTTATAACAGGTGAGTCAACTGCGCGGAATAAAACGCTACTCAGAAATAACACCGCGTATCTGCAGATAAGTACGCGGCGTTTTATTAAAAATGCTTGCGTTTCCTACGTTGGTTTAGTCTGTGTAATAATATCTCGTTAAATAATTACCAACCGCAAAAATCAAGACTAACTCGAGCTCGATTTCTTGTAATGAACTCATTTATTTGGAAAGAGGTAGAGGTATAGATGCTTATAAAAGCATCTATACCTCTACACATCTCTACACCTCTATCTGGTTTAAACCAGCTTAAAAAAGTATATAAATAAATAGTTATACTAAATTTCAAATTTACGTTTTGTCTTTAAAATACCCATAACCTCTGTTGCCCAGAATATCCATTTCCCAAAACGTACGTTGAAATCCCGCAAATAATAGGAAATGAATTTTTAGTTGCGGAATATGAACTAGATAAAGACAATAAGATAATTTTGTTTTGCTCTCGAAATACCCGGAAAATGTAAAAATGTTACGCTGCTCAAGAGAAATACTTTTTCGGAGACGGTACTTTCAAACGTTCACCTACGTCAGCCCTATTATCAGCTGTTTACAGTAAACGTGGTTGTACTGTTGCTATTGTTCTTATTTGTTTTTGTTGTTTTCCATGTAAATAATATTAGTTATATTTATAAGAAACTTTTAAAAGCAGAGCGCTACCCAATATCGCCGGCGTCAAACAATTTATTCACGTAGTTTGTGTTCAATTTTTTTTAAACTATTAGACTAGACTAGACTGGACTAGATTAGATTAGATTAGACTTTTTAATCTATTATTTGTGCAATAAAGAGTTTACATACATACATTAGAAGCTTAAACATCCATAAAACTAAATTGCATCGTAACTATCTCAGCCAAGATGCGGCTCTTATAAACATAGATAAATCATCACCTACTTTCACTCAGCCACCTCAAAAACAATGTACATATAAAATAAACGAAAGCGACGCCAGAATCTCCGTCGCGGCTCATTTAGCTCATCTCATCCATAAATGCACAGAAAATAATTCTCCTCGAGACTGGCACAACCTCCTTTTCCCTTTTTTGATTTTACACCCAAAAGAGGACTATTCGAATTTATATTTGACTCGAAAAATTCAAAACAACTTTACAAGCCATTTCCATGGCCATTTTTAGATTTAGCTTTTTAGTTTAATATCATACACTCACTATAAATACAATATTTTTCAAATCCTTGTTCTAAAAACGCAGATGCTTTGTTCTCACCTGCCCCCCGTAGGCACCGGGCCGTGCTATAATGTCCCCATACATCAGCTGAAACGCTCCTCGTGGTGCCGTTCATAACGCGCATGATAAAAAGCTCCACTGGCGAACGCCCCGAACTTGTTGGAAATTCTGCAGATCAGGGAGTTTTGAAGTCAACGACGACGAATCCATCATATTTTATTTAGGTTGTCAAGAACAAAATGAATAGAAGATTAGTTAAATTATTGTACCTAATATAAAGAACTTTGCATGAAATATTACGGAACAATTAAAAGGAAGTATATAGAGGTTGACACACACTTACAGGCAATAAGACTTATCTACTGAAACTTAAATGTAGGTATGTATACATATTAGCAACAAATAAATATGTTTTCTTATTTGTGCAGGACGCGCATCCTTTTTTAACAATTTATAGTTTTTTATACTTTTTTTATTGTTTCTTATTTTGAATTTTATAGTTTTGTCGTTTATTTATGTAAATATTTTAGTTCTGAAAAGTCTATAGTACTGAAATCAGAGGTGTTATCACTTGAGCCGCCCCAAATAGACCCCAGCAATAGGTCAATTAACAACAAATTAAATTTTAATAAAACGAAGACTTCTAATAAAATGCAAACAAATCAACCCAATTAAACAACAAAATGAGCCAAATTTGTTGGTGGTTCAGAAAGTAACGTTAACAAAGCTGACGCTCGTCCCAACAAAACACGAGTAAACAAAAGCCAAATCTGCGGTGATTTAATCTGGCCCTTTGTGAGCAGATTTGCATATCAAGGGATCCCTTGATTGATCCTCGCGAACTTGACCTATTTACGCGCGGAGGTATGTGTCTCACTGCAGGCGAATCTTATGAGATTATGGTAGATTATGATATTATGGTAGACTAAGCAAGCATTCTGCTCTTAGAAGCTAGAAGGGCTAAAAAAATTATTAAAAAGTGCTCCAAGCTGTAGTTTTACCCGTTAAAGATAAAGGTTTCCATGCACAAAAGAAACAGAGAAAATTTTACAGAAAATTATTTAACCACAACATAAATCAAACCAAACAAAAAACTCGGGCAAGAGCATGTCGGGAACAACATAGTGTTTTACGTCCAGTCTAGTGTCCCAAAATGTCCGATTGTCCATTCCCCAAAATGTCTAGTCCTGACGGGGTATTTAGCAGAGTACCTTCACCTTGAAATTTTCCCAATTTCACAATGTTGATAATTAAATAGAAGTGCGAGGTCCTTTAGCCGTACGGCGTACTGAGCCAGCCGTGGGTGTCTATAGTCAAGTTTATCTCTGTTTTTTTTTTATTTGTACCTAAATTGGAGTTTAATATACATAAAACTCAAGTGTTCGCAAAAAAAACTGCCCAACTTAAAAACTAACATTAAAATTTGTACAATTTTGAATTATAAAGTTCAGTCAATGATTGATAGCAAACATTCGCCTTCAAGCTTGGTGTCACTCAAACTGCGATAGTTTCACATAAAGCCCAAACTAAACAAGCTTAACTAAAGTTTTAAAGCTAAGTGTTAAAGAAACATTTGCTTTTATAAATTAACCGCACGCGTCGTTGACATTTACAAAGACGGAGTGCGCCGCGCCAGTCGCCGGCAATCCATTAATCCGATTTGCACCATCAGCCAATCGCAGCTACAGGAAATACTTTCAAAACAGTAAAATCCTTATTATTGTTGGTACCTTCAGTTAAACCACAATTTAGTAGTTAGTATATATGTTTTTAATAAGTAATTTTACATGAACGGTTGATAGATAGGGTGCGCTGGGAGCAGAGTGTCTCTAATCTATTTCCGCTAACCTGTAAAGACCGCGCCGTCAGCTCAAATCTGGGGGCACATGCAATTTGAATATGGGTTGACATGGCAATGTCTATAAGCCTCTAAGAAAGTGTGTCTGTTTGTTCTGTAACAGCGTGAGAATAGTTCGCACGCTCAAACGGCCTAACAGAATTTCACAAAACTTAGAAGAAGAAGAAGAAAGACATTAATTCACTACACAGAAGACACAAATAGCACACATGTAGTCTAAATTGGAGACGGACATAGAACAACACTTTTTATCCCGATATCCTACAAATATTTTCAGAAATCTTACGAATACTGGCTACTCGAGCGACGGAGTTCATCACACAAATATTTGCCCAAACCGAGAATTGAATCCGGGAGTGCTAGCTTCGTAAGCAGAGTTAGGCGGATTCCCGCGGCGCACAGTGGGAGACGTAGTATGGGCGCGCGCAAATAGTGCAAGGCTGTATCCTCGCAGTATTTCCCAAATTTTTCCGCATCAACATGGGCTCCGGAGTTGATGACTTGCAAGATGATAGAAAATCGATAGATCAAATCGAAATCAACCCCAGTAATTTCTGATGTTTGGTTAGCATTTGCGAAAAACCGACGAGCCATTTTTCCATCATTAGTAGTACCTGATCCTTGTTTGACACAGTCAATCTTAAGGCCAATTTTTGAAACGAGACTTTGAATCTTCCTTTCTTCGTCGCGTTTGGATGATGTGTCTTTATTAACTCGCCACATTTGAAATGATTTAATTTACGCGATGTGTAGAATGAACTCCATGAATTTAATTCGTGCGTGAAGAGGAGACAAACCAACTTTCAAAGCATCTTCTTTTAGCACTTTTGTCTGCACACGCTTTAAATCGTTCATTTCCGTTGGCTTTGCTTTACAAATTAAGCACACAGCATCCGATAACGTATCAGTGACTGTTTGAGCCACTTTTCCATCAATCATAGTGAACAATAAAGTGTGCTTGACATGGTATGTTTTGCCGTTTATGTTCACAATCGTTTCGTTAAGATTCAGGATCACCGACTCCATTCTGGATATCTCGTTCTTTATAATGTCAAGAGTCTCTTTTGTAAAATAGAATTGTACTGGCCGACAAAGTCCAATATTGGTATCAGTTTCGGCATCATTATGCCGTAACGGAACCAATGACGTTAAAAATAAGTTTTCACCTGAAACATCTTCTTCGTCGAACGGTTGTTTATATTCACTGTGGCCATGGTCAGAGGAGCCGTCACATCCCCATTTTGAAACTAATGTACAGCAGTCATCCGCCAACTCGTTATAGTTTTGGTCACAAAAATCCGTTTTGTAGTGTGATCCAGTAAACTTTGTAACTCTACACAGGCGTAAGATTCGGTGTAATCTATGTCCTCAATTTCAACACGCCCTTTTAGCGCATGCAACTAAGTCGTAACAAGGAAAAATGTCGCACCCCAAGTCCTTCGTCGCTTTTTTTTAAGCTCGTATTGATGCTTCGACAAAGAGGCATCCAAAACCAATGCCAAAGTTTATGTTCTGGCGAAAACTTGGTGGGATCTAATTTGTATTCTTTCAGATGGCTAGCAGCCTTTACAATCATGTCTTGTGGGTAATTTTCACATAAAGTCCTCACTTTGTAGCGCTTTGTGCGGTCGCAGCATTCCTGAAGGGATTTTTCTGGACGGACGATCGAATTCGTGACCGCTTCGAAGGTTCAGAGGCTTGCCTTCTTCCTCTTCTGGACTCCCTGCTGCTGCCGAAGATGCCGACCAAGTAAATACCAGCTGCAACCAGGCTTCATTTTTAGTGTAAATCGAAGCCTTATTTCTGGCCGATTGCTTCCACTTCTTTGAAAATGCAGGTATGAAATGCCGGCTTAGGTGACGATAAACTTGCTCCAAATCATCATTAACAAGAGTAGGGTACTTGTTCTTGATATTTTCGAGACACTTATGCACTTCCCGATCGTTTAAAAGCAAAATGTCAACTAATTCCTTATTGGAAATGCTGAAAGTAGACATGGTTAAATTCGATGTTACTTTCTTGATGTGACAACATAAAATAAATATACACATATTATTCTAACCTATTTTAATATTTTTAATTACTGTCATAGAACAAGGTTATTTTCCATAATTAAAGAAGTTTACGCAAACATGCATTTTAACAGGAGTGTTTAGGCTAATTAGTTGTAATTATGATAGGTATCTCTGAAAATCGCACGTTTTCGCAGCTAAAAATAAAATAGATAATGATAGCTAAGACTTCTAAAATCGACAACCGCATAAAAATAATATAATAAAAAAACAAGAGGCCTTTCACGAAACCAAATTTACTTTTTCTATAGTACAAAGCTTGGCATATTATTGGGAAAAATTTTTTTTTGTTAATATCGCCCTACTAGCAGTGATTTCACATTGTAAAATAACCATACAATTTCGTATAAAATGCAAAGCGCGCAGTCAAGTACAGTTAGACAGCTGATCAACGTTCTTATAAGTTACCTTTTGGATAAATACTTTGGAATTAACTTAGTTAAGGGGTCTATTTCACATAATTTATGGACATGCGGAGGCAATGCATTTTTAGAACCTAGCAAACTTTGATTTTTTTTCCTCCGATCTCCCACACAACAGCAGGAGAACCGCTCGTGTAGTATGGGCCTCACTACCAAATACGGTAACCGCGTGTCGTCACATCTTGGATATCTTTTTATCCTTTGAAGTTCAAAGTTTGAACAGGATACCTAGTGAACTCAAAGAGATCGCATGAAAGGTCTAGCTGAAATGGTCATCTTTTTATAACCTAACGAACGTCCTGTTTAAAATTCCCTAATGCCTAAAACAAACAAATATTCAAACAAATCTTGTTTTTTCTTATTTATAGTTCAAAGCTTACGCTCTCCCTAAGGGAAATTAACACAGGTGAAAAGTTGTAACTTCCAACTGTCACCGTTATTAAAAAGGTAATTTATCGTACTGTTTTTAAGTGGCATGCCCAGTACAAAACCAACCAAAGAACGTCGCATTATTGGATTCCTTGTGTTTACGCCGTCGTTTGCTGACGACCGAGTCGCGAGCCAGCACTTTTTACTTCTTATATAAACATGATCGACTACAGTAATACGCTAGAACCAACAGAAGCCGTGAGGTGATGCGGTGCATGCCGATTGAATTTGCCAACAGTAAAAATAATACTGCAGTATGTAAAACCATTTTTGACGAAGCGGTTAGCCTAGTTAGTCGGTAGAGAAGCTAACTGTCCCGGGTTCAAATCCAGATATGGGTTGTGCGATGAGCGCGAGTATTTGTTTCTGATTCGGATTTTTTCTTTGTATTTAAGTATGTATTTTTCTACCTCTATATAAGTATGTTTATCGCTGTCTAGTTGTTTGGGACTAGATCAATTTGTGTGAGATTGATATTTATTTATTTAATGTATCAGTGCAGACTGCAGACTAAGGCCTTTCCATAGAAGCGGAGACGAGCGGTGCGGAGAGGAGCTGTGTAGGAATCGACCAAATGCCAGAGATTGGCTATCAAAATTAGATATAAGATTGTGAACATTTTATTGAGTGCTGGAATAATACTTATCGCTTCGTTATTAAACAATTAAAAAAATAAAAAAGTTCGCAGGTTTAAAAAACATCATCGCCTTGAGTAAACATAAGTTAACTAAAATAGCAACGTGGATAACTTTGGAATATTAGGTAAGTACCAATTGTTTTTATTGATCATGGGTTTACTCTTGACTCTTGCCCTTGGAGGACGAAGATTCAGTCTTATATGTAGCGATATGTATTAACGATTTGATGTAAAAAAATTACCGCTGACATTATAATTTTAAACAAATAAATAACGCCTTGTTTAAAAAAGATTTTCTCAATTTTCAATTCTTTATTGCTTTTTCACAATGGCATAGCTTATTTAGAGAAATAAGTATAACACTAACCCTGAACCCTGGAGGGCACAGCAACGTTAGGGGAAAGGAGGGCTTATTGTTTAAGCGTGGCTTTAAATTAATTAACATGACAGTAAGAGTTAAGTTAAATTAGTTACACCATTAAATTAGTTAAACTGGAGTTTCTCTCAAAAAATACAAAAATAAATTTGTCTCCTAAACTATAAAAAAATTGCTGAACATACATGGGGGTGTTTTTGGTAGCCCTGGGCCGAAACCCTGTACAATAAAACCTCTAACTCCACTCAAGCACTTAGCTCTCCTATTCAGCCTATTAACATAAACGCTAAATTTGCGTTTCAAGTCGTTACTCTTGTTAAGATAAGCAAGGAACTAGCTTATTTACTCGACCGTGACGTGCCACTTAGCAGCGAGGATTAATAGGGGCTCAAGTATTTTAAAGTGAATTTAAAAGCCGACTCTTATACAATTGAATTTACCAAAGAGATAACACCGATACGAACATTTCAAATGATTTTCAGTTTGATATTAAAGTGATGGATATGTAAATTGAACTTTCTGAAAACAAAGGCTATTCCATCTGATATTTTAAATGCGAAATGAGTTTGTCTGTATATCTACGGTTCACGGCTTTACTGTTGAGCCGATTGTGATAAAATTTGGGATAGAGATGGTTAATTCCCGGGAAAGGACATAATAATGATACTGTATATCCCGAAATGTTGATAGTTCACGAGGGAAAATGATAATTTAGTTCTAATCAAAGCTAATGCTTATTGTAAACTAAAACCAAAATTGATTATCATTTTAGTCTGGTATGCCACATTTTTTTATTGGCCTATACCAACTCGTAATCGATTTTAAATCTAAGTTTAAAAAAAGTTAAGTTTTATACACGCAGAAGTAAGCATAAAAATAATATAGCAATTTTATGTTCGGAACCATCGCTAACAAAGTTATGTCTATCGAGGCTTACTATTTTTTGGGGAATAAAACGTCTGTTTCCAGTAGCTACCCTAGCTGACGCATTTCAACTTTGCAGTCTTGCGTGTTCTTGCTAATAATTTTATTATTTATGATTATGTATGAGATATGTTAGCGCTTGAATTATAGTCTCTTTCAACTGCTGCTTTTCATAGATAGTTGCGATGAATATATAATTTGAAAAGGGTAATTAATTTCACAATTGACACAACGGTGTGACAAGCACCCTCATAAAATGCTCGTGAAACTCACTCCCAAGCAAATCCAAAAGTTACCTCCAAATGGACTGCATTTATTTTGAATTTCTTTCGGAATAAAATTCTCTTCGGCTCTGCAAACACATTTGATGGCAATTTGAATAATGCAATAATACCTTGGAATGGGCTACTGAAAGAGAAAAGCAAAAATACTTTGTTCGCTTTTTTTTGAGAATTCGTGCAAATTTGCAAAATGTCATTTTCTTCGAGTGTAATCAAGGAGAAATAATTAATTAGACAGAGACGAAGACATTATATTTTAAGCTTGTAGAAAATCTTATGTACTCGTATGAAACGGTACATAATTAGCTCTACAGATCGCTTGCAAGCTCGCTCTGTTTATTATATTTTTAGATAGACGGCTATCGCGAATCGATTGTACACTCAACACAACAACAGAACTGACACAACTGAAGAAGGCTTAGGAGCGGCTTCAGTCTCGAATGGTCTCTTACGCGGGAGCAAAGTCACTTCAACAAAGAGGGTTAACAATAAGTCTTAATGCGATATACGATTCGATCTCCATCTCCAGAGAAAACATTCATAATGAGCTTAACGGTCTGGGGAAATCAAGGCGATTTATTAGCTAAGGAATACAATTCGCACAAGAATTAGCGGTTAGGCTACGTCTTGGGATTACTGAGCGAAAACTACCTTGAGTATTTTTACTAAAAGAATAATATTATTATGTATGATCGGAGAACTAACAGTATATAATTTCTATAGTAAATGCTTCATACGAGAGGACTAGAATAATATGCATGATCGGAGAATTAACAGTTTTTTAGGATACGGAAGAACTGAACAATAAATAATTTTTGTTCAACAATAAAACCATAATCATTTTAATTATTACGTAGCAAACTTTATATTGATAGCAAACAGCAATCCTAGAATAGCATAATATAGCGTAAAATTCAATATTTTTATTTCGTAACTTCTTATTAGCGTTGATAGGGTAGCTAGTTATATGTAATCTATAAAACCCAAAGAATTTTGCTTTTAAATAAATTGACGTAAGCCATCGAGTTGCAAAATGATAGCTTACATCCAATCTTAAACATTTTTTGTTTTGTAGAATGTAATTTATCTAGGCATACTAAGGGACTGGCCCCATGTCCACGGCACGGCGCCGTACGCCGTATAACGGCGCGGTGCCGCCACCGTGTGACGGTACGGCGTCACGGTGCCGTGTACGGTGCCGTGTCGTGCACGGCGCACAACTCGGTAGTTTTTGTTTTGCTGTTGCTTTGTACGCACGCGTTTGCAACTAGCATCGTTTCAAAAATACAGTTTTTATCTTGATATGGACCGCAAAAGACGTATTCTCCTGCTCCTACTACTGAAACAAAAACTACCGTGCCGCGGCACGACGCCGTGAAGCCGTGCCGTCGCACCGTACACGGCACCGTGACGCCGTACCGTCGCACGGTGGCGGCACCGCGCCGTTATACGGCACGGCGCCGTGCCGTGGACATGGGGCCAGGCCCTAAGCTAATATTATGTTAAGCCAGTCCCAGCATAAAGTTTTCAAAAATTTAAACTAACTTTCCATTAATCCACTTGGAGCGTTTTGAACAATCATCAAATCTATTGAAAACCCGTTAAATTCCTGTTCTTTCCGTCGCAATCGTAATTCAGCGGGCATCCTTTAACACTTTTTCAATCAGACCACCTGACCTGACTATTGACTGCGATTCGCATATTCCTGTTTGTGATGCACAAAGGACGGAATCGCAGGAGACGGCGAGATTGAACATTCTAGAAGAGTGACAATAGTTCTGTGAAATTAGCTCTGGAGATTGAAAATAGAATAAGCTCCTTGTCTTTCGCTATTATACAAATTTTTTAGTAGGGGTTGCCTGTTGTGAAATGAAAAATTGTAGTTTTAAAGTCTATCATTATCAATAGGTTTTATAAATGTGAAAGTTGAGCTATTTTGTTCATTTATGTTTTTATTTTGTCGTTCTTTTGAGGGAGTAGCAGACGGGTACCTTTTGGACGAAGTGATATTTATTATTTTTGTTTGCCTATTAATGTGTGCCACTGTCAGGAACTCCTCGGTAAAACCTCGCCTCTCTTTCATCTCTCGTGTGCCTAGTCTATTTAATGTGCAGGACCTTCATTGACATAAAATACCTTCCAAGGTTTTAATAAGAGTTGCTTTGTTATTTTTGCGCAAGATTTGGCCAATAATTCCAGAGGTAAGTTGATTCTTAAGAATACATATACAGCACAAATTATGCTGTATATGTATTCTTAAGAATCAACTTACCTCTGGAACTATTGGCGCAATCTTTTAAGGTTATAGTTTCAGAGTAAAAACAGATATAAAATTATTCGTCTGGTCCAAAGCGTGTCCTAACACGCAGCAGCCGAACGTCTACTGAGAAATATTTAAGACGATCACTCATCAACTTTCGACGCGGAGTTTGACTTATACTGCAGAGATATTTCTCATTTCTCTTTCATAATCATTTTACTTTAGACCGCGAGGAGCTAGCATATTTGCCCGCTACTTCTTAAATACATTGATCGGAATTAATATACAATTTCCTAATTGCTTAAAGGAGAATACCACATTAATACTACTCTTAAAGAACTCGTTGACTGGCGACTATCGACACGCCTGTCAGCAATGACGGGTGGTACACTAGCGGTGGTGGAATTAAGTTGATGATTGATAATTATTATTTTTCCAAATTGTACAGGATTTGTGCTTAATTTTGTTGTAGTTTTGCAATAAATGTGTAGGTTTGTCGCACGTCCTTTATCTTACTGTTAATTTACAAGACTACATACTCTTTAGTGTGAACACCGTATACATTTAAAAATGGTTGAATTAACAGCCGATTAAGATTTAACAGTTCGTTAAATTGGGTGGTGAAATCCGACATAAATGGAAGCTAAACTGTTTGCTGTAAGATATTAATAACGCTCAGCTAAAACATTAAGCACTTTTACTGACATCCTACATGGAAGCGATTTTTTATTAAAAAAAAAAAAACCGGTCAAGTGTGGTCAGACTCGCGCACCGAGGATTCCATATTTATGTCCGTACTTTAAAAATATACCTTTTTATGTACTTAATTCGTATGCGTTTGCGTAATTCAATTTTCAAAGTTTTTTAGTTATTTCTCAAAAACTATTCACACTTAATTTTATTTTTCTCGTAAATATACAGACGGACGGACGGACAGACAGCCAACGAAGACAGACAACGAAGTCTGACAACGAAGTCTATCCATAAGGGTTCCTTTTTACTCTTTTGGTACGGAACCCTAATTATATCTTCGCGGTCCACTGTGCGGGTGATTTTATACCAAGTTCTAATCTTGGCTATTGCGAAACTTCTACTTTTTCGCATGGTCATGACGGCAAATTAACTATGTTTCATGCGGTTTCCTTGAAATTAATTTTAATTTGACTTTACACTGGAAATTAGGTTCATGTTTTCAATGTTGTACTTTTTATTAATTTTCCTACTTTATAATATCCATATAGAAGCCGATGTCGTTTGGTTTTATGACATGGAGGTACGGGATGTTCTTTATTAGGGTATAGTAAGAAATTGCCTCTATGGTTAAAACGTAATTTCAATGATATTTATTTATAAAAGTAGAATGAATCTTGATTGTACGATTTTGTGTTTAATTTTGAATTACATTTTAAATTATAATTAATAATTTTGTTTTGGGACTTATTGTACGTAAATTACATTTTTATAGAATAAATAAATCTGAATCTGATTTAATATTGTTTACAAGTACGAAGTCTCAATCAAAATCCACCCTGCCCAATCTATGAATATATTTCTTATTTATTTTATAATTATCTCACAATCCTCCAATCAATTAATAGAATAACCACATAAAATAAATATATTTATCGCAATACAATAGTCAGACACGCCTCAGCACATCGACACATGAAACATATTTATTCGAGATACACCTCCTTGGTACGCAAATTGGGCCGTTCTGTATGCAGGACACAATGGCGGACGGGCCCCGAATCGCAATGACGCCTATTATTTTATACAAAATTGAAATGTCAGCAGGTTCATTTTGTCACAGTCTGTTTCGGATACAGTATGATCCTTTTATATAAACCCTGAAGGTAAATCACTTGAAAGATGCGGTGTTTTAGTGTATTGGTAAGTCTTACACATTTAAAACAAAATTGACACACACAGCATTTGCTCGTTTAAGATTTAATGTAAGTTGATATAGTTATATCAAGAAGACCAGCGCTGACATTAGCCAGCATTACGCTGAGTTGGTACCATTTCGTGACCTTTAATCGTTTTGTGTGTATTTATTTCTCTGTCCCTTTTTTGTATCTGTCACGAATAAATATTTTTTCTTTCTTTCTTTCTTTCTTTTTATATTTTTGTATAGCTAGGCAAAAATGAATTTGGAAAAAATACGAGCGCCATTCAGAGTATATTTAATTCGCAATATGATCGATTCTTTACCAAAATCACCTAATGTCTCTTCCAATGCACGCCATTTCTTTCTATCTCAGGCTTTCCTCATCCAATCTCTCCTCCCTATCTTAACAAGATCGTCAATCCATCTCATAGGTTGCCTCCCAACGTTTCTTCGGCCGGTGCGAGGTCTCAACTCGAGCACTCTTCTACCCGATGTGTCATCCGCAACAGTGCAATAGCTCTTAACAACCTTCGGCTTTGTATTTCTCTGTCACTCATTCTCATACGCTCTTTTAGTCTTACCGAGTTAACCCGAACCCGAAAGACTATTATTATTGCGCAGTACACACCCCTACCAACGCAAGAACAAACTGACTGATACTCTGTTGACACAGTAACGACCTTATTTCATGCGCAAAAAAGCAAAAAAACTATGATTTAGTGACACGTTAAATGAAAATATTTCTTAGTACATCTTTACCACTCTTTTTACTTGGGAATTTGGTCGTTGAATTGGAAATTGAAAGATTTATGACATGTGAATGTCAGATAGTTCCATTAGCGCCTTTATACGAGTGTATTGGAGCTTTGGAATGGAACGAATGATTTGAAAGTCTAGACTGTAGACAAGATTGTATTCACCATTTTGATACATTGTAGGTAAAAAAAGTCTTTATATTACATAGATGATAGTAACATGTGTAACAAAAAGCAAGTGTTTTTAACCCTTTGTATTGATAGTTTGAATAAAAAAATAATTAAGCCTTTTAGATTTTCATTCACGTAGATAAATATGTTTATCGCTATTACCTCAAGAACTAAAAATTCTGGAATAAAACGAATTATATGTCCTTCTCCGAGATTCAAGCTATCTTTTTAACAAATTTCTTCGAAATCGGTACCGCGATTTAGCCGTTAAAAGGCAGCAGAACCACAGACAGATACTTTTTTGTATTGATAATATAATGGCAGAATGCTTAATATATTTTCTGGTATTAAGATTAATCCAACTGTACGCAGAACTTCAAGCCCCTCAGCTCAAAAAAGGCAGAAAGTAAATAAAAATACATATATACATACGAACAATATTAAATCAGAGATAGGAGATCCTCGGAGAAGGCCTATGTCCAGCAGTGGACGTCTTTCGGCTGATAATGATACGTACACCACAAAATCATACCCTTCTTCTCGGGCATTCGGGTAGAACTTATATCTCCTTTGTTATTTACATACCTTATACTATGTTAACACGTGCAAGTTAGGTTTTCTTCCACTTCCAGGGCCTATATTCTTGATCATCATCATTGCGTATGGCAATCATCCTGCATGGATCAAACGTCAATGTCCAGGTGTTTCAGCCAGTTTACTGCGGCGGGCGTAAATTTATGCAGCTCCTCCAAGCCTCCAGGAAAACAGCGAAGTGGGCAATAATTTACGCGGGACAGGGTCTGATATTTTTGTTTAGTTCAGCCCATCTTGATTCGATATCGTAATCGTTGACAATATAACGGCTCTTATTCGCTTTACAGTAAGAGCTGTCATGACGTCACGGTGTGCTTCGATATCAAAGCAATATCGCCTGAACCAAAGTAGAATAAAGGTCCAAATAAGAGTGATACAGAATGTCTCAGAGTTTTACATTTTATTTTATGCCAAAAGCGTACTTTAACAGGAAACGAGACAATCTCAAAAACAATTTCCTCAAGCATTTACAAAATAAATTCTCTGTCGGACATTTCGCTGGCAGGTTAGATCCAGAGGACAATGTTTGACGAATGTTGGTCCGCTGCCAGCCATGTATTGCTATCTTTCGGCATAAATGTCCCATAAATTAATGTACAGAACCCAATATTCCATTAAAATAATAAATGGGTACCTGCAATTGAAACGGTATTCAGAATTTTACTAGTTAGCTGATCTACCATACGAACAAAAGAGCAATAAAATTCTTACCAAAATAAAATCATCGTTAACGCTGGTCCACTTTGGGAACACTGATAGAGAAATATAATGTTGATCGTTATTTTAAAAATTATATGACGACAAAGAAATGTCCAGTCTTGATTATTTAGGCCCGTTTTAAAAAAAAAATTAAACAATTGTCTTGGCTGACATGCCCGTCTCAAGTCTCAACCAATAATAACTATGTCTTGAGACGGATATCTCAGTCAAGATCAGGGCCCTTAGCCAAGATGCATTACGCTAACTAGGGTTTCTATTCGTTAAAAATGAAACGAATAGAAACGCTAGTTAGCGTAATGCATCTTGGCTAAGGGCCCAGATCATCAGTGCGGCCTTAATGTATTTAGGGGAGTTTCATTAAGTGTTTAGTGGACAGTAAGATAATCTGTACTACTGTCAACAACTCTATTGGGCTATTTTTCCGCTACAAATTAATTGCATAAATTACCTTATGTTTACTATACCTTAATGCCGCTGAATAAATTAGCATAGCGCTCTATTCAATAGGAAAACATGCCGCACCTGGCGGCCATTAGTGTAGACAGAGCCTGTTTTGCTTCCATATTAGATATTTAGTTTAATACAAAGTTCAATATTTTCACATGTAATATAAACATCAAAACATTTTAGATTCGTTGAATTATTATTAACCGACGGTGCGAAATAAAGAGGAAGGTATTAAGTTTAATCGCTTTATATACGGTCGCTAACAAATATATTACAGCATAGGTAGTAAGTGTTCAAAAATATCTTTACACGCTCTAACGCCTTTAATAATAGAGTCGAGTTCAGATATTCTTGAGAACTTTATATGCACCGATATATTTAATGGCGTCTGTCCAGTAAATAACCCGAAGAAAACCTACCTGAGAAAGCTAGATAAATACGAACTTATCCGATAAAATACGATGTCGTTTTATTATTCACCATATCCCTTCACACACACGTATACAAACGCAAGACTTCAAATTTTTGTCTTTACCGTACTTAAATTAGATGACTACAAAACTTCACTATCATTATTCAATGTTACTGTAGATCAAAACGTAACTGAACAAAAATGTAAATCACCCTTTTACCCTGACACTAGGGTGTCCAACTGTACCTTATCAACCGCGGACTAAATATCTACTGGGGTGACCATCTTGGCAGCTATTAAACGGATGGACCGCTCGCTCATTGGTTAAAAGCGTCCTGACCTTTTTCTTTCACGGTCCCTTGATTTCTCACTTAGGTAGCCCTGTTTTTTTTTGTCAGATAGAGTGAAGTGGTTATTTGACACGATATTGACGTAGGTATTTAGTAAAAAATGCTTCTCAACCAATCCTTTCAAATTATTACTAAGCAGTTGCGCCACGACTTTGTCTGCTAAGAATTCGTTTTCGGTTTTTAGGAACAGAAAGAAAACTCGCGTTTTAATAAAAAAACATATTCTGAGAAAAACGTCTATTAAGGGTTGATTTTTCCAATCTCCTAAAAAATATCTGACAGATAGTGTTAATTGGAGATTTAAAAATCGGTTCTAAGACAAACTATAGTTAAATTTATTTAATTTATGTCCACTAAAAGGTTTGTTTAATCACTACATGACTACATGTTATAAAACAAAGTTCCCCTGCCGCGTCTATCTGTCTGTCTGAAGGCAATAAACTCAAAAACTACTGAACGGATTTTCATACGGGTTACACCAATGGACAGAGTGATTCATGAGGAAGGTGTTTAGGTGCGTATATGCTCTGCTACGTGTGCGAACTCGGGGCGCGTCGCTAGTGTTTAATAATTTGAGTGTTAGAGGTTCGTGCATTAATTGGATTTAAAGTTAAACTCATCCTATATGTTAACCAGCAAACAGACAAAATAACAACAACCAATCTCGTAACAGAATACATTGTTCATTTTTGTTTGCATTCGCTAAACTCAATTTCATTTGCCAGCAGTTCAATTTGCTAGGGGTTTATAGTTCCAATATAATCCTTTTATATATTAAATAACATCGAACTCAATATTAACTTAACAATACCTCGCATAAGACGTTATTACCGGCGAAGTGTTTGGATTCCATTTTCCCGTGCACTATAAAAATAAGTTGATTTTCCGCTCTATTTCCTGCCAGTGCTTATTTCTGTGTCCATTCCCAACGATTGGACGTCAAAGATAGCGGAAGCGGATTTCACATTGCAACTTACTACACTAGAAATTGTTTGTGAAAAACTTTACTTTAAAGTGAATTTTTCTATATTTATTTGATTTTTTAAATTTTTTTATTTTTAATGAGAACTTACGAGTGATGTTTACTTTTACCAATAAGGCGGCGATTTCAGCAGCGTCTAGCAGAGCGGCAGCGAGACGGAAGCGGATCGACAGCAGAGATCGATTTCGCAGTTGACACTCAACTGATATTTGTATCCCTGGAGATACATGAGCCGGTAGGTAATTATAACGCAAGGCGGCGGGGAGTGGTGTACCTGTTACGAAGTAACTAGTATAATAATCTGTGCCCAGATTAACGAACGTGTAAATCTAGGTAGCACAGCCATTTAACGTCAAAGTAATCCCCACAAAACATCCAAGGTTTGCTAATCTACTAATCTCTAGTCTTCTCTCTTCTCTCTCTCTTGCGTTGCGATGTTTTTAGGGCTGCACAATTGGTAGCTCGGTCACTTTTCCCATTTACTTTACTTGAAATGGCTTTTCAAATTTCGCACCGAATTGAATTATAGTACAGTTGACAAATTCATCATCATTCATCATTCAAAAATTACGCACTAAAACATAGTTATGTAATTCAATGGTGCCCTAGAAATAAAACTTTGTCGACTAACTTTTGGAGCTGTTGCCATTTTCTTTTTATTTAAGTACATATCCATTTAGCTGTGACAACCATTAGAAGAAATATACACCATGGGCACGAGGAACCCGACAGATTTTAACAGCGTGTTCCCGAGTTAATTTGGAGTAAAGAATGTCGTATAAAGTAGGCTCGATTCGGTCTAGTTTTTGAGATACAACAATTTTTGTGAAAAAAACTTTTTACGAAAACTTAGGTGCAACAAACCCTTATAATTGCAACGTTGCCGCTCTTATACCCACGTTACGGTAAATAAAATATCAAACGCAACTAAATCTACGGAAGACCGCACGCAAAATGTATCTTTATCGTTTACAGATTACAGTTTATATTTGTCTACGCCATGCCCTGGATTAGCTACCTTTGATATGACACATATGAGAATGAATGAATATGACGAGATTGACAAGTACGCTTGTGTCATTGTAATTGTTTACATGTCAATCATTCGGGAAAATTCATATTCTCAGAAAATGCATAAATGCAAGATTTCTGTACAATCAAAGCATCTACGCGTCATTTACATCATAACTTGTCTACTTAACCCTCAGACAAAACAATAGTTTCCGTACTGAAGTGGCTTAAATACAACAACTAATTGTGCCCAGAACCCAGATTGGACGTATAATATTTATTATTTAAATTTATTGAACCATGCCGAACGAATTCTGGGCAAAAGTGGATACGAAGTTCCGCACAATAAGTTGGCGTCGCAGCCGACCAAAGTGACGTTATCATATCAGAATGAACTTAATACCTTCGATTAAGACTGGTGGAAGATTATCCAAGATAATTATGGCTAAGTAAAAAGGGAGCGAAGCCTGTGCCTAGCAGTGGGATATTTCAGGATACTAACATGCAGGACTTCTTTTATCATGGAAAGTGGACTAGACACGCTACATTTTTACCATCGTGAGATACAACTGGCCAATTAAAACAATAATCTTTTTTATTAGGACAAAAACACTGGCCGTATTACGGGTTTTACGATGCCATTAAAAATGGAATACGAAATAATAATCAAAACCAATCATTGTTCTGGAATAGCAACTTATTTTTTTTTTTTTCGTTTCCGAATTGTTTTTTGTTTTAAATATAAATCGACATGACGCTGGCTAATCAAGTGTAGTCGCCAAATCACAAAAAAAAAATGGATCACGTTTTATGTACGTTTCTAAAATTATTCGGTATGTCTCACCATTTTCCTCCTGATCAGTTAGCGGATCACCATTTTCCTCCTGATCAGGAGCGGAGCACAGAGCAGTTGTTGAATACAAGAGGAGATTTCCTGGACGTCGTACACCGCACTACTACACTTTTGTAGATGTTCATAGAAGATTTCATGATGTGGCTTTAGGACCAAGTCGTTCAGAAGACATGCGTACAGAAAATCGCATCATGAATTTAATTATAGAAGATCCAACGTTATCATCAAGGGCTGTAGGAAGAATTGTAAGCGTCAACTACAGAGTGGTGTTACTCGTGTGGAAAATATATGGCCTTCATCCATACCATTATAGGAAAGTGCAAGGACTAATAAATATTTAGTGATGGGTTAGCCAGAGTGGCTTACTGTCAAAGGATGAATCAGATGTTTGTAGAAGATGCAAATTTCATTAGCAAAGTATTATGGACAGATGAAGCATTGTTTACGAGGGAAGGAATTTTTAATTCGCATAACCTCCATATGTGGCAAGAAGAAAATCCTCACGCACAGCGAGTAAATTCGTATCAACACAAATTTTCCATTAACTCGTGGGCTGGTATCATTGGGGGAAAATATAGGACCTGTCATATTTCCACAGCGGTTGAACTCCGAAAATTATTTAACTTTTCTAAGGAACGAATTGAATCTTTTGCTTGAAGAAATTAATTTGCAAACTAGAAGAACGGCGTGGTTTCAGCATGACGGTGTCCCAGCTCACTTCGGTCGTAAAGTCCGTTATTGGTTAAACCAAGAATTTCCTGGACGGTGGATAGGACGTGGAAGTGATTCTCTAGCTTGGCCCGCCGGTCACCGGACCAAACACCGTTGGACTTCTTTTTCTGGGACACATTGAAAGATAAGGTTTACGCAAAACCTATTACCTCGCCTGAGTAATTATTATCATCGATCATGTCAGCCTCATATGAAATAAGAAACAGTAATTTCTCATTAAATCGTCAAATACGTCTACGATTAAACATTTGTATCAAAAACAATGGTTCACATTTTGAACATTAAATCCACTAATAAAAATTATGATTGTAAATATCTTTTATCTTTTTTTTTTATCTTTTGTATTAAATTATTATTATTTTTCATTCTCATACTCACATTAATTTTATTCTACAATTTTTATACGTGACAATCACGACTTATTAAATGAAAATTATTGATATACATGAATAGTTATCCACTTGTCCACTTGACTAGGTACCTACTTACTTTCTCCGTGTTATCATATCACCAAACTATGTGGTGAACCTGTGGTTATTAGGTGGTGAACCTGTAATGACCTGTGAGTGTTTGTAAAATGTACAATGGTGGCGCCATGGGGAAAATAAGTTTCTGTCAAAAATTTCATTTTTAGTCAAGGTTTTGATATGTCCTTTTTTGTACATTCATCATGAGCTTATCGAGAATTAATAAACGAGTTCAAACTGTGTGGTTCTGCCGCGTTGCCAGTGTTGCCACCTCCCGGCCCCATCATCATCTCTCAGACTTTTTTTTGGTTTACATACAATATTATGTATTCCAAAAATCTGCCTCTTCTAAAATAAGAGCTAGTTAAAAAAGCCGGGCAAGTGCGAGTCGAACTCGCGTACCGAGGGTTCCGCACAAACTTGTAGGTATGTCAATAGTTCGTAAATCACAGGAATACAATATAAACAAAGTCCAGTATAAACTGACACGCAATAAGTATGCACTTTCGTACTTATTGAGTATCAGTTTATACTGGACTAATTAATGATGTAACTACAAATTAATGTGTTTCGTATTTTTTTCTTTACTTGTGCTATAAGACATTGCTTCTTGCCAAATTTAATGATTCTAAGTCAACGGGAAGTACCCTATAGGTTTTGATTCCCTTGAGATTCCCTTAAATATGTGGCATAAACGGCCGTATCTTTTGATTGCGTTGACTTAAATGTTTGATTTTATTACTAATCCAAGAGATTGCAGACCTAAGTATTTGATATTAATTTCAATGTGATACCTCCACGCGTTCTTGAGAAAAAGGGTCTTGACAGACAGACAGACGGACAACAAAGTGATCCTGTAAGCCTTAAAGTATAAAAGGGTTCCGTTTTTTCATTTGAGGTACGGAACCCTATAAATAGTTTTGAGATTTCAGGCAAACAAACATCCAAATTTAAATAAAAAGTTTCTACCTATAAATAAAATATTTTTGTCATTACATTCATTACTTTGTTGTACATGGGTAAAAAAATAATCATAACGATCTGTAGTTCAATCTTTTTTATTTCTCTCATCCGATTTAAAGCAACGATTTTCGATCAAAAATCTTACAAATATAGCTAAGGGTTAGCTTTATTTTACAATATTGTATAATAAAAGTTTAGCCTCGGGGATTTTCCAAACCTTATGCGAATAAAAACTGAAGTCATTCGTATACTAGCTATGTACTCAGTCCTATCAGGCTTACAATAAAATATGTCACACGTTAGAAAAACATTAAAAAGTAACAACTACAAAATTGATATGTTATAAACAGTGTTAATAAAAATAAATTAAAGTAACGTTATTAATATAAATACTATCAATAACAAACACGATTCTGGTAAAATATGCAAAGTAAACAATTGTGATGATGAAAAGTCACTAACTACTTTTCATAGGGCTGTAAATTCAGTGGAAAATGTGGAAAAGGGTAGTGGTGCTGGGGTTTCAATCTTATTATCTACATTGGCACCAGGTAAAGACCACGTGGAGCTCCCAGCAGCTGTGATCCTAGGTCCCATATTATCGTAGGCCGATTTCAAAAAGCACGTCCGGCTCCGCCTTGGCAGGGTCGCACCACCACCAAGCAAATCTGGATACTCATCATTATGTCCGGATACTTGTACGGATATAAAAATATTGCCGTACGGAGCCGGCAACGCAAATTCCGCAGGTGGAGGAGGAAATGAACCCGGTGGACCCTCTATCGTAATCTGTACTGGCTCTAAACATCGATTGGTATCTTCGCTGTCCATCGACATAGATCTGTCCAGCATTTCAAAGCCGTACGAAGAGCCCAAGTCACCGCTGGTTCTATCGCAGCTGACAGCCAGAGACGTGTCTAGAAGCTTCTTCTCTTGGTCGGTAAAACTCCTGCTTGGTGGTACTCTCTGCCGTTTGCTGTTTAAGCAAACGCAAGCTGCTACAAAACCTAAAGCCAACATAACTGCCATGGAACCTGCTACCATGAAGAGGGTTGAATAATCAGGAGCAACGCGGGCCGTAGCTGTTCGCGCTTTGGGTAACACAAGGGTCATGTAAGCGTTCGCTTCTCCTACAGAACTCTTCGCACTACATTTCCACTCACCAGACAAATGACTAGTCACGTTATATATGGTCACGTTGACCCACTGCGCACTTTTATTTATCACGTCATCACTATACTCATTAAAATGTTCAATTTGATATCTATGAATAATTATTTCACTATCCTTAAAAGTGTCGTTGTGTACTTCTGTGTCGCGCCAATACCACGCTACTGTGGGTTTGGGATCGCCGCGAGTGAAGCATCCAAATCTAATATCAGCACCAGATTCTGTTCTGATAATTCTTGGACTCGATACGGCGAAAGGAGGACATACCATATCTTCTCCCTTTATCGAGGGCCATGATAATTGTGCTGCCTTCTCAGGACCGCTACAAGTCACCTCTTCGTTTCCAAGATTACTATTCAAAAACCACTCGTGAAATTGTCTTAATCTACAATCACAATGCCACGGGTTCTCGGATAATGTCAAAGTTTTCAGCACGGGAAGATTAAACGTATTCTCGTGAACATAAGTCAGTAAATTTTGATGAACGTTCACAGTTTCAAGCGCGCGTAAATTCACCAAAGCAAACGGATGAATACTGTGTAAGCGGCATCTCGAAAGTTCTAGTTTCTTCAGATGCTGCAGCGACGGAAACTGTTCCGCAATTAGCGTGCTCAAAGGGTTGTCGTTCAGCACCAAAAGTCTGAGGCGTACGTTCCCGCGAAACGTGTCAGGTGACAGTTGAAGCAATTCGTTCTGGGATAAGTCTAGTTCTACTAAAATTCGGAGTTCCCGGAAAGCGTTTGGACTTACAGAACGTAGATTAGTCGCGCTTAGATTCAAACGTTGTAAGTTTAGCAATTCTATGCTTGCGAAAGCGTCTTGCTCTAGTGATTTTAATGGATTTCCGTGCAAGTCGAGAACTTGTATATCGGCTGCCAAATGGGGGATTCTTTGCAGTCCCGCGGAAAAACAGGTAGCTGTTTTCTTTCCTGATGACCATTTGCAGTGGCAAAGCGCGATATGGTTGCAATTCAGCCAGTCGCTTCCAGTTTGATTCACTAGCACGAGTATGAGCCAATACCCGAGCCATGACGCTCGAATGCCCATTTCATAGCAGAATCCTTTTGACGTTTACCTGAAACAAAACGGAGGCTTTTAGTGAGGGTCTCGATCAAGGGTACACGCGGACAGTAATTGGCATACGGTTCCGAGGCTCTTTAGCGCACAGGGATCTTCAAAGACCCTTGATTATATAGACGTCAGTAATTAATAGTAGTCGCTTGCCGTGGCGTATCACACTGACCTATCTATGCGGTACGTGCTTAATGAAGATCAGACATCAGATAGAGAGTTGTTTAATTATGATTGACGGAGCAACAACAAAGGAGCGATGAAGGTGTAATATCTGTGCTTACAATACATGAAGGGCATTCTGGCTGAGGCTTGTTGCGTAAATGAAATTAGTCGCTTGTATTGTTTCACAAATTGTCATTTGGCAAACTGTATTGTTTTACAAATTTTCATTTCGTAAATAAGTAATTCAAATAGGTAATTTTTGTAAACGGTCACAGGTCTAACCTAATCTAACCTATGTAATAAGCCTATGTAACCTATTTAAATTTTAGTGGTTTAAGCATAAATACGATTTTGCGAAATGAAAGTTTATACCTAATTAGTCTCTACGTATATTTATTGAGCACTTGATGATCAAACATGCTCACTGTAATTAAAGGTTCTAGGTTAACGAACTCTTTTGCTGCGGTCCTTTTTACGGAGGGCACGGACAGGTCGCAGGTTCAAGCGCCTTTTGTCAGTGATTTAAAAGCACAGGTAACCTTATATTGATGTACGTTTAACCAAATTACTGTAACGAGAGCTACTACAGAATTGGCAAATAAAGCTATTATTTTTATATGAATAACAGTATCAGGTATACGAGGGCTGTCTTTTAAGTTCTGTCGTTTGCAAACCTCCCGTGATTATTAAGAAAAAACTAGTATCATCTTAAAATATTTGAATTTAGAATTCGAAAACAAAAGAATGTCTCGAGATCGGCCGAACCGTATTAGTACAGCGTCGGTTCAAAGTTGACAAGTCAGTTGTGAAAATGGAAATTTCGAAGGAAAATTTACGTGCGTTAATTTTTTATAACGTGTTCAGTGCTTTGAAGAGTTGACTACGGTTTTTAATAATAAAGCACCATGCATCCGGACTGTGGAACTTTGGTATTTAGAATATCAACGTGGTTGCTCTATCTTAGTGATAGGCATAGTGAAGGCCGACCAAAAACAGCCGTAACCCAGGAGAACATTGATGCTGTACGGCAACTGATCGTCGAAGATCGTCATACAACATACCGTGAGATAGAAGCTTCATTAAGCATTTCAGAGACCAGTGTTCAAAATATTTTGCATGATCACTTAGGCATTAAAAAATTGATCTCACCCGTAACCCAAGACGTCGTATACGCATCGACCCGTCTATAGTACTGCACCAAGATAATGCGAGCTCGCACACCGCCCGGCAGACAATTGCGTTTTTAAAAGAGCAAAACGTCGAAAATCTGGAACACCCCGCCGTACAGCTCAGACTTAAGCCCTAATTATTTCTTCACTTTTCCAAAAATCAAGCAATGACTTCGTGGTCAACGGTACCGGACGCCTGAAGAAGCGGTTGAGGCATACAAAACGGCCATTTTGGAGACCCCGACTTCGGACTGGAATAAGTGTTTCGAAAACTGGTTCGATCGAATGAAAAACTGTATTACATATCACGGTGATTACTTTGAAAAACAATAAATACCATTTAACACTTAAATTGTCTTTAGTTTTTCCAAACGACAGAACTTAAAAGGCACCCCTCGTAAGATTGATAAATAATTATGACGATAGCATACGATTTAGCCATTTAGTCAAATTTACACATTGCACGCAGAAATAGGTTTCACCATGTCTCACTCAAACATTGTTCCAATAGTCTATTGTCTTCTGACGAATAAAAAACAAGAAACCTACGAAAGGATGTTAACCGCTATAAAAGAGCAGCTTGGGTTGAACATTAGCTATTTTAAGGCCGACTTTGAAATGGCACAGTTAAATGCTATAAGAGCCGTTTACTCCAGTGCTAAAATTTGTGGATGCTACTTTCACTACCAACAGGCGATTAGAAAAAAGTAAGGAGTTAAATTTGGACCAGATATCTGATGGTAGGAAGCTTAGGAGGCTCTGTTCTATTTGCCCCTGTTACCAAGACGCTTTTTAGTGGAAAAATAGTTGGAGATAATAGAGACAGCTGGATCAATCCAGAATACTGCTGATTTCAACAGATTTCAGCAATGTTTTCTAGAGCAATGGGTACCCTTGTTTCAAGTTTTAAGAATTGTTTATGAAAAACAAAGAACTACTAATGCCATAGAAGGGGTGGCACAACAGTGTGAACAAGAAAATACCAGTAAAACCAAACTTATTGCTACTAATTGAGTACTTGAGTACTGTTATAAAATGCAAATCATCCATCAGCCGAAAAAGAAGATCGTGTGATTTGAAGTTCAACAAAATGATTAAAAGGGCATTAAGACAGCTAAAAGAAAATCAAATGACACCAAAGCAGTTCCTAAAGAAAATAGTTTTTGAAAAATGCTTTAAATCTATTAACAAGAACATGGGCAATCGCCACAAATAGTATTGCAGTGTAGGGATTTTTTGTGAGTATTAAGAGATCATGGTTAAGTTTTGTGTTGTTATAATAAGTAAACACACTTTTTGATAAAATAATAGTTTTCTTTACATCAACACCTTTCTTTACAAGGGTAAAAGGCTACTTGTTGAAAACTTCTTGCTACATAATCTGATTTTGTGGCAGGAATACTCTTCAGTCGTACATTAACGGAATCATGGGCTTTTAACAGGAAAGGGGAATTCCCTTTACAGGTCCATTTTGTAGTAGGATTTATTTGTCGTCTTCTATTAGTGCAGGTTGTAAACGGGAAACAAGCGGATTTATTTTCCTTAAGCGATCACTTCCTGGCTCGGTAGTATGCTAACATATATCGCCCAGATACAGCATTTAGAGGTTTTATTATTAATAGGTAAGGACCTAAGTAGATAGAGGTGCGTATTAAGCCTAAAAAAAAATCTCTACAAACTTTGAACCTTTGACAGCCATTAAATATAACCTCCGACATCGCGATAAGCCTGCAGTCCGAGACTAATTGGGGTCCTTGACCTTTGCTGCAGTAATTAATGCCGGAATATTATTAACTGCTGTCCACCCGAGCGAAATTAGTTCACGTGCTGGAATCAAGTTAAAGTTCCGTTCTTTTAAAATAGATTTAAGCAAGCAAAATCGTTGATTGTACTCAAATGTTTATTATTTCATTGAAAGCTTCCCGTTACCTTGAAATATACTGATTGATAAACTTATGTATCATTATTGGCATGGGCTTACTAAGGGCCTGTTTCACAATCGACAAGTAAATTCATCTGTCAAATAAACATAGCCCTCTCCTTGTCTATTTTCAAGTGTAAGAAAGGGAATGAGCTAAATTTATTTGACAGATATGCTTTACTTGACGAAACAGGCGGTAAGACTAAGAAATGTTTCGTTTTATTTATGTTAAAGATAAAATAACCCCTTACATAACAGTGATCTAGTTAAAAGTACCTATCTAATAGACAGGCTCTATTAACTGAGTCACTGTAATATGTAGATAAGTAAATTTAAACGGCTTATAATGTTTAGTGTAAATACGGCCGCACTCAGAGACGTCAATTAAGTTTTAAGTTGCATTAAAGTAGCTGCTGTCACTTTCTTTGCTATCACAATAGAATAAGACGCAGCAACTTTAATGAAACTTAAAACTTAATTGACGTTTCTGAGTGCGGCAGTTAGTTACCGCTGCTTCCAAAAAATATTTATTAAGAACAAATTTGACACGTGTACGTCTTGGCACTTGTGTAAAAGTTTTATTTAGGGCTCCGGCACGTAATGGCCACCTTCCTAAAATGACCACTTTATAAAATGTCCATTTGCTAGAACGACATAATGCGTTGCAAAAGTCTTGTATATTAAACAAATACAAATACACTTACGACCAAAAGTAACGGGGTCATGTTGTACTGAAATTCTTTACAAAATGACCCGTTATTTTTGCTTGCCAGTATATAAAATAAACAAAAGTAATATTTAATCGCTCACAATCACCGTAACGAGTGCGTTCATTATTTATCTATACGCAATTTATTATCATTAGATAAAATAAATACGCAAAAGCTTTGTTGCTAAAATATAAATCCCGTTTAAATTAGTTACTGCTTTAACTAATTAGGTGTCTAGACCGCTAAATAAACGTTAATTACATAGTTTATTTCGGCAATTGTTTGCAAAACTTTTGTTCCCATTGCTGTTTTGTTCTAGTAATGGTGACATTAATTATTGTTGGACGCTCAAGCTTTTTACTTGCTATTTAAATATCTGCCTGATAAAAGTGTTATTTTTATTTCGCCATGAAGTCTAGTATACATTTAACGTGGTTATTTTTTAAATAATTGGGCGTTTAAAAAAAAAGTGTATACGGTTAAAGACAAAAATTAAGACAATTTAACTTTTCCAGGGGGTCACGAAAATTAGTCATACATTCAGTATCGTTAATTTTCGTGACGAACCGGAAAAGTTAAATACATAATTTCAATACTAGGAATAAAATAAAATTGCCATAAAGTAAGAAAATGTCGTGTCCGTAAAGTATATAAATCATTTGTAGGTCAATGCATTCATTTTTATAATAAACCCGACGTAGTTTTAAAGTCACGCCTTCCAGCACTTCAAAATTACTTAAAAAAGTAGTTGATGTATAATGCGTACTAAAGGGCCGAGGACTATCTAACGGACATAAATGCTTGGCCTAAACCCGAAAACTATAAAATTAACTAATAGCTTACTACCTCGTAAATAATTCATAAAAATCATGTTAACGTTGTATCTTCTCTAGGGGACACGGTTTAAGTAGGAAAACATGTCGAAACTTTTATGTGGTTACACGTATAATATGTGTATAATATAATTATGTACAAGTAACGGATGTATATATTTTTTCTCTTGTAACAATTTTGACAAATTTTCCTGCGGACCTACGCAGATATTTTATATTATTTTTATAGTTTTATATAACGCTAGAATAAGAAGTATTTATGTCTTAAGTTTTATTTTAAAAATTACTAACTGTTAAGTTTCTTGCGGCGCTTCTTCTCAGCAGTGGTCTCCTCTTGGGAAGCCCTGGTTGAGTTTGACGTGTAAAAGTGCCCGTGCGGCCTATTTACTGAATAAGCGAGTATTTGTTCCTGAGTCATGGATGTTTTCTATGTATTTAAGTATGTATTTCTCTATATAAGTATGTTTATCGTTGCCTAGTACCCATAGTACAAGCTTAGCTTAGTTTGGGACTAGGTCAATTTGTGTGAGATTGTCTCCTGATATTTATTATATTTATTTATTTTATTAAAATATTTTTTTTTTCTTTTTCTTTTGTCTACGAGTATTACTAAAAATAAATATAAACTTTGTTTTTTTCTGCCTAGCACCCTAGAGCTTAGTTTTAATCTCTGTCAACTCGTATTTACCCTGACATTTATTTATTTAATCTTTTGTAGACCAATACCACTAAATCCACTTGCCTAATATCCAATATAATATCAGTAACCCTATGCAAATATTCTGTATTTTCCGACGCAGCCTAGTTGATAGACCAGGCCACGCGTGGGCTACAATACAATGGCGTCTAATTGGATGGACCGAGTCATTAATTCTAGCCGTAATGTCATTAGCCATCTGCTGACGGGAGCGTTCGAGCCCTCGTGTCTAGTAGGGGGTGGTGTGGATGAAAAATGGATATAGGTCGGCTGCATTGCATAATAGAGAAGGCAATGAAGCCATCATCTTAAGTAGGCTTTAAGACCCATACATATTTTGCAATCTTGGGATTTTTAAGATCTCAAGAGATGAGGAATGGAACGGAATCAATGGAGATGATGCGCGGAAAAAGTAGATAAATTGATGCAAAATATTTATATACTCATACTCATACTCGTTTATTAATAATATCAAAATATTACATGTCAAAAATTATTGTTATTATTAGTTATTATACTTAATTATTATTTAAATCATTGTTATTATTATTGTTGTTATTTATAGTAAATTGTAAGCCACGTTTTAAGGAGACCATATGTCATAGCGCTGAGGAAACACTGCTTCATGATCAATGCATTATTCATTGTGACTTTAGTGAGAACTACAATATAAAGTACGCTACCGAAATACAATCTTTTCATTTTGGCGGTAGTCGGAAACAAATAACTTTACACATTTCAGTTATATATTTTAAAAATGACGGCGAAGCTCGCAATCAGTCCTTTTGCACTTTTAGTGAATGTCTTAGGCACGATGCAGTTGCAATATGGGAACATTTACAGCCTATTTTCAAGTTCTTAGAACAAGAAGTACCGCAGTTAGAGTCATTATTCTTCATATCAGATTCGCCTTCAGCGCAATACCGTAACCGAAAAATGTTTTTCGTCATGTCTACCCTACACTGGAATTTCCCATCCTTGAATTGCGCCGAGTGGAACTATACTGAAGTTGGACATGGGAAAGGTACACCGGATGGTGTTGGTGGTTATATAAAAAGAACGGCTTATAAGATCGTGGCCCGCGGCGAAGACATAAAGAACCTGCAGTCTTTAGTTCATTACCTGAAATTGCAGGAAAGTAATATCATAATTGATGTAGTTTGAAGAATCCCACTTTTGTGACAAAGATCTGTTATTACCAAATGATCTTCACGAATTCCCAGAGACATTTAGCGTTCATCAAACCATTTGGAACGCTAATAACACAAAACATTTGACCATGAGAAAATTGAGCTGTGGAATGAAAGAATGTCTGCATAAGTCCATCGAATGTCACCACGGTCAACACATAGGATTTTATTATTTCGATAAAACAGACCAAAAAGAAACCACTAAAAAAAACACGCAGCCCAAAAATAAAGCTAAAAATCCCAATTTTGTGAAATATTCAAAAGTCAAAACCATTGTCACTGTAAAAAAAATTATCAACCCTTCAGATTCAAACACAAGTCAATACCAAACAAAATAACAAAATAACAAATACAAAACTGTAGCAAAGAGCGCACAAAAGAATATAAATGATATTGAAGAAAGTTTACCTACATCAATGATAACTAGAAAAGCGGACACACCAAAATTTCAAGTTGGTAACTCAAAGAAATCTTCTCGTTCTCTTGCAAAGAGTACATCAAGGTTAGTGGAACAGAATAAGAAACAAACCCTGGAAGTTTCTGACGCTGATCTGCAAATTACAGAAAATGATAGTTTTTGGGCAGATGTTTCTGTGACAAATGTGTAGATGGTATCATGACTCCATCATTAACAAAGACTGTGGTAGAAAAGTTGACGCAGAGTCCATCACCTAAAGTCTTGCAGAACGATACAGGTACATCAGATGATGAACTTGACATCAACATATTAAATTCTAGTAATAATACATTCAAGGCAGTGACGGCGAGAGAGCCATTAAATGGGGTTCTGGAGCAAGATGAAGATTTATCAGATGGTGATTACAACATATTTTGATCTCAAAAACTAAGATCTCCTAATTCTTTAAGAAACAATATTTAATTCGTGTTATTAATATTATTTTGAAGGATATATTTTATAAGATTTAATTACATTTCATTTAACTTTGTTTATTGAAATTGTTAAGTTTATTTTTCTGTTACTTATATTGAACAAGCTGACACAGATGGATTAATGATTTTGCGAAACAAACTTTGATAAGTAAAAACATTTTATTGCTTTTATTTAATAATATTTAATTCTTGATAGTGTGGGTGGTTCTTGATAAGGAGGATATTGGTAAAATAATATTTGTGAAATTGATAATTTTTTTGTTCCATTAATGGTTTGCAAAACATTTTAGATGGTGTTTAGCCGATGTTTAATTTTATTCTGTTTTTGAGAGATTATTTGTTTGATAAATAAGAATTTATCCCGTTTCGTTAAGATTTTTAAGATTGTTTGATTAAATTATGTTTAGTAATTATAATAATGCTATTAAAAGGAATAGTGGCTTATGAACGAACGAACAAAGTTATATATGTTTTAAGTTACACTGATTACGTAAAGATTATTTGTGGAAGTGGAATTTTCCTAAAAAACTATAGTTTAAGTCCAAAATGTATAACGTAAGTAATATTAATAAATAAAAATTATTTACTGCTAATGTCCGTAGTTTTGTGATTTCGGTGTTTGCATGTGTGATTTCGGTGCCATATGAAAATTTTAAATTAATTTTCTCGATAACTATGAGGACTATAATGATGCCTCATTTTGTGAAACGTTTGAAATAAAAACTAGTTTTCGATGTATTCATTAAAATTCACATAATAAAAAAATTATATTAGGCCACCGAAGGTCACGCAAAATTACCTTGCTCAGAGAACGACCCACCTGATACCAGTTGCCAGGCGCTGCTAACACACTAGCACTATAATGTTACACCGATGACCCAATTACACCGAAACCCCGCGGCGCGGCGCGTCTTCGGCGCGACGTTTATTAGAAATAATGGCTCAGACGTTTCAATTCCGGAAAACCCGACGTACCTATACGCTACTGAATTTAACTCTTCGTGGATTTGGACTACTTTCGAAAATGACTTTCGTAAACTATCTATAACAATATTATTCTTATATTTTAAAGTGTACAAATAGTATTTTTATTCATTTATTAGGTGTGGGTGGTGCTTTGTTATAATTAACTTCGCGAATGCAGTTGCAGCGAATTTTAGAATCGCATATTTTAGCGAATCAATATTTCATGTTGAACATATTTTGCGAAAGCCTTATTTAGTTGCAGCAGTTTTCAGGATTGCATTGTTTAAGCGTAAAAGACGAAGCTAGTCTAAGTAGCATTAAGTCTAAATTATTTGTTATGTTTATAAAATGTTTATAAAATGTTGTTAAAATGATTATTAGTATTATTTTTTATGTTTCAATTATTCCTAAACTTTTCAGTTTAATGTGGTCACCTTACCATTATGTTTACAGTAAAAAGTTCTTATGTAACTAACCCGATCGCCTTTGATTATCTGACAGATAATTTATGAAGAAAACACATTTTGATTATTTTTGACGTTAGTTGTCTTGTTATGAACAACAATTAAGCCGAAGCCCCACTGCTGCGCACGCTACGCACTACGATAGTTAGTTATATAGACAGATAGTTAGTTAGTAGTTCTTCCGAAGACGACTCGTCCGTATTCGTCCTCGGCTTCGTCCGTAGCGTGGACAGTGTGGTTCGCAGTGGGGCTTTGCTTGCCACGCGCGCTAGCGTGTGCTTCTTCGGAACAGAACACGCGTGTATCAGTGACGTCATTTCGTGCGCAGCGTGCTCGTGCACTACTGTGGAAGTATCTATACCTACATTTTCATACAAAGCGTTTTTGGGTGGTTCTACGAGCGTTTCAACCGCTCTCATTACCTTCCTCGCATTAATGTCTAAATTCCTGTATCTTTGGATGTTATTTTCGGGTATCTTGTACAGTGCCCTGACTTCTAAAAAATAACTGAAAATGCTATCCTAATCTACAGGAAATTCGACATTAATGCGAGGTAGGTAACGAGAGCGGTTGAAACGCTCGTAGAACCACCCTTTTGTACCCATGTACTGTGTAGCTCGACCGTGCGCAGCAGTGGTGCTCCGGCCTAAGATTCATCGTAAGCTTGTGTAAAATAATAAAATGCCTCGTGGTCATGGTGGATATGGTAGCGTTATATTTTACCTCTCAAGAGTACAGTGCAGATGCAAACACTCTTTCACGAACTTTATCCGGACTGTCCAACCCCTAATCGTGCATTAATAAACAGAACTGTCCAAAATTTAAGGGAATATGGACAGTCAGTCCCAGTGCATGCCCAATACACTCCGCTCGACGAGCGGAGTTATGTGTACAGGAAGGCGGTGGTCATATTGGACACATGCTAAAATACGCGTGATTAAGTACTTTTGCATTTACCCGATTGAAGTATAAACTTACTTATTTAAAATTGACATCGCTTATTATTCAATTTACCGCCTGTTTCACAATCGTCAACTAAAGTATATCTGTCAAATAAATCGATTGTGAAACAGGCCCTTACTGTATCAGAGTACTACACTTAGCAGTAGGTACTCAAGAGTTTAGTTGTGTCTCTTGTAATACTAATGATAACAGTTAATTTGACATTGATAGCTGATAACAGTGATAACATTCGTAAACTTGACAAGTACTTTGAGACTCGATTATTGAATGTACGGCTGTACGGTGACCATACTTCGAGATTTTTATTACCTTTATTGTTTGAAAATAAGCAAAAATTAAACAAGGCAAACCTTTACAAATGAGTTAGTGTATTAAATTCTCCGTCATTTCCGAAGAGGGATTCTAAAGGAAAAGTAGTAGGGAAACAAGAGAAAGGAAGAGATTCTACTCAAAACATTACACAATAGGGGTTAAATAATCATCATGTTCCATTACTACAAGGAATAACATTTGCACCTAAAAGACGAACAGGCGTGACTGTATAGATGAATTCCCCAAAATTTTCTTTCTCCAGTATTTTTAGTTCCATTCGCGTTTTTCCCTATTTTCTTTATTTTCTATACGTTATTTCTACCAACAGATAATTTCGTCACACGCATTTTTTTCTACTCGTTATTTTTGCTACACGCATCTTTACCAATGCAATTTTTCACCAATCTGTTTTATTCACATGCGTATGCTTTACCCGTAGAATATATTTCCACTGGTTTATTTTTGTCACACTTTTTTTTCGCTAGACGCATTTTTGCCATGTTTTAGCATGAATGCTAAGCGGGCGAAGATTAAATAAATAAATAATCATGAAAATCAGAATTCGGTAAAAATTATCTGAAAAATCGTTATATTGAAATAAAAATCGACTCCAGCCTATTGGTTTTTATATCACAACTAAAAGAAGAAGCCGTCGAAGTTAATTTTGTAAACATTCAAAATGAAATGCGAACTGATGTTTTCCGAAAACGAAATAGAATGTATATTTCGATGGACAGAAAAATAGAGGGAATTGTAAATAAGTATCTCCCTGTGATCCACCAACATAGATAAACGTGTAAGGTATTATCTGTACTTAAATATAACTAAAAGTTATACATATTTAAGTAAATTAAAATTAATTAAGAAAATATTGTTATAATTTTTATGTTTGAATTATGATAAGGACGAAGTTAGGCCAGTTTTCAACTGCATTATCGTATCTGATAGCATATTTAAGTTCCTATTTTTACTATTCGGCACGAGTGAAGAATGACATTTCCGCACGTGTATCGAACGACGTTTACGAATATACACTTGCGACGTATACACTTGCGAAAAAATAAGAAAAACAACAACCACATAAGATTGGTAAACAAAGTCGTTGTAAGTTCGATCTTTCACAGTGAACATTTTTGACATTATAAAGGGGTGTTTTTTTTTGCTTTTATTCGACCAGAATGGATTTTGTTATTATTATTGAACCCACTTCAATGATTTTTTTTCAAGTGCATGTTCTTTAAGACATAAACAATTGTAAATATAAAAAAATACCGGAGAAAGAAAATTTTGGGGAATTCATCTATACAGTCTGGTTAAAAGCTTAGGTCCGATGGCTCAGGCCATATTTATGGTTATGGAATATAGATACTTCAATAAGCTTCAATCAGCTTTAATGAATAGCTTGCATATGTTACCTATGGCAGCAGAGATAATAAGCTGTTTGAAGGAAGCTAGGAACCCAGGAAGTGTTGCAGGGATATTGAAGGAAATAGGGGATCTACTCATACTTTCTACTGCTAGATCAACACAAAAGTTTTATGTCCCATTCAAATTTTTTATGTATTTGTGGGAGAATAAAACAGCAGATGTTTCTTAGAGCTGTTCTGGAAGTTCCATGATGAAACACTTTACAGATATAGTGGAATCAAAAAACATAAAGTTTATTATAAAAAGTAGAGCTGACTCAATAAAGACATCGCAAGTAGTTTTCCATGCAATCTTTGGAACACATCTTGATGATCTTGATGTGTGTGCCTCAATCACCGCTCACCATGGGAAATGGTCAACACTGTATTTACTAAAAGAGGTGACGCACCAAAAGTATCTTTCAAACCTGTAACATTTAAATATGTTTCAAAGATGGCACAGGCACTTCTGATGAAAATTTTGGGTAATGTAGACCTCGTCGACACTTGTAGACCATCATTTTCAGGAGTTAGGAAGAGGGCATTCACAAGTGAATTTTTGAACTATCTAAGAACAGGAAAATCATCTCAAAATTTCTCAAGTGATCCTATTCAACTGCAATATGCTTTGAAGAAAACAAAAGATCATGTTATGGAAGACCTAGAAAGTGTTAAGCTTCTGAAGGCAGGAACTACAAAATGGGAGACCAAAGGTGCTGATGGATGGGTTGAAGATTCGTTTGAGGCAGTGGAGGGCATTAATAAGTTCTTCGGAGCATAACTACATGATATATTCGTTGGGATTAAATATTATTATTTTGTACTTGTATTAAAACTTATATTCTTTTCACATGTTTATAATATTAAATAAAATGAAAAATTAACTGAGCCCGAAGCGTTAATTCTGTATTACGTCTTAGATTTCGCTCTGTATACTCATTAAAACTGCTTAAAACCAACCAACCAACGTTACATTCTACTTTCAAACCCCGCAGCATGCTTAAACCTTTTCCGTTTCATTAGGCATTATTAAAGGCCCTCTTCGGAAAATCGAGCTAAATTAAATCAGGCACAACAGCAGTGCGGCTGGCAGAACGCCAGCGCGACCTGTGCCGCGCATTAATATTGTTTTAGACCGAACCATTGGCTCCCATACTTACGTGATGCGAATGCTCCAGCAACCATTGCCGGTATTTTATTTAGTTTTAAAACAAATTATTGCATCGCTGCTCTTCCTTTACTAAAAATAAATGAACATCAAGTAGCTTTTTTATAAATGCTACGTTGTGTTTGCGAGTTTGTCCGCGTAGAACCCTCTAATCATATTTTGTACTTGATTGCGACTCGAACCACTTTCATAGGTACTAAATTTTACCATAATCGTTTCAGCGATTTAGCTGTAATACTGAGATCCAGACAGGTGAACTTTTATTTTACTCGTATAATATTAAAAACAGATTTTTAGTATGTTTTAGTATATTGAAATATGAGTATTTTTGCACCACCTGTACTAACTGTGGCCGATATAATAATAAAATAAAGGTCAGAAAATCGTGTAGGTACAGCTACGAATTTCTTGAGCCATATTTTTCAGATGCCGTGCGAAAAAAACTATTTTGTCTCGTGTGAAATCTTGAAATCAAATCCCAAAGTTGAAAATGCTATTCAGGTAAGGTTTCAAGTGGGCTAAGATGTTTGAAGGGTAGGACTTATAATATCTTACGCCACCCTTCACCAATGTAAAAGGTGAGACGCAGGAGTTCAAATGTCTAATATTACACTGAGATAGAATTAATTTTAAGCAAACTATTCCCAAATTCAGCACATCCATTAAATATAGGTAAAACGTCAAATGTAAAAGCCGCTTTTTTACCAATAAATCAAATTGCACTTTGATCCTTCGAGCCCGAATTTTCCTAAAGTAAAAAAAAAAACAGTAAATGGAATAGCCAATGACATTCAAACTAGCCCGAAACGAAAAACTGGAAAGCTTTTAATGAAAGTGTAATAGGTTAAGCCGTTGACACAAAAAAGGTAGTGAGGGGTCTCATGCATATGCAAACAGTGGTTGGATTCTGAAACGAAGAAGCAAATGAAATTCGGTTTGATCAACCTTGAACTCTGCACACGCTAGAAACGTGCAGCGATTTGTGTGTATCAAATTAGTTTGCCTAAAGTTACGTTTAACACAATGCCATAGACACTTAATTCTAGCGCAAAAAGGAATCGAGGTGGATAGAGAGAATACTTTTTCGAGAATGGAATGAATTGGCGTTGGAATAACACCTATTCATTTCCGTTTTACCTCACCAACGCGTATTTTTAAGTAATTTAACTACACATCATATACTGTTTAAACTGGACCTACGAAGATCATTGGAACCTATCAAATTTGTATGTATAGATACTGATTATTTAGTAAGGTATAATTTGGGTAAACATGAAATGTTCAATGGCATATCGTAAATTTGCCTTGTTAACCAAAAGACGAGGGAAGTTTAAAATAACGTGCTTAATCCCACACTTCCCATTTTTAATACTGCAACAGTGTTGTCTGCGTTTGTGTTTACCTATGTCATGGTATTAATTTGCGATAGTTTCGTTATTTCATATAAATATTTATTTTAATATACAGTGTAACAATGCCTTTTACATATAACTTGTTTGGCAGTCCTTTCCCATATTCGGATTCAACACAACGTCAACGTAAAATCTCTCCAACTTCCAAACATCGCTTTACGCATTTCAAAGGAACCAAATCTAACCCCGAAATCGAACTATTCTTTATGCAGCTTCACCGCAAGTGCGAAGGAGATAGCATGGTCGAATACGTTCCAATCTGCCGAATGGTCTCAGAGTTGAAAAATATCCAGCTTAAAGGAAATCGACGAACTGTTTACGGAACGTTGAAACGATTTCAAGGAGAAAATTAAAGTACGGAAGTTTTGTGGGAGGTTTAGAGGAACACAAGTTATGTTTCGTATATGGAGATATATCACATCATATTTATTCGGTTACTAACGAATTGTTCAAAATGATTGTGTATAAATTTACTAATATTACTTATTTTTTTTATTGTTTTTTATTTATTTTTACTTATGTTACTTTAATAAATTACCAAAATTGAAATCTTAATAATTAGAAAATGCAGTAACGAAACGCTAAGTAATAAAGTAGTCAGAAGAGGTAGGATTGGGCAGGACTATAATTATTTATACCTTTGGCTAGCTGAACAGGATTGTACAGGACTTACTGACTTACTTCTCAATTAAAAATATCATCATTCTGTTTGGTTTTGAAAACCAAATACAACACGTGGATCTGTGAAGCGATCCCGCTTACTTAACTTTTATAATCATCATATCAGTCGAAAAACATCCACTGCTGGACATATACCTTCTCAAAGGATCTCCACGACGGTCATTTTTGATGGGGATCACAGGAAGCCGAAGGATGCGAACTTTTATAATGATGTCAGTGAACTTTATTTTAGAATCTACAGTTAGGACTGCCAACCCACTCCCAACGATGCCGACGAAGACCAAATGTAATTATAATTCATACCGTTGCTAAATTAGTCCAAGTGAAATAAGGTTTAAAGGTTAGGTGTTAGGTGTCAGTAAACTCACCACTAATGTCAATTTCTGCACCGTGCATGCATTATTTCCCCACGAATGTAAATATGCTTATGCTTGTTGTACATTTTGTTTATTTGGAATCGGAAGAAAGTTCAAATATACGAGTGTTGTGGTACCTACTCTGCTACGCCTTGTATCATTTTATTCCCTCGACACCAACGTGCGCCGTGAACACCAAATCTTGCCGGAAGACAATTATTAATATGCTAGCAAACCTCTCGCCAACATGTAAACGTATATAAATGGAATTTAAAAAAGTTATAAACCTCAAGGACTTTTACAAACTTGTAAAAAAATCTATGCAGTTTTCCAATGAGACATCATTTGAGAAACTCGTGGCTGCCATGAAATCCTTATGCCAAAAAAATATAACTATGCAAATCAGCCTTTGCTTTAAAAAGCCCGAAATTTCAGTTTCAACGAAAAGCAAATTGTTTGTATATTTATGAAGCAAAGTCCTAAGTGCTACCGATTTCTACACTAAATAAAATTATTTCAAGACTCAATTTGGATGCCGGAGTAAACATGTTTTCCCAATGCAGCTGAACCTGAACCTGTTTTTTTACAAATTGCTTAAAACTACGATCTTAAAGACCAGTAAAAAATATATAGTTATCTTAAATATATAAAAGAAGAAACTGACTGACTGACATATCAACGCACAGCCCAAACCGCTGGGTCTAGAGATTCCAAATTTGGCATGTAGGTTCCTTATGAGGTCTAGGGGTGCACTAAGAAAGGATTTTTCAAAATTCATCCCCTAAGGGGGTAAAAATGGGGTTGGAAGTTTGTATGAAAGTCATCCATTTTTGAAGATAGAAACGTTGAAATTGGTATAAAGGCTACTATTTACAAATGAAAAATACTACCTTCAGCGATTTTGGCTAAACTACCCCTAAGGGGTTAAAATGGGGGGTTAAAGTTTGTATAGGGGTTTGGACATTTTTGAAGTTAGGAACGTGGAAATTGGTATATAGTCTACTGTTTACAAATAAAAAAAGAACTACCGGCAATTTTGGAAAAACTACCCCTAAGGGAATGAAATGGGGGGGCGGTAGTTCCTTTGGAGTGGTGGTTGGCCCTTTTTAAAGTTCAAAACTTGAAAATTGCTATAAAGAATACTCTTAACAAATAAAAAACGACTAAAGGCAATTTTGGATAACTACCCCTTAGGGAATAGTAGTAGAGAAGGGTAGTTTGCATGGGAGTTAGATCGTTTTTGAAGTTAGAAACATGGAAATTTGTATATAGGCTACTGTTAACAAATAAAAAATACTACTTTAGGCGATTTTGGAAAAACTACCCCTATGGGGATGAAAAGGGGAGGTGAAAGTGTGTATAGGAGTTTGGTCAATTTTGAAGTTAAAAACGTGAAAATTGTTATAAAGACTTCTTTTAACAGATTAAAACAACTTCCGGTGATTTTGGGTGCCCTTAAGGAAACGAAATGGGGGTGGTAGTTTGCATGGGAGTTTAGTCATTTTTGAAGTTAGAAACGTGTAAATAGGTATATAGGCTACTGTTAATAAATAAAAAAATACTATATTCTGTGACTTTCGGGTAGTTATACCCCTATGAAGATGAAATGGGGGGTTAAAGTTTGTATGGGAGGTTGGTCCTTTTTGAAGTTAGAAAAATGGAAATTTGTGTATAGGTTAAATGAACAAATAAAAAATACCACTTTTGATTTTGGAAAAACTACACCTAAGGGGTAACGGGAAGGGTGAAAGTTTGTATGGGCGTTTGGTCATTTTTGAAATTAGAAACGTGGAAATAGGTATATAGGCTACTTACTGTTAATAAATAAAAAATACTATTTCCGTTTTGAAGTTAGAAACGTGCATAAAGGTTACTGTTAACAAATAAAGTAATAAAATTTTCGGTGATTTTGGATAACTACCCTTAAGGGGATGAAATGGGGGTAATGTTTGGTCAATTTTGAAGTTAGGAACGTGAAAATTTGTTTTGCCTACTGCTACAAACTAAAAGTATTACGTTTGATGATGTTGGAAATACTACCCTAAGGGAGTAAAATTGGGGGTGTAGATTTGTAAGAGTTTGTTTATTTTGGAAATACGTTTCTAGACTACTTAATATATAAAATATGAGTTTTCGCGTTTTTGGAATTTCTACCCCTAGCAAGGTGAAAAGGGTTTAAAAATCGTATGGTTTAAATTTGTTTCTATCCCATCATACATGATACGTACGATAATGAAAACTTTATCTGTACTTTTTAACAAAGGTACTGGACTCTCCGCAGACTAAGTCGCAGGTGAAAGGATTGCGTATATATATTTGTACTCAGTTCACGTTCTTGAAAACGGCTCCAACGATTTTGATAAAGATTGCGACATGGGGGTTTACGGGGGAGAAAATTCAATCTAGCTAGGTCGAAAATTCGTTTCCCCGTATTTTCACGCAAAAAGAATTCTCGGGAAATGGTTCGTAATTACGGGGCGGCTGCTTCAGTCTGAAAGCTGATGGTTAGAGCGTTGGCCTACTACGCAAAGACTGCGGGTCCGAACTCCAGCTTTAGACCGTTTTTTTTTGTTTTTGTATAGAAATTCGATGAACAATTGGTTCGACCCCAGCGACGACGCTAAATAAAGTTTGTATGGATGTTGGGATGTTTTTTTCAGTCATGCCTAAATAGTTGAACGGATTCGGATGAAATTGTCACACAGGTAGTTGTTATCCTGGATTGGCGCCTTTTTTATCCCAGACAATTTGATAGTGCCCAGATGAAAACGATAAACGACTTAAGAAGAGGAGAAAGAGGTACTTCTAATCCACTGAACTGTTTTCGATGAAATTTGGTATGGAGATAGCCTGAGTTCCGGGGAAGGACATAAGCTACTTTTTATCTCAGAAAATTGAACAGCTCCTGAGGGAGCAGTGATAAACGACTTCTACGCGGACGATACTACTTTCAGCGATTTTGGATAAACTACCCCTAAGGGGTTGAAATGGGGGGTTAAAGTTTGTATGGGAGTTTGGTCATTTTTGTAGTTCGGAACGTGGAAATTGGTACATAGGCAACTGGTATCCAATAAAAAAAAATCCACCGGCGATTTTTGAAAAACTACCCCTAAGGGAATGAAAGGGGGGGGGGGGTGGTAGTTGGCATGGGAGGTTGGTCCTTTTTGAAGTGAGAAACATGGAAATTTGTGTATAGGCTACTGTAAACAAATAAAAAATAGCACATTAGGTGATTTTCGATAAACTACCCCTAAGGGGATAAATTGAGGGGTGGTGGTTTGTATGGGATTTCGGTTAATTTTGAAGTCATAAACGTTGAAATTCGTATATAGGTTACTATTAACAAATAAAAAAAAACTACTTTCGGCGACTTTGGAAACAGTGCCCCTAAGGGGATGAAACGGGTGGTGAAAGTTTGTATGAGAGTTTGGTAAATTTTGAAGTTAGAAAAGTGGAAATAGGTATATAGGGGTATATAGGTTAACAAATAAAAAAATACTATTTTCGGTGAATTTGGATAACAACCACTTAGGGTATGAAATGGGGGGGTGGTAGTTTGTATGGAGGTTGGTCCTTTTTGAAGGAAGGAAAGTGGAAATTATTATGTAGGCTACTTTTAACAAATAAAAACGGCGTTTTTGGAAATTCTACCCCTAGCAGGATGAAAATGGTTTAAAAAATCGTGTGGCTTAAATTTGTTTCTATCCCATCATGCATGATAGGTACGATAACTAAACTTTATCTGTACTTTTTAACAAAGGTACTGACTCTCCGCAGATGAAATCGCGGGCGGATAGCTATAATTTGTGTGTTTGTTACTTCTTCACGCTTACACGGATGGACGGATTTAGATGAAATTTGGAATGCAGATAAATAATACCCTAAAATAACACACATGCTACCTATTATCCCTATAAGAAAAAAAACAGTTCCTGCGGGATGGTATAATTGCTGATTCTACGTGGACGAAGTCGCGGACAGCAGCTATGTCAAATAATCGACTAAATGGGTAGTTTTTATAAACGTACAAGATCATTTGATCTCATACCTCGGCAGAGGGGAAAGATTGTAAGGCCGGTCCTGACCGGATATAAATGTTGTAAGGCGTGTAGCGACATGTTTCATTTCTTTCTGGACCCAATTCTAAATTCAACGCGGACGAAGTCGCGGGCAGAAGCTAGTATATGGATATAGTTATTACTTATAGTTGAAACCCAAAACCAGTTTTATTCCAAATATTGAAAAGAAAGCTAAAGTCTCGTAACCCGAGCGTCGAACCTGCATTCACACACTCGATTTTAGGCGTTCTGCGAATTTACGTGACCGCAACTACAATATCGTCAATAATATCATATTGGGACAGCTTCTGGATTATTTGTCATTTGCAAACTATATTACTGTTTTCAGAGCGTGACGAACAACGTTTTTGCCGTAGTCAGAAATGGATAAAAATTGGCGTTTTTAGGAGATTTTGTATTAAATCTTTAAAAGAGTTTTAAATATAAGATTCACCTCTATAACGGATAAAAGACGACAAATTCTTATCTCGATACGGATTAAAGCTACGTAACAATTGCTACGGCGTAGCACTGCGTAGCCGCTACAAAGAGCGACACCTCATCTAAAGGCGCATTCATGTCATGTATGAGAATAAAAAATTGTCTGTCTTAAATTGATAAAAGCATTTTACAAAATGAACGTATTCGATGCAATCTGATCACATATCTTACGAGTATGATGATAAAACCTGCAACTCTGTTTTGTTAAATATACCATGCACTTTTATACTTTAAACAATAAATTCTCAAATATAACATATCTCTAAAAAGCCTTCTACCGAGGTTTAAAGCCAACGGCGTATTTCATAAGTTGTCTCCCGCAAAATTTAGCATATTATTTAAGAACTTTATAAAAGTAACAGCTATTTTCGGGAAAGAATCCCAAACGAGGAAAGGTAAGAAGTTTTCTTTTGTGTGCGAAGTATTCGTGATATAATAAGTTGCCTTTGTGCCAAACTCTTGGGTACACCTTGTATAAATACGGATTCTAGTAGGCATGATGGATGCGACGTTTGTTTTTTTTGACAGATCCTACAATCATCATTCATCACCATCATCGTCATCGTGTAACAATATATAAAAAAAAAAAGAATCCAGCCTATATACGTCCCACTGCTGGGCACAGGCCTCCACTCACAATGAGAGGGTTCGGGCTATAGTTCCCACGCGGGCCCAGTGCGGATTGGGAACTGCGCACACACCGTCAAATTGCTTTGCAGGTGTGTGCAGGTTTCCTTACGATGTTTTCCTTCACCGAAAAGCACATGGTAAATTTACAAATTATATTTCGCACATAAATTCCGAAAAACTTAGAGGTGCGAGCCCGGGTTCGAACCCACGACCCTCTGCTTAAGAGTCGGCAGGTCAAACCATTAGGCAATCACGGCTTTTAAAAAAAAAAAAATTATATTTAATTGACCTGTTTTACCACATTTCAAACAATTTCTATTGGCCTGGCTAACTAGAGTAGATGCTTTATTAATTAAAACTGAAATAAGAAACACAACTGAAAATGACGGGGAGAGCACAAAGTGGCCCTAGTGTGGCAACTTAGAAAAAATCAGAGGACATAATAGATTTTTTTTTTCTTTACAGTCTTCACGGCAGAACGCGGAATTTGGTAAAAACTAATCTTATTTATACTTAATAGTATACTTACTATATTTACGATACTCGTATACGTACCAAATTTTTATCCCGAAAATTTACGAATTTGCGTACCACTTGTCAGTTTTCATATACGTAAGTCTCCTTAATTCGTCACTTTCCTTATTTGCCAGTTTTACCAGGTCAATTACTTTTTACTTATTTTTATAATCGGTTCCGGCGAAAAAAAAAATTCCGACGAACTGAGAAACTCCTCAATTTTTTCAAGTCGGTTAAAAATATGATGTAGTTTTGATTATTTAAGTAACAAATCTGTACCTGCGTTAACATATAATTTCAATTTTTCAGTCAACTTGCCTTCCAAATTTCCGTTGCTCCCGTGACACAGAAACAATCGACTCTCCAGAGTCCGGCTAAGATTTACGCCGGCGCCGGGCTCTAACTCAGCCGCTCAGAGCTCCGTGCTTACGTAAGGGTGCTTGTACGGTGTTTTTAACCAGACTACCCAAGGAGGTTAATGTTTTTTCTTGTATGTATCTAAGAGCCTGAGTTTCCGGATCAAGACGAACGAGTTGTTAGACAGCAACGCGATTGTCATCGAGTACTTTTTTTTATAAAAAATAAGTTCATTATACACCCCTGTGTAAGATATCAAAATAAAGTGATTTAAATGACACTGACATTAAAGGAATACAACAATCTGTTTGATGTTAATATGCTTTTTTGCAAAGAAAATGTGGCATTGAGAAAACCCGAACCAAACCTCTAATCCTAACCAAAACAGATAACAGCGTTGAATTTCAAAATAAATGCTACTAACTTACAGGTAAATTACTTTCGAGACGTTTTTGCATTTGTAGTAGTATTTGTATATTTACAGGGATTCTAAAATTTAAATTTGTATTTTACGAAATTAGAGTAAGAGAAGCTATGGTTGACGGGCAATTATTGCTCGGGGGGTTGCCCGTGTAACTGCACCGTTACCGTAACTGTTTAATTTTTGTATCTGTGGGTGTTGCCATTCTTTTATAATCTGTAATCTTTGTTTGTATTTTTTTTCTTGTGATCGTCGAATAAATGTTTCCATTTCTATTTCTAAATTTAAATTTCATTCTACAGTCAGAAAAAAAAAGGTTCGTCACATTTTGAAGAAGAAAATATATTGCCAGTCAAAAGTCAGTGAATGTCAAATAAATAATAATTATATTTATTCTTAGGGTTTGTAATATTTCTTGTTCAGTGTTATTATTGTAACGTTGTTAATTAAAAATGGTTCCGATGTTGAAACATGGTTGAGGTAAGCCTTTGACTTCCCAAACTAAAGAAGTTTTGTATAATTTGTACAAATATTTCTAAAATGAATGCAATAGCAATCCGAGCAGTATTGTGACTCCCGCTGAATTAGTTGCTATATCAAGCGGAATATCATTGACTTAGAAGAATATTAGAATTAAATGTCATGTTTAATATTAATATTATTAACTTTTTTAATATTGTTTAATATTATTAATTCCATTGATGTACCCGATTATAAAAAATATATAAAAGTATTGGTTTATTTATGGATGCAAGCGGCGCAGGACCGGTCCTTATGGCAAACCTTGGGGGAGGCCTGTTCGATACATGAACAGTAGTTTGATAATGAATGGGCTATTTAAATCACTTTGTTTATGGTATTTGTGTATTGCAACACTTTTTTCAGTTAGTTGTCTATGAAACTCTGCGACTCCATAGTTGTACTTTAAAACCTTGATTATTTCAATAAATAGTTAAGCATAATTAAAAGCTCTGTTTTACTTATTGAACAAGGCCTATGTCCAGCAGTGGACGTCTTTCGGCTGAGATGATGATGATGTGATTGGTTTATTTCTTTATATGCTGACCGTACACAAGTACAAATGCAAAAACGTCTCGAAAGTAATTTACCTGTACCTGCCTTTCTGTTATTGTCACCAAGGTATAAAAAAAAAATCAAACAAGAATTATTAATATATTATTAATAATTAATAATAGGTACGAATAAAAAAATACGAATCTCTTAATTAATTGAGAACTTATAATACATATACACATTTTGACCAGCATGCATCAACATTTTTCCTCCAAATTTCCTCGGTGTAAGAATTTTCCGCTTCGCTCGACACAGCGCGCTCTCTACGGCCCGTGTATTATACGGATCCCTTTTGTCATGGACTTAAATTCACCGATCGGGCCGATCCGACCGTTAGCGTAAAGATTGTGCATCGGGTCGTCCGTTCCCGAGAGCAGCAGCACAGTGTGTGGTGACTCGGTTGGACTTCTACTCGTACGTGTTGGGAAAGACAGAAACATCTATCGCTTTTGTACATCTATATTTTGTACAGATTGTATTGTTTCTGGTATTAGTACAAAGTATTTACATACATACGTACATCTGTTCAATTAATTCTGTACAATTGTTGGCTGAATGGAACACAATTTTAGTTTAAAATGAAATTAAATAATAATGCCCTTACTAATAAACGTTGAGTAACCGCTGAGTAGTTATACCATGCTTTGTCCTTGTCTGTCGAATTCAAATGTCACAATGACAGATAAGGACAAAGCATGGTATAACTACTCAGCGGTTACTCAACGTTTATTAGTAAGGGCATAATTGTATAAATACAGAAAAATTTAATGCCTGACTAAGAGCGTGTTTCACAATCGACAAGTGCTTACATTTATCTGCTAGTTAAGGTTAGCCCTCTCCATGTCTATTTTCATGTGTCAGAAAGGGATAGGGCTAAATTTATCTGTCAGATATGCTTATTTTACGATTGTGAAAAAGGCGGTAAATACTTAATACAAGATTTCGTTTCAGAGCTGATGAACTTTATATTTGACAAACCTATGTCCATACCACTACCTAAAAACAAAACAAGTTTCAAAATAATAAAAAACCGTTATACGAGTAATTAGTCCATCCGTCGGGCCTTGGCTAAGGGACAGACGGTCACAATTTTGACAAATTTGAAAAGTAACAAAAGCTAAAACTTAAAGGACAATGTAAAAATCAATTCATCTACGTATGCTTCATGGGTAATTCTCATATTGTTTCAACCGCCCGTCACAGCCGTGGCTACAAAATTGACGATTTTTTAAGGAAAAGCTATTGATAAGAATTGTAAGCGGCGGCTCTGAATTCTATAGAATAGCCGCAAATGACATTCGAATCTACAGGGAAGCCCGAAGCCGTCAATAATGTGACCACGGTTGTGACGGCGGCTGAAACGCTCGTGAGAATAACCCTCATAACTTTTTAACACAACTTGTTTGTCTTGTCTCCGCCCCACGGACCAAGTGAAGAGGTTTGGTGGCCACAGGCACCAAGTGGAGGAAGGAATAAGTACAATGCACTTTGCTGACCGAGAGCCGCTAGAGCTCTGACAATACGCTGCTTGCTGCCAGCGGATCCCGTTTACGACCTATTTTAAGAGCTCTTACGCTGTGGTCAGGATAAAAGCCTTTGACAAAAATTTTTGTACCTTAAACTGCCTTTAATTTTGACCTAAGATACGTGATCGCAGGGCTATAAGGGCATGGGTTTGTTGTAATGCTTGCCTAAAGGAACCATATTTATGTATGTATAAAAATCAATTGCCGTGCAAAAATCGTTTTTTTTTTTGTTTGCCTAGTATGGTGGTTTAAAAAAAAAGAAAATGAAAACCCAAATGACAAAAGTTTTACGAAGTTCACCGGTTTTATCTAGTATATTTATAATCAAGAAAAAATACGAACAGTGGAACATAGAACCTCCTCCTTATTTGAAGTCGGTTAAAAAGAAGAGCTAACACATCTAGAGAAGTGTTTTTTAGCGTTTTGAAGTTTCCGTATAGTATTTCTATAATATAGTAAAATTTAAAGTAGATGAGCACTCTACCTTTTCGCTTTAATTTGATCGACAAATGTGTATGGCATATCAATCATAGTGTTAGTTTTTGTATGAAATATGTCGCTATCAACTGTATTTCTATGCTTCTATTCCTTTTTTATACATTTTTGCACGGGAGCATTAAATCTAAATACAATTTTGTAAAACACATGTTATATTTTCTCGCTTATCGCTCAGTGCATTTCTAACGTGAGAGACTAGTTAGATAAGGACATTTAATCGTCAATCAAGTTGTGCTCGCTCCCTGTTAAACCTAAATTTGGCATTGATTGACGCTCTTATTACATCTTTACAACACATCTCAGCTCATGGAGCAGTAGGCCAAACCAAGTCGTTAATAGTTAATCAGACTGGCGGTACAATGGCGCACTTTTCCACCAAAGCCGCGCCTAACAAAGGCATGTCATAAGGTCGTTGCTCGCTAATCCGTCGAGAGTGCGCACCATTTGGCGTAGTGCCTAGCTTATTGTACAGAGGAAAGACAGTAAGACAGTCGAAACAAATATCGCTCATTCTCGATATAAGTACCAGCATTTTAAAATATCCGATTCATAATATTATCAAATCCAAATTAACATTCAAATTAAAGCATTGTTGATAACAAAACACACTCGATTCCGAAACTCAAGTAACAGTAACTAAGTATATTTAAACCACCGATAGACGAGAATAACTCAAGTTTAAAGACATTGACCACATAATAACAACTGTCAAAATTAAATTTGGAGTAACCTTATCCAAATTATCCGCAGTTGGAATAAAGAGACCAGAAATGAGACGAAGTGAAAATGACTAAAAACAGCAATCGTTTATACGTACTGTAATACTGTTTTCCTCTCATTTACTGTAAAGGATTAAGCATGCAAGGAGATGGAAGGAAAAATCCAATTTACACACGTAGCTTGTGTTTGTAAATTGTTTGCATTTTGCTAGGTCTGCTTGCAAATGCCTTGGGGATTTCTGTAATGTGCCAGTCATTTGTCTGAAAACGTTTCAAACATTAACGTCACAAGGCCTAAGGTAAATTGATGTTTCTGTATTAACTTTATTACCTTCCACTTTAGTTAACGGTTAGATAATCTGTCATGTGGTAGATGTGGTGCGCCAGGTGCTCGGATGTGATCATCGAGTCTTTGATAATTTTCAAGTAAGGGAATAAGTAATGAGATTAAACTTAGGTGGGTATTTGCACGAAATCATCGTAAGCCATTAGGTAGCACCAGGTTAATGCCCGGTTCCTATATTCAAACCGCGGATAGATAAGGTTATTTCAAATTTGACACGTGTAGTATGTGGCTAATGTCAAATTTTAACTCAAGGTATCCTTATCTAACCGCGGTTTGAATGGAAGCACAGACGCATGTCAAATCCTTATTTCGCCAAATGCTTATCCTGTCAAAAGCTTATTTCGTCAAACTCGAGTTCTGTCCATTCCTTGGTACGTCAATTCCTAGTATTGTCAAATCCTTGTTTCGTAAAATACTTGTTCTATCAGATGCTTGTTTCGTCAAATTCTAGTTACGTCCAATGCTAGCTTCGTTGGATCCTTGTTTCGTCAAATCATTGTTTCGTTAAATCCTTATTGAGTCAAATCCCGATTTCGTCAAATGCGCACTTTGTCCTTAACGTGTTTATGTCAAGCGTTGGTACAATCAAATTATTACAATTAAAAATAATATCGATTTACATGGTATATATCTAACCTCTATACTATATTTAGAAAAAGCCTTATACTAGCGACGAGGAAAAATAAATGCAATGTCGTAATGCTCGCTCATGTCATTGCATTACTGTCATCTCTTTATCATCTATATTAAGCGATTAAGTAATTATTGCGGAAATTATATAAGCCGCTTTTAAGTAAGCATTTAACGTAACTGTAACTAAGTTCCTTTATATTTATTATGGCATCGAGTTCGGCGGGGCAAAATGAATTTACTTTTATTGAAAGTAAGAGGGGAAAACCAAAATTGTTAAGAGCTGGCCATCAGTTCAATTTAAACATGAAAAATAACGACGGGTCAACGATATGGAGATGTGTTAAGAGAGATATATGTAATGGTAAGTGCGTTTGGTTACTTAATAAATTCTGTTTATTGATATGTTTCCTATCTACTACCTAAATATTTGTGGTATTGTTTAAGGTTCGATCACAATTAAATCTGATTCTTACACCATCATTCGAGAAAGCCAACATATCTGCGTACCGGACTTTTTCAAGAATAAAGTTGACGTTTGCCTCGAATCATGTAAAAAACGGGTCGCCACGGAATTTAAATCAGTATCCAAGATTTATGAAGAGTGTTTTGAAGAGTTGGATACGTCGGATTCAGATGGACCATATTTTCCTGATTTTCGGTAAAAATCAGATGCTCTTTATAATAAAAGAAAAGCAGCTTTCAAAGCACCCAGTAAATTTGATTCGGTAGACAAGGTCAAGTTCCCAAAAATTTTGACAGATGATTTTTTAATTTACGAAAAAAGTGATGAAAACGATTTTTACATATTTGGTACCAAATTGGGTCTGGATATAATGCAAGGGGCGGATTTAATTCTTGGGGATGGCACATTTTCGTCAGTGCCACGTCCGTTTTACCAACTATATTCTTTGCATATAGATACAGAAAGCTCAAAAGAATCTACTTCTATAATGCCGGTCTTGTTTTGCTTACTGACTAATAAACACCAAACGACGTACCAAGAACTATTTAGTATTCTAAAAGAAAAAATTAAGCTCAATATCACATTTTTTAAATGTGACTATGAAATCGCGGTAATTAATGCAGTAAAAAAAGTATTTCCAGGCGTTCAAGTAAAAGGCTGTTTTTTTCATTTAAAACAAGCTTTATTTAAAAAAGCGAAAGACTTAGGAATACTCGACCCAACAAATGAAAACCAACATAAACAAAAAAAAGGCTTTAATGAAAATGGTGCATATGACATCCAACCTCGCACTGCTGCCCCAATGTTACATACCGGAGGCATGGAAAATGATTGTCCAAAAAGCACCAGAATGCGAAGAAAGCCAAAAATTTATAAACTACTTCACCGAACAACGGATCAAAAAAATTAATTCCGATATGTGGTGTTGTACTCAAGAACGGCACCGCACCACCAATGCAATCGAAAGATGGCATCGAACGTTGAAACTAGTGTCAGGAGAAAAGGGTAATTTATTTTACTTTGTGAAGACATTAAAAAGCGAAGCCGTATATTACAATAAAAAGTACAAAAGAGAAGAAGTCGGTTTCGCAACAGCCAAAAGGAGGAGAACAGGAGATATATTGAAGGACAAAAAAATAGAAAAAATAATAGAGGATTTGAAAACAGAAAAAATAAATTTAGAAACATGTTTGATGAAATTATCGTGGGTTAAATAAACCTACGTACCTGCTTGTTTGCAAAAAAACGTTTTAATAATAAAAATAAATAATAATAATAAAAAAAATTAGTTTTATTTCTAATATGGATTTTAGTTCTTACATGTAAAATGTAGAATTAACAAAACACGATAGATACGAAATCGGGATTTGACTCAATAAGGATTTGACGAAACAATGATTTGACGAAACAAGGATCCAACGAAGCTAGCATTGGACGTAACTAGAATTTGACGAAACAAGCATCTGACAGAACAAGTATTTTACGAAACAAGGATTTGACAATACTAGGAATTGACGTACCAAGGAATGGACAGAACTCGAGTTTGACGAAATAAGGATTTGACATGCGTCTGTGCTTCCGTTTGAATATAGGAACCGGATTCTGTATATTGGTGCTTAGCGGTAGCGTTTTAGTCCACATTATAAGGCTTCTATTTCACATAGTGTAAGTCAAGTTATGACAACGCTTATTGATTTTGATATCGAGGCAAGATAAGCTAAACCAAAGTAACGTTAAAACGTTCCATTACAATGGCAATTTGAAGTTTCACGTGCACCATTGAATGTGAATGTAAATGGTGCAAATGAATCTACTGATGATTCTTTTGCACCATTAAGGTCGTTTTCAAATAAATTGTTCATAGTTAAAGGCTATATATATGAAAACAAAATCACGATCGCGTCCTTTGTGTAACGAAAGTTAGTCATACAAACTATATGGGTATCTTTCGTTATTCAAGGAATCAAATAAGTTTTGTTTTAATTAAAGCCCTTAACTATGTAATTTTTTTTTGAAACTGACCCATTATTGAGTAATAACTTATTTTTCCTACAATTTTTCTGTTTTATTATAAAAAATGCAATCTTTGCTTTTTACGGAACAGTTAAAATGTGGCATTATATTCATTCAGAAATTTGCTTCCATATACTTATCTTAAAATACCAGAATTCTAACCTTAATGGTTCAATTTCGTTCGTTGTTAACTAATAAGTATTTGTAGGCGTTGATTAGAGTTTAGAGTTAATAAACACATTTACAGCAGATTCCGTAATTTATGTAAACGAAGGAAATTTTCACGTTCGAAATGGAATTACAGCTAAACGTTTAGGGGTTTTGATTGTGCGTGAAAACGCGGTGGGTATAACAATTATAAATGCGGACATAACGATTGGATAATATGTACGTGAATGAGATACAAAGTTATTAGCTAATCACGGCCAAGAAGCGATGAAAAAGTCTTCTCCAAACGCAAAGACTAGAAGCCTAGACTTCACCTGGGTATTTGCCAAAATCATGGTTATTAATTCAGCCGCCTATACGTTCCAGTGCTGGGCAAAGACCTCCTCGCTGGATTCCTATAATTCTGTATCCATTGCTACCCCCCGGTTAATCAGTTAAGAAAGCGTCCAAATCATCCCGCTATTTCTGCCTGGGTCTACCTCGCCGTCTGTATATAGCCGTCCTAGGGGACCCACCAAGTTGTCTCATTAGCCCACCTCTGTAGATGGATGCCAAAATTATGAACTTAAAAAAAGAACGAATATATTTTAAATTCTTCTGGCAAAATTTGACGTAGCCCTTACAAGGATAAATAGGCTCGCGGTGTAAATTAGCAGAAACAAAGCCCACAAACGGCTTCCCTTCATTAATCACAGAGACAGATCACTTAACAGAGTCCTGATTGATATCCACGGACAAACAAAACTCTCCCCAAATAAACTAAGTAATTAACTTGGATATCTCCTTCCTAAAGCCATAATCGTTTCCAAAATACCAAGACTCTGGGTACAAGATTAGTGAGATATCTGATTCACAACTTAAAGAACTTCTGGGCTTAAGGAATAACTTTGCATGACAATTTGGCTAGATAATGTGATTCTATTCAGTCAACTTCATTTATATCTGTACCAAACGAATAACGATTGATTTTAAGGGATTTGAAACAAAAATGGTGTTTATATACTAAATACGGAATGTTTTAAAAGGCATATTTATTTTGACATAATAAATATTATTTTTATAAATAATAATAATTTTTTTTTATTAATATTATTTTTTATTGGTGGTTATTTATTTATTTCATAAGGACATTAACAACACATTACAAATCATATACACAATAAACTTAGACATACAATAGAGCATTTCAGACATCCACCAATTGGCCGAAAATATAGAACAACCACTACAGATAATACAAAATAAAGACAACCGTATACAGCTATGCTATGCGCAGCGTATGCTAGTTGCTAGCTATAGGTGTATAGGCTAGTCGGTAGTGCCCCTGCCTACGAAACTAGCGGTCTAGGGTTTGAACCCAGCCAAAGCAACTATTTGTTTTGTTAGACGAATTTTCTGATACATATATTTATTTTCTTGTATAATTTTTTTCGGACGGCTTTTTTCCCTTTAGATATATTTACTGATACATTTATTCTTGTAAGTATAAATATTTACGAACGCCTTTTTCCCTATCATTTCTTTTAACGCAAAATTTAGTAGTCGTTCAGTTTACTAGAGGCTAAATTTCTCAGTCGCCTTGTTTTCTAATTGGATATTTTAAAATAGATTATACTCTCTAAACAAAATAATACTATAACTGCACGAATTAAAGGGCAACGTTTTCAATTAAAAATCTTAGATGTTTTATTTATTTACTAGTGGACCCGGCAGACGTCGTCCTGCCCGATCGCAGCCACCTAGCGGGTCCAACTGTAAATATAAACCACCCCTGTATCAAAGCGAACAAAACTAAAAAAATAATTATTCAAATCGGTCAAGCCGTTTTTGAGTTTTAGCGAGACTAACGAACAGCAATTCATTTTTATATATATAAGATTTAATCCGCATTTTTTTTCCATTAAGTTGTAATTGACCAGCAAATCCGGCAATTAACTATTTGTGTTCCCTCTCCAACTATGGGTTAAAACTCCTTTACTTTAAGTTTCATATATTTGACTATGATTATTTGATTTAAAATATAAAGAACTTTGGTAGAAGAAAGAACGAACATTGTGTTATTTCAGATCACACTTTCAAGATTAAAATGAAATTCAATTACAAGATCTAAATGACAGACATCTGTAAATCAAATCGAAGCTTATAAAACGCCCTCATCAAAAAACAAACGAATGATTAAAGCAAATCCATCGAGCCCCAAATCCTTGCCTTACCACCTTGCCACCGTTACGACCAGCAAAATCCCGATTCGAACTAATGATTTCTCTATAATGAAAATTCATTCACTTTCAATCCCCAGAATCAGCAATCATTCCTCCACCAACCAATTTACGCTGTCATGTCAAATGTCACAAAAACCTGAAAATCAATCAATGGCTAACGAGGAGATTCAAACTCTATTCACCAGAGTTACGGTACGCTGTTCTCCGTCGTTTTACGAAAAGTGCGTATTCGGAAAACGTTAGCAGAATTCCTTATCCTGTAATCCGTTTTAATTGTTCTAATTAAAGACGTGTCAATGTCTTTCATTGAAGTATGCAGGTCTTCCTTAGCCTTCGTTTTAATGACGAGGTAGTTAAAAATTCAGTGTAATTAGTAAAAGTATTTAAAGAAAAGAATTGCAGTGAAGGGAATGTTCTTTTACTTTCTAGTGAGGTGTTTTTTAATTAAAACACTGTACACTGTGCCCAATGACATGCTTATTATAAACATTAGAGGACAATATTAAAGCACATCCAGCAGGAGGAAATATCGGTTAATTAATCTATTGGTGATCCATCAATATTTGCAACCTGTGTATGTTGGATAAAGAAAATAATTCACAAAACTTGGTGTTATATTAAAAGAGATATTAAATGGATAGTCAATGAATATTTTTGTGTTTTAAAATTGTAGCTCCTTTTTTTCTTCGTATAGATGATACTGAAATACTATGCCTGTTACTTAGTCTAGTAACACAAACACCAGAAATATGCTGATCATACCGATCATGCATTTTCCCAGCAATACTGCAATGGCTAAGTAGAATACCTAAAATCAATTGCCAAAACTAAAGCTAGCCACCAATAACGCGTTGTAACAGTACTTTAAAAAACGTAAAAATGCCGCTTTATTAATATAATAATGATAATCACATTACTCAATTAAGTTAATTTTTACAAATGCAATTACGAATACTTTTCTAGATAGTACCAGTAAAAATCTTGATTATTCATCAAATATGCTCAAAAATAAAATGCTGTCTCTGATTAAAATATTGGGACAAAGGTAAAAAAAAATATACCGCATTCCAAATCATTATTAAGATAAAAGCCTTATCCTCATCCTTAAGTTCTTATGAAGATGCACGTTCAATTTCATAATTGTATCTTTAGAACATTTTAATGACCTACAAATTGCCCGAGGAGCTTAAAATCCCCTTGATACTGCATGAAGAAAAACAACAAGCCAATATCCTGGAAAAAACAGTAAAAAAACTCCATAAACACTTGGTAAAGCTCTTAATAAAAAATTCAACTTACTTCGTCAATCCAATAGATCACACATCACACACACTTCACAGACAGATGGATCAGTCGCGCGATTGGTTGGCCGACTAGTCGGGACGCACACGTGCGTCCTAGATGCAGGCTCGCGCCAATCTGAGCTTCTGTAAGGCAGCCAGAAGGCTGCGACAATGAACACGCTGGGCGTGGGCGGAAGATTACTACATTCACCTGCGAGGATTCTGCTATTGTTATTTGTGGTATCCTGCGGCGCTTTATATTTTTAGCACATAACTAAGAGTATGATGGTTTTGTGGCAAACAATGTATTTATCAGTAAATTGAAGTTCACTTGCGGAATGTTTAACATTAGTTTTATGGAGAAGGAAAATATTTCGGAAAGTGTTTCGAGCATCCATGACGTGTGGTCGATTCAACCTGCCCCTTATTTCATCAACCTGTAATCATTCAGAGTACATGGCGTAGCTTCGGTATATAAATAATCCCAGTGACCTAGGAACTGTTCGACTTTCTTTCTTACTTTTTTCTTTTCTTTTTTCGAATTGTCGCTGTAGCCATTAACAGGTGATATTTTGGCGGTAAAATGAGAGTCTGGACCTCTATCCCACTTTATACTAGCCCGATTTGCTTCGATGTCGTTATCACATTGTTGACGTTATGACAGCTCCCATTCACTTGATAGTTAGAGCTGTCACAACATCAACAGTGTAGGTAACATGCGCTTAACCAAAATGGAAATAGAGGCCCTGGTCAAGGTTTACATTTTGCGAGTTAATTAGCACACCCGCTGCGTCTGCTCAAGTCCGCAGCCTTATCCGTGTGATTGCCCTACACCCCTCATCGCTTCAGCCTGACGCACTCCGTCAAAACCGACCCTAAGTAAAATCAAACGCCAAACAATGACTAAAACATTCCGCATTTACATACAAAATACCGTCCTTTGTAAATTTATAGAATTGTCAGCAATTTTCGTTGCCCTAAACAAAATGGTGCCTGCATTTTTACTTAATATTGAGAACTAGAGAACGGGTGTGACGTCCATTGAGTACCTACTGGTAGATTAGAGGCTAGCTTTACATCCAAGATCCCGTTTATAACTATCACTTAGTTATTCAAAACAAGAAATAGCCTGCGTGTCTTTCGGGAAACGAATGACTTTCATCATCATTATACACTAAAACCTAACGTTTAACTGAACCTGTATTGTAATATTTTTAATATTAAACTTTACGAGTACATTCCATTACAAACACGGACATAGGTAAAAAAAAAAACTTAGTCTACCATTTACATTACAGAACGATAAAAGTTATTCTCACTATTGACGCACACTGAAACAACGTGACTAAACCTACAAAATCGTAAAAATATGAACAAAACGTCAATACCCCAGATTTCTGTAAATAACATTCAAAGCGAATGAATCACCAAAAACGGACATCTAAAAATTACATCTAAAAATGACCTCTAAAAATAAAGCCAGCCGAAATATGTTCGACAACATGTTTTGAAACACATGTTTGAGACGATTGCCATGAACAGATTCCGTAGGTTTATTTATGTATGTCAATTCAGTATCCTGGCAACAGTTAGGAGTTTTTTTTTAGATATGACATTACTAGGAATCGGAGCTGTTCAATACATAAGATATGAACATGAATTATTTGATTTTTAATTTGACCATGCATATTTGCCTTTATTTTTGTAAACCAAGTACTGTTTGCTGCCTGGCAACACCACTTTCTCTCCCTCCAATAGGTCCGGAAGCGACCACATCATATAATTTTGTATTAATACAAAAAGTTTACCTATACCATAAATAAACGATTTATTAGCCGTCGGTCCAATACGCAGTTCGTCCATTTGGTTTTTAAATTCTCATTTCGTCCAAAGCATATTATTATAGAAGCGAAATAGTTTATCTTTATCAGTAATTCATTTAGTAGCTTTATTATTTTGACGGTGATGTGAAAATATCGATATCGATATTTTCAGATTCCTGAAAGATGAAAACTTGATAGCAGAATGGATTCGGCGAGTAGGCAGGGAAAATTGGGTTCCGAAGAGATACGGCAAACTATGGCAAAGGAAGAGACAGTCACACGAATGATCCTGTAACCCTTTTTTGTTGGTTGCTATCCCAAATATTGTAAATAAAACATTTTTGAGTTATCGAACATATTCTTTATTTGTAGTGCTAAAGTTTCGAATAACATAATTATAATGTTTTAGGGCCGATATTTTAAACATTGGGTATATTGGGTTTAAATATTGACTCACAAAAACCCCAGCTTCAAGCCACTGACTTGACAGTTAATTTAAGCTCTTCTTCTTAACAAAATATTAGGATAGGGCTAACTTTAACTGAAACAAATTTATTTATGACTCCATACTTTTTGCAGACGATAAATTCTTATTAAATTCCTACAGCTGAAATTCTGAATAAGTAAATATGCCATGTCTTCACATCTTGAGCGATCTAATAAAGATAACATTAGAAGTAATTCAGTTTAAAGATTATAATAAAATGTGAAGTGCTTTCTAAATGGAATGCTCTTCAATTTGTCGTTGTCTCGGTATTATTTAGAAGTCTCTCAAGGCATCCAGACTGCATTCAGACACTTAAGAAAATGTAAAGTACGCCGGGTGTCCTCTGACTTTAGCATAAATACATATCTTTGTGCATTAATAAAACGCAATAGGCAACGCATATTGCATATATGGAAATAATATACATAATAAAACATTTATAATATGGAAAATTGTATACCCTTTTTTTAACTATGTTTTACTAAATAACAGTTAAATCAGGTTACCGAATTTAAAATTAATCCTTTTTATCATTTTAAGTGGGAATAATTATTTCTTTTTTAAGACATGTTTTCCTGGCTGTATTATTTGCACTGCACTTATAAGCTGCTTATCATGACTTTCCAACTTCATTGTCAGATCCTAGATTCCATAATATACCTATAGTGTAGCATTATCGCTACATTAAATTTAAATTGTATATCCATGTGAATTTTAACCTTTTTGAGGTTGTTATATTTCTTTTTAATTTGAAACTCAAATTTGCTTGCACGTTCGTAGTAAAATCGAATTTCATCATTCCTTCGAGGAATAAATAGAAAATTTAATTAAAAAGAAATTAATGAAAATTGTGGACAAAGTCTTGCTGAGAGTGTGTCATCCTGCAAATTTGTTTCGCGGCGGTTAAGTTAAAACCGTATTTCGTAAATAATATTGTTAAAAGCCGTTTATTTCCAAAGAAAAAACGGCCTACTAACATATTATCAACTTTTACGAATATCGGCGCTAAGACTTCAGCGCATCAACCATGTTAGTGCTGCGTTTGGATATCACGCACGAATGATGTCTTCTCCGAGTTTTGATCGTCGCCTGACCAGGATGGATACCCACAGCTAAATAATATCTTTCTATCTTAGTTGTAGCATAAAATAGGACTATTGTAATTTGAAAACGTTTTCATTATTATAATACCCATTATAGGATAAACACGGATTATAGACTTAGGACCCTTTTTTATGTCTTATATATCGCTGAATATGGGAATTTCACGAGTTTTGGGTTAAATTCTGTTATGCTAAACTACTCAGATTATTGATACGCGTAAATATTATTTAGATCTTTCAACCACAACATTTTTTTAGTATAAAAATAACCAGGATATGATGCGTGACTCTAAAATAATTTTTATACAATGAACATGATTTTTTTTACCTGTATTTGTAAAATATGACTAAATTTTAAACCTTTTTTCTTTAAATTATAATTAAACAATTTAATAAAATAACGCTTTATTTTTATTTGCGTGCCAAATTATCGTAAGCACTCCTAACGGATGTACAAGTTAGTGTGAAGAGTTGTCGGCTTTAACCGAAAATCAATTTTTCACATTACAATAGGTAATAATACCTACATTATTATCGAGTTACATTATGTATTCCAAATTTCATCCCATTCTACAAACAAACTGATTTAAAGTCGACCTGCAAGCTTTGAACTAAATATACCTACAAACATGTGAAGTTAAACAAAAGCTTGTAAAAAACTTACCTCAAATCCACTCGCAAATCCTCAACTCCCAAAACTATCACAAACTCTTAATTAAAAAGTACCAATCGCTTTATTCGACTAAACCTGAGTGTAAACTACCGACTTATCTGACAAACTAACAGAGAATGCACTCCCAACAAGCGCGAGCGCCGACCGAGCTATCTACGGGACAAAAGGAGCCAGTGTTAGATGCCGTAATGTTGTTGTATAAACTAGGTGCATTCTAAGAACATGTCATGAGCGCCCGCGATGCCACAGATAAAGTTACAGGAAAAAGTTGTCGGAAAAAACGCTAATACTAAAAAAAAACAAGTTTAGTTGTATCAAAATGTACGGGACTGTGTCTTAAATCTAGATTTAAGACAAAAATTTGATAAACCTACCTATTAATTTTAGTGCTAGTGGAAAGTGAACTCTTTATTTAATAAAAAGATAATAGTTATACGAAGAGAAAATTTAATTTTCTTTTAGCATGTACGTATAAGAATATACTACAAGGTTAAAATCGTAGACATTATAAAAAGTGTGTTGTTATAAATGCTAGTAACAGTAAAAAAAATACATTTTTAATTTAATAGCCATATATGAAACCAGCCAGGAAGAACCGTTATCTAAATATCAGTTTCTTTATATCCCTCAAACAAACAATAATTTCAAATTTTTCGCCAAAGTATCAAAAATAATCCTGGGCTCATCAAATCCAGCGTTTTTCAGTGTGAAGTGAACTATCTGTTAGTCTATCTGTGTCCCCGGCAAGTGTAAACTAGTTTAAACACATGAACCCGGCGATGGCCGCTCTCCCTTTCATGTTCCGGTAAATTCTTCAAGTGCCTTTGTATTCCCGTCTTCCTGTTTAGCTTTATATTTTATATTCCTCGATCTTAAGAGAGTATTACTAACAGCTCATAATCTTTTCATAAGCGTTTAGCTATCTTTACATGTACCTATGTATGTTAGTGTTAAAAGTAAGTCTTTGCTAATTTTGAGCCACTGCTTCAAATTCACTTTGTTGTAGCGTATCTTGCTTCTTTAATTGTATCATATTGTAGACATTATAGTGGCTCTTATTGGCAAGTCAATAAAAGCTATTAAAGCGTTAACAATGTGATTACGATATAAAATCATTAGCTAGAACAAATTGGGATAGTGCCTCAGTTTCCATTATTGGAAATTGAAAAACTTCGGTACGCATATAATGCAATATATTGTGGTACCCAAAAGCTGATCTAATGATGGTACTGGAAGATGGTTATATTATTATAAAATGTCTAATGTAATATCATCATTGAACCTCCCACCGACTTTGGATGCATGAACCAGTTGTTTAGTTTCAAAAACATGTTTATGTGCTAATGGTGCTAGCAATGAACAGTGTGTGCTGTTTTAGGCTTGATTTGGCTTGCTATAAAAAAATTCCCATGACGACGTGGCTATCAATGTATTTACTTGTAATTTGACATGAAGTGCAATTTATACTGTGATTTATATTGAGTAATAAAATCTGAATCTGAATCTGAATCTATCTGACAGTATTGCCGGATTTGTCACACATAGAGCATTTTGCTAATCTAATCAATAACTCCTGATCACGTTTATAAAAGATCCCATTTCTCTTCCCTGTAACTATTACATCATCTAAATTACCGCACATAACAAAAACTCAATATCGTGTCAATTTTATTCGAAAACCTGTAATCCTTGTACCGAAAGCGGTAACGCATTCCCGCTCATGACACACACTGTGCCGAACAAACACATATGTGACGTTCTCAATATAAAGGGACCTTATGGAGGCAGGCGGTTACGCCGTTTTTAGAACTGTGACCATAGTATTCGTATAGTTACAAGAATTAAGAAGAGCGTAACTGCCTTCCTCCATAAGGTCCCTTTATATTGAGAACGTCACATATAATAGATGTATATGGGCTCTGAATGTAGAAAGCAGCGTCAGCAGCGGTCGCGACCGACTTCCATCTTCGGCTCGATAAGGCTTCGGCATGCCATCGGCGATACGGTACAATATCACTTCATCGGATGCCACAAAGGTTCTTCCAATCGATTACTGATTGAAGAAATATTGTTAAATTATTTTGCCTTTGATATACTGCTGCGCTGCTTAAAATGGATTATTTAACAACTTGTAGATACAGAATAGATAGGAGCTTCATTCAATTTTGAATTTGTTGACACGAAGCTTATAAAAGTGCGGCTTCAAAGGATTACTGAAAGAGGTTCTTATATCATCTTTAGTTGTTTATGACGATTAAGTACTTTTTGTAGTGGCTGTCAATGTCGCTATTTCAATATTGTGTTGTGGTTAATATTATTCATAATTTTACGATTAACATAAATAAAGAAGTTGCACAAGGTAAAGCTACAAAGAGAATCGCCTCCACAAACCCTGCAATGTTTCTTACCGCGTTGCAAGCAGGTCTAAGTATGCATCAACGACAAAAAAAGTAATAATATACTGTAATTAAAAGATAGTTTACAAGAAAGTTCATTGACCCAATTGACATGTTTAGGGTTGAAACAAGTAGTTTTTTGTATAAATATTTAACAAGCTATATTTTGAGAACAGCTACTAGAAAGTATAGTATTAAGGCTATACTATCTCCCGTTTTCGGGAAGGTGCCCCGTCCTCTTCCACCCTGTATAGAGACCATGCCAAGAGTCGCCGTGGTGGAGATGAGGCAGTTTCTATGCATTTATTTACACCGCCCATCGCCTTCTGCTGCAACAGTGACCATCCTACTAAGCAACTTACTTTTGTAATAATGTATAGGTTGTAACTTGTTACTGTATATTATTAATAAATAAATAAACACGCAAAGTCATGAACACGCCGTAAAAACTAAACGTTGAAATCACTTTTGCTTCTGTCGCACAAAAATATTTTTCATAGCCTCACTCGAACATGCCTAAAATTTCTTCATAAAACTCTTCGAAACCCCTATTTCAGGAACCTATTGTTTGCCTTAACAATTCATTTTTTCCGAGCGAGCCCCATGCAAGTCCTGAATGATAATGCTGTAGATTTTCCGTTCGGCAAGTAAGTTATATCTATTTGCTAAAGTTAGAGAACGGTTTTGTCCGTGCTCAGAATTAGGTGAGTTGAGTTTAAACTTGTAGGGTGTAACACAGGAATTGTAGTGCCATAGTTGGAAAAACAGCCATATCAATAAAATGAAGAAAAAAATAGGCGCACACCTCCTTAGTGTAAGAAGTAAATAAAATAAATAAATCAATACTATGGGACACAAGATCAAGGCGATGTCAAGTAGCGAACACAATAGACGCGTGCCCTCCAGCCTCGCCTGCCTGGTGTGAAGACATTCTCAAAAATTACTGTCGGTAAGCAGAAAATAAAATGATAATAAAGGAACAGGGCACGTCAGAACCAAACAGCGGAATCAGCAGTTGAGCGTCTTCTATCTTCGCCGGCCTACTTGCTAGTTCGGGGCGTCGCATGTAACGTCGCGAATTGTGTTGGCATAAATATCTTTAATGCGCTTCCTATCGAACTAAAAAGCCTAGAAGATCCTTAAAAAAACTTTTTGGTAGACAGGGTCTACTACAATTTAACCACTGCCTGCAACTCTATAAGGCTCAGGTTCGGCCGCATATGGAGTTCTGTTCTCATCTCTGGGCTGGGGCACCCCAATATCTTCTTCTTCCATTTGACCGAATACAATGTAGAGCTGCTCGAATCGTCAATGACCCAGTGATTTCCGACCGACTGGATTCCCTCTCTATCCGACGGGACGTCAGTTCGCTTTGCGTGCTGTATAGGATTTATTATGGGGAGTGTTCTCAAGAATTGCACGAATTATTACCGGCCGCAGAATTCCACCACCGTACTATTTACTCGTCGAAAATCCAAGTTTCATCAACATCACCTTGATGAATGGTGTTCTTCCACCGTGCGTTTCACCAGGCACTTTTTGCCTCGTACGGTGAAACTGTGGAACCAACTTCCTTCTGCGGTGTTTCCGGCTAGTTATGACATGGGGGCGTTCAAGAAAAGAGCGTTCATCTCCCTAAAAGGCCGGCAACGTACCGACAACACTTCTTGAGTTGTCGGTATTCATGGGCGGTGGTGATTACTTCCCATCAGGTAACCCGCATGCTCGTTTGCCTCCCTCTCTAATAGTGTATGCCCGAAAAGGGTAAAACTGTTGATACGTTCTAAACCTACACAGTTTTAGACAATAAGGACTGATTTTCGAAACGGATTTGCCAAATTCAAAATTATTTTTCTGGGTTTTTTTATTCAACCTATTATGTAAAACTTTTAAAAACAAACAATTTTCTGTACTGGTTCCCTAAAAAACGGTAGAATGAATCAAATCCAACGGCGAGAACAAATCGTTGCCAAATGGCTGTCAAATCCTAATCGTCCCAATCATTTCAACTCAAAATAATTAAAAATCCATCGCAGAACTGTTGATAAAGTTATAAAACGCTACTTGGAGACCTTGTCCACGGCCCAGAAGCCGCGGGTTAAAGAACGTGGAGGCCCTCGGGACCCAAACCTCGAAAGAAATATCATACGAACGATTCGCAAGAATCGCAGTACGTCTGAACGAGATATAGCGAAAAAAATTGTACGAGCCAATCTATGGTAAGACGAGCCAAAAAAACGTGCTGGTATGAAGACCAAGAAGAAGTCTAAGGTTCCCAAAACTACGGCGAAACAAGAAGCAACCATCAAAACGAGGTCGCGTAAATTGTACGACTTTTTAGGCACTGAACATTTTCACTTAGTAGGTACTCGATGACGAAACCGATCGATCGATCGATGTCAAGGCTGACTTTTTAACACTGCCAGGTGATCAGTATTATACGATCGCAGAAGGAGAGACTCTTCCAGATTCATAAACGACCATCGGAAAGTCCATCTTGTTTTTATATCTCATAAACCAAGAGAATTGAACAACAATTTATGGGTTAAATATTGTTATTGTTATCGTTAGGGGCTTAACTTATTTATTGTATGATATATATTATTTCTTATTTTCTGTTTTGTTCAATGTCTTTGGGGCCAGTTTTAAAAACAAGACCGAATGTGTCGGGACTTTTATATATATATATATATATATATATATATATATATATATATATATATATATATATATATATATATATATATATATATATATATATTGTAGCATTATAGCTACATGAAGCGTCGCTTCTATGCTTATGTTAATTCTTAGCCATTGACAACCTCCTTTTTATGGTTGCAACTTTTCCTTGACCGTTTTGCCTGTTTCATACATGGCAGGTTATTGGTTTTCTTTTAATTTGAATTTAAAATTTCTTGATCGGTTCGCGAATGTCTCTTGTCATTACCGTACAACGTCCCGACGAGACAGCATCTCTACGTGTTGAAAATACATATCCATTTTTTAATTTGAGCAATTGTGACTATCATCAGTTCCTGATTATCTCTCAGAAGGCCGCTTATTACCTGGATTAAGCGGGTAAGTATTTTAGACTTCGGTCGATTCGCTAGGCGGTGTTTTTTAGGCCTAGTAGTTTATTTGTACTTTTATTTCAGCGGGTTCCCCCCGGACGGCGCATTTGACCGTTTTCCCAGCCGTTCCGATTCAACCCATGCAGCGGTGCGTGTTGATGCAGTCGAAATTCCTGCCTTCGGAGTTCTGCCGGTTCGTTCGGTCAGCGATGGTCGCCTAGTGTGACTCACCACCGCGCAATAAGGTCGCCCTACTTACTCAATTATTTATGTAGCAAAATTTGTTATCACATATCTCCATACTCAAACGGATCTTTTAAGAAGTCTCTACGTGGTCATATTTAATTATTGCCTAGCCGAAGGACGGATGGAAACAAGCAGCTTAAACAGTAATTTTAACTAATATGTAACCTAATTTATTAATATTCAAAATGGCCCTTTTGAAATCTTAATTTGAATTAGAACATACTCTAATAATTTAGGATTATTTTTCTTAACCTCTGCTTTTTATCTCTGCAAAATTGTACGTTTTATTTATGACCGCATAACATGTTAAATCTCTTTTTGAACTATGTTAGACTAAGTTTCCATTTCGGTTTATCTCATAAGAAATTTATTTGAGTAATTCTACCGGGACCTTGTACGTGTGATATTTTTGATACCATTTTATGTTGAATATTTTTTATACCAATTCTAAATTTGTTTTGTGGTTTTTCGTCTTTTTTAGGATTAAATAATTATTCGTCAATAACCTCGTTTCCTTTTTAGTCTTGGAGGCCAAAATTTTACGTTATAAGCACTCCTAACGGATGTGTTTGTTTGTGTAAGCATTTGTTCGCCCTTAACCAGGGAACAGTTGTTTATACAACAATATATATATCAGTCAAAAATCGCAGTTTCATAATCTTCATCAAAATTGGTTTTTTACAAAATGTCAAAAGGTTGCGTTTAAAACAAACTTGTACTAAGTTTTTGAGATACACGCGTGGGTTTATATTTTGAAGACGTCAGACACAAAGTATTTGAAGAGGTCATCATGAGTCATAGTTTTGACAGTGTCTCCTGGTTTATTTGCGGAAGCTACAGATTGTTCAAAATCTTTAAAATCATAAATTTTGCCTTTTGCCTTGATAGATTTCTCAACTTGGTGATGGAACTGATCGCAGTTCAATGTATGTCCAGGCTCACAATAGCAAAATGTAAGTTTTGGCAGCAATTAAACTGCTATTTACCAAGTGAATCATCATTGAAAACAGCAGGCAATTTTTGTTCTGTGCGCTACAGTTGTCCATCCATAAATGTATTTGTTTTACGTTGCGATACTAAATTAAGAAATGATAATATGCACTCATAATATCTTTCTGTTTTCTACTTGATATCCCGTCATTCCAAAGTACAGTCGCCATCATATATATTGCAGCAAACGAGGTGCTCACAAATATCTGAACACGACTCTATTGTCAAGGCGTTAGAGTGCATGTTCAGATATTTTTGACCACTCTGATATGTACAGATATATTTGATGGCGAACTGTACATCTAAGGGTTTGTGATCGTTAGAAGTTGGTTGTAAACAGGCATAAAAATTGGTTGTAAATAGTTAACTGGGACAAAATAAAATTTTCTTGAATCCTTCTTATTTCAGCAACTTTCTGTAGGTCGGAACTATAGTAAACGTTCTTTTCATCCTAAGGAAGAGCTTTATGATGTTCTTACAGTTTATGCGATTTATTATAATTATTATGATGTAGTTACCTGGCAATCTACACAATCGACAGGTATATCTGCTTTTGGATCATGAGATGTTTGTTGTCAATGCAACTGGATGGCTACACAAATTTCGCATTCTTCGTTACAGAGTTTTGCGAATTAAATATTAATTTCTCTTAAATTCTTCAGGTGTAACTAATACGAAATGGACTGTGGTGGGTACTTTTGGTAGAAATATTTATGCATTGGAGTAATATTTACATCACTCGGTAGGTAGCGTCTAAGTGGTAGTGCGATAGTGCGGTTACCGTCGCGAACATGCACACATAGAGGTTGAAAAGATTCTACGTGAGCTTTAAAAATATCGCGATCGCGGTCTTGGGGTGTATACCTCTCTTGTCGATTAAAACGCTCTCAGTTTAACTCCACGATACGAAGTCATTCGTTTTTTTTAAATCTAAAGTAGTTAAAAATATTTTTTGCGGACCTCTACTTTGGTACTATCGTATTTCTTAAAAATAATGTCTGTCTTGATTTTCGTTGAGGTTCTTTTGTAGATTTTCTTTTAGAAATAGCAATAGAGCAGGTTGTTTTTACAAAAAAAATCCTTTCTGTCCAAGATAAATTCTAGTAAGTAGTATCATTGATTGTTTTGCGTTCCGCCTACGTAAATTTTTTTGTAAATTTTTTATGACACGTTTCCCCACATCATTGTTTTACTCTGTAGCTCTCTCTTTTTTCTGTCTGTTTTTGTAATTTACGCTCTTCCAGTGATGTATCGTATTTTTTCTGTTTGGATTTGTCAGGTCAGTTGAAGATGTTAAAATGCCACCATCGATGGAGATATTTTCTTGTTGGTTAGCGTCTTGAAAAATATTGCTTGTATTTTCTTCTGTTTGGGGTATGTCTTCTTGTACAAAAACGTTAATTTGATTTGATTTAATTTAATTAATTTATTTATTTTCAGGCTACTAGGCCCATAGATAAATACCTTACTGACTAAAATACATATATTTCTAACAATGTCTACTATACAATTATATTTTTAACAATGGTAACCGAGGTAAATGCAGTGAGGTATATCAATCAGGTATAATCATCAGTATAATAATCAGGTATATCAATAATCTCGCATAAATCTTCCGGTTGAACAGCGCCGTTTTCAGAAATCAGACGCTGTTTTGAGATAGTTGGATTTTAAGGAACTACTCGTATTTCTTAGAACCTGAGATCAGATAACGCAAATAAATCCATATTTAACGATGTTGTCAGCTCAGACATATTGTTGTACGAAGTTTTAGTTTCGGGAAAATTATCGGACAAAGGCGTGGTCATTGAATATTCACTTGCATAAAGCGTGATTGCGAGTTGTTCATCAGGACTACATTTTTTTAGTTTATTTTCAGATACAGGTGGCATTGGCATACTTTTAGGCTTCTGTATTTTGTTTGGTTGAATGTTTTCATTCGCAATGCAAAAGTTAAGACTCCGTCCGCGTAGTAGTCATTTTTCGCTTAAACCACACAATCACCTGATCTTAAAATTAATTTAATACCTCAGCTCGTTAATTTTGCTAATTCAGTCAAGTTTAAAAGTATAATCAAGAACGATACGAATCGCCACTAAGCAAATCAGCGAACGATACCTTTCCTGAACTTATATCATTAAAGAAGTTAATTAAGAAAAAAGTTTCATCAGAACTTAAGGGGCCCGTGGACCACTGAGAGGGCTATTTAAATTCCCACAAAAGATTTATAAAAGTAAAACTTCATAATAAGCAATTATGAAGTGAAAAGTATTTTTCTTGAGCGAAACAAAATTTCTTGTTACTTGACTGCGTTAAGCCTCAAGTTCTAATATAGGTAGGTGAAGGTTAATTAGAGAATGAAATAAGAAAAATTGTTTTTCTGACAGTATGAAGAATTTATTTTGAAAATAATTTTACGGAGAAGAGAAAAACAGATAACTCTGACCTTAATAAGAGCAAGCGGTACTCTCATATTTTAGTAACCTAAAGAAAAATGATATTTTTTTGCCAAACAGCTGTACTATATCAATTCAAAAATAATTTTAAGCCAGGCTTTTCACCTCAAACCGCGTTTAAACGCGGTTAACCGTTCAAATGAAAGCGGTTATACTTTAATTCAACGTGGTGCTCTTGACACCTCCGCCATCCTTCAGGGCGGGAATAAATTAAATAAGAAATCCCAGGCGTGCCCTAATTTTGAGCCGGCAACACAAATATGTCCCGGCGTAATCCCTAGACTATAATGAAGCCCCGGGCTAGTGATGGGCGAGCGGTCACTCGAATAACTTAACTCGGCCAAATATTGTAGACCTATCACACGTACATATTTATCTGTTCGTTACTGCGATTTATATTTAATAAATCGCAGTAACGAACGAGCCGAGTAATGTCAGTCATAATTTTTTTTAGTCATACCCCTTTCAGGCTGAAATTACAGGATTTAATAAACATGGTATCGTCTTGGGTCGTCCCATTCGTTTTTTATCAAGTTCTTAATTCGTCATCCATTCTTCATTCGTCACTTTCGTTGGTAGTCTTTGTCGTCTATGGTTGTATCAGTTGTTTGTCTTTTTCTTATTCCGGCTCATTCCAGTATTCGTCATCATCTTCTTTGGACATGTTCGGTGTTACTCTGTATGTTTTTTAGTCTCATTTGTTAATCGTCTTATTCTTAGTTAGTATTTTTCTTATTTGGCCTCTTTTGAAATTAAATAAATATCAGGGACAATCTCACACAAATTGACCTAGTCCCAAACTAAGCTCTAGGCTTGTACTATGGGTACCAGGCAACGATATACATACTGATATAAAGAAATACATACTTAAATAAATAGAAAACATCCATGACTAGAGAACAAATACTCGCGCTCATCCCACAAATATTTGCCCATACCGGGATTCGAACCCGGGTCCGCTAACTTCGTAGGCAGGGTCACTACCAACTAGGCTAACCGCGTCGTCAAATTGATCTCATTCTTTACTGGACACATTCACTATTTATCCCGTTCGATATTCGTCTCATTCGCTATTCGTCTTGATTTTTTATAATTATTTACTTGTAAATTACAGGAAAATTTATGAGATATATTCAGTAAATTTTTCCTTCGTTTAACGAAAGTTAACTCTATATTGTATAACTTATTTGCGTTACACAAAGGGAAAAAAGCGTTTATTTATTTACTATGTGTAGGTACATTGTTTTTAATTTACCCGTAAAAGCATTAAATTCAAACTTTTCACAAAGCAAAACTATGAAAATTAAAAAAAGTTACCAAAGTTACCATTCAATGATAACACCGTATTGTTAGTCCGTCATCTTATCGGGATATGTTGTCATTATAAAAAAAACATAAATTTAAGTCAAATTTGCAACACCAGAACATCCCTTCGCAGCCTGCGTGGCCGGCGTTTCAGCCTTTCAGCGCTTAATTGGGATATTCGTAATATAGGTGGGCGCGGTTAACTCGAGGTAAATTATACCTCGCGTCATTTAAAAATTAATAAGGGGTTGCGGCAAGAATTCGGCGAGATAAGCCTAAGCTACAGCTGTTTGAGTCGGATAATTTAGGATGTATTTTTAGCAAAGTATATTAGGCACCTTTAGCACCACAACTTCGTAAAATTGTAAATTTCCATAATGTTGACTCTTTACCATAAAGTATTTTCTTTTAATTCAAACAATACTTGATTTTACTAAAAACTAAATGCAAAAAGATGTAAGCGATGAATTTCGTTAAAAATAAATTAAGTATATAAGTAAATAAATCTTAAGATTTTTAGTTCAGGTAGTTACCTACTTGTTTATAGTGGTGGTAAATATTTATTCGATTTTAGCCATGAATGATGTTATTTTGTTTATCGAATTTGGAGCATCTCATAATGGTGCGTCCGATTTCTTTTAAACCGCTGTCACAAGAGATTTCATATGAAACCTGATATCTCATAACACAATACTTTAAGAACACAATATGTACCCCATCCCATTAAGACTTAAGTCCACGGCAGTTTTTCAAAACCTTTATCCATCTAAAGCAAATTCCGCTTCCGGATTTTATTGCTCTTCAGCTAATTCTAAACCCTTTCTCACAATAACCCTTTCTTTCAATTCAAATCCAGAGATTCCAAGGCACTATTGTTTTCAAAAAATACCAAAAACGCCCAGATTAAGAAATTTTATCCTATGAAATATACCCTTTTTTGTTTCAGCTGGAATAAGAAATGCTCATCTTTATTTTGGCAAGAAATGTAATTAATGCTCAGATAATAAGTTAACTAGCGAATCATTCTGTGAATTTGTAAAACAATTTCTCAAGCTTTTAATGGAATTAGACCTATTATTTTAATGAATAATTATTCTTTTTGTTTCCCTTTCAAATTTTAGAACGTCTCATCAACGTTAAATATGCTTTATTTTAATTACGGTAACGTTTTAGAAATTTATTCTGTATTTTACGATTTATTTCTAAGATCTAAGCTTTGTAATGTTTCAGTCAATTCATATTTTTTTTTTCTTAAGGAACCTTAACTGTGCATCAATTTTACTTCATGCTGAATTTGATGCATATTTATTATGAGCCTGTGTCCCTTTATAAATGCATTAATCCTACGCGACCTAAGCATAAGTTCAAAATTTTAACGACTTTTTATTTAACTTGAGTTAATTTAATGCATTTCTATCGCATCACAGCAAACGATTTAATTTCCTTTACACATCCAGTTACTCCGTCAAAGTCAGTTTATAATAATGTTATCTCACAATGCAGCGAGTGGAAAGTTTTGTTTTCGCAAGGATATAATTAAGTCATTACAAGGGCGACGAACGGAGACGCAATCCCTCGAGATTAGTTAAATATTACTAGGAACTAGTGTTGTCGGTTATGAAGCGTAAGGCAGGTGCGCGTAATTACACTAACTTTACGATTGCAGAAAATATTTAAGTATATGGGAAATTGGGAGTAGGTGAATAAAATAAACGATTGGCATAAGCTGTCAGGCGATTAAGGGCCTGTTTCACAATCGACTAGTAAATTCATCTGTCAAATGAATATAGCCCTCTCCTTGTCTGTTTTCAAGTGTAAGAAAGGGTAAGGGCTAAATTTATTTGACAAATATGCTTTACTTGATGATTGTGAAACGGGCGTTAAGCTTATCATTTGAACTATTTCGTAACTAAACAAGTATATCGCTATGAGAAGGGTATTTAATTCCAGTTTCGATATGTTTCTGTCAAAAATAATATTTTTCATATGTCCGACCACAATCATTATTTTGCGTTTCGAAACTGTCTACGACATTAAGCTACAAAATGGCTTGATATGCTTACGTCAATCCCATGTTTCCTATAATATTTTTGGTATAGGATATAACTTAGCACGTTATCAACAATTAGCACGTTTTCTTTTTAATTTTAGATTTAAGATTAATTTGATAGTACATTGATTTTTTTAGGTTACTATATTTCGTTGTTTGGTTAGGTACTACTTGGATTGTTGATTAATGTAAGAGTTAATAATAGCTAATGTACTCCCTAATTGTCTTGTATATTAGAAGATAATACTCTATCAATAATTGTCTGTAAGTGTTTGATATTTGTGATGTGGACGTACTTATTAATAAATAAATAAATAACTTGGCCAGTCCCAATATTGTTAATTCCTGCCGACGGAACCGTACATTAATAACGCGTGTAGTGCCAATACCCGCTTAGCAGGTTTAACGATAAACCCACTGTAATAAACGCCCTGTGCGTTGACTGATATGACGTATCTCACGCCTCACTCCGAACTTGTACTAGTCGTTTAACCTCTATAATAAACCAGTTTAATAGGTCGCATTTCCATAAAGTTTCGTATCACAAATTACTGCTTTGCAATCATAAATTTTATTGCTTTATAATTAAGGGCTATATTAAATACACTGTTAAATTTAGGGGATGAAGCCGAATAGCCTTTAAAAAGATAAGTTTAAATTGGCATGATAATAATACAATTTATATTTAACCTATTCAATTAACAGATATTAATTGGCTACATCAGTGTGACTTAATAAAATGTTTATTTTCGGGTTTAGTCCTCCTGCTTCGATTAATATTAGAGTCGACCGGTAAATCCACAAATAACGGCAAGTGACCTGACGGGGTGTGTTTAGTTCTATGCGAGCGTGAGATGTGTTAAATATTTTGAACGCTACCTTATGGCGCTCTATGTTCTCTATTATCAATTTACGAGGGACGGCTGATAACTAATCTCCTTTGTCTATATGCAATTAGAAAATGATACTGACCACTACAGTGTTGTATTCGCTGTTTATTCTATTTTCAAAATTGCCGCTATTCTTTTGTTAATTACATTTCGCTTCGCATTGGTAGCGCATTGTGTAGAAGTTAACATGTCGGAAGAAAACAGTAATTTGTTTAAAATTGAGCAATGAGCTGTTATTAAATTCCTCACAAAAGAGGGCATCGCAGATCACAGAACGTATGTTTTGCCAGTGTTTGGTGACTCCTGTGCTTCTGATTTCGTTATAAAATTTTGGTCGAGGCCATTTTGAAATTGCTTCGACCAAAATTTTATAACGAAATCACTCTCACTCTGAAAATAAAAATGGTGAACTAGAAATGTGCTTTTCAATAACAAACTAAGTTATAAATTTAATAAGGTAACACGTGTTCACCCCGTCGCATCTCCGTCGTACCTGCAAAAGGGCAGTGGCTGATGCGGCAAAAGACGTTTGTTTTATTCGGATTTGTTCTATTTCTGCCGAATTCCTGTCTTGAAATTTCATCTTGCAGGCAGTACTTTTAACCAGCCAGTAGGTTTGTTCATACCCAACCCTATAGGGACCAGAGTCATGTCTTCAAAATGGCGGAGGCGACAAATTAAATTAGCACATAGTTGAAATTAATGCACGCCTTAAGTGTACGAAAGCAGCAAATTTTAAATATAAGAAATTTAAAATTATTCTCACCTCTTTCTCGCATCAGAATAAAAATAAAACAACACACCTTAAAGCTGAGCCCAACCACCATAAATAACTTACTAAATAACTTACCTCGCCGACAGAATAAAGGAGCGTTGACCAAAACCAAAAAAAGGGCGCGCAAACCATTAAAAATGGTCACATACAAAAATATTACGTCAATAGTTAACCTAACATAAACACTCTTAAACTTTTATTACTTTATCTATTAAACCCTATATAAATAAATATGCAAATATATTTGATAAGGTCCACCTTATCAGTGGCTTCAGCCAAGATGCATTACGCTAATCAAACGATTTTCGAAAATTGCCAAAATTTATGGAATTGACATAAGCGGCTGACGCGACTATCGTTAGCTAACGACAATCCTATACATTTTGTCAGTTTTCGAAAAGCACTAAAGTTAGCGTTATGCGTCTTGACTAGGCCACGAGTACAAAATAAAGGGCGTCATCTATTCTCTATAAAAACCTCTAATTTAAAGGCAATTAAAATGAATATTTAAAAAATATTTTAAAATATATTTCCTTTTATAAAACGCCGCCAAATGCCTCCTTTATTTTAAATGTAGTGTGTGACAACGTAAATTATTATAAATATTTCCTTTTATCATAAGCCACGTTTACAGTGCTGAGAAAAAATATAGACTCAACCTAATATTTGAACATATTTACAGTGTAACCAAAGTAAAGTTGTACCATACAATATTAAATCTATAAGGTAAAATGTTCTTATTACAAATTCATGATCACTTTCTTTCTAGGTATTTTTATTGCGCAATATTTTACAAGATTTGTTTGTATGATGTTTGTGAACTGCGACGAATTATAAACTCAGTCGCTATAGGAAACCGCTAAAGTAACGTCGTATTTTTTTTGGTATCATATTAGATTCAGCTAAACTCAGTCAACTTAATTTTAATATTTTTGTGGTTAATTCTGTTTGACTTCATTATGCCTCGTGGTAAACAATTGAGTGACATTGAAAAACAAAGAATCATTGATTTAAGAAGGTGTGGCAAAACGCAAAGAGAGATTGCTAGTGTGATTTGTAGATCTCAAAGTGTAGTTAAAAACTTTTTGAAACAGGGAAATGAAAATTACGGCAAGAAGAAACGATCAGGGCGACCTTCTAAATATTCGCCTACTGTAAAACGAGCAGTTTTGCGAGAACTCTCCAAAACAGGAGCGTCGTCGTCAAGTCTGGTGCGTGAATTTGACTTGAACTGTCATCCTAGTCTCGTGAGGAAATGGGCGGTACAATCTGGACACTTTAAGTACCATAAATGTTTGATTAAACCGCAGTTGAAACCGCATCAAATTGCAGCTCGACTCTCATTTGCAGAAAAGTACATAAAGAATTCAAATATTTGGCAACACGTGATTTTTAGTGACGAAAAAAAATTCAATCTGGATGGACCCGATGGTTTTAAGTTTTACTGGCATGATTTAAGACATGATAAAAAAATTATGTCACGACGAGCTCACGGGGGCGGATCTGTCATTGTTTGGGCTGGTATATCCCGGCTTCATAAAACTGAATTGGCTTATATAAACGGTAAAATGAACGCTGCTGGTTACCAAAATTTGCTTCACGATCATTTATTACCTTTCATTACCTTAACTGAGGATATAAATGTAATTTTTCAACAAGACAATGCGCCACCTCATACAGCTTCTACCACCAAAAAATGGTTTCAAGAGTTCGGGATTCAAATGGAGTGGCCACCTGCAAGTCCTGATTTAAATCCGATTGAGAATGTGTGGAGCATATTAACGAGGAAAGTTTACGACCAAAATCAGGCACCTATGATAAACATTGATCAACTAAAAAAAAGACTGCAGTTATGTTGGGATGAAATTTCAAGTTGTATTTTAAAGAAGCTGGTAGATAGTATGCCTGATAGATTGATAGACGTACTCAAAAATAAGGGAAGATGGACCAAATATTAATTAAAATGAAATGAACAAAGACTATGAGTTTATAATTTTTCTCAGGATGTGTGGCATGTTGAAGACTATAATATTAATTATTTTTTTAATTTATAAAAAAAGCAAATATGAATATATCTTTGAGTTCTTATATCACTTGTTCTACTTTACTGTCATACTAGTTTTACCGTATACTTACTAGTTTTTAAATTAGAGTTCTATATCCACTTGAGTCTATATTTTTTCTCAGCACTGTATACAGCTTAATAGTTTAACGACACAAACCGAACTTCACAGTCCTATTACCAAACACGACACTAGTCCGCAAATTCGCGAGCGCCATACACGCTAATGGCCACCCTGAAAGTGAAACTTTGTCTTAATAAACGTTAAAAGCGGTACACCTGAGCGTTGGATGGCGCCCGCAGAGTTGGAAATGATATAGAGACTCGCATTTTGCATTGCAGTTATAGTAAACAAGCATTTGTCCGTGACTTCGTTTGGGTAGAAAGTTTTTTCTATTTCCGCGGGAACAATTTTTTTTAATGTGTGCGAGTAAATGGTACTATTGTGGGCACTCCACCGATTATTGGTAACCTGAACTTTGTTCAAGTTAATAGTCTAGGCAAGTGTCACACGCATCGTAGTATTTCTGTTCGTTTTGTTTTTAAACCAATCGCGTCACTGGTAGATCACGTGATACGATAAGTCAGGTGGTCTACCAATGACGCGATTTTTATGAGACGAAACGAACAGAAACGCTACGAAGCGTGTGGCACTTGAGGCTCAGTTCATTCTACAATCACTAAGTGCCAATCATTGTTACTTGTCACTTTCTGTTGCTAATAAACTAACAAATACAACTTTTGCATTAATAATATTAGTAGGGGCGTTTACCCGTGACTACGTCCATGCGTTTACCATGATAAAAAATATCTTAGAAAATTCACTACATAGAGAGGGAAGTCAGGCACATAAGTAACGTTATTGCGATTTTCGGATACATATTCAATGACAACAAACAAATAATTTGCTCCGGGTATTCTTTAATCCGTGATTAAATATTCTTCAAAGACCTAAAAACAAAATTCCCAGAATTTCCTAAAATATTTTCTACTCTGCGACGGCGACTAAATAATTTTATAATCCGGCTACAATTTTCGGCGCCTTAGTAACAACTTTAAGACGTGCGATGCCGCCCTGGCTAAACGGTAGGTATTTTTTTACTTAAAAGCTTTATCTGCAAACGTAAGAATTTTGCAGCTTTACGAGTTTTACGACTTATATAATATGAGAACTCTCTCGAATGTTTCCGGGTAAAAATTAAAGAACGCCGTCCTATTAACCTTTTTACCGCCATGGCAATTTATATCTATCTATTTTCTATCTGCCGCAATCAGACACGTCAATTAATTTTTAAGTTTGATTAAAGTTGCTACGTCTTATTCTATTGCTATCGCCAAGAAAGTGACAGAAGCAACTTTAATCAAACTTTAAAGTTAATTGACGTCTCTGAGTGCGGCCGTTCGTGACTAAAATAATTTGAAAATTTCATGTACAAATTTGCCCGCACGACACATGATCGCCCCCACGTGCGTGGCACCGTCAACACATCTTTAAATTATGTATTCTTAGGCTAATCCGCAATTCTACGCTCACTGTACAACATCGACACCAATCTTCTGTCTCAAAGGACTGATGTAGCGACACGCGACGTAATAATGACAAGTAAAAAACAATGATCGACAACAGCGTCTCCAGCGTCAGAGAGCGCAACTAAATCTGACAACACAATCATCGCGCTAACAAAGTTTTTCTAGTTCGTTATTATCGCATAGAACTTTCATGTTAATAGGCAAAAACAACTCTCGTTTGCAAGGAAATCATTTTATTCGATCATCTTCCTAGACTGTTGACCTACTACGATGGTTACTCAAGAACTATGACGCAGTCTAACAACAAGCATTGTGCATAAATACTTTAGACACAAGGTTATAAAATAGCGACGGGCAATTGCGAAATATATTTCCAATTGAGGAGCCCTTAATGAAATATTTCCAAAATTTCTAAAAGAAATATTCTCTGCAATTGTTCTTCTCTAGTCACGAACTCACGTTCCCCACAAAAGTAAAAAAACAACACAAAGTTAAATGAAGACCATATTCAATTTCATTTCGGGCGAAACACGCCATTGTTGTTCAAGCTATCTGGCGGTTATGATTGAAAAAGTTTAATCGATTTCGGATCCCCAATCGGCACCTCGATGCCGTCAAAAAAGCAAATATTAATTACAAGAACGTCCCAAGTAACTTCCACGAACTAAGATTTATGTGTTACCAAATCAGAATGCCATTTAATTTTGAATCAACTTGTATAAAATTTATGACCTTTGACATTTTCAGCCTCAAGTTATTCTTGTTTGATGTTCCAGTCGATATAATACCATAAACAACATGACAATTAATTGTATTTTGTAGGTGCTGAAATACATATTTGCTGGTAGGTGTGTATGAATATATTTCATATCAATTTAAGAGTAAGATTATTTTTATTTCCTAGAATGATGACTTACTTACTATTTTTTATCCAAATCTACAGCAAGTTACACGTAAAATTTACAGCAAGTTAACAAATCGCTGTTTATGCCACACAAAATAAGAACTTAATCAAATGAAATATTCGAAAATTTCCATATCTATAAAGAACATTCGAGCTACCACATTCATATTGTGCCTTGCGTTTTCCTTCTTTTCATTACAAAGGCTCTCAGGAAAGCACTCAAATATAATATACATTTACGTGAACAAAGACGACCGGTCTTTAAATTTAAAACAATTATCATAACAATAAACCCACAGAGCGTGATCCCTTTAACCATACGTTATCTTTCCGTCAACATTCACAAAATATACCTATATATGAATTTCAACATGGTTAAAACCATACAAGACTAATTTTTACGTACACAAAGAAAATTCGCGTTGCTGGGCGGGGCTGGGGATACAAGGATCTATGAATCTTAGGGCCGTATTAATATACTCATCTCTACTAAGATGCCCGTCTCAAGACACGTCAAAGTAAACGTCAACCCATAGAAAACTGTCAGTTTTGACGCATCTTGTGACGGGCATCTCAGCCAAGATCAGTTAATTGATACGGCCCTTAATGTCTCTACTCCATTAGGTACACTTTACCAAAGTGCTGATCACTTATAATAATTAAACGACTTTGAAATCATAAGTGACGCATGCACACGTAGCATTCATTCTGCTTGCGTTCTTCATATGCCATAATATGGGTGTGAAATATTTTGCGTAACAAAAAATGTAGGTACTAAGTTTCATTTTGCGTAACATGAATTGCATAATTTCATGAAACAATGATCTATAGAGTAGAAAGTAGACAATTCTAACGTCTTTGATTGTTGTCACAGTTCTAACCTAGCTTAAACTACTTAGAAGAAATTGACTTAAAACACATAACAAGAAGAAAATGGTTGTTATGACAAACTAGTGTTATATTATTTGACATTATACCTGATAAAATTAAACTAATAAATTGATTACTTAATTAATTTAATTTATTTTAATTTTGTTTGTTTTTTGTTTTTATGTTTTCGTTCGTTAGTAGTTAAATGAGATAATGCAAAAAGTTTTTAGACTGATTAAAACGCACCCGCCATAATATATTCAATTTATAGTACAAGGAAACTATTTGGTGTTTTGAACATTAGAGATATCGAAGAATTTAATATTTGAAGAAGAGCATTAGAAATGTTGAGTTTCAAAGTATTGTTATTAGGCGTATTGTACGAAGAAATGTTGATTTTCGAAAATAAGAACATTCGATTAAAAGTGCAATAAGACATGCGTCGTTAGGAATTTCGTACAATAGATTTTTTTTATTTTCGGAGTTTTGGCTTTAGATACACAATAAATACTCAATTTAAAACAAGATAAAACAATTTCGCGGAAAATGATTCAAGAAGATTTGTAATTACCGAAGTCCTTTACTTTTAGTCTTCAATGTTACTCCGCACTTCTAATTTCTAATTTAATTAAAACCAATTAAATTCATCCCGTTCCAAAATGGCTGCCATTTCGTTTACAAATTAATGGTCGAGAAGAAATTGTCGACAAATGATTCTCGTTTTAAGGGAAATATACAATTTGTTCTTATTGTTAGATTATGTTGCTGTCTTAGGCAAGTTCATTCAAAAATGTTGAAAATCAAATCAAACAGCCAAGAAAACTGTAATAATCTCGACTCTAAACAGAAAACTGATATTTTCAATAGTTAAATTAAGATGTGTATTTGTCTTGTCTGAGCAACCGAAATGTTATTAGTTATAAGTGGAAACTGTTTAGGCTTATGAATTGTCTAAAATACTTATCTATATGTGCTGTCTTTGTGCCTGTTTGTTTCCCAGAGTAAATAAATAAACGTTTTCCTGATATTACTTTTCATCTCCAATGATTTTAATTTCCCTGCCGAAAGCCTGGTTATCTGTTACGAAAAAAAAAAAGATAATCTGTGAGCAGTTTTTTATTTAGGTACATAAATATCGCAAATAAATTTATGGAGTAGATACATGCCATATTTTTATACAAATAAAGTGAACGGAAAACTGAATTGTGAGATCGCGTCATTATCAGAGTTACTATTGAATGCAGCCGTATTAATGCATCTCGCTCTTTCATGCGCTATCTCGCTCTCTCTGACGTCAGCTAGAATAAAATGGCTGTACACTATTATAAATAAACGGTATTTAATTAATAATCGTGGTTTAATTCCAAGACACCACATGAATAATTTACACGTTACACCATAGCTGAAAACTCGAGCTGACGACTCTTGTAATGGTTACGTACCGACTTTGTAACCAAAACAGGATGCATTATATAGGTCTCGAAAAAAGTTTCTAGGGTGTGAAAAATTAAATTTTTCAAGAATTGAAGACGTATTAATTCCTCAAATTTTAGCAGTAAACTTTTTGCAAGCTTTTGCAAGCTTTTTGCATGGCGACAAAGATACAATTTTAGTGTTTTGCACAAACATCACAAACCTAGCGTTTGTTTATTTACTGAACAGAGGAAGCCAAACATCACGACTATGAACTAAAAAGACACCTATTTCAACCATTAAAGAAAAATCGCAGAGGCATCCATATCGAATTTGACATAAAATATGAAAAATTTAATATACCTTCCTCCGTCCTCCTTCCTACATCTATCTTCTCCATCTATTACCCTGGTGATCAATTTCACATCTTCATTTAATTAAAATCAAACAGGCTATTCGGTAATTCTGTGAAACTAAGTGTTAAATAAATATCCTGTTCCTAAACTAAGTATTTCTTTAACGTCTGTTATCTGATCTTCCGAGCCTTCGGAAGATCACGTAACACGACAATTTTGGCGCCCAATAAAATCAAATTATTTAGCACTTTAACCTTTTTCCAAATTCTAAAACAACACTTCCACTAGTGTATAACGTTTGCTTCATATTATTTTCACAGAGTTACCATGTCTCGCCCTATTAGGTACATTTTTCTAAACAAACCTGAATTAGAATTCTAAGTACGTAACCGTCTAGAAGCCCCTTTCTTACAATCTAATTTCTTAAAAAAAAACCTCATATTCATTTACAACTTTATTATTATCTCAATATCAAATTATTACCAGTAGTTAATACTTCTAGAGTAAGTTTTCACTATCGCGTTTCATCTCTCTTATCTCCTTTCCTCCTTCATGTGTTCATGTTTGTATATAACCTCAATTTATAGAGCGGTTGGCCAACTCTGTAATAAAGCCATATGGTCAAATTCTTTTTCTCTTGTGGTAGGTCTACCCCTTCTACAGATTCTTCCTTTTGTGATAGTTTCACAAACTTTCTAGTCGGCTCTTAATCGACTAGGCCTGTAAATAATATCATCTTTGAATAATCATTTTTTTCCCTTTCCTAGTGGAGCGGCTGACTACTTCCTCATAAGTCTTTGGTCATAGCGAAGAATTCCTTAGGAGTGTGCATCATTGTATTTAAATCACATCCCCTTCCTTTGAAAGAGATGAATGGATGCGTTAGTGATAGGTTGGAAGTTCCTTGGTCTATACCTTTTTTCACTTTCACTTCTTCCTCATTATACCATTTCTCATTTTAAAGTCACTCTCTTCTCTACTCACTCTACTCTTTATCCATCTATTACATTAATGTAGATGGATAAAGAAACTTTCCCTTTACAGCACGAAAAAGTTTTTTTTTTTCTGGGTTTTTGGAGTAATGTGTAATATTGTTCCTGCGACACTTGGTTCCGTGTTCCGTTACTTTCGATTCGTAGCAATTCGGAGTCGAAATATAATTTAATTCATAATAATCGTAAAACCGAAAGTATATTTTCGGCGTTGTTAATTTATTAGGAAAAATATATTTTCTAAATATTTGTAGAACAATTTTTTGTTATTAAATATTATCCTTATTTTGTACGCATAGGTCTATAATATGACATATTAGGTATAGACCTATGCGTATTATTATTAGAAGACAAATTGTCTTTTAATAATAATATAATTAAATTTAGAAATAATAAATTAAAATACTACCACAATTATACTAAGGATTTAACGCGTTGTTCCAAAGGTGCCGACGAGAAAATGAATGAAACTCATTTTAAAGCATTATAAAACATTGCAAAGGACATTTCAGGTCGCTGCAGTGTTGTAAATAACTTTTTACGTCGTCACGAACTTAGCGAAGCGCAGTACACATTTTACTTGATTGCACGAAAGGTATTGTTTAAAACTATTATTACCGCATTTAAAAGCTGAGGAAAATTATTTAACCATTTTATTTCGTTACTTCAAAAACTGACAAGCATGTCAAAAGCAAAAAAAAAACCATAGACCACAAAACACCTATGCGGTCTTCAACAGGTATGATGTTGATATACTCTCATATTAAATGACCTTAGCTAGTATTTCAATATTTTCCAGCAGTGTTTCAATTGACAGATGGAATCATGAAATAATGACAGCATAATGTCAGAATCCAAGTGAAAACCTAACTCATTTTTGGTACAATGTAAGACGTAGAGAAGTTGCTAATAAATCTATTATCGTCTGTGAGGGCTAGAGTAGCTTTTACTTTTTAGGTACTTATAAAATTCTCAATATTAGTTGGACATTGTGATAATATTATGATTAGGGACTGTAAATAGTAAAATCGTTGTGTACTAGTCAAATTTATTTACATGGTACCGTAAAAAGCTGCACAAGTATTTTTAATGGTATGAGTAGATGGAAAAATAGGGCGTGAATTAGAGCAACGTGCGACAACCCAAGCAGCACGCAAGCTGTATAAGAGCTTATACTGCCCTTATGCAGCTAAAACTAGAGTTATAATGGCTGTATAAGCTCTTATACAGCTTGCGTGCTACTTGGGAAGCCTTAGCTTTTCCTTCGTGTCAACCCCGATCACAGCTGACAGAATACCAACATCTGTGAAGGGCGGAATGATGAACCTTCGTATTTTAAGAGAATAACACTCCAGATCTTAACTTATAATTAGGTGGTACACTTGTTTTTATGTAAAATATATTTTTAAGATTTATTTTGGTAAATACCTCTTTTATAGCATCTCCTCGTTACAAAAATTACTTTTAATCTAATTTCAAGATTTTTACATAGAAAGTAACACTATTTTAGAAAAGAACGTTTGTGGCCTGGTATTAAGAGATGTCGCGAATGTGAAAACGAGGTACCAAGTTTCAACTCCCGTGGTTCCCTTTCGACTGAATCATCAAATTAGTTATTGAGCACAAGAATATTAAACCTGAACGCCGAATTTCAGCTCAACCAGATGACAGCAAGTAGTCAAAAAGTAGAATAAGTACATAATTATTCTGAATTGGTAATACGAACGATGTCTAATAAAAACTAGATAATTACGTACATTTCTGTATGCATACAACTACAATAGAATTAATAAAACTATTTTAGGTAATGTTTCGTGACCGTACTGTGCTCTCTTCGTCCACTGTTAGCAACGGGTGGGTAAATAATTGCCGAGCAACAGAAAAAGAACACTTTTTGGGAGCGTAATTGCATTCATCTGACAGTGTGCATGTGCATCCAGATTTGTCGTTGGATGCTCTGAGACTTACACGATAGGTATTAAAACCGGCCAAGTGCAAATGCGAGTCGAACTCGCGCACCGAGGGTTCCGTGCATATTTTTTGCCGGTTTTTAGCATGAGTTGTTTTTCATTAAGGCATGTTCATATAAAAGTGTATCCCTACTTCCCTTGGTCACGGGCATCACGCGTCGGCTGAACCGATTTCGTTAATTCTTTTTTACTGTCAGGAAAAGGTTCTTATGAAGACAAAAATTGGATATTTCAACTTTAAGGGGGGGGGGACTTTAACCGAAGTGAAACGAGGGTGGGTCGCTAGTAATCATAAAAAAAATTAACGTATGTATTACCGTTTTTACGATATAACAAATACAAAAAACATTGAAAAAAAAACGGACGGACGGACAGTGTAGGCTTAGTAATAGGGTCTCGTTAGGCACCCTTCGGTTACGGAACCCTAAAAAATATAATTCTCTTATTGATACAAGTCTTGCAAGCCGTATATTTAGGCGACAGCACAAGATGGAGGGTGGTAAGTTGTTTTCGACCTGTTGTATGGTTAATTGTTTCATCATAGAAGCTAAACGGATGGTTCGATTTGACAAACAAGGTGTCGTTGTATTAGTGCCACGAGTGTTAATTACTGAGTACTTTATTAAATTGTGAATGGTAATATCCGTTAGTCCGAGGATTTTTTTTCACCACCGGCAAATCTTACTATGTACTTATTAGGAGAGATTTCAAAAACAATATTATAATATTACTAATACTAATTTTGTTCTGGATTAATACATTTTAACTGCTAGATACCAATTTTTCAACTACTTGTATTTCAGATTGATGACGTTCAGCAGGAGCAAAGTTTGTTGCGTACGTATTTTCTTCCTGCAACCGTATCCCATACTCTAATATGGTAGTAGAGCGTGTGATACAATTGATTACTTTATCACGTAATAGGTACGAGATCGCGAAAATGAGTAACCAATCCATCGTAATTGAAAAACTCTCGAGTAAATAATTACACCACCTGGACATTTCTACTTATTCATGATGACTTGTTTGAATTGTCAACGAATTTGATATCAAAAATGACCCAGAATTCGAAGACAAGAAGAAACAGGAGAAAGCGCCAGCACGAATCTGACTCACTTTACATCTTCGACCAATCCATAAAATACACATGATAAGATAAGAAATGATAAAACAGACGATCGATCATGGTAGATTTATTTTTCGAATGGCTACCACCAATGTATGCATGTGTATGTATGTGTGTATGTATTTTCACTTCAAGATGAAGGAATGTAGCCAACTGGTTATTGCGAGGATTGTACAATTCGGTACCGACTGGCAGCCCAGAGACTTTACACTTCAAAATTGCCAACGCTATTATTTATACTTGTATTGTAGAATCGATGATTATTATAATTAAATAGGCAGATCTGCCATGTCGAAAGTTTTCCGTTCTTTGAAAGGTATCTACTAATATTTTGAGCTTATAAGTAATAGACTTATTTCACCAACCACTTAACAGTCGATTAACATTTAACATCGTATGACGAAATTGGTACTTAAAGTATGACATTATGTGCTTTTGGCAAAGTTTTCTTGCTTTCCTTGAGAATCATGAACCAAGTAATTCATTAGTTTATTTATTTTTAATGCAAGTAGCGTAAATGGACCTAAATAATTTTTATCTTACTTTGTCATACTTTTACGATTTTCACTAACACAAATATCTTAATAAGCCCTATTGCTGGTACAATTTAAGATTACGATTAAGTATTTTTTTATTTTTCAGACAAGTAACTAACTGTTTAACACTTGTTCTAGGTATCGAAAAAGAAATATATTCCTACTTAAACAGTCTCGACACAGCTTTATCTGATGACGATTTTGAGGACGCTGACCCATTACCATTTTGTTTTCTCTTTTTTTTTTCGGTTTATTCTTAATTTCTTTATTTGATTTAAAAGAATTAAGAATAAAAGTGACATACATAATGCAACAAGTTTCAAAACTCTAAATACCTACCTTATTGCATTACAGTATCGTACGAAGATTGCTCAGAAATTTTATTTAGAAAAAAAGAACATAGGCACAGCTAGTTAAGTACTGACATTCATTTACAAGGGCAAATGAATTACAGTTCCGACCTAAAGTGTACCAACTACGACTTTTTCTCATTCTCCTTGACTGAAAAAATATTACAAATAATTGTTGAGGAAACAAATCTCTATGCTACCCAAAGCGATCCCAATACGAATTTTACAACTACGGTTACAGAAATACGGAATTATTTACCTAGGGATATTGTACTTCATGTTTGTGATAAAGTACCCTAACGTTTTGACTTTTATTTTTAGAACTGACTTTGATACGTTACACCACATTTTTTGACAAGCAAGTGCGATGTGAAGATAAAAAGTGGCAAGCCCGAGCGAAGGTAATGATGGAGCGGGCTAAAGTCGCACTACAGCGACAAAGGCGCTCGCGGCACGTACGCGAGCCACCACACGTTCTGCGGGACAAGCAATTTTACAGCCTCTCGGATAGAGCCTCTCCATTGGCTTATCGATAACTTTCTTTATTTTGCATTTTGTCTAGTAAGTCATCGACTTTAAAGACCAAGTCAGACTGTAAAAGTCTTAACACTCTTAACACAAAAAAAGCTGAAGCACAACTGATACATTGCCTCAAACCCTAACCTTTAGAGACCTGAAAAAGCTTTAATGGTAAATCTTGTCCTAGATCCTTTCTCCAAAAATTTGACCGTTTTATTTGGCTCGCGGCTAACCTAAATACCAATTGGACGTAGCTTAGGGAAAAGGTTCCAATTCAACCATTTCACACTTGTAGAATTTGACATAATATTGACAGCAATATAATTCAAATTTAAATACATTTACTTTGTGGGTTGGATCCTTTTCCCTAAGCTACGTCCAATTAATCAATCAAGTGTTTGAGATGTTTTCGGAGAATGTAGAAACATTGGTTCAGTTTGCAACATACTCGTAATCCTGACTTTACGTGGTCCGAAATCTCTCAACTCATTATTAAGTATTTTGGTGGCTTCGATTAGTTACGATTACAAATTACTTAAAGCTATCAGAAACAGAACCCAAGGTAACCATTACGGTCTATGTCTTCCGTTATGTATGGAATGTTTTCTCGCCTCTCCAATAAACTTTCAGATTCAAACCAACTATTTTCATAAATATTTAGCCGTGCTATAGTTTTCGAAGCATTAAAAGATATTTCATCTCTATCTGCCAGAATTATGAAAAGTTTTTGGATAAGGATAGACAATTTAAGGAACCCTGTACTCAGCATCGCGGATTGCCGCGGAATTCGGTTATAAACCCTCCACCTCAACTTCTTCTTACCCCACTTCTTTTAAACTGCCATACTGAAACTGTATATGTGAATTACAGCTTTCACATATATTGGGAAAGACAGCGCAAAATAAAAAGACAAGATAGATGAGGTAAACTAAACACGTCCCCAAGTATGTGAGAACAGCAGTGGGTAAAATGTATTACACTATAATAACTAGGTAGGTAGAGATTTTGCCTTAACACCATATCAAAAATAAAAAGACGGATTGAAAAATGTATTTAATATTTATCGACACAGCCTTTCGATAGTTTCGCTCTTCAATTTTCCGGCCCCTTCCGTATTACACAGGCTACGTTTTAGTATTCTGTAGTGCGAGGACCACACTTAACACCGAATTTACTAGACATTGGTTACCAAACACAGTGAAAACCAACTGAGGCTTTAGTTTCAGATTACACGAATCTGAGATTTCGATTTAGGTACGTTTAGAAGAATATTTTTTTTTTGCAAAATTAAATCAAAGTTCGAAGTTACGTTAGCTCCTTCCCCTTCACACGATTTAATCAAGATTGAAGAGTAGAAGAGATGTTGCATCCGAATGTTCGAAATGAGTATGTGGTAACCATCCTTTCAATGTCACAATTTTATTATGAAGAAGAAGAACCATCCAAGCCATTTGAGATACCATTATATTATTGAAAGGAGTCTGCCTTCGGATTCTGAGTTCGTATTTGAGTGGAGACTGACTCGAATTTTTGCGGTTTAAACCTGAAAATATTTAGTTTGTATTGGTTTGTGTGTTTTTAACCCACGTAAGTAAATATAATCGGGAGAAGCGGGAAATATCTCAAATCTTGTTTTTCTTCTGTCAATAATAACTTTTTGTGCTTGCTATTTAGTTAGGTACTCAAATATGGTTCAGTGCTACGACGAAGTTGGCGGGAATGCGCGGGCATCCCGTAATTTATACATCGAACCATTTAACGAGGAAAACCGGACTCCAACATCACGGACGTTCAGCGCGGATGTACAGCGACTCCGGGAGTCGGGACTCGGGGAGCCGAATGCAGGTTACCGACGCCGGCAGACCTAGCTCCCATACCCAAGGTAATGTTATTTCTGAATTCATGGAATAAATATTTCTAGATACTTCCTCGTTTTGAAAAACTTTGGACCGTTTCATCTTGCTTTCGTTTTCCCTTCCCTAGGGATATTTAAAAAAAAAAAATCTTTATTGCATAGTAACTTTAAGCGTAAGTGACAATAAGCATATAACTCTAGTTCCTGTCTGTGGCCTTAGATAGATCGTAATTATGTTTGCTGTAAAACAATACATTAGAATCTCGAAAAAAAATCTCGATATAAGACGGACAATATCTGCTGGTGTATAATATATAATGGTGTGCAAGAGATCTAGTGAACTTTAAAGACTCGCTAAAATGTTCAATTGCAAAAATAAATTTGCAGTAAGTTGTACTACAATTTTATTGATCATATTTTTTTTAAACACTAAAAGAAACAAAAAATAACCATACCAAAGTGACCAGTATCGTGCGAATTATATACCCGCCATATTTTTGCTTACATTTCTAAGACATCCTGTATATTGTGCTCTAAGGTTGGCTATATACTTATTTTACTTTTGGCTATACTTCACTTCACTGCATTTTTTTATCTATTACATTTATATCTCATTGCAAATAACACTAATTATTATACCATCAACATTCATAGTTTTTACCATATCAAATTCAAAGTTAGAACTTTTGATTAAGAGGCTGACCAACAGTCTCGGTTGCTTAATTGCAATAAACACTAACCACGACAAGTAAATTCATTTAATCTATACGAGGTTCAAATTCATGGCACAGGGCACTTGATATCAGCGGGAACAGTCGTGCAAACTACCGTAACTCAGCGACACATGCCCCTGATTGGCGACACATAAATCGTTCAACAGCCGGCGCCATGTCGACTCGTTGACGTCTGACGCGAACAAGCAGAGGGTTCACTTTGATAGGACTAAGCGTTAATAACTTTCTACTTTTTTCCCAATTTAATCTACGCCGAACGCTGACGAGATTATTTTGAAAATGCAAAACCAACCAGAAAAGAAACTATACAAAAGAGGAAATCAAGAAGATAGCACCAAGCTATCGAGGCAAACCCGAAAAGTTTCATCCGGCAAACGTCAGAAAGAAACGCGAAGGCGAGCCCAACAAACCAAAGGCTGGACCGGCTTCCCCAAAAGTCGTACCGCCAACAGCAACGGACAAAGCCAAAACACCTACACCGCTTAAGAACACCCCATTATGGGCTGATTCAATATTTGGGATAGATGTGGCCGTACGTGAGCTGAAACGTCAACCAGGAGATCAGCCCCGCATTCACAAGGCTGCCTGAAATTGTCGAGGATGTCTACTCCTCCATAGGAGGGGACGACACCAACTTAAACAAGCAAATGACTAAGGGCATGCTAATGTACTAATCTATAATGGCATTGCTCTGGGCAAGACTGCTTGACATCAAGGCCAAACGTGGAAACACAAATTTGTGCTTTGAAGAAATTGAGTTCTGTAAATCTATAATGGCACATGAGTACAACGTACCACAGCCAATCTATCTGTTCTTGAAAAGAATAGGTGAGGTTAAAGATCCGACGGGTAAAACTGTCCACCTTACCAATCACGTGTTACCTAAGACAGTAGTTCAAGGCAGTGGGGGTTATCACTCTGCGCTCATAGACACAGACTCACACAATCTCTAAGAAGAGATTCCGTCTCTCGGAATCTGTGGAGATATCTTGATGGCAGAAGCATTCGAAGCGGTACATCCCGTACCAAACTTCAGGGTAGCGCCACCGAGAACCAGAGCGACCAGGTCCCTAACCGGTTATTTTGGACCTATCGGAACTCGAAAGCAGGAAGTGCGAATTGTCCTAGAATCAGTGGGCATAACAGCAACAACTTTCGACGAACAGATGATAGCAGGTACACGTTACAACGTCGCGATTGTTCGAAACGAAAAGGTGAAGCTAGACGCTCTCACATCAGAAGGTAGATGAGAATACGGATGCAAACGCTAAGTGGACCAATTTAATATTATTAGGCCAACGTCAGCGAATGCGAGTCCCGTAACTCTATTTGGAGCTTCATATATTATGGGCTACCAATTAGAAAAGAAAACTGTTGCAACAAGCAATGCCAACTGGTGTTGCCTAGAAGCAGCGGAGGTCCTAAATCCATGGGTAATACCGGACGATTGGATCGCAAATCACAATGCGAGAAGAGCTATTCCGACTGTACTAGACGCATCGAAATTCGTCTCGATCTCTGATTCCCAGAAGAACAGAACGAACGCCATTGTGAGGAGGATGATAATCAGCCCATGCTGAAATTCACTTCCAAGGAACCGCGGCCACGGCGCGGAGCATCGAGGGTACAGTTCCAATTCTCAATTATCTTAAGCATAAGAAATAAAGGGCTAATATAAATAGTTAAGCATTTTAAAATAACTGGCATAGGGTCCATAGTGTTATGAGATATGGAATTTTGCTGTGGGGAAAAGCGGCTGACATCCAGACCATCTTTGTATTACAGAAGCGGGCTGTGTGTATACGTGCTATATATCAATTAGGGTCTCGTGTTTCTCTTAGGGATAAATTTAAAGAAATCAATATTCTTACAGTCGCGTCGCAGTATATCTTTGAGAATATCATGTATGTACGCAAACACATACATGAGTTTAGGCATAACCGCGACGTTCATAATTTAAATACTAGAAATAGGGATAAGCTCGCTCTTCCAGGTCACCGTCTCCGTAAGCACTTCGTTTGCGGGGAACTGTGTAAAACTTTTCAATAAATCTATTATCGACGTGAAACCCGCTTAAGTCGGTCAAAAAAAAGCTTTATGTCCATGCAGTAAGAGCAAAAAATACGTTGTTTTCGCTTTTATTGTCTAAGTTTAAGGGAAGAGAAACGTTACCGCATTTTGTATATACATTTTTGGCCTCACAATCCTCTTAAATAATATATACATATGCATGTTATCTGCTGTTTGCTCGGGCCTCTACCGCTAGTGTAATTTTTTTGTATTTTTTGTTTTGTAACACGAATTGATTTGAATCGATTGAAGCTTTTAGTTTAGACTAACGCTGATTATTAAAGGGCATGTTAACATAGTATAAAATACGCCAATCACGAACAAGACGCAAGTCAATGTTAATCATCAATCAATAAATTATTCGGCGACATCAAATCAGGATATGAATTCGATATTGGAGAAATCGCGTTTCCATAATAAGGGAGTTCAGAACGACTGCGTTGCAATTAATAACAATAAGGAATCAGGCTTAAATAAATTATATATCCAAAAAAAGGACACAAACATAATTTTATTTCTATAGACCCACAATAAATAAAGTCTATTTTAGCTTTATATAATATTTGAAAATGTTCGTCTTTCAAACAGATTTTTTCATCAATAGTAAATTTAAAAAAACTTCCTGTCCAAGATCAATTTAGGGGCTATATTAAGATGATGATGAATTCGGTGACAGAAAAAAAACATCGATGGCCTCATAGAAGTAGCTGCTCATGATAAATGTAAAAAATAAAACGTTCTACTTTAGCGTTTTTTGTTCAGGAAGCAATCTTACACAAATTGACTTTGTCCAAAAAAAATCCACTATAGAACAGGAGTGATCAAGAGTCTGGGCCCATTGACACAGTGTCTATTGATGGTGATGGAGGACAAATACCATAATAAACTACATAACGTCATTGTCAAAATAGTCTGCAGATGCTACCAATGGCTTCCGAAATCTCAAATTGTCTTCGACGTTAGAAAAACCCCAGGACCTGCAGCAGGTCTATTAAAAAAACTTCAGAAGAAGCAACGTCAACAAAAATAGTGTACTTTCCAACATTGTTGCTTAATTTAATCGGTAATGTTGAAAAATACACTAACTCTAAAACCAATGAACAATAAAATGCGTTTTCGAATGCTTCTTACAGTGCAAATAGTTTCTTAGTTGCACTTGCACGCCAATGAATTCTATCACTAAAGCCCACAGTATTGTATGTATGTAAACTCTTTATTGCACAGATAATAGATTTACAATTAATATTAATAAAATAAAATGTACAAATGCAAGCTTATCCCTATAAGGGATAGTATTGTTTTCGCGATGTTTTGAGAAAAAGATGCGTCTCAACTTATATAGACGCTTATCACTAAAAGCCAATTTTACTAGCAGTGCTACTACTTACAGCATTAATGGAAGTCCATTACCATCGTATATCTCGACGTACCGAAAAGCACACGAGTATGTCCAGGGAAAAGGAGAAGAGTGTTCTGCGGATAACTATAGACTCATAACTATAGTACCCAATAAATAAAAATTATTTTGTCACTTTTTTGTCATATTTCACGAGAGGTTACGGACCCCGCATACGAGTACAATCACTGCTAAAATTCAATCTATCTACGACACCACTTGGAGAATCAATGGCGTCAAACTCAAGTTCATAATCCGAATCGTGACGCTCAATTTATTCCGAACTGTATCCGAATTCCGGAGCGATCTTCGAACCGCTTTATAATAATTTCCCGGGCGGGAGAGGCCCGTTAACTAATATAACTTTTGTCCAAAGACAAATTCGCTCATCCAAGTTGTAAAACTCAATTAGGGCTGACGCTTAGTGCTGTAATCATATTATTGAGCACACCGTTTCAATTAGACATGTAATCGAATTTTAAATCGTTTTTAAGTGTACAAACATCAAAAATGTCTTTATTTCTTGTCCAAAGAGATTAGGTAGTAAATATTATCCATAAAGTAGTTTTGTTACCTTTTAATAATCTCCGACAACCTAAGAACTAATTACTTTGAATTTCTTGTACAGTTAAGGTTTAAACATGACCTTGACTGTACCTCATATTTTTGAAGATTTAAACTGTTACGTTCCCAATTGTTTTACGAATCAAACTTTGATTACTTTTAATCAAAATGAGAAAATCACCAACAAAGTACCTACTCGAAAACAACTGACCAGCGATACATAATTTCCATTTAGTCCCCACACAACTGACGGAGCAAATAATGAATGGAACTACGAGTAGTATGCAAAGAGGACATATGTGACCACTCGAGATCGAGCTAGTGTCGCATTGGAAGAGAAAAAAAATATTCCAGCTTCACGTACAAAGCTGTTTTTTATGTCTACTAATCGCATATTCAGTAGTAGCTACTCTTAGATTAGGTTTTTATTTTGCTTAAGTCCGAAGATATGTAGATCGTCCAGAAATAGGAACAACGCTGTGCGGAGTTCCGATGGCTTTATGATTTAGAAATTCCCCTGCGCTCTAACTCGGCGAGAAGTTTTACTTAACCATTCTTTAAATAAAGACCCTACGGCGGCTTTTTCCCGTAAGCCAAGTCACGTTAACCATAGTCATCAACCAGGTGCGAGCTAGATCAGGACTGATCCGTTGGTAAACCACAAAAGCGAAAAAGAAAACCGTTCCATTCATTGATTTTCTATGACCTTTATAAGGGACTAGAAAAAATGAAAAATACATATTTTGATCCAATCGCTACCAAACTTCACAGGATCACCCCAGCTGGGCTAATCTGAAGAATGCCTGAAAATTTAATCTAAATTGGCCGTTTTGGAGTCTATAGGGAATATAGCTACCTACATCGATTTTTACATTTAATGATTACGAAAATTCCGAGTAAAATTCTAATCCCTATACGAACTTAGATCTCAACAATGTCTTTTAAAAAACAAGCGGGGAACCAACAGCTCGTATTGCTTGCTTTTGTAATAAAAACCCGGCTGAAATTAAAACTTTGACCGCAAGGCGCTCTTATATTCCTCGCAGGCAAGATATTGCAAATTTCTAACAATTGGATACTTCGCAAGTACAGTAGAGTTCAAAAATATGTACACACTTTTGCACCTTATTTCAATGGGATAAGGCGCAATAGTGTTTACATAATCTTTGAACTCTACTTTAATGGCAATCTTAGAACAAATACGAACAATGTGAAATGCTGTTGATATACTATTTTATGATTGAATTGGTTGTTTACTTGAAAATAAAAGTATTTCGGGTGCTTATTGTTTTGGTCAGTTTGATAAAAACATTGAAATAAAAAATAATAAAAAATTATAATAAAATTAATTATTAATTGAGCTTAAAATTCAAATGTTTTCGTGATTGTCACTGTTGCCACTGTTCAGGCGAACAATAAAGATATTTATTCTTTATAAAGATGTATTCTAATTAACATTTACGCGTTTTGATTATCTTATAGTGGGAGAACCAGCTGAAAAAATACCTACCTCATCGGATACAACAATAGGCTATTACGCATGCTACACGGTTTGAAACCACGGTTTCAAACAGGTGGTTTGAAACCGTGTAGCCAGTGGTTTGAAACCAAATTTCGCATGACCTTAAACGCCCTTGGCAGATGTCAAACAAATGGGCTTGTTTGAAACCGTGTAGCCGCTCGCTTCTACCAAGGTCACTTGGTTTGAAACCATGGTTTCAAACCGTCGAGCGCACACTTATCTTTAGAATGGTAACCGACACGGCTATAATTTATGTTTACTCCACACCTATGAGTATACATGGGTATTAAAATCACTGACAATGTAAAAAAGGCTATAAATTTTGGAGTTGAATACAATTTACGCAAATATTTATTGAATACTGTGAACCGTTGGTTAAATTTCAATTTTTCCACTCAATTGGATCGATCACACCAGCATACGAGACGAATAAATATCGAAGCAGCTGTCTTTTTTTATGAATAAATTTGCTCCATTTTCGATTCGATGCGCTTCATTTTCCGTATAACGAATATAATTAATCATTTGGTATTATGATTTATTTACTTCTGATTCATACCGAAACCGCAAATATTTCAAGATACATGGTAATTTTCTATCGTGAAGGTAATGTGAAATCATTATCAACCCATATTACAAAACGTGATTCTGCAGATTTAAAATTATAAAGTATTGAGTTACCTGGCAAGAATTTAAACTGTCAGGATGCTGACTGTCTGAACAGGAAAGAGAACTGTAATAAAAACCAGATTCAATAATTACCACGTAATAGGGAATATGCATGAAAATGGTTTATAAACCGCATTTCTTAACAAAATATGAAAATACCGTAAAAGACATGGCAAAAAATTTAATTAAAATTAAAATCGGCCAAAATATACAGATAATAATTATAAGCATTTAAAACTTCTAATTAGACAGAGAGATCCGACATGTACTGTGACGCCAGCAGGCACTGCGGCCATATAAACACCATGTTGAATTCTGTTATGCTAGAAAGAGATAGAAACATTTTTATTTAAAAAAATATTTTTTCTCTACTGTTTATTACATGAATGACTTATTTAATAAAGCAAAAATAAACATTCATATTCCCAATTCCCAAAGATATTTTAAATGAAAACTGTAGTCTAAACACTCACTGCAAACAGCTCGTGAATAAGTAAGAGAACCGAATTTATGGTGCACTTGCCCCGCCCGGGGGACTAACGTGCTGCAAAATACACTCCATTTTGTTAAAACAGGGAATGTCGTGCAAGCTTGAGCTGCCGTCTTACCTTCGTTTTTAGGTTATTATGTATGGACTACTTGGGAGCGTCAGGAAGAGCTAAAATACATGTAAACAATAGTGGTCTATAAATATATAATAAGGATACCAGAGTCCAGAATTATCACAGCCTCCGGGTTGAATTCATCTTAGTGGTTAAACTAACCAAATATTAGGGTTAATTTAAGGCAATTATTTTAGACTAATGAACCTCAATAGTTTCTTTTTAGTACCTACAACATAACCGAGAACAGATGCATAATTCTATTTTTTTTATTTGTAGCGAATTGGTTTTTTATACAAAATTTGTGATTTGCGATTTAAACATAAAATACATTAAAACGTTTTTAATTTAAATAAAGCTTTCTTTATTTCGGAAGCCAATATTTTTCGTAAGCACTCCAAGCGGATGTGCAAGTTAGTGTGAACAGTCATCGGCTTTAACCGATCTAAACGATTCTTCACACTACAATTATATATAATATATAAGTCAGCTCGTTAAACTTCCTGTACAATTTTTAGAATGAGGAGTTCTTCCTACATAACTAGAGACTTAGATACATGCAGGACGTGGGGGCTACTTAAGCCACTTAGCTGGATTCTAATCTTCATATAACTGCAATGTTACCTGTAAATAGATTAAATGTTCAAACTTCCTTCTTTCCTTAGTATCTCTGCTCAGTATTTTAATGACTTACGGTTAATTAATATGATAGACTCACGTTTCGATTCGACGCGTTTAACCTTAAAAATAAGTCAATTACACCTGAGGACCACAAACCTCTAGTAATTGACTACTTCACCGTAGAGAAAAAAAAGCAAAAACAAGAAAACGCGCTAGATGGTTTGGCACAATGCAATTACTCACATTTAAACCTGTTACAATCCACAAATTTCCGTTCACAAACAACTTCCGCCTCTAGCCTTCAACACTGATCCGCTAAAAGAAACAACAAATAATTGTCACCGGCTTGTTCGATCAATTTGTCAAGTAAATATTTGCGGTAGCACATTTTCTGCTTTTCAATCACTGGCGTGTCAAGTCGAGGCGACCTCTGTTTCCCGCTGCCAAACAGGGCTCACAGTCGGCGAGTCTAGTTCAGGAGCGTTTAGACTACTTGAAATCCCGAACTGTGATTAAGTAAGAACAGTAATATCGATTTAGTTTAAGCAAATGGGACGTTTGTCTGCATCACTTTTTGACACTTAATCGATGCTCTTTTGTTTTGTAATAAATTAAATACTTCATAATTATAAAACCCAGATGTTATTTAACTAAGAAAGGATTTTTCTTATGAAATAAAAGTTAATCACCTGATGGAAAATGATCACCGCCACCCATGGATACTTTCTCACCAAGCATTCTCAAAGTAAAAGGACTTAAACACAAAGGTTAGGCGCTCTGTTACCAAATAACGGCACGGATATTGGAATCGACATCTAAATTCAAATCTTGCTGACTAAGACCCGTATTAATAAACTTATTTCAACTGTGATGCCCATCTCAAGACACAAAGTAAACGTCAACCCATAGAAAACTGTAATTTTTTACGCATCTTGTGACGGGCATCTTAGCAAAGATCAGTTTATTAATACGGCCCTAAGTTGCAGCCAGCACGCTTCACACTGAAGAAGTTACATAGTAATTTACTATAGATTATTAGTTTGGTAGAAAATACGGTTTTGTATAGAATGTTTAAAGGTATGTAAATGACATTACTGAGTAAGAGAAACGGGTGTTAAGAATTAAAACCCTGTAATATTGTACCTGCGATACTTGGTTCCGTGTTCCTTTTCTTTTGATTTGTAGCTTATTTTCATCTTTTTACGTATGTCCTGATCATCTTGCGGGCGCGATCTTCAGCCGCCGCGCATGATTTTTCTTATTAACGGTTATTTGGATTCAGTTCGTAGTCAATTAATTCCTAAAATTGGGTCTTTACATTAAACCGTTTGGTAAATCTTCTAAATATATAAAAGAAGAAACTGACTGACTGACTGACTGACATATCAACGCACAGCCCAAACCGCTGGGTCTAGAGATTCCAAATTTGGCATGTAGGTTCCTTATGAGGTCTAGGGGTGCACTAAGAAAGGATTTTTCAAAATTCATCCCCTAAGGGGGTAAAAATGGGGTTGGAAGTTTGTATGAAAGTCATCCATTTTTGAAGATAGAAACGTTGAAATTGGTATAAAGGCTACTATTTACAAATGAAAAATACTACCTTCAGCGATTTTGGCTAAACTACCCCTAAGGGGTTAAAATGGGGAGTTAAAGTTTGTATAGGGGTTTGGACATTTTTGAAGTTAGGAACGTGGAAATTGGTATATAGGCTACTGTTTACAAATAAAAAAAGAACTACCGGCAATTTTGGAAAAACTACCCCTAAGGGAATGAAATGGGGGGGCGGTAGTTCCTTTGGAGTGGTGGTTGGCCCTTTTTAAAGTTCAAAACTTGAAAATTGCTATAAAGAATACTCTTAACAAATAAAAAACGACTAAAGGCAATTTTGGATAACTACCCCTTAGGGAATAGTAGTAGGGAAGGGTAGTTTGCATGGGAGTTAGATCGTTTTTGAAGTTAGAAACATGGAAATTTGTATATAGGCTACTGTTAACAAATAAAAAATACTACTTTAGGCGATTTTGGAAAAACTACCCCTATGGGGATGAAAAGGGGAGGTGAAAGTGTGTATAGGAGTTTGGTCAATTTTGAAGTTAAAAACGTGAAAATTGTTATAAAGACTTCTTTTAACAGATTAAAACAACTTCCGGTGATTTTGGGTGCCCTTAAGGAAACGAAATGGGGGTGGTAGTTTGCATGGGAGTTTAGTCATTTTTGAAGTTAGAAACGTGTAAATAGGTATATAGGCTACTGTTAATAAATAAAAAAATACTATATTCTGTGACTTTCGGGTAGTTATACCCCTATGAAGATGAAATGGGGGGTTAAAGTTTGTATGGGAGGTTGGTCCTTTTTGAAGTTAGAAACATGGAAATTTGTGTATAGGTTAAATGAACAAATAAAAAATACCACTTTTGATTTTGGAAAAACTACACCTAAGGGGTAACGGGAAGGGTGAAAGTTTGTATGGGCGTTTGGTCATTTTTGAAATTAGAAACGTGGAAATAGGTATATAGGCTACTTACTGTTAATAAATAAAAAATACTATTTCCGTTTTGAAGTTAGAAACGTGCATAAAGGTTACTGTTAACAAATAAAGTAATAAAATTTTCGGTGATTTTGGATAACTACCCTTAAGGGGATGAAATGGGGGTAATGTTTGGTCAATTTTGAAGTTAGGAACGTGAAAATTTGTTTTGCCTACTGCTACAAACTAAAAGTATTACGTTTGATGATGTTGGAAATACTACCCTAAGGGGGTAAAATTGGGGGTGTAGATTTGTAAGAGTTTGTTTATTTTGGAAATACGTTTCTAGACTACTTAATATATAAAATATGAGTTTTCGCGTTTTTGGAATTTCTACCCCTAGCAAGGTGAAAAGGGTTTAAAAATCGTATGGTTTTAATTTGTTTCTATCCCATCATACATGATACGTACGATAATGAAAACTTTATCTGTACTTTTTAACAAAGGTACTGGACTCTCCGCAGACTAAGTCGCAGGTGAAAGGATTGCGTATATATATTTGTACTCAGTTCACGTTCTTGAAAACGGCTCCAACGATTTTGATAAAGATTGCGACATGGGGGTTTACGGGGGAGAAAATTCAATCTAGCTAGGTCGAAAATTCGTTTCCCCGTATTTTCACGCAAAAAGAATTCTCGGGAAATGGTTCGTAATTACGGGGCGGCTGCTTCCGTCTGAAAGCTGATGGTTAGAGCGTTGGCCTACTACGCAAAGACTGCGGGTCCGAACTCCAGCTTTAGACCGTTTTTTTTTTGTTTTTGTATAGAAATTCGATGAACAATTGGTTTCGACCCCAGCGACGACGCTAAATAAAGTTTGTATGGATGTTGGGATGTTTTTTTCAGTCATGCCTAAATAGTTGAACGGATTCGGATGAAATTGTCACACAGGTAGTTGTTATCCTGGATTGGCGCCTTTTTTATCCCAGACAATTTGATAGTGCCCAGATGAAAACGATAAACGACTTAAGAAGAGGAGAAAGAGGTACTTCTAATCCACTGAACTGTTTTCGATGAAATTTGGTATGGAGATAGCCTGAGTTCCGGGGAAGGACATAAGCTACTTTTTATCTCAGAAAATTGAACAGCTCCTGAGGGAGCAGTGATAAACGACTTCTACGCGGACGATACTATTTTCAGCGATTTTGGATAAACTACCCCTAAGGGGTTGAAATGGGGGGTTAAAGTTTGTATGGGAGTTTGGTCATTTTTGTAGTTCGGAACGTGGAAATTGGTACATAGGCAACTGGTATCCAATAAAAAAAAATCCACCGGCGATTTTTGAAAAACTACCCCTAAGGGAATGAAAGGGGGGGGGGTGGTAGTTGGCATGGGAGGTTGGTCCTTTTTGAAGTGAGAAACATGGAAATTTGTGTATAGGCTACTGTAAACAAATAAAAAATAGCACTTTAGGTGATTTTCGATAAACTACCCCTAAGGGGATAAATTGAGGGGTGGTGGTTTGTATGGGATTTCGGTTAATTTTGAAGTCATAAACGTTGAAATTCGTATATAGGTTACTATTAACAAATAAAAAAAAACTACTTTCGGCGACTTTGGAAACAGTGCCCCTAAGGGGATGAAACGGGTGGTGAAAGTTTGTATGAGAGTTTGGTAAATTTTGAAGTTAGAAAAGTGGAAATAGGTATATAGGGGTATATAGGTTAACAAATAAAAAAATACTATTTTCGGTGAATTTGGATAACAACCACTTAGGGTATGAAATGGGGGGGTGGTAGTTTGTATGGAGGTTGGTCCTTTTTGAAGGAAGGAAAGTGGAAATTATTATGTAGGCTACTTTTAACAAATAAAAACGGCGTTTTTGGAAATTCTACCCCTAGCAGGATGAAAATGGTTTAAAAAATCGTGTGGCTTAAATTTGTTTCTATCCCATCATGCATGATAGGTACGATAACTAAACTTTATCTGTACTTTTTAACAAAGGTACTGACTCTCCGCAGATGAAATCGCGGGCGGATAGCTATAATTTGTGTGTTTGTTACTTCTTCACGCTTACACGGATGGACGGATTTAGATTAAATTTGGAATGCAGATAAATAATACCCTAAAATAACACACATGCTACCTATTATCCCTATAAGAAAAAAAACAGTTCCTGCGGGATGGTATAATTGCTGATTCTACGTGGACGAAGTCGCGGACAGCAGCTATGTCAAATAATCGACTAAATGGGTAGTTTTTATAAACGTACAAGATCATTTGATCTCATACCTCGGCAGAGGGGAAAGATTGTAAGGCCGGTCCTGACCGGATATAAATGTTGTAAGGCGTGTAGCGACATGTTTCATTTCTTTCTGGACCCAATTCTAAATTCAACGCGGACGAAGTCGCGGGCAGAAGCTAGTATAACATACTAAATAAAACCGACCGACTTCGGGAGCTTCTATTTCTCTTAAGAAATAAAATTGCGCGATGAAGCAAGCTTCTAGATTACTTTCGTACTTTTTCCTCTTGGATTCTTGTGATTATAATATTATTTCCTCGTTTACGTCTGATATTTTGCACTTTTTGTTTATTTTTATACATTTGACAATATTGTTATTTTCGTTGTCAAGACAGCGGGCAGAGACAATATATTGTTTTCATGCTGTACCATGGAGTAAATATTATTGTTTTGCTATAGAAATGCCACCTGGCATCTGTAATTTTGTAATTTTATGAATTTAGAATTAGTAATTAAAAAAAGCTAGATCACCAGGGTATATAAACGCTGACTCTGACTAGAGCGAGCAGTTCTCTCTTCGGTTCCTGAAAAGGAAGTTTGAAATCGGCCTTGTGCGGGGCCAAGTAAGGCCCCGCACCCTAAGAAGCCCTACGTCAAGAAGTCTCTACGTCCTGCTCTTCAAAAAGTATCTCTACGCTCCGTACCTACTCCTAGTAATTCTACGTGTACTCGCACTTCGGTTGGCATCTCTAGAAGACTCCACTCCTGCCTACTCCTGTGCCAGAGCTCCAAGTCGCGGGCTCCTATCTTCGTGCTGCTTCATTGTTCATCCTTGGCACCCCTACGGACACTCGCCCACCTACGTGACACTACCTTATTCTACCTACCTACTCCCTTCTCCTTCTTACTTCCGTCTAATCTTTTACCCTGGTGTTTTTCTCGTGTTAGGTTATTTTAGTTTATATTTTACCGGTAATTCTGTGAAACATAGACATACGTACTAAGTGTTAAATAAATTTCCTTTTCCTATTATTTTGCTTACTTTCTTTTCTCTAAAGTTTTCTTCAACGTCTGTTACCTGATCTTCTGAGCCTTCGGAAGATCACGTAACACGACAGTTTTGGCGCCCAACGTGGAGTAACCCACACAAATCAGCATTTTTTTCACAATACTGAGTAAACAAAACAAAATAATAAAAAAAAGCATTTTTTCCTCGTGTCATCTCCTACCGCTCTAAATAACATGTCCTCTCCATTCCACCTTCTGAGGTTTACTGTCATAGCTAGGTTAGGTTCACTTGATCAACACATTCAAGCAACTTTCTCGTTCCAAACAGAGCATCATGATACCCCGCGAAGCGTAAAAAACTCATTCAGTGGGCCCATAACATCATCCCTTACTTTAATGGCGGTATTAATTCTTTCCCGCGCTGTTCTACGCGTTTTTATTGAAGACAACAATGGTTTTATGGTATTTTCTTACCGTTTACTCGTGTATTTTCCCCGCTAGTGATAGAGGATTGTGTCTTAAGAAGCGAATGACCATTGTGAAACAGATTTACAAGGGGAAATAAAAATGTTTTCGTAGGAGATCCGACGCTGAGTGGTTTTAAAATTTTATGACGATTGGCGTCCGCTTTAACGGTTACACGCTTTTAATGCCCTATTCAAGCAGACAGTTTAAAAGTGCAACTGAAACAAATATTATCCATACTTGATTAACAACAAAGTAAGAGAATGAGATATTAACGTAACGGGTCCAGGAGACAAATTTTGTTATTTAAATCTAAACGAACGTCAACTGTTTTCTGCTTTCTACAAGAACTATTTTAAGTAAAAACTTCGAGGGTGATAACAACTTTACACCTTTGCAATTCACTTTCAATGGTTTTAAAAAGAAGATAGCGAGCTTATTCATGTCTGTTGCAGTTTAACCGAATAAGCAAAATACAGTTTTAGTAGCGTCTTTTATATTCATTAGCGTTAATTACCGTCACAAAATTGAAGTAAATGTCTTTTACTTGGAGGCTTCTCGTCACTGCATCGTGGCCTTTTGAAGTCCGTCAACAACATTATCTTACAGATATTACAGAATTTAAACGGAGGAAAATATAAACCAGATTGCCGTGGTTTACACAGACTTAAACAGCTTAGATTTGATTTCTATTAGATTGGTTTTACCTGTAAAAAAACCCATATAGTGCTAATTAGATTAGAGCCTAACAAAAGTAGGTTTAAGAGAGCCTTGTTTAAACACTAACTCGGTAATATTTAAATTTAAGTATTCTAATTTTTTATTGTTTGACAACTGTGATATATACTAAGATTCGTGGATCCCACAATCAAACTGTGAAAACAGTTTTGCGGGACGTTGTTTTACAATTAGGCTTATCAATAATGTTATAATAAATAAATAAATAAAAATCAATAAATAAAATTTGCAAGCCTTGCGTATTTATTCTATAACTCGATGTTCTATTTTTTATATTCAATATGTTAAAGTTCTATTGCTATTAACACCCCAAAACAACAAAAAAAAATCGCCCATTTCAACACTCATCTAAGAAGAATCTAAGAAAAAACCTACCAACAAAACGGTTAAACCCCAGTCAATCCTGTAAAGGGTGTAAAAAACAAATGACCACCGTTCCCAAACGACGGCGCTCGTGCATATCCGAGTGGACTATAGGGTCGATTTGTAACAGACCTGAATTTGTAATCTTTACGTACAAAAGGTAAATGGGCCATCGCTGTTTTCAACCGCTGTAATGACGTCATCACTGCGTCCCCTGTAATCGAGGGGTGTGGGCACTTTTATAGTATCCAAGCTATAAGGTGGCCACTATGCACACCGTGAAATCATTTTCATTCAAATAAGTTTTCAATTAACTTCATGCATCAATTTTAAAGAGTCAAACTAACATGTAGTTGAAGAAAAATCTCTAATCGATAAGTTTTCATATTCGCACGCAAAAATTCTAAACCCATAAAAATAAGAAGATATTATGTTTATATGCCCTCATAGCAAGAAACAAAATAGAGGAAAAATATTTTCCTTCAACGATTGTTTGACCGTTATTTAGTTCAAGTATAATAAAGTATTATTATTGATATCGCCATAATTCAGCCTCCTTTCTTTTCTTGCTCGCCGCTTAGCCGCTAATAAAATTTTCAAATTTCATTCTTATTATTGATTTTTTCATGTTTTGTCTGACAGACTATGTCAGATTCTCGCCCGCGATTGTAATATATTAATATACTATATTTTTACTAATTTCCGAAAAACGAACACGTGTAATAACTCAAAGGTTTCTCGTATCATTCAAGTCATTGACAAAATTGCGACGACTTTACTGACAATGAAAAACAAGAAGGAATACACAAATGCAGAGAAAAAATCGTACAGGATAAAAGGTCGTCTATCCGAACTTATTTATCATGAGATCAAATATTTTTTTAATAATGTGGTATTCAGTATTAAAATGTCAAGCTCAGAATTCCTATTAAATAGAGTCACTACTCTATTTATATTTTAGGCCGTCACAAAAATATCCTTTTCTTTTATTCTTGTTAAACCAGTAAAACGCTTCTCAATGGCAAGTTTGCCACCAACCTGGTATTAAAAATATGCAAAAGTAGTATTCGGTGTAACAGCAGGACAACGAGAGCATAATGCGAGCGCGGCTCCAAACGACGTCGTAAGAACGGTCCGAACCTTTTGTATGAATCTTATCTGCATTTTGTTGTGTCCGAAATCGTTGGTGGACGCCCCAGGTAATTATGAAATTCACACTGATTCACATGGGCGAATTATTCTGAATGTTATTAATCGTTTTGGGCAGTAATTGTTATAAATTTGAAATATAATTCAGCGTGTAGGTATAGTAGATATTTCCGTGATATTACAGTTTCTAAACTAGAATGGGAGAGATGAAATGTTTTATGTGGATGATCTTTTTTATTAAGGTGCAGCAATAAAAAAATAAATATACAGTATTGGTAAAGTATTTAGATTCTGTTGAAAGTAAAAAAAAAAACTTTGTTAATGAAACAATGTTTTATGATTTGAGAATTAAATAATGTAATGAAAATTATGAATGACTATGTGACGCAAATACTTGTTAATGACGAATCTCTATTCTCTCCGGAGCAAAATCAATACATCTTGGCGGCTGGCCAGTGGAGGTTGGAAGGGAATATGTTTACGCTCTCAAACGCGTGTCCGGACCATTGTTTTTGTGCTAAATTAGATGCACGCAGATGTGTTTTGCGCTAGCGCTTTAGTAAACAGAATTGTACATAAGAAAAATGAAACAGAAACAGGAAATTACAAGAAAATTGTACTAGTGCAGGGTGACTGCGTACGGTCATAGATAAGAAATGAAGATATTCTTTTAATAACTCTGAGATGATTATAAATGAAGTTCTGACAGAAACAGTGGATATTTTTTACTTGCAACAAAACGAACAACATAAATAACATACACAAATGATAATACGATTTGGTGGAATACAAACAAGAAAATCTATTGATGTGAAATGTAAATGGATCAATGTTAACGAACTATATTAACACATTAAAAAAAAACACAAATTAAATTGAATAGTAAATCAAGACGTCCGAGACTGTATAGAAACAAGTCATCCTAAATAAGCATCGAGTCATAGACAGCTAATCAGCGATCAGTGCGGCGTCAACGTTTTTAACTATAGAAATAACTATTTCGGCAAAATCGACATCTCCAGGACTCATGAATATAAATATAGTCAACCGGCTCACGAAATGACTAGCTGCAGCACCTTAGATTTCAAAATATTAAATTAACTAGGTCGTGCGCGCGCATTACTTTGAAGCATTAAAAAAAAAATTATACACACACACGTTGAAGTCACAGTGCCCATAATAGAAGTTACCTTCGATTATACTTTGTATACCTACAGATTAAGTTTTAACATTTTTGGCGTGGAACCACCTCGAATACACAGACCGAACTAGAAACATATTTTCGTCATCGTCCCAAAGCTTGTCTCAAAAATACTGACATTAATATAAGTGTACACTTTTATGGAGTGTTCTGCAAAAACTACCTAAGTACCTAAGTACTTCATTAAGACTTCAAGCGATGTTTTTATGCTTTTTTATGTTTTTAAGAACTAAGAACTTTTCATCCCTCCATCACAACTATCCCACCCATCGCACCACCTGAATTCATAAAATATTATCATGGATGGTTACTACGAAACAATAAAGTCGAAACTATAGCTGGTAACTCGTTATTTGATTCTAAAAAAAAATAGATGGAAATAAGTCAGGAATCCTAGTGAAAAAAAGATATAATATCAAAGTAGGAATTCAGCTGATGTATTTCGACAATATTTTATTTTGTTAGCACTGCAGCTAGCTAAGAAACCCTTTTATATCTTGCAAAAACCAATTTCTCAAGGCAATATGACGCAACCTTGCCCTACATCTACGTTAGGCACTTTCCCCCTTGGACCCGTATCTCATGGGCCCTCATCTCCAATTCAAAGTAGCCATCATTTCCACATACAACTCTAAGGTAATGACACCACGTTTTAAGTTTCCGTCAGAAAGGGAAATTGAAGTTGATTTTAAGTGCGTGTTTAATATGGCGACATAAATATGTATTTACGCGTATTTTAAAAGGTGAGGGGTCTTTTGAGGTCTTTTGATCTAGCAAAATCTTGTTGCATTCTACAAAATCTAACGACTTTTGAAAACGTAATAGAATTGACATACGCAACTGAAAGGCAGCTAACGTCAATTCTATAGGTATAGTATAGGTACTTTGATTTCAACATTTGTTAACGTTTGCAGAACGCGTCTTGTCCACGCTCACAGGATAGCTTAATAACGATAAAAATACATGCGTCCAATTTAAGCACTCTTACTACGATACAAGCAGAAGGTCCTAACAACTTAAAATATTCCCTCTCCTATTGCGTTTCCCTGCTATCAGTCATCTTTGTTTCATAAAATCCTAAAATATTGAAGCGTCAGCTTTTTCATCATTTTACTATATATTTTCAACGCAGTGCCACGGATTAAGTCATACATATCAAACAAAACAGATACTCCTGAAATACCTCCTGAAACCAACAACAGAGAAATTGAGTCTGTTCTCTAATTAATACCTGACGCGAGCAGGTGTCCTCCATATCGGAGTAATACTAATCTGCATAGGCTGGGCTCACATTAGTTCAACAAATTTCAAATTGGAATATTAAATTTCCGTCGACTGATAGGGAGAAACAAGGAATAATATGCCTTTTACTAAAACGACTAAACTACTAAGTTTACTTGAGGGCTGCGTAATGCGAAGTATGCAGAGTCGCGTACAATGCTTAATCTACACTCATATTGTAAAACCTCTATGATAAAAAAAATTACATACATAGGTATATAGGTAATTATGTTGTTGGCTTGAGGTCTCAAGGGACATGAAAAATTGTCGGCAGCGAACACATAAATTGGAATTTTACATTACTGACTGACGTAAAGCTAGTGATAACCTATAGTTTCTGACAAAGTTTGGCGTTATTTAGATAATTTCTTATCTAGATAATTATTTCAAATAAAATCATTTCAAATAAATTTATTCGAAGATAAATTCAATCACAAATAGTGCGTTGACAACTTTTTTATTTAGATAAATTATCTTGATGAAGATAACCGACCTCGTTTGTTATTGAAGTAAGCTTATAATAATAAATGTATACAGAATGTCACGTCGGGTCAAACCGTCACACTGACATAGCTCATATAATCAGAAAATAATTGGTGCAACATAAACGCTGCAATGTCTTCTTCTAGCTCTGGCTCTCAACATGTCTCCGATTCAGCAATATTATGGAAAGAATATAGTAGCTACTACAGGAGGAAAATGTCCCATATATTTATATTTCATATATTAAAGTATGTACAAAACATTCATTACTTTTGTTGTAGGTTATTTTCATTTCATCATGCCCGACCACTTCTAGTTCTACATTACTGTACTACTGACATTCATCTTTAATTTAAAATCCCAAATAATTTATCTAGATAAAAATGAAACTGATCTAGATTTTATTTTTAATTCAAAATAACAAATGACGGATTATTTAGTTACTTCAAATAAAAGATGATTTAGTTATCTTCCCGGTTTTTCGTAAATAGAAAATTTTGCCCAACTCTGGTTTCTGAACGCGTTGTAGAGGTTTTACGATACGGGTGTAGATAAAATAGCTTTTCGTAGTTTTGAAATGTTGAACTGAAGATGAAGATTACACATTTACACGTCAAAAATCTAAAAAAACACTGATGAAATAAGCGTCGCAAGACACTTAACAATAGGTCATTCATTAAAGTACAAAATTGCGCTAGTTTTCAGTGAAGTTAGTCTGGTAGAATATTTACCAATACGGTATTTTTAATAATCATGAGCAGGGTGTACCAAATAATACCTTATTGATAAAGTATTTCACGTTTTTTCCTATCCAAATATTTTTGTCTCATTAGCTCAAGCGGTATTGTTTAAAAGTTCTACTGGTTAGTTGAAAACCCTAATAATCATATTACAGACTTTCAGTTGAACCTTGAACCTTGCAATTAAAAACTGTTTTAAATTAGAGGAAGAAATAGTTTCCAATGTAGACGTTCCTTAAAAGGCAAGAGGCGAGCGGGTAATTTGTCTCAATGAGCACCGGGTTGCGTACTCGCATTAATCAGCCAACATGCACTAATTGTTTCTTTTAATTTGCCATTTAGATTAAATTGCGATACATTAGAGAAAGAAAAAGGTTTGGGAAACGTGCACCCGTGTCTTTGGGTTCCTTTGTTATTATTTCATATTTGTTTCTGAATATTAATGAAACAATCGTGATAGGTTTAGAATAAATGTTGGAAGTATTGTTATCTTAGGTTATTTGGTGAGTGGTTGTTTGGTGGTAACCTAACCTAACCTAACCTTCCTACATAGTCCCCCTTTCTATTGGTGAAAGTCGAATGAACCGTACTGTACTTTCTGAGATTATTCCGGACAAATATTTGGGGGACTTTAACTTACGTAGTAATTTAGTGATTATAAATATTCTTCGTTATTAATTCACTAGTTAAAGACACTTATCTAAAGGAGCGTCTTCACTGAGAGCATTCTTACCCGAGCATTTGAAAACGAGCAATAATTTCGATAATCTGTAAGCTTTGTACGCTCGGCTCAACGTCCACACCACTCGAATATTCGACGCTGAATGCTCATTACGCAAAGAATTTTCCAAATCAAGTCCGTATGTAGAAAATATACCCCAGTAAAAATAAATTTTATTTACTACGTGTTAAAGTCCATTTTAGGTTGTGTGACATACAGACGGACGGACAGACAGACAACGAAGTCTCACCATAAGGGTTCCTTTTTTTCCATTTTGGTACGGAACCCTAAAAAGAACAACCAAATTGAAAACCTCCTCTTTTTTGAAATTCCTCTTTGTTAGGTTAGGTTAAGTATAAATGTAGTATTTTTTATCATGCCTAGACAATATTCGTGCAAAATTAACTAGTAGTTGAAGAAGTAGTGTCAATATAAGTCGTCAATCCTGCCCGAATACGAATAACCCCATACTCATACTTTAATATTAATCGCTTTTACGACAACACCTATTCAATAACAAGACCATCAAGTCGAAATCGAAAACACTTTGCATTTACGATCGCTCAAGTTTTTTTGTTGGAGGTCCGTAAAACCCAAGTTTAGTGTGAGCCCAACAAATTTTATATGCCCTATTACGGGTAAAAGCATACTGTTATATTTTTTACAGTTTATTGTGGGTATAACGCACGATAGGGGCAACGTGACCCTACGAGACAATACATAAAGGCTGTTGCATAATTTACTTGGGAAAAGTTACAGAGATACTAAAGAAGGAAATAAAAGAATAAAATGATCGACTTCCAATACACAGTGAGATGCTAAAAGTTAAACATCAGACATAAATCAAGTTGTACTGGTGCCAGTTTTCCAACTGGCCAGGAAATTGATTTTCTCGCCACGATGCGACATTAAATATGATGTCAAATGGCGTGTTACTAAAATGAAAATTTTCATTTTGATTATCACCTTCATGCCGATCCACGGACACGTTCGATTTCCTTTCAAACTATAATGATTAAATACAATATGAACTGGCGTACAGTTTCCATTTTGTTTTAAATTTACAACGACTTTTCAGTAAATGATTTATCTGTTTTCAATATTGAGTAGGTGTATTTATTTAGCATTATGGAAATCATGAAAAGAATAAGTAAAACGTATTTTGGCAGTGGCTAATTGCAAATGATGTCTGTCAGCTTTTATGTAATATTTAGATTTTGTTTATTGAAATTACTTGAATTTTGCAGTTAGGTATTTAATTTTTGAATTAAAATTATTTTTACGCGCTTAATAATTTGGATGTTATTACATTCAAATCTCTACCGTATTGTAATGTTTTCAATCCGAGAAGACGCGCCCCATCCTCATTGTAGTAGTGTCGGGTGCGACTTTTTAAATTCAAACCATAAAAATGTTTTCTTTGTAGTTGTTCAAGTTACGTTATGCTTCATTTCTTCCACGTGCCTATAACTTTCTTAATTCATATTTAAAACCCCCTCAAACAAACAACATGCGGCAAGAGAATCCACCATCTCAAATAGATCATAACAAAAACACGTTTTATTCCAGTGAAACTAATCTGTTTGATATTTATTTTCTGCTTCCGACTCGTTATCGTTAGGTATCAATTTTCCTTGGCGATATAACAAAACGCCGCGGCTCCACACGTGACTAATGGTCCAGCCGGCAGTCTTCGGTCGCACAGGTGATACAAAATTGATGTACAGTAACGTTACACGTCGGTAATACTGAAAAATGATAGTGTTCAATCATTTGTCACAGGTTTCTAATGTTAGCCATAGCCGGCCTGATTTCGTCTATCTTTTGGTTTGATGTTTAGGATAGGAGATAAAATTATTATATAGGAAACTATACAAAGGAAATAAACGTGGAAATTATTTTTTACTGGAAACGACAATCAAATTAAAAATATGATACTGGATTTTATCCACAAAACAAAATCTAAGATTGTAGACTCAAAAATGTAAAAGTGCCTACAGAACCTATTTGCAGAAATTATTTACGTAGGGAACTTTACCTGCGTATTTTTTAACGCCAAGAAATTTGCAAAATACTCAATATGAGTAAGAGGGTATTATATTGTAATATGTGTCAAAATAGGAAACACTTTGGACACCACTCAAAAACATGCATGATAAATAATAACATTAATAACTGTTTCATATTTATTTTAAAAACAATCCCTCTTTCTATATAAGAGTATATATACTAACTCCCAAAAACCCAATCACCGCGGCGCCGGATATTAGTCATGGGCTGGAAGATTCCCACAAGGAGAAAGTCCCAATGCCCAGGGTGCACCAGCCCAGATGCTGCTTTCTCTCCGAATCTCTCCGGACAGGTAATCGGCCCTCTGCCTACATACTTACTGCCATCGAGATCAAGAAAGACCCAAGCCAACGTGGAGGAATCCGGTTTGCACCCCATCTCAATATTGCATCTAATTTTTTGGACCTTTTTGAATAAAGTAATTCTACCTGTACTCTGGTTGGTTTTGTATAAATTTCTTCAACTTACATTTATTCTAACTGTACTTGGAACGCAAAATGTCAGATTGTATTCACAATTTACTATTTATTTCAGCATGCACAAAACTCAAAGACGTCCTTAGACCTTTTCATGTTCGCAGTGATACAAATTCGAAGGAAAATTCTTTTTCTTTTACATCACGTGGCGCAAGTCAGACGTCTGGAACCAGGAAATTGTAGTACGTGATCGGTTACGTTTAGTAGACTTTGGGACAGCTTTCTAGGGAAAATAGAGAACAAGTTCAAGTTTGGGTAAACTATCTGTGGAAAGCTTTGACAACTTTGAATTCGGTTTTTGGGAGAGAAGTAATAGAATATTAACTTTAAATCTGAGAAGAAAAACGCGGTTTTAAAGATTTTTTTGTGCAGTGTTGGATATTTATATCTTGTTAAGATCTCAAAAACGAGTAGTGAAGGATGTTTTAAATTATTTTTAGGATTTGTTGTAATTTTAACTAGAGTTTTGGAGACTGACAAATCTGACAATAGACTGTCAGCAAAAGTTTTGCTGAGTAAAGGTAATTTCCTGTGTTTTTTTTTCTTTCTACATTGTTTTTAAAAACAGTCTTTATTGTCATCGAAATGTATTGCTAGAAAATAATTAATCTTCCATACATTTTAAAATTTTGTAACCGTGAAAACCACCATTGCCAGGTGTGACATGATAAGTTGTACTGTAGGCTCAAACAAAAAACATTATCGCGGTATAGTCCGGTACAAATTGGTACCACGGGAGGATCACACTCAACTTGTCGGACCTATATATAGTGAAGATAGTAAATATATAGATAAATAGAGTGGTGATTGTGATGGCGATGACGGCGTTAACGATAATGGTGGCATTAATTATGACGATTGTGATGATGCTATAAACGGTGGAATCGCCATTTTCCTAGAGAGCACATTTTATCGTTATTAACGTAATTATACTTCAGTAAATCACTAGAATTAGTTATTGAATGGTAAATGGATAAACCAAAATAAACCACGCATTAACTTAGAAAAAACTAAAATTATGAACTTAAGTGTCAAAAGACAAAGAATTAAAAAAATTAATAACCCAAATGTAACTTATAAGGACAGCAATATTGACAAAACAAACATAAAATTTTTAGGATTAAGCTTAGAAAAATCAAAAGGAAGGAAAAATCAAATTGACATTATATGTAAAAAACTTAACAAATATTCTTACGCCTTATACCAGCTGAGTAAAGTAGTTAACCAATCTGTTGTCCTTCTTACCATGCTTATGTCACGTCTACATTAAGATACGGTATAATATTCTGGGGTAATTTTACAGACAGAGATTTAATTTTTAAAGGACAGAAAAAATGCGTACGATCAGTTTGTTTTTTAGGGCCATCAGAATCATGCAAACCCTTCTTTATTAAATTCAATATTCTGACATTTCCATCCCTTTATATCTACGAAACCGCAATATATGTGAAAAGTAAAACAGACTAATTCTTCAAGTTTAATAGTAATTGCATGCAGGGGAAATAAACCATGGACCATACAAAACCGCACTGCTAGCGAAAAGTATATTTGGAATGGCGCCTAAGATCTATAATAAGCTACCGAGAATAGTCATAAAAATACAAAATATGTCCTTATTTAAAGAAAAACTGCATGATTTTTTGGTGAATAAGGCTTACTACTCAATTCAAGAATATTTAAATGACAATAATGTAGTATAACATAACTACAACGTGAACACACATTGTCGGGCTAAACTAAATAATAATTTCAAGATTGGATTGTCCATTGGTGGGATAGCAGTGTACGCTTGGAGTAACTCAGGTGGAATAGACAATATGTCTTGGAATCTACATGAGGTGGTTACTTACTTCAGAGAGGATGAGGAGATCAGGAATGCAATTTCAACCCAAGAGTTCAATGAGGTGTTCAATCCTGAAGCCGGATTTCTAAACTTGCTGAGAGCAGCATTTCAGTATCAAGGATTTGACCCAAAAGTAGTGATGAGACAGCTAGTTAGAAACAGAGCTGCTTATCTTGGCAATAACACCAAGGAGACGAAGTGGGACTTGTCCAATATAACAGACTCATTCAATTGGACAAGCACTTCTCTTGATGAGAATAAGTTCAGTTCTCATGGGCCAATGGTCAAGGACCTAGGGAGTTCCTCATATTGATATTTCTCATGAGTAACAATCACATTAGCAAGATAATACTCAGATCAAATGAGGGCCTGGATGGAATCTTGACCATGCTTCAGGCCAAATATGAGAGTAATGACGAGGTGAGAGAGTCACGCACTGCACTTGGAACAGCCGTGGTGACACTGCCCAGGATTGCAGCACTTTTACCGGCTGTTGCTGTCAAGATGTTTCATCTAAAAGCAGCCAAGGAGACAGTAACATATTTCTCCATCCCTGGTGTTCAGTCATATATCAACAGGATGGAGAATGGCCAAGAAGCCACTGATGAAGTCAGAGCAGTTAGAGAGAGTGCTCTGTCTCATGCCATATGCTGCTCTCTGTTGCCATCTCTCTTCTTGACTCCGACTGTAAAGTCAAATAATATCCATGCTCTTGGGCTATATGTTGCAGTCAAATTGGATGATATTATCCACAAGAAGAAGTCTGATTTCACTCCTCTAGAGTCTATTCTCACTTACTACAGAGCTGGGTATGAATCTGTTGCTACTCCTAGCCCGACAAGAGTTAAGACCATGAGGTTCATTGGCCTTATTGGCCAAGGATCCTACCACTACTCTGCTGCAGTGCAGGGAGTGAATGCAGCATGCTTGACGAGCCTACAAGAAATGAGGACTGACGATGATCATCACACCAGTCTCATATCCTGGGCAACCAATGGGCCTGACTGATGGCACTGTTTGATTCATCATGAGGGGGGGGGGGGTCTAAGAAGATCAGCTTGATCCCCAAAGCCTTTAACTCAAATCTGATCTGATAATATATGTAATTGTAGCATTATAGCTACATTAAGGGACATGAAGTGGCATTTCTATGCCTAGATATATTATTTCTTTGTCAATGACAACCTTTTTCAAAGTTGTAACATAGTTGACCGTTTTGCCTGTTTATTACAAGCCTGGTTATTTTTCTTTTCATTTCAAATTCAAATTTGGTTGTACGTTCTTTGAAAAATTGATTGTTTTGAAGTATTGTGTATCAAGTATTGATGAAATGTGGTTTGATTATCTGGAAAAGTGTTTGCGAATGTATAATTAAGTTTGCTTATTTCTTTAAAAACAGTGTTATAAAGTGCCGAGGTGCATTTCTTCGGGTATGTAGTTTCTTCATATTGTTTTTAGTTAGAATATTTATATAAGATACTTAAAATAATCTTTATTTTAACAGCAAAACCGCTTTTAACATAATTTTAGACGTTTACTGCCATCCTTGGATACGAAATAGACACATGTTTAAAATGGGATCATCATGTGGACAAAATGTGTAAAAGAGTAGGTAGTGCATGTTTTGCCTTGGGCCGAGTTACAAGGTTGGTCTCTGATGAAGTGGCGCGCACTTGTTACTTTGCCACGGTGCACTCCTTGCTTCAGCGGGAGAGTGTTTCGCCTCCAAAAACGGGCTGTCCGTTAAACAAGTTACCAACGTAAAAACGTTACCAGCCATAGTCATATTGAAAGTGGCAGTGTATGTGAGGGCAAACTTAGCGTCCTATAAAACCCACAGTATGGTACACAAGTACAACACGCGCAACGCTGACAAGCTTGTCGGTATCGGCAGCAGGCTAAAGAAGTCGTCCAAGATCACCCATGCCATGGGACCTGCTGTGTACAATAAAGCTACTGGAGCATATCACCAAAGCCCACAGTATGAGCAGTTTTAAAAAACGCCTGAAACGCTGGCTTATTGAGCACTCGTTCTATGGTTTTCACGAATTCATAACCCTTAAGCAGAGTACCTGTAATTAAATCTAGGTTACCTTAATATTTCACTAATTGATGTATTCATTATTTTTAGTAGGTACATTGTGAATAAGTTTATTAATCTGCCTCTGTTTTTTAGGAAATTAGTACCTAATAGATATTATTTTACGTGACATTTTTCTTTGTCAATATTGTATAAACTTCATCTTCTTTTTCTTCTTGACATTGTGCAGATACAAGATGATGTTAACTACCCGTTTAACGTGTAAAGTGGCTTTACCAAATAAATGACTTATTGACTTATAACTACCGATACATAGCTACATATGACTATGTAATTGATGTGAAATGAAGCAATAGGTATCTAAATACCAAATTTCTTCGGGGACTATTATAACAAATTTGTGTTTATGATGTACGGATATCACTGAACAGTTCACGAACAATAATTATAGTGACGAAATACCTGGATGTGGAAAATCAGAGATAAATTCAATCCTGTTTTAGCACTACGCTAGTAATTCTGTATTTTGCAATACATCATGCATGTAGTTGATTAGTTGAGTAGCCGTTACTAAGCTTAATTAAGACTTCGTCTTTTACTTACTTGATAGGTCAGTATCGTTTTAATGAACGTTCATTTTAACATACCATATTCTATTCTTTTCGGTTTTTTTTTTAAATTATTGTGTTAAATCTATTAGGTTTATTTCTAAAAAGATTTGTAAACGTATGATAAAATACTTGATACACAATATCACAAATTTTGTATGGACCTTTTGGTCATGCCTTTTTTATATATACAAATTAATGACTCAAGACAATGACAAGTTGTAGTTTATAATACTCTTTAAAAATTAAAAGTATCTTAGATTTACAGTGCTCGTTACAGAAAGTGCTCAATAATGTAATTAGCTAATAATTTCTCTTATTATCAGGTTATTACATTATATAATATAGTAATAAATAAGGAAATAATGAAATTAAATATGATTATAGTATAAGGTCGTAATTAAATGTATATTTTAGCTTATAATTATGCGCGCTGCGTGCTATTTGTATAACGCAAGGTAAAAAAAGATAGTACACACACACATTAAAAAAACTCCACCTGTTTATACCTATGTTTAACAAATAAAATCATTTGTATTTGTAAAACAGTTATTTCACGGTTTAACAATAGAACCTTATTCAACCACTAGAAGTTTAATGTGCTTGTAATTTAGACAATCAGAACTCCCCCGCCCCTTCCAATATCAAAGGGAAACAAACCAGTCTAATTTCACGCATTAGTTCTCGTATTTACTCAACCCGTTTAATCAAGTTACAATAGTAACTGTTTAATCGATCAGGCGTTAAATTTCCAAGTTACAAAGTGAGCTCTATTCGGGTACAGAGGTGTGATATCGCTTGATATACGACCTCCTCGCTTCGCTCTTGGACTGGGGCCAGGACCTTATTGATTGCCACTTCGGAATTTTCAATTCAAAAATACGGCTTGAAAATAGTACTTATGTTGAGGTGGGTCATAATAACTTGTGTGGGATATAGTATTTGTTTAGGAAGGGAAGTAGGTAATGATTTAAAATATATATCATATTCTATATTACATAATCCACTAGCTAGAGTTCAGCTGCGACTTCACCCAGATAGAAGTTGTTTATCTTTATTTCCGTGGGAGTTGAACGCATATTCATCATGATATCTTTGCATATAATTCATATTTTCAAAATTCATAAAGGCTAAATTCGCCACCGTATTATTTTTTGCTGCCTATTAGACCTACCATCTTATCATCCTTTTAGGACCTGTTTTTAAATTTCATTTGTGTATTTTTATTACTAGGAATAACCCAACAGTTTTATGTTATCCTCTAGATATTATGTAGGTATAGTGGGGATTTGTGATCTTGGTCATATCATTGAAATGGTTTTCTTATTATTTTTAAAATGTGACAAACCCTTAATCATGTTTTAAATTATTGTAGTTTTACCTTACACATTTTTCGTGTTTTTAAACGAGTTTAAAATTTATCGTTAGACACCATTTAGCAAAGTGTCTAATAGGAAATAGATTTTTTTTTTTTTTAGTTAAGATCAGTTCTATTTACTGCCGTACTTATTATAATATATCTAAAAGAAGAGGCGGGAGAGACGGCACGAAAAATTATTGAGCAAGAAGCAGCTAATCACGAGGGGAGAAGACTCTCACAACTACGAGTATGTCGAAAAGAAAGGGAACTAACCAGAAGGGCCGGGTTTATTGCAAGAAAACTTATGAAACGCGTTTGATGCCAGTTGTCCTAGAAAAAATTTGTGAGTAACAATGTCCTCCCGTTCATCAGAGAACAGACTATGACCAATTCAGAACTGGAGGTTACTAAGAGAATAGACAAAGTCGCTTCAATTATATCAAAACCAGGAAATTTTAATATAAATCTACTCGTAGATCTATCTAAGAGGAATCAGTTCCAACGCCACATTCTTAATAAAAATTTGTTTAATAAAGAAAATAGAAGACGACAACCTATTAGGAAAAAAGTCGTTTGGAAGTTCAGAGAGACTAATTACTGTCAAAAGCGTGGAACGTACCCAATAATGAATAAAACTATGTGTAGTGATCCAACACTAAGAAAAAATGTTTAGAAGACCGGCTTCCTTCAAAGAGGGAACGGGAGAGGATACCTCTTGATGTGTGGGGATAAATAATCCTTAAAAATAATTTTGATTTACATCCTTGGCCAAAAGTATTGAGCACCGATGCATTTTTCGTGTCAAAATCAAACTTTGAAAGGGGCATTTGGATCAATTGAAGTAACGCCCGTTTCGGATTGATTGACGTCGAAACATTTGTTCTGACAAGAACAGTTTTGTTTTCCCTGAGAAAGACAGTTTATTATCGGTAATCTTCAAGTTATCATCACCAACCATCTTCATCTTCGGAGCTGACGAGCAGCGGACGCACAATGTGTTCACCGCGACGGCCAGGAGCGAAAAGGAACTATTTTGGGCGCGCGCTATATTTATCGCTCTCGTCTCGCTCTAGACCTCTCGTTCTATTTCAATGTTATTGTCCCTTTTCACTCTTTTATATACATCTCTCGCTCTTTCTTGTAAATATGTTTTACTGGTTTATTTGTTTTTGGATATTTTTTTTTTTAATTTTAGCTTTAAGCATTCGTTTTTTGTAAATTAATTATTAATTATTCTTTAACCACAACAAGAAGTGTTTCATTAAACCTCCGCTACAGCCAGTACTCAAATACTTCTACATATTTTATTATAGAAAGTTGTATATCTATCGAAAAAATTAATCATATTTATTGACGTTAATAGAAATCCCGTGGAAAAAAATACAATTAATCATTTTATTGTAAAAAAAACTTTTTCTGGCTTCAGTTTTCACACGCAAATAGCTACGTCAAAATGATAATATCAACTTATGATTTGCACATGTTAAAAAACTTAGTATATTTAACGTATTTGTGTATTTTTTAAATTGAAATATAACACTTCATTTGTACTTTAAGTTACAGAGGAAAAAGTGGGGTGCTCAATACTTTTGGCCAATGCTGTAGATTTTGACGTCAACGAGAAAGCTCTATTAATGGACATGACTTGTTCTCCACAATAACAGTGAATTCTCCCCTATGACCAACATGCTTTTAAGCACATATACGGCCAAAGAAAACCCAGACGAACAGTAGACTTCGCTTCGAGCCTAGAGTATATAGAGATATAGATATAGAGTTGTCTGAGTGGTGTGGAATCAATTACGGTGGTAGTTATGAGCACCGCTTTATAGCGTCATCTCAAAAACGAGCCGCCCTTTACGCTCTTAATACAAATATAGCATCACACATAAGCATAAATACCACTGGGAAGAGCCTTAAGAGGAAACGAAGATTACAACCTATTTTTCCAAGAGACGTTCCTCTTCATTCAGATTTATGTGTTAGAATTAGCTTTAAATGGAGAGAAACTTTCTTCCACATATGGCGCTCCACTAAATTGTCCCCGATGCACACATCAGATCTTTGATCCCAAAATAAGAAAATATCAAAATGATCAGCATCCCGTCTAGAGTTATCAATACGCAGTGTCAGATACTTGACAGGGATAAAGAGTTTAACATCCAACACTGTGTCTCAGCGATGTCAGTTATCGTTGGACGGAAAATAGCTTCCATGGCAGATCGTGATTCGGACGACCAAGACTGCAAAGAAACGATAGGAATAGACAAAGGAGGAGATTGTACAGAGCGACTTGCTAGTAACTTGGTAACAGAGTTCCGATCTTGTGACCTGAACTACTTGATAGTAGGAATAATGCAAGGTTCGAGTGATTTTCTTGACTACCTTGAAAATCGACACCTCAACACCCCGCACTTTCACCATGTGATAAATAATAATTTCTTCTTATTTGCTGTGATATTTTAATTATAAATACAAGGTGAGATATTCACACCTCGAACGCCATAGGGCGACTCTAAAATAGAAATTAGAAATCTAAGTGGAATCAGTTCTAACGCCACGATCTTAATAAATATTTGTTAAAAAAAAGTAAAGCAAACCTTTGAAATGCGTTTGATGCAAGTTGCTCTAGAAAAATCAGTAAGCAACAATGTCTTTCCATTCATCAGAGAGCAGACTACGGCAAATTCTGAACTGGAGGTTACTAAGAGGATGGACAAAGTCGCCTCATCTATATAAAAAAAAATCTAGATCTATCTAAGTGGAATCAGTTCTAACGCCACGATCTTAATAAATATTTGTAGATGTCGACAATCGCAAGAGAAATTATATCTCACAACTATGTAGAAAGGAAAGAATTAAATGAGAGGGCAGGGTTTATTGCTAGCAAACCTTGAAACGCGTTTGATGCATGTTGCCGTAGAAAATTTGTGAGTAACAATGTCTACCCGTTCCTCAGAGAACAGAAAATGACAAATTCCGAACTGAAAGTTACTAAGAGGATGGACAAAGTCGCCTCATCTATAAAAAAGGAAATTTTAATAAATCTAGATCTATCAAGTGGAATCAGTTCCAACGCCACGATCTTAATCAATTTTGTTCAAAAAAGGAAATAGACGTTAACAACCTATAAGCAAAAAAAGAAGTTTGGAAGTTTGGAATTTTTTCTCCACCAGTGGGAGTGAGAACAGTGGTTTCTTCCCTATGACCAATGTGCTTTCAAGCACCTCTACAGTCAAAGGAATCTCAGACCAAGGTAAGATATCTTGAAAGGATAGGAGGGAGAGCTGTCCCTAAAGATTAATGAGCAAGAAGCAGGCCATTACAATAACGAGAGCCAATTTACGGACATATTTTTAATTTTATATCATTAGTACTTTTCATAATGGTGTTAATTACTATGAATTTTTGACAAATGTAATGGACTCAGGTTTTTCCTATAATGTTGCATTTTGGTAACCAAAATTGAAAAAAAAGTCATGTTTACTTCGCTTCTACAAAACTTTTAACAAAGTTTGAAACAGGAATATATGCTGTCATTATAGCCCAAATCTAATTAGGTAAATAGTCATATTCGTTAAAAGAGGAAGTAGGTATATTAGATGTATTCGCTTAGAAGGTACACGAAGGTATACGTTATGTTACACGACAAACCATGCAGGTATCTGTCGAGCTTGCAATTCGTCTATGTAGTAGGATTTCCAAAAAACTTGTGGTTTGAAATTGGTCAGCCCTATCGAGGAAGTTGTAGCCAAGGCTGAAATTGAGACTGAAATCAATTGATATTTGTAAATATGAAAAAAAATGGCGAATGAGTGATTTAATTTAAGCATAGACGTAATCAAGGTGTTGTAGCCAACGCAGAAGAAAAAACATTAGAAGTGAAAAATGTTAGAAGCAAGGTTACGTTCGTTAGAAGTTACCTTCGAAGCAAGTTAAACACGGATAAGATATTTTTGCAAGTTTTATTTTACTAGAGTACATAAGTATTCGACTTGGGCATTACAAAAATTTTAGTACTTATCGAACTAAAAAAAATCAAAACTGAAAATGAAAAACCAGCTCCAAGAAGGCGATAATCGGACATCGAAGAAACGGTCCGCAGATATAGGATTATTTCAAAACTACCAATACTATAAAATGATAATGGAAAAATATAAAACAGAACTGACTTGATCCTGGAATTAGCAAAGAGAAAAAAATACAGCCATGTGATCCTTCCCACTACAAAATTTAACCCAGTTTAAAAAAAATGTTTTATGTAATAAAAATTCATAAACATCGTAACATTTAATGAAACTTGCAATTTCCGAAAACGTGGCCAGAAAATTCGGTAGTCGAGAGTCTTTATTTATGTCATTCTCCAGATTTTTGACTACATTCCGCGAGAGTACCGAAACCGTTTGGTCTACAACCGTGATTTTTTTTCAGGAAGTAGTCCAATAAGCAATCTTTTATATGGCATTATAATTATTAATTCAAGTATCGTACATACTAAATTCAAAATTAATAATTGTATTTTTTCCAAAACCGAATTTTATAATTAATCTTTGAAGGCACGAAAAATAAAAATAACAGTTTTTTCTGTAAACTATTTCAAAAATTACTTCAATTTGTGAATTAATAACCCTGCAAGTTGGAATTGAATTTATTAAAACAAGTCTACCTGTCGACTTAGATAAAATATAAAACAAATTCGAAAGATATTTTGGACCCGTTTGAAATTTTTAATTGTAACAAAAATTTAGCAAAGCGTGAAAACAGCATTTACTGGAGTCAAATAAGCCATTAGCAAGACGAAATGTGTAATATCGATCGCGCTGGAAACAAATTGGACCCGTTCACTCCATAGAACACTGGCATTCATCACGATCTAGACTAATCTATATAAACAGACCGACGTACCACCAAACCCTTGCAAACTGTAACACAATCACAAAAGGTACAAAATTATTTGAACCCGAATTGTAATGAAGTATGAAGGTACGTTTGTTACTATAAGGAAAACAAAAGGTAACTCTTCGTACTTATTGAGATTCATGGAAATACAAGAAAAAAGTTACCTCTGGAACGTGAAAATAAATTTCTGATATTGTTAAATAAGTAATTCTTTAATTCATCAATTAATAAAATATTTTTTTACTTTCCTTATTTAATTGAATATGCTACTCGTATTGGCATAATGGTATATTTCATATTTTTGTGGCATTTCCTTGTTCTATTATATGTATAATTTGTGACATGGACTCGTGATTTTTAGGGTCTGAGGATTAATTCCGGACTGGGCCCGCCGGACGCTTCTATTAAAACTTTTTCTTTCCCCAGTAAAGTTTAATGTTCTTGGAATTACAAAAGTTTTTTTAATGTGCCCTTGAATATGTACACGTCACTATTTTTTTGATTGGTTTAGTTTTAGTTTTTGTCAAAAGTTTGGTTAATATATAAAAGAAGAAACTGACTGATTTATTGAGATCTCAACGGACAGCCCAAACCGCTGGGTCTAGAGATTCCAGATATTGCACGTAGATTCCTTATGAGGTCTAGGGGTGCACCTGAAACGCCTTAGGGCAACTAGCACATTCTACTAATAGTTTTTTATTCTTTTAATTATTTTGCGTTTAAAAGAATTAAGAATAAATTTGACATCATGCAACAAGTTCTAAAGCTTAATTACAAACTTATTGCATTACGTCTCTCGCCTTCCTTGGCGCAGCCTAGCTATTGTTCCCTAAATTTCGATTTTCGGAAAAAACCTCCGAAAAATCGAAAATCCAAATGAGTCAAAATGGTATAGGCCTGTGTCCTGTAACTCATGGTCATTTGTCAATTATTTGACAAGTTTTGACTTGACTTGTTGAGTGATTTGACACTCTCGACATGTCTATGACTTACCAAAAAAAACATTACCATAAGAATAAATATTCTGACTGAATATTATTTAAATTAAATTTGAAAAGATTTTCCCGGTAGATCCCAAATTTGACCTAATATAATTCATAGATGACTAAGGTTTATCACTGGGCTTCCCAGATTTATTGGATGAGATTTATAAAAGAAAGAACGTGGGATTTTGATCCCGCGGGACTCGGCATGGGAGTCCAACGCTTTACTATTGCGCTAGGCAGAGTTCTTCTATTGCTTGTTCCCTATTGTTAAAATTCTTACAATCAGATGCAGGGCAGAGTTCTTCTATTGCTTGTTCCTTATTGTTACATTTCTTACAATCAGATATTTAAGACCCTGAAGAATTTCCGAATCAAATAAACGAGGGATTTCCCCCTGAAGAATTATGCGTTGGATTGCACGAAAAAGAAAGGGAAGAGAAATTAAAAGCAAGATTATTTGGTTTATTGACGTATTTGGTATTGACAGAGAAATTGTAAGCAAATCAGTTGTCATCATGAGTTGATGACAACTCATCATCAACCATCTCTAATGATAGAGAGAAAAATAATTTATTTTACAAAAGAGAGTACTTCTGTATTCATGGCCAGTTTGGACTTCTCAAAATGGAACACAAATATGAGGGCACCGGACACTAGAGGTTTTCTCTACAATTGACCAAATGTGTTCAGATTTGAAAAATGTCTTTCTAGAATACATGAAATGTTCAGTCAGACTTACTTGTATCTTATAGACGGGACCTACTTACCTACAATCCCAAATAAAGAGATCAGGAGGACATCGGATGCTGGAAAGGACATTTAGGAGGCATGGAAGGACTTAGACAGAAAGGATGGACCCTCTGGACTGTCTCGTTAATCAGGTTAGTCGCCGAATCATTTACATTCAAACTCCAAATTATGAGTCAAGGGGATAATCAAATATTATCCATGGAGTTTCCCGAAGTTCTTCCTGAAGTCAAGTGAATGCATTCTTGAACAGTAATGAAAAATTATCATACATTGGACCTCCTTTAAAACTTGAGGAAACATGGGGAGTCAAAATTTTTTCTTGTATGGAAAATATCAGGTTCATGAAGGAGTATCGCTTACAATGTATCTCAAAAGATCTAGCAGAATGTTCAGATGGTGTAATGAAGATTATCCAACAATTGAGTCTAGTCTCTCTTCGTTAGCTGCTAACCAATTTGCGGCTGTAGCAACTGATAATAAAACTCAATTATTGTTATTTACTTACCTACTGGAATTGATAGGACTTTTCCACCTCAATATAAGACGGCCATATCTTCAAAGAAAACCCTTTAAGGACTTGATGGAAACAAATCCTTATTTTAGGATTAAGAATAACACGAGTGGGGACACACAAACCATAAAAGTGGATATCCAGTTTTCTCCACATGATCAATTATTGCAAGATAATTTTTTATTATTATTATTATTTATTATGTTCTCGAACACTGGGAGGGTATCCAGCCTTCATTACTTGTAAAAGGGTTCCCAGATCAATTGTCCTATGATATCGCTACCATGAAGAACTTCTTAGCGTATTGCCGAAATCATTTAAAGAAAGGGTTAAATAGAATTTTGCACGCTTATCTATCAAAAGATTATAACTACAAACTATTGTCAATGAATCCGAAAGCAATACATCTTGAAAATACTCCATCACCATCAGATGCACGAAGATCACTAATGCTAGAATTTCTACAAGAAGAAGGAAGAGTTAGTCAACCCTATGTAAAATAATTCTTAGGGTTTATTAACCTGGATGGGAATAGTCATCTTTTAGATGCTTTGATAGTTCCTGATGAAATCCATCCCAAGATTATAAATATTTTAAAGCAAGCCACACTCCTCAGTACAGAGCCCAGCAGGTGATAGGGCGACTGCAAAGAACAACTACCCCGGCTAGACTATATCATAGAGAGGAAAGAGAGGATCTTTATGATATTCTGGAAAAGTCAAGAGTACATGCACTTTAACTGATCAGACAAGCTTTTTCAGATGTAGGCAGACTCTTTTTCCCTGCGGAGGTTTGTTCTATAGAACATGCACAATTACTTACTGCGTGATATAGGGTGGCAAAAACGAATTGTGGGAGTAGACAGGGTACCCATGAAGTATTCAAATTTGAGGTAGTAGATGTCACATCCATCTGTGACGATACAAATGAAACTGATAATGGGTACATTACAATTAGAATGAGTACATCAAATAATGATTTAACGTCTTCTCATACGAAGGGACCTGTAATTATATCCTTACAGGAAGGTCAGTAAGAAACTCGTTATCATCAAAAATTCAAGCAAAGACCCATCATTGCTTCAAAGAGTTCTTCAAGTAGCAGAATTGGAACAATATGTACATTAACCCGAATACCTCTCTCCAAGATTGCCAGAGGATTGGTTGAGAGTGTAACATATTTTTGTTTGTTTACATAACAAAATTATGTCAAAACTTAACACATGTTGCAGCATTACAGCCGCATAGTTTTATCATAAACGACTACTGTGAGTTATGTCACAGGATTATGAAGCTAATAATGCGAGATCTATCCTTGCGTAGAGATATAGTCTTTGTAAACTTATTTGAAAACGGGAAATGTAATCCATATTTAATTTGGTGTATTTTTATTTTTTTAATTGTTTTCGTAGTTTTTTTATACTTATTAACAAGGCTCGGGAAAACGCCCGTCATTTTGAAAACATAACCCTGTTCCGTACAGCAGAGACTTCCTTATGATGTTAATAAAAATATTATTAGGATTTTTTTAGATTCATTAGGCCATAATTTATATGAAGGGATGTTTACAAAAACAACATAACCAACATTTTTGGCGGATTTGAGTTATTGGTATGATAGTGTTCGTCTAAGTTGAGAGTTTTGTCACTTTTCAGTACTTTGGAGGACAATTCCTTCCAACAGGTTGAGATTCCATTCGGCAGCTAAAAAAAATACGAGTTATTTTAGACTACTCTCTAAAATGTATCAAAATAAATAAAATCGGAGCCGAACAGTAGGGTACCTTTCCTTGTTAGACGAACACTTTGATACCAATAACCTAAATCCGCAAAAAATGTGGGTGTTAATACTATAATGTATGTAAAAAATAAAGTTCGTAAGTTAAAGAGGGCTCGCCGTTCGTAACAGTTACGTTTACCGAATGCAACTTGTCTGTCTGCCCCTAGAATCGTTAGTAAAATTCGAAATTATATTTGCGATACAAATATATTCGTATACTTTTGGTTTCCCTTAGGCAATTAAGTAAAAATCACACGCTGAAAAATTACAAAATAACGGTGTTGTCTAACATCCGTAACGTGCTGTTTTTACAACACATTTCACACAGCAAGCTCAGGTTTAGAATATTCGTGTTTCACATCATATTTTACTTAAATCACAGCGCCAACCTTCCCATTATCAACTAAACCCCAGGATTTATAAACTGCGCTGACGTGAAAAAACATTTTCTCATAAACGAAATATTTATTGTGTTCATTGGCTTTTCCTTTTTCTTTTTCGGTAAGAATTTTATGCCCTTTTCTCGACCACTTTTTCAATTCATGAATTTTTTTTTCGCATAAAAGTGTCTCGGTGTTTTCTTTTAGATTAGTGGGCGGATTTTACGGAGAGATTAAACTTGAGCGTCCTTTTTCCACATAATTAATTGTTTTTGGCTGATAATACATGATGTTTGTAATTACTGTTAGTGGTTGTAGTTTGAAAATACTGGTTTAATATGTTCGGAATAGGACGTACGACGTTAAGGAGCTTACCAGACGTATTTATAGATTATTTTTTTTCATTAATGAATTATAGTGGCATAAAGTAGACAGTTTTCACAGTTAAACTTATGTACCAATAAGTTTATGCAAACAATCGAATATAAAAACTTCAAGTTACAATTTCAGTGGTAATATTTAACCTAAATAAACTGTTTTGTTTTTAATAAAACGAAGGACAATGTATGTAAAATCGGGGTCAATACAACGGCCAAAGGAGTCCACAAATTACTGTTTGACACCTAACCTCAAAATTTAATCAAGCGTGCTTTTATTAAATAAATCTTATAATTAATAGTTATTTAATATAAAAATGAATATTAAAGTAATCAAGCGTATATAACCTTTAGTCGCCGAGTAACTAAAACGCACTCTGCCAATTTTGCGTTATGCCAAAATGTAATTGGGCCCACTGACAGCGTTAGCTGCATACAAATCTAAAGATCCGTATAGAAACAAATGGCTTGAGGAAATGAAAAGGGATATGATACACATTCCAAATTTCATGAATTTGTGCAACGCTATGTATGGGAAGAGGACAGAAGAAATTGCTCCTGCATTGAGTGATTTTGCTGATGTACTTTGAATAGCGAGATCACGGAATGCTCAGAAAGCTTTCTTTCCTCAGAATTTCATCATTTACTGCACTGCTACCAGCGAACAGCTTTTAGCGGTCGGAGCAACAAGGAGTGCTGCACCCGTACCATTTGACCAAATAGATTTCTCATGAATTGGTATGTGTTGTGGTTGATATACAAGATGTGCATGAGTAAGAATTGGAAAATGCTTCCTGCCATGGATGACGTTGTTGCAGAGCAAATCGTGTACCACAGTGTATTTGGCACTCAAAATTATGATTTTGGTGTTCTCTATAACGGGAGTGAAAAACTGGACTGTAAGATCAGGTGTTGCCGATAATTTCAGAAGTGCTGGGAGAATAGAAAAAGTGATTAAAATGCCAAATCAGATATTCTATTCAAAACTTGCGCAAGCCAACATGACTGGCATCTTGACTGAATCTACATTTCAAGTTCGGTGCAAGCGGGTGTTCACAGGTAGAAGGGCTGTCAATTATATTGATTCCTTTTACAAGCATATGTCAACGGATTCATTACAACCCAATATAAAGTGAGATGACCCTACCCGCTTTGCCTTCATTCGTCAGGAAGTTGAAACTTGAATTGATGAAAAAGAAAGATAGCCATACGACACAAGGCACTGTTGAGTGGAGGCAAATAGATGGTCTAACCGCAGAATGTCATGAAGATGTCTCCAAAGACGTTATTCATGAGAACGGGCTTTATTTCTGTGGGAGGGATCAGTGAATGTCTCCTGATTCCGCGTTCCTTTGAGAAAGTGGCATCATTCATATTCATTATTGTGTGGCTTGGTTAATAAAAAATCAATGAATAAAAAACGAATTACAGATTGATTTTAGACAATTTAAAACTGGCTACGAAATGGCACAAATTCAAGCTTTTACGACTATTATTTACAGGCATAGTAAGTACTGGGTGCTATTAGCATTTTTCACGATATGGATAAAAGCAGAAAACTTGGGTATTTTAACCACAACCCCAGGAGGTAAAATTACTAAACTTTGTGCCAACCTGCCACTTGTACCGACAAATCATATTTCTGAAGTTTGGCAAAATATTAAGCAGTTACAGCCTGATCAACGTTCGCAATCCATAACGAAATTTGAAAATTAAGTATATAGGAAAGCAGTGGATGGGACTCATACATTAAATTATAAGCTGTGCCAATGAAACCCATAGAACAAATAACAGTTTGGAGGGATGGCACAGGTGTTTAAATAATTCGAATTGCAAACCAAGTTACAACTGCAGTGATTAGTAGTAACACGGACAAATTAAAATGCCCTTGTTACTACTGGTAGTAAGATTGGTAGTAACACGGGTAACGAAGGACTTATTGAATATCGAAACGACCACTACATTCGATCGTCGGTCATTTTAATGACAAGTCAGGGTTAATATTTTTATAATAGCTTCCATAATAACAAACGTACTCGTAGATGATTATTACGAAAACAATCATTATGTTTCAAAATTTAATATCAGTTCGTATTTTGAAGCGGAAAGATTGTATCAACAGCCCACTACAGCCAAATTATAGTATCATTTGGTACAGGATATTTTAAAAGGCATGACGTGGAAAATACAATTTCTGTGTCGATTAAAACTTTTGTGTTTCCTCGGTATAATTTGCTTTGTAAATGGAGAGCATGAAAAAGGTAAAAATATTTTAAGTTAAGTTGTTGTCGCTATTTATTAATCTCCTGTAGGTTTAGATATCATTATACTTCATTATACTTAAAAGTAACTATTTATGGTATTTTTTGCTAGCCCCTGTTTTTATTTTATTTCTAGAGCCCCGCGTGTTGGATGAATAAAGTTTAATCTATCTATCTACAAATGTCTGACATCTCAGTATAAATAATGCTGACCCAGTGTCGTTAACGTGATCGTTTTCCTTTTCTTCATCATATAAAAGAAAAGGACAGAGCTAAAATTTATCTGGCAGTGTTATCTGGAGATTGAAAAACCAGCCCTTGTCTATTTAACACTCTTATAAAAGGAAGTTATATGTTCGACTGTATGTATGTTTTTCAGTTGAGAATTAATGCATTTCTTTCTTTAACACCAGAGAACCCATTTACGGAGATTGTGCGCAAGACCCTCATCAACACAGCTCGGGGGTGCATGACCAAGGTTGGCGCCATTGAAGCCGACCTGGAGTACCTTCGGAAGGACCCGCCCTACCCTGAGAAAGCTGCTTGCATCATTAAATGTTTACTGGAGAAGGTAAAGTTATTTTTTACAAAAATGCAACGAGGCAGAAATGTAAGATGTAGTGAATACACACACATCGTTATTTAACCGACTTTAAAAAAAGAGGAGAACCTTTTAACCACTACTGAACCAATTTCGATAATTATTTTTTGATTGGGAAAATGATACCTCATGTAGAAGTGGTCCCATATGAAAGTTGGCGTGATCTGATAATCGATCTGAGGAATCGAGTCAAAAGTTATAGGCACACATATAACGATTTTGGTATCTTCTATAAAAGCACCTTTTGGTGAAGTGGAACTTATGATGAAGACCAAAGATGATCTCTTTAATCATAAGTATTCCACGAGCAGCGATGTTTTTTTTATTAAGATTACGAAACTACTTTTACGTATCAGACACAGGCAATTCCAACGAGACCGACCGATCATTATTGAACGTTAGCGGGATTTCTGAAGATTTTTTTGTTATTTTTTTTACTACATTTATATGCTATTGCACCCTACCAGGTTTATTTTAGACATACTAGATAGTGATTGTTATTTAGCGGTAAGACCACCTAGCTGGTTATTCTGTTTCACAGATCGGCATAGTCAAACATAACAAGTATTCCAAGGCCGGATTCATGAAAGTCGTGACTCCTCTCGTGTTTAAGAACAAAAAGAAAATGGAGCATATGAAGACCGTATCAGAAAACTGCGATAAAGAGGTAAAATAATATTTAGCAACCAAAAAGCAGATAAAGCCAACTGCGAATAAGATTAAATATTTATTCGGAAACTAGTTGTCCCGACAGACGTTGCCCTATCTAAAACTTGGCTTCGCAGCGCCAGCTACCGGGTCCAATCGTAAATCTAAAACATCCAGGGACCCACTCAAATACACACACAATTTCATCAAAATCGGTCGAGCCATTCAAACTCAAACTTCAAACATTTATTTGATAGACACACTGCAACACAACAGACAAAGTTCAATGAAAATTAAAACCATTATCGAACTAAAAATTAAAAATTCTTGAGTTGTTGCGAGACAAACGCATGGCAATAAATTTTTACCTACACTAATATAATAGGTAAAGTTTATACATTTGTTTTTTGTTTGTATGTAATGAGTAATCTCCGGAACTACACATCAGATTTCAAAAATTCATTTCCCAATATTTAGAGCGGACCTTCAGGGTGGACATAGGGCTATATTTTATCTCATATCAACCGGAGCGAAGCCGTGGTAGGTCGCTACATATTACATAGAAGATAGATAGATATTATAAATATATAGAAATGCAAAAAGAAGTAATGATTTCAACACATCAAGTCGCGCCTCTACTTCATTTGACGTACATTGACGCAACCGCATCCTACACATTCTCATTGATTTAAAAATCGTTAAATTAGCGTAATGCATCTTGGCTAGACCCCCAATCGCTAACAGACGAGCATCGAGCGTGAACGTCGATTAGTTAGATAGGTACGTACAAAAAATTACGATTGATTTGAAGTTTATTTATTTATGTATTTGGGGTTAAAAATCTTATTCGTTGCACTGAAATTCTCCATTGTCACGATCGTAATTTTTTTCTTTTTATACCTATATGATAAAAAATCTAAATATGTGTATTTTATTTGAATCAGTAAAGTATTGTTATACATCGTCAAACAAAATAAATTATTTACTGGGGACACATTTCAATTCAACTAAAAAAATTTGAACCCGTTTATTGATTGGTTAACTAATTAATTAATTTATTTAATTTTATTAGATGTTCCGAAAACGAAAACACAACACGTATATAAAAAAACAATAATTTTCAAGTTGTCAGGGCAAAGTTCTACTTGGTAGGTATTTGTACAAGTAAATTTAACTGTATAAAAGAAAAGTTTAGTCAATTAACGTTTATGTATATTTTGAACTAGTTGTCCCGACAGACGTTGTCCTGCCATACGTTGGCTTCGCAGCATCACCTAACGGGGCCAATTGTGAATCTAAACCATCCAGGTTATTTTTTCCTGTGTGTAACGAAAGTTAACCATATGATTTGTATGACTCATTTCCGTTACTCACAGGTAAAAGTTTGCAGTTTTTTTTATTGAGCCTTTAACTATATAATTTTTTCTTTTAATTTACCCAATTAAGTACATTAAATTTATGGCTTGACATTATTTTATCTTGACATCATACTGAAGACATAACTATCACACAAATTATATATTTTCATTATATAATATACATTTTGTTAAACTGTAAATATTATAAACGAATAGGCGAACTAAGACGAACTAAGACCAACTAAGACCAACAAATACCAACTGAGACAAACAAACAAAGACAAAAATATACAAATTAATAAACAAGTATGTTTTTTTTTTAGATAAACCACACAGAGTCTACCCCATGCGAGCTTGGCAACGAAATAACTGCCTGCATCTTCAAATATGCTCCGGAATTACATTTGAAAGCGTAACGACAGTTTTGTGTATTAAAATACAACACAACAAACGATCTTTTTATTCACTCACTCACGTGATTTAGGACCGTATTAAGTACACGGATCTTGAGTGAGATGTCCGTCTCGAGACGGCATATCAATCAAAATTAGTTTCCTCATTCGGCTCAAAGTACTCAAGTAACAGATAAACAAGAAGAACATCATTATTGGAAGAAGAAAAAGAAGAATCCAACACCACACACCACAAGACACTACTAAGGATACGAAATTTTCTACAACCTTAAAACTTTTCAAGTATATTATACTAACTTATAACACAACTACACTAGTTTACAACTATATTTTTCATATAACCTACTGGATTTTTTCTTATTTAATTTGCAAATACAGCTCGCAATAGAGCCGCATTGCATTTGTTTCTCATTTGTTTTAGAACGGACATCGAATGTCAATCTTTTTTTTATTTTCGGCCAGCATTATTTTTTAATTTACATACGTAAAAGGAGTTTGTGCAATTTTAAAACCATGCAGTTTTTTTATGTACAAACTCCTTTTATATCGTGTGCAGGCATGAAAGTGGCGGGGTGCTCTTATGCTGGGGCCACACTAACGGGAAACGCCGATAAAAATCAACGTCTATCGCCTTATGCATACTACGCTTAAGGCGATGGACGTTGATTTTTAACGGCGTTTCCCGTTAGTTGGCCCAAGCATTATAATTAGCCGTTGAACGGCACGGCCCGGCACCGCCGCCGCCGTGGCGGGCCGTGCTGTTCAACGGCAAATTATAATAGCACCCTAATAGAATAGTGTCTAGTAAACTTTGCGTCCACAGAATAAATACTTGCATAGAAACCGAACTATAAGAAACAGTAAAAGACGTATGTTTGACCTTTTTCTACTTATGGCATTCATTACGAGTCAGAAAGAAATGTCCTTATTCTTATTCTTCCTCCGTATTCTTTAAATTTCCCTCATTTCATGTTGTCACAAGGTTTTAATTGGATCTGTCAACGCCAGTGTTGTTGCCGAGTTAACAATAATATCGATATCAATTAAATTTAGCAGTTGTAATTTCTTATAATGCTGTAAGGGCTGTTTTTTCTAATTGCCAGATAAAAGCATCTGGCAGTAAAAGTTATCACTTTCCGTTTTTTACAAGCTTTCATTTAACTTACAACGTTCCAATGTTCATAATAATAAGTAACTTGTCCACTTCAAAATGTGCAGACCATTTTTCAACGACTTCCCGGTGTTTGATTGAACTGAAATTTGAAATAGGTACTTATGTAAATCCGATGACAATGTAATATTATGGCGTCAATGAGCAGATCTGATGATAGAGTCGTCGGAAGGTTTCAACAGGATCCTCAGCTGTACTTAACGTAGACCCATCGAGTTGGGATTCGTTAGTTTGGTCTTAATAATTTTATGATGACAGTGCAAAAAAGTACAGTTGTCAATAAAAACTTGTCTGAAGTTTTCGACAGAAGCTTTTTGTCATATGAAAGAAAAGGAGAGAGCTAAAATGTATCTGACAGTGTTATTTTAGATTAATATAATCGGCCCTAGAACATTATAATTTTATGTTAAGCTAAACTTAAGCAGCTTAAAATTATAGGTACTCGTATTTGAAGTTTTTTGTTCACAGCAGGTCAAGAATATTTCAAATATGTTCAATAATTCAACAATATTTTATTAAGAATATTGGGGATAGCAACCAACCAAAAAAGGGTTACAAGGTCACTCACGTGACTATCTGTTCCTTTGCTATAGTTTGCTGTTTCTCTTCGGTATCCAATTTTCCCTGCCTACTTGCCGAATTCATTCATCAAGTTTTCATCTTTCGGAAATCTGAAAAAATCGATGTATTTTACATCACTAAACTAATAAAGCTACTAAATTAATAAGTCGCCCTGACACAAAATTAACTATTCGCATATCGACTTTTTAATTTTATAGCACTGGAGGTTCGTGTGGGGCTCCATAGGCGGGCTTATCGCGGTCCAGTCAAATTTGACGTCTTAAAACCTTTTGGCAATCACAGTTAAAGAAGAATAAACAGCCTATTTTTTGTTTCACTTCCTCTTATGGAATACATAATCTAAAAAGTAGAGAAAGATAGTTGGTGCAAAGTTCAACTCATAGTGCGATTTCTATGCAAGTACTTATTCTGTGCTTTCATCTGTGGACGTAGCGCCATCTATAGTTTGGAACTAACAAGGCCTATATATATAGATTACAATTCCTAAAACTGGTTTGCCAAACGATTGTCACTCTTGCAAAGAGTTACAAGCGCCTCTAGTTGATATCTCACCCGGACCGGTTTTTTACAGCAGTATCACATTCCAGATGTATAATACGCCCATGATATATTTATTTTGCTCATTTTATATAAATATTCCTTTTACATCTTATAAACAGGTCGATATTTGGGTCTACAGTTAGATACCTAGCTGTGAATGCTGAATGAATGCTGTGAATGAATAAATAATGTTAGGTATATTTTTATTTTAAAACTGGTGAATGTGTAAGTATAACTTTAGAGTAGTTTATTTTATAAAATAAACTTACCACATGCTAATAGTAGTTTTATTTATTGGTGAAAAGATATTCAGGGCTCATCAATGTTTTAAAGTTTTACATATAATATTTAACTTAGGGTCGGTTTCATTTCACTATCGACAACTATTTATCTGCCAGGTTATTTTAACCCTCTCCCTGTCTATTTTCAAGTGTATGAAAGGGAATGCGTTAAATTTATCTGCTCAATAAAATGTATTTACTTGACGATTGTGATACAAGTGGTTAGTGAGATGAGAGTAATTGGGTGACTGTGATCCCCGGCTCAAGACACGTCAAAGTAGACGTCAACCCATAGAGAACTGTCATTTTTGACGCGTCTTATCACGGTCATATCAACCAAGATCAGTTTATTAATACAGCCGAGATTCAGAATTTCAGAGACTCTGAACTCTATAGAAAAATAAGTCTACTCTTGACTTCAGAGACCATGCGCTGAATGTGCTAGTACAATAAAACAATGATAAAGTGGCTAGAGCATGTTCGTATTCTACTACAGTTATGTTGTTATGTGGTTCTCATAGTACGGGAGTGAAGATAATAATAGTATTATTATTAATATTATCTATTTTTGTTAATAGTATTTTTGCAATAAATACGACTCCCTAATTTGGTCGGGTTAACCTAGGCCGCTAACTTCACACCGGTTCTCATAGTTATGTTATGAATTATATAGATACCAAACCATCAAGCTACTTAACTGTTGTTATTGTATAATTTATACAACGCGTATTCTTTAAACTTAAGAAACATATTACAGAAGTTTGTCGACCAATAGTAGGTACCAATATGCTGTAGTTACATGACATGACGATGCTATAAGGTAACTACCAACTGGTGTTCTGACCAACATGAAGTATGACAATGGTGATGAAACTTACACAAAACGAGTAGGTATAGCAATAAATAAGTCTTACAATGTTATTTTTCATTTATTATTTTGGTGAAAACACGCATTGCAGGGTATTCGTGGGTGGTCGCGGCCTCAGTTGCTGTTTCTGGCGACAGCTAAGAATGGCAAAGGCACTTTGATTTAAACCGCTCAAGAAACTCCCTGGCTATTTCCGTTATTGACTTGCGGTTGCTGATTTATGCCCGGTTTCTATATTCAAACCGCGGATAGATAAAGATACCTCGAGTTAAAATTTGACATTTGCCACATACAACATGTATCAAATTTAAATTCGGAGCAACCTTATCTATCGGCGGTTTGAATATAGGAACCGGACATTAGTCGACGTGAGGGTGACTTTCTACGTAAAAGTAATAATCATGTGCAATCTAATTGTAATTGGTATCCATTGTTGGTATTTTACTATCCTACTTCCTACTAATATTATAAATGCGAAAGTTTGTGTGTGTGTTAGTTTGTTACTCATTCACGCTGCAACGGCTAGATGGATTGTGATGAAATTTGAAATGGAGATAGCTTATACCCTGGATTAACGTATATGATACTTTTTATCCCGGAAAAGTGGTAGTTTCCAAGGGAAAACCGACAAACGACTTCTAAGCGGACGGAGTCGCGGGCCAAAGCTAGTAGATTAATGAGTCTGCCAGTGCTACGGATAAAGACTCACGTTTTACAGTTCTAAATTCAAAATATGCGGGACACACTTGGGCTCTTTAACACGATGGTGGAGTGACTACTAGCGCTTCGGACAAGACCATCATTGCAGAGAAGAAGCGCCGCAAAACACCGCACTAACAACCAGCTGGAAGGGTGGCATTTTCGTTTGAACAGAAAAATGAGTAAATACCCGGGATTATATGATTTTTTACAAAAATTGAGAAACGAATCAAAGTTTAATGACCACAGAATAATTAAAAATTTGTTCTCAGATCCAGCACCCAATAGTAAATTAGAAAAAAAATCGGATATTATGTTCGATAAAATGTATTGTTTGCTATTGAAGAAACTTCAGAAAAATAAACTAAGCGGGATACAGTTTCTGCGTAAAGTCATTTATGTTAAGTTGAAGCTACAATAAATCTTTTAAATTTTAATTTAATGGTTTAAAATTCAATGAAATCCATTGAATTTTTGTTTGTTTTTCTTCCAGTTCCTTACGAGTATATAGTTCCACGTCGGTCCAGTTCCACAGATACGGTACTATCCACAACATTAATTGATTTAAAGTTGAGTGTACAAGCGAAGTCAAAAATATGTTTACACTTTAGTACCTTGTCTATTCAACGTCGTGTTTAAACTGTCATATGAAATTGTCACAGCGATTAAAGTGACAAGGTACTAAAGTGTAAACCTATTTAAGTTCGACTGTACATACAATAATAGACTTAAAGGATTGCGTGCCGTTCGCGTATTTTGAGCACCGGTGTAGCCGATCCTTAAATTAGGAAAGGTTTCATCGTGGTGGAAAGGAGGAGTTTGGAGAATGTACGTATCGTATCGTGGAATCACACATTGAGGGAAGTGGATATGACGGAGCAAACCGCCTCCGGCACGGGCCGGGGAGTGGGAGCTTGCCTGTTCCTCTCGCGGACCGCAGTTTTGTATTGGACGGTATGCGTTCAGGTCTTTATGCGTTCAGGTCTACGCGTTCAGGTCATTACGCGTTCAGGTCATTACGCGTTCAGGTCTTTATGCGTTCAGGTCATTATGCGTTTAGGATATTTTACGACTTTAAGACAATGTCCGTCTAGTCCATTTTTGGACTCGGACATTAAATATAATAAGTGCTTCTTCGTAGCGATAACTTTCTCTTTTCTTAAGCGCTGCTTTAATCACTTTTATCTACACACATATCATAAGTCCTCTATAATGCGTTCAGAATCCGTTGGCAATGACCAGCGTTACAACAATCAATTTAACTATGATAATTTTCTTATCTGTAGCAGTAACATAATGTTCTTATTACGATATAAAAGGAGAATGGGCAAAACGTCCCCACCCACCAACAGAAACGAAACATGTCTCATTTAATAGATCTTGGCAAGCTGATTATTTTTTATTATGACGACAATCGTCCTATGTATGGGGTTTTCTTGGAAAATAATGTTTTGTTTTTATATATTTTTTGATTAAGAAAGTAACAGAAACGTTAAGTTATTAACAATATTACTAAGAAAAATATTTAAAACATGACTACGTTGCTCGTTTTTGTGAAGAACTTGTGTAAAAAAAGTTATTTAGAAATAAATGAAACAAGACGTTACAAAATAGCTCAATAGATGGCTCTGTCAGAGTATTAACGATAAGAGATTATAAAACGATGAAGTATTAAAACATCGCTTGTTATAAAATAAGTATAGCGTTTTAAGCTTTTTTCCATTTACTTAATAATTATATAAATTGACATAATCAATTATATAAATTGACTAGCTTTTACCCATGGCTTCGCTCGCGCGCTTATTGCGTTTAATAAAAGGAAGCGCCATCTGTTGTCGAGATAGTTGTTTCTACTAGATACAGGATGTCGCTAGTGACTACGTAACTATAGCTTGCTAAATATGGTTTTCCAAGAAAACCCCATACTTAGGACGATCGTCGTCATAGTAAAAAATAATCAGCTTGCCAAGATCTATTAAATGAGACATGTTTCGTTTCTGTTGGTGGGTGGGGACAGTGCCCATACATTTCTGCCCATTGTCCTTTGATAAAGTTATGAGTTTCAAATTTCGAACATCTTTGAAAAACAAAACAATTTTATTTGACCTCAATTCTAATATCACTTGAGATGACATTTAATTCGAAATGAAATGTCAATTGCATACAATTTTGACAAATCTCGTATGTTAGTTGATATCGAACGATATGATAGTAGAGGCCGACTCTAGACTGTCTCTGAATTAAAAAAAAAACTACGGTTGCCGCCATTTTTGACGTTCTAATAATTGATGGCCGCTATGCCGGTCGTAACATGCGGTTCCTGAACACATCATAGAGAGCTTATAATATGTATGTAGATAAAAAATTTATCTACATACATATATAATAGTGTATGTAACTGTACATAATTAGGCATTAAAACACTCGTGTGATGCTATTATGAAACTCGCTTGTCGGCTCGTTTCATAAGCACACACTCGTATTTTAATGCCTCTCATTATGCACCAGTCACATAAACTACTATTGTACACCGATCCGTAAAACAACCAAGATGCCGTTGCTTGCTAAATTCCAAACAAAATAATAAAGGGTAAAGCATCTACAAGTCTTCGTTACTTTACTGTTAGAAACTTGGCAGTTTTGACAACTAGTACGGCTTAGTTTTACGGTCTCAGTTGGGCTACTCTAGTACAACTTAACCGCGGTTTATTCGTCGCTTGGATATCCCTTTCCAATTAGTCTATTTCGATAGAGACGTACTGAGCTAGAAAAAGAGAGGAAATACAATATGTTCTCAGCTCTACCTGTTCGTGTGAACCTAAAGCGGCTGGTATTGTCTGTGGCACCTTTGTTATATCTGACTGTTGTGCTTCGTATAAACACCAGAGAGTGTAATACGAAATACGTACGCAAGTAAGCCGCTTTCTGAATATTTAAATCTGCCTTTGTTTTTGAATTAAGTCCGTTGTTTTGTGCCATTTTACATATACAGGTGATAACTTAAGTATTACACTACGCTTTGCCCGTAACTTTGTCTTCGTAGAACTGTTTATTTGATTAATTTTGCCTCGGGAATTACTTACCCAACTTACATAGCTTTTTTTTCCTGTTTGCTAAATGTTACCTACCTTTCTTTGATGGTAATGCCCGCCTTCCACTGCGAGCGGGGCGGACTCCGTACGGACTGCTTTAGCTTACAACTGTGATTTTATGTGCTTCCACCGCGAGCAAGTCTTTTGAAGTCACCGTTATAACCTAAACTACATAATATTTAAACTGGCAAATCTTGAAAACCATCCTACTTTTACCGAGGTCATGTTAGCGGTCCCGGGTTCGAATCCCGGTATGGGCAAATGTTTGTGTGATGAGCGCAAGTATTTGTTCCTGAGTCGTGGATGTTTTCTATATATTTAAATATGTATTTCTCTATATAAGTATGTATATCGTTGCCTGGTACCCATAGTACAAGCCTAGAGCTTAGTTTGGGACTAGGCCAATTTGTGTGAGACTGTCCCTGATATTTATTATTATTTTATTTTTATTATGTTAGGCTGGTTCAGTCCATCTTAGACTGGTCTACCTCCAGTGTCAATGCGACGTAGGTACCATTTATCGGACACGCCGTACATCTACTTTATCAATACGATAAACAATCTCACTTCCTCACTTTTCTTATTACAGGACGGCTAGCACAAGTGGTTCGCGGCTTGTTTGTTGCTCGGACCTCCCTTTCTAACTTGTCTCAAACGACAGAGCGCACTGAACGACAAACGAGAAAATACAAAATAGGTATTTAATGTGCTAAGCGCTCAGACGTTAAGTGTTCGCTTCTTGTCTTTATTTATTATTTTAAACTCGGCTTCTTCAGGAGCTATAGAGCGAAATAGGTCACCGTAATTATGTGTCACAGCTGCTTTGCTTCAAGTAAATTTTGGCACTTACGGCTATAAAAATATGTAAGCGTGTTTCTTTGTACTCCTCCCTCCGGCGAAGTAGGCAAAGCCTTCAGAGGTTAACTACGTACTTTTTTAAAGGGATCTCCTTAAAAAAAAGCCGGTCAAGTGCGAGTCGGACTCGCGCACCGAGGATTCCGCACAAACTTCTAGGTATGTAAATAATTCGTAAATTACGGGAATACAATGTAAACAAGACCAGTATAAACTAATTAATCACTTTAGTATTTAGTGAGTGTCAGTTTATACTGGACTTATTTTTATGTGATGTAACTGCAAATTAACGGCTTTCGGGTTTTTTCCTTTATTTGTGCTATAAGACATTGCTTCTTGCCAAATTTCATGATTCTAAGTCAACGGGAAGTACCCTATAGGTTTTGATTCGCTTGAGATTCCCTTCAATATGCGGCATCTTGCATTTTCCCGCTGGTCGTTCAGTGTGTCTTTATCTGTAAAGGCAAGTTAAAAAGGGAGATCCGAGCGACAAACCAGTTGCGACAACATGTGCTAGCCGCCCTGATGGTATCGAAATATGATGGTGTTTAGCTATGTCCACACCTATGCGCTTTCATGTTCAACTAGCGCTTCAACTTTCAAATCGTTTTGCGTCAAGCGCATGCAATACGCTACTTCACACACTACTTGACACTGAATCTTCAATAAAATCCAATGTTTTGACTTTATCTTCCGCCATTTTATTTGCAAAATGTTGCACGTCAACCCAACGGTGACGGATCAGCGTGCGCTACGGGTATGCGCGTATATCAAACCAGTTTGAGCGCATGCGTTATTGCATACGCTGTGGTTGCAGAGGCATGCGTCAGAGGAAAGCACGTTGAAAATGAAAGCGCACAGGTGTAGACATAGCTTTTAAGAGCTGCTCTGATGTTGAAGTCGGAAGGTGGCAACAGCATCTGCGCAGTTTAACGCAGACCTAGCTAATTTACGGCTTGACGCCGGTAGCACACTTCCGCCGCGGAACTGTAGTAGCGAAACTCTGGCAACGAAATAAAGTTCAATTTCGTATTTAATATCACGATTCCGCCACAGTTTCGCGGCGGAGGTGTGCTACCGGCATGATAGGTTGGTCTGGATAAGTAGATATAATATAAAAAAAAAGGTAACAAAAAGAGCTCGTCTCAAAAAAAAATTCTTAAATACGAGTACTATTTTTATTTTAAAATGAAGTGAGTAAAGTAAACGAGCATGGTTTTATGTTGAAGACAGGTCGCCGTTGCCCGAAAGTTTATATAAATCTTTGGATGTTTCTGTTTACGCCTAAACAACTAAATGGATTTGAATGACATTGGGCACACAGATCTTAGATATACACATAAGTTTCTTTTTATCCCGGATATTTAATAGTTAGGTACTTAAAGAAAAGCAATAAACGACGTGTACGCAGACGAAGTTGCGAGAAAAACCTAGTATTTATATTATCAAGGCATGTTTTTACTGTTAACCTAAAAAATATTGTTTTGCCTGCAACATATTCATAATAAACAACTCATAAAATATGTAGGTATACTCCTTACCTGGAACTTATTTCTGAGCAAAAAACAGACTCCCTCAGCCAAACGATTTATCAAATCTGGTAAAGCGTTTAACATAAATATTTTGTTTGCAAGCAGCAATTTCACGGTTTGTACACGTAACGTTTTGTTCGTGGGAGATATCTTTTCACCTCACCTGCTCGGAAAGGTTTTCTTTGTCGATCAAAATCTGCGCGCAAAAGTCCATTTTAACCGTTAGCGTGGAAAGTAATGTTGGTGCTGTACGCTCGAGGAAGCGCTGTGCGACGACGACCACGACTGATGTACATTGAGGTGAAAAATTGTCTGTGCGCACGGCAGCAAAGTTATTTGGGTCTTGAGGCTATGAATCCCTCGTTACGCTCAGCATTCTATTATCGAACCGCACCGCTAGACTCGGGGTTAAATTTTAGAATCCTTCGCTAACTCGGGATTCAGTAGTACAGGCTCTCGCGCCAAATAACAACTTTGCAGCCTTGTATAACAAAACTACTGTTTAATTTGGCTTAAGTACATTTTTCGAGGAAAGAGGGGAAGAGAAAGACCTAGGCTTAGTTACTTTCTCTTTCTCGTTCTTAAATAAAATGAGGACATAAATATATTTATATTGTTGAGTTTCACACTGAAAAAAATACCTCGTACTAGGAACCAGAATCTGGTTATCAGTAGAGTATTGTCTTGCTGTATATGTGACGACAAAACTCTTTGTATACATAACCAGACGGTTCTAGTTATAGTACACGATAAAACATAATACCCGCAGCTAGTTGATGTGTTCACATTACAATGCGCACAATACAAATAACAGACATTTTGTATCAATTACACTAGCATCTTTATTACATTGCAATTGTTCGTATTACGATGCATAATCATAAAAATACAAAACATTTTGTATTTATTACACTTGGATCTTTATTAAAGCAATGCAATTGTTAATTACTACGAAACTGCGTTGAACTAGACTCGTGTAGTGGCGTTTACAAACAACATAATACACGATACAACATTTTTGATGAACGCTACCAGATATTAGTTGAGATAACTACATATTTCACAACTACACGTTCTTGTAGTATTGTAGTAAAATATTTTTTACGGTGCAATACTTACTGTACTCTGTGTACGTTGTAAATTTCCAATTCCTTTTTACAGTTCCGTACCCGAAGGGTGCCTACGCTGCCCGTTCGTCCGTCCGTCCTAGAGCTGCTAAAGCTAAAGAGCTGCTATGTTATTCTTTTGACACATCGTCACAGACGACCTGTGAAACCAGCGACTAAATGAATGTGCAGGCAGTTGAATGTCATTTACCCTTGACGTTACCTTGACGGACGACGTAAATTCGCCGGCTAATCATCGACTGAGTAGAACTGAACGACGATGCGTTAACAGAATAACATAGCTGTATCTTTTGAACCGTACAATATAGCCCGTTGACTTTTTTCTAGACCAATTTTGCAACTAGTAATAAAAAAAGTCAAAAAGTAAAATAATAAGGGTAATCTCCATACAAGAAACGTTTTCAACATTTTTATTCATTTTTTCTATCGTAAAAACGGTACATACAAACGTCAAATTTGGTATGATTATAGAAAAAATTGTAAAAAGAAAACAATACTAAAAACCAGCCAAATGCGTACGGAACCCTTAGGGAGCGAGTACGACTCGTACTTGACCTGTTTTTTCTCTTACTTTTTTTTTGGGTTAAAACTGTTGTCCTAAGGGCGTGGCCTCGACGACTGTGGCTATGGCTGAGCGGCGAGCGACTTTTCTTACATTGCGGTAAACGTTAAACCGGTGAGCGTCTCGACCGCGCAATGAAGAGAGAATTCGCTCGCCGCCGCCGCCGCCGCTCCACGTCGTGGCCCCACGAAACACTCATTTCTAACGTTCGGATGCACCATCACATTCATTCGTCAATTGTTATTAAATCATGAGAAAGGGAAAGCTAACGTAACTTCGAACTTCGATTTTCAAAGTAGCCCCCAGGCCGGGGTGTCGTGAAACATACAATATACAGGGAGACCCATAAGTGGGTCGTCACAGTGACACCGGAGTTAGACCAGCCTAATACGGACCGAACCACCCTAACATGACCTCAGTAAAACTCATATGGTTTCAAGATTTGCCAGTTTAAACTTTAAACTGGAAATATGCGACTTTTACTGAGGTCATGTTAGGCTGGTTCGGTGTGCGATGATGCGTAACGCATTTCCATTTCCACTACGTCAACACAGAATTAAAAAAAAATAGTTGGTTTGGTCCGTCTTAGGTTGGTGTTGGTACCTCCGGTGTCACTGTGAGTTCAGTAATACCAGTATATTTGGCAAATAATGGCGAGTGAAGTGCCGGTATACTGACGGTTCAAGTTAAGCTTGCCGGCGAAGCGAGCGACGAACTTTCCAGAGGTTACCCACATTGAACATATTTATTTATTTATTTATTTATTTATTATATTTAGGAAACCCAACAGTTATAACATCAACGTAAAAAAAAAGTATATGAAACAAAAAACCAACCACCACCACCTTCCACCACCATCTCCACCTTTATCTAATTGGAATCAGTTGCTACGTTGCGTAAACGAGACATAAAATCCGTATCAATACACGTTCGTTGAAGACTGAATATTGATTGAAGATAGAGGTAACTTCAGACATTTTGCGAATTTTAAAATTTCGTGTACCCAATTTTAATCAAAATCATAATATTTATTAAGTAAATTGGCCACATACGGGCTCTTTTACACGTCGGTAATATAGAGTGAATCTACCAGCGCGTCGGACAAGACCATTATTGCGGAGAAGAAGCGCCTCAAGATACTCCAGCGGAAGGTCATTTTTTCAAACATAAAATACAATAATACTTAAAAGTAAGTTACATTACAAGGTAATAAAGTAACAAATATTAATTATTAGAACTAGCACAAATAAAAACATTACAAATGTAAGGTCAAAGACATTAAACGAATAAAAATTTAACTTCAGTAAATTACGAGAAACCCGCCGTGAACTAAAATCCTTTTAAAATACTTTACCGAAACGAGATTTGTCGGAGCGTGGGGGCCCATATCTTGCTTCCTTCAATTTCCCTGTCAAAAGTTTCCTACTAGTTTACTACATGACGTCATAACTGGTTGCTATCTTGTTATGTTTAAGTTAAAGGAGAAGCGAGATTTTATAATATAAATACGAGTAATTACGGCTAAATAGCAGGCAATAGAAGGCAAATTCCACAATGTATGAAGCGTAGAACAACTCAGCGTCCGCGGCACGCAAACTCGCAGTCGTGAACCTATTAAGTTTTCAAATGGTTAAGGATATCAATTCGAAACAACGACATGTTGTATATGTTTAAAAAGTTTTATTAAATCTATTTTTCACCTCACTAGCTTGGGCAGCTCGGAAAGACCTTCATCGTCGCTCAAAATCTGAGTGCAAAAGTCCACTTTTTCCACTGGCGCGGAAAACAGGAAAGTTAGGCAGTTGAAAGTTCAAACGTGAAGAATGATCATGTGTTTTCATCAATAAATATATCTTCTAGTTAGGAAAACACGTGTTCGAAATACCAAAATGCGTCTCTTTCTTGTTTCACTTTTTCACTTTTGTTTTGTGTTTTTTTTATATCGGCTTTATTTTTGTTAGTTTTGTTGCAAAACCGTAATTCATTTGTTAATAAATTCTGATGTGATTTTCCTCGCTGAGGTGAGGCGAAGGGTTGTGTCCCACACGGCTGCAATCCCACACATTCATCCCACACGCTCAGTATCCTATTTTTGTACCTCTCGCTTCACTTCTATTTTAGATTCCTTTGCTTGCTCTGAATTCAGCACCAGCACTCGTGCTAAATAACCACTTTGCAGCGTTGCATAAAACATAACAATTCCGCTGGCGCTTTGAGTTTGAACCCCCGTAAACTATGTTATGAAAATACAGCCGCGTTCGCACGTTACGAAAACGCCTCTGCCTCAACTAGGCCAGTTTAAATGAAGTCCCGCCATTTTTAGCGAAAATGTACCGAGTGCGGCGCGAAACATGGAATAACCGGGGCATATTATTATGAATTATGAAGCATTTTTGTTAGTATGCATTTAATTATAAACATAACTGTTATTAAAAATCGTAAGATAAGATATTATTTATTCAGTAAGTAGGCCGCACGGACACTTTTACTCGTCAAAATCCACCAACGCTTCCCGAGAGGAGGAGACCACTGCTGAGAAGAAGCGCCGCAAGACAGCGTACTCCTAAGACATAAGACCTAAGACTCATATGGGTTAGCTACTTAGTTACTGCCCAATAAAAACGTAACTTTACAATGAAAATTTGGATGGAAATAAGAACTCCAACAAAGTGATTGATGTGATAAAAATGTTTACTACCAAAATTCCAAAAATTCTCCCCAAAACCCCTCAAACATGTAATAAAATTCAGCTAACAAATCTCATGGAGGCACAATCCCGCGCGTCAGAATGGGCAATAAAGAAACAATGTGATACGCTACCCGCGTCACGGCCGTACGCATTGCGGCAGGCTAATGCCTTTCTTATTCCGTGGACATAACATGACTTTAATACAACCCACACCATGCAGCTAGGGCGAAAAGGGATGGAGTTTGTGCAGAATCAGTGCTATAAAGTCCTATTATATCTATACTTAAGATAGAGTTTTTGCAACTGTGCAATGTTGTGTTTAGAGTTTACAGAGTTTAGATATAAGTATTTTAAATTTTTAAATGAGTACCTACATGAACCGGCATCGTGCTATTTAAACTTTCTTGTCGTAAGACTACGAGTATTCAGTCTATATTACACACAAATAAAAAACTATTATTATTGTAACAATATCCTATCTTGTACCTACTGTCGTTAATCATGTTAATCGCACTCGCAGACCGCCAAGATACAGGCCCAGCCTTGTTTGGAGTCCGATGGGCAAACCGCATATTAAGATTATATGTGATTATGTGTTGTTTTTATAATATTTTTTTGTCTTAACGTTGATTTTACTTTATAAGTAATAATCCAGCCTATATACGTGTCCCTCTGCTGGGCACAGGGCCTCCACTCACAATGAGAGGGGGGGTTTGGGCTATAGTTCCCACGCGGGCCCAGTGCGGATTGGGAACTTCGCACACCCCGTCAAATTGCTTTGCAGGTGTGTGCAGGTTTCCTCACGATGTTTTCCTTCACCGAAAAAGTTCATGGTAAATTTACAAATTATATTTTGCACATAAATTCCGAAAAACTTAGAGGTGCGAACGGGTTCGAACCCACGACCCTCTGCTTAAGAGTCGGCAGGTCAAACCATTAGGCTACCACGGCTTTTTAAGTATTTCTAAAAAATGCCTAGATAAAGAAAAGTCGGCTAATGCGGCAACTTGGGGGGTCCCACAGGACGGCTACAGACGGCGCGGCAGACCCAGACGGAGATCACGTGACGACTTGGACGCTTTCCTAAAAGATCGGCCAGAGGTTGCAATAGACAGAGATTAAGGTACTCCAGAGAGGAGGCCTTTGCCCAGCAGTGAGATACAATAATAAGCTGATAAGTAATAATAATATAAAAGGTAGTGACCATCACAAAACTTTGCACAATTACACAATGTAAATGGATTTTTGTCACAAAAATAAAATATTTTATTTATGCTGGCTGAGTTATGAGATGAGAATAGTGAAAAAAAGGGTGCTATTTCACACTATTGAAGTATAAATTTACTGACGAACGTAAATAAGACAATTTTGTATTTGTCGTAGGTATGTGTTGTTCTTCAGTCAATTTAAATTGACTGAAGAACTAGAAATAATTAAGAAAATTAAGAAACTAAAAAGAAATAGAAATAATTATTTCTATTTTATTCGATAGTTGGCGTTGCAGTATGCATCAATGGCCTGCTCCTAATTACCTGTTTCTTTTAGAGAGCAGAACTAAAGGGGAAACTCAAGATTAAACTCTTCAGTCAATACATTCCGTACGAAGTATTTTTAAATCGCCCCAAGGGCCTCATAATGAGCCGCTTATCTTTTTAGGCAATCATAACTCGTGTCGTAATCCTTTGAAAATAATAAATACCCTGGAACCAGTCAGGCGGGAAACCAGGTCAAAAGGGATGATCGATTAATTACGATTGTTTCAGCAGTTTCAAGTAGGCAACAATAACTCCGCTTTCAATAGCACGATTTGTAACGATTGTTCCCCAAATGAATGGGGTCGTGATTCTAAATTAATTCGTGTAATCTTCAAAATATTCAACATATTTGTTCAGTAAATTGGCCACGTGTGGGCCTTTCTTTTATACGTGCTTGCTGTTGCAATACAGTTCAAGTAGTTTTAGCTAGTTATAGAAAAAATCTGGAGGTATGGCAGTGCCCCCGCCAAGTCGAGCAAAAGAAAGGCACGGCCGTACCATCCTTTTCTGGAAGCCATTCGGGCTATTTTCGACCCCCCTGTAACTTCGTTGTGGAAAAATCTAGAAGCCTAAATTTTGAGTGACCAAGAAGACATTACATAGATTATTTATTATTTATTTATTGATATAAAAAAAAACACACTTTTACAATATAAAAACTTCGCCAAACTGCTTAGCAGTTTGTCGGCGAATTATACACTCTTTACTTATATTATAGCTGTGTATCTACTTTTAAACTAAAACATATATGCCAAGACTCTAATAAATTTTAAACAACACATTAGCTCACTAGGGTACGTTCCGAATATGCTTATGTACATTTGCTACTAACTACTTACTTTTATACAATTGAACATTTATTTTGTAGATTATAATCTACCTAGATAAACATACCTCCAAATTAAATTAAATTTGAATTAGTAGTTTAAGAATGATTGCAAGTCCAAGTTCCTTAATTTTGTCACTGACTGATTCACCGATCATCAAAATTCTAACTTAGTGTTTAGCCCACATAGAAAGGAAAAACTGAAACATTCTGAAATTTTAGTCCCGTTTTCTTGTGGTTGGTAAATTCACATCTCCATATAAAGACAAATAATTTTACGAATAGCACAAGTTCGTAAAATTATTTGTCATACAACTTCGTAATCGTATTTTTAAGAATAAAGACGTAGTGTATATAGGTAGGTACAGTCAGCCACATATAGATGTAAACAATCTGTCATAACGGTGGACTACTTACCTACAAAAAGAAATGAGATCCCATCAAAAACATAAAATGTACAAAAATGTCAAGTCTCGCAATGCTTCCACCGTAAAAAGTGAGATCTCATGAAAAGTCTACATTTAATTTTAGTGAATGTATTGTATTCTTTATTATATTCTTTATTGTATTTAGTGAATGTATATATTAGACATCTTTATTTCTATAATAAGTATATTGACTTGGCAATCGCACGGCAACATACCAAATAACTTATCTTGTTTTCTTTTTCTGGCCCATTTGAGTGTCCAACTACTCTGTGCAATAATTTAGCGACCTAATATAAATTAACTAGCGATTTCAAAAGGTATTTTCACGCAGCAGCGCTTTATTTGTGCTGTGTGGTTGCCACGTCTCTATTCTTATTATAAAAATAAAAATGTCTAATAGTAATACGTTCACTAAATATTCATTCACTTGGTTTAAAAAATTGCTCGCCTTCGCTTTCGAAAGCGTTGACGTTACATGGAACAATTGTTTTCATTTTGAAAGCAGACTTGCCTTCAACTGTCAAAAATGAAAACGATCGCGATCGCGAGTCGTTAGGCAATAAGCCAATTTTATAGAACTTATTATTAAAATTGATTTTAAAACACTATTGTATTTTGAGTTGCTACTGTTTTGATCTAGGAGTGCGATATTACATTTTTACCGAATGCTGACTTACCTTGTAGATTCTATTTGATGGCTGGCACTCGAAGATTGTATGATCACGAACTTTGTTTTACCTATTACAAAACCTTGTTGAAGAAAGCAAAAGATTTATTTTTCCAAATTTTATTTTGATTATTTGATTTAAAATCGCTAATGGTACGCATTTACCGTATCCAAAACTTATTCCTCTGATAAATTGCTACTTAAACGTATTCGCTGCCGTACTTTTGCCTAGTTTTTTTCCAGGTGTTGCATCTTTTGCTATTTGTTGTCCCTCGCATACTGCGAAAACGAAGCATTTAGCACTGGATGAAACTCACCAGAAAGCTTTTATATGCATTGCCAGCAGTGAATGCATTTCAAAGCAATAACTTACACTGCGATAGCTGCTAAAACAGCTTTCGGCTTTGAACTTTCCTCTCATTCGCTCTTATGCGAATCTAACCGATTTTACCCGAAATCGAAGGACTTTCTAAGAGCACACAAAGTGTAAAAAGAAGTTGACTAAAAAGAAGCCATCGTATATTCTTTAACTGAACTTTACATTCCATTTTTAGCGAGAGGTTTATTAGGACAAGACACTAAAGTGCTCAATATTTTCTTTATTGTTCGTATCTACATATGAAAAAAAATTACCATCTTTCAAAAGTAACACCATTCGTAGTTTACTAGCTAACTTCCAAGGCTTCATAGAATTTGTTTACCGTCGCGCTGGTCCATTCACCACGACAGTAAACAGTCCTATGGGGAAGAAACTTAACGTCCCTTCACGTGTAGAAATAGTGTGAATAATACACTAGCCATCCAAGTCTTGTTTATTCTTGTTGTTTAAATGTGACATAAGTTTTAAATCCAACGACGGATCTACTGAATATAATTCAAATAACACTCAATGATATGCCAGATGTAAATCTAGTTTTGGATCCGATACAAATTTCAGCATACGCAAAGAAGTCTCGTGCCATTTTAATGTAAAATCAAAATTCTTGCACCTTAACGCATCCCAATTTTATAGAAGCCCACTAAGATCTACCAAGGCCTATTAAGAAGAATGTTAGGATAAAATAGCGAGCTACTCTGGTTGGAAGCAGTAAAGATAAAATTACAAAGTCACATTAACTATAATAACATTCGAACTAACAAACTAGTTCCAACAATCGTAACCATATGAGACAAGGTGAGGTAATCATGTGCTGTGAAGGTATTTTCGGATGTTTTTCCAGTAATAATGTAGTCCTAACTAGTTCACCTGTGTCGAGTGACGCCGTGCTTACGTTTATTATTAACCAGTACACGACGACGGGCTAAATCTCGCTACTTCAAAATTCAGTTTGTGCAATGCCCTTTAAATTTCTTCCCGAGGCATATTTGCTAAGCTTCAGGTAGTGAATAAAAGACGCTACTAAGTAGCACGGTTATTACTGATTATATTTTAATTTCAATTTGTTCGGGATTTTTTAAAGGATTTTTTTATGTAAGATAAATAATTGTGCCTTAATAAATATTTATGTTATTTAAATAAAACAACCTTTTACTATGCTTGGAATTGGTTTATTTTTTTTACATTATTCGCTTTCAAATAAGATTTCAAAGCTATCCTGTATAACTAAGTGGAGTGTATAGCTTTATACATTTTTAAAGATATAAAGATAGACGAAAACAAGACAAAAGGGTCAGTCTTATGTTTGGGAAGTTTTAATTAATAAACAATTATATTTACAAAAGTTAGGAAGACACATATGCGAAGGACTTAAAACGAAACATCTAAAGAAACATTGATAAGACATACGTCAATAAAATCCCAACATACCAGTAACAAGATTATCTTTAGGTATTCTAACTAATAATGATAACAACCTTACGTATTAAATCTCACAGGATGTCACACATCTTCCTTACATACCGATTAGACTATTTACAATTAACTTAATAATCACTTCAAATTTATAATGAAGAATTAATTGGAGAAATGTCTAATTGACTGAATGTTTGTGTGGTACCAGGTCACCTTAGAGTTGAAGGGTCTAGTACCAAAGGCCTGGGCTAAAGGGAGACAAACTCAGGCGGTGGAGGCGGTAAGGTCAGCACTGGTGTTTCTGTGTTATCGACACCATCCGAACTGGGTCCTGGTAATGACCAAGTCGAGCTCCCCGTTGCTGTAACTCTAGGTCCCATATTATCATATGCTGAAGCTGTGCAGCAAGTTCGACTCCTACGCGGTAACGTCGCACCTCCATTTAGTAAATCAGGATACTTCCCTGGCTCTCCTACTCTTCCAGCCACTTGCACTGATATAAAGATATTCCCATAAGGAACTGGCACAGCAAATTCTGCAGGCGGAGGGGGAAAAGCTCCTGGAGTACCTTCTATAGTTATGTGCACTGGATCGAAACCGCATCCCCTAGGTTGATCGTCTCCAGATCTTTCTGTTAGTTCAAAGTCACAAGGGGATCCTATATCACCTATGGAACGATCACAGCTAACAACTACTGATGCGTCTAGTAGCCTTTTCTCTTGGTCAGTAAAGCTTCTGCTGGGTGGGACTGTTCGTCCCCTGCAGCGCCAACAGACGACAGCTGCGATAAACCCAAGTGTTGCTAAGGCACCTAAAGCACCAAAAACAACGCCTAAAAGGTGAGGAATGCCTGGAGCTGTCCTTGCTGTTGCTGTTTGCGACCTTGGTAATACGAGACTGATAATTGCTCTGGCTTCTCCAGCGTTACTCTTGGCCAAACACGTCCATTCTCCTGCTGCACTTGATGTCACATTCAAAAGTGTAATATTAACCCACCTAACACTACCTGGCACTCTCTCATCGGAATCGTCATCTTCTATGTCTGTTTGTGTCTCTTCCAGATCACAATCTATACTACTATTATGTACATCTACACCGTCAAATAACCATGTTACTTGAGGTTTTGGAATCCCGTGAACCCAGCAGCCGAAAGAAGTGGCCACTCCGACCTCTGCTCTCACTACAATCGTGCTCGAGCGCACCTCAGGCGCGCACACCATGCTCTCGCTCTCCACGCTTCGCCACTTGTTCCCTGCCTTCGTAGAAGGTTCCACGCACAATAATTCCTCTGTACCCAATTTACTTTCTAAAAACCAATCTTTAAACTCACGTAACCGGCAGTCGCATCGCCACGGATTTCCAGAGAGCGAAACCGTTTTTAAAGTCGGCAGCGAGAAAGTAATCAAACGGAGGAATGTAAGCTGATTTCTACGTAGATCTATCCTTTCTAGCGACTTTAAATTCCGTAAAGCGTTTCTGTGTATCGCCCGCAGCCGGCACCCATCCAATAAAAGCATACGCAGATGCGGCAGCGGCGGAAACTGGTCCGCAATTAACGCCGTCAAAGGGTTGTTGGTCAGGACCACCAAGCGTAACCTCTCGTTGCCTCTGAATATGTCCCTCGGTAGACTGGAAAGATCGTTGTCAGCTAAATCGACTTCGATAAGAATTCTCAATTCGAGGAACGCGTCTGTATGTATTGATCGTAGCTTGGTGGCTTTTAAGTTAATCCTTTGCAGGTTGAGTAATCCTATGTTAGAGAAGACTTCTTGAGGAAGGTTCCTGATGGGGTTATCGTGGATGTCGAGAACCTGTATGTCGGATGAGAGTGGTGGCGGGCGGCGGAGATCACTGGATGCGCAGGTGGCTGTTTTTTTACCTGAAGACCACTTGCAGACGCAAGCAGCGAACTGCGCGCAGTCGAGCCAGTCGCTGGCGGTCCTTGCGGTGCACGTCGTGAGTATCACAATCCAGTACCACCTGGCCCAAGCCACGCGCATGCTCATCTCATTCCGTTGTGTTTACATCGGCAGGCTGCCTGAAACAACAAGAGCCGTGTTAATCGACTAAACAAGGTTTCGGGAACAATGGCTGGCTATCGTTACTCCGCATACGACCTTAACCGATTTGTGTAATGATTGATTTTGTAAACGGTGGTAAAATAAACGTGAAATGCGGGTTGCGTTCGACGGATAATACTGGATCAAAGAACACGTGGTGAGCTATTTGTAGTGAGACATGCGATTATAGGAAGTTCATCTCGTTTGAATAGGGTGTTCAAAAATAAACACGGTCGCTGTGACACATTTTCATTTTCTATTTGACTGCCGTGGCGATTGATGTAATATGTGAAATATTTATATATAATCCAGCCTATATACGTCCCACTGCTGGGCACAGGCCTCCACCCACAATGAGAGGGTTTGGGCTATAGTTCCCACGCGGGCCCAGTGCGGATTGGGAACTTCGCACACACCGTCAAATTGCTTTGCAGGTGTGTGCAGGTTTCCTCACGATGTTTTCCTTCACCGAAAAGCTCATGGTAAATTACAAATTATATTTCGCACATAAATTCCGAAAAACTTAGAGGTGCGAGCCCGGGTTCGAACCCACGACCCTCTGCTTGAGAGTCGGCAGGTCAAACCATTAGGCTACCACGGCTTTTTAAAAAATATAAATATAAATAAAAAAAATATAAAAAAAATAAATAAATAAATAATAAATAATAAATAAACAAATAAATAAATATTTATAATGTCTGTTTTTTTTATTGAACAATTTAGGTAAACGTTTAACGGATTTATAATTTATTTGTTACGGTTGGTTCGATATGATATTATTTTACCAACGATGTTGTTTTATATTTTGATTTCCATTATACGCCAATAACATGGTTTAAGATATTTATTTATAAAAAGTTTCGAGCGAAGAGTAAAATGGTAAAGATTAATAGAATAAGTGACTCGGCGCTGGCTACTTCGTTAAACCTTGTAATTAAAATCCAGAGTTAAAGTAGATTCTGACGGTGGTTCAATTAATTTAGCCTTCCTGACTAGTTAATTCGATTGTCGTCTCGTCTTATCGTGACATTTTGAATTTTACAACAACTCGACTCAAAAGAAAGCTTTGTACATAAATCTGCCACTAATAAAGAACTTTCTGACACATTTTTAGTAATATTGTTTTTAAATGAAATGAATGAAAGCATCTGTGTAAAGATTGTGTTTAATATTTTCACTTAAAATATAGGTAAACGTTATTTTTATAAAAATATAAATAAATACGATTTTAAAGAAATATTTATATATTTTAATTTAAATCATCAAATTCCCCCAAAAATAATTCAATTCAATTCACGTTGTTCTTTTTACGAGTATTCACACGTGCTAACTTTTCAAAATTAACCTACGGACAAAAATATGTTAAAAAAAGTTTTTATTTAACTAATTGCGCCGCGTAACCAAAGCAACAGGTGAAAATAAATAAATGTTGCCACAGACAAACAAGCGGTGTTTAAACTGCATCCAATTAAGGCGGATGTGGCAACACTAGACGAGAATTAATTCCGGCGGCGAGCGAAAGTGCCCTCGTGTTTATGGCCAAAGTAATTCAATTAAGGAATGATTAATTCATTTTTTTACTGTGATAAAAAAACAGGGCCATGATTTTGCGCGTAGGACTCTACAGGGTGGTGTTTTAAATCGGCAAACTGTTGACTGTCATACCTAGATAAAATTATTCAGACAAAAAACCGGTCAACTGTAAATGAGATTCGTTTGTACCACACAATATAAACACTAAATTCATAAACTATTAATTTTTGGCACTTTTAATTTGATTTCATTTAGCTTCTTAATTATAAGTTTATTATTTTCTATAGGCACATATTTATGTATGGTTATGGTTATACATGTTGAAGACCTCATTTAGTTATATCCATCTTACCGCAAAAAAGGACATACTCTAACCCTAGGGCCATACTAACGGAAGTAAGGTAACGGGTAAGTCCGCAAATTCGGAACGGTGGCGGAGCGTGCAGCGGGGTTTGTTGTTTTGCGTGCAATGGTCGCTGACTATGAAAGACTTCTGGACAGCAAGTATGTGCACGTAAAATAACAACGCTCCGCTCCACGCTCCGCCGTTCCGAATTTACAGCCTAAGGGTGGTTTACAAATCTAGATCTAGAGGCTGTTTAGTTGTCTTTTAAAACTAAGACAGCGAGTTTCCTGTTTCAACTGTGATTTCATTAAACTCAGTTGCAGAAACGTCTAACATACTGATTAAATACGTTGATTATAGGTAGAAATAACAGCCAGCTCCGTATAAGCGAAGCTGGTTGTTTATACAGGTTCCAATATATGAAATAAAAAGAAAAATAGCTTGATCAATGTAGAAAACTACTAATAGTTTATTTGTAATAAATATATTGTGTCATTTAATGATGGAGGGAAACAAAATCCCAAATCACATAAAACGTAAGAACTAATACTGATTGGACGTGTTTTTTTCCGTAGCACTGAATTTGTTGAATTATATTATGTGATTTTAAATTCTGAGATATTTTTTGTTGCTAATTTATATTACCCTGTCATTGTGAGGAGGCCTGTGCCCAACAGTGGGACGTATATAGGCTGGATTATTATTATTTTATATTACTCGTCACATTCGTACTCAAACATACGCAAACTAAAATAGTACACCATCGCAAAACATTCAACAAAACCGCGTTGTATCAGTCCGTAGAAACTCCATAATCTAATAGCGGTGTAGACGATTTTTTTTTATATGTACTTTTATTTTATAGATAAACATGAAATATATCTAAAAAAATTATTAAAAAAAATTCACTCGTATATTAATTTAAAATGTCTTAAAATAAATTTCATTTTAAAATTTCCCGCTAAAACGCTAACTTCTGTCATGGCGTCGCTATGACGTCACGATCCTCTAAACACTAGTATATTCTAAAGTACTCTTAGGCTACACCCCTATTGACGCCAACTTAAGATTGTTTCATGTCAAGTCCAATGTTACCGGAAGTAATAGATAACTCATTCCTTAGTTCACCATTCACCTCTTCAGCAATATCCGGCGCTTCAAGGATGAATGGTCAGAGCCGTTGTTTATCTTGTCCAGCGCCGGTCTCCTGACAAATTGATAGCAGCCTTTATACAAATAGCGGGTGTGTTGTATAATTTGAGCTATTTGGGTGACTGATGAGACAGTGCCGGTATACACAGCACAGTCCGCACAGTAGGCCAGATTCATACAGCTCGCGTTTACTGTGCCCTTGGCGTAGGCTCTGCCTAATTTGTTCGATAAAGCTAGTCGTGTTTGCTTGAACTTTAGTATGCCTATAGGTATCGAATTATTTAATAAACTTTTAAATAGATAGGTAAAGAATCAGGGCAGATTCTCACACATATTGATCTAGTCTCAAACTAAACTTTAGGCTTGTATTATTCGTCCTTAAATAATGTAGAAAACGTCCAAAACTCAGAAAGCAACTTTACTATAATAAAAATATTTTCTCGTGCTGTCATGCCACTACCAACTAGGCGAACCGAGTCGCCGAGCTGGACGAGCTACCATGACGTACCTACCTAGATAAAGACTGTTTTTTATATTCGTTAATAATGAATGTGAACTAAGTAGAATAGAATATAATAAATTTATTTAAAGTACTTAATGCACCATGAAACTATTTTAACTAAACTAACCCAAATAAAATTAGCGCATTCACTGCCGGCAATGCATATATAGGCATTCTCGAGACTTACACACAGTGCCTTGAACGCTTATGTGCGTTTTTACAGTATGCGTGTTTCATATAAAACAAAAGATGCGGCACCTGGCGAAAGTTCGAAAATCAATGCCGGCAGTGAATGCATTAACTACTTTAACTAGCATAAAATACCTTCTGTATTTCCTTATTTTGATTGTGTCGTGGCGAGGAACTTCAGCGATGCGGTCAGTTTACCGGCGGTGAGATTAAGGTAAGGTTACTAGGGTAAGCAATCAAGTGCAAGATATACACAGTATCTCAGAGGAACAACGCTGGAACTGCAAATTGACGACTAAACCACTTAGAGTTTTATGCCTTGCTGCGTAAATTCGAACATTAATAGTTTTTGAGTTGTAGTAAACTTCTGTGACTTTGCTATGGCCTATTTTATCTGAAGTTTTTTGTGAAAATCATCAATTATTTTTATGTTCTTAACAGGCATCGTAAAAATAAAAACCACAATAATCACCCACCAATACCTGAAACGAAGTTACCAATGTATTACTTAATAAATCTAAGGCAAATTAAGAACAAGACAAACCTTCTGAGTTATAATGACTGACAGCGTGAATGATATGCCGTTGTGGGTTATCCCAAGAGAATTTTACCGAATTCAAACATCCTCAAAATCAGATTACTTTTAGGCAGGATTACTCCTAATGGGAAAATTCCAGGTGAAACCAACATTTACAACAAAATAATTACCAATTCAATACCCGTATTGACCGAACTTAATTGAGTTTCATAACCAATAATGAGTCCTAATTATACATTAAAACCGCAAATTGTAGCGTCATGGAAGCGGTCGCGAGCTGGGCGCGCGGCGCAAACTAGGCCAAACAATGCTTTGGGGAGTCGCTAAATTATCAACCGATATCTATGGAACGATTTTATGCTCCCTGGGTATTCATTTGTATGTTTATCTGTAGAGTCGATTATAACAAATAAATAAAATAAATATCAAAGGACAATCTAACGCAAATTGACCCAGTCCCGAATTAACCTCCCGGCTCGTACTCATATGGTAATCACTAAAGATCGGCTGACGGGAGCAATTAATGTCACTTTCACGTCAAACGTAATGACTAGTATGGATATGTTAGGTATGGTTTAAATTAAAGTATAAACAAGTAAACAAGATAAAATCAAAACTAAAATTCGACTACGAAAACAACCAACGACATCACGGTGCCTCTTATGCTATTTTTATTACTTGTTACAAAATAATGGTACATTTCTTATAGAACAACATTTCTTTTAGAGATTTATGCATTAAAACCTCACATTTGATAAGAAACCAGGTAATTTTTTTTACATTTTGCCTTAAAAGTTAAAAATGCGTACATTTATAATTCAAAAATCGTACTCAAAATTTGATTAGAACCATATCTATAATAATCTTTAGTCGGAAAGTTGCTACCTGACGCCGACACATTAATAATAAGACTCGATAAAAAATCATACATTTTAAATAGGTATATAAATTGTGCACGAAATTAAATAGAGTCATATCCATGTAATACTTTCGTCATCAAAGTGACATAAAATGCTACCGGTGGCCGATCACTAGTAGTCACCAACATAATGTGAATCAACTTGTATAGAGAAATAACAAACTACCTACAATTTTAATAAACAATAGAATTAACAGACCTAACAAACGCAGAAGTTGCAGAAGATAGCTCAAAAATATTTTCACCAAATAAATTCTTAGTTCAACTCGCTCTGGGAAGTGATTTATATTGTTTACTGTTTTTCGCTGTTTGTCCCGCGTAAATATCCGATTCGCTCCGTTTGTACCTATCTGAGGACAGGCCACTTTAAAACATTTTCAGGGAATAAACACTGACTTGGACTAACAATAACTCTATCTCGGACAATTTTATTATAGATCCATATCCATCTCCTCTGTCTCGATTTATGGACTTTATTAGCCTCGTAGATCTTAGCCAAATGTTTAACCAAAAACATTAAACTATTCTATTACCAAATCAGATACGTTATTGGAAAAAAAACTTTATGTCTATAACAAACATTTATTACGAAAAGGAGACTCTGTATTTAATATGGGTCTGCCAGCACTTTCTAAGAGATTACTGTTAAAAAAATGCGACTCATAACTTAACAGTCAGTTTTTTTAAGTAACAGGTGCTAATAATTATAAAGCTTTCAGTTTGTCAGTAAAAATACACGATTTCTAATAATACATAGCAAGTAAAACGCTACGGAGGTCGTTTCAAGGCAATCAGCCATTGTCCTATGAAATATAAACTACAGAACAAAGCTGCAAATCGGCCGCGATCCAATATCACCCGTACAACATTAGTTTAGAACCGATCCTTTTCTCAAACAGCCTGTACTTGAAACCGCAAACCGCAATTTATGCGAAAAGGACTCGAATAACTTTTTCGATTAAATTGTAAACGAAGACAATAAGAACTATTTTCGATTAGAATCTGTTGGGTCGAATGTAGGGGCAGGGTTGGAATGCGTACCTCGTCACGTATGAGTTCAAATGAGCTGTAGGTACTTCAAATGTTACGACGAAAATACCTGATATGCAGGATGAGCGATACAAACTGGTCACAAAAGAGAAGTTTAAATCGTTATGGATTGGGGAATTAAATATTATATTATAAATAAATAAATAAATAAATAAATATCAGGGGACAATCTCACACAAATTGACCTAGTCCCAAACTAAGCTCTAGGCTTGTACTATGGGTACTAGACAACGATAAACATACTTATATTGAAATTGAAATTGAAATTGAAATAATTTATTGGTAATAAGGTATTACAGGTCAATATACAAGTTAGGTACTAAATTGTTACAATATATTTGTAAAGATAATTAAATTAGATTCTAGTTACAATGTCGTATGTCATCCTTATTCAAGACGTTCATTTCGTTATTAGGTATTTAGATATTTATTATTATTAATGCTACCACTACTCACAATTAATTACGATATGGGTCAACGAGATATATTTTCTATAAATTCGTCAACAGTGTAGCAAGCCATATTGATTAGGAGGTCTTTTAATTTCCTTACGAAGCATTGGTCACTTTTGGCTTCTTTTATTGAGCAGGGCAGTAAGTTATACAATTTAGGGCCCATGACAGATACAGCTTTGCGAGACTTGGCCAGGCGCTTCGGGGGTACGTACAGTTGGTGGCGTCGCCTGGTGGGGAAGTTAAAGCACTCAGCGTTTGTAGGCATTTCGTTAACTCTGCTTCGTGTATACTTACATATTTCTAGTACGTAGAGACACGGAAGAGTGAGCACTTTAAGCCTAATGAAAAGCTGTTTAGCAGGATGATCTTGACTTACGCCCGCTGTTATGCGTATGGCACGCTTCTGCATTAAGAATACCCTTTCGCGATCTGCCGCAAGACCCCAAAGGTCGACACCGTACATCATTACAGAATGAAAGTATCCGTAGTAGGCTTTCTTTAGATTGTCGGTGGACAGACTTGGGCCCAGTCTAGACAAGGCATAGCATGCGGCAGACAGTCGACCACAGGCAGCATCGATGTGTGCTGACCATGTGAGGCCGCGGTCAATTGTGAAGCCCAAGTACCGTGCAGCATCCACCTGAGGTACCGGTATACCATCACACGATATGTCCAATTTGTGGTATTGTAATAATCGAAGTTGGAAATGTATTATGTTGGTCTTATCAATATTTAATGACATTCCATTACTTGAGAACCAATTCGACATTTTTGCCATGACCCGGGACAATTTCTGTTTTAGCTGAGAGTAGGTGTCAGCGGCAACGATTGCACAGGTGTCGTCGGCAAAAATAGTAAATTCGGCTTCAGGAGCTGCGGTCGTCAAGTCGTTAACAAGAACGAGAAAAAGAAAATTCCCCATTATAGAACCCTGAGGAACCGCAGAGTCACCGATAAATTCAAGCTCAGATCTGACACCGTTTACACAAGTGGTTTGCTTGCGATTAAGTAAAAAAGACGCGATCGTTTTGTGGAAGGAGCCTCCCACGCCATACTTCGTGAGCTTGTTCAGAAGCAGCGAGTGGTTGACCAGCTCGAAGGCGCGCGACAAGTCGCAGAATATAGCTGCAACCTGTCGCCCGCCCTCCAGGTGGCCCATCACCCTCGTTACTACGTCTCGCGCTGCTTCTACGGTTGACCGTTTTGGTTGATACGCGTACTGTTGTTTGTTGAGAAGCCCGTGATTCGCGAAATGTTGCACTAGTCTGTCGCATATTAGTCGCTCAAATGCCTTTGACACTATCGGTATCAATGAGATCGGGCGGTAGTGTTTTAATATGTGCTTTTCTCCTTTGCCCTTATAGATAGGCTGTACTTTTATATTTTTAAGTGCATTCGGATATATTCCACTAAGTACACAACTGTTAAACAAATTACAAAATATTGATATCAAGAGCGGCGGAAAATAATCAAAAACTTCCGTAGACATATCGTTAATGTCCTTCGATTGCTTGCGCTTGATATTTTTTATTGCCATAATTACTTCACTTAATGAGAATGGTTTGAAGTCATAAGTAGGAGCAGGCGTCACAAGGTACAAATCGAGATAACGCAGGGCTTGGTGACCAACCGGTTTTGAATTAACGTTGTTTATTGCGTTGATGTAGTGTTTATTCAATGCAGCGGCGGCGGTGGCCGCGCGCTGACGCTCGCAGTTGCCCGCCGATTTGTGTATGAGTACATCGAGTGCGCCGCTTTTTGTAGTATTAAGTCGACATGTTTCAGATGCAATTATTCGCCAAATGGTTCGACACATATTTTCGCGGCTGTTAAGTATAGTTAGATTAATATAATCACAACGGGTTTGTATTACTTCCGCGGTGTACCGTTTTTCAAGTTCTAACAAATTATTTGCAATCGTGGAGTTGCTGTTGTTGACAGATAGTGCGTTTTTTGTGCATCGAATTTGATCACGTAGAAAGCGGATGCGCTCGTTGACCCAGGTGTTATTTGTGTTACGTACTGGCTGTTTTTTGGGTGGGAAGCAAATATCGAAGAAGTTTTTGATTACGTTCGATACAGATTCTAACATTTCCCCCGGACACAACTGTTTGGTAAATAGTCGATCCCAATCATAAAAAGCGAGACTTTGTGTGAAATTACAAATATTAGATTTAGAAAATAAGCGTTTTACAATGACACTGTTTGATTGCCGGGGCTTACATAATTTCAATTCGACACTTATGCCAATATGGTCGGAGATGTGCATTTCAATCGGTGATATGTTACCGAGATCAGTTTTGGTTATATTGGTGTAGGCGTGATCGAGGCATGTCGTTGTAGTGTTTGTGATTCTAGTAGGAAACTGAATTAACGATTTAAACCCAGATTGCTTTAATGTGTCAATTAGGTTTTTGGTGTTGTTGCATTTTGTGAGTAGATTAATATTTATGTCACCCATTATAAGGACTTTGTAATTTCGCGTCACATGTAGGTTAAGCAGTTTCTCTAACTTTGATAGAAACAGAGGAATGTCACCCTTTGGAGGTCTATATAAACAAACCACAATCACGTCTAAACCCACACATTCAATGGCACAAATTTCGAAATGGGATTCAACAGATAGCTGAGTGATTTCCTTTCTTTCAATAGTTAGTATTGGCGTTTTGGAATAAATACAAACTCCACCTCCTTCGTGACACGTTCTGCTGAACTGCGCGTTGAGTTTGTAGTTGAGGATGTTAACACGCGTTATCTGCTCCTGCCGGAGCCAATGCTCACTTACACATAGAATGTCAACTTTGTCAAGCACCTGCATTTCGCATTCCAGTTTGTAGGTCTTGTTTTGTAGGCGGTTTATGTTTTGGTGTACTACCGTTAGGGTTTTAATGCGTTGTGACGTCTGCGGCGGTGTGTCGCTCGGCGCGGAGGCGCGGCGGACGGTTGGTGCGGGGTGCGGCAGCTCGAGTTGCGGCGGTGGACGCGCGGCTCGCGCGTCCGGCGCCGCGTCGAAACCACTCGCTGACCTCTACACCGAGCGGCCAGTTTTCGGCATTCATGAAATATTCGAACTTACTTCTGGGCACGGTCAGGGCAAAAGACGCATAGTGGTCGTGTTTCAGCGGCAGTTTTTCGACAACATAGCTAGTGCTGCTGCTTTTTTTATTCATGTATGACTTGACAGATTCCGGTAAAGTTTCTTGTTTGAAAAAGCATGCGTGTATTTTTTTGCCTCGCTCGATTGTCTGGAGGTCATTATCTAAGGGCCCCGTACCTGTTACAGCAATTCGTTTTGTAGGCTGTCTATTGTGATGTTGCTTTTTGTTCGATGCTAGTTGCCACGGTTGGCTATTTTCTGCTTCATCAGGAGAGTTTAGGTCGAATGTTTCCGCGGAGATTTCCGGCGGGCTGCATTTGGCAGCGGGGACACATGGCGCACGCGCAGGGGCGGGGGGAGAGTTCCGTTGCGCGGCCGCAAGGTTTCCTCGTGCGCATGCGCGCGCATCTGCGCAGCTCGTCACCATCGTCGGCAGGGATACCCTCTTAGTGTGATTTGTGACTCGCTGACTGATTTGTTTTGCCGGGGGAATTTTTACCTGTGTTATCGCCGATGCGCGTGCATTAGGTCCGGAATCCGATGCTGGGTCCTCGCGTCCGTTATCACTTTCACTTACGGTTCTCAATTCAGTTTGCGATTCCAACAATGTTATTTTTGCTTCTAACTTTTGAACCATGGACAAGATATTGTTTATTTTGTGTTCCAGTGGAGTAAAGAACTTCGTCATGACTTTTTCGAGTGCTTCCATGGTGGATTTTGCCATTTTTTCAGTGAAAAAACGTATTAATAACCGGAGCGACTATGCTGCGTTTCGCGGGCAGGCGGATACATAAGCATAACACAAAGAACACTGTATGCCTATGTTAACAAATATCTGAACACGTTGGGACCTTACCGTTCTAAGGGCCCCTTCCCACTTATATAGAGAAATACATACTTAAATACATAGAAAACATCCATGACTCAGGAACAAATACTCGCGCTCATCACACAAATATTTGTCCATACCGGGATTCGAACCCGGGACCGCTAGCTTATTATTTTATAGTTAGCAGTATACAACATTTTATTGCAAGAATTGAGTTTGAGTCTAAAATAAAAGGAACAATTATTGTATTGGAATTCAGTGACCAGAATTAAAAAAAAGAGATATTGTTTCAGTTGAAGAATTACTAGGTTCGATATCCGGTGGTAGCGACCCAAATGAACTCCATACAAGGTTCTGCCATTCGCGCATACAATGTATCTGAAGCAATTAAATAAATATTTGATGAAGCTTTTAAATAGCAAAATAAGTAATAAAGCTAATTAAACTAATACTGTTTTCTATACATAAATAATAAACGACGCAACCTTGTTTGAACAATCACATCAAATGAGGGAAAACAGAATAAAGAGAAAACAAGAATCTAAAGACGCCATTTTATTTATTTCCAGTGACGCCTGCCCTTTGGACGTCGCGGCACTTTAATGTAAGTCAGTTGAAAGAGGAATAAAAATCTCGTGTTTCAAGATGAAAAAGCAAGATTTTTTCCCGGGAATTTATTTCTTGTCTAGCTTTTGTGAGGTTTTTCATTTTAGAGGGTTGATAGACGATACAAGGCCTATACTTAATATGAAACTAAATAAAATATACTAGTTACCTAAGAAATGCCGGTATAGCTATAGGTGCTGGATTTCACTGATATTTAAAACCAATACATAACCACGCAATAATCAGATCAGGAATTTTAATGAGAACATGCCTTATTTCGGCAAAACCCCTTTAATGCATAGCGTGCCTAAAGTGAAAACCCATGTTTTATAACTCATTTCCTATTGAATTTTGATCTTGTGTTCTATTTATAGCACGTTAACTAAACATGTTGAAGGAAACCGCATCTGTTGAAGTTGATGATGCGAGATGACAAGTCATAAGTAATACTTCAGTAATCAGTCCACGACATAGTGGCTTGCTAATTATTGTTTAATCCCAGTTTAATATCACGATGACACTCTCGGACGTCAAGAATGTGTGCCCATTTTATATTAATATGCATAAATAAACTCCCTTTGTAAATTAATCGCATCTCTTATCTTAAGATAATAAAAAAATACGATGCCGGGTTAGGCAAGCTTTTTTGTCTGTTGGATAATCCTCGATCCTATAGTACGCTAAAGTCATCATCATCATCAGCCGCAAGACATCCACTGCTGGACAAAGGCCTTCCCCCAGGGTTTCCACAGCGATCGGTCCTGAAAGTACTGAGCCTATAGCCAAGTGCCACACGCTCCGTAGCGTTTCTGTTCGTTTCGCCCCTAGTCCAATCGCGTCATTAGTAAATAGATCACCTGACTTATCGTATCACGTGATCTACCAGTGGCGCGATTGGTTTAAAAACGAAACGAACAGAAACGCTACGAAGCGTGTGACGCTTGACTAGAACTCCTGAGGTAGGTCGGTGCTAAAGTATTGTATGGTATTTCAGGATCAATCTTTATGTCTTTTTTAAACTTTGAGGATCAAATGCTTTAGAGGTACTGCATACCTAGAAGGAGTTTATTAAGTTTTCAAAGCTCGCTTTGGCTTCACTTATTAATTAACACTGAACAAACATTATGATGGTTTTAGAAACAAAGTTCTCAGAAAATATTGCGTTGTTTATTCTATGTAATAAAGTTTAACTTGTTGCCTTTACTTGTACTAGGAATACAGCAGGATGCAAGAATGCGGGTCAGAGGTTATAGGAATGCCGCAAGCGAAGTTGCAGCTTTGTACAAGGTGGGCCAAAAGAAATCACCCTATTGGAAGATGCTCTCATTTTTGCAAATGGTCGCCAATGTCAAATCTGTTTTGACATTTGTGGACTTGACAGATGCAAAATACAAGTGAACAAGCCATGGAGCGATACACTCCCCAAGAACGCGGAATAATCGTGTCTATTTTTTTGCGTAACAATTCGTCTGTGGTGTTGGCGCAGCGCGAATTCCGTCGCCGATTCCCCGGCCGTCAGACACCGACTGCGCAAACACTGCGCCGTTTGGCCACCAACCTTGAAGAGTATGGGACCACACGAGACGTTGCCAAGAGTGGCCGGCCCCGGAGCGCCCGTTCTGCCGAGAATATCGCCGCTGTTGCCGAGGATGTCGAGCTGTCGGCGGAAACATCAACCAGACGCCGTGCCACGCAATTAGCCATCAGACGGACGTCCCTAAGGCGAATTTTGGTCAAAGACCTGCGCATGTTCCCATACAAAGTCCAGTCCGTGCATCAGCAGCTGCCTGCCGACCGCCAAACGCGCGTAACCTACGCCCAAGCCATTCTCAATCTCGAGGAAGAAGTGGACGATTTTTCGACCAAAATCATAATGAGCGATGAGGCTCATTTCCACCTCAGCGGGTACGTGAACAAGCAAAACTATCGCTTCTGGGGCACCGAAAATCCACGAGTGATGCACGAGGAGCCATTACACCCGCTCAAAGTGACTGCATGGTGCGCTGTTCACGCTGGAGGAGTCATTGGGCCATTTTTTTTCGAGAATGCCGCTGGCCATACGACAACAGTGGACGGTGCGCGCTATAGGGCCATGTTGACCGAGTTTTTTCTGCCGCAATTGGACGAATTAGGACCGAACGACATGTGGTTCCAACAGGACGGAGCAACGGCACACACTGCGCGAGCCACAACCGATATTCTGAAGGCGGCGTTCCCGGGTCGCCTCATCTCTCGTTTTGGCGATTTGCACTGGCCCGCAAGATCACCCGATTTAAGCGTTCCAGACTTTTTTTTGTGGGGTTTTTTGAAGTCCCGTGTTTACGTGAACAAGCCCGAGACTCTGGAAGCCCTCAAGGACAACATTCGACACGAGTGCGAGAATCTGTCGCCCGAAGTTCTCGCCGAAGTGATGAAAAATGCCATAAAACGAGCCCGTATGACAATCAATTGTGACGGCGCCCATTTGGCCGATATAATCTTCTCGACTTGACCAATAAAATTCTAAAGGTTTAAATTAATATAATAAAAAAACAGAATCCAAGTTTTTCATTTAGAAAAAAAAAGAGAGTCAAACAACATCGGATGACTTCTTTTGGCCCACCTTGTAGTTTGCGTAGCCGCCGCTTGCTTAGACACGCGTCCAAGTTTCAGTACAACTGAGTCAATGTTAACGTATGAGCTGCTTTTGTTTGTGGAAATGTATTACCTAATTGGTTTCATAAATAAATACGCAACTTGCCTTGGTGAAAAATTCGTGCAATGAACTCGTAGTATTAGTTTAGAAGTTACACTCAAGAGCATTGAAAATGGGTTACTATACGTGCAAACCTTTATTTCAGGCAACGAGGCCCAACTTACATTGACCTTATATAGACTAACATACCTAGTTACCTACTAATATAAAAATTAAAAAGCTATGGAGGAAAACTAAGTGACATATTCGCGTAAGGCGTATTTTGCCGTGAGGCGTAGAACGTCCGGTCGAGATCTGTCGATCTCCGCGCGCCCCATGGGGACGGGTGCACACGTGCAGTTCGAAGAAATCCCCAGCCCTAATCGTAAGGAAACGGATAGTCGATATTATAAAAACGATATCTGCCAGGCCCAGATCGGCCGGAGAACTGTCAGTCTGTGGTGCGCTTACACAACCTTACAAACATTTTGAAACCTAAAATCGCGCCCATCTCACAGTCCTTACAATAACACCACACATTTTAAATGGGAGAATAAATTATCCACAAAGCTTTACAGATAATAAACGAGCCACCAAAGTTGCAAACTCGCAAATTCGCCAAGCTCACGCGTTGAAGCTCAGCTTTAAGCTCCACCTCCGCTAATTGGCGAACGAAGCTCTCGCGACGCTTACTGACACTTAACTTGCAAATTATCACTTACTGACACTAACCTCACGGGTTTACCAAGTTTTCTTAGCTAGGTTCAGTTAAAAATATTGTTTTGAAAGTTTCAAATATGTTTTGGAGTCACGATATTGAAATATAATCATTGGGGTGATTTAAAAAGGAAATTTATGAAAAATTCTATCCGCAAAAATAAATCCGATTTTATCTTTATATAGTTTCGTTATCATTATTTAGTTTCAATTAGATAAAAGAGCCTTGAAATATTCGAATCTCAGTAGTGGGCGCCTGAAAATCCATTCATCCATCCAGTCCTCTTCCTCATGATCGTCTTCGTCTATATTTAAAATATCGATAAACATTTCAGTGCAGACGAAGATGCAGACAAAAACAATTAGTAAATAAAACTTTAAACATATGAAGGAGTAATCGCCTGTGTAAATTCAACGAAGTCTGAAACTGCAATTTATACCTAAGTACATTACGACCTCGGTTGATTTCCAACTCGGTTCTACCGGGATCCAATATATCTTCCTGGTAAACTGTTCGACGTTATCGGCAAGTACTTGTTACCGAGCATTCTAGGACTTAAAGGGTCTTCAATTGAAAATGAAAAAGGTTTTTCATCTCTCCTGTTCGGAAAGTATGAATTCCCATATGTCAATAGGTTATCGATAGGATGGAAATAGTATTTCATCCCTAGTGAGAAAAGTGATTTCAGAGTATAATATTCGGTCAGAGTCAGCCGTTTTTTACTCATTAATGAACTAACTATGGAAGAATCTTACTATACAGCGTTACGAAATAACACTGGCTTTTTTAAACTAGTTTATAACATTGCTGTTTGATCCAAAGAAATTTCGTGACATAAAATGTTTATTTACTTTCCTCTTAGTTGAAATAAGGAGTAGGGTCCCAAACTCAGTTAAAAGTATCCATTGCGCCTTCGTAATAAAGGCGCACTCGGTAGCGCTAGTGTAGCCTAAATATCTCGGGTGCAATTGATCATTTTCATCCCTTGGTTAACAATCTACAATTTATCTTCAGGGTTAAAACTTGTATTTAACTTTTAAGTTCAATCATGAGCAGGATCGGTCAAGGAGTTAAGGTAGAAATCGCAAGGTCGGTATTCTGAGCGAACTAATATAGTAAGTATAAGTTTTAGCTGTCAACTATTTTTAAATTCCAATATATGCATTTGGCTGCCTTTCCATAGAAGCGGAGACGAGCGGAGCTGTGAAAAGAGGCATGTGATTCCACTGAGGCGGAGACGAGCGGGGATGAGTGGCGTACTATACAAATTAGATACAGTCGTCTCCGCTTGACTGTTTCCATTAAAGAGGAGCGGAGACGAGATGTGGATTACAACCAATGTGATTGGTCGATTCCTATACATGTCTCCTCTCCGCACCGCTCGTCTCCGCTTGACTGTTTCCATTGAAGCGGAGCGGAGACGAGATATCTATTACAACCAATGTAATTGGTCGATTCCTACACAGCTCCTCTCCGCTCCGCTCTTCTCCGCTTCTGTGGAAAGGCAGCCTAACTGTTCTACATTATCAGCAAGTACTTGCTCAAGTAGTAAGCATACAAGTTACTAAACGCATAGTCTGCGGTCGACATACAGACATGCCTTGCATGCTTCATTAGGAAATAATTCGCATGGATGACCGGCTTCTACAACCGTTAACAGGGTATGTACGTAATGTACACAAGGCGTAAATTCTAAACAATACGTGGCTTATGCACCCCTACTGTGGAACCAAATAAACTTTATTTTATTATTTTTATTGTTTTATTATATGGTGTGACTTCTCCGTTGTGGATTTTCCTGGATAAAACAAATTCTTGTGTTACTAGCTTTTGCCTCCGACTCTGTTGCGTAATATAAAGCACGCGGTTTTATGCGGTAAAAGCAGCGCAAAACGCATTGCGGTTGACCCATACTATATTTTTTTGCGTAAAAAACGAATACTATGCATCGTCGAACGCAACGACAATCGCAGCCTAAGATGTTGCCGCAACGGAGGGCGTTTGCCGCGGGGCGTCTTCCGCAGCGATTAACGCATAAACTGCTATAAAATAATAAAAAATTTATGATTTTGGAAAACCGACAAAATGTATGGAACTGGCATAAGCGGCTCACGCGGCTGATCGTTAGCCAACTACAATCCTATACATTTTGTTAGTTTTCGAAAATCGCTTAAGTTAGCGTTGTGCGTCTTGGCTAGGCCACTCGCGCGCTTAATATTAATTAGTACCAATTTTAACTGTTGGAATGATACCAAATTAATTATGAATATTAAGTATTCAAAACTGGACAACTGTAATAGGTAGATAAAGAGTGATAAAGGAAATCAATCGATTACAAATAGTCGTAGGAAGTGTCGAACAAAAGGCCCCACGCAACTTGGTAGATAAGACTACGTAAGCGGTAACATAGGAAAATAAAAGACACCCGCAACTTCGTACGCTTACAATTAGTTTCCTTTCTATCCCCATTGCTTACTTTTACTTCCTGACTATTGGTGAAATACTTTGTTATTGTGGGGTGAGCGACGAGTAGGTATAATGTTATAAACTCTTTATATATTGTATAATATTTTTATAGTCATTCTAGTTTATGCGTTTGTATGGAAGGCTGATTGATCTAAATAAGTGCAATTGGCATATTCGGTAAAAAATTGGCAGGAGAGGAATTGTATACTTACAATTTTTTTTCATTATCATTCGTATATACTTAGAAAACTAATTTTGTTGGTTGTTTTATAAATTGAATACAGTCATATCCACCACATAGGATTTAGTATAGGAACATTTTTAATAGTATGACATAAGAAATAGGATAGCATAGACATAATAATAGGGTCCCGGCAGCCTTTGCTTACGGAACCCTAAAACATCATTGTTCAACGAATAACATTTATAATGGAGTCCCTTTAATATAATATGTCACCAAATTAAATTTATAAACCGTCAACTAAAGTAACTCAAGAATTCTTAATGACTATTATATAATTGCCACTGGCGATCACAAAGCGTCGAAAACCCGACCAAATGGGACACCGGTTAGTTTCACGGTGTCTGTTTGTGATAAAACGCATTGTTTTCGAGGTGGATTGCTAAAGAGGTCGTCGCCCGGAATAGCAAGATGGCGGACTGCCAACTCTGGACCACGTTTGCGCAACTGTGCCTAGTATGCAGCACGCGGAAGGATTCTATTGGCTAAGGATTTTCGGGAATTAGGGATAACCAGGGGTTAGATGTTCCAGAAACAGGCAGAAATAATCTTGTTCGATCAACAAATAACCACCGTCCGTTTCTTCGAAATTCGTTGACATTTTTAAAGACATCTTGTCTACAAAAAAACCCCTTCACATTTTGAGAAATAGTCTTTGTAAATGACCTAGAACAGCATAAGACATTTAAAACCCCAGATTATTTCTGTTGAAATAAATAAGCACGGACGTCGCTTTTATAATGTTCTTACTTATGAATTTCAGATTAAAATTACAAAAGAAATTAGATACCTTCTAAACATGTGAACGTTACAAAACATATTAAATTACATCCTCACCAACCGTTAAAACATTTTTCTTTCTCCGTATTTATAAAGCTGTTAGTATAATCATGGCGAGTATGAAAGCACCTGTTCACATTTCAGAGGTTTAATATATTTACAGAACTCAAACGTTCACACCGACATTTACATTATGCCGATTCTTACGTACAATGTTGTAATATAACTGACAAACACGTTCAAAGAAAACAAGATACAAAATGTAATTACTAACCTTCTTACAATTTTTTTGACAGATTTAGTTCCAGTAAGATAACTTACGAAAATTACAAACGGGTCCCTAATATTAGTCAATTAACCTGCGCGTGGTGCTGATAAGTAACTTCCCATCAGGTAACCCGCATGCTCGTTTGCCTTCCTCTCTTATAAAAACAACGTTGTCCTTTTGTCTTCTGTTAAAACAAAAGACCCCCTAAAAACCCTAACAAGGGCTATAAAAAATGAAATGAAAGTATTTATTTTGGACATTAAAGTATCCATAATCACATCACATATGTTAGTAACATGGATTTAAAAGATAAAAGATATTTATTCAGTAAGTAGGCCGCACGGGCACTTTTACACGTCAAAATCTACCAGCGCTTCCCAAGAGGACACCACTGCTGAGAAGAAGCGCCGCAAGAAACTCAAGATTTAGTCATTTTTTTAAATACCTAGTAAATACTGCGAGGGATAAAATATCAAATGGGTTTTAAAAAGCGAAACAAGTTATGATTTTGACGGAAATAACAGTTATAACGACGGAATTAAATTTATTCATAAGTTAAGAAATCTTTTAACTTAGAAATAAAGTATAACATTATTTTATGCTTCTGCAACCCGCTTTGATAAGGGGAGTTAAAACGAATTCAAAGATACCACAGGTACTTCAGGTATTTGTATTTTATTTATGAATGAAATCTGTAGGTATACTTAAATGAGAAAAAGTTATCAAATTTCTTTTATAATATAGACCAGGTACGTTCGAAGTTCTTGTTTGAAATGCGATTTTTGTACGAATGAGTTGGCACCGTGTTAAATTTAAAAACATACTCGTATTTAATACAAATACGCTTTATACATTTACATTCATTTTGTAAAACCTGATTGATTTATTTAAAGATAAATATGTTTATTCAGTAGGTAAGCAAGTCCGTGATTTTTTATCACAATTTGTTTTGTGTAAAATGAAAAGTTAGAATTTTTCTAAAATCTTATAAAAATAAAAGTACCTACTTACATGAAAATAAAAATAAAAAAGTCTACAGAAAAATATATAATTGAAACCAGCAGCTGAAATAACGCTACCCATTAACGGTTAGTTCAATTTATTAATTAGATTTTTATGAAATCTAAATACGACGGTAAAAAAGTTTTACAAACGTGAACTTGACTTCAAATTAACAATTCTAAATTTAAATACAGTGACACAATTCAGCAAGTTTTAAGGCTTTGGCGCTCAACACCTAAATAAACATGAGACTTGCAGTCCCGAGGCGTGCTTACCTCGAATATTTTCATAAAGGTGAACGCTACGCTCCAAGGTTGTACTTACATATTTATGTAAATAAAGTAGACGTGATGAACGCCATTTTTCACTTGGTTCTCGCACTAGGTACCTCATAGTATAAAAAGATGTTTTCGTGAAATGGGAGAAATTACAAAAAAAAACTGATCTAAAATAAAATAAGATACAAAATTAATGCAACGTATACACAGTGTTTGTGTATTCCTCCTGAAGGCTCCTATTGCAAAACTGGTCGGAAACACCCCAGGGGGTTGGTTCCGTAGTTTCACCATACGAGGCAAAAAATGCTTTGTGTAACGCACGATAGAAGAACGCCATTCATTGTGTGCCAAAGATCCGCCCAAACATATCACGGCAAGCATTATCAGAATGATGGCCTTGTCCATCGGTAGCTTGATCCGTGCCCTGCTATCCTGACTGCACCAGGCAATAATATAGTTATTTTACTTTTATGGTTTACCCTTGAATCACCGACACTCATTTCATATAATGTTTTACTTCGCCGAAATTTAATTTGAATCGACAGGCATATCCGCGTGCAGAAGTTATAATTTTTTGGTGGTCACAGGTCTAACCTACGTAACCCATGTTTAAGATAACCTGAAAACAATAAGGTTTCAGCAGAAATTAGCTTTCGATGGAATGAATTTCGGTGAAACGACACATTCGACGAAATGAGTGTCTGCAAAACAAGGGGACACATAAAGAATATAAAATCACTAATACCCAAATACATGCACTCATTATGAAAATTTAATATAATTGGACAAGATAACTATACATTTTGAATACTACGTTTTATTTTTTCTGTAAAATCTATAAGTTGAATCTATTGATTTTATCTATAAGTTAGGAATTTTTCAGATTTTACGGTTCATAAACTTCGAAGATAAGGGGGGAACGGTCATTTTTGAACATTTTTGGTTATAAATAAAAAAATACGTCACGGAAAATTATAAAAAAAAATAGTTTTAAAATGTACAGATTGAGCCCTTTCATATGACACCCCACTTGCTATAATCAAATCACCTTAAATTTTCAACCCCCCATACTCAACCCATATTTCATATTTTTTTTACTAAAAACAGATGCGGGCAAGCAAGTTATACAACTATGCCAAATTTCAAGTTGATAGCTTATATAATTGTTGAAAAAAATTGCTGTGACATACAGACAGATACAGACAACGAAGTCTCACCAAAAGGGTTACACCATAACCCTAATAAAGAGTTACCTACCTGTAATTTCCTGTTTTTTTGCAAAATGCTCTCTACTCAAAATGGTATCTACTCAAAACAGACAGTTTTGAGTAGAGACACAACAAAGTTCACCTGACAATTTAAAAAGTGTTATCATTTTGTCCAGGAAGTAATTTCACTTTTCGAAATTTAATTGCGTTACCGGCGTATTTTAGCAATTTCCTACAAAAAAAATGCCATCAAACTTTTACGCAACGGGGTTTCCAGAATCTTTGACCCGAAGAACAAGGGGAATGAAATAAAATAGCTAGTCCATATAAATTTAGTGCGGATCCCTGCGCTACCCACACGTTTGCGTTATAAAATTGAGTACTGTTCTTTATAAATATAAAGAAAAACAGTGGGTCACATGGAATATATTCTTCCGCATCTTTATCGTTGCTTCGAATTTAAACTCTGTGTTCGAGTTGGAGAGGTTTTTGAAACGACGTATAAATGCCATTATGATTTATAAAATAATTAGCATGGCAAAATTCCTTGATACCTTTTACAAATAAGTAGATATAATATTTTATAGAGATTTTTTTTTGATTAAAGATACTTTCACTGATAGTAAGCTGTATTCCTATTAGGATATACTATAAAAAAATCTTAAATAGATCAATGAAAAAATGGATGACTTTAGCACAGGACCGGGAAGGGATGCGTGACAATGAAAAGCCTTTACCTTGCAGTGGGTTGTGTGCGGAAATGGTGATGATTTATTTATTTATTTATTTATTTATTGATAAAAGCGTTTACATGACCTTATAGTATAACCAATGCGTCATTAAACTTAGAATACTTAACTATTAAATATAAATATCACAATAATAGATAACAAACAAATTATAATGGAACTGTTGATGACCTAGCATCCGTCGCCTCACAGAATCTCAAGCATTCTCTACACACTGCCGCCCATCGCCACGCAAACAAGTCGCACTCGGGTGCCGATGCCAGGAGCGCATTGAGCTGTGAGAGAGCGCGGGGCAGCGGCGAGTTCCTGCACGACACGGTGCGCGCCGGCGGCACGGCCAACAGCTCGCGCCGTCGCGGTCTGAGGGCTATCCTCTGGACATCCGGGACAAACAGTCGCAAGAGACGCTCTACTATTTCGGGGCAGTCCGACTCACCACGCAAGGCTCGACATGCCGTGACCATAAGTTGGTAATTCCTCCTGACCTCCAAGGAGTTGTACACAAGGGAGCCGAGAAGATACTTCGTTGGGTACAGATGCGGGTAGAATCCGAATATTTTTTTATAAAGAAACCTTAAAAAAGCTTTTTGTACCTTCTCAAGAAGCAAGACGTACGCCGATTCGTAAGGATTCCATACGATCGACGAAGTCTCCAGCTTACTCCTTACTAAGGCATTATACACAATTTTTATGGCCACCGGGTCATGAAAGTGACGGAGGTTTCGGATTACGAAACCCAGTCTTCGGAAGCAACTCATGGCAAGAGAAGAATGATGATGATGATGCAATCAATGAAAAACATTATTCTTCAAGTGGCTGTGTATTGTGTTTCCAATTTTCGACGGCTCACTTCGCCATTCAAATTGACTTTGCGTCAATAAATATTTGTAAAAAAGAAATACTTTATTTTACGATATTTATTGACGCAAAATCAATTTGTGACGGGACTTTGTGGACTGAAAACACAATAGGCAATATGCCCTGTAATGCAAGCTACCGAGCAATATCTCACACACTTATCTCATACATATTAATATCAAACCTTATAAATAACTACGCAAGCATAACTTCTATATTCCCTGAGTATAAAATATTTAATAATATTTCAGAAGATTAATTATTGATATTACAATTCGGTCCTATCGGGAATAAGACACTCGTCGGTTGATGAAAATCGCCCACACTAGATAACTCTTTGGCGGTTATAATAATTCAAGTGACGAGCAAAGATACTTCAGCCACATTAAATTGATAAAATTATCTTCGCTAGACCCTTTGTTGGAAGATATTAATCAGCTTTTGGATTACGTAAGGTACATTACAATGTATTCGTGTACGACTATAGAACCCTGTCGCGATGAGGTGACGTATTAAACGCTATATCACTCCATTTTGTCATTTGTCAAAGCTGACAGTTACAGCACATGTCAACACAGCGTTACATTAATTTCAATGCTCGTTACGAGTAGAAATGAATATTCAGGTTTATCGGTGTTCATTATGTAATTCAAAAACCCTATTCTTCTGTATTATTCTACTTAATATATATTATAAATGCGAAAATTTGTATGGATGTTTGGATGATGGTACTTCATTCACGCTTGAACGGATTTGGATTAAGTTCTTACTCTGGATACTTTTTTCCTGGGATGTTTTCGAAGAAAACAGCGATAATGTTCTACGCGGAAGGAGCCGCGGGAAAAAGCTAGCATGTTATTATAATGAGAAAAGGGTAAACCACCAAGGCAAGGCAAGGCAAAGGCAAGGGCTGTTACTGAACCAGTGATCAGATCAGATCTTTGGCCTCATCTGCACTTTCCATCAGGTGAGATCGGGGTCAATCACTGTTCAGTCTCATGTAAAAAAAATCATAAATTAACTTTTTTAATGTCTCTTTCTGGGATATTTAATTATAAAATGGATGTTACTATGTAGTATGTTTTTCCACGAAACAAAAGGGCGGCATAACGTTAAATTCTAAATGAATCGGCAGCGACAGACAATCCAAAAATAAAACTTAATGACAGCTCGGTCATCAACAAAGGGTCATTTAACGGTTTGAGTTACCTTCAGCTGTTTAATGCGTCTGTCTGGGACTAAAATAGACAAATAGGATAATTAGATACTTTGTAGAGATTAGACTGCCTTTTAGATAGCTCTTAGTGAGTTTTAATTAAAAGTGTATATACTTAAAGACAAAAATTAAGAAACGTTAATTTTTCCGGTTCGTCACGAATATTAATAATACTAAATGTATGATTAATTTTCGACGCACTGGAAAAGGTAAAATTTCTTAATTTTTGTCCTTAACGATGTATACTTTTTTTTAAAACCGCCCTAATTAATTAAAATAAGTGATGATTCTAGATATTTCTTCTTCTCAGCGTGTCGACGGCGTTTTGTATGAAAACTGACCAATATTCAGGTACCTACTTTATTATTCCCCAGTCTTGAATCCTGATTGTCTTTATCCAAAATCTGTAAAGTGGGTGAATCAACTTTTAAGGTACTCCCCATTTTTGTGAAACGTTTCATAAATATATTTTTTTTAGAAAAACTATTTATTTGCTAACGTCCTGGCTTACACGTTTATAAAATCAGACAAATAGGCTAACATTTAAAAAATGATGTTCTAAAATAGTACAATTTTAAAATAATAATATAGTTGGTAGGTAACGTAGGGGATGATGTTGTCCCCAGGTTTTGTATGAAAGATGTGCAGTTTCCCCTGAGTTACCAGGGTTTTTCGAGAATTAAGAAATATTTGACGTGTCTAACATGTGGGATCTGTAAATTTGATGGTCTGATTTTTAATATTCATAAATTATTATTTCATATGTTTTAATGCCTATAATTAAAAGAAAAGGATTTCCTTAAAAGTTGATTCACCCAAGCATGATATCCGATCCAACTTGACAATTTATTAGAACTTTACCTCAAAACCATACATTTCTTATACGAGTAGTGGTTCTTAACGCTACAAGGAATTTATGTTTTTGAGTTCTAGCTGACACACTGAGATAAAGGATTAATGAAAAGTTTGTTAAATGAAACCAAACTTCGTCTACGTGTAGCTTAAAAAAAGGGACTACAAAACTAAGGCAATACCTAACCAAATCAGTCGAGTTAAATAACATTAACTGTTTTATTCCTACAGACAAAGAGTTTGTTAAATCAACAAAACTTTAATAACGCCTTATCAAATTATGGTTATTTCTGAATTAACCGAAATAGTTTGGTTAAATATTTTTCCAAGTGCAGGTTAACGCGACTTAGTTTATTAATTTCGCTATTCCATAGGAACAGTGATTCCTTTCGGGATAAAAGGTAGCCTATGTGTTAATCCAGGATAATTTATAAGCTATGTCTATTCCAAATTTCATTCAAATCCGTCCAGCCGTTTCAGCGTGAAGGAGTAACAAATATACTAACACACACACTAAATCATAAACTTTCGCATATCTATTTGTGTGATAAAATGTTTACTAATAATAACCTTTACAACAATTTTAAACAAAATTGATGTTAGTAATTGTTTAATGAAAAAAAAATGTACAATTGAATATGAATTAGTAAATAAATAAAAACAAGTTCCACTGTATCTTTCTCTCTTTTCGTCCTTAGTTATAAGGAACAAGGGACGTTGTCTCTGACATTACAAGTTTATTTGATGCTTCTAGAACACAACATCCAATGTCTGTTCTGTGGGGAAAATAATCTGAACCATCTCAACGACAATGTTGTCTCCGTAATGAGCACCGACCTAACTGAGAAAATTTTACAAAAACTAACGTTACTTATACGTTTTCTTGTGCACACTTGTAAAACGTATAGGTAAGGTGTTAGTATGTTCTCAAAAAATTGTTAATGGTGGTCGTACCTATCGCAATTAATTGGGATATGCCTAGTTTTTTTTACTTTGATTAGGGGAATATAGGGCCCCTGAATCAGTTTAAGGTTAACTAGTTGTTCACGGACTTCAAATATGTATGTTTTTGTTTTTTTGTGTATGTTACGTTAGCGACATCTTCGCCAACTGCGGACCGATTTCAATTTTTTTTTGAATAGTTCACGTTGTACATATTTAAATTTGGTCATGTTTTGATGATGGGATCCAGGAGGAATCGATGGAACTCCTCAAATGTTAAAGGCATATATATAGTGATTTTGAAATTATCGGAAACCAGTCAGGCATTTGCATTCAGCAAGTGTTATTTGGTGAACTGGAACTGATGATGAAGACCATAGATCAACCGAACTCCATCTTAAGTATTACGTACATTGGTGGCGATTTGCTCAGCTGCATGTGGTGAATTGGAACTGATGATGAAGTACTAGGAGAACTCTTAAACAATTAATGTCCTTGTGTCTTGGATAGCAAAATTGGTAAAGGTTGATAAGCAATTGGGTATTGAGCTAATGTTACTTGTAGTAGTGCACATCGACTACAGTAAAAACAATTTCTTTCTTGGCGGTGACTTCGATATATCATGTATAGTTCAGTTCCCTTAACATAAGATGCAGATACTTTATAGGATATTTCCAAGGAGAATATTGATTATTTTATGCATTTTAGTGAGTTTTTGAAAACGGTTTTTAATTCTTGTTAAGAAAAAAAATCACTAACCGCCTTGTGAGAAACTCGCCACCTTGTGAGAAAACTAAAAATATCAGTTTTTTGACAAAATTTAAGACTGAACCAAACGTTGCAGCTGTTAGTATTTTTTAATAGAAATATTTCTGCTATCTAGATCAAAAATGGACCCTACTACCTCCTGCTACGCCTTCATCGAGCCTGGTCGCTTCAGAGAGTGATCTATTAATATTAACATTTTTAAAATTATTTTAACACTTTAAGTGCTGAGAACACCGTACGGCCTGCAACTCCTAATTTTAAACCAACTGTATGGGGTAGGCTTGGGGTGCCGCATCGATACGAATAGTTGAGCGTGCGTCTGTGTGAGTGCGACGTTACGAACGTTAGTTCGTAGTTTCTTTACTGCTTTAGCTAAGTATATTTATTCTGTGACATTACGTAAACAATGTTGTTTTTAATTTGTTTTCTATATTTCTATAATTTCTCTTCATCTTGCTTTGCAATAAAAGGAAAGGAAGATTACAAAATTACTAATATAAACACACGCATTTCCACAGTTCACATGCTAACATTAACAGTTGAACTGAAACTTGGACGCGTGTCTAAGCAAGCGACGGCTGTGCAAACTACGAAGCTGCAACTTTGAGCATTGAGGCGTACCTAACCGCTCTTACACCCTGCATAACATTCTTACACCCTGCTGGATTCCTGGTACAATCAAACCAAGTGACTGTTGAACCAGCTCATAAATTAGTTCGTCAATAAAATTCAAGTTTACGTTTTAATTGTAAAAAATAAAAATTTATTAACATACTTGTTTTCTTTTATAATTACGGTGTTAATTCTCGTTAAAATAAGTGTTTGTTTTTCAAAATGAAATCCTTTATTAATTTTTTATTGTATCGATTGCGGCTAATACTCAGTCAGTTTTGGAACATTAAGTATATAGAATTGACATACCTGGGCGATTCTTCGGCGTTTTAACCGCCGTCATTGTCGTCTTCGCATATTATTCCAAATAAAACTAACAAGTTTATTTTAATTTTGAATGCAATGAGAACTACTCCCGGTACTTCTTCTATTTACATCGGAAATTGTTGATAGTAATCGTTATTTTCGTCAATATATGCGAAGACGACAATGACGGCGGTTAAAACGCCGAAGAATCGCCCACCTACACCTAACCTGAGTCTTATTTTAAATAATATCTTTATTACACAAATAGCAGTTAATAGCCTGTCTACTGTAAAGGTCTGTACACAATCTTGCGTTTCCCGGAACAGAATCAGCGTGCTCCTAGCTTAAGGTAAGCCCCTGGGAAATCCAGCATGCCGGCCGACTAAATCAGAAACGAATTTAATCTACTGATGCACCCTTTATCTCCTTCAGAAAAACAAACGAATACAAATGTCACGTCATTTATACTTGGTAAGTAATTCCATATTTCAATTAAATCAACAGCTCCGGTTTTAGGAAATCATTAGCCCGTAATGGAATTTCTAAATAACAAATTCCATTAAGAGATAATGATTTGCCAAAGGGTTTATCGTAAATAAATAAGCTTGTCTGTAATTTGCTTATAAATAAATGACATCAAAGACTGTATTATTTAATAAGAAATACTGTAATGTTGTAGCGAAGTAATACCTACTACAGAATACGCACGATATTTTTGTCTATAATGGACCTGTTCGAAAAAAGACACCCTACCCTGAGTTTTTAGAAGTTGTTCTACTTAAAGGTTTCATAAAAGGTATGTAATAGGTACATATAATTTGCCATTACCTTTACCTCCATAAACAACTTGATGGCAATTTAAGCTATATCAACTCTGAAATATTGTTTGTCCGTAAGGAAAAAAACAATATTTCAGTTACTATAGGTTTAATTTTAGTTTAGTTAGTTAGTGATTGTAAATACTTTTTTAATTACATTTTTTGTATATGTATTAGCATATTTTAGCATCTACCAATTATCTAACTTCGTCGGCGTATAATTCGTAAATCAAATCAAATGCTACCAAAGAGTACGAGAAAGCAATTAAATTAATTATCTACTGAAATAAAACAGTTCTAGCGTAAAATGTTGTTAATTAATTTAGTTTTTAAGGCTACAATCTAGAGTAATTGCAACTTTCGTCTATTCATCATATTCTCGTTCCTCTTATATTTTTTCTTATTACTTTATTATGACCTCTAGACATAATTATTATCACATTTATCTAGACATATCATATATAGAAAATATCTATTCAAAACTTATTCGTTCGTTTTCATTTTATTCCAGCATCTCAAATCTCTAAGTATTTAATCCTTTGTGTCAAAGTCCAGGTAATGTAATGTACTAAACACAATGCTTCAAATGAATATCCGGCATTAAATAAATCGGTCATTATGCAGGATAACATAATACACCACATCATAATCATTGGCTATTACGACATCTCCAGTAGCTATTAGCTCAGCAAATTTCCCTCCCGTATATTATATTACAAACTACACGATAACCGAACGTCATGAGGACAGTGCCGATATCTCCCATGGGATGAAACTGTCTTGTTTACGTCTTGACGACCGATCTCTGGGGAGTTTAACACACATTACATATTTGGCTTATAAGTCCCAACACTGGACACAGGTCTAGTGTAATTGTGTTAGATGCTAGATTAGATACAACTAGGATCTGCAGGTCTAGTGTTGGTCTTTCGTATTAGTAGTTTTTCCATCCGGTATTGAGATTCGTATAAAACGCTTTAAAAAAAAAACGTTTTAATCAATATTGATACGTTACAGTTTCATAATAGCCTGGAAGACTTAGGGCCGTATTAATAAACTGATCTTGGCTAAGACGCCCGTCACAAGATGCGTCAAAGATGACAGTTTTCTACGATTTGAGGTTTACTTTGACGCCTTTGAGACGGACATCACATACAAGATGAGTTTATTAAAACTGCCACTGTCCACGATTGTAACTTGAGTCAACATTCATATCAAAACTTTCAAACACAATTTCTATTTCCTTATTTAATTTTTCTACCTCAATATTCAAATCCAATGTGTCATAAATGTTAAAGAGCCCTCGACTTCCACATTCAAAGAAATAGTTATAGCTAGGTCACCCGGAACGAATCTCTTTGACAAACTTTAAGGATTTAGCTCCCGGGGCATTTCAAAGCGAAATTTCTGACGTGAAAGGTTAGTTACCTTTTTATTTATTAATAAATCAGTTATATCGAGTTCAGAAACGTACGCGAGAAGGGTTTTCATGTTTTTAGGTCAAAATGATTTGTAAAATGTAAATGAACTCATTTTTATTCAACGATATAACAGTCCAAAAAAATTGTTTTTTGACAGAAACTGGCTGAAATGACACATATTATTTTTGGTCGTTGCAGCGATCTTTGGGGAAACATTTGTCTGACACTCAAGGTATTTCAGCTAGTGAGATGATCATGTGGTGATTAATATTCTGATAATCGGAAGCGGATAATACGGCTAATTTGTCAATCGTTTCAGTGAAAGTGATGAAAATACGGAATTTTAGTAGTGAACCAGTGATGATACATTTGTTCAACTAGTGAAGGTACTCTTATGACCTTAGATGATTAATATCACCATTGACATTGGAATCAGTTGCTCGAGCCCATTAAGTTTGCCAAGTCTACAATTTTGTCAACCAAATACCCGACGAAGTGCAGATTGAAATAAAATAGCTTTGAAATCCTATTTGAGGTGGTTTTATGTAAACATTTGTTTACTTTAGCTTTTTTCTTTTAAGTAGACGAAAACCTTTTGATAAACCTTTTTACAGAAATTCTATTGTAACAGTACGAGCAATTGCCATTTAAAAATCCATTGAAAAAGAATTTAAAAGTCAAGACGTCGAAGAATAAAAATGTTTCTTGTAGTCACGTATTCTTCAAAGAAATCTCTGCACCAAGATTTTTCATTTTATTCAAGCCAGAGGTCGGCAAATGCTGGGCAAATTAATTGGATAATGGGAGCACGTACCGGCCCCGCGTAAAGATACTTTTAGTAACAGAATTACTGACCAAGATAATACAGGGGTTTAGGACCACTGGTTTGTTACGGTTGATTCGTTCGATTTGGATTTGTGATTGAGGCGGAAAGGAAAATGGAGAAAATTTAAACGGGTTTTATGTTTTATTGAACTTTGAATTTTAGCTTTTCAACTGCGATCTACACCAATCCATCCATAATGAATATGTGGTACATAGTTTCTCAGTAAGCACCATGGCACCGTGTTCATGGCACCGTGTTCATATCATCATGGCAGCCCTAAATAGAACGTGTTCAACCTATTGGCGAATTCCGCAATGTCTGCTTTACTATTTAATTTAAAAGTTATACACCGTTAAACCGATATAATGGATAGAACATAATAATTTGAAGAAAGTCCGCGACTTAGTAGTTCGTTTTTAATTATTTTCCTAATTTTTATTTGGTACGATCTTACGGAAAAACTGGAATATTGCAGTCACTTGTTCTCGGAAGCATTTTATATCTTTACATATATAATATGTATTGATGAGTAAAACCTTGAAATAAAACAACAGCCTAACATATTCACAGCTTATCACGAAGCATAAACAAGTGGAATGAAAGCATAATGCCGTCGCTGATATGTTTCCCGATGCTGTACTGTTGTTTGTCGAGACAAGGCCGATCTCTCAATTCACTCTGTAGGGGCAATCAGCGGAGACAATGGGAAGTTTGACCGCTTACACGGGGCGGGACGGTCACGGGACCCGTTCGACAAGGTCCGTGGGAAATTTGTGGGTCGATCTGTTTATTGAGTGGTCATGGAGGATGGAAGACCGAAGATAAAACAGATTGTGGTGGTGATTCAGAACAAAATTGACGCACACAATTCATCATGTGTCAGATTATTTTAGATATGATATTTTAGATACGACCATAAAGCGAACGAAAATCGTTTATGATCGTCATTATGCGACTAGCTTTGTTCTCTTATCTTATCTACGTGGTAAGAGCTCATGTGTATAGTTTATTGTTTTCTGAATTAATAATGTAATGTAATAATATAATAAGATTTATTGTAATACTCGGAAATGTATTAATTAATTAATGGGTCAAGACCTGAATAAAGAATTTATTTATAAATTATTTATTAGCTAAATATATGTTAAATGTTCAGTATGTCTAAATATTTTTTAGCCGTCGCCTTTTTGGTGTTTCTAAAGGCCTTGCCACGTTTTTGGTCTTAGGGTGAATCAAATTTTAAGGTACTCCCCATTTTTCGAGATGTTTCACAATTTTTATTTTTTTAGAGAAACCATTTATTTGCTAACATCGTGGCTTACACATTTATAAAATCAGACATATAGGCTAACATTTAAAAATTTTGTTCTAAAGTGGTACAATTTTAAATAATAATATAGTTGGTAACGCAGGGGACGATGATGTCCCCAGGTTTTGTATGAAAAATGTGCATTTTCCCCTGAGTTACCAGGGTTTTCCGAAAATTAAGAAATATTTGAAGTGTCTAACATGTGGGATCTGTAAATTTGATGGTCTGATTTTAATATTCATAAATTATTATTAATCATAAGTCACCAGGAAAGTTTTAGTGCCGCAAAAGAAAAGGAGTACCTTAAAAGTTGATTCACCCCTTAGCGGCGAGCGGCGTGGCGTGTCGGAAATGTTGAGCGTATTTAGATTTTTCGTAACAGATGGGGAGACAAACATAGAGTATTTAGGTTGGTTTTTCGCATTCAGCGAGATGAGTGGTATTTGTTTTTACTTTCACATTATTTTGTTTCTTCCACATCCTTTTAGATAGGTACCTAGTCATAGTACTGCCTTCTCGCTTGCTTTCTTTCTCATACTAGATGAATCTTAAAGTGATTGAGAAGCGTATATATTAGTTAGGTATCGTACCGTCCTCGTCACGTAAGCGCAAGCCCACCATACTGAAGACGATTCGACTAAGTTTTTCCTTGAGCCTATTGTCCCGGAAATCTTATTGTTTTTATACGAAAAGGTTAAGTACTAGCTTCGTCGGCTGTTGTCGACGTATCCTCTTGATTCGGGCTCGCTGATAATACTCTTTATTATCTTTGAGAGATTTCTCGTGGCATTTTTTCCAAGAAGTTGTTTAGTAGAAATAATAGAAGTATATTATACGGTGTTAATAGAATCGTTATAGCTAGGGCAAATGGGTCATACACAGATTTAGGTTCAACATTGTCCCTTCTGTTCCTAAAAGTTAACGACGTGGAATTTTTTAACTCGTTTAATTTCGATACAGGCCAAAACTAAACTTACACCAAACTTCCATTACGCGGATATATCCTATCCCGAAAAATTAAATTAAGGTTTCAAAGTCCTTAACTTTCTGGAACAGGAGAGACAACTTTTGTTTCTGTGACTGTGTATGACCCAATATATTTTTAAAGATCTCTAGTAGGTACCCATTGTTCCAGCCTAGAGGTTAGCATGACACCAGGTCACTGTGTGTAAGACGGTATCCTGATTTTTATTTATTTAATTTACCGCCACACTTCACAATAAAAGTAAAATAAATTTAACCCTTTCCCTTTTTTTACACTTTAAAATAGACAAGGAGAGGGCTATCTTTAACTGACAGATGATTTTACTTGTCGATTATGAAACAGGCCCTTAATATAATTTAAGTTATGAGGTAATGAACAAATTTTTAAAATACCAAGAAACACTTAAAAACTAATTATAGCTGAAACTATTTATAAATTATTCACTTCGTACTTGAACTGTCCTGAAATATCGGGAAGGCCTTGAGCAGGGTCCAAACCCCTCGATTGCCAATTATCCGTCTGATGAATATAGAATAGAATTTTCTTATTTCGGTAAAAGCTATTAAACTACCCCGAACTAATTTAGTCGAACCGTAAATCTCACCTACACCGCAGGCCACAGAAATGCTGTGGTGCAATACACAGGAGGACACGAAAAGGAAATCAAGTAATCAAACTATATTTCATTTCTTAAAGAACCTATGACATGTAGATCAACTAAGATAAAATAGAGCATTTAATTCCAAAGGTAACATAACTTTTGAGGACAGGTACAGTAAAGTATTTCTACACAAAATCGTAGTAAATTCAAGAAAAACCTCACTTTCTTTTTAAAGAAAAGATTCTTGAAAATCTTTATAAAGGAGATTTTCTTTTTTATGAAGAGGTCGCTATTAAGCAATCAGACTGTCTGTCGACTTATATTAAATATATAGAAATCACATCCTCTATGAGTTTCTGTCTCTTTCTTCCTGATTTTATCGCTCATTTCATCTCCCTCGTACCACACCCTGCGGTTAGCATATACGTGCACTGCCTCACGCAATTAGAGAACATCCCTCGATATTCCATAGGTTTTCTTTTTTTACGAAGAGATCGCTATTAAGCAATCAGCCTGCCTGTCGACTTACTATGTAAATTTTATTTTGTATTTTCTTTCATTGTTGTGATTGTATGTAGTGGTCAATGTGATTTCTATATATTTAATACAATTTCTCTTGTATTAAATATATAGAAATCACTATGAGTCCCTATGAGTTGCTGCCCCTTTCTTCCTTATTTTTATCGCTCATTTCATCTCCCTCGCACCACACCCTGCGGTTGGCACATACGTGCACTGCCTCACTCAATTAGAGAACATCCCTCGATATTCCGCAAAAGAGGTTAATCTTCTATTTACTTCATAAATCTTCGTCCGTAATCAAGCGTCTCCCGGAGGACTTTAACCCGTGTTCGGTAAACTTGAGATTAAATGGTTTGTTTACATGTGAAATTGTGAGGAAAATAGCTGGTAACTCGCACACCTCTAAGTTATTTTCGCAATTTAAGTAATTCATGTTTTATTGAATATATTTGCGACTAAAAAAAGTATGCACAAACTTCTTGCACTTTGACGACGCCCCAGTAATGCTGCTAGTGCTCCTTAAGTTCATAAATTGGTGACCATCAAAAAAGCAGAGTGCTTGTCTAAAAATAACAAAAATAAACAGACATACCAAAAGGTTAATCTGACGATATTAATGCAGACGCTAAGAAGAAGCGGAGGACAGAGGCTGTAAATTAGACGAACACGTTCAAAATAACGATGATAAAGACAAGTTTCTCTGAAAGAATCTCCCTAGTTTAATGCCAAAATGAACTTTAGACACCCATCTTTAGTACAGTTGATCTTTTGAACTACAGAGTAGGACGGGGTTTAAATTATAGATTCAAATAGGAAAAGTCAACTCAAATAATGCTTGAAAAACAATTGAAAACCATTATGAGCTTTTGACGATTTTCTATTGCACGCAACTTAGGCGTTACATTTGGTAAACAGTGTAGTATTATTAGGTACAGCTTTTTAATTATCACTAAGAAGAAGATCGCATTCCGTCCATTACTCTATGTACTTTGGCTTAAGTAATTAATCTTAGTTATCAAAGTGAAACACTTTGCCAATGCACTGACTTTCATCAATATTAACATTTACCGAACATAATACCTAAATGAAATTGGTTAACTTACCTGTGCATAATGCAAGCCTACCAGCAACAGTTTCTGCAAGTTGCTGCAAGTTTGTAACTTAGTCGCTAAACTACTTAATACCGTATTGGCATGTGGGCTGGAACCGCACCCGACTTGCTTAATTTAATGTCAGTAGCCGAGAAACGTTAAGAAAGTTAAAACAGGAGAAATGTGTATTTAGCATTCAGTTCAGGTGTTTACTTTATTTTATAGAACAGCTGCAAAATATTGTTGAAATTCTTCATACGTGCATTCGTGTTTCCAGTAATATATAAGAATTAAGTATTTATTGCTAGGAGATAGTTAGTCTCCTAAAATAAGCAACAGATTTCCAGGAACATAAGATCCGCTCTTTCTTACTACCTCTATTATTGTGGGAACTTAAGCTTTCTTACTAGCTTATAATCAAAATAGATTAGGAGTTAATTAATAAATAATAATGAACAACTCAAGGTTCTAAGGATGTAAGGAATAATCATGTAAAAATAAACCTAAACAAATAACGTGTGTTAATTGTGTTCTGTATCTTAGTAGAAAAATACATCTTCGGTAGGTATTCAAGATACAATAATATATTATTTTATTGACATTCATACGCTCATTGCACAAATTTACGTGGAAATAACACATTTGAAGAAGAAGAATAACCGCAACCAACTGAAATCAAGCCTGTTTTTTATTGCGAGAGCATCGTAAAAAAAGCTTTTTTATTTTGTTTTTATCGGAGTAAGTTCTTATTCTCTCCGAATTTTATAACAAAACAGTATATTCAAGTGACGGAAAACCGACGATTATTATAGGCAGTTTTTAAAGCTATCTGGGTCTTTTATTTTGTTGCAAATGATTAAACTACGTTAAACCTTGTATCATATAACTTGACAGCAAAAGGCGGTCGTATAAAAAAAAAACATTATTTATCATAAAGGATCGAATCGTACGCTTGTGAGCATAATACTATGTTTTTTAAAACAAGCAGTTTCAGTAAATTTTCATCTCATCCAGATTAGGTCATTTGTCTAATAAAATGGTGGTAATATTTCAAAATTAAAAATATTTAACTTCGTCCAACAAATAAATTATAATGCACGCAAATGTTATTCAGTGCTCGGTCAAAAATTCACAAACCGTCCATCATACAGAGCCAGATGACAAGCGGGCAACAGTTATCCTGTCTGAAAATATTTGTAGTGTACACATCCGCAGATTTATCCCATCAGTAATGTATAACTTATTTAAGCTTTAGCTAGTCTAAATGCGAGCGAAATACGTTTTTTTATAAACATAAAATAGGGAGTTTTTGTCTTTTTTTATTGAGTAAAAACCAATGAAACCATAACGGGGGCAGGAAGATCTGGACCATGTAATAAGAGTCCTAAGCTACATACATAAAGAATTCACTCATATCATGGTCACGCGAACCAATTGCAAAACACCCCCCCCTTATCTAAATACTTTAACCTCTACCATTCTACTTATACTAGCTTATCCCCTTGGTTTACTTGAGTAAACTATGAATTAATGGAAGCAAACAAAATGAGCTTAGCATGCAATTAACTTCCTGATAACAAATGAATTCTAACTTTGGCTGGTGATCGTCTAGATAATAACAAATTGGACCGAATCATTGTGAACCTGAAGTAACTCAAAATTCTTTAAATCTTCGCTTTAATTAATTACTTACTTTGGATAACTAGACATGAATAACCATCTAATAACTTCATTTTACTACCTATTTAAATCTAGATTGATAATTATTTATCCTATAATACTATAATGGAATTACAATGGACAATAGTTTATCAATTTTGGTTTAGCTTTTTGTTGGAGAAATTGTTGCTTGATTGTAAATTATGGTTTATTATTTCCCTTTATTATCTTAATACTAGTGACTGCTTAGAATTAAAATCCCGTCTTAAATTCCTAGAATATTATGTTAATGTGATTTTGTTTATTGAAGCTTTATTAGCTTGAATTGGCCTTGTTAGCTTATATTGGCCTTCCTAAATTAGGAAGATTCGCTGGCCCCACCCCGCCAACGAACAATAACCCACATCCTAAGAGGACTGGACAGGTTTCTTGCCTTAAAAAAAAAGGTATTTACTAATTCTCGAATAAGTCATATGTAAGTCTGTTAGTATGTTTGTCTAATTTGGTAACAAAAGAGGACACAAAATAATATTAATATTCGATTCATAATTCCCTTTAGGATCTCTCATTAATATGCTATTATTCATATCTGTAATATTTTTATCATTACATAAGTAACTCTATTTTAACTGTAATAAAGTTATAAGCGTCAATCATGTTTGGATTTAGCATCATATATTTCTAATATGAAATATTCAATTTTCTCTAAGAATCTTCAATGATTTTATATTCGTCACTGTGATAAGATTCAGATGTTTGTTTCATCTTTAGATAGATTGAACTCTCATGATAGTTTTCATGATATAAGAATTTTAAATGTGAAATTCAATAAAGCCACTTTATGTTGTTTTAAATTATTTTAGTACTTAAAGCATCTTTATTAATTTAAGATCCAGGAATATGATCAAATATAATATTTTATATATATATCTCTAGCTTTGTTTTATTTAATGTTTAACTAGAATATATATTACATAATAATATGTTAAACTTTTATATTCCAATTTTATTTTATTTTGTCGTTAATTAGAATATAAGTTTCTTATTTTCTGTAGGCCATCTAGTCTTATGTTATAGTATTTTTAACTAGATATTTTATATTTATATTTTCAAGTTATATTAGATAATTTGTATTAAATTCCGTCAATTCGATTGCTCACTTCAGAAATGAACTGACAAGTTTTCCGAAGTAGAAAGTTAAATAAAGGTAAAAGGTTAATGTCGAGAAAAGGATATTTATCCTGATAGTTAATGAAGATTTTCCCTAATTATTCCTTCAAGATGAAATACATCTTATTTATTATGAGTTTTTTTTTTAACTAGTTTTGGAATTTATGAATTAGTGTTGTTTATTCCAAAACTATGTTTATTAAGTGTACCTAACCCTATCAGCTTCTAAATAATTTCAATACTAGGACCGGTCCACATTTAACTTAATTGCGTTTTCTTAACTAGCTGTATCGTTAGGTCAGGTAAGCCTAAGGGTGACTATCTAAACCTGGTGTAATGTTCCTTCCTCGGACCAAAATAGCCAGATTGAGGTTGAAACGCCCTATTATGTACATAGGTTTTCCTCATTACATATAAATATATTATTTTATGGGGATCACAAAGCAATTCAGTGGGCTTTGGAATTTGGTGTAGCCCGCTTACTAAACTTATGTTCTGGAGCCTTCCTTAGCTTTAACCTCTGTTGGACTTTTGCTCTGTGAGATAGCATTTTCTCATGTCTTATGTTCGCCATGAAAAAACCTCGGCTACCCGAGAATTTAGCTTCAATTCAAATAAATTTACCACCGCTAGGCTTATTTGTATTGCCACGAACACGGTTCATAGTTAAAAAACTCGTGTCATGGTGAAGAAGTCTTAACGAATTTGTCAGCTGACTGAATTATTAAATTCTCCCCTTAGAAATTCATTCCCGAACCATCGAGTGAACATTTTAAATGACTGAAATATCAACGCCTCCGGCGTACAATACTTGCTAATCACCCAAAACAGCTCTTTTAAACTCGTGATTTATCAAAGCCCCTTTTAAAATTTATTAGCAACATTAAGAACTTTATCACAGCTAAATCGCCCTGTTGTATGAAGAAAAGTAAACTGATTAGCTTCCCTACTCCCTTCTAAATATTCAAATTAATATTAAATAACTTAACTGACTTGAAACTTAATGGCAAATCCCACAAAACTAATTTATATTCACTTCACATTATTAGGTTAAAACCCAAAACAAATTCCTTAATATCAAAATATCAAGATAGTAAACATTACTAATTTACTAAGATTCTAAACTTCCACTTTTATCTATATTAATTTAATCAACAAGAACATAATATAATTAACTTAAGAAAACCCCAAAACTAATTAAGTTATTCAAACAATTGTCAAAATGTAAAAATAAAAATTTCATTTACGTAAATAAAGCCCTTTGACTCGAATGCAATACTATCACCACCTTCCCCTTTGGAAGCTAATCAATCAAAAAGCCTTGAACACCCGCGAACTCGCCTATTTAACCCCACCTCGAACTTTTCTCATATTTATCACTTTTATCACTGCGGGCACATTTGGACATGCGCACTAGCTTATCTTCTATCTCTCTTTTATTTCAACCGTTTCTTCATATCACCCTTATCAACCTACATGACGAAGCTGATTAGACCGTATAGTGTTCTATTATTTTGTCCGCTTTCTTAACTACAGCTCGGCCCAGCGGCCCAACGCAACCCCCCCATCGATCAGCGCGCCCTAGTTCAAATCTCCGCTCGCCTCAATATCTTTTTGTATTTTTTTATTAAAATAAATTTAATGATTTCCATTTGTTTTACTTATGATAATTATAAGGGTCCAAAATAATATTTAATTATTTCTTAGTTAACTCTTTTATTTGTTGTGAAATTTCTGTAACTAATAAAATGTCAAAAGTTCATATTAGAATTGTCTAAGGGTTTTCTATTCCTTTATTTACTTAATGATACTCTATTTAAATAGACTGTATTATGTTTGTATGTTTATTAATTACTCCAATCTACCAAACCAATTTTGTCTCTCTCTTAATAAACTTTATTCTGATCTAAAATCTTAAGTTTTTATTTATCAATAGATGTCGCTACTTGTTTATGATTATACAAATACTTTATTTGTAATTATATGTATGTTTTTAACAGACTAAATGGACGGATGTCTATGTGGTTTGTTACAGTCCTGCCTTTAGAAATCTTAAAGATGATATTGAAACTCAAGCTTAGCATCTGAAGAGATTTCTACCAAACTACAATTATTTCATTTTTTTTTAATTTTTACACTAAAATTCATTAATATCAAACCCTTCTTGTTCTCAATGTGTTGTGGATTTATACCTATCTAAACTGCAAACAGAAATTAGTTCAAATGTGTCAACTACAAAAGTTCTGACATAAAATATTATGACATTTGGGACTCAGTTTTTCCCTGCGAGGAAGGGAGTTGTGGGGTCCCTCAATTTCCGACAATTCGTAACCAGTTGTTCAATAACGAATCTTTTGTATGTATGATTAGACTTGAAGTTCCCGATTACGCCTCTCGAAGTCATACGCAAGTCCTTCGACGTCAAAATGATCATAACATTGTATTTCATTTCAATCTATCAACACATTATTCCTCACTCTGAACACAATTTAAACCTGGCGAATGTGTAGTGTATGGAGACTTAGAATTGGCTGCTAGTTGAGTATGGGTTTGTTAGAAGTTGCTTAAAAGCTGACTGATTGTCATATACAAAATTTTTTTGTACATGAAATCTTTCTTTTAACCTAACTCTCAAGTCTTTTCTTCTAACAAACTGTTTGTAAAATGTTGTGTCTCCAGGTGTATTATTAATAAACCCAGTCTGTTGTTTATGAAATGTATTCAAAGTTAAACCCCTCTCTATAGATTCATTAAAATTAAGTACTTAAGAAAATTTTACTCATTCAGTTTTACCGTTCATAACTTTTCATGTCGACTGTAACCTTTCGCGCCAGTTCTAACCTAAAATACATTTTTATACAAACACAGTCTGGTTAATTTATTATGATAAACTGAATCTTTACCTTTAAACAAAAATTTTAGAATTCTAATCAAATGCAAAACCAACATCCCAAATTCACCTTATTACAACAGTCATCCGCCCAAATAAAATCCATTTCATTATACGTTAATTTGACTTTTTTTATTTTTTTGTTAGCAAAATTTTAAATTTTTAACATATCTCCAATGTGTTCGTACATTTTTTTTTAATATTTTACTCTATTACTATCAATAATTATTTATTTGTTAAGTGCCCCAAAAATAAAAATTATGATTCAACTTAATTTTTGATACTTCAATAAATAAGTATCTTTGTTTTTACAAACTCAATGGTATTGTGGCGTAGCCTTACTTAATTTTAATATTTTAAATCTCTTTAATTAGAAAATGTAATATTTATTGCTAATTTGTAACCACCCGAATTTCTGAAATACGGCCCTGGTTAAAGTACGTCCCTGTTCACTGCGTGACCGCTCGTCGCTCTCGCCGGGCTGCGCGCGCAACCCACCAGCCGCTAACACGCTCCGACGCTGCGTATGTGTATGATATTAAACCTACTATGACAAACTTGACTTTCTACTGTTATCCCGGTAGGACACCCCCATAGTATCTATTATAATGATCGTGTACTATCAGGCAATGTGAAGAGTCCATATTAAGAGACTATTGACACTTCACTAAATCTATAAAAAAGAAACTTTGTAAAGTTAACCGTTTTTTAAATGTAAATAAAGACGTCAGATATTTAGTTTCCCTTTACGCATTAATAATGTTAAGTTGAATAGTTTTAATACGTCAACGAATTTAATAATTCAGAACAATGATAATTATTCGGTATCAAGATTGACAACACACTTCGATTCTCCATCAATAAAACTGATCAATACAATGATTGACACGTTAAAATTTGTGAATCCGTATCACAAAATTCTTATTCATTTAGAATGTTCAAAATATAATGGTTATAACATAAACAATTATACTTAGATTTGTCATATTTTATCTTGTATGCATTTGACATATCTTTATAATCTGTGGGATGAACATCGCCTGACTTGTCTCTTGGTAATCTGTGGAACGGTCAACACTAGAATTATAACTTAAAATTATAACCTGTCATTGGTTATTATTATCAATACAAAGCAGTAAAAAGGAAAATGGATATCTGTTTTAACTGGTACCTCGCATACACAGCTTTTAATACGCACTAAGAATCGTTAACGATTAGAACGAGTCATTGCATTGGACAGCACGGCTAATCTCTTCAAGTAAGTTTTCCTAATGTCAACTATTTATGATATTAGAATGTATTTGAATTAACTCATTCACTCAAATTAATAACGTTTAATGTTAAACATGTTTAGAATATCCCAATAACTTATTCCTTTCAATAAAATAGTCAATGTTGAAAATGACTTTTGATAACCAATACGTACATGTTGACTGTATTACTAAATTGATTTATCTGTTTTGTTTCAGATTCTCTCTTTGTTGTTGAAGAAGGAATACACATACTAACATCATATTACTGAACATCTGCCTGTTGGTCTTATGTCTTATGACGGCAAAATGTTTATAAGAAAATAACAATGAACGAAACTCATCACATAAGCAACTTTACAACGTCACCTCAAGAAACCGGCTAAAAAAAGTCAACCATCTGCTCTAAACTGCCAAGTGAAGTGATAAAAGGTGAAGTGCACCTTGTTTAGTTCGACAATCAATCAAACGTCTCGTTAAACTGTCTCTACTAATTTCTCTTCTTTGTTTGTTATAAACTAATTTTGAATTAAATAATGTATAACTTAAGTTTTCCTTGTATTTAACCTAATTGTAATAGAAAAGTTTAATTCACTCTGTTTTCTAAAAATTGACTGACTATTAAATATATAAGAATTGGTTTATTGATACAACTTTAGACATTTAAGTATACTATGTTGACAAACTTCTATTTCACTTCATGCTAGTGTTATGTTAAGATTATAAAATGATAAGTTTACAAAGTTGAGATAGTGACTAAGATTGTCTCTTTCTATTTTTTTTCCTAATACCAAATAATTATGAATTGTTTAATGTTTAGTAACCCCTGCCTTCACGTTCCCTGCTATAAGACATATTGAAAATGTATAATTGAATTTATAATCGCAAATGTATATTTTGAATCACTGTAACTAGTCACAGATTAGGGTTAAGGTACAGTTTCACTGAGCGTGTGGAATCCCGCATATTGCTCCTGTTTCCTTTTAGCGTTTAGCATTCGTAGTGAAAAAATGAAGAAGTTATAAATGATGATGATAAAAATAAAAGTTAAATGCAAATACCGTCTTTTGTTTCATTTTCCGATATTTAGATGATAATTTCTATCGGATCCTAATTTTTATGATTGACAACAAAGAATGTCATACTATTTCATCCACATTTGACATACCTAGGTAACGAAAGTGAAATCACTAATTATCTCTATTAAGAAATGAAAATTAAACTCATCGTTTTGTTATCTAACCAAAAGTATTATTTTGTATCGATTGTTTACTTTGGTTCACTCTCTTTTTTTTTAATACCAACTTATTTATGAACGTTAATAATGAAATCCCATTTCATTTATTCTAGTACCTAGATTCACTTTAAACATTTCACTCTACCAATTCCAATAATCGATAATCTAAGTCAATAGATATATGTCAAGTTTATAGTCGATAGCTATTAACGATTAATCTGTTTCAAACAATATCTGAACATTCCGCGTTTTGTTCCACAACCATATTACAATTATTATCTTTTATCAATCTGATTAGGTTTCCATTATTCAAATTTGATATTCTAAAATATCTCTTACATAAATAATGAAAATGTCACTTCGACTATTTTTATAAAACGATATCTTCTTATGAATCGGAATATAATTTTGTTATAGCAACACTAAACTTTCTAATGTAATATTACCAAATTCAATTTAAGGTCTAGGCTGTATGGATTGATGACTTTGGCCTAGCCCTTCGGAACAATTTTAAAACCAACAACAATGTAACAATTCGTTCTATAATGTCATAACCTATAAATTTCGTGATCTGCAAATTATAACATAAACACGGCGAATGTTCCCAGACTTAATACTAAATGTAAAGTATTTTCTATTATAATTACTTGGGACCCATCTCCGTTATATTCCATCAGCAAAGCAATATGACCGCTCTTACTATGAATCATGATGAATCATGAATTCTAAACAAAACTACAAGGTAACTAATAGTTTACTATTTCTTTGATTTTCTTTGTAATTCATAATTAGTTATTCTAGTTACTTGTCTAGTTCATAACATCTAATCCTTATTTACTTTTTATGACAACTTAACCGATTTTCATTAGATTTTTGTATATCGAAATTGACAACTTACAATTTCACCTGTTAAAAGCCCGATTATAACAAAACTATAGAAACGTAATGATGTTATGTCTACCTATATGATTTGTTTTATAACTAATATTAATCCTTGTCGTTTTCTCTTTTAGATTAACATTCAAAACAGTATGTGCAATCAAAAGTGAAGCAATAACTAGAGACTGAAAATTTTACAATAAGATTGTACTTCTCCGAAACTACATATGAAATAATGGTACTTTATTTCTTCAAACAACAATAAAGTCTCAGAAGAAACATACAGGTAATATTATGTTTGTTTTTATGTTTCAAAACTCAAACTTTTGTCAAAATAGATTTATAGACTTTTCTCATTGTTATTAGGCTTTAACTACTGTTGAATAAGATTAAATCAAGTTTATTGTTATGAACAATACTACTGAATATCAACCAACCAACTAACTATAAACTAGTTTTTCCCTCTTAAATATTTGTAGGTATTTGACTTATCAGTTTCTGAAATTTATATTTTTTTGTTTCTATTTCAGCTTACAAGAATTACAAGAGTCCCAGATAAACAACAAATCCTGACGTTCTTCGTGTTAATGCTGATATTATACTGACTCAGACTATTAATTGAAAATTCTGCAACTTAATTTAGATTTTTGTATCCGTCATTTCTACATTAAATTAATACAAATTTCGTTGTTTACTTCACCTGCCTTAGTTTATACAACTTTTAACTTTGATATTAAATGAGTGGATATTCTGCTTGTATTTATATTTATTCAGCAACAATAATTCCACTTAGAAATCAATAAATTTACATTTTTCAGTTTAGTTATCCCGCCTGCCTTCAACCATTATACTTTTAGATATCAGTAACATAAAGTATATGTAAGCAATATCATAATTTCTTATTTATAATGTTATTTATTATCATTATTGATTAAATACCTTTTCCCTGCCTTCAATTATAAAACTGTAACCCGATTAATAATCAAATAACTGTTTACAACCAAAATGTAAGTAATTAATTAAAACAAAGACCTCCATCTTCACTGACAACAATTGGGCTCACTAGGAACCAATTTTTCTATGTAAATTAATAATATCTAATAACAAACAACGACTGTTACTGATATTTCTTGGTTTCCATGGCAACCATTTTAATAGATAAACCTAATTCCAGAATCCTGATCGCGGCCGCCAATTGTAATAAGAGTCCTAAGCTACATACATAAAGAATTCACTCATATCATGGTCACGCGAACCAATTGCAAAACACCCCCCCCTTATCTAAATACTTTAACCTCTACCATTCTACTTATACTAGCTTATCCCCTTGGTTTACTTGAGTAAACTATGAATTAATGGAAGCAAACAAAATGAGCTTAGCATGCAATTAACTTCCTGATAACAAATGAATTCTAACTTTGGCTGGTGATCGTCTAGATAATAACAAATTGGACCGAATCATTGTGAACCTGAAGTAACTCAAAATTCTTTAAATCTTCGCTTTAATTAATTACTTACTTTGGATAACTAGACATGAATAACCATCTAATAACTTCATTTTACTACCTATTTAAATCTAGATTGATAATTATTTATCCTATAATACTATAATGGAATTACAATGGACAATAGTTTATCAATTTTGGTTTAGCTTTTTGTTGGAGAAATTGTTGCTTGATTGTAAATTATGGTTTATTATTTCCCTTTATTATCTTAATACTAGTGACTGCTTAGAATTAAAATCCCGTCTTAAATTCCTAGAATATTATGTTAATGTGATTTTGTTTATTGAAGCTTTATTAGCTTGAATTGGCCTTGTTAGCTTATATTGGCCTTCCTAAATTAGGAAGATTCGCTGGCCCCACCCCGCCAACGAACAATAACCCACATCCTAAGAGGACTGGACAGGTTTCTTGCCTTAAAAAAAAAGGTATTTACTAATTCTCGAATAAGTCATATGTAAGTCTGTTAGTATGTTTGTCTAATTTGGTAACAAAAGAGGACACAAAATAATATTAATATTCGATTCATAATTCCCTTTAGGATCTCTCATTAATATGCTATTATTCATATCTGTAATATTTTTATCATTACATAAGTAACTCTATTTTAACTGTAATAAAGTTATAAGCGTCAATCATGTTTGGATTTAGCATCATATATTTCTAATATGAAATATTCAATTTTCTCTAAGAATCTTCAATGATTTTATATTCGTCACTGTGATAAGATTCAGATGTTTGTTTCATCTTTAGATAGATTGAACTCTCATGATAGTTTTCATGATATAAGAATTTTAAATGTGAAATTCAATAAAGCCACTTTATGTTGTTTTAAATTATTTTAGTACTTAAAGCATCTTTATTAATTTAAGATCCAGGAATATGATCAAATATAATATTTTATATATATATCTCTAGCTTTGTTTTATTTAATGTTTAACTAGAATATATATTACATAATAATATGTTAAACTTTTATATTCCAATTTTATTTTATTTTGTCGTTAATTAGAATATAAGTTTCTTATTTTCTGTAGGCCATCTAGTCTTATGTTATAGTATTTTTAACTAGATATTTTATATTTATATTTTCAAGTTATATTAGATAATTTGTATTAAATTCCGTCAATTCGATTGCTCACTTCAGAAATGAACTGACAAGTTTTCCGAAGTAGAAAGTTAAATAAAGGTAAAAGGTTAATGTCGAGAAAAGGATATTTATCCTGATAGTTAATGAAGATTTTCCCTAATTATTCCTTCAAGATGAAATACATCTTATTTATTATGAGTTTTTTTTTTAACTAGTTTTGGAATTTATGAATTAGTGTTGTTTATTCCAAAACTATGTTTATTAAGTGTACCTAACCCTATCAGCTTCTAAATAATTTCAATACTAGGACCGGTCCACATTTAACTTAATTGCGTTTTCTTAACTAGCTGTATCGTTAGGTCAGGTAAGCCTAAGGGTGACTATCTAAACCTGGTGTAATGTTCCTTCCTCGGACCAAAATAGCCAGATTGAGGTTGAAACGCCCTATTATGTACATAGGTTTTCCTCATTACATATAAATATATTATTTTATGGGGATCACAAAGCAATTCAGTGGGCTTTGGAATTTGGTGTAGCCCGCTTACTAAACTTATGTTCTGGAGCCTTCCTTAGCTTTAACCTCTGTTGGACTTTTGCTCTGTGAGATAGCATTTTCTCATGTCTTATGTTCGCCATGAAAAAACCTCGGCTACCCGAGAATTTAGCTTCAATTCAAATAAATTTACCACCGCTAGGCTTATTTGTATTGCCACGAACACGGTTCATAGTTAAAAAACTCGTGTCATGGTGAAGAAGTCTTAACGAATTTGTCAGCTGACTGAATTATTAAATTCTCCCCTTAGAAATTCATTCCCGAACCATCGAGTGAACATTTTAAATGACTGAAATATCAACGCCTCCGGCGTACAATACTTGCTAATCACCCAAAACAGCTCTTTTAAACTCGTGATTTATCAAAGCCCCTTTTAAAATTTATTAGCAACATTAAGAACTTTATCACAGCTAAATCGCCCTGTTGTATGAAGAAAAGTAAACTGATTAGCTTCCCTACTCCCTTCTAAATATTCAAATTAATATTAAATAACTTAACTGACTTGAAACTTAATGGCAAATCCCACAAAACTAATTTATATTCACTTCACATTATTAGGTTAAAACCCAAAACAAATTCCTTAATATCAAAATATCAAGATAGTAAACATTACTAATTTACTAAGATTCTAAACTTCCACTTTTATCTATATTAATTTAATCAACAAGAACATAATATAATTAACTTAAGAAAACCCCAAAACTAATTAAGTTATTCAAACAATTGTCAAAATGTAAAAATAAAAATTTCATTTACGTAAATAAAGCCCTTTGACTCGAATGCAATACTATCACCACCTTCCCCTTTGGAAGCTAATCAATCAAAAAGCCTTGAACACCCGCGAACTCGCCTATTTAACCCCACCTCGAACTTTTCTCATATTTATCACTTTTATCACTGCGGGCACATTTGGACATGCGCACTAGCTTATCTTCTATCTCTCTTTTATTTCAACCGTTTCTTCATATCACCCTTATCAACCTACATGACGAAGCTGATTAGACCGTATAGTGTTCTATTATTTTGTCCGCTTTCTTAACTACAGCTCGGCCCAGCGGCCCAACGCAACCCCCCCATCGATCAGCGCGCCCTAGTTCAAATCTCCGCTCGCCTCAATATCTTTTTGTATTTTTTTATTAAAATAAATTTAATGATTTCCATTTGTTTTACTTATGATAATTATAAGGGTCCAAAATAATATTTAATTATTTCTTAGTTAACTCTTTTATTTGTTGTGAAATTTCTGTAACTAATAAAATGTCAAAAGTTCATATTAGAATTGTCTAAGGGTTTTCTATTCCTTTATTTACTTAATGATACTCTATTTAAATAGACTGTATTATGTTTGTATGTTTATTAATTACTCCAATCTACCAAACCAATTTTGTCTCTCTCTTAATAAACTTTATTCTGATCTAAAATCTTAAGTTTTTATTTATCAATAGATGTCGCTACTTGTTTATGATTATACAAATACTTTATTTGTAATTATATGTATGTTTTTAACAGACTAAATGGACGGATGTCTATGTGGTTTGTTACAACCAATTCTAAAAAGACTGGGCCAAGAAGTCACTGAATAAGGGAGGTCTTCGCCCAACCGTGCAGACAGAGTTGGCCAGAAAATAAAAAATATGCAAACGTTTAACCACTATCCCACTTACATATTAGTAAATAATGACTAAGTCAGGATAAATCATACTTACGATATTTATGCCTGTCTTATTTTTGGTTTAGGTATCTGCTGCGCTGAGGTTTGAGATTGCGTATGTCCACGTATAATATGCATGTTTTATACCTACCTACTTCAACATATCAGTCAAAAAACGTTTAGGCCTTCCTCCAGGATCTGTGCTCGGTTTTGTGCTACTCGTATCGATCGGCTTACCGCGATCCTTACCAGACCGTCGGTCTACCTCGTGGGAGGCCTACCAACACTTATACTTACCTATTTTATAAAATAAAATCAATAAAAACGATTTATTCAGCAACAAAGATTACATTAGTGCATAAAATGTTGGTGCCTCTTTTTAAGTAAATTAATACATGTGCTAAGAGAGCACCGCTTTTCCATAGGTGGTAACTAAACTACTTATACAAAAAGATATGACATGATAACTAAACTATACAAATATATTTACCCTTTTGCAACCTATTTTATCCTTTCTATTTTTCTAGCTATCAGTTTCTACTGAACGTTCCTACTGAATATTCCAAAATCCCCCATTACTTGTTAATTAAAACTAACTAGTTCCACTCGCTTTCCGCTAGTAGCTTAAAACTTTGCGATAATACAAAATGTGGCCAGCTTTGTTCCAGCTAGTTCGGAGCTCCCGTCAAACGCAACAGTTTGTACAAACATTTACTTCAAAAATTTTGTTGGTTCCCTACAACTGCGAGTTACACTTTACGTTTTGGACAGCTTTTGCTGTGAAGCTGCATTTTAAATAAGCAATTTTAAGCATGAAGGCTGGTGAAGTTAAACAAATTATCCTAATATTAATCATGGGTCTATATCGAGTGGCATAATCATTGTTTGACCTAATGTATCGTTTGGTCAAAAATCATTTGGTCGAAAACGTTTTTCCAATTAAAAGGATTTTTTTGTTATTATGTTTTTTTTTTTTATATTATAGAAAACCAAGTACTACAATTTGACAATAGAGTTATTTTTTATATCATATATGGGTTTGCTCTTGACCCTAGTCGAGGCCAGGACGAGGCAAGCAAAACAGAAGAGCCAGGACAAGGTCAACGATGGAGCGAACTCACCCAGGAGGCACTCATGAATCCTAATTTTGAAGGACACCGGGACATAGCACTCGGAAATACGGATACTGGCAGGGTGATTTGAAATTGTGCTTGCAGTTCGACTCCCAGGGACATAAAATCCATTATCATTCATCATCATCATTTCAGCCGAAAGACGTCCATTGCTGGACATAGGCCTCCCTCAAGGTTTGCCACAAGGACCGGTCCTGCGCCGCTTGCATCCATCGGTTTCCCGCAATCTTAACCACGTCGTCGGTCCACCTTGTTGAAGGTCCGCCCACGCTGCGTCTTTCAGTAAGCGGACGCCACTCGAGAACTCTTCGGCCCCAACGGCCATCTGTTCTGCTAGCATCATAGTCCTAAGAATTGCTAGACTTAAGTGGCAGTGGGTGGGGCACATCGCTCGCAGAACAGATTATCATTACGAATTATTTAATTCAAAAGAAAATTTTGAACATTCGTTCGTTGATAATTACAAATAAGATTTGCGAACGAACATGCGGGAAAGCGCTAGTATTCTAGCAATTCCCGAAGCCACAAAGATTTAATCAAAGAATGACTGCGGGTTGGCAAACGTACCCCCAGTCGATTTACTGGTAGCAGCCATAAAACGAATTGAATAAATGATATCTCTTCGTTTGTTTGTACTGTTCTACGGTTTATCAGTTTTTTTGTAAGACTGCGACTAGTGTAATAATTTCATCCAGCATTAAAACATGTGTTGTGTATGTTGATGATTTTACATTTGATTATTTAAGTTTAAAAACCATTAAATTGCTTATGGAATAACTCAATTTTGAATTTAATATAGTTTAGTTGACTTCGTACGATATTTCAGATCAGATTATTTGTTTTATGTACCGATTTTTCAAGAATTTTTAAAGATTTTTAACTAAAAAAGATGCAAATCGTTTGCGGCTCTTTAATCAAACTTTTTGAAATTTAGATGAGACAACATTATTTAACTATGAATTACATCAAAAGTAGAGATGTAAGGTTAACTAAAGTAAAAATTGTTTTTTTTTTAAATATCGACGTTTTTTTACCTTCCTTGTTTTATTTATGTATTTCCATTACAATTAACTTCAAGATGCGTTCAGCCAAATTGTAAAATACGTGCAAAGTGCAATAGGAAAATGACAATTGTTTTCCTCTATTTTCGTACTGATGTATGATTTCGTTTTTTGCTGTTGGTCCATCAAGTGCATTTATCTTTAAAATGTGATTAAGGTTGTATGAATACGTATATATCAAATTTCGCTTTATATAAGGCAACCGAGTTATTATTTTCATGAAACATGAGGTTTATTCGCAGCTCCTTTATTACGTACTGTGATCCAGTTGGCACTGGTTTGCAAAATATTTACTAGTGAAATTCTCGCTCTGCTTGTTTTATTATTTAATCATAGCGCAGTCCAGTCTTGACACAGCTTTCTGAATAAAGAGCATCTAACTTTATACTCTGTAAATTCTGGTTAAAAGAGACCTCTGTATTTTGTATGTGGTTAAAACAGGCATAAAGGGATGTAAAATGTAGGAGTAACCAATTAGTTTCTAAAATGGTCGCTAATTTTTGTATGCTTCGTGAACATTTTTGGCTAAAAAGTAGAGAAGTGATTATTAGGTAGGTAATTAAAAGGAAGAAAATAATAACGAAATTAGGAAGTAGACCAAGAATAACGTACTTTATATTATAATAGAACGGAAGGTTGCCGTCATCTCGTACAAGACAAGGGGATAAAGTTAATGGTAATGCTTGCAGAGAAATTAAAATAATCGTGAGCACTACACACTGACACAGTGATGTGAGCCGTGAGCAGCTTTCTTTGCTCTAGACTGTAGAGTCGAGTACTAAGATATGTACACATTTTTGCATCTTATCCCATTGAAATAAGGAGATAATCTCTCTCTCTCTCTCTCTCTCTCGGGAGATCGTCGGTTAATATAGCCCCAAGCGAACACATCAATCAGCAAGGTTCTATTTAGGGGACCAATTATTTGGCCACCTGTTCGGCAAGCTGGTATAAAAATATAAATTATTACTTAGTTTCTCGGGAATATAAGAGCTTATAATAATTCCTAGTTTCCTCAATAAATAAACATTTCTATAAACAGTTAATTAGTAGGTTGTTCTTTTTAAGAAAGTTATAATAGTTAACGAACTTACATTTACTATTATTATGACCAAAATCTCAATATTAAAGGACTAAATGCGGTATTAATACAGTAATATTGGTTGAGTCATCCGTCTCAAGTCTCGTCAAAGTGAACGTCAAGTCAAAGAAACTGTCATTTTTGACGCACCTTGAGATGGGCATTTTCACCGAGATCAGTTTATTGATACGGCATTTAGATGGAATATCTACTATTGGATAAAGTTATATACAAGTTATATATAATATAAGTTAAGGCATATTTTATTTACTTTTGGGTTCACCACCTGCCGCCTCGGCCATAAATAAACGTCTAAATTACTCGTAACGGCCAGATAGTTGTAATGTATGTAATGCAGTCAATCCTGAGACTTACGGCCGCACTCAGAGTCAATTAAGTTTTAAGTTTGATTAAAGTTGCTGCTGTCACTTTCTTTGCTATAGCAATAAAATAAGACGCAGCAACTTTAATGTAACTTAATAAAAATTAATTGACGTCTCTGAGTGCGGCAGATAGCCATGAAATCGGAGAAAATGTATGGGATTGACGTGAGCAAATGTATCGCGTTGATCGGTTTTCTACACTTACTAATATAATAGAGGAAAGATTTGATTTTTTGTTAGTTTATTTTTGTTTGTTTGTACGTACTACAAAGCTGTTATTTGGCATGGATATACATATTAGTCACGCCGACGCTGGTAAAATAAAATCTTGATCAAACATTTTTTTTTAGTTTACCTCCCCTACACGTAAAGTGGAGATGTTTTTAAGCTAAGTAATATTTATGTTCTTTTTGAAGATTTGTATTGGTGTTTGTTTGTAGTAATAGTGACGGAACCCTGCACTGAGCGGTCCGACATGCTCTTGCCCGGTATTTTGTAATTGATAAACTCTGAAACGGGTGTTTTATGTTTTTAATAACAACTATTTTCGAATTTTCATTTTACATAATACAAATTGCATAATTTTGATCTGCAGAAATTATTAAATAGTTTAAAAACAAAATGAATATAAACGAATTGCATTATTTTGAAAGCAATAATAGTTTAGTAGCATAGTAATGTATCTGCATAACAGATAATCAGTATAATGGTCACTTTGTATACTATTTATTGCTCATAACGTTCTTTTTTAATAAAAACCAAGATCATAATGTTCAAATAACATAAACGCCTACTACCAATAGCAGTTCGTTTGCAGTTCGCTTTTGTTAGGAACGCAGTTCTAACCTAACCTACTGTTTTGGTAGTAGTTTGCTTTTGTTAACTGTTCTGCTATAATTTTGATTAGTATATTATATAATATTATGTCACCTGATCATTAGTTCAAATGTTGTTCTAAATTCAAATCATTATACTAAATGTATGATATACCAAATTACATTATTCCTAATGAACATTATAAATAACGTTTTTATGAGCATTGAGTATTCCGTTATTTAATTATTATTATGACCCATCAAATTATGAATTTTGTTTTTATACAGATTGTTTATTATGAATTTTACGAGTAGTTAAGTGAAATTATGCTAAAAGTTGGTATAAAGAATGAACGGCACCCCTCTGAAACTGCTGAACCGTAATCATTTTTTCCAGCCTCAATCCGATGTTTGCATGCAATCTCCAGTTGGTATTTAAAATGTACTGTCATTTGGGTTTAAAGGAACACCGTCCACTTAAAAACCATTCTTGTTGTTGGATCAAAAGTAATAGTATCCAAAGTGAATTCAGTCAAAATGCAATTATGCTTTAAAATATTTATAGCCAAATTTATTTTCGTTGTATTAACTAAGCCCAAATGGAATTTTGTCCATTATTTATTAAGTGCACATTTAAATAAGCACAACGTGAATGTAGTCTAATATGAATTAAGACCAAAATAATGTAGGCTCATAATGAATTACACACTGAAAAAAAAGAGTGCTAATCAAGTTGGAATTTTGCTTGATATAAAAAAATATTATCAATCCATATAAAAAAATGTTAAATGTTATAAAGTATCGTTTGTTCTGACGATTAAGTAAATTTGATCAAATTTGTCATTAATGTAATTTGTTTAATTCTATTACTGAACTTGATTCACGGCGAAACATTGTAAAATCAACCATGCTCATTTTTCACTTTATTACTTTTATCAAGTTGTTATGAAGGTGTCACAATGAGTAATTATTAAATCTATAAACAAATTTATTCATTCTAAAAAATAACAATGTACTTAGGCAATGTAATATACTTACGTATAAAAACGAAATATTGTCACATTTTAAATGTACTAAGTACTTGATAAATGTATTTAAGCTGTTAATGACATTCATAAAGCAGCAGGTCATCGCGGCAAATATCAGACTTGATCTAGTTGACAATAACTTGTTTGGTTTTGTTATGGCTACTTGTTACAAAGCTTGATCAAACTAACTTTATTTCTGGCATCATGTTACTTTATGTGCTCGTATATAAACAAGTTCCTTGATAACAGTAAACATAATTTTGATCAGTTAAAACAATTTTTTTTCTCAGTGCAATTAATCATATTTCTGAGTGTACGTAAATATTATATTATATTATTATCATTATACGAGTAGGTACTTATTATTTTTTTCGACCTATAGGTTAATAAATGATATATCATATTGGACAATTTAACCACGGGACATGACTCCATTTTAGACGTTATTTAGGTTAGACGATTCTTCTTGTCGATGTATTTCAAATTGTCATTTCGAGTCGTCGATTTTCCTTATAACCTAAAGGACAGTAAATCGTATTTGAGTCTTTTGAACTGTGTAGGTATCCCCGCCCATCGGCCTTCTTATTCAGTGTGAATTCCTCCGTAGGGACATTTTTGGTTTTCTTCCGAGTAAAAGTGCTTTGGTTAATAAAAATACTGAAGTTGTTAAAATGGTAATGATGAGGGAGTTCTTAGGAACTTATTGTTATTATTTTGTATATTTTGCTAAGTTTAGTGCTCGTTATTAAATATTTATAAGAGTTAATTAGTTTCAAACTTGGAGTTCCAAGTTTTTCATCGAACTGTACTGGATGAATAAGTTCACCTTTGTACGCTTTTGTTTTATGTTTATGATATGATTGCTGCTTTTTGTAAAGTATTTATAATAAATAATTATAGCACATACATTAACAATTAAACTGATATAATTAATTAAGCAAACCTGACGTCGCAGTGACTAGCTTCTAAATATTTGACATTAGATATAATCATCATTAATTTATTTCTAGTAGGTACCTGGGAGATCGAGCGTCGTCGCTCGGGTCGAAACCGAATTTTCATCGATTTCTATACAAAAACAAAAAAAAACATTAACAAAAGATTTACCCAAAAAAAAACCAAAAAGAAAACAAAAAAAACATAGCTGGGATTCGAACCCACAATCTTGGCGTAGCAGGCAAACGCTCCAACCATTAGTCTAATCATCGAAATACAGACCATATTGCGCGGGAAAATCTTTTTGCGTGAAAATACGGAGAAAACGAATTTTCCCAGATATGAGACCTAGCTAGATCGATTTTTCGCCCCCGTACTCCCGTACCCCCCGGACGGTGAACCTGTTTTCCAATTTCCGGTCCGGACAAATCCGAAAAACGGATCCGATTTAAAACAAAACAATCAGACGGTCACAAGAGTGAACATTTTATAGTGTAGGTACCTACATTAATTTAAATTATGTATTTAAATTATGCGGAAGTAAAATAACTTTTAAGAAATGCAATAATTATTACGCTAAAATCAATCTACACAGAATCATTGCACGGAACACTTTGCCGTAGCCTAAATACTATAATAATTGTATCTACTAGTCACTCAAATCTCAAGTAGGGTTCGCTATACAAAATAATGTGTTTTGTAATTTTGTACCTATTATGTGCTTTTTGTTATTTTTCTGCAATATTAGAAAGTAACATATTATAACTACGCTGTAACTAACAAATGATAGATAGTAGCCTCAAATCAATAATCTTATCTTGTTTTTAATTTAAAAATAAACCCATAAAACCATATACTAGAAAAAACACTACTCGAGTATATTATTTTTCCTCTATACCTTACTTATACGTATGTAATTATTACTTCCCTGAGGCTTAAAATATAGAAAACCCGTCATTTTGTGAATAACACTAAGATAAAAGGCCTGGCACGGCCGCTTTAACAAACCCATACATTTGTAATCACTGTGCCTCATTTCCCCCGCCGTACAGTTTTCACAATAGTCGCTACATTTTTGATTATTTACTCCACTTTTCAGAAAAGGTTTTTCGTTTCCTCAAACGGGAACAAAGAAGTAATTTTATATTCGAAGCTATGTATGGTTTATGACTTATTAAAAATTTGCTTTACTCTATGGGATTGACGTATACCTGATTGACGTATACCTATTTAATTTATTGATAAAACCAGCTTTATTATTTTTAAGTGTTATCATCTAGGCACAAAAGAGAAGCAAAATTATTTCTATCTTGAGTGTTACCGCTTGAATACTTCGCTACGCTCAGAATACTACCCGTGTTTCGCTTTGGTCTTTATTAAAAAAAATATTTCGCTTCCTTGTGATACAATCTAATTCTGACCAAAGCTTTGGCTTTGAAGGATGAATCCCCATAGGAAAATATATGGTAAAAGTTTATATAAAAATAATCCGGGCATTATTTGAAAAGCCACTTTTATCTAAAATGTTCAGTCTTTATCTTCTTTATGGTATATAATAATAACTAAAACAACGATTGAATAGAAATTGGTACCTATACGGATAGGCGTCAGGCAGACGGGCGACAAGAAGTGCTGAATCAAAGGAAAAATGGCGGAGTTCAGAAAACAGCCTCGATAATAATTTTCTCGAGTAAACGTTAGAAGTAATTTAGAATACCTTTGTTCCATTATAATTACAGCTTCTGAGTAGAATTCGCCTATTAGCTTTCGGGAACTGTACAATTTCCAGGGTAAAAAAGTAAACGACGCCAGTCGTAAACCCATAAAATTGTGATAGAAGTGACATGAAAGAACAACAAATAAACAAATGCACTTTTTAAGGTTACGTATCAAAAAGGTAAAACGGAGCCCCAGGGTTCGCAGTTCGCATGACCAGAAAAAGGCCCCAACAAATAGTTAGTACCTATCGATACGAATAACAACAACATGAAAGAATTTAATAATTTCTAAACTTATTTATGTTTTAAGGTAGTTCGATCACTGCCTCCTAAGCTAGTTGTCTGTTTTTCAGGAGCTAGACCAAATTACATGTTTAACCTGTCAAGTGTCCCAATGGGATTAATGTCCTATGGCGGGATGGACTCAGTCATGTGTCCACGGGAAAATTTCGCACGGGTAGCAGCGACGCGCCGTGTCCGCAGACATATTTGTCGACTGAAATCTGTGATGATCATATTTAATTACACTTTTTGAGCAATGATGACTTAGATAACATCACCGACCTAATACTGGTAATAAAACGTGTTTTTGCCGCTGTAAGAGTTCCCTATAATTTGACGATGTGTTTCAGTTGTCCCGTGACCATGATCGCAACAACGTCGTGCGAACTTGCCAAATATTCTAACCGCGGTAACCCGTTTAATTATCTTTGCCGCCTGTCTCACAATTGTCAAGTAAAGCTTATCTGTCACATAAATTAAGCCCTTTCCCTTTCGTACACTTTAAAATAGACAAGGAGAGGGCTAATTTTATGTGGCAGATATTTTTACGTGTCAATTGTGAGACAGGCCCACAAGTAAATAAGTAGTATCACAAGAAATCGCGAAAGTTTAAAGAAGTGTATCACCCTGGCGCTCAAACCATCGAAATAACGAGAATACCTTTTTAACGAAACGCTTCGTCATCACGCTAAAACACCGATCGTTACTGTCATCAGCGGAGACCCAGGCGAAGCCGAATGACGCAGCTCTATCCCGAGAGCATCTAAATAATTACAAAGGGCCCATCTCCAAGTTACGTAATTAATCAAAATATTTTATTATACGCTATTTGTGAACCCATCCGCGAAGTTGTTTTCTGTGGCCAGGTTACACTTTTACGCGTTCACGTTACTAAAACTTGAATGACAGTTTAGGTTACTAAAACTTTATTTATCTTTAAAACTCATTCGTATACAATTTGAAAACAAGTGTCTATTATCGCATTCAACGAACACAACAATTAAAAAACGCTATCACACAAAGATAAAGACCATAAAAATAAATTTATCTCTCAATTTTGTCAAATAACTCACAGATTAAACAAACAATATATAAACCAAATAACCCATTACGCGCCAATACAAAAAACAAGATATTCCATTAATTACCATAAATTTCTCAACCGTTTTTATGTTTGAAACGGTAAATAAAGTTAAAATTCGTACATTCAACAATAACCTTTAACTTGTTATAGTAAAGGCTGCTTTTCTCAGTGAACGGTATTCGAGAATTATTCGTACTGCAAAATGTTGGGTAATAGTACTGAAGGGATGTCGTATAAAGGGATTATAGGCGGATAGAGTAAATGGTAGCGGGACCCTATTGATTGGGCTTTAGCTTTGAACGGGTTAGAAAGAAGCGTATAGGTTGTATAGTCACAGCTTATTGTAAATTCTAAGTGAGGTATTTGTATTTCAGGATTCAGTCAGATCATAGAGAAGAAGGAAGATAGAACCGATTAGAATTGAAAGTAAGTAAGGTTTCATGAGGTTGCTTCATTTCAGGGGATCCAAATCATGTGGTTGCGGTAAATGCACACTCAATGACGATAACTGTGGAGTTATTGATATTGAATTGCATATCTAACACTCCGGATTCTCACTATTATAACATTTGATCGGGAGTCAAAGTTCAATACACGCATTATTAGTGTTTCTCTAGACTATGAAATGTCTGTAGACATTTTCAATATGTTTTTATTTCACAAAAATTTGAAATAGAAATAGAAACATTTATTCGACGATCACAAGAAAAAAAAAAAAAAACAAAGATTACAGATAATAAAATAATGGCAACACACACAGATACCAAAGTTAAACAGTAATTTCTTTATTTAATGAAATAAATTGATTTTTTTCTATTACTCTAAACTTTAATAATATATTACTCACTGCATAATATTAAAACATAAGGAATACCGTAACAGTTTAGAACCCAAGCCCGAAAACGCACGGGTCCGTTTTCTAGTTACCTACATTTATGGGCGATTTTAATTTTAATTTCACTTTTTGTCATCTTTTTACGGTATTTTTATATTTTGTTAAGAAAACTTAACAAGCCTGAACTTGAAAGAGTAACAATTTAACAAATAATCAAACTATGTCGCCGTACAGAAATGATAACAAAATACCATCTAATTGTACCATTAATATATTATAGCAAATAAATTTATTTGTATTTGAATAACAATGAGTTCAATATTTTTGCCCTTTTCACCCAAAAACAACAAGCAAAATAGCAGAATCCCTCACAACAACTAAATGCTAAAGACTAAACTTTATTTTACCGACGTACGTTTGCAACAACACACACATCTCGAACGAAACAGGGTGGACTTATCTGAAATAATTCATTACAAAGTTTCGAACTACCTCTGCAACTTCTATACGACCCAGGAGAACTGAGAGGACTAATGTGACTAAATTGGAGCAAACTGATTATACCTTATTCACTAGGTAATGTTAGAAGTTACCTACATAAGTGTTTACTCCATATCTGAGCGTATTGGAAAGAAAGTTGTTTTGATTCTACAAAGTTACCCAAATTAGGTACGCAAACACCTTTGACAAATTGCAAGTCAAATTATTTATTATTTAACCACCACACCATTATCATGTTAGTCAAAAATATCTACTAATGAACAAAGGTAACGTAATGAGTCATCATCATCATCATCAGCCGCAAGACGTCCACTGCTGGACAAAGGCCTTCCCCGAGGTTTTCCACAACGATCGGTCCTCTGCTGCTGTCATCCAGCGGTTTCCCGCGACCTTTATCAGATCGTCGGTCCACCTTGTGGAAGGCCTGCCGACTCTTCGTCTCCCGGTTCGCGGTCGCCACTCTAGAACCTTTCCACTCCAAAGGCCATCGGTTCTACGAGCAATGTGCCCCGCCCACTGCCACATAAGGTTTGCTATACGGTGAGCTATATCAGTTACTTAAGTTCTTCTGCGGATCTCCTCATTCCTGATTAGATCTCGCAAGCAGACACCCAGTATAGGCATTTGAGTGACTTTGAGCCTTCTTATGAGGCCCATTGTAAGCGACCATGTCTCAGATCCATATGTCATCAACTCATCACTAGCATCACACACGTAATGAGTAAAATAACACTTTTGGTTATTTTTTTATCAAATTAATTAAATTGGCAATTCATGCAAGGTTTCAATAACAGTGGTGTAAATTATAAAATCAAATATTAACTAGTATTAATTTACCGCATTTATTGAAACGGTTATTGAAACAAGTTCTGCATACATTTTCTGTTCACTTTCACCGAAATACTTAAGTAATGTCAGTTTATATGGTTTAATAACACTTAACACTCACCGCGTACCAGATTTAACCTTTTCATTATAATTTTTGATACAAAATAGTGGTATTTTATATAATAATCAACTGTTACCAAGCACACATATAAATTTTATTTTAAATATAAAGCACGTAGAGTAAATTAAAGTTTTATAAAATACCACCCACGGTTTTCCATTTAGCTTTTAGTAGCGAACTTGCACACGTATACCTCCGTATATATAGCACTTAATCACAAAGATAAGCCCAAGGTATAAATAAGTAAACAGCTAAGACTTTATCTCGGGTCTTGTCTGAAGGGAAAGTTTCTTTTGTTCCTCTAAATTCCAGGAAAGTAAATATTAGTTCTCAATTAACCTTAAGGCTATAATTTCGTTTATCGAATGTTCATTAGAAACAAGATATTATTTTTTCACCTCACTAGCTCGGAAAGCCCTTTGTTATTCTTTTTGAAATTCGAACGTGTTGTTAGTTACTTTTTTAAACATTATAACATCTAAAGGCCAGTCCAGACAATTTTCGCCCATCTGATTAAATTGTCTGATCAAATCAGGTGGTGTGGACGCAAAAATAATTTTATATTGAATTGTATTAAATTAAACACATATAGTGCAAACATTTTTTTACATGATTTTACCTTAAAACACTTAAAATCTTACAAGAAATTTTATTTTGATCCATTCATTTTAATTATTCTGAACTATTCTGATTTACATATTTCAGTTGTTTTTTTTTGTTATGTTTGTGTGAAAAGATTTGTGTTACTCACGGCTGCAAAGTTATTTTACGTCTCGTGTGTTGCAATAATTGCTACGCTCAGGATTCTATTTTTGAACCACTCGCTTCGCTCAGGATTGTTTTTTCGAACCACTCGCTACGCTCGTAGTTCAATCCTAAAATCCATTCGCTAGCTCACGTTTCACTTTCACACTTGCGGTTAAAATACAACTTTGCACCCTTGTATAACAAATAACTATTGTAGCTAGGACATTCATGCCTTTATTTATTCGGAGTCTACGAGTACGGAGCAAGTTTCCTTCTTTTGTTTGCTTTTCTTTTTAATAATCTTCATTAAAACATAAGAGAAAATATTTGTTAATTTACCGGCAATACTTTTTTAACACGACATTTTTTTCAGTAGCAATGTTACAAAAGTACAGATAGACTGATCAAAGTACCAGGATAATTGATTTAATGAACACAAAAGAGCCAAGATGATTGTATAAAGGGAATTTGCGAAATTAAGCTTCCCTGTAAATTCAATAAAATTATCAACTCCGGATCGTACACGCACTCGCATGAATTCAATTAATTAAATGTGTGTAAGTAAGTACATTATATTATGTAATACTCTTCTGATAAATGAAAGAGGCATTAAAATCACAACACTTCAATTTACACCACACATCCATCCATCTATGTATTTTACAACTTCAGTCTTTAGATGAATTTGTAATATTGTATTGTATGAGATATACTTAATGTGGATAAACGTTTATAAGTGTTTGTGTGTATATATTCTTGTGTTTCTTCTTGACATACTGTAGACTAAACGTATTTTAAAAGTGTAACTGTAAGTGTAACTATCAAGCTTTCTTTTTTTTCAACTTGTAATTAAAGATAAGGAGATTTGCAGAAGAACCAACGTTACCAACATAGCTTAGCGAATTGAAAACCTCAAGTGGCAGTGGGTGGGCCGCATTGCTCGTAGAAATGATGGCCGTTCGGGTTTCTAGAGTTGCGACCGCGTACCGGAATGGGAAGTGTTGGTAGGCCTCTCACAAGATAGACCGACTCCGGTGAAGATTGCGAGAAATCGATGTATGCCAGTAATGTAGAACAAAACCGATCATCATGGAGATCCTTGCGGAGAGCGTATGTCCAGCAGTGGACCTCTTTCGGCTATAGATAACTATTAACTAGATAAAACCCCCTGATAGTTGCGACTCCTACTTTCAAATCTAATAATTAAAACCGTAATCCATTTATAATTAACTCTTGTATAACTAGCTTTCTATTAAAACAAACAGCGTCCGAATTGATCCATCCGTTAGAAAACTAGCTACTGACAGTCAGACACACACAGACACAAATAGATGTAGAACTTATTACACCGCTGTTTTAGCGTCGGGCGTTAAAAATTATGATGACGATAATGATGATTAGGTCATGAATATATATAACGAGTAGGGTTTTGTATTAAATACCGATGTTAATATCGGAAATATTCCGATCTTGCATACAAACCATGTATTCATGCCCTGATGATAGTGACGATGGTGATGATGTAAATTTTGAAAAAGATCTTTAACACAAAACCGTACCTTGATTACACACAGAAAAAGTCGGAGATGAATTCTAGTTAATAATGAATAAGAACAAAGGCGCGACTCCTAAAAGCCATTTTGTGAATTGAGACGGAGATGCCGGGGGGTGAAACGTGTTTCTCGCTTAAATTAAATACGTGTGGTTTATATTGATCTGCATTTCTCGTGTACTGGAGTAAAGTGCTTGTTTGATGAAAGGATGATACAATTTGTTGTTTCTTATTTGGTGGTAATGTGCATATGTAAACCCTTTAATGCACACAAAAGCCAGATGTATTACCTATTGTGGTTTCCATTGTACCATCATATATAAATAATGGTCATACGAAATAACCGAGGAAATATTAAATGCTTAACTGCGATACCTACTTATTTTTGTTATTACAATTTAGTGTTAACTTAATATGAGCATGTTTAGTGTCACCTGCAAATTAAAGTTGCAAACACATCAACAGCTGATCTTGCATCTTTTCTATAGTGCGGTTTTGGTAAAATTTCCGTTTGTTTCAATGTTTCATTTTAGTTTTATTCCAAGCAATGTGTCGCTATATATTTTTTTCATATTCTCGTTCGTTTATTTAGTTAATATTCCATATTAAGATAACTATCTAATCGTAATAATTGTAAGTAAAAAAAATGCAAAGGCTTCTTTTCTGACTATTAAAATATACAATTCTTTAAAATATTCACAGAAGTTATGAAGTTTCTTTAATTAAAACTGACTTAAGTCAATAGATTTCTTCATTACTAATATAAGTTTTCAAATTATTCGCAAAGTTTTTTTTGGATCCTAAGTAAATTTAATTTAAAACTTAGTAGATAAATGTCAGTACGTTTTTGCAAAGGGATTGCTTGCCAAGTTAGCCTTTTTAAGGCTAAATACAAATTAAATCTCGAAAACTTATTTAAATTTTACTGATATTAAACATAACTAAGTAGTTGAATGACGCTAAATATAAGAAAACAAAGGTGATGGACACCATTAAAACAATAAATGAAGTATCTTTCCATCCCATTACATTACCTGCACGGTAACCGATGCTCTTACGGTAAGGGAAAAATATCGTCAGGAAACCTGCACATTTAGTTGACAAAATGTGTAACCATGATTCAATTGGTGTGGTTCCCCTGTCACAAGGGTTACGGAGGTCAGATGGCAGTCGCTCCACTGTAATAACCAGACTGGCCGAATCTGGATCATGGTCAAGCGTACCCCAACGAAGAACGGGAAAAAGCGCTAGGAGGATAATCTTTCCATCCCGTATAAACCCCTTTACCTATATCACGCATATTATTAATATTATAAATGTGAAAGTTTGTATGTTTGGATGTTTGTTACTCAATGACGCAAAAACGGCTGAACGAATTTGGATGAAATTTGGCACATAGGTAGTTTATTACCTGGATTGACTTAAAGGGTACTTTTTATACCGGAAAATTTGAACGTCCCCGAGGGAAAGGCGATAAAGAAATTCCAAGCAGACGGAGTCGCGGACTAAAGCTAGTTAAAAAATAAATGAGTATCATAAACCGTTCCTGAATCCATAAGTTTATACCTCCCTACCGGCAATTAATTAGTGCCAAAACTACAAAAATAAAGTATTTATATAAACGTGTAAATTTTAATAAATATGAAGGATGCCTTCTTCCTTCTTGCTATTACAACACAGAATTATTTACAGAAATATTTTTAGTTGTAAAAATATTAAAACTTAAATATTTTATTTCTTTTATGATTCTTAGTTTATAGTTACTTTATCAGGGTCCATGTATGTACTATTATTTATTTATTAGTTCACCTAACGTAGTTGTCAATTAGTAATATTGTAGAGGAAAATAAAATTAGCGAAATGAGTTGGTACGCATAAGATTAAAACTAGGTAATACTAATATTTTTCAAGACTTGACGTTGAATTTGACTTAAAAGTTAGACAATAAACGCATTTTTTTATTTATTACTGCTTTTTTTATCGCTTTGTGATTTATTTTGACTGGAAAGTCCGGTAATTAATTATGATTTTAATGCAAACATTTAAATAAATAACTAAAATATTCCATATGTCAAATATTCCAAATTAATCAGTTTCATTACATGAAAAACCAAATAATTTTGTGTAACAGCACGTCTTAATCTATCTAGCGCGCCTCTTTTAAAAAAACGCCAAAAATAAAATAAGAACCAATCATCATTAAATAACCAAGCTACACCTGAGTTTTAAATTTTATAAAATTTCAACAAAAAATTATGAAAAATCCTGTTAATTTAAAAGTAACGATATCCAGCCAGTATTACCAAAACGTTTCACTTTCATTAATTAGGCCGGTATAACATAAATTCCGCAAACATAAACACAACCGGCCAGTATTATTTTTAAATTTGGTACATAATTAAAAAAATACTCACCATGGAACCACGAATTCCTAACACCAACACATCTAACCACACATGCTCAACACCTCACTACACCAAACTTTACGTGTCGGGCACCTCGGGGAAACGCGGCACGCGGTCGGTCGCGGCGGCTACCGGAGAGCGTATGGAAAGAGACTGCGTATCCCCACTCCCCTCTCGCTCTCCCATAAAAATATTTATGATCCTGTATTGCGTTATACATAAATTTTGCTGTTATCGAATAAAATAACGATAATTATTACACTACTATAGTACATATTCAAAAAAGTTGACGTGACAAAAAATACTTAACAGCTGTTTTTCTTCAATCGAATTAATTAAAACGACAAAGGTTTCATAATTTCTGGAAAAGTAATAAACGTTTGATTATGCTGACGAGGACGGAAAGTGATTGTGGAAAATTGTTTTTATATTGTCCTTTATCTCGGTACAAGAATAAAGGAAATGAAAATGGCTAAGTGCGAGCGCTATGAAAAATGTCTAATTTTGAATACTGAAGTCACGAATCTATAAACTAACATAACATTGACTATTTTTATTTTGGACTAAAACTCTTTAAAGCTGCAAATTTTTTACAACTGGCTACTTTATTCTAAAAACGTTTTTCCTTTGAGTAAACAAAAAAAAACTTTTCAGCAAGTTCGGCCGCTTGGGTCGCTGACGACGATCAGACGTCTAAATAATGCGTTTAATACATTATGAGTATTGGGGATGAGACACAGTGAAAATATACAACAGTAATATAGTACAATAAATCTATCAACAGTCATAGCTAGAACAAAGTATTTTGAATTTAAATCATTTAGTACATACATAACAATCTTTAAAATGTCCCTTTGTATTACAAAACAGAACAAAATACAAAGCAATTAATTAAGTACATATTGTATCAAACTAACCGCCTGTTTCACAATCGTCAAGTAAAGCATATCTGTCAAATAAATTAAGCCCTTTCCCTTTCTTACACTTGAAAATAAACAAGGAGAGGGCTATCTTTATTTGACAGATGAATTTACTTGTCGATTATGAAACAGGCCCTAAGGCCGAAGTATTCTTTCGTTAGTTAATTAGTTCGTCTATAGCTTTGTTGCAGCATGTTAGCTTCATGATAGATTTTGATGGAATCTTTAGTTTGGTAGCTATAGTTTTTAAAAGTACAGTGCATTGTTGAGCCACTTGCTATCATTCTGAATTCGGTCGGGTTGTCAAATTCCAATAGTAATATACCGTGTACGATTTGACAACCCGACCGAGTTAAGAATATTAGCAAGTGGTTCAACGATCCCGTGGTATGACTTTACCACGAGAACGTAGCGAGTTCAAAGATAGGTAAGATAACATTTAAAATAATGTTACACCACTGATATTATATTTCTACAAAACCGCTTCCAAGGACACGATTCGATCTCGTGTGCAATAAAGTTGTCCGAAGTACTCCGAAGGGAAAGGTAGGAGCGGATGTAAATATGTGACGTTCTCAATAAAGGGACCTTATGGAGTAAGGCAGTTACGTTCTTCTTATTCTTGTAACTATACGAATACAATGGTAATAGTTCTAAAAACGGTGTAACCGCCTGCCTCCATAAGGTCCCTTTAACGTCACATATTCGAACCGAGCCGACGCGCCGCGTGATTGATTCACTGGTCTATGTCTATGCTCCGTTCGTGTTTATGAGTGGAATAATTCACAACTTTTTCTTTAACCATGTAATTTTTATTGAATTTAAATAACGCACATCTAATCAAGTCGGCTAAAAATGTTTTTACTAACAATGTCGCCGAAAGCCTCTAAATATTTAATCGAATCATTTCAACGAAAACAATTTTCGTTGTAGTCTTGCTGCTTCCAGGAAATCCTGAATACGTGCTCGTAGATCAGGTCAGATTTAACAAATCTTTTAAATGTTAATGAAAATTGGAATTACAAGGGTAAAACAATTTTTAAATTGCTCAAATAGGAGAAATGCTGTTTTAAAACGCAAAATATATGAGTTAATTCGAATCTTAAAGTATACGCATATTTAAAATAAAGGCTGTGTGTTTGTATTTTTGCACGTCAAAGCAAATCAAGGAGGATGCCATTTGCCATAAGAGCGGCACTTCAGAAATTCTAATCTATTTATTTATTTATTATAACAAAATAAATAAATAAATGAGATTGACTGACTGCGCCGTACTGTTTGTTTTTTATTAGTTGATAACTACTAGGGCCTTTGAATCGGAAAGTATCCATTATAGTACTGCCCTGCTAAGCTAAAATGCAATGTCTCAGACAAAACTGCTGTAGCAATTGCTACATTTGCTACCTCATAACTAACAGGAGAAGACTGAATCTGCTTTGGCTATTGAATTTGAGATATCGCCTTTTAGCTGAGGACGTCAGAGTAGGTAGGGACATAATTAGTAACCGTACAATTGGTACAACATTATAATTATTAAAAAAGTATATTAATAATAATACTGCGTTTAGGCTGTGCGTTGAGTAAGTCAAGGAAACCTTTATAATAAGTATATTATTTATTATAAATAGTCGAAATACTTAAAACTTAAAGACAATTTACAGTAGGAGGATCATTAAATGAATTATGCCGTCGGCTTCACCAATAGATGAGGGTTAGGTTCTTCGACTCAAAATTTGACATTTGCCACGTACATATTGTGTTAAATTTCAATTTGAAGTAACCTAATCTAAGCGCCCTCGTTTTCAATATAGGCATTAACTGCAAACTTGTAGTTCCTCTTAATAAAACCTTAAACTTGAAGCCTGCTGATTAAAAGACCGCCAAAGTCTGTAAGTGCTTAAAGTAATCTCAATGTAACAGCTAGACCTCTGGAAGATTTGACAGAGCGTCTCACCGCAGGCTGCGGTAACGACTGTAATGTCAATGACTTCTGACTTGACTGAATGCCTTCATGACCTTTGAAACACGAGTTAAAATAAATAAATACCTGGAGCAAATCTCGCACTAAATTACCAAATCCCAAACAAAGGTCTAGGCATACTATTACTTACTGACTTGGATGAGCTACAATAGAACCCTGTCATAATGACAGTATCAAATTCACGAGGTTAAATTTATGTCGAAAGGAGCTTTGGTCCGCAACACTCGCTTTTCCCTTGCAGTACGTCACCGTTTTAATCTTATCCATTTTTTAGGGTTCTGTACCCGAAGAGGACCTTATTACTAAGCCTACGCTGTACGTCCGTCCGGCTGTCCTAACTTAAAACAGCTGTATCTTTGATCTTCTGAACCGTAAAATATAGCCCGTTGATTTTTGTGCAGAATATGTGATAAGTATAACGACGGATTGCCTAACAAATAATAAAAAAGTCAAAAAGTAAAACAATAAGTGGAGTCCCCATACAAAAAACGTTTTATTTTTCAAACTTTTTTGTATTTGTTCAATCTTAAAAACGGTAATAAAAACCAGCATCAAATTTGGTATCGAAACAACAAATATTAAAAACCGGCCTAATGGTATACGGAACCCTCAGTGCGCGAATCCGACTCGCACTTGACCGGCTTTTTTATACTCCTACGCCTACGCTAGACCTACGCCTTGTAAAATAAAAAATTGCTTTAAGTTAAGATCTCGTAAGCGCTTTCGTCCCGGAGGTATTTTATTACGCTCCTTGTCGCTCGTGCTCTAGTTTGTACACCACGCTCCTTTACAATGTTAATTACTGTAAAGGACTTGTTTGATAAGGCTTTGTTAGAAAAAAATTGCCTGGATTAAGTCTTTTGGAAGCTTTATAAAAGACAACACAGACTAACAGTCCGTCGTATATTGGCCTGACAGATCATCGTGTTAAAACACACAGTTTCCCGAAATATTTCATTCATTTTCTGCAAGTGACTTTGTGACAGCCGGCTGACTTTTTAGTCTGTGTTTTCCTTAAGTACTTATATTGCCTTGATCTGAATTAACTCTTCATTTTCATCGTTTGATTTATTTTTTTAAACATTTTACATAACCAGGTTATGAATGATTGTGCACTGCCCACAACTGAAAAGTTAACTGATATTTATTTGTTTTTAAAATAAGCGTTCAATATATTATATTCATTAAAATAGATGGATAATGGAGCAAGCATAACCGTGAAGGTTCCTTTTAATCCTACTAGAAGGACACTTAGTCAACACACGAACTAATTAAATGATTTACGACCGACCAAACTCCAATATTCATAAAATTATTATTGAAAAATCATAAAACATTGGCAAGCTAATTTCAGTATTAATGCAGTAGATACTGCTCATTCTTTTTTTCATGAACAGGTACATTTTTGTAGTAAAATGTTTACTTTTATTCCAATTAAATAAACCGTTCCCAAATTCTAAAATAAATAATTTAATGAGTATTATAAATTAATAGCGACCCGCCCTGGCTTCGTTCTGGGTACTATTTACATAAACCTTCCGTGAAAAATTATTAACTTGATGGTCAAAACCGCATCAAAATCCGTTGCATTTAGGAGTTAGCGGCAAATAGACAGACAGGCAGACGCGGAAAGCGACTTTATTTTATACTATGTAAAGATAAGGATAAAATGGAGTAAGTATAAATACGATGTTCACGCTGCAAAATAAATAAAAATAACTATCGTCACAGTAACATTAAAACCTTAAAGATGTTATGATAGCCTAAATATTTATAACGCCTCAATCAGAATCAAAGGTAACTAACATAAACTTTGCATGGAAGCCATGAGTCATACACGTCACTCGAACAGATTTGTTTACGACTAAAACGGACGGCGTCACTCTTCTACGAGTAGCATATTTATTAACGTATCCATCTGCGGGGACGTTATATAAACAAACACGCTAGTTCTTGCAACCGACTTCATTTGCTTAGGAAGAAAAAGGTTTTCAGTAAATTATAGAGAAATGTTAACATTCCTTTACCTTACTCTATTAAAATAAGGGACTGACTATATAGGAAGACAACGTGTTTGCAACATGTCTACAGGTGTCCCAAAAATCAACGTCAAGCCGGAAGGGGGGGTAGGGCAAGCGGTGACAGTTATCAGAAAATAAAAATAAAATCGAAGTCATATTTTATTTCTATTTTCTGATAACTGTCACCGCTTGCCTTATATCCCCCTTCCGGCTTGACGTTGATTTTTGGGACACCCTGTATAGTTGTCCGGCCGTCACCGATCTGTCAACACGTGTGACGTCGTCATTATTGTGAGACATATGGCTGTCTCACTTACGCACACGACGTTAGTCCATTAATTTATCTCTATTGCTCCTTAGTGCATGTTTACAGTTGTGTGTGTGGAATTTGCGAATGTAGGTGTCGCGGCACGCATTATGTCAGTGTCTTGTACGGCGATAACTTTTGCTTTAGTCTAAGGTACAAACCTAACTCGATCTCCGAAAGGGCAGGAGCTGAATTGCTTGTCTGTATATACTTTGAAATTGCGGTCGTTCGCTTTTTTCATACCATATAAAAGCTTTACGACCACGTCTGCCAAAGATCTTGGAGCTTGCTTGGTGCTTTCAAAAACACTCGTATTAAAATGGTAATCGCTTTAAAAGTAAACATCTACGAATAATTTAGATAAATTCTTGGCTTTACAGCCCTATGGTATGTCGGCCCCATTCTACGAAACCACTGGTTTCTTTGTTGTCATTCCATGACAGTAACCATAAAGTTTTTACGATTTTATCAACGTCTGATTCTTTATTAGAGAGTGACATGCGACTTACTCGTGTTTTGAGCAAAATAAATACTTACCTACTCTCAATTTCTTCACTATTAGCTTTTCACGTTAAGGTGGATTCCCAATAAGGAATTGTATACGTTAAGTGAGTGGATGGTATCATATCGCTGCCGCTTTTGATTGGTCGAGACGGTTATTAATGCAGATTCACCATCAACTAAATAATTAGGTATGCTTTTTCAGCACTTAAACACTTTGAAACCACTATTTTATAATCATAATAGGAATATATGGTCATCATGTAGCATTTAAAAAAGCTTTTCAAGAAATTTGGACTTACTATTGGGGAAAAAAAAATATTTTTAAGACAAATTTAAATTTTAGTTCTTTACGAATTTTTCAATTAACCGCGTGGCAATATTTACTAAGTTTTCTTTCATTTATAATTTATAAAATAAAGAAATAAAAAATACACAAAAAATCCAAATTAATTTTTCATATCACTTATTCGAGAAAAATACACAAAAAATCCAAATATTTTTTTCATATCACTTATTTGAGAAAAGCGCTACAAATAATTTGAGCTATTCCCAGTTGTCCGCAGTGTGGACAAAGGGGTGCGGGAATAGCCGAATAATTTTACCTACCAACTGAAAAACCGTGTAACAAACGTATTCCCTTCTCTATTCATCTATTAGTAGTTTTCCCTCGAATGTATATCATTTCATCAAAGCGCGTCGAAAACATACAAACTGTTTTTTAGAGTACAGTTGAAATTATCCAAGAAAGTTAAAAAAAAATTAAAGAGAATAGATTGTGATCTTTAAACTCGTAGAGTTACAGTTGCCGATAGAATGGCGTTCTGCAAACGCATCCAAGTCGTAAAGGAGATGTATGGGTGTCGGTGATTCTCTTTTAAGTTTTAAACGGTTTATAGTGCGAGGTGTGAACAAAGCAGCTATTTCATTCTATTTATACCAGCACGAATTTCTCAGTAGGAAACAATGAAAAATCAAATGGGTGTTAACATAAAGGTCTAGACAAGATGCATATTACGCTTTTCGGCTGACAAAATGCATGGAATTAACATAAGCGGCTGACGCGACTGATCGTTGGTTTACGCCAATCATATGTGACGTTCTCAATATAAAGGGACCTTATGGAGTAAGGCAGTTACGCTCTTCTTATTCTTGTAACTATACGAATACTATGGTAACAGTTCTAAAAACGGCGTAACCGCCTGCCTCCATAAGGTCCCTTTATAGTGAGAACGTCCCATATACATTTCCTTTGATTTCGTACTTCGACAAATTGTATGGAATTGACATTAGCAGCTGACGCGACAGATCATCAAAGCTTACGTCAATCCTGTACGTTATCTTTGATTTCAATAATTGTTAGGTTAGCGTAAACCCCCACTCGATAAACGACTCTGTTCTTTATAAACGTCAAGTCTATGTTATCTTGAGACGGGCGTCTCGGCTGAAACCAGTTAATTAAGAGGATTGTGAGGTGACGGCTTTCGATACAAACGGCGATAACGGTTTCCACCCCCTAAATGTTAACCAATTTCGACCAATTTTTGATACGGTGTCAGTCGGCACAAAAACTATGTCCGTACGTTTAGTTTTTTTCAATATTATTAATAAATTACGATTTATTCCCGTTTTATTGTTTTCATACAAAAGTAATTTCGGCCATAATCTCTTTATAACTAATCAGTATTTTAAAAAACGAAACGTACGGACATAGTTTTTGTTCCGATTGACCACATATCAAAAATTGGTCGAATTCGGTTAACGTTTAGGGGGCGGAAAACGTTATCGCCGTTTGTATTTATGAAAAGGGCTAGATTTTGCAGTTGGTTCACAGTCCTCTTAATACTCAAACTCAAATATTTTATTCAGTAAATTGGCCTCATCAAGGCTCTTTAACACGTCGGTAATATGGAGTGAAGCAATACTGCCCTTATTCTTCGAAGCTTATAGACAGAGTGCTAACTTAACCTTGCTAGTAGGAACCCAGAAGGGCAATGACCGGCACACCAGGGTTGCTGGCACAAGTCACCCGCCACTTTGTCACTCAGTTATCCTCCTCTACGTAGTTTGTAAAGAAAGAAACCCAGTGAGCGACGACAATACAATTTGTGCGGACTGTAACGGATGGGTAATTTTTTTATACGCAGCTAAAGTTTTGTTGTGGATGTGTCTACGTTAATGCGGTCCATCTTAGTACCTTCCCGCTTGGGCGGACCAGCTAGTAGCTAAATAACTCGCATATGCATGCATATATGCTGGTTGTTCAAATAGTTGACAATCGCGATGTAACATTGAGTTTCACACAAACAGCATTACAACAATCAATTTTACTATGATAATTTTCCTATCTGTAGCAGTAAGTAACATAATGTTCTAATTACGATTTAAAATTTGATAAAGTTTTGAGTTTTTTAAATTTGGAACATCTTTGAAAAACAAAACAATTTTATTTTACCTCAATTCTAATATCACTCGAGATGACATTTAATTCGAAATTAAATGTCAATTGCATACAATTTTGACAAATCTCGCATGTTACTTGATATCGAACGTTATGATAGTAGAGGCCGACTATAGATTGTCTCTGAATAAAAATAAAAAAAACTACGGTTGCCGCCATTTTTGACGTTCTAATAATTGATCAATGCCGCTATGCCGGTCGTAACATGCGGTTCCTGAACACATCATAGAGAGCTTATAATATTATGTATGTAGATAAAATAGTGTATGTAACTGTACATAATTAGGCATTATGCACCAGTCACATAAACTACTATATTATTCCATGGAAAGTGCAAAAGAACACACATGGTAAACCTGATGGGGAGTAGGCTCTGAGCCCTATAGAAATATACAATCACACCGAAACACAGTAGAGCCAACACCCCTACTTAGCGGAAGGTTTGCCGGTTATTATGGTGTTACCGACCCTGCGCGACATCCCTACGGCAAAAGCCACTGACCTTCGCCGCGTTTTAGCGCAACATTACAGGGTGTCCTAAATCCTCGCCTCGCGCCTATTTGACAATACTGACTTAAACTGAGATTGATTACGGTCCAGGATATTAGTGTACATTGCAGACTGATGAGCCGGGAATGATGAACTAGCCGAATAAAGCAGGAATGATACGCCAGGTGACTGATGTTCGCAAGCTGTCTCGTTGTTAATTGGATAATTAAATGAGAGGCTAATATTTTAGTTGAAATTAAAACGTTACAGGGTATCTGAGAGCTGGAAGGTTTAAGTTATGGTTTGGTAATTTTGGTGTTTGAATATATTTTGTTTATGGTTTATATTAGAGTATTGGATGACGCTGATATTCTTTATGAAATTATTTACCCCAAGGAGTTTTGTTAAGTCATGTTTTTATTAAAAATATCTTTAGTTACGCTGTATTTAAAATTATATTGACACGATAAAGCAAAACCAATATGACCACCATAACGAAATTTATACGCTCAATTGTAAAATAATGTACTGGATTGTAGTTGACAATTAATTATTTATTTACTTAATAGTTCGTTTTTGTTTTGCGTAGGTAACAAGAGGCTGTATTTGAAATTTTCATAAATAATAATTATTAATTTCATATAAAGTACTCGTATGATATTCATTTTATATTTAACTCCGCGTAGGAGCCGCTTATCGCCATTCCCTCGGGAACTGTCCATTTCCGGTATAAAAGTACCCGGGTCCATCTTCTGGTTAAAACTTTGTTACTTAATTTAACCTCTGTTGAGGCGTTGAACAGTGAAGGAGGCGTGGCAGGGACCACATCATTTCGCATTTATAATATTAGTAGGTACCCCATGAAAGTACTTTATTAAATTCATGAATAAACTCCAACATTGCTTACGTATGTGAAATTCTTTGTTTGGTATTTTATCCCAGGCTCGTTAGCATGTTAAACTAAAATTATAGAACCACGCTTTTATTTTCATTTATTTATTTTATTTTACTTATTTATTTTATTTATTTTACTTTATTTTCATCATAACTCAATAAACTCATCAAAAGATGAAAATATTTTTTATCTGATCATGTTTTGTACTCGGGTTATTTAACCGGATGTTTTATTTCCCCGGTCGCGCTCGATTCGCCACTCACTGAAGCTAATGGCGGGGAATCATAGCATTTCGCTTGAAAATCTTCGCTGTCATCTGTAAATCCAGGATAGATGTTGATGATTTATCATTTCCCATTTTTTTTACAGGATCCGGTAATCAGAAAGAATCATGTTTAATTTAAAATCCATTTCGAGGAGGCTTACTGGTTCCTCGAACAAATAGTCCAATGCATTTAAAAGATTTTGTTTGACCTTATAAAGGCCATGGTTCATGTTAATTGCTGTTTCTCTCTTTGATAACCAAACCCTTTTTTTATAAAAAAAAACGGTAAATAAAACGAAAAGAACCTGTAATAACCGGACACTAAAAATAGTTACTTAAACCTTTTTAATGAAAATTGGTAATATTTTTAGTCTAGTGCCCAGGTCGGCAAACTTTTTAGACAAAGAGCCAGATGGCAAAGAGCTGCAGTTTCAAGTTTTTCACTTTATACCAAAATATTAATTTCTTGAGAGGATCTTGAAGAGCTGTAACTGACCCTTCAAAAAGCCGCGTGCGGCTCGCGAGCCGCAGTTTGCCGACCTCTGGTCTAGTGAATTGAGATCACGAAGTACTGAGATCAATTCCTAGAAGTTGCCACGTATCAATATATAATTTTTATAACAACATTAGACAGGCATTGTGCTGACACGAGTACCAAGTCGCGTGCAACTCGCAAACTTCATATTACCTCTTAGACCCCAAATCACAGGGTAAAATTAAGCGACATTCCTCCCTTGACCCACATACCCACCATAAATTCCAACACTGCAGTCCACATTAAACCGACCCTACATTCCATCAAGATTGCAGCAATATAAAAACAGGGAGCCAACTCGTTACGAGGAACTTCAATATCGTGCCGTGAACTTCGGATTTAATTTCGCATCCCTTTCGCAGGTGCGCAAAGGGTAATGAGCTAGGAAGATACGACGGTGAATTAATGTCAGGCCTGCTTGTTATTTTGTGGCGGTTTTTTTAGTTCAAGTAGGATGAGACTTTGGGCGTTAGGTTTAATCTTGTGAGACCTACATTATTTTTCTGCTGCAGAGATTTTGATTTCTTTTTTCATAAATGTAAAACTTTTTACTTAATTCGTGAGTTATAGCATTATCGCTTATAACAAAAACACAAATGGAATAAATGGAAGGAATGTTTAAAGTTCCTAGTTTAGTGATTATTATTAGACATAATAAAGGACCCCTGCGACAATCTTTCTGCTAAGATATATGCGTAGCATTCTTTTTCCGCTGCTCAGGAATCTTATACCCGTTTGAGATCTATTTTTCAAAAATCCTTACTTAGTCACACCCTCTAGATGACTACAGGAAGTATTTTAAATATTACGATTCTACGTGTAGTAGTTAGACTGCTAAGTTTTCCTCAGTCATTAACGAAATCATGTTATAACTATATACGAGTAGAGCAGGACACAATTAATATGGCGCGCGTCAAAGCGCTTACGCCGTTGACCAAGGAACTATTGCTTAATCCGCGCACCATATTAATTGTGTCCTGCTATACCTATAGATAATACAACCATATTATTTTAAGTACAGAGGTAGATTAGATACTGAAATAGGTAAATAATTAACGATATCTAATAACGCAAAATAGGCGCGAGACGTCGGGTTGCGAAAACTTCCCGCTAAATAAATATATAAATTATGCTGAGAATCAAGGTCAATAACTAACTTCCTAGCTCAACGTTCCGATGAGATATCGCGCGTCACTGGCCAACTTTTGAGATTTGAATTTTAGATCGAAGAGATCTCTGTTTATTTTAGCATGATATTAACGTTTCCCGAGAGAAATCCTTTTGAAAACCAATTTTTAATTAACGTCTTCTAATTGGCACCGAATTCGTTACTTTGTATCCTTGAATTGCGCTTCACTTTGAGATCGCGCGGAAAAAGATTAGGGTTAGCAAAAATGCCACTTCAACACTAGGTAGATCGAAAAATAAATTGGTTCTGCCGAAATGGAAATTAGCTAAAATATATTTAGAAATAGTACTTATTGTAGATGCATAGACGTATTTAATAAAATTCCGACATCTTTGCAACAAAAGCCTAAAGACAATATTTTTATATTTAAAATTAAAAATATCCTTATAGACAAATTTTATTATACAAATAGACCGATTTATGTCAGATAAATACATTATATGACCAAATTATTAATTTATAATTATATTGACATTCTACTTAATACCAAAATGACTAATTTCTAAGCCTTACCCATTAAATCCATTTTATTTGTTATTTTTATTATTATTAATTACATTATTTTATCTCAGTAAAGTAAATGTTCAACGTTCAATTTTAGATTTAAGGACATTGCTGTGCCCTTGCAGGGACTAACCTAGGAATAAGTTTTAAAGATACTAACACCAATCTGTATAACTTTTCTGCCATGTGATGTCTGAATAAATGAATATGAATAACTTTATATAGGATAAATAGTGTGGTGATTCAATGGTACAACAGTGTACTTATTTAACGTATTTTTATAGCCCTTTAAAAGCAATCGAGCAGACGGCCACATGACAAGCAGTGATCGTTGTCGCCAATTTCTCAACTAGCAAAAAAACTATCAACGGAGGAAAAGTATGTCATTATCTCATTACTACGGCAAAGTGCATTGGTTGATGTTACACTTCACAGAAAGTTGTTCATTTACCTTTGTGATCATATTTTTAAGTATTTTATTTTTTGTTTCTAATAGAACCGGCCAATTGCTACAGTGCGAGTCGTACTCGCTGCATCGCGCATTGCTTTCTTATATTCTAAAAGCTAAACAATTTTCTAGTACTTGTGATTGATCCGAGGCTCCGCTAGCGTTTACTTTTTCAACATGCATTCATTTCCTGTACATATACTCGTACCTAAAAAAACATAAAAACCCGATTGATGTCAGCGGATATGTAGCTCTCCGGTTAAGAGCGCATGACTTAGTTTTCAAAGTTAATGTGGAAGCACTTACTGTGTTATGGAGTTCACGTGCGGATTTTTTCACGCGAAATTGTCCAGCACGCCGCAAACTGCGGGTTATCTCTATTGGATTTCCGTACAATTTACCCGCCTCCCTCGTCGTAATAACGATGTAACCAAAAATACGATAGGACAGGAGTTGGGACGGTATAATAATATGTGACATTCTCAATATAAAGGAACCTTATGGAGGCAGGTGGTTACGCTGTTTTTAGAACTGTTACCATAGTATTCGTATAGTTACAAGAATAAGAAGAGCGTAACTGCATTTCTCCATAAGGTCCCTTTATATTGAGAACGTCACATATGTTCCGTTGCCTAAAAAAAATGCAAACTACAACTCGACTGGCGTCTAGTATGACGCACCCTTACATTTATTATATAGTCTATGACACTTGCACGTTTTTGACGAATCATATGACACCCCATTTATTAAAATCGGTCCAATATTTTGGGAGCTAGAGTGGAACATCCGATTTTTGTTTACATACATACATATGTACATAGACTGTTATAATCAATACCCATCTTAATTCTTTACTCAGACAGGTAAAAAGTTCATTCAATTCCTATACGTGTAGAATAAAACACGTTTTCACTTCTCCTACTTATTCGAAAAAAAAGGCTTTTCTAGCCCGTTTTGAGGCAAAAACGAGTTTTGCTCCCTCTTAATATATATTTTTTAATTTTTCATTTCTGCCCTGCCGACAGAGAGCAAAATCAATTTTGATCCCTGATGATGAAAACTTAAAATATGACATAGGTAGTAAGCGTTCTACACATCAGACACCACAGAACACTGTTTTCCTTAATTAAATGTATGATTGATACTGGTCTTTTACTTACTTATTGGATGAATAGTTTTTTTCATAGGAGAAGTGAAAAGAAGAGTGTATTACACGGTAGCACAATTATTTCTATCTCGGGGAGTGGCGGTTTGAATCACTACGCTCAGGATGAAATATTGCATTTTGCTCCCTTGTAACATAATCTACTATTAATTGCACATTTAGGTAAAATCTTACCCGCTGTTTTCTATCTTGCGTCTTCCGAAGTATACTTAATGCGCGACAGAGCAAGAGTGCGGGCGACGTGGCGTCGCGTACGACGTAGGGAGACCTAGGAGAGTTGTGACAGACGATTTCTTCCGACCTATAATAGTTAGAGAGCTAGCAACATGGGGAAATTCACCAGATATTGACAGAGTTTTCATAGCTCAAAAAAGATGCTTGCGAGCAATCTGGGGCTTAAGAAATACTCAATCTTGCCGACCACTCTTCATAAACCTCAAATTGATGACGGTAGCCAGCATATATATTTACGAAATATGTAAATTTGTAAGATATAACCAATCACTATTCGAACTAAGAGATAACAGAAAAAAAAGAAACTTAACTCATTTGCCTCTATCTATGCCTCGCCCTAGGCTACAACTGTATCGGCAAAATTGTCACTACATGGCGTCGTTAGTGTATAACTCGATTCCACCAGAAATAAGTAGTTTACCTTTAAGCAATTTTTGTAAGACATTGCGATTGTGGTTGACTGAGCAATGCTATTATTACTCGACCAAAGAGTTTTTACAAAAGAGTTCATGTAGGTTTAATAGATACTAATTTAAGTTGACGTACTATAAATTGTTTGACATAATATCTATATAATTACTTGCCTGTTTCATTTATATGACGCTTACCTAGATATTTCAATAATTTGACTATTTATTTAGATGAAAGTATTATAATAATTTTATGAACAATACAAAAATTTGCACGCCGGAATCCCGGTAGAATATGTTCCTGATTATGAATGTACGTATCCACCTGTTAAACCATATTCAGCAAATAAATAATCATTTCATTTCATTTCAACAATGCTCGTTTGTCACTTTAGAAACGCGCTACTCGAATTAGTACCCGCCGGCGGCACACGAGGAGCGGTTGCGTAATTACGACGTCTGCATGCAAAAAAATGCGAAAAGTAAGTTTTTCTTCAAAATGTTGATTGAATTTATATCACGTCTTATTACATGTGCGTTGTTGTGTTATTTTTCTTAAGTTGTATGGTTATTTAAGTCTCAAAGCGTTGCATTGATATTTTATGTTTGCATCGTGTTCAGAAAATATGAATTATTATTCGGACCAAGTCGTACTTTTGAGCACCTAGGAGAGTTGTGACAGGATGTCACAACTCTCCTATTTGCCTTCATTTTACAGCTGGGTTATTTCGACACTTTTTTTTATCAATTTGCGATGTCTAATGGTTACCTATCAGATTAGATTAAGATTTTTGACTGATTATAATACAATTGATCTCAAAGCGATGCATTAATTACTTATAAGATATAATTACTTGTTATGGGAATAATATATGTTGTTTTTGTTGGTACTTAATGTACTAAAATATGATTAAATTACCTTTTGCAAAAAAATACATGTTCCATTTATTTATAATATGTGTAATGCTATTTTTAATACTCAAATAGTCTAAATACAAAAGCTGTCACAACTAACCTCGGTGATTGGGGAGTTGTGACAGAGGGAGTAATCTTCCTTTTTGTTGATTTTCTCGGAAACCGTAATACTTTATTTTACTAATTTTTACTTTACTAATACTAAATTAAAAAAAAAAAACTTTAATTAACTTTGATGATTGTTTTGGAACAGCAAGGAATGGTGCTACATTAATTCATATAGGTCATAACTGTAGAATTTATTTATTTATTTGGCACACCAACAAAGTACAAGGCTATACATTTTGTAACTTAATGAATAGGGATCACATCTAACCTGTACCTCAATAACAGGCGTGTGTTAGAAAAATGTATATAAAAAATAATTTAATATTTTGAATAATATAATTTTTTGCTAAATGTACTAAATATGAAATAAGTCACATAAAGCAATTATCAAGTTTGAGCAACATGGAACTATATTTGATAGCAGTTAGAAAGTGACAGAAAAGTAAATAAAAACCTTCAATACTTATGACGACAGTACAATATATTTAATATTCAAATGGCAGTAATATAGAGTGAATCTACCAGCGCTTCGGACAAGACCATCACTGCGGAGAAGAAGCGCCGCAAGAAACTCCAGCAGAAGGTCATTTTTTCAAATATAAAATACAATAATACTTAAAAGTAAGTTACATTACAAGGTAATAAAGTAACAAATATATTATTAGAACTAGCACAATTGAAAACATTACAAATGTAAGGTCAAATACTTTACACTAAATGTAATGATAATATTAATTTACATTGCCTTAATTAAATACTGTTTTGAAAACAATTCAAACACAGATCGTACAAGCTTAGATCAGCACTGTGAATATTTAATCACTATTATGGTTATCGTGTCTTATAAAAAGAATAATTCATAATTATAATATCGTCAGGTTAGTTCCTTGATCTAATATTTACCTACATAAATATATTCTAAAGCGTAATTAGTTTATGTCAATATATGAAGACTCTGTCATACAAGTATTTATTACGGGAAACACACATATAATTTTCCAGTAATTCTAAGTAAATCATAATCAATAAGAAAATAGTTTTAATATACAAATAATAAAAGTACTTAACTTATGATTAGCACCTTCCTGCTCGGCTGACTCCAGTAAAAATGTGTCGTGCTGTGCTCTGAAGGAGCCTTTTATAGCCAACAACACCACATGGATCCGCATAAAGCGCCAACAGGCTTTTCAACCAATCAGGATTAAGACTGACGTTAAACACCAATAGAATTCCTTGACCAATCACAAGCAAGAATAACAAATTGCCCGTGTTGACGCCACGTGATCAAATCAATACTTTTATTCAATAACTATTGTATTATGTAAATAATTCTAAATCATCACAATGTAAAAATATTTAAGTTATTTATGAATTACGTTACATGTTTCATATTTAAATCTTATTAAGATAGTTAAACTACAAGAAGTGCACTTTTAGGTTGTCATCAATCACGTGGTCAAATCATGTCTTTTTAATATATTCTAACACGGCCATACTGACATGTACTTCGTCCTCGAAGTACACAAAAATAAACAATGCATTAGTAAATATATACATTTTTTGATGTATTACAGTTATTAATCATTGTATTAGTTAGTTTACATTTCAACATTGCTCTGCTCCGCCTCTAACATTAGGGGACGCAGCAGCAACGGTCACTGCTTTATACATTTCATACAAATAAAAAAAAAATACATGTAGGTATACCAATTACTTATAATGCCAGTCCCATTCACCCGCTGCCGGTGGGATAGACAGGCACCAAGCAAGTGGTCAATCAGCGACACAATATGATTATGATCAAGTGCCTAGACATACTACCTCTGTACACCCGCTGCCAGTGTGATAAGGTAGTACCAAGCAGTTAATCGACCAGCGGTACACACAGACAATTATATTGGGTGCTCAAAAATTTCATTAAAAATCAAGTTACAAGTCTTCGTTAAGTACATCTCGATATGTTGGTCTTAAATTTTGTATGTTCATACAAAAGGGGTAGATACTATTTATAAAATCAATTTTACCATCAAACTAACCATACCTATCTTTTGTGATTTCAAATAAAGAAATTGTCATTTGTCACTTGTAAATCATTTATTGAGCTAAATATTTAACAGATTCTACCAATTACCTAGACATGCCAGCCCCATCCACCCGCTGCTGGTGGGATAGACAGGCACCAAGTAAGTGGTCGACCAGCGGAATTATGATAATTTTTAACAGTTTCTACCAATTACCTAGACATGCCAGCCCCATCCACCCGCTGCTGGTGGGATAGACAGGCACCAAGTAAGTGGTCGACCAGCGGAATCGTATATTATGACCAATTACCTAGACATACTACCTCCATACACCCGCTGCTAGTGTGATAAGGTCAGTAACAAGCAATTGATCGACCAGCGAATAATCAATAATCATCATCATATTTATTTACAACTGACAACATAACAATCACTTTATAAGTACACACATTTATACAATATGTCTTATACATTTTTAAATGGTTGTATTTAATGACTGCTGAACCCTCCACTATTCGCTCGGCCAATCTGACAATTCATTATTGCTAACAGTATTAAGCATAGGTATTGGTTACCGTGAAAACATAACGTTCTACTTGACAGTTACTCCTCGGAATGCCCGTAGCAGGGCGCCCTGAGGGCTGAGACAGCGTCACGGATCGCCTTAAGCAAGCCCTCCAAGACAGCAGTATCCATTCTGAAACTTGTACAATATAGCATTAGAAATAGGCTTTGTCAATCCCACTTCTGATGTTAGAAAAATGTATATAAAAAATAATTTAATATTTTGAATAATATAATTTTTTGCTAAATGTACTAAATATGAAATAAGTCACATAAAGCAATTATCAAGTTTGAGCAACATGGAACTATATTTGATAGCAGTTAGAAAGTGACAGAAAAGTAAATAAAAACCTTCAATACTTATGACGACAGTACAATATATTTAATATTCAAATGGCAGTAATATAGAGTGAATCTACCAGCGCTTCGGACAAGACCATCACTGCGGAGAAGAAGCGCCGCAAGAAATTCCAGCAGAAGGTCATTTTTTTCAAATATAAAATACAATAATACTTAAAAGTAAGTTACATTACAAGGTAATAAAGTAACAAATATATTATTAGAACTAGCACAAATGAAAACATTACAAATGTAAGGTCAAATACTTTACACTAAATGTAATGATAATATTAATTTACATTGCCTTAATTAAATACTGTTTTGAAAACAATTCAAACACAGATCGTACAAGCTTAGATCAGCACTGTGAATATTTAATCACTATTATGGTTATCGTGTCTTATAAAAAGAATAATTCATAATTATAATATCGTCAGGTTAGTTCCTTGATCTAATATTTACCTACATAAATATATTCTAAAGCGTAATTAGTTTATGTCAATATATGAAGATTCTGTCATACAAGTATTTATTACGGGAAACACACATATAATTTTCCAGTAATTCTAAGTAAATCATAATCAATAAGAAAATAGTTTTAATATACAAATAATAAAAGTACTTAACTTATGATTAGCACCTTCCTGCTCGGCTGACTCCAGTAAAAATGTGTCGTGCTGTGCTCTGAAGGAGCCTTTTATAGCCAACAACACCACATGGATCCGCATAAAGCGCCAACAGGCTTGTCAACCAATCAGGATTAAGACTGACGTTAAACACCAATAGAATTCCTTGACCAATCACAAGCAAGAATAACAAATTGCCCGTGTTGACGCCACGTGATCAAATCAATACTTTTATTCAATAACTATTGTATTATGTAAATAATTCTAAATCATCACAATGTAAAAATATTTAAGTTATTTATGAATTACGTTACATGTTTCATATTTAAATCTTATTAAGATAGTTAAACTACAAGAAGTGCACTTTTAGGTTGTCATCAATCACGTGGTCAAATCATGTCTTTTTAATATATTCTAACACGTGCAACAACATTCATAATGAAACTATACCGAACAGTAGATAGGTATAACATAATTGTTTTTACTAACTAAAATTTCATTTAACTTACAAGACAAGTAGAACTTAATTAAATCTTAACTTTTAAAGCAGGTTTAAATTTAGGAGAGATAATTTGGTAGAAAAACTAAATAAAAGAATGTTTCTTAAGCGAAATATGTCCCTTAAATCAAAAATTGTCACAACTGTCCTAGGTGTCCCTGCGCGGATAACTGTAGTTAAGTACAGATGTCGAGTTCAAAAATATGTACACACTTTTGCACCTTATTCCAAGGGAATAAGACATGTTTACATATCTTTGAACTCGACTGTACGTACAGTTGCACGCACGGCAAGGTCAAGGGAAACCATGACTGGGACTGACCGACGCATGCGGAAAGCATACCCGCATCCCACCCTAATAAACAAACCTATAAACCTTAGAGACATACTACCCCCAACAGCCCTGGCACAGGCCTCGGTCTTTTTGGGCTGTTACTGCACACTAGTCTTATAACGTTTGTCTGGATCAATATATATATTTATAAATTGTGAAATTGATGTTCAATCTCCAGTTATACCCCCTTACCAATAAACGTTGAGTAACGGCTGAGTAGTTATACAATGCTTTGTCCTTATCTGTCATTGTGACATTTGAATTCGACAGATAAGGACAAAGCATTGTATAACTACTCAGCCGTTACTCAACGTTTATTAGTAAGGGGGATAGACGGGTTATTTTTTTTGGGTAAATATTTTGTTATTGTTTTTGTTTTTGTATAGAAATCGATGAAAATTCGGTTTCGACTCGAGTGACAACGCACGGTCTCCCAGGTACTTCTTATTATATGCGTGTTATATATCCACGAATAGGTTACGAATAGGTACAAGTATTCGTATTCACGCAAAGTTTGCTCCTTATAACTGCAAAGTAAACTGGTTGTACAGTCAAGGGCATTAATATCTATACAGCCATCGCGTCAAATATATGTATACCTACATGAACCTTATTGCTAGTGGCATAAAGGCGTATAGATGTTTTTTGAGATTTTGGGACCGTATATATATTTATGCCCTTGACTGTACCACAACACAACTTCTCAATTCATTCAACTCAACTTCGGGTGAGTGGTTTAAAAAGCGAAGGCCTTTTAATAATGTTTTTGATCTTCAACTCCTGGACCATAATCCACCTTCCGATTGCGCGTCGGGACAGACACTTCGTTGCGGATGAATGAACTTTTTGAGCCGGCGGAATAACCGCCGGTTTTTTCGACTTATTTTCAGCTATAACCTTATTGGATGTTTTTCATAAAACCGTTTTCAGTGACGAATTTTTAGTTATAAGCTACAAAAAAAAATGGATTTCGTAAAAAAAGAGCAGTTTTTTTAAGTTGCAAGCTTTCAACTTATAGTGTTTACTGTGGGGTTCCATCAAGCTCTGTTTTGCTTCATTTTGATATTCGCGGATGTTATGTTATCCGTGTTGTGCTAGACTTTAGGGGCCGCTTGAACCATCTGCGTTAAATATGTTCAAGTCTTAAACATATAACGACATGACATTTCCATACATTTTGACACAACTTAAACTGATTTAAGACTTAAAAATATTTAACGCAGGTGGTGCAAGCGGTTCTCAATATTATTTAATTATTCCCTGAACGATTTAAATAATTATTTAAAAACGACAATATGTCCGTAAAAGGAATCTGTTGAAACCACCTCGACCATTGTTACCCAATTTTGTACTTTAATCTAAAATTCTACACCATTTTTAAATTTAATTTCACAATTAAGTATCTGCTAAGATATTTTTGTTTTGTGTATGTATCAAATACATATGATATCAAATTTGAATGATAATCGGTAGCAACTGCGCTAAAATATTGGAACTCCATCCACCATTATAATAACGAATAACAAACAAATAAATACTTTTTGCTAAACAAAACCTTACGAAACGTATGTACCTATACTTACTTTCTCATTTGGTTGCGTGAATAAAAAGGCGAACAGCGGCTTGGAAAGACTTTGCGGCATATGCAATGCTGAAACAGCCATGTTATTCTGTGAAACAACTTGTTTAAACCGTTATAACCAGACCTACACAATGGCATCAACTATTGAAAACCATAGTTCAAGTAAGTTTGGTTCTTCCATGACACTGTCAACTATATCCTGGTACCCAATTTTGAGAGAATGATACAAGAACAGGGGTCGATATAAAATTGTTATCTAATGGACTTGGTGAAATCTATGCTGTTGTGATATGGAATAACGCTGCAGGAGATATGCACAAAGCCGAGACAAGCCAAATCCAATATGACGCGGAGTAATAACCTGCACACTTTGCTGTAGCAAATAGAGTGATGATTCTGTTTATGTTACATGTGGTGTTTCTAAAAAGAACACAGAGTATTTGCTACGTAAGAGAGAACTCTTGGGCAGTTAAATTTTTATCTTATATTGATTTTATGTGGGGTGACTTGACCTTTTATTTTATTGAGTCATAAAAAAGAACTTAAAAAATTACCTACTCGTATTCATTGAAAATATTCAATAGAATATTATGTACAAGATTGAATCTATCCATCTAGCGCTAACAAAGGATCTGCCTGGTTCAACCATTTCAATAGGCGGAGAAGAAAGCAAACATCTAACATGGAAGTGACGTCTCTTGATACTGAACTTGCGACACACGCGTGTCAAGGAACTGAGGACGCCACAAAATAGAATTAGTACCTCTGTTCTTCCATTTTCTACCTGATGCATCACTACTTTTTCAATGACGGAACAAGGTAGGCTTTATGCCTCCAACAATACACCAATACTGCGAAAATCTTCGAGAGGGTTTGTAAGTTGGGCCATCTTTTTCAAGCGTGGCCTGATATTCAGTTAGGCCCGGGACCACTAGTGTTTAATGAAAATCATTATTCCCGGTTGAAGTGGTGTGATGAACACGAAAAATTCATGAATGAGTCCATAAAGATCATGCCTTTATGGACTCATTCATGAATTTTTCGTGTTACAATAACTTAAAAGACTTAATACCTCAATAACTCAATATACTGCATCAGTATTATCGTGATGACCCGAGTATCGCTTGATAATATTCATAATGTAGTATCGCAGTATCGCGATATTATCGCAGATTATCCTTGTTTTGAAATTCGCGATACTAAGGGGGCGTGGCTTCAATATTTTTTACAGTCTTCTAACCCTAGGGCAACACTAACGGGAAACGCCGTTAAAAATCAACGTCTTCCGCCTTATGCGTAAGCGCTTCTTAAGTCAGTAGGTACTCGCCTAGTCGCGCGCTGCCATGGAGGAGACACGTGATTCAAGTCACAAATCGCGCCCGGGTGCCGAATCTCCGAGCGAAACCTCAAAAAAAATAGCCGTCATTCTTCTATTTGAGACGTGTCAGTCGTTGTGGAATCCTAAAGAAAAAAATATTACAATAATATAAAAAGAAATGAAGATCTCGTCAAGTTATTACAGATTTATAAAAATATAAAATTGAATGTTACTAAAGATGATAACAAGAAAAAAAATTATTTTATATTTCCTTGTACGAAATACGACTACACTAATAACGGCACGGTCAACGGCACGGCATACGGGCATACTGAAGTGGTAATATTGATGATATTATTTACTTATTTATTTAATCTTTATTGCACAACAAGTACAAATGTCGGACCTAATGCCTTATGGCTAATTTACTGACAGTGTAATAGCCTATTTCAATACTCGCTATATTGTGATAATATTGCGATACTAGGATCACAATATTACTGATAATGTAATGTGCTCCACTGAAACTACTGACTACACATAAATTATGCATTTGACGTTTTCTAGTACGTTTAGAAAATTAAGTCAATATTCTGTTTGCACCGCGCTGCAATTTGTAATTCACAAAATAGCCACTGGTGGCGCTATTACCGCGACACTGCGACAAATAATAATATTATATGTACTTTAGTAAGTTTGCTTATTGATACGCGCCTAACATTAAGGCTAACCTTGACCAAGAAATAATTACAATATCAGGCAACTGTGTATTATTCATATATTCTGCAGACCCTTGTCACAGCCTGGTTTACATAATAATACGGAGAGCTCACAATACTGTGGAAGGTCACTATTACTCTTTACGAACAAGAGACTTAATACCGTGGAATTTGCAAAGTATAATCAACTTGATCAGTAGCGCAAAAGGGTCCAATTTGCTGTGGATATAAATTTGCAGTTGCGTCGTTTAATCTATGGGCGGTATACTAGTGCCAAATGCAAATATGACATCCTGTTGGACCGGGAATTGGGTCACAGGAGAGTGTGTGATGTAACGTGGCCACGACTTTACGCGGCGGCGGAGAGCGGGAACCAATGAATAGCGGCGACTCGTGGCATACTTCATAGATCTCTACGTATTTATTTGTTGCTCGCCGCTTGTCGCCACCGCTGCCGCCGCGCGAAGCTGTTAGTACAGTCAGCTTATAGATAGGAGCAGCCAAAATGGCCAAATATATCGCAACACATCCTTAATTACTTATCCCTATATAGCAATAAAGATGTGATGATGCGATATATTTGGCCACTTTCGCTGCTCATATCTATTTGATGCTGACTGTACATATCAATGGGCCAAGCCTAATCCCTATAATATTATAATTGCGAAAGTAACTCTGTCTGTTACCTCTGCACGCTTAAGCTGCTGAACCGATTTAGATGAAATTTGGTATGGAGATAGTTTGAGTCCCGGGGAAGGACATAGGATACTTTTTATCCCGAAAAATGTTATAGTTCCCGTGGGAATAGCGATAAACCACCTACGCGGCCGGAATCGCAGGAAAAAGCTAGTGCTAAAGAATAATTTATAAATGAAGTCCCTAAAATGCCTATTGCCTCGAATAAGACTGTAAGAAGTTTTTTGGTCTATTCCAATCTTCATTGCTCTCTCAAATTCTCTCTTCATTGCTCGGTCGAGACGCTTTTCGCACAGTAGTTACTTGCCATTCCACGCAATGTATCAGGCAATCGCTTGCCGCACCGCCGGATAAAGTGCTATGAAGTCGTAATTTAGGTAAAACGATTTCACAAATAGATAATTCGAAGCTTGTTTTAACCTTATTAAATTATGATGACGGAAAGACGTTAATTTCGAAGCCGTAATTAAAATAGAGTGCAGATTCGACTCAGTGCCGTAAATGATTTGAATTCCGACATATTTGAGGTTTAGATTACAAGCGATAGGCGGAGGCGTATGTATTCATGTCGTTAGGAGTTTAACGAATATCGTCTCTAATTTTAATCCCGAATTTACAGTTTACACCAACTGTAGGTCGGCAGGAGTTTTAGCAAGGGTTTAAATTTGTGCTCTCTGACAGTTGTGGAAACAAAATAAACCTATTTGGTTTACTCTTGTCCTCAGGTCTTAAAGATTTCACATTTTTTTAAAATATATCTCTTACTGCCTGTCTGACAATCGTCAAGTAAAGCATATCTGTCACATAAATTAAGCCCACTTCGTACACTTGAAATTAGACAAAGAGCGGGCTAACTATAAGTGGCAGATTTTACTTATCTATTGTGAGCCTGTCTCACTGTAACTGTCTCAGTTTCATAACGAAAATTAACGATACAAATGTTTGACTAACTTTCGTTACGAAACTGAGAAAGTTACCGTTTCTTATAGCGTCAGTCCCTACATTCCTTAACTTTGTCAGTTTCGTAACGAAAATTAATCATATTTGTACCGTGAATTTTCGTTATGAAACTGAGAAAGTTATCGTTTCTTAAGTCCTTAACAGCCCTTAACTATGTACACTTTTTTTGAACTTTGTCCATATTTTTGCATAAATCTTCCTTTTCATAACACAGGCCACGAAAGCCTTAATTCGAGGGGTCCCTTTATTTCCCGCTATCTTGGCAAATTCATAAAGCCATAAAGTTCGGACCGGGTAAGATAAACCGACTAATTATTTGGTACGAGGCTAGTGATAGCTTGCTGAAAATTTAATTACTCTATCGAAATTCACGGGAAATTATGGAATTACAGTTGATGGTTTCAACGAGTTAGCTGTTACTTAATTACTGATGATCTTGTGGGCCAATATTACAATCAATAAAATGTATTTGCTTACCACGGGATAAAACGTACGGGATAAAAACTTACTGCGGGCTTAGCATGTAGGCATACACAAGATTAAAATATGACAGGTGCTAGGAAAATCCATAAATTCCATATTCTAACGTAAGACTTAACGAATAAGGTTTAAAATAAAAGTGTTCCGTATGGATAAAATCGCTATAAAAAAGGTGAAAATCGCTATAGTCGCTTGGTAATAAAAGGTAATAAAAGTCAGGACGAGACACTTTTATTTTAAACCTTAAGCGTTAAGTATTACATTAGAATATGGAATAGATGTATTCATATTTCCCTAGCACCTGTCAAATTTTATCTCGTGCATGCATGTTAAAGCCTACTGGTTAATCATATACAGCATCACATTCCGTAATTATTTCAAACGACATCTAGTCGCGTAAAAACGTGATATATTTACAAAGTTTCGCTTTTGTTCACGAACAAAATTGATAATATTATTGTAATGCCATAAAAAAAATCCATACATTTCTTTCCGCAAACACTAAACGACAAACTCAATACTACAAAAGTGTTTTTCGTATTCTCATACAGTAAAATACACCACAAGGAATCTCCACATAATAAACATACAATCTCAGCCGCATTCAATGGCCCGTGGTACATATTCGCGTTATCTTCGCACTCGAGCAATTATTTAATGGTGCGAGAGGGATGGACAGGTTTCACTTTGTTTCGGCTTTGAATTTGTTGTTGACAATATATGAATTTTGTTAACAACAGTGAAACATTGCGACACCCAATTAAAGTTTTACGTGCAAAAGGGTTATGGACTCTCGGGAATTGCCTTGAAATGAGTAGAAAACTTTAAATACTTATTATATACTAGCGATCAGCCCCGACTTAGCACGGGTAGCAGAGGATAACGCACTTTAATGAATTATACACCTAAACCTTCATGAATTACTCCGTTAATTGGTGATACCGTAAAAAAATCCGTTTAGTAGTTTTTGAGTTTATCGCGTTCAGACAGACAGATTCAGTCAGACATTACGAGTAGTTGAAAAAAAATGTGACGTTCTCAATATAAAGGGACCTTATGAAGGAAGGCAGTTACGCTCTTCTTATTCTTGTAACTGTACGAATACTATGGTAACAGTTCTAAAAACGGCGTAACCGCCTGCCTCCATAAGGTCCCTTTATATTGTGAACGTCACAAATGGTTTTTATGATTCATGGTTGATTACATTACACACAATATCAACAACGGGATTATCCAAAGATAATCGCGGTCAATATCCCGTTGATATTACGTCTAATAAATTAGGTAAGTATCCATTTATTTAAAAAAACAAGTTCATGTGAAACTCTTAGCGTAGGCTAACACTTTCACATGCTCCATGAACTAGGTCCGAATAGTGCTATATCTATTACGGAAAATCCGATGTTTTCTTCGCGCAGTCTTGTAATAAAAGCACCGTAAGGAAATATAATAAAGAACTTGTTCTTCCACAGTAAAATCTACGTTTGCGGCTATCACCATCAAGAGAACACATAAAACATCTTCATTTCTTAGAACACTGACGTTAGTTGAATCGGAATACCAGTTAAATGGTTTGAATAAAATATAAATCCTTGAGACCTTTCCAAAATTCAGTGAGAACCGTTAAGACCTTGACAACTGAGCACTTGTCAATTCTAATTAAAACAAAAGTTGCGACTTCTCTGCGTTTCCCGGAATTGTATTCAGAGGACGAAGTTCCCGGCTATACCCAGACTTTGGTGCTAGGGCGGGCGCTGATTGGTCGGTTTTCGAATGTTCTATTTTTAAAAGTTTGAAATTTCGAACGTCGATTCTCATTGGATTTGTTCTGGCTAGTGTTGGACTGTTGGCAATAAAATGGCTTTACGGTTGGTGTTTATTTTCGTTTTTTATGCTTTAGTTAGTGTCGATAGCAATCGCATGTTGAGAGAAAGCTATTCCTCTTACTTCCGTGTCAAATGAGCTGAGCTGAATTTAATCTTCTACTGTTTTCGATTTGGACTCCTATTCATTAAATGCCCTAGGCTAATGTTCAAATGAACATACATAATATAACAACATACGATCATATATATTATACAATACGAGTTTAAGTTAATTGTCTGCTTGTTTAACTTTATCGTGAAAACACTTCGGAGCTATAACACAACATAATCGCATATTAAAATTTAAGATGGCAACTTCCGTGTTTGAATTTGTATTATATCCAAAATGGCGAATTTCTGACTATTTGAATTTGACATAATCTATTTTTCGCATCCAAATAGGACGCGATTCAAATACCATCAACAAAAAAACGCTTATTTTTACTTTGTGTGAAAGTTGATGATAGAGAAAAAAAACTGTAGCGCCTAGAGAGAACAGATACGAGTCGCACGGAAATTTAGTCGAACAACGTCCAACTTTCCTCCTCTAGAAATTAATTAAAGGTCCCAAATAATATCATGAAGGCCAGATGTAGCTAAATTTAGAATTTCTGGCGACGGGTACAATTTATTTTACTATTTAACCCCGTAAAGTGGGTTAATGAGTTTGGTTAATATTTGCCAAGATGGCAGGACATTATGGTGCTCAAAGGGTCTATCGACGGTAGTCTGACTGGGTTTAAAATTCAGACAACTAGGTTTTTGCATACGACTTCTGCATGCAACTACTAAATATTCCCTTGAGAGAGGGAAAGGCAGTTTCCGTCTTATATTTCCACATAACGTTGCGTCGCTTCTGATATCACCCCGTGTAAAAAGTCACGTCAATCCATTGTTATATTCTTTCAGTTAATAAAGATCGTTTTATTTTTTGTAATAAATATTTACCTTCTAATTAAACGGAGTCTAATTTTTTCATCATAATCAGCAGCTCAAAATACTTTCACAATAAGCATCAGAAATACGCCGACCACTCTCGTACAGCTGCAGAGAAAAGTAACCCCCACTGCCAGTTTACTTATATGCAGAAGAGACCTTTCTCTACAGCTGACTTACCTTTTCGCTGTAAGTCGTGTATCAATGTTGTATTACAGTTGGTAACAATGGTTAGAACGACACGGCGTTAAGTTGGTCATCACCAACACTAGCTAGGGCAACGATTTAAGAGCCAATTTGCCGTGTGTTAGTACCGTCACGCCATTTTGCGATCAGCGGATTAGTGAGTTCCGTCGACGCGTGGGATGAAGATTACGACACTGGAGTTATTTAGCGCTAATAGGAGGCACTTAGGAGTTGCGACGAAGGCAAATTAGGGGGTTTCCATGACAGCGGTGTGTAGTCCAAAATGGTTTCCGTTGATTGTTGACAACCGAAAATAAACAGTATTTATTGACCATTCGGCAGAACTTAATCCTAAACAAATAGTTTACTATGTGAAAAATTCACATATCAGGTTTGGCAAGCGCAACGACGTTTATACAAGGTGGGCCAAAAGAAGTCATCCGATGTTGTATGACTCTCTTTTTTTGAATTGTTACGCAAAAAAATAGACACGATTATTCCGCGTTCTTGGGGAGTGTATCGCTCCATGGCTTGTTCACTTGTATTTTGCATCTGTCAAGTCCACAAATGTCAAAACAGATTTGACATTGGCGAATTTGCAAAAATGAGAGCATCTTCCAATAGGGTGATTTCTTTTGGCCCACCTTGTATTTAGTCGAAATATTCACATGAGGGCTGATTTTCCAATGCCCAAATTCAAAAGTATCTGACAGTTAAAGTTATCACTTTCCTTTTCTTTGTCATATGAAAGAGCAGCACAAAGCTAAAATTTATCTAGAGGGCGAAAAATCAGGCCTAAGGAAGAAAAAGCGGCGAGAATTATTATAACCCATATAACGGACATTATCCAGGTAAACACATCAATAAATTAAGCAATGTATAATCGAATAATCCGAACAGTAACTTTAACAAACACAACTTAATCGAACTCGCCAAAAGTTACTAAATATTCAAGATAGTTCTAAACAAGAACCAATCTTCCGTGGATTTAAAAACAAAGCGTATCATTCATAAAATTAAAGTAGCAAAAGCAGTTTTCGTGTGTTTGAGATAAGGTTTAAAATTTAAGAAAAGATGCAAGAGAGTTAGGAGCTTTTGGAAGTAAGTGGGTGAATTCCGAAAGTGGTTTCTACAACTACCCAGAGTTAAGGACAATTAATTCGTAATCCGGCCTACGTAGGGCTGCCACAAAAGATTCTTCTGGGTATAAAGATACTCTTGTCACTATCCTACTAATAATAAATATGCAAGTGTAGTTGTTGGTTGGCCCTTCCTTGAAGCAGCAACGGAGCAACAGATGGGTCTGATGGAGAGGTAGTCGGAAGACCTGACAGTGACACACTTCTTGGACCAAAAAATGTAGTTTCTTCGGGACTAGAGATAAAATATGTCAACGCAGACGAAGTCGTGGGCTAAAGCTAGTGACCCAGGGGTCCTAGACTAGATGCATTACGCTAACTTAACGATTTTCGAAAATCGACAAAAAGTATGGGACTAACATAAGCGGCTGACGCGACTAATCGTTAGCTAACGACAATCCTATACATTTTTTTTTACATTTTGGTAGTTTTCGAAAAGCACTAAAGTTAGCGTTATGCATCTTGACTACCTGTAAACCTAGTATAGTATAGTATTATACGAGGAGAGTCTACGAGCAAGGCAGTAGATGTAACAAAAGAAATTGAGAGTAAAGAGCGCCACTTCACGGTTTTACGACAAATATCCAATTTTATTTCAAGCAATTACTGTTGTTTCTCTACTTTACTACGATTTATTACAGCGAGGTGATGGTTATAGCGAAACCGTTTCATTATTTAAATAGTTCCCATCAAACTGCGCTGGTTAATGGTAATGTATCTTTTATTATACTTGGCTTCTAGGTGGCAGCCCTGAGCCATTGAACTCAGAAGTTGGAAATCGGGGATCTTCGGGCAATGTCGTTGGACAAAGTTCGGTTGTTCCAACCTACCCTAATATGAGGTATTCCTATCCTTTATCTTGCCTGTTGTTGCGATCTAAATTACTATTGTTTAGATTAGTTCCCTAAACGAGGTTACTGTGTTTCAGATCTCAAAGGAAGTTTCCAGTTTCAAAGCCGCAAAATTATATTGATGATGATTATAATAATGAAGATATAAGAGCCTAGCAAAAATTACATAATAAACTGCAATTAAGCCATCTCTTTAAAACGTTCTACTTACTTTAAATGAACAGTCCATATAGAAAATTATGATAACTAGGTACCTACTATGCTCTTATTTTTTTTATTACTTTAAACAGAAACAATCCAAAGTATCCTAAAGTCCAATAAATATAATAATAATACTCCGTAAATGTATGACTATACTATACTAATGTATACTTCTCTTACTCCTGTCAAACTAAAGCAATATCGATGATTCTTTAACTAGACTTTAATACTCAATTAATAATTATTGTTCAAGAATTTCATAAACAATAATTAGTAAAGGAAAAAGGTGAAATATTAAGGCTTTTCCAGCACTGGGATGCAGGCTAAACGGGGTATCTAAAAACAATGTCTAAAGCAGATTATTTTATTTCTGTTAGTATACCTACTCAAAGATGTTTCGTTTAGTAGGGCAGCTGCAGCCACATCTGTTACTGGGCATTTTCGCGAGAAGACATGCATTACCTTGTTTTTTCACAATTGGGAATTTTTAGGTGATATCTGCTCTGAATCAAAAATACTTCTGGTTAAAATGGGATATATATGTCCTTAATTTTCCATTCCATTTTGTTACGTTGCATACATAATGGATCACCGATACAAAACAGGACGGTTACAAAATGGAATAGAAAATATGTATAAAAAGTATAGGACATGTTTCTTCTACTATTCAGATGAATAGTACTCCTGATTATGTGCAGACATCACCTTAAATTTCACTTGTGAGAAAACAAGGTAATGCATCTCTTCTCGCAAAAATTCTCTGCTACCTTAATCCCAAATGTACATCGAAATAAATCGCTATCATCATCACTATCTAAAACAAAGTCCCCGCGTCTGTCTGTCTGAACGCGATAAACTCAAAAACGGAGTCAATGGACAGAGTGGTTCATGAGGAAGGTTTAAGTGTATAATCAATTTAGATTTAGGTGCGTATATGTATGCTCCTATGCGTGGGTCGCTAGTAAGACGATATATCCAAAATCTTCATCAAACAAATAAACCATTCGTCTGACATCTCATCGTAACACAAGTTCGATACAGATTTAAAACCGCACTAGTTCTAAACTTCCAAGTTGAACACTAACGTCAAGCCGAGTGAGAGATACGCTCCAGCTCCGGTCTGTTTTACTGCCTCCAATTTTAAACTTGGGCCGTAAAGCAAGCTGCAGTTAAGTTAGTTCTAATGTAGGATATTTTGCATGTGGCACAGGTTTAAGCTGTGTATTAAAAAGTAAGTAGGCAGTATTATCCATGTTGGAGCGTTTCCGCACTGCGTTTGATCCAAATCAGAGAGAAGTAACTATTTATATGAGAAATCGGATGACGGAATTCGGATCTAGTGCGCAACCTACCATGCAAATAGTACTACTGCTACTTCTTGGACCAATTTCTTGGACTCGGATTGGACGCAGTGCGCAAACGCTCTTAGAAGTAGTTTTGTCAACTTTATATCTTCTTGTTTTTCCCGAGAATTTTATATAATTTACGATACCCATTGTCCTTTTGGATTTGAATTATCGAGCAGATACTACTACATCTAATGTTCTTCACAAATATCTTTGGACAGAACGAGGCTAAAGATTGAGTTACCCTTCTCATACCCTTTTCTGTCCATTGTGAGATGGAATGGAATGGAACAGATGTTTATTATAGACCCCAATTTACTTTTTACATTTAAACAGTACCGTGTATTTTTGTTTAAAATCCACATTATTTCCATAGATTTTCCAACAGCAACCTTCTTTTCCGTATATCTTTAATAAACATACTTCAGATACTTATTCAATCCGTCCCTTTAATGGCCCCATTTCGGCCAATACGGAGTTTCTTGGACAATTAATTAGTTGATGCCACCAAGAGAGAGGAGAAGTTTTTACCAAGTGGTCAGAACAAAAGGACTTGATGGTTATCTCTCCATTGTTAGTTCCTTTCAGCAAAGTTTAGCGAATTTACAACTTTGGTCATCCATTAGTTCTAGATTTTCTTCATAATTGTCAAGTTTTGATTTATTGAAGTTTGTTATTGGTAAAATAAAACCGGCAGCAATAAAAAATACCCTAGAACCTATTGAAATTGCTCCTATGCGTTAACAAAACCGACCCTTCACCTTTTAAAGTTAAAACTAATGATATAGAGCGTTTTTTTTTAAATTAACGAAGGATTTTTTTTTCCATTACGCCACGAATTTTAACTATTTATACTGCTATAAGACAAATAGTGGTTGGTATCTCACACAAAACTCCTGTAGCAAGGGCAACCATATTACTAACGGGCTTGAATCTGCTTCGGCTATTGAATGTGAGATACCGCCTATTGGCATATGATGGCAGTATGTATGACTAATTTTGTGACGCAATGGAAAAAATGCGTATTTTTTTTTAAACGCCCCATTACGACCTATTAAATTAAATCAAATGAAGCCTTGTAGAATCAATTACCCCGAGATCGAACCCCCCCCGAGAAACAGCCTGCTCCTGATTGCGCTGCCACAGTCACAAGACCCTCGTCACTGCGTCATCAGGCCAGCCTCAAGCTATTGTGGCTAATAGGACCATCTGGTTGGTTTTTACCGGACTGCAACAAGGTAAAAGGGTACCTATTGACGTCATTTATATTTATATGCCTATGTGTGTACACACGCACCCACCCACGCACGCACGCACGCACGCACAGGTATTTTTATACTTAAAAGGAGGCCTCAACCTTGTCTGTACCTATGTGAGGAAGAACATAATATTACGTTTTTAACATTTTACCACTATCATTTATTATTGTAGTCCGTCCGTCTCAGTTTCCCTTATAAATAAATACGTATATATTGAGTTTTTAATCCGCAAACATTAGCTGTAGGTACCACTTGATTATATGGATTACATTTGACAGTATTAGCCAAATACTGAACTTACATCTCATTTTTTAACATATCGAATGAAAGAGATGCAACAAAAATGTTTGACAAATAATAGCCAAGTGAAGTGCCATTATAACATTGCAGGTTAGCGTAAATGTATATTATATAAAGTAGTGCTTGGGGCACGTTTAAGTGAATGAAAATTATTATATTCTAAATGATTCTATTCTAATTAAAAAAATATATAACAAAAAAGTTTCTTCTTTCTTAAGTCTGTCTTAAGTTTCTTAAGTCGTGATTGTCCTGCCATAAAGAAGTACACCCTCGTCCCGTGACGTCGTCAGTCAGTCTATCCCTAATCGAACGGGAGCATAATTCTTTGAGGCCGTTTTATCCACCGGCATATTGTATATGTATATATGCCTTAGAGTAATGGAATAACTGAACCGATTTTAAAAATACTAGTTTGGGACTTGGTAAATTCATGTAAGATTGTCACCTGTTATTTATTATTAAGTGACTTCTAATAACCTCATCCTTGTTTTCCCGTGATCAATATTTGATTTTACATCCGCTGAAGCCGTATAACGGCGGCGCGGATAGGTTTTACACGACCATCTGTCTCTAAGCCCACTCAGGCTTAATAAAAGATGTACAGTCGGGAAAACCGATACCGTGCGGTAAAAATGCTTTCTGCACTGTCATGGCGCGGTCAGCCCGTGTGGAGACACAGATGGAGCATAACAGATGGTTTACATAAAAAGCAAATCGAAAAAAATGTGAATAATATAGTAAATTCTAACTTTATAAAAAAAGCCGAGGTAGCCTAATAGTTTGACCTGCCGACTCTTAAGCAGAGGGTCGTGGGTTCGAACCCGGGCTCGCACCTCTAAGTTTTTCGGAATTTGTGCGAAATATAATTTGTTAATTTATCATGAGCTTTTCGGTGAAGGAAAACATCGTGAGGAAACCTGCAACACACCTGCAAAGCAATTTGACGGTGTGTGCGAAGTTCCCAATCCGCACTAGGCCCGCGTGGGAACTATAACGAATCCTCTCATTGTGAGTGGAGGCCTGTGCCCAGCAGTGGGACGTATATAATATGCTGGATTATTATTATTTATAACTTTTTCATCTGTCGTAAAAGACATGCTATTTCTGGGAGAACTGTATTACTTCTAGGCATGGGATGTATACGAGTATAGTCATATTATGATGTGTATATACTGGGTGTTTTTTTATTCGTCTACAAAATTTTAGGGCTTAAATCAGTAAGTCATACTGATCAACTTTCACTATAAGACCAACCCCGAAATCGCGAAAAAAAAGTTGACCATCCCATACATTTTGGCTAGTCAGCTGACGATGTTTTGTATGGGAGGGTCAAATTTTTTTTCGCGATTTCGGGTTTGGTCCCATAGTGAAAGTTGGTCAGTATAACTTACTGATTTAAGCCCCAAAATTTTGTAGACGAATAAAAAAACACCCAGTATTATGTGCGTATTCTATGCAACTCTCTGGCCCTTTAGCTATTTTGTTGCTGAAATTACGACGAGCCGTTGCTTTGTTGCTGCGTGAAAGAAGAACAAAATACTTAAGCATTTAAGTTCGGAAGAACAGTGGTTTCCATAAAGAAACTTACGCTATTTCATAATGTAAGTATGAAACGGTATACGGTGGCCACTTTATAAATATAGCTAAAGCAGTAAAAAAACTACGAATAAACGTTCGAAACGACGCACTCACACATACTAAGCGGACATGGCAGTGCTGTCAGTGGCGGGTGTCGCGTCCAGACCAATGGTTGAGACGTGCTGCTTTAGTTATATTTATACTGTGCTTTTGATCACGTGTGACCTAAGCAGACGACGATCCTTAAGGCCCAGTTACTTTCACTTCTTGAAATCAAAATGAACATACCCCACCAGACCGGCCTAGCCTAGTGTAGTCACAGATAAAATTCCCCATAGCACTGTTAATTCTCTGGAAAATAAAATCCCTTTTGCTTTTCAAAAATGTGTTATAGTATTTCGTTTAAGAAATTTTAGGAGGAGAAATATTACTATTGCTATTTCTATTCAAGAGTTTGCCTCAGCAAGGCTGTGGTCCGAGCCGTAACGCCGGTATATCGGGGCAACAGATGGCCAGTGGCGCCATCCTTAGCTGTGGTTATGTTGGAGCACTGCGATAAAACAGCTGTATAAGAGCTCCAGACAAATGTGCTACTTATTTGAGGAGTTTATTTAACTCGACTCTGTCATTGAAGAAATAAAACGGTGGCTCTCACGTATTAATGTCAGGAATAGGTACGTGAGTAAGCCGTAACTGTTTTATTTATGAAAACTATGAAATGTTCTAGGACGAAAAGAGTCCTAATGTTCATTCCCGTGCCCTTAGCTATCTTACCAATTTTTATCGTAACGTATAACGGTTTAGACGTAAAAGTGTTACAGATCGACACACTTTTGTATTTATGTTTTGCTGTCTGGACTGGCATGCTATTATGTTTATGTAAAACATATTTTGATTAGAATTAACTCTTTTTGATTGCCTCGATACTTAAGTAGTTTTTCCTGAAACCTGGGTTATCTAGAATACACCTTACAATATTTTCCCTTTTTTAAACCACCAGAAAAACATTTAAAAACAACTTGAACAACCCGATTCGAAAATACGTATATTCATCTCTATTCGTACTGAGAGATGGTTGTATTCCCACTAACAGGCGTTTCTGCAAAACCGCAGAAGCATATCCAACCATTAAAGCATTATTACGATCCATATCCGGTTTGATACTAATCCCCTCCAGTCAATTATCGGGACCGGAAGTAACCCGGGGTCCCCCGGCGCTTACGTAATGGAAAACCAAACTCGGAAAAACTTAATGCCACATTTATAATTTATGAAGACGTTTTATTTACCACGGCAATTCCACTTGGTTAAGCTCGTCTTGCTTCTATATCGTTGTCTAGACGTTACGGTAACTCGTGTTAACATAGCATTAAAAGCTGATAACTACGATGTATCGGAAGTCATTGTTTGACCTAACATTATTTGTCCTAACGCATCACGAGTACGAATTAATAAGTACTAAAACCCGCGGGTTGGTTAGGTATGGGCTGTATATAATTATAAATATAAAATAATAATAAAAAAAATGATCAGGGACAATCTCACACAAATTGACCTACTTACGTAGTCCCAAACTAAAGCTCTAGGCTTGTACTATGGGTACCAGGCAACGATATAGAGAAATACATAAAAGTTTTATAATTCAGGCGGAAATGGCTTTGGGATAAACGATAATTCAGAATAACGAGGCATTAGGACAAATAACAGTTATGATCTCCAATATAGACCCATAATGTATGTATATATAATGTAAAATCTGGTTATTGTCTTCGAAATTGCACTATACGTCTCTGCCTCTTCCTCTTCTGTTTTGAATATAAAAAAAACACATTATAAACATTATGATAATTTGGCACGTTTGAATTTACACACAATTAGTACACTTTTGCGCGCAGATTTTGGCCGACAAAGTAGTCCTTTACGAGCTGGTGGTAAAAAATTATTTATCTAAATGCTAAAAGGTCAGCCTGAAGTGTTAATATAGCGTCCAGACGACGTGTAACTTCTAATTAGGAGTCTAGTGTTTAGTTAGAAGGTCAGTTCCAAGTGAAAATTATTAATTCAAGGCACTTGAGTGTATATCCACTGTTAACTTCGCTATCTCGTATCTAATTCTATCGTGTTAAGGCAAAATGGTTCATGAATCTGAAAGTCGAAATTAAAGGATGTTTGAGAAGTTTGTGGATATCAGTTGTAAAATTTTATAAGCGGCATAAACAGTCCGATTTGATTAAATATATATGACGTGTTTCTCGTGTATGGAATTTTCGGTTAATACCTAGGTTGGTCTAAAATTCGTATCTAATTATTTGCGTTATATGCCATCCACATCGAGACATTTTCGGGATTATTTATGTTTTATAAAAAATTCCGGACCAAACTAATTAAATCAACAATTAACCTAAAAAAAATCCCTTTCAAGTCAAGGTGTTCTGATTAATTTGGCGTAACGTTTCGCATTTCATCGCTTAAACCATTTATATAGATAATTAACTAAATTGCTACCGTCCTTAGGCGAGCGACACTTAGGCACTTCAAAGAAAATGGCTGATGTATTTAGCTTCTATCGTGTACAAAAGAGCCGTGCTCCGTGGAACAGGGACAATATTATGAAGTTTTCTGAGCAGTTCCAGGCAATGAGAGGGATAATAATAAAAATTAATATTTTTGTACGATACTTTCGCCATCGAATCAACTATTTTAAAGCTACGGATATTATTAGAATTAATTATATTCTTCTTTTTTAATTGTCTTATTCCAGTTGCCTTCCTAAACAATAATTCTACGGAAAATGCAGATCGCCGGCGCTACACAATCCTCTAAAATTTAACGTGTATGATTTAAAATAAGAATGGATAATATTTGTCACATTCATTATTAACAAACCAAACGTCTAATGGAACAAGAAAAACTTATTTATCTTCTATATAACTTGTTGACTGGCAATGCTGCGGAAAACAACGGAAGAGTCAAATAAAAAGAACAAGTTCAGCTTATCTCAAAACAGTACGGTCTGAAACTTTGCTGTCGCTACCACTGAACTGACGACAAATAAAATACGTTATGAACTGAACTGGGGGTATTAGACTGTCTCAAATACTTTACAAGATGCATAAACAGAAACTGTTTACATGTGGATTCTAAACTTTGGCAACTTAAATTGAGATTAGGTGTCGTGTTTTGAAGGCATAACGCAGCGTTTTTTAAATCACATAGATTAGCCAAACAAGAAAGCCAAGTAGGATCTGACACCTGCAGACATTCACAATTTTATAATTGCAATTCTTAGACTGATGAATACAACATCGGAACACAACAATGCAGACACAAATGCTTGGCTACAGGTACGATCCGGACGAATCTTTTACATGGTGTGGCGGTAAGATAACGGAGAAATTACTAGCATAGTTAGAGGCATTGTAAAAGAGTCCTGATAAGGCCAATTTAGAGAATATAAAATACTACCGCGACTCCGTCCGCTTAGAAGTCGCTTATCGCTGCTCCCTCAATTTTGCACTGTCAATTTTTCAGGATAAAAAGTAGCCTATGTGCCATTCCAGACTATAATCTATCTCTGTGCCGAATTTGCCCGCGACTCCATCCGGGTAAAATTTGTTTATCGCTGCTCCCTCGAGAACTGTTCATTTATTCGGGATAAAAAGTAGCTTATGTGCTATGCCAGCCAAATTCAAAATTCTTCCAAAATTTCATCCAGATCCGTTCAGCCGTTCTGGCGTGATAGAGTAACAAACATCCATCCATCCATTCAAACTTTCACATTTATAATTATCAGTAGGATATTAGTAGGATTTGAGTTAGATTTCATGTTAGCCATCAGGGTTGGCAGCCCATTATGGGTCTTGATATCACCAACGTCAATAGGCCTCACAGCCCGCTTACCATCACGGTCCCTGTATGCTCGTTTAAGTCAAACTACTTGCCTTAAAGCACAGTAGGATCAGTCCTAAGAATTCATGTGTTGAAAAGAATTCGAGTCGTCTCACGCGCAAAACGCGTCACCTGGATGGCTAGCACAAGTGGTCCGCGACTTGTTTGTCGGATCTCCCTTTCTAACTAGGCATAACGTTGGAGACGCACTGAGCGACAAGTGAGAAAACACAAGATGTGCTAGCCACTCTGGACACGCTCAAATAGGGCAAAAATAAAAAAGTTCATATCTCATGAATAAATAAATGTCAGTGATTATCTATCACAAATTGACATTGTCCCCAAACAAAGCTCAAGATTTGTATTATGTTAACTAGACAACGAAACAACAAAACATACTTAACAAGTATGGAGAAGTAGATACTTCCAAGAGTCGGGAACAATTGTTCCCAAACTCAGCTTCCAAGAGTCAGGAACAAATATTCAAAAGTAATTTTATAGTGTTATTTTGCAACAGAGTGTAAGTAATAAAAACAATCTTTTTCCGATTTTCAAAGAGACCTTTCATTATTTTATGGCCTTAAAGCGCAAAGAGTATAAACAATTAAAGAACAAAAACTATCAGGGTACAATAACACCATTAGTAAACTCGCAAACCTTTATCTTGGACTTCAGTTTATTTGGCATAGTTTCTTGGCAACGTCCGCCTTCTTTTTTCTCTATCTAAATGTTTTTGCAAACTTTTGACAACCACTTGGTTCTTTTATTTGATGTAGAAACGAGTTTGAAAGATTGCCTGGAGGTTTTTGACTGTTTTATTTCGAGTATATAGATTAGTTGTTACATTTTATTTAGATTTACGGTCGGCAAAAATACCTACTCAAAATCAAAATGTTAAACGCTAATATTTTACAAATTTTGAGCTATAATCAATAGGACCACTAGGCGAAAAAAGATATTCTGGAGTCCATACACGCTTTCAAACGACACCCCACATGATGCATTTTTTACTTTTCGGAACTCTAAAAATCAACACGAATTACGAGTTAGCGTATTTGCCTCTTGTGGCTTATTGTGTTAAAAAACGAAGTCCTAAAGAATCTGACGAGATGTTGCTGGCAACGGATGCGTATGGGAGAACGTCATCGTCGTTATCAAACAGGAATAGAGATGAGGGTAAATTTACGTTAACTCTATTATTATTATAAATTTTTTGGTTATATTAAACAAAAAATAGATATAAAAAAGACAAACTTCATTATGCGCATGTTAAGGATTGCATGAAAGTCAGTTTTCGGCTTTTCCTTTGGGTTCTTCCTAATTTTCTTTTTTTTAAACCACTCCAGTATAGAAGCGATAAAAATAAAAATAAAATGTTTATATTGGTCGAGCCATTTGATTCTCGAGTTTATGCGAGAGTAACGCACGGCAATTGATTTTCATTGATTGGCATTGATTTTTTTTATATATAATACAGGCTATAGCTACCTAGTAAGGTAAGATCAAGCTAATATACTTACGACGCGTCAGTGACGTGTAATTCAGCTTTTCCGGCAACGAAAAACGTGAAATAAGTCTGTGATTTTATTCCAATATTTTGCAGTCTTTTTTTTTCTCTTAAACATTATAATTATGATCGAATATGACGACGCAGTTAGCCTAGTTGGTAGTGACCCTGCCTACGAAGCTAGCGGTCCTGGGTTCGAATCCCGGTATGGACAAATATTTGTGTGATGAGCGCGAGTATTTGTTCCTGAGTCATGGATGTTTTCTATATATTTAAGTATGTATTTCTCTATATAAGTATGTTTATCGTTGTCTAGTACCCATAGTACAAGCCTAGAGCTTAGTTTGGGACTAGGTCAATTGGTGTGAGATTGTCCCCTGATATTTATTTATTTATTTATTTTATTTAATATAACTTAATATTTAATACCCTTTATATTTATTTAATAATTCTATGCTTATATTCTTATTATATTTAATGATATAAATAAAGGATTACGCATAGCTATTCTGCCGGTATTTACTGTAATCGTTGCTATTTTTTATTTTATATTCGGACCAACGTTACTTGGTCGGCAACTGCAAATATTCGAACCGCTATGCGGGTTTGTTGGAAAAGTATTATGATCCATTTTGTTTCATCTTTTAAAAACTTTTTAGACCATTTTATTTACAGATATACGAAATTTTGTATTGTTTGTTATTGTATTAATGTTTTAATCCGAATGATGAATGGTTTTTAATGAATCCGAATAAATATCATTAAATTTGATTGTTAAATCTAAACCTACGTACAAATATGTTATTTTCTATCGTTTAATATTTTTAAGATATTGCTTTTTATTATATAGGTGCCTATGAGTAGGCCGGCCATTAATGTTTTAGATACCACGGTATTCTTCAGTCCAAGTTTATTAGTTTGTTTCGAATTAGTACCGTTAACTATATTAACATTAATTCAGTGCTATCCATTATTAATATTGTTAAATTAAATGATCCTCGCATACGATAATGTAGCGATAATTGTTGTTGGAAGCTCACTCGAACAAGTTATTGAAGTACTTGCTCAGCAGTAATCACGGCAAATTCTCTTGATTCACCGCTTTGTATAAAATGATAAATAATTTTCAAAACAAAATTATTTGCTTAACTTGTGATACATGAGAGGAAATGAGAGGAAATATTACGAGCCCTCACTTCAACAAAAAACACTTGTTTTATTAGAATTGAAACATTTTGGCTTGTTTCTACTCAGAATACGATATTAAAAATTAAAATTTAATTTATTTCACTTATATACAAACTTTTATGTTCCATTTTGTTATTTTTATGCAGTGATACCTTTTTATTCTGTTATCATGATAATTTACGGATCTGCCTGATTTTGAGCAGAATTTTCCCAAAATTAAAAAAATAAGTCAACAGAATTATTTTAGCAAAATTCAAAATCTATCGATAGTAATTCACATCAAGGAACAATTACTCTTAATGTATGTAACATGTATTTTAATTGCTTTGTTTCGGCAATTTATGTTGTAAAAGTTTGATGGTAATTTTCTAGACAACGTTAATTATTTCAAAATCACATTTTCGACTGTAGAGTACTTGTAAGATTCGTCGTTTTTATTTTCAAGGCGATTTTCTATTGTAGCGTCTGCGCATAACGATTGTTTCGTCACTTCGGCTGCTAGCTAGGCTTGCAAACCGCGCAGGAGCTGCTTCACTTAACAGTGCTTAATATTAATTTAAAACGTATTCTTTCCTATGTTTTGTCCTACTCTTGCTTTACCAAGGAGAGGAAAAGGTAGAAGACAAAGACAAAACAGCAATTTTATTATTATTTATTATTATCTGTTATTGTATTTTTATTTCTTGTTTGTTATCTGTATATTGTGTGAGCGTTGAATAAACATTTTTTATTCTATTCTATTCAATGTACAAAACAATTGGAAACAATATTGCTTGGCACTGTGAAATTAATGATACAGAAGCAAGAAGGGCTAAAATTAAATAAATTAGAGCCCCTGCGCAACAATTTCTACTCTGCTTCATGAATATAAAAATAAACCTTGTAATTTTTAATATTATTAGAATTTGTATTTTAGTTAACGTTTCTGCTCAAACTATTCTTTGCCTCCTAACTGCGCCTACAAACCGCAGCGCGTGCGCCGCCCGCCTAACTACGCGATAAAACCAGAGCGCCGCCCGCCCACAGCCTGAGCGGAATTTACGTGAGACAATCTTTCACAGCACTACGGTTAAATAAATCACTAAGTTAGTGACGACGCGGTTAGCCTAGTTGCTAGTGACTCTGTCTACGAAGCTAGCGGTTTGCCGGGTTCGATTCTGGGACAAATATGTTTGTGATAAGCGAGAGTAACTCCCGACTTTTGTCTACCATCCACGCTAACTGCGTCGTTGATGTTTTTCTGTGTATTTTTTGTTTGTACCTATAACATCGTGGCGTCGTGACAATTTGTTCTAAATGTTTGTTGTGCGATTTTACAAATAACATATTTTTTTTATTAACAAACAATTTAAAAATATCCCATTACTCACTCAGGCAGGACAAGTAGGCCTTCAAAGAGAGGTCCTTTTTGCAGTTCGAGATAACCACGCTCCTGATACTACTACGTATAGTGTACATTTACTAATTCTTTTAAAATACAAAGTACAATATAAAAATGCCTCGTCTCTGTGCAATACAATTAAATAAGCCAAACTAGAAACAATATTAAGTCTACATTTAGAAACAAGCGCAGGAAAAAGCTTACCACGCTTTGTTGTTTACGTACATTTTAATTATATGTACTGTAAGGAAAAAAACGTGGAAAACTAATCTGAGTTTATAATAAGTAAGAGCTTATATTTTTTTTATTCCCGAATTCTTTGGTAATTGTTATGTTTTGACATTTAAATATTATTTTTTGTTAGAGGAAGCACCTACACAACCCAGGCGACGTTAGCAATTGGTATCATAAATTATTTTGAATAAAATATTATTATTCAGGTGTTTGCCGATTGGACAGATCGTAAAATTTTATCGGCTGGCAGTTATTACAATTTTGACAGCTATAAAACGTGTAATTACCTGTTAAATTCTGGTAAAATTGTACATTAACCCAGTTTAGTTGAATATACTGCCGTGACTAGCCTAGTTGGGAAAGACCCTGCCTCGAAGCTAGCGATCCAGGATTCGATTCCTGGTATGGGCAAATATTTGTATGATAAATAAGTGTGAGTATTTGTTTTCTTTGTATTTAATCATATATTTCTCAATATAAGTATCTTCTATCCATCTTTGCCTAGTACCCATCGTACAAACCTTAATTTAGGACTAGGTCAATTTTTGTAAGATTGTCCTGATAATTATTTATTATATTCATATATTATTATGTACTTGTTTCTAGTCTTAGACTTCGCCATCCTTTTGTTACCCCAAAATCGCGTAATACCATTTTTAAGATTCCTTTTGGGTACACTACATAAATACGAAAAATAATGTTCCGAAAGTCGGAATCACGAATTTCAAAATAATGATTTTTATAATTCCGAATGTTTTAAAACTCCTTATATAACTATTCCGATTTTTCATAAATCCGATTTTTGTGAATCCGACTTTTTAAAATGTCTATCTAACGGTTACAATTATGATGATCAAAATTTCGAATTTCTTTAAACCGAAGAAGTCCGACTGAATATAGTCCGAAATATCGAAAATGCGAATTCCAAAGATTACTAAAATACCGGTTTTCAAAATTCCGAAAAGGTGTTCTGCCTTAGAGTCTCTCTGAAACTACTTTGAACAAATGTCAAATTTCCTAATTAGCGACGAAATTTCGGAAAATGTATAATCGGAATACTGTTTTTCGGGCCAATGTCACTTTGTGCTTTTCATTCTTCGGAGTTATAAAAATCGGTTAAAAAAATATAGAATCGAAACGTCTTAGGAATTATGAAATTCGGTGTTTTGAAAATCGGAATTATCAAATTCGGAATAAAATATTTCAGAGTTCGTATTCCCTTTGCTATCAACCATAACCCACAGCATACAAAACAAGGCCGTTAATTCATATTTCCTGATGAAAAAGCTAAAAGTTAAAGTGATTTGCATCAAAAAGGACCTCTTGGATAAAGTTCGCAAATTAAAATTAAGAAATAATTCGTTCCGACTGTAACGGGAGTTTTTTAAGTCACAAATAAGAACAATTTCTTTTGTATCTTTGTATATTTTGGTTAAATGTAAAGTTGGTTGGAACTTTGCGAGAACTTTTGCCTTTCTCAATTCATAGAATGAAATAAATTTTCTTTAAAATTTACTATGACATGCAGCGTATTTTACAAATTGCATTGTGTTAGAATTTGAAATTGTTTAACCCGAGTTAAATTACGACTTGATGTGAAATATTTAAGACAGTATGTAGGTATTTGCAAGTATTACGAGATAACTAATCTTGAAAATAAATACTCTTTACTCATAACTTTCAGTAAAAATTATACTACTGTAATACACATTTTTTTTTAATTTTATGCAAATCCAATAAATCCAACATGACGTAACAAAAAATCGTTTGTCATCCTGCTTTAAAATAAACAAACAGTCATTTTTTTAAGGACTCATTGTGACATTTCTAATAACTTTATTCCCGTGTTTTTTCCGAAATTAATTATTCCCTGCAATAATAATATTTATTGAGTTCCACCCATCTAAACAACTTCGCACACACAAAAAAAAACAATTTAATTGAACGCCTTGAAGTTGGTTAAAATTAAATTACTTTGAAAGATTCCGTTACATAGTAACAGGTCAAGCTAGTGTGTGTGTTAAAAGATTAAATTCTTTTTCTAATTAATTTCAAAGTTCACTTGTCAATTTGCGTCTCAACTCGCATTAATTTACTGTATAAAAACTCTATCAATAAGCGAGTCCAGAGGTCAAAATGAATGGAAATATATTCCCCCATAAGTCTCCACGTCTCGGGGCCATAACGAGATGCCCCGAGACCTTCCCTTCCCCCCAATTTGCTGTTATAAATAGCCAGTGGTGCCCTCAAGTTGTTTATTTTGTAAACATTTTTTTTCCTTACGCTGTATATCTTTTACGGTTCAAAAGAAATGGATGCAGATTTTTTGTTGACGTCCTTTGTTTCATCGTCTCAAATGGTGTGTACTTTCTTGGAATTGGTCTTTGTTTTTCTGAAGCTTAAGGAAGACGGAATGATGAAATAATAATGTTAAATATTTTATTATTATGCGTTAATTTTTTGGTACACTAAAAACAGTTACGTGACTTTCTTAAATAACTCGCTCTTAAATTAATTAAAGCATAGATAGTTCAGAACAGATTCAGCTGTCCCGTCGGAGCAATTAAATTAACATTTTAATGCGCGTATCAGTGTATCTTTAATTTGGTCTTTGCTTTCGTAGACGAAGCAGCTCGGCAACAGCTGTAGAGTACCCAACTATACCAAGTTTTCTGCTGGTATCTTTAAACGCTAGAGTGCTCGCACTATGGGCATTTTGAATAAACCGTGTTAAACGATTTTTCAAGGTCAAGCGTCTCAGTAGCTGCCCCCGCGTCCCTCCTCTCCTTATTTTGTACATTACAATACATTTCGGGCGCCCCGGTGACCGCAGGCAGGACGCAGCAGTTGTGGTCGGTGTGTTGCGTTTGGTTTTTACTGTAGTTGAAACATTCGTTTTTATTGCGTATAATGATACCTATATGCACAGTATGTCCGTCCAAGAAAAATAGTAGGGCAAAAAAGGGTGCAATACATGCACAAAGTTACTGTGCACTGAACATTGTATTTATGCACCTACATGTGTCTTGACTGTTTTGCTAAAATACATATCTTAGATGATAAAAACGTTTAATTTTGGAATTAATTTAAATTTTCCTTTTATAAGTATACGTTAAAATAAAACTAATTTATTAAAGTAAAACTTTAATAAATGTAACTTTTTCTTATATTCAATGTGTTAATGTGTGTGTAAATAGTTAAAGTTCTATCATTTTAAAATAGCTTTAAATTTATTTAACCATTATTTAAAAAAAGAAAGACATTTTAAGTATGGGCGGCAAAATTCTCCCCACGCGATCACTCACATTCCACGGAAAGGCGCGACTACTTTAGGGTAAATAAGACACTACATAATAAATTAATGGACTATAATAAATTACAAACCAAATTAGTTTTATACACGTTTTGCCAGTAAAGCTATAACCGAGCGACTGCTCTACTCTTACATTGTATTGTGTGCCTTGTCTCGCACACTTTACCCGTCGTCTACATTTTTTTTAAATCATACGACGGTGGGAAAACGTAGGGACATTATCCGTCATCCTAAATTGCTGTTCATAGAATTATTGGGCAAAATATTAAAATTATTTGAAAATGAAGGTAGGTAGGAGTACGAGCGCGCAGGACAACTTTTGTTTCGGTTAATTGAAAAATATTTATTTAGAATTTAACTTATAAATAGCCAAGAAATAGTTATACGTATAAATCATATATAACTTGCGTCGATATCTATTTTTACCCTTACCCTATATAAGGGTAAAGGTATGCCGCCACACCCTCATTACGTTATGGGTACGCGTTCAACTATCCGAGACCCTCACTCGAACGCGGATAGCTCTAAGCTCTTGTAATCTGACGCCTCGACTTGGCCCATATAAAAAAGCTCTGCGGAATTTGCCAATCTAGAAAATGGTGCCTCGTTTTATTTATTTTCAATTGAGTTTTATGGAACTTAAAATAAAAGTAGGAGTTATTTTTTTCCTATTTATTCCCCTTTTTTGGGAAATCGGGTAAAATTAAAAGCTATTATGCCTCTTTCGCACATTATGTTTATCTTTGCTCTTTGAACTGATCGTAACTATCGTAAGAGTGAATGATAGAAACTCCTTGAAACTTGACAATGGAATGTATACCACTTGAAAACGAAATAACGATGTTAAATTTTTGCCGTGTCATAATATAATGTCACCTGTACAATGGGCGAACACGAGTTGATTTATTGTTAAAATTAAAAAGGAAAAAAATAGTGCTTTATATGGTTTGCATCGATTTAATTTTAGTAATACTAATAAAAGTGGAACAACGCTATGGAATACGTAAATCGGGATTTATGCGGAGCGTCTTTTACAACGAAAATAAAATTCATGTAGTAAGACAATTCAATTTTAATTTCTTAGCCAATGAACATTGTAAACAAAAAGTGTGCGAAAGTTACCGTCCGATTAAAGAAGTTTTTGAGGAATGTTTTGAAAATGACTTAATTGATGACGACAATTTTGATACGTGTGTGAAGCCGACGTTTGAAATGAAAAGGCGGTCGCTTTATCGAGCAATAAAAATATTCTACAAGTAAATGCAACAATGTTTAGAAAACTGGAAGAGAGTAGAGTTACCAACGATATTAAAAGATAACTTTTTGTTGTGGGAGGATGATGAAGATCAAATTTTAGTGATTTGAACCAAAATGGCACTGAAGATATTGAATGCTTGTGCAAATCATTTAACGGACTTGGTGACGGAACTTTTGCGTTGGCACCTGATCCTTTTCACCAGTTGTTCACGATTCATTTAGATTATTATAGTACAAGTGATGAGGTAAACGTAGTGCCTGTAATATATTCATTACTGCCTAATAAAACTACACACACATACGAGCGTCTATTTAGTTTCATCCGTGACGAGCTAAACATCACTATACAACAATATAAATGCGATTTTGAAAGAGCACAGATAAATGGAGTATTTCCAGAGTGCGAAATATCAGTATGTTTCACTATAATAAGGCAGTTTGAAAAAAAGGAAAGCAACTGAAATTACGACTCAAGATGGCGAAGACCTTATAAAACTTGCATTTTACTTACCCCTTCTTTCGACGAATGCATTTAATACAGGGTGGACAGAAGTCATCAGCAAAATTTCGCAAAAAATTGTGGCAATGGAAGCATTTGAAACGTATTTTACTTGGCAGTGGTTATCTGAAAACCTGCTATTAGATGTCAACACCTGTGACCAGCGACACCGTACCAGCGATTGTGTGGAGCTTTGGCATCCACGATTAAAAAAGAGAATGCATTCCAAGTAGAATTTATTTACATTTGTAGATTTGTTAAGGAAAGAAGCGAAATATCAAGGTTCGCGCATTAAGAACTCTCTTTTTGAAAAACAGAGAAGAAGAAAATCGGACGTCATTTTTGAAAACAAATACAGAAGATTATTAACCCAATAGCAAAATGAAGAAACTTCGCGTATTTAGTTTTTGAAATCTATAGTGCAGATCGCAATCGACATAACTGAGAATGTTATTTTTTGTTTACCCTTGTTACAATAGGTAGACAAACGTTTCATAGAAATTGTTCATTTGACAATTCAAGTAACTCTGAACACTCGAACAACCTTTAAATGCCTTAAAAAGTCTTATAATAGACGTTCAAATAGGCCAAAGTCAGGTGAAAAAGAGGAGAGGCCTTTGCACTGCAGTGGGACACAAAAACAGGCTAATAAAAAAAGTTACATAGTACTAAATGTGTGGCGTATAGTTGAGCTACTCATAAAAGGCGCCTCAAATATCACAATTACCTAATTAGATCACAAACATTAATAGTATGTTTATGAAATAAATAATTGTACAGTAGGACCAAGTAGATATGTATTTTGTGGTCTCGACCGAGTTAAGATCAAATCCATTTAATATTATCAAAAAAGAAGAAAAAAGTCCCGCCTTGCCTTAATTCTCACGCCATCTTTAGTGAACATTACGTGAGTGTGAAAAGGATGGCGAAATAGATGCCAAAGGTAGTGTATCGAGTTATACTGGATGTGAGTAAGACAACCTGCGTAGTCGCAGAGTCCAAACGTAACGAAACTTTACATACCGCGATGTGTATAGACATAGCGACCATACCTGATATGAGGCAGGACTCGGTACCCATAATTTTATGAACTGAGTTACTTCTTTAAATTCGTTTTATTTTCATGTAAGTAATAAAAACGAATTTCATCTGCCAGCAAGACTAACATTCTTTGCATACAACGAGCTCAAAATAACATCCTGAGTGTCATATCCGGTGCGCTCTGGTACGCTCGCAACTCAGAAATACACGAGTACTTACCTACAAATTCTAACAGTGGACTAAGAAGCAAAACGCTACTCAACAAAACAAACTATAAAGTCCGATTGACCACTCATCCAAACCCTCTACCCCACACGCTTCTTGAGCCAAATATCCAGTCAAGAGACAAGAGAGCAAATGTACTGCCTGACTGAGGGGAGCTAGGGCAATGACTCTTCAAACCCCCATGAACTACAACTCACCTGATCATAGTCTAGGAGACTGATAGCAGGTTGAATAAAAATAAATATCTGAGTAACGCAGATAATACTGCGGCGAACCAAGGAAAAGAAAGCAATATTCATATTCAATTTTAATTCAAACGCTTAGTTAGTTTACAAGAAAGAATGTTAAGAATGAAATTAAACATTTATATACTGAGACTAGTGAGACTAAGTAATCCAGGAACTCCTGCAGAGAGAAAGGGTATTTATTGAAAAGTGATATACTTTTCTTCCTTTGTTATAAAATATCTTGAGGGATTTTAATAAACATTTTGATACACATCGCACGGGGGCCTTTATTGGACATTTAAGTTAAGGGAATGGCTAGAGCCAGTCTATTGCCACATCAGAACCAATTCCAATTTAATTTTGAACTATATCTCATGTGTGCATTAGCTTCAGTAAATATATTGCAAGGGATAATGCTGTATGTGTTTTTGGATACTACTTACAAGAGAGTATCTAATTTGCAATTTGTATAAACTAAATTTGAAGCAAATCACAAGGAAAACCTACGCAGCAAACTTGACCTTTTTGGCTCAAGTCACTACGCCTACGCCCGCTTTGAATACAGCCATAACGTACACGCCGGGCCAAGAAATTGGCACGCCAAAATATAAAGTGATAAGTTTCGCCAATACGCAGCTCGAACGTTAGAGATTTATGTTTCCGCGAATTGGTGGGGGAATTCCTTTTGTAAAGGTTGGTAGGAATGTGAGGGATTTTCGCGAAAAAATAGCGGGAATGCGAGCTTGTTTTTAAAAGCTGATGCAGATACAGGATTTTTTAGCACAAGCAACATGCATTTCAAAGATGGGACACGTTGTGTTTGCACCGGACATCAGTTACATACTCCAATCTGTGGGGACATACTCGTATAGGCCTTAGCTTTGCAAAAGGCAGAACATGAACGGTTTGGATATAGGTATGTTGTTTAGGTATGGGGTCCTAAATAAAAAAACAAGTTTTCGACCTTGTAGGGGAGGCTCAAGACGCCATTTTGAAACTAAGTTACGAAATTTTGCTACTGTCTACGCCGTTATTTTGTTTATTACGATTTACCTCATTATTATTATTTATTATTGTAGTGTGTTGTTGTTGCGAATAAATGTTTCTCTTTCTTCCTTTCTTTCTTTTCTATTTTTTCTTACTTTTCATTTATCAAAATAGGAAACGAATGTTTTGTGTAATATAAAACTCAGGGTAACAATTAAACAATGACTATAGAAATGCACACTTCGTCATAAATTACATCAAGCTCTCTATGAACACACTGATTAAGTAATATCCTGTGTGAGATTGTCCCTGATATTTATTTATTTATTTATTTAATATTAAAAAGCAATTACGTGCTCTCGTCGAAAGATGAATTTGTTATTAATATTTATAACCATTTTGACATTGTTTTTTTTTTGTTATTTCAGCGCCATCTTTTGTGTAAACAAGATCAGCAACAGTGGTTTTTCAGCATTTTATACCATTATCCTTGGTTTAACAGTTTAATAACACTACAATCTAAACTTACCTCATATTTTTCCTCTGGCCTGTGGTTCTCAATCTTTAGGTATGCAAATTTAATTTTCCCTCAGCACGCCTACGGCCTCGGCACACCGGCGTTATAAAAATTCAATGTTCCGGGTAAATCATAAACGGGACACGGATACTCCGGGAAATTCAATGGAAGTCCCGCTGTAAAGTAAAATTGACCTGGTAGAAATCGATTTGAATATGAATGGAATGCATTTACTGTTCCATTGAGTGGATCTTGTTTTGTTTTGTATCTTTTGTGGTTTTTTGGTTATTTATATTTGGTTAGTTGGTATTTAGGTATACGTGTATTATAGCAGGTATTGTGTAATAAATGTATAAACGATTTTTCTTTTACTTTATTCGTGTTCAAACCAATAATTCAATAATTGTAGCTGTTATAAACGCTAAAAGTAATTTAATTAAGTTTTTAATTTAATAAAACTATGCAAATCCATTGAAATCAATGTTTTATAAAAATCCTGTCCAAGTTTATATTTAAAGATTCACTTTAGAATTAAGAGACCTGCTTGAAATAGCAGTACACAAAGTAATATTAAAATGAGAAACAACTTTGGTCTCCTGTCACAAAGTTATTAAAGGATAAGGCAACATTTAATAATTACAAACTTATGGAAATCTTTAGTAATAAAGTGGCGCATTCAAAATGAATCGTTACAAGTTTTGATGGCTCGAACTTCTTTACTGCGCATTTCATATTAAAACTCGGTATTACAACAATTTAAGATTAAAAATGTGTGTTTTATAGTTTGAGAATCATTTGTTTATAAAAAGCACTTACTGAAGTTCGAGAAGGTAACGTTTCCCAAACTACTTTGTAAGTTATAACCGGGTTTTTCGGCAGTTTCTTCAAAGACGTGAAATATAACTGGAATGCAATTTTATGCAGAAAATCGCATTGCAGATATCGTCTGTCGAGGGCAAAGTCCGGTCAGATCAGAAGCAACAACAAAGATTGTCTTTGAGTGATCCCGATTTAAAAACGACAAAGCGACGTTGGCTGATATAATGAATCCAAAGGAATTTGCATTTTCTTTTCAACAAATGCACAGAGTTCGTCGGAAATTGTTAGAAACATAACTACAATTACATTGCTTAGACAACATTGTTTCTGTTAGTTTAAGAAAGTAATATGAGAAAGAGATAAAAAACAAATATAGTGAACTCTTACAAAGAATACGATATAATATACCGTATTGCAATACCCATATAATGATATACCTACAAAATTTTCTTCTTTTTCCATTGGAAATTCAGTTCTAAAGACGATAATATTATTATCTACGACATCGAGCGTAGATGCAATTCAGCACAAACAGTAAAATGTCGAAACAAATAAACTGCACTAGATAAATGTGCAGCAGAAACGTGAAGCGACATTTGACTGCAACTGCACTTGGAGTAATGCACATTTGTGCAATAAAGTACTTTTGTAAAGAGCGCAAGGTAAGATGACAAGGCAAGAGCACTTTGCGTCGAGTTGTAAGGTAATGATACGCATAATGTCTTTCGAACTTTTTTTATCGTTGTTTCTTTTCGGAAATTGTATACGTATTCCGTATCCTGTCATGTTACAAAAAACGTTTCACCAACATATTATTATCATTTGGCAAACCGCGTTTTTTTTCAGGATTTATTTCAGGACCATAGTGTAGAACCCTATAGGTTAGGTTAGGTTAGTTTTGTAAAAATACTGAAATATTTACAGTTTCGGAAAAAAAATGTTTTGCCAAATGATATGTTTTTGAAATGAATCAGTTTGTGAAATGTTATTTATCAAATGATGGTTAAACTACGTATTCATATACGCTAAGAATTGATTGACATTTTAATGATTAAGAAAATGCATTCCTTTTAACTTTGAACAATAAAAAATGCAAATCTCATTAAGAAAATTTAAAGTGGTGTTCCCCAACATACCCTCGAAACGCACAAAGGCCTTTTAAAAGGGCTTCTGTCAAATTTGGAAAAACTTTCAGAGCAAGACACGTAAGTGCGATACGTCTGGTGTACAGTCCGCCATCAAATATATTTGTACATATCAGAGTGGTAAAAAATATCTGAATATGCACTCTAACCTTGACAATATAGAGTCGTGTTCAGATATTTGTGAGCACCTAGTTTGCTGCAATATATATGATGGCGACTGTACATAACCTCCGCCTATATACGTTACTTACCTGCGCAGGATACGTAAATCATCACGTCTCCCTGAATTACATCCTTTCCCCGACTACTGGCAAACTTATGCTAATCAAAAACCACAGTAACTACAGTAAAAACAGTAACCTTTTTTACGATTTCAAACGTAGTGAGGTGACTTAATAATGCTATCGAACAATGATCGGAAACAGCAAAAAGCCAATGTTATGACGATACTACAGCGTTATAAACACCCTCTAAATAAACATAAACTCTTGTTAAATATACCTAGTTGTATGTTCTTGTACATTGGCAATATCACAAAGATTAGAAGAGTTAGTTCACATAAAAGTCCAACTCATACACGAAAGCTTCGTGATGGAGTTTTTGAGATCAAAAACTTCTTATTGCATAAACACAATATTTTTACAAAGTATGGTCATTTAAAAACCGTTTCATTGAATGAGCTTAATTGGGATTGACCCTATTTTGTGAAATTTCGAGAAGTAGGATTTTGAAACCGTTTTAATTGCGCTATTAACATATACGCGTAGCACTGTAACCATACATACATTATTGTATTTTAATATAAATCTTCGTAGTAATGTACTGTGTACTGTCTGTGTACTGTGCCGGTAGACAGTTTACACGATAACGTCGCACCTGTCCCCTGCACCGCATTTACATAAATACTGCCGTTTCGGGCCTACGCTATTTTACTCGTTGTATTTTTTTTAGAAAAAAAATTAATGTTCTGAAGGATTTGGGTTTGGTTGTGAAGTTTTATACATGGCGCTTGTTATCAATTACTTTTTAATTTCTTCAAAAAAGAGGTTGTTACAGGGGGAGAATTTTTGACTTTCGAGCCCTCGAAAGTTTCACTCGAAAGTGAGCAAAAACGATGATACCGTATTTTTGAAATACGAGCGATAGAAAATTTAAAAACGACTCATTCGTTTTCATTTTTTCGACATTTGTCTGTCAAATCAATCAAAACGTCATTATTATATGCTCTTTGGACAGAAGTTGACGGAACGAATATCAAATATCATACGGCCGCACTCAGAGACGTGAATTAAGTTTTAAGTGTCATTAAAGTTGCTGCGTCTTATTCTATTGCTATAGCAAAGAAAGTGACAGCAGCTACTTTAATGAAACTTAAAACTTAATTGACGTCTCTGAGTGCGGCCGTTAGACAAAGAACCATCTAAACTTTTCATTTATTAGTTTTCATAGTAAAAGTTTTTGGTAATAAGTATTAAAAACGCTGAATGTGCATAATAAATAATAATATTCTCGCCACAATTACAACTTCTAATTATATCATAATGTTTATTTATATTAAAAATGATTAAGGAAACCGGTAATCATCGATTTTCTGCGTAAAACGAAACACGTGAATATATTAAGTCAATCACTAGCTTTCGAGTGAGAGCTTTCAACAATACGGATAATTGGTTCATGCGAAAACAATCGTGACATATTTTCGTGTGCTATTGTTTTCTATCACACGACTTTGATTTCGAGCACTCTAAAGTCAAAAATTGCCCCCCAGTTATGTGCTTAAAGGTTAAAATCATTTCCTTTCTACAAATAGCAAATTTATCAACACAATTAATGTGAACCGTAATTGAAACTCATTTAAATCGCCCAGAACATGCTCCAGCCTCAATTGATTGGCCCGGCCGCCAACTGATTTGTATCTGTTAATGAATTTAATACAATTAATTCCATTGGGTTATAAATCGCAATAAAACACGTACAATCAAAATGAACCTGTTTTTGATTGCAAACTTGTTTTACGCGATTTGGAATATACGAGAATAAAGCTGTGATTTATTTGTATATTATTTTAATAATTGTGCCTTTTATCAGTTGATCAGTTCTTTATAACCAAAAACATTACTCTAAATTAAAAATAGTCGTACGCACGGCATATCTTTAACATTGTTGTACATACTTTTTATAAGTATATTGTTGTACAGTCACGATTATAAACATAGATACGTCCAAAGCCTCAAAATTATGTAACCACGATCTTATGTCGCGGAGCGAGCTTAGGTCGTGGTTACATATTTTTGACACTCTGATCGGATCTATATTTATAACCTAGACTGCACATAGGTACTTATTATAAGTATAGTTAGCATACAATGTGCTTAATAAAATCTGTCCACGCTCTAACGCAAGAACAATAGAGTCGAATTCAGATAGTTTAAACATTTTATATATTCCAATACCTGCCCTGCAGAATTTAAGACGCAGTAAGTGTACCACGGCTACCATACCTTGATCTCATACAGATAGCCAGTTGTTCAAAATTGGAGATCAATCTAAAGTGACCGATTTACACTTACTGCGTTTTGAACTCTGTAGGGCAGGTTGGAGCTCCTAGCTTAGAGTTTTCTGATATTAAATATTGTCATTGTCATTATCGTCGCCGCTTCAGGTACCTACTTAACTTTTATGAAGAACACCTAAAGGTTAAAAATAGCGCTTTTAAGATTCAAGACGAAGGATACGGTTAAAATGTAAACTCCCATTACTCTTCTAGGGAGTAAAGTGATAAGAAGAGTTAAAATTAACTACTAACGGTTATAAATTGGTGCTTTTTCTGAAAACAAAATGTCCCTGACACCTCAGGTGGGATTTTAAAGGGTTCCGTGGGAATTATGGCTCGTGGATATTTTAGATGATTTTTTTTATTACAAAATATGATATTGACATTTAGTGTTTAATCTTTTACAGCCGGCTACGACTTTGGTGGCAGGCGACGGAAACAAATGCCTAGAAACCGCTCCATCGCCACCGCATTGACTCGTGGCATGCTCCATACGTCTCTTAGCATTTGTTTGTTGTCGTTCGCCGCTCGTCGCCACCGCTCCCGCTGCCGCGCAATATTGTGACCAGGCCATTACAACCCAGCCACGACTTTTAGCGGCGGCGGGGGCTGTGACCAGATTCTCTCTTTGTTGCACGTTTTTGACGCTAACGCAATGTATTAGAAAATCGCTCGCCGCGTCGCCGGCCGCGTTAACTCGTGGCCAGGCCCTTTAGTCATGCATCTGAATACCTACTGTGTGTGAACATGTACGAGTACAAATATTATGAATGTATGAGGTTCTGTGAGGCGATGGATGACCGTCCTTCTTCAATTCATTGATCATAAACGCAAATGTTGTTATCTGTAGTGCTGCTGTGCTACGTGTGAGTGATTGTGTTTTTGTTATTTCGTATGAATTTCACAGTGCCTTGGTGTATAACTGTAATACTGTGTAATTATTTAAATAAATAAATAAAAAAAATAAAAAATCTTATCCGATCACTTATGTGAAAAGTTTTCTATTTCTATTTAAATAATTGGCTACTTAAAATATATTAAGACGTACCTAATTAAACGAATTAAAGCAAAATTAAACTGAATATATAACCCACTTTTATAAAAGCACGCAAATTTAATGTCACAAAGATTGGTAATTAAAAGCATTACTTACTTAACTATATTTTGTTGTATTTTTTTTAAACTGGAACTTGTAATCGACTCGATCAAACTTTATGATCGTGAGTTTTACCATTTTTTTATTATAACAAAGAATGTATCATTTTCTCATATGAGATGCTATATCGTGTACACACCTCGCGTATTAAGGGTATTAAAAGCTTTTCGGTAACTTTTAAGAACTGTTTACGAGCGCCTGAGTTCTTCGGCAAGAACTTTCTCATCCAATAAAAATGATCGATTGTTCACGGAGTTACTTGTCTCTTTGGTAATTTTCTACTTACACGTTGAGAAAATAAAATGAAATACCAATTAATAAGCATTAGGAAAATTACGGGCGGGAAATAAATGTTGGTTTTTGATACATAAATATATGACGGTTCACTAAATTTAATGTTGTACCAAAAATGTTTTAAAACCTGATTCTTTTCAAATATATATCATTTGGTATACCGCTTATTTTTTTCGATACTGTAAATATTTCAGGATTTTATTTTCATTATTTTATTTTTTATTTTATGCTTCACTCATTTTGTGACAATGTGATAGACCTTTCAATTAAAGTTTTAAGGAAAAGTTAATTAATATTAAAATTGAACTAAACAATCTGATATTAAAACCATCTTTATTTTAATAAATCAGATATTAACGGCAACAAAAAATATGCTCGTGGTGGGAACCATCAAAAAGATCACTTGGGTTATTAATGTTAAGTTAGGGATCCCTAAAAAAAATGTGCTGCCCATAATTTAGGTAGTAAATCAGTAGGGAGGGAGGAAATTCTTAATTACCGGGCTTAAAGGGTACTTAAAGAGGCATCGCGATATTTAATTTTTGCTCTCATGCCTTGAGTTTGGCTTTTATTTTATAAAACACTAACCGCCTGTTTCACAATAGTCAAGTAAAGCAAATCTGTGAAATTTTAGTCCTTTCCCATTCATACACTTGAAAATATGTATGTATGTGTGTATGCAAACTCTTTATTGCACAGATAATAGATTTACAATGAATACTCATAAAATAGGGATAGGCAACATTACACGTAACGCACAAAATTGTTAGAAGAAGAAGAATAAAAACATTTATTCGTGACAAATAACAGCAAAGGACAGAAAAATACACACAGAAAGAATTTAGTCACGAAATGGTCCCAACTCAGCGTAATGCCGGCATTAAAGTCAGCGCTGGTCTTCCGTTGGAACCATCAGGTAAAACCACGGAAGGTAACACACACACATCATTTTTACAGGTAGGTACATAAAACATAAATTACAAAACATGGAGGAAAAAAACGAATAAAAAACATTAAGAAAGAGAAATTAAAATAAAAATAAAAAATTAAAATTCACACGCAATCTTTCATGCCCCGCCTTTTTTGGCAGTATGGTTGGGCAAGAGTCCCTTAGCCTCACTAAGATGAATTTCAAGACGTTTCAACCGCCGTCATTAGTGTCACCAAATATATTGACGAAATCAATGACGCCTACCAGCAACTCCTGATGTAAGCAGAAGCTGAACCGTGGACGTGGTTTCTATCAGCATCAGAAGTTGCTGTAGTGTCATTGATTTCGTCAATATATTTGGTGACAATAATGACGGCGGTTGAAAGTAACGCCCTGAAATTTACCAAAAACGGACGTCACACACAACTTGGTCATAACCTATCTTATCTAAGATAAGATATATAATATAGATACGAGTAAGGAAAGGGCTATTTTTAACTGATAGATGAATTTTCTTGTCGATTGTGAACCAGGCCCTAATTATGTCAATGATGTAATATAAAAAGAGGTAGATAGGTTACCTAATACCTATACGATATTCCGCGTGTACATGAGGCCGGCACTCGCACACATAAATCTATTATATTGCAATGACACATAATTCATAGATGACAAGTGACTGTAGGACAGTACGCTAATTAGGTTTGCCAATTGGAGTAGTTTTAATGTGCCAGTTTTTAAGCGCGTATAATCTACCTCTGTTTATATTACATCATTGAATTATGTAATGTGGGATAATGAGGAAATTGGTAAAGTTGGTAATAGAAGCCTATACGTCTAGCAGAAACTCTATCGCGTACATTGCTCAATAAGTTATTGAAATAAAAGTTACAAATTTAAAAACAAGGTCTTTCGTTCAAACCTTGTCCTGACAATTAAGAACGCAACAAAAAAAATCTGCTAAATCGGTTCAGCCGTCCTCAAGTAATGATCTGTCATATATGCGGTAATTATTTTTAATTTATATAGATTTGTTTCTCAAAGACATTTATGTAGATTTAGCATCCAATGACATTTTGTTAACGAGACATGTATTGCGTTGGACTAAGGTGATAGAATGTTGGCAGTATATCACGAATTTAAAACCTTACGTATAGATCTGTTTCTCGTAGTCTCGTCTCTTAGATATGCAAGTGGAATTATCATTTTTTAAATAGACGTGGAAGCACCTTTCTCGAGTAATTGCATCAGCGTTCAATCTCCCTCGAACTCCGGCGCAACAAGTAAAAGATGGTTTCATTTTATCCTTTCAAATGACAAATCGCACGGCTAAGAATGCTGTAATAATGTGATGCTTTTTGTACGTCAGGTTTACTCAGTCAGGTTAAGTCCAATATTTAATGACGATGTAGATGCTTTCTCATTTTCAAGCTTCTTCTTTTTTAACTCTAAACTACCCTGCATTGTTCAGTGAAGTATAACACAGTATGTTGTTGTATTGTTTTTGTTGTGTGTGAATGCATTTGTATAGTTTTTAAACAGATTGTCCGTAGCTAAGGACATTTATTAAAAAAAAAACTAAAATACCTAACATCATTTAGTAAAGAAAATTAACCATATTATTGTATGACAAACTAAAGTTACGAAATGGAAAAAATAAGCGTTTTTTAATTACTTAAGACATTAACTACGTATAATATGTTTGAAACCCACCCCATTTACGCATTTAGGAGTTTATTAATACAAATGCAGAGGTCTCTTACAAAAGCTGAGTTGTCAACGTCGCATAGTTTTGTTTTTCTTGATTATTTAAGTGAAATCTTAAAATTTTATATATTAACCTTATGCATCTTTTTTATGTATGATAGGCAAATATTTGACCTCGATCTCACCTGATGGAAAGTGACGATGAAGTGATAATCTGCAATATTTGGTGCTAGGGCACATAATTTAAATTTATTTCACTTTAATAATGAATAATACACGAGAGCATGCAGCCTGCGCGATGGACAGACGTCCTAATAAGGGTTGGGCAACAAATATAATGACCACCAAAATTATCTTTGAAAGTCAAATTCAAAAAACAATCGCCAAATTAAATTGTACCTGTAGATCAAATTTAATAAATGATCACCAAATCTTAGCGAATTCTGTCGGTTAGGTTTAGGTAATTTTTTTTTTTGGTGGTCATTTACTATATTTGGTGATCAAAGGTATTATTTTGTACGTTATTTACGACTAAATCTGGTGATCCCTTAAACATATGCCTAAGGGTTGCAGGAAGTCGAGGATGCAGGCCGCAGTGGATCGTTCCAGCTGGAAATCAATGAGGCCTGTACAGCAGTGGACCAGTGATGATGATGATGATTAAAGATCGGCTGACGGGAGCAATTTATGTCACTTTCACGTCAAACGTAATGACTAGTATGGATATGTTAGGTATGGTTTAAATTAAAGTATAAGTAAACAAGATAAAATTAAAAGTAAAACTCGACTACGAAAACTATTTTTATTACTTGTATCACAAAATAATGGTACATTTCTTATAGAACAACATTTCTTTTCGAGATTTATGCATTAAAACCTCACATTTGATAAGAAAGTAGGTAAATTTTTTACACTTTGCCTTAAAAGTTAAAAATGCGTACATTTATAATTCAAAAATCGTACTCAAAATTTGGTTAGAATCTTATCTATAATATTCTTTATTTGGAAAGTTGCTACCTGTCGCCGACCATTAATAATAAAACTCGATAAAAAATCATACAATATTAATAGGTATATAAATTATGCACGAAATTAAATAGAGTCATATCCATGTAATACTTTCGTCATCAAAGTGACATAAAATGCTACAGGTGGCCGATCACTAATGATGATGATGAATCAACACAAAATATTTGTAAAATAGTTTTCAAAATAAACTGTTTGTTTCATTTCATACAGCTTACAAGATACGAGTTATCTCTAATTATAATTTAGTTACCATAACCCTGCCATAACTCATACACCTGTATTCGTGCCCTCGTATGTTGCTCGGCATTCTCGTTGAATGCAAGTGATTCCCGGGAGTCCCGCATAATAAACGCAATCCCGTTGGGCCGGGAAATTATGCGGGATCATGTAACATTGTAAAAGGAAGCACTAGTATGCAATTGTCACATTCGCAAATGAGGATTGCTCGTAGTAATTTCAAAATAGACGTTCATGTGATTTATGTACCTCACGTTAGTTCTCGTGAATTACGTAGATACTAAGGGTTTTTTTTTTATTATAATATATAGAACATAACCTGGAAGACAAAAATGCTTGGCCTAAACCAAAAAAATTAACTAACGTTTAATTAACTAATGTTTAATGTTTAACAGCTTACTACTCGTACATACCTCATAAAAATCATGTAAACGCTGTATCTTGTCTAGGGGACACGGTTTATGTAGGAAGACATGTCGAAACTGTTTTGTGTGGTATATATATATATATATATATTTCACTTCTCATGCTCTAAAAGTTCGTCTTTATGTCGTGCGGAGGCGACATAAAGTCGCTTCTTATGCTCTAGTGCATAAAGTAAAATCTTCGTCGAAGACCTAGGCAATCGGTCCAGCAGCCACACCAACAACTTTAACTTCATAGAATAACCTCTTTATTTTATTTCGTTTCGTTAGTATTCTAAGACCAAGGCAAGGATACCAACAGTCAAAGTACACAATAAAGCTTCATGAAATTTTATAATTTTTATTTCGTCGCATTTATTATTTGTATTAGGTATTTTTATCATATTGCTGTTTCATTTCCTCGCAATCGAAGTGAAAAGTAGAGTGTACAACTCGTCCATAAAACCCATTTAACACTCGACTTTATATCCATCCTCGCTCGCAAGCTCGCTTGGATGGATAAACTTGTTGTACAATCTATTATTTTTTCTCGTAATCATTCTGACATGTTTTCCTGCAAAACTACGCAGATATTTTATATTATTTTTACAGTTTTATATAATGCTAGAATAAGTAATATCATTAATAAAATAATATAATAGTGGTCTCCCAAGAGGAGACCACTGCTGAGAAGAAGCGCCACAAGAAACTCAACAGTTAGTTATTTTTTTAATAGAATTTACTTATGACAATGATATTACTATAGCCCAAACCCTCTCATTGTGAGTGGAGGCCTGTGCCCAGCAGTGGGACGTATATAGGCTTGATTATTATTATTATTAGTATGAAATTTCATGGTGAACAATAAAGAGTTTACATATAATCAGGATTTCCAATATATATCAACAGAACCTGTCGAGGCAAGGACACAGTACCCTTGACCTTTGACAATTTGAGGATCTTTTCTGCAAAATTTGGGAATAAAAAAGCTGTTTCTTCAGATCTGAGGAAAAATTGGTACATTCGTGAAACCCAACATTATCAATCAATCAATCAATCAATTATTTATTTGTGTTCACAGGTCAAGTAATCATTACAAAAGGTGGTAAAACATGTGTCGTATCACTGTAAATTGCCGGTAGCCGTACAAATTTATAAATAAATACAACTAATGCTATAATAAATGTCAATAACATAACAGGAATAAAAGTATAAAATGTCAAAGTTTAAATCCAATTAAAATTTATCTATTAAAAATTCAGTTACACAATAATAACATTTTTCAATTAGTAATTTCGATAGCTTTACCTTAAAACTAACAATGTCGGCATTTTTTATATTGTCAGGTAATTTATTGTATATAGTAGGTATTTATATTATGTAAAAAAAGTTCATGTTGGAAAAACACTGAGCAGCATTTTTGCCGAATTCGCAGGCAAGCAAGTACAGTCAAGGTACCTAATAAATATGCGTACACGTTTAGTACCTACCTTGTTACTTTAATCAATACACTGTGATATTCATATATGGCAGTTTAAACATGACAACAAATTAGACACGGTACTAAAATGTACACATATTTATGGCCTTGACTGTACTTACTAAAAAGGTTATAACTTTGTCTGCAGCTACTGAATACTGAACTGCATGATAACAAACACGTCGTTATTACGCACCGGACGAGGGTCGGTAAGTAAGATTTACATCGGAATCTGTGAGCGGGGCTTAAATATTAACTAGTTGCTGTGACAAGGGTGCAATGGACTGTCCAGCGGTGCTACTTCGGATGGAGACGGAACCATTTCTAACTGGAATTTTATTTTGCGTTCATATAAAGTAATTTTTTGAAACGTTTACTAATCGTAATTGTAAATGGGTGAATCAACTTTTTCTTTTGCGGCACTAAAACTTTCCTGGTGACGTATGATTAATAGTTCCTTCCTAAATTAAGACCTTCAAATTTACAGATCCCACACGTTAGACACCTCAAATATTTCTTAATTTTCGTAAAACCCTGGTATTTCAGGGGAAAATTCACATTTTTCATACACAACCTGGGGACAACATCATCCCCTGCGTTGCCAACTATATTATTATTTAAAATTTTACTATTTTAAAACATTTTTTTATTGTTAGCTTATTTGTCTGATTCTATAAATGTGTAAACCACGACGTTAGCAAATAAATAGTATTTATAAAAAAATATATAGTTTGTGAAACATTTCGAAAAATAGGGAGTACCTTAAAAGTTGATTTACCCAAATGTGAACGTTGGAATGTTTGTGATTTAGTCATGCATAAACGGCTGAACGGATTTGCATGAAATTTGGCACACGGATAGTTCGTATCCTGAATTAAGACACAAAATATATTTTATCCCAGGAAATTCGATAGTTCCCGCGGGAAATGCGATGACCGACGTCTACGCAGACGGAATGGCGGGTAAAAGTTACTATATACTTAATAGTTAGTATAATATTAGCCCATTAACAGGGACGTACGAGTATTTATGTACGCCATATAACATCGATTCCAGAGCATTCGATAGATTGCACTCCCATTTCTACCTAACCACATCGGAAATTCAGCAAATCCTTTTGCTATTTTCACATTGCATTTTGCCAGCGCGCTCGCAGCCCCGTGCAAACGGAGTTACGTGTTAATTTTTGAACGTGTTACGGACTGAACCGAAACCTAAATAATAATTTGGAGATCATACATAATTAAAAGCATAAATATAAAAGAAATTACAGCTTTTTAAAGACACATTCCGTATTTTGGTAAGTTTTATCTTTGTTATATTTCGTCGGTAGTAATGCAATACCGCGTAACTAACAAATTCAAGAAAGAGCACAATGCGCCTTTTAAAGCAAGTCAGTAAGGTGCATTTTACAACCTATTTTAATTTGTTAGTTACGCGATATTGCAGCATCAACACGATTTGTGTTTTCTGTGTAGTGAGTAAATGTCTTTCTTCTTCTTCTTCTTTTTCGAAGCTTTTCGATGTGTTTATATAATAACTTTTATAATTATTATTTCTTAAATTGCCAATTATCACTTCATTATGGAATTCCGTTAGTCCTTTTTTAAAACGAAATTAATATGTTTATAGTCTTACCTACTGAAGCTCAAGTTGAGCGAGCGTGCTGTCGACTCTATTTAAACACAGCACTCGCTTAAATTTAGCACCAAAACTAACTTAGATCCTTAATCGTACTTTAACAAGGTCCATTATCCTTCAATCAGCGCGCAGCTGCAACCAACTCGTTCAAGTGTTTAAACTTAAATGCGATAATGAATTGTTTTGTGGAATTAAGAGTTACTGTTCATTAGGACTTTTTAATTACTGTTTAGAGCTAAATCTATTTGCACGAAGTCGGGGATAATTTTTCGGGTAGAAATAGGAGCTTGACCACTAATATTTTAAGGTCTGAATCACATCCATCAGCACCGATTCGCATTTTGTCAAAAGAAAATGGCTCTTTTGTATGAAGATGCGTACGCTACGCATGCGAAAGGAGAATTGATGCGTACGCATCTTCATACAAAGTAGCTATTTTCTATAGACAAAATGCGAATCGGTGCTGATGTGATTCCGGCCTTAATGCGAACGTTTGTATGGATGTTTGAATGTTTGTGATTCATTCATGCATAAACGGCTGATGGGATTTGTATGAAAGGCTTGTGGGCGGTAGCAAAAGCGGTAGCCAAAAGTAGTAACGTGGCGATAATTCCATTTCGTCGGATCACTCAGTCAGTAAGGTGTATCAACACCTTACTGACAAATTTTTTATGGTGCATTTTGCAGTATCACCGACGATTTCTGATTTTAAGTGCCACTTAATATTAGCTTAGTATCTGGTATGTAGTCAGGGCACCACTGAAAACCAGCGCTGCAGCCTGCTGCAGCACATTGCTGAGGGGTGTCCTCTTTAGCGTAACTTACATATTGTATTTCTTGTGTTACATTGTATACTGTCATTTTTGTTTACGCTGAATAAATGAAATGAAATGAAACGAAATCAATAAACGGAAATCTATTGCAATTAATACCACACACCATAAAGTCATCATTGATCAAAAAAATTACCTAGCCTTATCGTATAAGCAATTTATTTACTCTATTATTTTGTCTTCGTTCAATCACTTGCTGTTCCGCGAGCGATTGACCGCATACATAGACTACGGTGTAATCGGGTAAAAAAAAAAAAGGAGAGAACCTCGAAAATGTGTGCCAATAGAAGCCGTTTCCACTCAAACTGTTTGTCCGAAGATAAATGTCAGCACATTGTAGCTGCAGATCTACTTGTGCATGAATATTTAGCGGCGCGCGCAGATGTGTTTAATTACGATGTTCTCGGGGGTAGCGACGGTTTTTGTTACGACTCTAATACATAGCGTTTTATCTTGTGACAGTTTCTGTACATTAGTTCAGATTTCTTAAACCAATATAAAATGCAAAAAATTAAATTAAAAATTTAAAAAAACCTCTAAAAAGTAAATAAATAATATGGCCCTTAAAGCTTAATGTCTGTAGTAATATTTTGATTCTAGTGTCATCACGTCGGGAGACCGCTAATAGCTAGTATTGTGTTTATTTTATTTACTTAGCGGTCCCCGGTACGGCACTGGACGGACTTCGTCACTACAAGATCTCAAGTATTAAAAACGACAAAATCGCTTTCAGATCTCATAACTTTTAAACGGCTTCACAGATTTCAATCAAACCAAGCTAATAACACTCTTGATTAAGTCAACTTTCTAGCAAAAAAAACTAATTCGAAATCGGTCCACCTGTTTATGAGCTTGCCACAGACAGATGTATGTATGTATGTAAACTCTTTATTGCACAAAAACAGGTTGACAAATTAATAGGTAGGTATGTACACAGAAAATAAATTAAAATAATGTACAAAGGCGAACTCATCCCTTTAAGGGATCTCTTCCAGTTAACCTTGACAAATAAAAGAGGAAAATGCACGAGGATAGACAAAGTGACAAGACGTGCACAAAAAGTAAATAACTTAACTATGTATAACTACGATAAACGAAATAAATAGGTATCCACACGTCAAAGTTATAACACCCCTCTTTTTGCGTCGAGGGTTAAAAAAGACATAAGCGGACATAAGATCGATGTCGATAGAATTTTCAACGAGCATATAACATTCATAGCAAAGTTGCAAATCTGCCAAGTATGCAGAACTTAGTTTTTTACTTCAAAAAAGTTTGGCATCACTGCTTCGCCGTAAGTATAGCGAAGATTTATTACAAGCACTAGACGTATATTTCAGAAACTGTTAAAATAATATTAATTTTAGTTAAGTAACAAAGGAAATAATGAGGCAAATCTGTTAATTTAGACAAAAATTTACTTAAAATTTTGAGTTAAAGAATATAAAAAACAGTCCAACATGAGAGAAATATGTACCCGTACCGTTCAATTTAATACTTTTCGCCGTGTATTTCCATGATACCCAAACAAATTGAAGAAAGAGTATATATCAATATCGCTTTGCTTTCGTTTATCATCATCATCATCATCATCATCATCATCATCATCGACATCATCATCATCATCAGCCTATAGTAGTCCACTGCTGGACATAGGCCTCCCCCAATGAGCGCCATAGCGCCCTGTCTTCAGCTTGCCGCATCCAGCATCTGCCTTTAGTCTTTCGCAGATCGTCATCCCACCTGGCCTGAGGGCGTCCTACACTACGTTTGTTCGTTTATAAACGTAAGCAAGTACAAACGGATGACAATCGCAACTGACATTCAATCACATGCGTGTGCGTCCATAGGCAGTAGGAGCTGTTTAATAATGCCAAGTTCTAGTCAGTGAAAGACATAGAGCTTGAGCATAGAGCTTAGACATATAGCAGTCGTATACCTCGTAGACCTTGTCAGATTCAGACGGTTCATAATATGGCCCCAATTTGTTCCGAGTTATTGCGTTGGCTTTACCACAAAATCGGAACCAATTCATTTTTCTTCATCATTTTTCCAAACAAGTTGAACACTATTTGAAATTGACAATGGTAAGTCTCCAGATGAATTTATATTAAGTATTATACTTAAAGAATGCGACAGAGATGTACGATCCCTAGAGTAATCATTAAAGGATTCATCTTACCGTCCTGGAGATGAACATCTCTCAGAGGTTAAAATATAAATAAAGTAAAATAAAATCTTCATTGGAGTTAAGGAGAAATCTTCACTGTAAAATATATTACAATGACAGGTATCCACTTGGGATGTTACGGAGGTAGTTTTGTCAGAACCGCTACCGAAGTCAGAGCCACAGGTTTTTAAATTTTAAATAGAAATTCCACACGCCATCTTAATGTGAAGTTTCAAGCGCTATCTTTTTCACTCTCAACGTATCTGTTAACACATCCGCCCCTTTGCTCAGCGGGCCTATTTTGGTTGACATTGCATAATCGCCTTTGTCGACGTGGATAAAAAGTGGATAAACATCCGTCACTAACTGACCATTAAGTGCAACGGATAATTTACCCACATTCATCCACCTCGACCACCGACCATCACATGACCGAATCGGTTTTGGAGTGGAGACCACGCACGGGCAAACGCAGTGCAGGTGGGCCGCCAGCTAGATGAACGGACGACGTGAGGTTTGCTGGGAGTGGTTGGATGAGGGAAGGCCAGGATCATCGAGCCAGTTGGCGAGCCATGTCAGAGGCCTGTGTCCAGCAGTGGACTGCTAAATTATGATCCACCTTGATAAAGGCGACCATAACACGGGGACTAGTTTTTTCCAATCCTTTGTTTTATATGAACCTAGATAAAATAATAGAAAATTGTTATGGTCTCAACTCAGCATGGTGCTGGTTGTGAATTCAACACTGCTCTTTCGTTGGGACCGCTCCGAGAGAGCACGGATGGTGACACAAACAATATATTTTACATGAAATTAGACAGAGCATTTTAAAAACGCCCTAAGCGTTCAAGACACTGGAACGAAAGTCAGGAAACCGATCAAAGCGTTGGTCAGTGGACGGGTAAATACACACGCGAACGTCGCAGGCAAACAACTTATGACAGAAAAATCTCTCAACACAACTCACGGCAGGTCAAAGTTATATACAGGCTGATGTCGGCTGCATAAGGTAATTTGCGGCCGCTGCAGCTCGTTACCGTCCTGAATCCCATCTAAATTAAGGCGTCAGAATTGCCAGGTGAGTATGACTGTAGGGTTGACGTAATTTTCCGGCTGCATGAGAATTTCTTGTTTATTTGCTGGTGTTACTGAGAATAAATTGGACTTTGTTTTAATTAAATTAAATTAATTTTTATTTCGGATCATAAATTACATCCATATGGGTTAGTAACAATTAACAAAACACTTAAAACTATGTTAGTAACATTATAATAACAAGAAATAATAAGAAGAAAACAAATTATTTAACCACCGTACACGATTTCTCATGCATACGCGTCCAGTGCTCAAAAATTCGTCCTTCGACCCGGCGCGTCGGGGATGCGATTCTTTTGCGTACCATAATGGCCTGTATTGCGTCTTTAATACGTACATACAGTGTAAGTTGTGTTGAGAATGTGTTTTATTTAGTTAGAAAAGCCACTTTATACAATAATTCGGTTTCTGTTAGCTTGTCTGATTTCGTTTTAAACTCGGTCTAAGGTACCTACCACGTAAATTCTATTTGATGTAATTATTGTAACTCTGAGGCAGCCACGTTATTAAATTTACTCTTAGTTTTATGCGGAACTAATTGAATTTGCTTCAAACTCGTGTGTACGTGAAACTAGTATTCAGTAATTACTTCGTTTGTAAAGAGAAACACATGCCTTTATTTGTATGAGGAGCTAGAAACAATAATTATCATTTTCTAAATATACCTTTAAAATATAGTGTTTATTTTTAATTGCTACTTTTGCCTTAACTAACCAACTTGTTTAAATTCTTGGCTGGGATCGTAAAAATAACATTAAGGGAAAAATAATTAAACTAGAATCAAATGACCTCATGTAATACAAATTAAAGGTTAATGCTAAGTAAAAACATTTTACGCACATAATTGAATTCTTCATTACAAGATTTTTATATTTGCATTAAAACGTATACTTGCTATCATTCAACCAAACATGAGTTAACTATCAATTCTTAAATAAACTAAGCACCGCAAAAAATGTCAATAAATGACAAATATACTAATAATTCATACGGACTCTTAGCGTAATCTAATGCCATCAGAGATTCATGGCACCATGGGCCCTGCATTCACACGAGTATGGGCATCAATCAAAGTCAGTCACAGGGGTCGGACAGACGGACATACGGATTTACTGAGTGCGAGATTGGAGCGCTGATTATTGGGTGATGAAGGTTCTTATATATAGTGGTATGTGCGGCTGTTAGACGTATAGGAAACGTCGTGACTGATTACATGTTGGAGAACATGGCGTCTGATCCAATCAGTAAGGGTTTCGGGTCTTGGGCGATGATGGGGAAAATACAAGAAAATTATGTATTTACTGCGCGTCCAGTATAACAATGCGTTCAGGACGTTGCTGCGGCTCCCGCGTTTTTGTAGTGCATCAGCAATGTTCGTCGAGACACAAAAAAACTGCCTCATTGCTGAATAGAGTGCGCGGGAGCGTTAATACCATCCTGAAAATGATAGCTGATAACTTTGACAATCCTCTAATTTGGATAATGATTCGACGAAGACGAAGTCATTATTAAATATAAAGTATTATAGGTTAAGTCATGCTAACAATTATGGATCTCTGTTGTCTGAATTGAATTGAATTTATATAGGACAGTGACTACAAATATTTAATACTTTGCTTATGGCGTGAGATATTTGTTTAGTTTCATCCTGTATATTATAGAAAACAAAGGATTACGAAAGATAAATATTGATCAAAACCGTACATTATTTGTTCACTCTTGGCAATGGCTCAGTCATAAGACGCCTGGCTTGAACTTCGTTTCTCTTCTATTTAAACATCGTATAATATATGCCTTGATTTGTTTAACATTTTAATTTTGTTTATCGTTACGTCAGCCAAACGACGTCCACTGGTCGCCAACATTGGTCTCGTATCGCGTTAATATTAAAACGCTGAAAAAAATAAAGCTGCTGAAACTATGTATATTGGCAAAAATACCAACATAAAATAGGGGTTCTCGACTATCCCCGAACTATCTTGCTGACGTGACACACTATCATTTATATGTTTTGGGTCAAACAGCAATACACTTAAGTGTCCAAAGTGATGTATTGACAACTAATCGTTCACGAAAACATTTAATCGGAAAGATGCCTCGTACAATTTTGTTTTGTCTCCGTAAACTGAGTGTCAGGCCGTTTTCATGACACCATGACAGGTTTGGTTGTGTGAAACACGTTGCTCATGTCACGTTCGTTTCTATTTGGCTTTAAAAATATTTGCTACGTTGCCAACTTTGCCCGAAATTGACCAGCTTTGCCCAAAATTGGCCAATTATTTTAAATTTACTGTGGTTCATTTAACTCTTTATTATCATCATTATTATCATTAGCACGGTTTAGTCCACTGCTGGATTAGAGCTTCCTCTGCATTGTCATATTATGTACTTATTACATTAAACTTCACAGTCAACGTTGTTCAGTCTTGAGTGTAGAATTATTGCCACGTTATTTGTACCTTTGATACCAGACGTAGCATATTAATACTGGAAATCTTATATGGAAGTCTTATATTTATCCGTAAATTACTGTTAATTACTGGCAATTTAGGGTATTAATCTAAAGCTCTTCAACTTACAAATTGATGAGTTGTAGATTAATATCCTCAATTCAGTAGATTGAAATTGTATATTGAGAGCGGCTAATTAAAAAATCGATCTCGCCGATTGCTTGAGTTCATTCGCATAACTTCCTGAACTATGTAACCGTATGTCCCGAGCCGTGGCCGCGGCGTTTGTGGCTTGCCCGTGATGAATCTGGACAAAACGTCCGCCCATATTAAATTTCCCGCCATTATGGAAACGGCGGGATTTGCCCAAACACATTGGAAGTGACCATCCAAGTATGCCATTGGTCAGTTTAGTTGAAATATTTTTGATGAGATGATTTGATTTGAGTATAATTATTGTTGTTGTTATTCGCCCAACTTTTGACGTAAAAAAATTGGGTTTATTTTAATAACGTGAAAAAATAAACCTTTATTTTATTGCGAACTTTTATTTAACTTTAATTTGTTAGATTAGTACCAATCTAGCAAGTCAATTTTAAACCATCATCAGCTCCCGTCATGTGGACTGAAATTCGGTGAGGAAGAAAGAAAAACATTACCTAATGCACTACGCAAAAGACGCTACAAATAAATACAACAGAAGCAAAATTTACTTACTTACTGCTTGGTGCTTGTACCAATGTTTTGGTGACATTCCTCCAAATCCCAACATTAGAAACTTGCGAAAATAACATTCAACGACTCCCAGCGGCCACGAATAAAATATTAAACGTGTAATCCTTTCCGACCGACTGCCTGATACTCGCGCCCGACGTTCTACCCTTTCAGAAACAAGGACTCATCAGCCATTACACCCTCATTTAAATTTCCACCTTAATTTTAATTGCAAAGGGATATTTCTACTGTAGCTGTAGCGTTGAATATGTGCCCTTTTAAGTTAAATGGTCAACGTTGAGTTATAGAGCTATGGAATTAAAACAAAACGCGATTGCGGAGCCATTCCGATCTGATTGCATTATCCCGGGAATTATGGGCAGATTGATGGATTCGGTGAGATCTTTGTGACGGGAAAAATGCATTTTTTATATACAAATTGGTTGATATTCCGTAACTATGTATAAAATCCTAAATTAAGTTTTTGTTATACATATAGTATATCGGTAAAAGCAACTTCCACTGATCTGTATTCCTTCTACTTCTTTCTGTAGTATTATAGTTTACGATAGGTGGAAGCTAGATCCGACTAACAGCGTCTCAAACCAGGGTTTGTCATAAATTATAATAATTACTTCGTCTGATATGAGATGAACAGAGCAAGATGAAGAATAATAAAATATATTTAAATAGAGCACCAGGGCTTATTATTCATTGCCTCAAAAAAGGAAATAAAGTATACGCACGCGCGCGCATGCGTGCGTGCGTGCGTGCGTACGTGTTTGTATGTGAGTGACTAATATTTTCCTATTATACTACTATATTATATATATTTAAAAGTCTCGTGTTACCCCAATTACAAGACATCAAGGCAAGGAAAGACTAATTAACAAAGATTAATAGTCAATTGAAACTTCGGTTAATCTTCGTGTGTTAGACCTCGGGAGCGGCACTACTTAAAGTTAAAGCCTAACTCGCCAAGTTAGGACTTTCGACTCTTTAGTCGAGCATAAACCTTTGAGTTTGTTTTCAGTATTTAATACGATACGAAATTTAAAAAACTACCTACTTAGTACACTCAGGCATGCTAATGTTACACTGTTAAAACAACATCGTCAAATATCAGAAACTTACATAACCGCAAGACAAGGGTAAATACCGCGAATACCCATTTGGCTGACCTAGGTCATTTTCTTTTGAAGACATTTTGAACTAGCTCATTTTCTTTTTAAGACATTTTCGACCTAGATCATTTTCTTTTTGAGACATTTTCTGAGTAGGTCATGTTCTAGGTAAGTCATTTTCTTAGAAGTCATTACGATTTAGGTACAGTTAGTATAATAAGTTGTATATATAAAATGCTGTTAGTAATAGCAGTAACTACATTGGTCAAAATATTTCTTTAACGCAAGCGCGATACGAGTTGAATTTAAAAATATTAAAACGTATTGTAATTAAATTAAATAAACTTTATGAACTCTACAGGGTGCCTCCTTTAGTTTAATGTGACATCACATAGCTTATAACCCCCGTAGATACATGCATACATACCGATATGCACACACACATAAATACTTATACATACATACACATGCGGGTCAAAGTCATAATCAAATTCCGTAATCTCTTTGCATGTTGGTTTAATGCTCTAAGTTCACCAAATAACATTTTTCACGTTAATCACAAATAGAAAATTAGATTTTTCATTATCAGTAGCAATCTCTTTCGTTTGCGATGGTGTATTTGGCCACTTCAAATGGTTCATTATCTGAAGTATTTTAGAGCTTACACTATTCTTGTCATTATGGACAGTTCCCATCAAGGAAGTCATTTCCTATTAATTACGAGTAAATATTATTTAAGCAATGGAAAATGATCCTCTTTACTTTGAAATTGTTACTACCGGTAAAACAAAAGTGATACGTATAATTTCCGTTGCAGTGAACGACGTATTTGTAGTGCGACAGTAACCATGGACAATCAAATGGAGAAAATATTGCGAGATAGTAAGGTAAGTGCGCCTATTACCGTGGTACTTAAGGAAGTTTTCAAATGAGTCCAAGAAATTAAGGTTATCAAAGCTCTTTAATGACCGATAATATTTTTTTTATTTAAGAGTGTTTATTGAACTCTCAGCGTCGTAACTTTTTGGACTCATTTTATTTTATTATATCTTATAAAATAATTATTGAAACTAAAATACCCAAGTCTTCTATTACCGTGGTAATGGACAGGCTGTGATTCTATTACCGCGAATTCAGCTTCCATTACCGAGGGTATAAAAAGCAGCAACTTTCTACCATCGGTAATAGAAATCCAACTCACGATTCGGATCTTAATACCGAGGGTTAATAAAATAATAACCGCTTTGGTTCTGTATATTATTTTTGTACGTCAAGTTTTTTAAGGAAATATAAATAAAATGTTAAAATATGATTATATTTAGGATTTTTTTTAATATATATTATAAATCTAAATTTAAATAGGTAACCAATTTTGCTGTAATACTTATTCATCTCCTTTCACTACACGTATGAAGATGAGAAACATATTTAAATAATACGATTCAGTTTTCAATAGTTATTTTCAATAGTTGTACATATTCATACGAGTATTTACAATTATTGAAAATCTTAATAAACGTCAATTTTATCGAAGAGATCTGTTCTTGCAGTACCCTAAATGTGATTAATTTTAATACAAGCCTAAAATGTCCCTCGGTAATGGATACTTCTTTAAGAACCTATTACCGACCCAAACAAATATTGAATGTGTCGGTAATAGGTTCCCATACGTTCTATTACCGAGGGTTATCTGATCATACCATCGGTAATGGTCTTAATTTGGAGTGTTTTAAAACCTAATTCCGACCCATAAAAACAAATGGATACAGTTGTATTGTCATTACTAATCAATAATATATATAACGACCTTGGTATATAACCAAAATAACATATCTGGTAAGTAAATATATGATTTTATCTCAATATTTAAACAACTTCACAAAATAAAGGTTTCTATAGAAACTACAAATTCAGTACTGAAGTTTTTGTTAAAAATTAAGGGTTTGTTGAATACGTTCCATACCACGGAAATAGTTCTTTAATAGCGTGAATAGATCAAGATTAGAATAACTGTAGGAAAGTATAAGTATAACCGATCCAAATACCAAAAATAAAGCATAATAAAAAAAATCCCCACTAACTATTACCGTGGTATACCACGGTATTAGTAACCACATCAAAAAATGGCGTCTATCACCGATGTATTTTATTTTCCATTTTAAACGTATTTCCAGGCCTATAAATATATACAGAGTACTCAGAAGTCGTGCAGAAAACAATAAATAACCATTTAAATACCATAACATTAGTTCAATTGCCATAAGTATTACGTAAAATACTAAATAAGATTCGAGTTCCCTTACATGTGGCGTCACGCGTTAGTATGGCGCGATCTTTTTCTGCGCTGCCTTCGCAGAAACTGACGAATTGCGAGCACTTTGTTTGATTCACACATAATAGCGCTAATAGGTCCGTTAGTCAAGTAAATAAGCTTCGTTTATGTAAAATATATATTTTAGGAAATCGATCGGTTTGTTTATAAAATGCACATTTCAAAATGCCACGGTGATGGACGCCGATTTTGATACCCGCGGTAATAGGCGCAGTTACCTTAATTCACAAACGTGCGAGCAAAATTTTGTACGTAATAAAATCGAGTCTATCATGGAAACATGTAAGCAAAAAGTTTATGAAACATTTGAACCTATACAGCCAATTTTTAAGGAATCATTAAATTGTGCCCGTCACTGACCTTCGGAACGCTAGAGAGATTTTTACGGGTTAAATGTAATACCTATAATAAAAGTGTATAACCTATACATTATATTTTATTTACTATGACTTGTTTACGTAGTAAATTATTTTTCCTCTATGCTATGATCTACTGACTATACTATGAACTACTCAAAAAATGACCTACCTAGAACATGACCTATCTAGAAACCTACCTACCTAGAAAATGTCTTAAAAAGAAAATGACCTAGGTCGAAATGTCTTAAAAGGAAAATAACCTAAGTCCGCCAAAGGCGAATACCGCGTTCATAGTTTATTTTAAAAAATACTTTTAATAATATTGTACAATACAATATTGTATAAGTGTAACTCAGACTCGACAGGTCATAAATGTTGTATTACACGATACTGAAATTAACATCACCACTATTAAAATTCATACCTAATTTACTCTCAAACTTGAACCGTCAAATTACGGTTAAACGCGTTGCCAAAATTTGACGACTTGCGGTATTTAAATATCGACTAGGTGATATAATTTAGCGGTAAATAATTTTATAATTCGATATTAAGAAAGTTATATTATAATAAATATGACAAATCGAAACTAAAACTAAAAAAAAATATTAAAGAAAAATTAACTAAACTAAAAACTAAACTAAAAATTAAAACTATTAATACTTGTAACTACTAACACTAATTAAAAAGAAAGGGCCCCCGTGGCAAAGTATCACAGATGCTGACAGCATTTCCTCGTTGTATAGCAATGCTTATACGTTGCCCGAGGAAGCGGCCAGCTCTGTGGTCTCCGGTAGTTTCTAAGAGCCTTTTAGAAAGTATCTTAAAAAGGCCAATGGCGGTGTAATGGACATGCGTTCTAGCGAAGCCCGCAAAGAGCGCTACACTAGTGCCGTAAATATATGGTATCTCCAGGTAACTCCTGTCGCATACTACAAGCATGCCATGCCGGCCTGAAAAGGTCAATCTTAATTAAATTAACAAAGTTTTAGAACCTGCCTAGACCTTAGGGGCTCTATTTTAACTTTGTAAAATGTACACTAGGCTTAAGTTCCATTTTATCCGATATAATAAAGAATACTAGCTTCCGTTTCCGTTTGTGTAAAACTTGTTTATATATTTTTTTGATTTATGCCATTGATTATAAATAAATAATTACTGTCATTTTAAACTTTTAATAATTGTTTTCACTGACACGTAACTTGGTGTTATACAGTATTTGTATTTAAATACTATTACATAGAGGACAATTTCACACGGATTGACTTATTTTCAATCTAAGCTTGTATCGTGTAGTTAAGTACTCCAAATTAGGCTAAACTGTTGTGATCAATCGGCACAACGGTTTTGATATAAAACAACACAATTGCAGTCGTGATATTTTGGCTAGTGTTATGTAGATTTGCCGCGTTTTGCCAGTTTTCTACAGCCTGAACTAGAACATATATTTAAAAGGTCTTTGGTAGGTATGATTAAATCACTCACGAGGAATCGTTTAACGCAAGTTAACACAGAACGTTGTAACTCGGGTTGCAGCGTTCTGCCGTGTCAAATGCAAAAAAACAATTTTTAGTTTAAACAAATATTTTATCCGAGTCTTGCATGGGGTATATGTTATTAGATACATTTCCGTTGCCAGCTCTAATAAATGAACCTGCATATTGGGTTTCGTCAAAGTTGGGCATTTTTTGTTACATTTACATTAATGGAGAAAACAGGATCATGGGTGATTTATGATGTAATACTAAAAAGTTTTTTTTTTCAATATGTTGACTGGTTTAGGAGTTAGTTTAAGAATTGTAGACAGTTTGAAATTACTATATGCCTTATGTTTGCTTAGCGAAGGAATAACAATATAATTACAAATAGAGGGATGCTGAGCAACAAGTATAATAATGTATTAGTTAATATACATTGCGTTACTTTGTACAGGAAAATAATAAATCAGAACGTAAAGCTGAAAAACCATTAGCAAGACTTACGAGATTCTGTTTGCTCTTTTCTTTTTTTTGTACTCGTACCGTCTCGTTATTAAAAGGAGTTTTGTAAAAACAGATTTTTGTAGTAAAACCTTTTGATTGAACAAAATATTACTACAAAAGTTTGAATATAAGTGATGTGATGACTGATGAGTCTGATTGAAAAGCAAATTTTATATAACAATAAAAACCGGTCAATTGTGAGTTGAACTCGCGCACTAAGGGTTCCGTAGAAATTTAAACGATTTTTAGTTTTAGTTGTTTTTCTTTAGGGTTTGTTCTATAATCATACCGACGCTTGTATATATTACCGTTTTTACAATAGAACATATAGAAAAAAAACCACTTTTCTTGTATGGGAACTCCCCTTATTATTTTACTCTTTGACTATTTCGTTATTTGTTAGAAAATCCGCCGTTATATCACATATTCTGCAAAAAAAATCAACAGGCTATCTTTTACGGTTCAAAAGATACAGCTCTTTTAAAGATAGGACGGACGGACGGACAGCTTAGGCTTGGTAGTAGGGTCCCGTTGGGCACCCTTCGGGTACGGAACCCTAAAAACAATAAAATGTTGTTATTAACTTTGCCCAAAACATGATTTGATGTAAGTCTTGTAGGTACCTAAACTTATTCTATAGGTAAAATGTAACTTGTGACGTTTTACAAAGAACACTGTTCATCTCATCGAAAACCCGTTTCGTCTCGCCCCCACTTACCTCAATTGTATTTCGTAACTAAAATTCACCGGTTCTTTTTTTCCATACTTTTAGCGTGGGGTTTCCTTTTTAATGTTCGGAGAGGATGTTCGGATGTTGGGGCGAGTGGCGCGGTGCGGCGTGGAGCAATGAAACGGCAATTTCGTAGAACGTATTTGTGACGTTCTCAATATAAAGGGACCTTATGGAGGAAGGCAGTTACGCTCTTCTTATTCTTATAACTATACGAATCCTATGGTAACAGTTCTACAAACGGCGTAACCGTCTGCCTCCATAAGGTCCCTTTATATTGAGAACGTCACATTTTATTCTTGGTTTACATAGATAAGAGAGATAAACGACAATACACTTGAGTATATTATTCAATCTCAATTATGTTACACATGTGAAAGTTTGAATGGATGTTTGTTTCAATCACGCCTAATCGGATTTGTACACAGATTTGTACACAGGATAAACTGGCATATTGCGTTCTTATCTTTTAGTTCTTACTTAGTTATTATTTCTGTATTTATTATACTTAGAGAAAATTATTAAACAAGTTGATTTTTCAAGGTTATTTTCCTATGATATCTTCACGTCAGCTTGACATTGACATCTATAAGAAAAGAACGCAATCGGCCAGTATATCCTTAATGATAACAAATAGGTTGCAATGTGAACAATCTCTTTATTTTTATTTCTTGTACCAACTAGATTATTTTGAAAAAAAATATATATTGTAGGCTTTTATACAAGCAATGATCTAACAAAAACCTGTTGGTGTCGCTCTTCTAGAAAGCAAGAAAAAAAATATATTTCCTCTAAAATTAAACGCGAACGCGATCGAGACGAGAAAAACGTTGCAAAACTTACATTAGGCCCTCAGAACTCTTTTACAATACCACTTACCACTCTTAAATAGAATAGTCAATGGTAAAACATAAAAGTAATTTAGTACCTACTCCCGATTTAAGATTAAGATTTCATTATTTACTCTGTTTTCACTGAATCTATTACATCTTTTTAGTTAAACTTTCTTGACTGCTATTTTTCTAAACAGGAAACGTATGATGTATCGGTATCCCCACAGATCAACTTCGAGGGTCCGCATTTTCCTCCTACCCTACAAATCGGAACAGGAAAAGATTGAGCGTTTTATTCTTATAAACTGACGGCTAATCCGATCGGGCTCCCTTCACGGATTGCCTTTCTATCGTATACTTTATTGTTGATTTCGCTTTTAAAACGAAAACCCTGTTCTGTACTTAGTTCTTTTGTGATTGGATTAAATTTGTTTTTGTTGCTGGACTTTTATTGACTTTTATTACCTAGATTTGTGCATAAGTGCAGAAGAAATATGTATGGCCATCACACTTATAAAATTATAAATGCGAAAGTGTGTAAGTGTGTGTGTATGTGAAAGTAAGTCGGTCTAACCTAACCTATTCACTGAACCGATTTTAATTGAAGGTAAAGTTTTTATTCTCTTAAATGTTAATAAAACAAGGTTTAAATAAAATAAAAGCGATTATTTCGACTCGTCTGGTCTGTTCACAAACTCACAGAGCTTAAGATCCAAATTGCTCCTTATTTTGAAACTTAAGAAGCAAGATGAATAAGTAATTATTCTTAGCTATTTGTAAAAGCCTCATTAATTTTAGTTTAGAAAGTGGATACGACTTTTGATAGATAAAAGCTTAGAAACAAACATTTGTAATTCGATACAGACTATATTAGTTATCAAAGATTGTTTTTTGAAAATTAAAATAAATTAAAAACAACGTAGGAAGCCCAAACTGGTATTTAAAATGCGAAGGTAACTCTTGTTTGTTTCTTTATATCTATTGTTTGTAGCTCTTCACGAAATTCTGTCTGAACGGATCTAAATGACATTAGGTAAGGAAATAGATTGTACATATAATACTTTTATAGTACCGGAGGGAATAGCAATAAACGGGTTCTACGCGGACGAAGTCGCTAGTAAAAGCTAGTAAGTTCTACCTACACTGAAAATGCAGGCTTCTAGATTTATCCACTACAAGTTACAGGGGGTCAAAAGTGCCCTGGTATAGTTGAAATATGTTTTTTATGTACCATCCAAATGGGTCAGCGAGGCGAAATTTGAAACTATAAGAGATTAAACAATGAAAGTTATTGTTTTTGTTGTTAAGTTGTGGTTATTGTTGTTGTTCGTTGTTTTTGTTAGTTATTGTTGGTTTATTTTAACAAATTGGACTAGTATTAGTGGATCGAGTTAAATAAAACTTTTAAGTCATAAAAATTTGAAAATATTTTATCTCGCTACGATGACGGGAGACAAGAATAAAATATAAGAAGTCCTAAATCTAGAGATATAAAGTGTCGCAGCCAGAAAGTAGTCGTTAACAAAAGTGTTCTCTTTCAGCTTTGCTCCTTTTCAGCCTACTTTTACTAAGCTCCATCATTACCCTTGGACTCATTAAATTATTTCTAAGACGAAGAAATAATGAGGCAAAATGTAACGACGGATTATACTTAACAGCCAGGCGAGATAACTCAGACGTTATGTCGAGTCTTCACTTCTTAAGGGGGTTAGTACGTAGTAAAAAAAGGTAGAGTTGCGTATTTATTACTTTCTGTAACAAGAGACCTGTTTAGAAATTTTATTAGGCCTTTAATCCTTTGTCATGGGCTGTTCAACGAAAACGGCGTGGAATAATGAGAAGACGGGAGTTTGGGCCCACTAATTAAAAATAAGGGGCGTAAAAAATAGTTCCTGAGCATTTCAACTCGCAAGTGTAAGATTGTTGGTAGCATTTTGACTTGCCTTGTCACTTGGAAATTTGAAATAATAAATGCCTTGGCCCGAATAAGATTTGTTTCAGTTAATGTAAGTTATGAGGAGAATAATCGTTCCAAACAACGTCATAAGTTATCAGAAATTTAAAAATGGCTTGTGCGAGTTCTATACAGACAAAGTCGCTGACAAAAGCTAGTGTTGAAACAACACAATTTCACGACTATTCTAGACGTTCGCATGTAGGAATGTAGATTTACTCGAAATTTAACAGCTTACTGTTGTATTTCACGCCGTTGATCTCCTGAATTAGGCTAATTAAAGCAGCTTTCGTGTCGCTCCTAGTCACGTAATAATCAGGACATACCAGAGAACACATGGCTCCTTTAGTACATTCAATGCCTGAATTACTGATTTATATACAAAAGGTACTCAATTTTGAAGTTCTTGGCACTGGAATATGTCAAGTAATCATTGAGACGGAGCCCCCCGCCGCGCGGGCTCGAGCTATGCTCGTTTTAAAATTTTAGTACTAAAAACGGACACGAGGGCGCTGTTCAAATCGCTATACGTATTTTCTCGATGACGATAATATCGTCACGTTAACATATAAGTTACGTTAGCATAAATGTTAACGTAACTTACTCGAAAGAAGGAAAAGTTCGTGCTCGGAGTACTGGTGAAAATGATGGGGTCGAATTTTGTCCTAGGATCTCCGGCTACGGTAACGTTAACCCACGCGACATTTAGGCCGTAATTTTTATTAAATAGGCTTAATTCTGAAAGGGTCTCATAGTTCAATTTGTTTAGGTATATTCTCCTAATTCTTATGATATTCGTAACAACCAATAGAGGAGGTTACCCCATCTTCAGCAAGGATCTCGGAGGTCTGAGCTGTTCTTCATCTTCATATTCACCATCGGGTTGCATGTACCGACCATGGTTAATGAAAAATTTAGAAACGCGAAGCCCACGCAGGTTCAATTTTTTGATTAATTTTAGCGGTGAGTGCACAAATGGTAGGCACAAATGGTGACACTCATTGAGTGTTATATTTTCCCCAGATAATTTAGAGAAGTTGCTCATATTTTTAAACAGGCAAAAGAAATCAGAACACGGGCTAACTTTACATGCCAGATTTTTTTATCTGACGATGATAAAATCAACAGTTTCCTGCCCATCTAGGAGGCTATATTCGTATAGTACATGTTTTCGTCTTTTCTGTTTCAGAGATCTGTCTTTCTGTGTCTCCTGGGACTTGCAATAAGCAGCTCCTTAAACATACTCGTAGTCCGTAAATGTTAGGCATTTTATTTTCTCGGCCTTTTTTTTTCAGGACCTCATATCCAAGGCCTCCGCCAACGTCACGTTGCTGTGGAGCTGGGTTTTAGCAACATTCTTTTTGGCTCTGATGATTTTTTCAATTCACTTTTCCTACTATCTCAAATGCGACGTGTAAGTTTCTTTTACTTTTTACAGAAATTAATTCAATAGGGATATAAGTAAAAAGCTACTGCACTTAGCTATAGGTATAGTTTTTTTTATTTTGTTACATCAATTGCCCATAATCTTAACAGCTTAGTAGCACTTCATAGTAACTTTTCTTTTCCCCTGACGCGTCTTTTCCGCATGTTTCCCCATTCCAGATATCTATGTAGTAATAGTGTCGATAGAACTCCGCTTTCGCGAAACTTCAATTTCTAGGTGTATTGGCCTTTCGGGCTTTCTGCGAAACCATCATAACATAAACTTACTTACACACCTATTTCGCAAAACCAGCATAACCTGAACTTGCCTACCTATTTCGACCGATTCCGTGGTTATAATATGCGAATAAAAAAAAAAAAGATCGGGAAAAAATGCGAAAGAGAAAGTATTATGGGAAATAATCTAACGAGTCCTATGACTTTAAACAATCAATATTATCGTTATGTTTTTACCGTCCATGATGACTCCAAAAAGTTCAATTGATTTGAAATAATGTGCCAAAGGGTTTCTTTGTTTTTTACACTAACTATCAATCCATCTCCTACTAATATGTGATAAGTCGTTAATTAAAATCAAACTTAAATTCCAAGTTTCTTGAATTTATTAGCACTTTCTTTTTACCGAGGGCTTAATGATCCAAAACTTTTCTATTTCACTGGAAATTACGTGTACCATTCTCATTCATTCAAATTCCAATTCTTTGAATCCAAAAAAGACAAGTAACTGAAGCTGAAAGTTTAGGTTCAAGATTATTTTAAAGTGTCATTTACTACAATTATTATATCATCTTCATATTTTTTTCTTTGATTTTAGTGAGTCTGGTGCAAATCTACAACAGCACACCTGTCAAGCTAAAGTATTTGGTGAGGTTTTCGCTATGAATATGATTGGAAACAACAGAGAGCCTCTTTATTTTGACTCTTACTATGTCTTCACTATAAAGGACTACATGGTATGTTTCTTTTGCCATTAGTTGACATTGCCTATCGTTTCTATATTTCGTTTAGTAGTCTTCTTTGGTTTAGTGAATAAACAAGAGGAGGACAATACTGATACCATGCATACCGTTGTAGGAAATGATCTAACATAATATTATTCCAGCAATGTTGTAAACAGAAATAGATTACGAAAGTAAAATGCAACGTAATTAGCTAATGACTTTACGGAATCGTCGGTTAATCTGGGATTTCCTGTTATAAGATTATTCAGAGATCACGAATTTATACCAACGTGACACAGTTTTTGGAATAGTTTGATCATTGATATTAAATATAACGGATAAACGGTTAAAATTCATGATTATAAGCCGGAACGATCTTTCATAAAATAAAATGGGGTTTCAATCTCATAGATAATAACATTGAAATTGTAATTGTTATGGTAATAACCATTGTTATTACTGTAATAAGTCATATTTTAAAATAATAACTAATTGTTAAGTTTCTTGCGGCGCTTCTCATCAGCAGAGGCCTCCTCTTCGGAAGCGTTGGTGTATTTTTGCTGTCCGTGCGGCCAGCTTTCTGAATAAATAGTTTCAGCTTTCAGTTTTAATATGCTACAACTTGCATAAACAATTAGTAAACACGTTTTACTTTATTTCAGGTATAATACTCGTATCTTCAATTTTAATGGCATTGGTCTGAAAGCTGGAGTCATATTAATCTAAGATGAAGGTCATTCAGAGAAAATAAAACAATGGTGCATTTGGGCGACCGTATTTGGTGTATCTTGTTTTATAATTGTGCTGCATGCAGCGCGCTATACATATTAATTTTTGGTAAGTTTTTTTTGTTTCGAAGGACTTACACAAGGGCGAGCATTTCAAACTTTTGTTATAAGATTTTTTCAATTATGGGTTTTTGCAAAAGCATCGGCGTAGACTGTCATCAATTTGATACTCCGTTGCTTGTCAAGGTTCAACATTTCAATACCCCCGCTGTAGATTACGGTAGCAATAACATTAAATACACCCAAAATAAACCAACAGCAGACTTAATTAGTTTGCATAAGCCTAGGGCGCCTCAGTTTAGTGAGAACTCGACAAACGTTCACGAATCGAGGCAAACCAATATTGCTCCTCCGTACCGTATTTTTATCACAGACACGAAAACAAAGGTTAATCGTTAACTTAATATGAATATTTGTAAATTTGAACCTAACTATAATTTGAACCGTGTTCGAGTTTCAATGAAAATGGTTGTCCTGATAAACGATCTCAATTTCATTAATGAGATTACATTTAGGTTGCGGTAATTTAGTTTGCGTGAAATGTTATTCGCAGATTGATTGAGGTGCAGAGTTACTGTTTAATAATGTTACAGTCGAAATTATTTATTTATTTATTTATTCCATAGTTGCACTCATGTTACATGAAATAGTACATAAGACCCTGTTAGGGTATCGCAAAAAACAAAGCAGGTAAGTTTACTAATTTAGAACTAGATTAAAGTAGTGACATAAGCGAGTTGATGCATGCATTGCCAACTTCTCTTACATGAGTTTAAGAATTAACTATAATACAATATTCACAGCACAAACAATAATAACAAGTCATTGCATAGTTTTATCTTAAGATGTCAATTATTGTTGCCTTTAAATTTTAAAATGAAAAGGCAATTTGTATGACTCGAACACGAAACTCACATAGCTAAATGTACTATCATAATAATGTCTCTATGATTTCCGGTGTGATCAAAGAATTAGGCATGCAAAATAAACGTAGTATTTAATTGTTTTATACTCTATGAGACATGGCAAGATACATTGAATTGTCATACATAAAAAAATATCAAAAGAATTGTTTCTTTGCTTCCAGGCTCATATCCACGATCTTCTTGTTCTCTTCTCTGGCAATCTTGATCCACACCGTCACCTATTACTTCACCAAAGTACGAAAAAGTTCCAGCAGTCTTATTACTTCCTGCGGCGTTGCTTCCATCGCTATTCACTCCAGCCACTTGCTCTTCTCCCAGACTTTCCCCTTCTACTGGGGGATGTATTTGGACAACCCTTCTCTTACTTGTGCCAGTACATGGATTACTTGTGCCAGTACTGTGGATTGTTCTTACTGTTTCTTGGATGAAGTGGAGGATCTGTTTTGTTACTCATATGGTTTCAAACGAGGAGCCTAGGCGAGCTAAGTTGTCGTGGTGAGCGGAAAAGAGGTGGTAATGCTCTTTAAGAAGAATAGAGTTATTTTAGCACATGCATTGCAACAGAGATTTATTTTACGTATATTAGTTTAAATTTATTTTCACTAAGGCAATGTTTAGATGTAGGTAGTTTCGATTTCTCTTTAACACGACAAATAGTATTTTTTCGTTAATTTATTTGTTTTAAACTTTTATGATCACACATACTGCTTTAAATTAAAAACGGGACTTGATCGCGTAAAGACTTCAACATTTTGATTGTGTTGCAACGATCGTGTTCAAAAGAAAACTTATAATATGCATTTACCCGACTAAGTTCCGTTTTGGATTTATAGCAGTTACTTTTGTGGGTTTTTAAAGATAAATTATAATCATACTACGAAGAATATGTAAGATATGTTTTATTTAGATAAAATATGATTTATACAGAAAAAACTGTAATAATGATGTTATGATGTTCATTTGCTTGACAAGCTTTACGATTCAATATAATAGTAAATAAGCTTGAAGTTTTTATTACAGAGTTAATAACGAGAGAAATAGCTCTTTACTTGGAAAAAATTGGATCATAAATTAGCGAACAAAATACGAATACATGAACGTAGACGCGAGCTTAATATTACTTATGAATAAAGGTATATATAGTTATTCAGAGATGAGATTATTCAAAATAAGATAAAAGATAAAAGATATTTATTCCGTATGTAGGCCGCACGGGCACTTTTACATGTCAAAATCTACCAGCGCTTCCCAAGAGGAGACCACTGCTGAGAAGAAGCGCCGCAAGAAACTCAACAGTTAGTAATTTTTTTAATAGAACTTACTTATAACAATGATACTACTTATTCTAGCGTTATATAAAACTGTAAAAATAATATAAAATATCTGCGTAGTTTTGCAGGAAAACATGTCTGAATGATTACGAGAAAAAAAAAATATAACACAAAACAGTTTAACGTGTCTTCCTATATAAACCGTGTCCCCTAAGACACAATAAAACGATGTATGATCATGGTTTTCACAAAAGAATGAAGGTACTCGTATCAGTTTTATTAATTTCTAATTCTGTTTAGAAGTAAGTCCACCCCGCTTGGAGCAGACCATTGTAAATTTTGAACTCTTAATAACAATGATAATAATGGTAACTATGTTCATCATAACAAAGACAATCTAACAAATTTCAACGGATATAAAACCGTAGAAAGCCGTAGAATTTCCTTACAAAATATGGCCAAGGTTTCCACTTACGACCGTATACTCCTTCGTATTCTGTTTGCTCGACTATAATCATGTTTACTAGTAAAAGATTTTAAAAGATATTTATGTGCGAGTATGTTAAATAAAGCATTCATTTAACCGACAAGGTTTAATTTCAAAAACAGCTGAATTTTTAAGTGTAAGGACATAAGGACGCATTTGTAGTCTTCAAATGAGAGTCTTGAGCCGTGGGTGGGTCCTTATGTTTTGCTTTTTTGATGCTTTAATAAATACGGTATCTAATGCCCATAATTTAAAAACATTCACAGGGTCACATTCATTCGGTTCACCTCTTAATTCTTTTGAAGTTTCAAAAAGTACTTGAAGAAACGTATTATTTTATTTTTGCTTAATTTTTAGTTTTAGACTTTCTTACCTATGTATTTGTGTTTCCCAATTATTTCAAAAATGTATAAATTGAATTAAATTTCGAGAAATAGAAATAGGGATGATGACTAATTATTTTTCTTAGGTAGATTATCAAAAATATTGGACAGGTATTTTTCTTTTTTCACGTAAATTACGGAGATATATTGAGTTGAAATGTCTCGTGATGTCACGTCTCGGCAATATTGCTCGAAGGGTTGCCCGTGTAACTGCACCGTTACTGTTTAACTTTGGTATCTGTGTGTGTTGCCATTCTTTTATTTTCTGTAATCTTTGTTTTGTTTTTTTTTATTCTTGTGATCGTCGAATAAATGTTTCTATTTCTATTTCTATTTCTTGGTAAAATTTTTACACAGAAGTGGCGTCACGAGCCCCCACTCCCAAACTTTAACGCGCTTTATCTTTGTCATTTTTTGTTGTGTAAATACGTGTACAATTTTTTTTGATAATTTAACTGACGGACTAAATATTTTTTTTTACACAATCATCATCCCTATTCAAGAAGCCCTATCTTTGAATTATTGTCAATTGATCAATGATAATTTAAATAATGGCCACGTGACACTTCAATAACGAGAGTCGCATTATCACACTCGCACGTTTCAATGCTGTAATTAAATACGCTATTCAAAGCAGGTTAATTAAGAAGAAAATTATCTTCTCAAACACAGGCGGAGGCGTGACGCGGCGGTGCGAGGGACGAGAGGCTGGCGGAGAAACTGTTGCAATTTATATTGTAGATCACAGAAAAAACATAAATGTAAAAAACAGACTTCTTCTTCTTTTGAGTCGAGGTTCCTCAGATGCATGACGCCCAGTAAGCAGCAGTGTTGACGGCCCTGGCCGTCGCGTCTCTCAGGTCGTGCTCCGAGCAGGAGTGCGGGCATGCGGGGCACGATAGCAGGTGTGCCATAGTTTGCGGTGCTGTGTCGCAAATACATTGGGTTGAGCGATCGCGGAGCAGTCCCCATTTGGCCATGTTTTGCTTGCAGCGGCCAACTCGGGACCTGAGTCTGTTTAGAGCCTTCCAAATGGGCCAAACAGACTTAAGTTCCCATGTCCCATCAAAAGAGTATATATATAGATATCTAAAAGATTGGAACTAGATAGTTTACAGTCAAACCAATTTATTGCGAATAATGCATTTTGAGCTCTGACATGGCAGTAGGTATGTTTTTTCAATACCCAATAGTAACTTACCTACTCTATATAGAATAGTCTAGATTACGAAGCAAACTCTGTGTTACTGGATGCTGCAACGGGAAAAGGATCGAATCGTCGCTACTACTAAAAAGTAATATATTTTTATGAACATTATGGACACGACAAAATAAGTAGATCTGCTCACTAACTGACGTTACCGACCCGACACACGCAAATACACTTAGAAATATTCGTACTCATCAAGCAAATTAATTTGTCCTTGCAAATTAAATTTCATGTTATCTCCTAACTGGAATTTAGGACTCAAAATTCGGTGCACTTCCAGATGGAGATACGGTACGATCTTTCGCCCTTATTTTCAGTTTTTGCACACTCGCTTCTAACTCTAACTTGCACCGCTTTCTAAATTGAACGGCGCTCGGGCGCTGAAATATGGCTCAAATTCCGACGGAGAAATGCCTACTCGCACTGAATTATAGCTAATGAGACGAATATCAAGGATTTATAACGCTTTTTATTTTTATTTTATTCGCCGATTGCGTGAGTATTCCAGGCAGTTTTAATTTCGACACGGAGGTCGGCATTTGAGGTTCGTAATTATTTGACTTCCTGTCATAAGTAAGCTTTCGTAGCTATTCAAATTTATTTTTTATGCACAACGGTAAGTGTTTAACCACAATAGGTGTAAGAAAAATAATAATAATGCATAGGGTTCACATATCCAACCTAACTACAGGGAGAGATTATTCCAAAACTAGTGCTACGATTTATTCGACGGGATTTTAATCCATAAAAAGTTACTACAAGCATTATACGATTTGACGTCAAAAATCAATAAAGCCGGGACTGATATATTTTTGCAAGTTTAAAATCAAAGAAGTTTTCCTAGCAAGAATACAACAGAAACATTTTGTTTTAAAATGCTACAGGGTGTTAAAATTTCAACAGCCAATTCGCAACCTTAGATGCACAAAGACTGCAAACGTGAGTTATGTCCGTATTACCGGAGCGCTGTTTGCGGTCCGCGGTTGAAGTAAGACAGCTCGCTGCTGCCTCGGCACATCTTGTATTTCTCGCTAGTCGCTCAGTGCTTCTCTATCGGCACCAACTAGTTAGAAAGCGAGATCCGAGCGACAGACAAGTCGTGGACCACTTGTACTAGACTAGTACAGTCGCCATCATATATATTGCAGCAAACAAGGTGCTGACAAATATCTGAACACGACTCTATTGTCAAGGCGTTAGAGTGCATGTTCAGATATTTTTGACCACTCTGATATGTACAGATATATTTGATGGCGAACTGTACTAGTTTACCACGTTCATAGCGTAAATACCGTGATTTGAAATACAAGTTGGAATAATATTACATTCATTTTTATTAAGACGCGAAGCCTTTAACTTGAACAAAGTAGACCGTATTTTTAAGCTTATATTATGATTAGTAAAACTAAACCGGAGAAGGGATATATCTAAAAAAATTGGGCAAGAGCATGTCGGACCATACTTCCAAACACAAACAACAATCTTCAAAAAAACACAAATTTTAGCAAATTTTCTAATTGTAGTTATCTTAGCTGAGTTTTGGTAGGTAGGTATAAACATTTTAATCTTCTTTAACTCAAAAACCAATAAAGTCTACTTAGTCGTGATATTTTTCCGTTTAAATTCGCGCTTACAATTAAATATATTTTTCAGATTTTTGTATTCGTAGTTTTAGCTGTAGGGGGGAGGGACTTAACAAAAATTAGCACTTTAAAGCTTACTATTTCACCAACGGATCCCTTAATAGTTTTTTTTCCACAAACCCGCAATATTTTTGAACGATCTATCCAGCGACACTCCACACCATGGGATAGACGAGAGAAAAAAAACCATCCCCACTTTAGGTGTAGGGGAGATACCCTAAAAATATTTTTTCAAGATTTTATTTTACTAATTTGTCGGCGTGACTAATATGTATATTAATGCCAAATAACAGCTTTCTAGTACTAAGAGTCTATGAGCTAATCTGCGGACGGACGGACAGGCGGACTGACGGACCGACATAGCGAAACTATAAGGGTTTGACTACGGAACCCTAAAAAAGATTGATGATTTATACAATTCCATCAAGGCCGGCAATATTCATCTAAATCTAGAGTAGACTCTTTACCCAATATTGGTCATTTATTAAGATCGTTATTGGTTAGTTCTAAAAACCTCGAAATTTGCATAGCAAACCGGCATACTCGTGTTCAATACAGAAACAACAGAAATCTAATCAATTATTACCATAGGATACACACACATTTCTAGTACGGTGTCTACGAGTATAGGTAAGTTGGATTCAAAATTTTATTATAGATACGTAGTGATGCGGTAACTGCTATTATTAATCCCATTTGAAACTCCGGCTAGCGCCCGAGAAATTGGCGCAAATTCTATTTTGCATCGTGTACGGTTAGCGTTTTCGCAGAATTGGCTAAAGCTGCATAGAGCTCCTAGGCCACTAAAAAAGCTTGGTCTAATTACATACCTAGTGAAGATGATTTTCAAGAAGCTCTTAGGAAGATTTTGTAAAATTATTAATTTGAGGTATGTTGTGCTCTATAATCCAACTGTTTTTTATTCTGTAAACCGCAAAAGGTTTTAACCTTAATTGGCAATCATTTTGACTTGCCTCCAAATGGAAATGAATGGAAATGAATGTGAAAATTCACGGAATCTTTGCAACCTTTAGCTACCAACTTAATTTCCTCAAATACTATTTTTTTGCCTTCATTTCACTTTTGAGTTCAGAATAATGGTCTTAAACAGCTGTACCAGGTCACCCTGTATATGCTTAACCTTTTCACCGCCGTGTCAAATACAAAAGACGTTACTCACACGCCAATCACACGCTAAAAACTAGAGCTGATGCCAACCTTAACTCATAGACACTCAGGTCTATTTTGGTCTGTCAACCATTACGGTATATCCGTCGTTGGCTTTGAACCAGTAGTGCGGATATATCCATCAATGGTGTTGAAAAAGTTAACAGCTGCCGCACATTAGGCCACTAGTCGCGGCCACAGCGTAGCCACTTGTAGCCGCCACAAGCTGCGGACGAGTTTTTCATATATTTTGTATAGCATCGGCGCATACCGAACGTTCGAGTGGCCGCGTCCGAGCCACAAGCTGCGGTAGTCGCCCGCGCTCGCTACTAGTGGCCGCGTTTTGTCGCTCGTTTCGCGCGCACACTCGACCACAGCCGCCGGCTTCTCCAATAAACAATAGCCAATAGTGGCAGCCACTAGTGGCCGCGATTGGTGACTGCGTCTAGTAGTTTAGCCGAACCACTAGTGGTCGCGTTTAGTGGCGGCCACTAGTGGCTCAATGTGAGGCCACCCTAAGGCTCGCCGGCGTTATGGCCCGCTCTGCATGGTCAGCGTCGCTCAAGGCTGGTTAATGAGCCGCTCGATATTCCCCGTGAGAGCACCGGTGGGACTCATCGACACTTGGCCGGAAAACTACCAGCCTCATCTTAATTAGTATAACGCAAAAGAGGTGTTGCAGGAGGACATTCTGGCGAAGTTTGTTGTTTGCCAATGTCAAGTGAATAAGGGCCGTATTAATAAACTGTTCTTGACTGAGATGCTAATCTGAAGACTCGTCAGAAATTACAGTATTCTAGAGACGTCTTGAGACGGATATCTCGGCCAAGTTTATTAATTTAATTTGAGTGTATGTTATGTTTTGTTTGCATATACCTAAGTTCAGTTTTGATGCCGGCTACGCATATACATAGGCCTCACACAGGGTGTCCCAGAACATGACTTTCTTATACTCGTACTGACGAGTATAAGAAAGTCCTCTATATACCGGTCAATAATGGTATTTTTTTATATTTTTTTTGACGATCTTATTGTGAATTCATTATGATTAGGTATGTGACAGTATAAGTTTATGTTCAATATGCAATAAATGCCTACTTACCTACCTACTTACCTACCTACTTACTTTCTTATTATAAGCATGTTGCCTTTATTTTCTATTTTATTTCCTTCAACCTAATTATATGCAAATATTCCTCCCCCATATTTCCTTGCAGTCCGAAATGCTATGTCATTACCATAATGACGGGATACACCGGTAATGTCTTGGGATATTATTCTGTTTCGCTGCAAAGGTGTGGTCGCACCATGAACTGGCGTAACTTGATCCCTTCACGCGTTATGATTACACGGCGATTTGTGTCAGTGACACTGGATGTGATAGCCTGTGAAATAAAAAATATGGAAAATATAATTGAACATCTTAAATTTCGAAATTATTTTTTGCTACATAATAGTTTGACCTAATTTAATTTTTTCCAAAAGTTAGCTAGCAAGATTAATTTGTATGAGTTTAAAACATTTTCAGACTATCTAAATTTTTAGTGTTTATTTGAATCTCTCTCATACATAACCGATAATTAATTCAGGTAATTTAGATTTTAACACATCTTATAACAGCAGCGTTAGTTGTGTGGAATGATTCTTTCATTAATTAAAATCAGATATATATATATATAAAAACTAAAATACAACTGTATATAAACCTGGTTGCGCACCTAATTAAAATTTTCACTAAATGGATTTTACCTCCTTCTACAATTGGCGCCATAGTTTGTGAACAAATTTTCCCTCTCTTACGGTTTTCCCCATACCCACCTTGATTACTCACTCAGTCTGTATACTCTTCGTTTTTGCTTCAGTCGATAGGACAAGGCAGTAGCGACGAGGATGTTCTAGCCGCAGCGAACAGCCCTCCGGTAGGTGAGTGCGTCAGCGTCATTAGTTCATTACGTCCGCGGTTACGCGCCGTGATAGACGCAGAGGGCGCAGTCACAGCGGGGAGTTGAGCGACGAGCGGAGCGAGAAGCGATAGAGATTATATTATGGCTACTCGATAAGACAGAGCTGTATAAGCAGTTAGTAGAGCATTACGGACAGGCTCGACTGGTCCGTACGTGAAGCAAGGTTGAAGGCTTCACGTGCGGTAATTAAAATAAATAAAATAAAGTATTCCTGTGTTCACTAACGTTAGTCTGTAAGTAATTCTGTTTGTAATACTAACACAATGAACCTCGTTGGTCTTAAAAAAAAATAAACGTGGAGTAAGAGGGTTGCATAAGTGGCTAGCAGTTATTAAAACGACTGCTATCCGGAGTTAGTGTCAGGAACTGTGAGAACCTACCAAAGTCTAGACGTAAAATAAACAGGATCATGGCAGCCACGATTAATGATAATATGATAATTAAGACATCAAGTAAATTAGTGAGTAGCAAAGTAACAATATAAAGCTATGAATTAAGCAATTAGGTACCATGAAATCTTATATAACTTCACACGACGATGAGTATAACGATGAGATGATTATCATATTACCATGATAATAAGCCTTTAAAGTCAATATGTCTGTAGTGATTTTAAGATATTCTTCCCGCAGCCATAGTACGGTCGGCCTTATAAGTAGCTGCACACGCCACTTTCACGTCATGTTTGAACTGCTGCACTAATCCGTCAAAGGCGTTAAAGCGACAAGGTACAAAAGTGTGCAGCTACTTATAAGGCTGACTGTACCCATATTGCTTAGACAACGTCGAACGAAAATAAGCAGCTTCGCTTGTCAGTAAGCCCTCACCCTAGCCAGTTAATGGGGCCTGGCTGTCTGAGATACGCGCCGCGCGGCCAAGTATCGGCAAAGCGGCCATTCATTGTGACTCCAAATTTCCTACGCTTTAAACACCGGCGGTTAGTCGACGTGTTCATTTCGTGCTTGTTTGGGGAGAATGTACTTTGGAACTTTATTACGAGTGTGGAATCTTGCACTGTTACTTTGGCTGTAAGTGTGGCTATCACATTAAGCTCAGCAATGTTGAATTTCAGTGTTTAAATTTTGTATGTACTAGCATAGTGGCTAGGTCCTCACGCATGGCAATGAATTTTTCAATCTTAAGATTGCACACGAGCAGGTATTGAGTGTCCATGGGTCTCGGAGCAATCGCCATCTTGTGGCCTGTGTCACAATGTTTGCGCGGTGAATGGAGAGAAGGCGCAGTATGCCCGGTGTTGGAGGCGGACCCAGTTTTTGGGCGATTGTTGCTTCAGATCCAAGGCGGCCAAGCGCTCGCTCCGCATCGCTATAAGTGAAACAAGGGACGGAGCGAGAGAAGAGATGTTGGAGTCTCTGAATCTAGATCCGTGGGGTCGCCCCTATCACATGGTCCAAGGAAAACTACGACCGTGGGCACCCAAGCAGTCGTCGAAGCCCTTTTCCACACAGCGAGGATCATACGCCTCCAATGATGGCACCGCCTGCAGGGAGTGTGACAAACGCCGTGGCCGAAGAAATACCACCAGTGTCAGCTGGAGAGTTTGGAGCAGCAATTTTTCGTCTACGCGCCAAGAAGACGGCTCCGAGTCCAGACGGAACTCCTGGCCGTGCATGGCTGCTAGCCGCCGATGCATACGAGGAAAGGATCAGAATGCTTTTGGATGACTGTTTTATCCTGGGTCGCTTTCCACAGCCGTGGAAGACCGGCATTCTTGTCCGCTTGAGAAAAGAAGGGCGTCCTGCCGATTCTCCCACATAATCATAAGCATACAATCGCACGTGGTGAGAGTCGGTCCGGACTTGGACGACAAACAGTTCGGTTACACGCTGGAAGAGTGTTCTGCGTGGGCAGAACAGCTCCGGTAGCTCGTGGCTGCCATGAGCGGCAATCTCACGTTGCCGGTCGTTATCAACTCTATGGTTAACAGCGATCAAGCGTGGGATGCCGCTCAAAAATATTGTAATGCGGTCTTGGAGCTCAAGGAAGAGACGGAAAGGGAAAGGGAGGAAAATGACCAAAATTCAACCTGCAGCCGACGAATAGAGGAGAAAACGAGCGTACACACTCTCTGTCCTACCCTAACCACGACTCGAGAGATGGGCTTGCAATTAATAAAACTTATCCAGAACGCGTCCTCATCAGATATAAGGCTTTCAATTTGACGTAGTTATAATTTGTATTCCTTAAATTTAAACAAACTTAGGATGCTGACTTTCTCAGAATTTGACCTTTAGAGGATTAGACATTCAGAATTGAACTATTCTCGAATACGACCTAATGTGAATCGGACGATCTCGGAAACTGACTAAATAAGAATCTGGAAAAGTCAGGAATGAAACTATTCCGAATTTGGTAAGCTCCGCCGAAAGGCAGCAAACCACCTGCTCTTAAGACGGAGCTCAAGGCCAGTTCTCACCGCCGGGATGTAGAAGAATGCTTCGACAGTGACGCGATGGAACACAGATGGGTTTTAGTGGGTAGGCCTCCTGGCCTCATCACGCAGGGGAAGGGGTCGGGAGGACAGTGAAGTCCCACATAACCATCGTGGGTGCGGTGGTATGCGTAAGGCATTTCTCCTCTTTAAAAAAAAGTCAGGTTAGGTAGTCTAAATTCGATTTGTGGTGATGTAGCCAATGAAGGCGACTTGTTATCATTTTTTAATGCTAACATGGCGCTTTGAAATAATTTAGGCATTATTAAATAGGTTATTCTCTCGAATCAAAACTTTTCCTAATAATTTTCGCATACGAAGCAAACTTTCTAAGTTAAACCACTTTTAGGCTTAGACTACCAACTTAATCAAGGAACTTAAAGCCTAAACCTTTACAAGACCAAGCCCTGTCGCCACATTATTCCCCACGGCCTCTTCACACGTCCTTATCTCCCTAGGACCGTAAACGCGTCTTTCCTGACGTGGTGTCTTGCCGCCTGTCTCATATATTTTTGCCTAAAGCCCAATAAGCGGCTACGGCAAGTTTGCCAGCTTCCTCTAATTAATTTCTACTCCGTGCCGCCAACCTTGCTGCTTAGCGGTTAAGTGGTAAGATTAGAGCGTTTTAGCACACTTTAGCGACACTAGCGCCATCTTGTGACAAGTAGATGATAACCGTTTACGTCAACGCCTCAGTCCGGCGTCAATAATCAGGTACAACTTTCAACATTATCCCGAACGAATATTGGTCCCCAGGCATAACACCCGCTTGGAGGTAGATATCTCTATGGTTAGTCTTAATAATAATAATAATAAATATCAGGGACAGTGTCACACAAATTTACCTAGTCCCAAACTAAGCTTTAGGCTTGTACTATGGGCACCAGACAACAATATACATCCTTATGTATAGAGAAATATATACTTAAATACTGCACGTATAGAAAACATCCATGACTCAGGAACTAATACCCGCGCTCATCACACAAATATTTGCCCATACCGGGATTCGAACCCGGGACCACTAGCTTCGTAGGCAGGGTCACTACACTACCAACTAGGCTAACCGCTTCGTATAAAGCCTAATTTATTAATAAAAAATATTATTATTAACAAACAAGATTTACCCCCTGTTTTACAATCGTCAAGTAAAGCATATCTGACAGATAGAATAGAATAGAATAATTTATTAACATACAAATATTAACACTTACATAATTCAGAAACGGTATCCGGTGAGTGCCAAACTAGGCTGAGCCTGTATCTTGGGACCCACTGAGTCGGTTTACAAATTCGTCAGATAACACGTTGGATACACTAAGCTAGTACTTACAAATTAAATCTACTATTATCGTGCGAAAAATGACAAAAAGAAAAAATATATATTTTTAAGGTATTAAAATTAGGCAAAGGAAAATTATAACAAACTACTACTATGCAGTTGACACTTGATAATCTAAGACGCGCACGTGCGTGTATGTGTGCGTGTGAGTGTGTCTGTGTATGAAGCGAGGGATGGTACGTTTGCATGAGAATGTGTGTGTGTATGCTCGGGATCTCAGTTAGCTATGTGATTGTGTTCTCCTAACTGCACGATCGCAGAATGTCTTCAGTATCATTATATGTGAGAGTAGCAAACCATTGTTTGAGTATGGATTTAACTCTGTATGTGGTACAAGTTTTCAAATCGCAAGCTCTGCAAACTGCATTGTACACAAACGGGTGTATGAAACTTGCAGCGCGTCTAGCATGCATAAATTTAACCCTTTCCCTTTCTTACACCTGAGAATGGACAAGGAGAGGGCTAACTTTAACTGGTGTATACATTTACTTGTCGATTGTAAATCAGCCCCATAATAATGTACAATGAATGTAAATAAAATTGATAGATTTTTTTAACACTTTTAATAAGCCATTCATATTTGTATTGGCAATTTTAGTTTAACTTTTTTTTGTAAACGAAATAGCGTCGCAGCCTTGATTACTTGAAAATAAATTATTAATTGAAATGCAAAATGGAAGAAATTACAAACGGTTAAAATGTCTTTTTTTTAAACTGGTTTTACTTTTTAGACGTCTCTGAATAATGTTTTTCGTGAAATTTTAAGCTCAACGCTCTTGTCTTGCGGCAGCTCACGGCAGTTGCCATAAAAGCGATAGTGTGACTTCACAAAGCTCGGAATTGGTAGGATTAATTTCGTACTCGCGCAGTTTGCATATTTTTCGCGGAATTCATTACGGTGTGGGTTCATTAAAAATATAATTATGAAGGTGACTGAGAAGTTTAGTAAAGTAGTTCTCTTAAAAAATTTTAGTTACCGCTAGTCTTATATTTTATGAAACACAACTTCATATCTTAGAATAAGTAATACCTAATTATTTGTTACAGTACGATTTAATTTTGTATAACCTAACCGAGTTAAAAACCCCCGATATCAGCGCCTAAAAACCCTCTTTTCAATGAGCAAAACCTTTAAAGGGCTCCAAGCACGTACATTTTAACTGGAGGGACTTCGTCACTAGAAGATTACAAGAATTAAAAAATCAGATCCTGATGAGGGGATCTTAGTTGATGAGGACTAGAAAAGAGCTGACGATCTTCAAACGGCTGAACAGATTTTCATGAAACATGGCTAAGAACACTTGGGATAAAATTATCTATGGCACAAAAAAAACTAAACGAAAATCAGTTCATCCGTTTGGAAGCTACGATACCACAGACAGATACACAGATACACAGCCAGACACGTTAAACTTATAACACCACTCTCTTTTTGCGTCGGGTGTTAAAACAATAGCATTGTTAAGTTCCAAGCTTACAACTTAATTATTTTGTACCGGTACCTATTTAAGATCATTATTATAAAAATCATTTGGTAATTTTATACAGAATTTTCAAAAATTCAGTGCAAGACTTGTACTTTTATGTAGGTATTCGAACTAGACAACGACCGAGCGAGCACGAAGTACGAGCGAAGCGTTTCCGTTTCAGCTCGGGCAAAAATGCTTTCGTATGTCCGGTTGTTCTCTTCTACAGGTCGCATTTCTCAACCGATTCCAGTGAACTTTTGTGAGCAGGTTTGATATTTATGAGTTTTTGTCGACTCAGTTTTTCGAAATTTTTCAAAATGGCGGAGATATGGGGGTTTTTGCGATTACAAACTTATTTGCGGTGTTGGCAAACTGACCGCGAACTATGTCGATGTATAGGGATAACAGTTTTCCAACGGCATAGTTAAGTTTGTCGCGAGGTCTACAGCTGACAGAGCCAATAGTTATACAATATGTACATACTTATGAAAACTATAGAAAAACCTCCAAGATTCAATAATATATTTTGTCTATCACACAAATATTTTACTGCACGTATCGGTGGCTAGCTTTGGCAGTATTACTACCAACTTAACTAACCACGTCGCCAAATTATTACTTGTACTAATATACGTGGGCTAAAGCTAACATTTTAAACTCTAAAATAACAAAGGTCGCTAAAGCAAATTCAAACCGGTCCCAGAATGATTTATAACCGAGGTAAAATACACCAAAATGGACCCAAGTCGGGGCGAAACGGCAAATAGAAAATTAGCAAAACTAGCCAACTAATGCTGCTAATTCCTGCATACATTTCAACGAGACACGACAGTGTTAATAATTCGGACCCTTCTCACTGCTTCTGTATAATTTTAATATTACAAACTGCGGAGGCCGAAATAACAAACAAATTTGTTTAGTTTCTATTTGTAGGGGAAGTGCGCAGTGGGGGATATACCAATACCAAGCTAAAGGGGATCAGGAAAATATATATTTCACTTCTCATGCTCTAAAAGTTCATCTTTATGTCGTGCGTAGGCGACATAAAGTCGCTTCTTAAATGCTCTAGTGCATAAAGTAAAATGCTCGTCGAAGACCTAGGCAATCGGTCCAACAGCCACACGAACAACTTTAACTTCGTAGAATAACCTCTTTATTTTATTTAGTTTCGTATATATATATAATTATTTTTCTCGTAATAATTCTGACATGTTTTCCTGCAAAACTACGCAGATATTTAATATTATTTTTACAGTTTTATATAATGCTAGAATAAGTAGTATCATTGTTATATTTTTATTTAAAAAATTACTAACTGTTGAGTTTCTTGCGGCGCTTCTTCTCAGCAGTGGTCTCCTCTTGGGAAGCGCTGGTAGATTTTGACGTGTAAAAGTGCCCGTGCGGCCTACTTACTGAATAAATATATTTTATCTTTTTTATCTTTTTTATGCACTTGTTGTACAATCTACTATTTCACGCACATCTATTTTATAAGAGCGTGCAGTCGAGTTAAAATATTATTGTCCTATTATCTATTTTATGTTTGAAAAAATTACCTGCTTTAGAGTTTCTTGCGGCGCTTCTTCTCTGCAATGACGGTCTTGTCCAAAGTGCTAGATTCACTCCATTACCGTTGTGTATTTCATAATATCTAGGTATATTGAATTTTGAACGACTGTATAATAATGATCGTCGAATAATTATCGATATAATAATGATCGGAAAAACAACGATCGAGATCTATATATGAAATGACAACCTTCCTCGCTCGCTCTACTTAAACTTGAAACCAAAGAGCCTCAATTTTAAAACGATCGGCCGACGCAAAGTCTACGCAAGTTTCCACAAACCATGCCCCTCCCTTTGTTTAGGTTAATTTAGGTAAATACTTGACCAAATGATTAATATCAAGGACCTTCACAGCGAAGATAAATAACCATCTTGACTTACAACATCATTACAGTCATGCCAAAAACAAATGGAAAAAGTTACCCCCATTCCGGACGAAGCTATTTGCCGTTTATTAAGACAAATCGGGATTGTTTGTAAAAGAGAAACAGCTTTAAAAACAGTACTCATAGACGAGTTTTTTGTTAATCTTCTTAAGGAGACAACGAAAATATAAGACCGGTTGCGCTAAGGCTAGCATCAGTTGTATTTTGACGCTCAGTGCGTCTTAATCGTCACAGACAAGATAGAAAGTGAGATCCGAGCGACAAAAGAAGAAGAAGAAAAACATTTATTCGTGACAAATATCAGCAAAGGACAGAAAAATACACACAGAAAGAACGTAGTCACGAAATGGTCCCAACTCAGCGTAATGCCGGCATTAAAAGTCAGCGCTGGTCTTCCGTTGGAACCATGAAAAGAGTCGCGGACCACTAAGTTTAGTTGTGCTAGCCGCCCTGGACCCGTAATATCGCCCGTAATGATCGCCTTTATCGCGGTGGATAAGTTTGGATAAAACATCCGTCTCCCTCGCCGCGGCTAAAAGAGCACATGCCATACTGATGAGGAATTACCGTGGAGAGAAGCTTATACCTACTTAGTTCATTTTAAAGGCAAGTTTTTCATTAATATTTTTTTTTTTAGTTTTATTGGGGTACTTGTAGCATGGATTCTTAAAGTTGACCGGTACCAACAAGGATACGTGCAAAATAAATAACTTATCTTCTTTAAAATACATGGTGACCGCTAGGGTTCGAACTCGTATAAATTCTACCGTGTATTTATTTTTGGTGTTGACTGAAAAAGATATCATCAACTTCGGTCCGAGAACGAAAATCGATGACATCAACCAAAATGTAGACATTTTATGAACGAGCTACAAGAGCTCGTATCTGTTTTTGTACAATAAAGATTAAATATATAAACATATTCAACATAAAATAACTCAGTTCCCAAGCTACTTAACTTAAATAATATTCTGTAAAAGCTCAAGTTTTGTAACTCGGTTTAAAATAATACTAACCTTCAACAGAGACAGCGAAATGAGTTTTTCATAGCCCAGTTCAGGTGGCGTCCTATCAAAAAACCATTTCAGCCTACACTGGCCCGGCTATTGTAATGACATCAATATCATACTATCTCATTTCTGTCTGGTTCTGTTACATCAGGAGGTGAAACAAAACATTTATTCATAATACCTACTGTTCAAACAGTCCGTTATTTAAAATGGTAGTGAAAATAATATTTTTTTTCTTCTTATTTGTAAGACGGAACTTTTTTTACCTAATGTACTTACCAATTTTTTACACAAGTTCAATTTGGTGGGTCTAAGTTAAGTAGCATCTTAAAGAATATACCTTTCCGACTTCATCATCAGATCAGCTGTTACATACCATAACTTCCTTACTGCTTTCTAGTCATTTGATAGGATAGTATGTACAGCTGTACAAAACTTTAGCAGGTTCAAAATTGACCAACAAGAGTTAAAATGAACACATGTTTTGAAATAAAACAGAACTAACTCGCTTTAAATAACATTACCAAGGACAAATTAAGATTTTTCGACTTTATTATTTGGCCGACCCCATTAATTTAAGGATCTTAATCCAAATTATCGAAACGCTCGGTCGGGAAGTTTAGAGGAGTCATCAACCGCGAGTTTGAAACAACGGAGTTTGCTCGCCCATCTGTTAATCCCTAAGTAAGATTTGTCTTCAGCGAAAACAAAACTCATCAAGCGAAAGAATTGTCAAAATACGTGCGCAAGTACAGTCACCACACGGGATTGTTGAGCCACCATGACAGTTTGCTTGATCGCATACTTGGATCGCATTTCTCGTCACATGATGCCCAGTTCGGCTTCAAGCCTGGTCTTTCAACGGAAAGCGCGATCCTTTGCCTTAAGCATACTGTCCAGTACTACACTGATCGTAGTACGCCGGTTTATGCCTGTTTCTTGGACTTGTCAAAGGCATTTGACTTAGTCTCGTATAATGTATTGTGGGAAAAGTTAGAAAATGAGACAAGTTTGCCGAAGGGGGTAGTAAACTTGTTTAAATTTTGGTATAATAACCAAACAAACCAGGTTAAATGGGCAGGTGTATACTCGAATATGTACAGGTTAGAATGCGGAGTGCGACAGGGAGGTTTGAGCTCGCCTAAGCTATTCAACCTGTACATAAATGAACTGGTGGTGAGGCTCAGTGGCACTGGTGTTGGATGCTCGATCAACGGAGTCACTATTAACAATATCAGTTACGCTGATGACATGGTGCTGCTGAGCCCTGCCCTGAGTGGCCTGAGGAAGCTCGTGAGAGTATGTGAGGAGTATTCAGTGGCCCATGGCCTCAGGTACAACGCCACAAAGAGCGAACTACTTGTTTTTAAAGCTGGTAGCAAAGTTCCCTCCTCTGTGCCGGTAGTGAACCTCTGTGGGTGTCCACTGAATAGGGTGAAGAGGTTTAAGTACTTGGGCCATTGGGTCACTGAAGGACTCCAAGATGACGTCGACATGGAGAGGGAGCGTAGGGCGTTGGCAGTGCGTTGTAATATGCTGGCACGCAGGTTTGCACGCTGTGACAGGAATGTCAAAGTGACTCTGTTCAGAGCATATTGTCAGACCTTTTACACGTGTAGCCTGTGGACTAGATATACGCAGAGGACTGTCAGCGCCTTACGAGTCCAGTATAACAACGGGTTTAGGATGTTGTTGGGATTGCCGCGTTACTGCAGCGCATCGGCAATGTTTGCTGAGGCACACACCGATGGCTTCAAGGCCATTGTACGGAAGAGAGTTGCCTCCCTGATGCGCCGAGTGCGTGACAGTCCGAACAGTCTCCTGGCCGCTGTGATGTCCGACCCGGCCAGTAGAATGTCAGTGCACTGGAACTCCGTTCACCTGGAGTCCAGATGCAACATTTACAATGTATTTTAATAATTGGTTGTCTTACTAACATAGTTGTAAGTTTCTGTAATACTAACACTATGGACAATGTCTGAAATAAATGAATAATAATAATAATAATGACAACGTCAAGTCACTCAAACGAAATTACGTCAAAATTTTCCGTCGACTTTCTGTGAGAGGGTTCTATAGTGGCTCAACAATCCCGTGTGTTGACTGTACATTCGTCAAAAAACTAATTAGAGAAGGCCACCGTTAAAATATTGCACAAAAAACATTATTTGTTTGCACTGGTTACAAATACACAGCAGCCTAATTGCAACTTGTGATAATAATAAGTCGAGATGTAAACTTAAGGAAATTTGTATTTAGAACAGATTGCATAAGGTTTAAATTACTTCTTGCTTTTTGACGAGTTATCAACTTATTCACGCCATCCACGGAATCTATTTAGTCTTTTGTATTCTGTAACTATTTTATGTTTTATTTTTACTTGTATTTTGTATTTATACATTTTTAAGGGTCAAATAAACTATGGTGATTTTAAGGTGATTCTCTTCGTATCTGGCGATTCCTGCTCGGATGGTGCGGCTTGCCGGTAAATCCAATTCGCAAAGTAAACTGTGAGTGAAGTAAGTGATGCGACTGACTCTGCGTGTCATAAAAAGTGAACTTTGTGAAATATTATAGTTTTGCATAGTCACTGCTTTGCTGCGGCAGTTGGGTGAGTTTTGAATGATTATCGGTGTATTACCTTAGAGACTTACCCTCATTCATAATCGCACGATAACTAAAGAATGCTTGAAGTATGCTGTGGCCTAATCTTTCATTGTGACAATTGAGTCTGACAGAAAGTGACAAAACATACTTTTACTAAAATAGGTTTGTTGTGCGTTTATGAACAAGGGGGTTATTTACTACTGCAACGGTATTTTATGCCCGGTTCCTATATCCAAACCGCGGATAGAAAGAATACCTCGAGTTAAATTTTAACATTTGCCACGTACAACATGTGTCAAATTTGTATTTGAAGTAAACTTATCTATCCACGGTTTGAATATAGGAACAGGCACTTAGTCTATAAGTAGTAATCATGATACTAAACTTAGGAACTCAGCAATAGTATGCCGTCAATATTTCATTTAATTATTTTTCATTATTTATTTCAAAAGTAGCATGGTGACATAATTTTAAATCATACGTCCGTTACTTCTTTCTTTGATCGCCTACTAAACAGTTCCAGTGTGGAAAGAAGACAGCTGATAGGAAAAATAAACATGGCCGAAAGATGTCGTGTTCCGGCGGTTCCGGGGCGGCCTGCCAGCGAGCATGACTGCGAACGCTGCGATTCAACAGAGCCACGCTGTTTTGTCGCCAAAATAATTTAAGGTGTTAAGTTTATAAATATATGTATTTTAGTAAATAAGGTATTTAGTAGCCTGAAAATAAATTAATTTGTATTCTATCTTGGTAATCAGATTTAACAATGCATTTGCTGTAGGTGCAGCAGGTGTTTGCTTTCTCTACACCATACATTACAGTAAGGAGGAAACTGTTACAGGTAAATTACTTTCGAGACGTTTTTGCATTTGTAGTTGTGTACGGTCAGCACATAAAGAAATAAACCAATATTTTAATATTTTTTTTTTAATAATATTAAACTATAAAACCTTTCTGACGGAAGTCAATGATATTCCGCTTGATATAGCAACTAATTCAGTGGGAGTCGCAATACTGCTCGGATTGCTATTGCATTCATTTTGGAAATATTTGTACAAATTATACAAAACTTCTTTAGTTTGGAAAGTCAAAGTCTTACCTCGACCATGTTTCCACATCGGAACCATTTTTAATTAACAACGTTACAATAATAACACTGAACAAGAAATATTACAAACCATAAGAATAAATATAATTATTATTTATTTGACATTCACTGACTTTTGACTGTCAATATATTTTCTTCTTCAAAATGTGACAAACCTTTTTTTTCTGAATGTAGAATGAAATTTAAATTTTAGAATCCGTGTAAATATACAAATACTACTACAAATGCAAAAACGTCTCGAAAGTAATTTACCTGTACAAGTAGAAGTTTTCCTCTTAACCTGGTGATATCAAGCCGTCCTCAAAGACTACATTGTTAAACCTTGTATTCCTTAGCAGACGCCTCCTAAACTTGCTTGTGTTTTTCACATTAATCACTGAAACCAGAACGCTTAAAATATTACACCAATTTTTTTACGCCTTCCTCCATAAATCCTTTTAGCCATAGTAAACGACATTTCAATAGAAAAGTGTGAGCCATTAAAAACGCATTAACGCGGATCGGTGTTTATACATCATTAGCCATGTACTGTGGCTTTTACTCTATATCATAGACAAAGGCGTAATAAGGTCAGGGTTCTAATATAATGGATTCTCTAGAGGTTTGCGACCGAGGGCGGAAAATAAGGGGTGTGAAACGGAGTTGCTACCTTGGGATTGAAAATAGGTTTTCCTTTAATTTTCTAAAATGTTTGTTTTAATTTTCGTTTATTTCTACCAAACCTCAATAGTTTAATTATTCCAGGGATCCTAATATTACACACCGTAGTTTAAAAATATTTAATTGGGAAAATTTGATGTAAGAAAATTAAATTGTTCAATTTCTGCGATATATGTTTACTACTTGTGTACAAATATTGTTTATTCTTATTCTTATTTCGGATTTTTACTCAAATATTTTTCGCCCTATTTACAAGAGTTCGCCAAAAGCACTTTTGCCGAGAAGCATGTATGCAATTTCCGTCCTTAATGCATATGTTTTACATTTTACTCCTGAAGGAATTCCCTGGTATGAAATGCAATCCTAAATGCAGCCAGACATATACACTTGATAAGAGCTAGAAGCAAATGCAGAAAGTCCCGGGTGAAATATGATGCAAGACGTTTTTGAATTCATTATTTGTTTGTTGTTATATACGTTGCTTTGAAATATTTTCAAATTATATTCGTTGACAAACAATAATCAACATTCTGCGCGGTGGTTATGACAGGTTCTCACGATGCGATTTTTGTCGTTCAACTTAAAAGAGTTAATCAACTTTTATTGAAAACATGTTCCCATGATCACAATGATCATGGGAACATGTTTTCAATTCGTAAACCGATTTAAGTTGATCAACTAAAATCGCCTCGTGTGAACGCCGCTTTAAATGTAGCGGTATCATATGTTTGAATCTGCTTAATTTAGTCATTAAACCGATAATCATTCATTCTCAGCAGCAGCAAAGCAGTCACTATAACAACCCAATATAACATCTCACATAATGTAACTTTCATAAATCGTAGTCAGTCGCACTCTTTACATACTACTAAAGCGACTTACATACTTTTTCTTTTACCAAGAACAAACGCAGAGATTTATAACTACCCACGTAATTCAGTGGGAATTCACTAGACGCCTTGTTAAGGGGAAGTTTTCCGGCTAGTAATTTATGTGGGGAATAAATTTACATTTTGCATCCGCTACGCTCGCGATGACCCTTAAGATTCTTTGTACATCTCCATTTATATGTGTAATGGCGAGTGGGATATAATGGATGTATTTTGCGGTAGCATTGTTATTTTTGGAGGAATACTGGCGATGTGGTAGGCTAAGGTGGCGGTGGCTGGACTTGACTGGCCAGAGTATAATGTACCAGACTAATACGATTTTACTGTACCTTTTGGGGTATTTTTAGTTGCATTTGGTATGAAAATGTAAGAGATGTAAGATCAATATTTTGGCAAACATGGCCAAGTGACAGCATGACATTTTTATTTTACAATTGACTCCCTTTGCTTCAACAAAAAAAAAAAGTATACAACCTGTTCTTATGGTATGTACCTACCGCTTAAGTATTTAAGTGAATTCTAAGCTAGAACATTGCATCATTTAATGGTATGTATAGTAAAAGTTTTGAACACTAATAAGGCAAAACAAAGTTACGAACTAAACCAAAGTTCCCTTACTCATACTAGCAGTTGCGTATAACGTCTTCTCGAGGCATCTATTAGTTTCTTTAAAACATTCTGTTAAGTTTAAAATTTGCTAGAAAAGTATGTAGCGACGAGAGAGTTTGTACCTACTAAGTGTCTGTAGCTTGATTAGTGAAACTATATGTTAATGCATGGATAGGACAACTCTACAATAATAAGTGAATTCAAGACAATCAATTTTAATCAAAAATTTGGTACAAAATGTGATAAAATACTGTATGGGGTGACATGCGCTTGCGTCCAATGCCTGCTCTACACATCGTCAGATGCATCAGCGGATTCCTTAAGGCTACGTCAAAATATTACATATAATAATCATATGGAATCTGTTTATGCATCTGTCAATGTGTAGAGCAGGCTTATGCCTGCTTAGGCCTTATGGCCGTAGATCATGTGCCGGGAGCCTGCGGCCCGCCGCGGGGTTGCTGAGGTGGGGCGCTCCTCTCTGCCCTGCTAAGGTAAAAGGCAGTATTTTACACAAAACTACTGTAGCAATTGCAACCTTATTACCCAGTAATGAGGTTGCAATTATTACAGTGTAAAATACTGCCTTTAACCTTAGCAGGGCAGCTCTGGAGTGTTGAACAATGCACATACACCGCGCAAATATGCATAAGCAGTATTAGTATTTCCGATTGACGAAAAAAATCTTGTGTTACTCGTAGTACTATTAACGCTACTAATAAATAAAAAAAGTACCAGAGGATATCTCAATTGAACTAGGTCCTAATAGGAACTATGGGTACATACATATACAGAGAAAAAATACATAGAAAAACATCCAAGACTCGGGAACAAATCAGTCCATCCGTTTGTGAATTACGAAGCTACAAACAGACACATAGACAGGCGTATCTTAAACACATCTCATTTTAGGGATAAAAAACTAAAGCCAGTGGAACATCTGGAACATAGCCCCAGGCTAAAGCTAATTTCAAAAGTTTTCCTTTACGTCGCGAATAAATGGCCTGGTACAAATATGATAATAAAAAACGCTCACAAAGAAAGTGCTTGTAATATCTGATCAAACTGTCAAAAACAATAATCTGACATGATTTTAGTACACGAAGATGGAGAGAAATGTGAACTATTAAAAAACAAAAAAAGAACTAGATTTTGGCCGTTAAAAAAAACTATTTAGAAGTACTATTTCATCGTTTTTACTTTTACATTGTCTGATTTAAAAAGTATCATTTGTTACTCTTCGAAATATAAAATTTTATCAACATCTTTTTTGGCAGATTTGACTTGAAAGCGTGACAAACAGATAAATAGATTGTTTTGCATTTAAAATAATAATAAACATGGGTAAAATAAAATTTTCTAGCTGTGTGTCACAGGTAAACCTACAGCCAATTTTGGTAAAGGATTATTATAATCCCTCTGTTAAATTGGTTTCTACTCTGGCTTACTTACTTAAATCTATAGAGAATTTAATATTTGATTTTGATAATTAATTTCTTATTGATGTTTCTTTGTTAATAGGCTTAAGTTCAGTTTAAAACGTAATACCTACTTAATATCATATTTTTACTTTAAAATTATCATAATTTACTTTTATATTATATTATCTACATTTCTTATTAATTTATTAAATAATATTGTAAACAACCGGGCAAATCAAGAGCATGTCGGATCATGCCATCTATTGAATAGTTCATAACATAAAACTTGAATAACATAGCTGCCATTGACAGATTATAGTATTCTAAATTAACATTCAATAGATGGCACTAGGTGCATCACATCTGAGCTTGTATAGTAACGCCATCTAATATAATAAGTGGATCTACGAGGTACCGGCGATGTTATTAAATTTTAGGCGACCTTTGTTCTAATGTAAGACATTAAAGCACGGCCAATGAGACGAGATAAATAATGTAAACCAACTGACCGTTACTGAGTTATATTGCGATAGCGAGCGATTATTATATCTGTAATTATTTCTCGTACGCAATAATATCTTCAGTTGGTCGATGACGGCTGTCGTTGCGTGATTCGTGGTACAGGAAAGCTGTCAGTACAGAAGTTGTCAACATTAGGGCCGCCATTTTGTGAAGTTCATTCCTGTTTGGATTGCGTTCGAGGTGACACGATTTTTATCGTTTCAGCATTATTTTTTAATTGTTATAGCAAAATTGGCAACATGATTGATAATACAATAGATAGTTTTTACATAAATGCGGCTGTTCTAACAAATCATCTTCTTCTGGTACAGACGACAATAGGAAGTTTAAAATTTGTTTATAGACCCTGGCAAATCTCGTAGTTTGCCATACCCTCCGGACACTACCGGGAGGAAAAAAATAATTAAAAAAATTTAAAAAGTTGTATATAATTTCTTCAAATAAAAATGTTTTAAACTCTTGCAAGCTTAATTTTTTACGAGTACATTCTTTATCTCGTCTCGTTGGCCTTACTTTAGCAATCTTGGTTTTTTTATTTATCTATGGTACAAGTGTCATAGGCTACATAAAAATTATAAGGGTGTGTCATACTAGTCGCAATGGAATTTTAAGCAGAATTTTTCGCAACTCAACGACTTGCGCCTTTTTTCAAACGATTAGTCTACAAAAAAAAAAAATGTATATTTCACTTACGCATTCTTACACATGAAAGCAACCGTCGTGTCTCCGGTTGCGCCATAAGGAAAGCCTTAAGCACAACTTATGTAATCGCGGCTGGGCCATATCTCAGCTGCGCAGTCGCACCCATTAGCTTTTATGTGCCCTATTAAAGGGATAATTGTCGGAGTAATGAACTCGGAGGGGTATGTTCGCGGAAAAGTAGGGTAGGCTGAGACAGTTTTGGGGAACTGGTTGAAGTAGGGGAAAAGACGAATTTATGAACTGCTAGTATCCGTATACCGATAATAACCTCTGGGCGTATTTCTCCTCCTAATGGAGCTATATAGTACAGAAATAGCTAAGGTAGTTTTGTTTCATTCCAACGAGGATATTTTTGGAAATGCTTAAAATTCCGAATTTAAATTTTCCGAATATTATATTTGGCCGAATTTTGTTTTCCTTGAAGATATTTAAATCATTATTTAATTGGTCTACGTAGGTTAAAGTAATAATAATTGATCATGGTTGAAAAATTTTAACCAGGTCCAATAAATCACTATAACGCTGTTTATGTTGTCTAAGAACTACTCTTATGATGGATTTAGAACACGACAACAGGATGATAGCCGTAATTAACATATATGTTTAAACTAATTAACCGTCCGAATTTACACTCTTTTAAGTTATTTGTACTTATGCCCAATCTAATAAAAGCCTGATGAATTTAGACTAACACTTATCTATTATTAATTAGTATTTACTTAACCCGATCGATGACAATTCAATATTACGGTTTCTAAGAACTAGGTTAAAGATGCAGTTGGAAACTGACCACTCTGCCTATACTTTACGTATTCCAAAATTGTTTATTGCAATTTATAATGTACATTGGGCTGCGTGAAAGAAAAGGACGGAAGCCATTGCTCAGCAGTGGGATATTTAATAATAACAATGCAGATCAAAGTAAGCATCAACTAGATCCCGAACATCCTAGAAAAGTTTTAACGGAAGAGACTGTATACGTATGTGACCCAAATCCGTACAAACTCTTTCTTCTTTCTGTTTGTTTTAATGGAGCCATTTTACGTGATCGCAGCGAGGACAGACGGCTGTTCGGACGCATTCATTCAGGGTTACGTGGCTTACGCCTGAAACACTTACAGACGGTGTGGCCACGCCTTTATGCGGCGTAAGAGTAAACGACACGCGGGCAAAGTGATACGTTTAACAAGTAACTATTTTATATCACTGATAAGTCACATTTGTATAAATTGATGTGTATGTAAGTATGTATGTGGGTAAGTTCCCTAAGGACTCCAAAACCGCTGAACTGATTGTGATGGAATTTTCAGGCAATCTTCAGATTAGCACAGCGGGTGATCCTGTGAAGTTTGGTATCGATCGGATCAACAGTTTTTTTTGTTTTTCAGCAACGCCCTGGTACCAGCTAGTGTACCTATACTTATAAATCGTTTGTCCTGATTGACGATCAACGCACAGCCAAAACTACTGAGTCTAGAAAGCTGAAATTTGGAACACAGGTTTATTTTATATAGTAAGCATCCGCTTAGAAATTTCAACTTTGGAGGGGGGGGGGGGGGACTTTGTATGAAGGGGAAGGAGGAACTTTGTATGAAAGCCCTAACTTATATTAACCAAAGCAAAGCGAGGGCGGAAATAAAACCGCCAAAAAGATCAGCAACCTATGGGACACACTGTATATACTACAACACATTTAAACGTTTGATCATGCATTCCAATTAAATAAGTCTAATTAATAACTAACTAAACTTACTCTGGAAGTAAATCACCCGAAAGAGTGGTGTGTGTAGTCACTAAAGTCCGATCCAGATTCAAACCGTAGATAGATAAGGTTATTTCAAATATGATTTGACACGTGTTGTATGTGATAAATGTTAAATTTTAGCTCGAGGTATAGTTGTCTATCCGCAATTTGAATATAGGCCTCTAGCAAGCATAATATAGACGTAGGTTGCTTAACTACTTCGACGTACACGACGATACGATGTGCCTTGTCGGTAGTGACTTTGCCATAGATAGTACGAGTGCAAGATTAAAGCTTAGTTTGGGTCTAGGTCAAATCGTTTGTAAGATTATCCCCGGACATTTATTTATTGTTTTTTACTCAGCAACTAGCCGGAATATGCTAAAATACAGACTTATATTTAGGGCCTGGTTAGACGATCAACATTTCACGGCATATTTCACGGTATTGCTGTCTTATTCCTACTTCGTATGATAAATAAAGCAAGACGCGCATAGTTGCCAGCCACACATTGCCGTAAAAATGTTGCTTGTCTAAACGGCCTTATGAAAGAAGACTTTGCCCAGCACTGGGACACGTGGGGGCTCCGTAACTCGCTCAGCGCTCATGCCATCCACCACGCGGGTAATAGTTGTCCAATAAATTTTTGCTCAAACCCCAATAACCGTTTGCTGCTAGTACTAATTAATTCCTGCCCGGCGTTGCCTGGAGTTATGCGCTCTAACTGTCCGAGTTACCGGCCACTTATTTAGTTGAACGGCACTCTAAAACTTTACGCTCTTCATGTAGATACGGATTCTTGAACACTTTGGAGTTTGGTAAATTATAACGGAATGGATTAGGTGAATTTGTTTAAGACCATTTTGCTTCTATATATATATCCATAATCTTAGTGTTGACATCAAGTATTAAGTATTAAATCAGAGACGTAAATTATTTTTTAAATTTGATTAAAGTTGCTGCGTCTTATTCTATTGCTATAGCAAAGATAGTGACAGCAGCACCTTTAATCAAACTTGAAAGTTAATTGACGTGAGTGCGGAAAATGAATACAAGAAAGTGGAATTTAAAAATTATGCATTGCACTGACTACTTACCTAGAAATTGCTAAAAGGAGTCGACCAAAAAAGAAGTAGCTTTTAGAAGAAGATCGAAGATACCATTTTTGTTTACGACATCGTCACGTCTAAGAGCAAAATAGAGACAATACGACTTACAACAAACAAAATAATTTAGCTATAAAGCTACGATTGTATGTAGGTAAGTAAATATAAATACATTTATTGTTAGTATTAGTGTATTAATGTGTAGTGTAGTTTTTTTTTCCCCCTGAAAATTGTTCTGTTTAAGTTACGTGTTGAGTTTTTTTTTCTTTTATTTATTTTTGTTCTTTTCATGTCCTGAGCTAAAATGCAGTGTGCCCTAAGGCGTATCCACACATTGGGAAGGAGGTACAGGCTGAAAAACAGCGCTGTGCAGACACTAGTCTCACAGCATATGCTGAGTCCTGAGCCTTTTGCCAGTAACTTAATTAGTGTCGAGTTTTGTGTAGTTTATTTTTATTTTTATTAAATTTTTAGTATGTATATTCAATAATTATGTAAACTACTGTGTTGTGAGTTGTGAGTGGCAATAAATGTTTTTTTGTTTTGTTTTTGTTTTAAATAACTGTAGAAAGATAAATGAAATTATACACAGTACTTGTACCCAAAAGCAAAGTAATTAGTTTCAGGAACAAATCTAATATTTGTTCTTTACTCTAAACGAATAAAATTGTGTTGTTACAAATATTTGCAACGTTCCAAAAGTGAGAATTTACTCACTAATTACCACAATGTAGAAATCTGTTTGTCTGTGTGTTTATACTCCTGGGACTTACTTAAAAACTATCGGCCGCACTCAGAGACGTCAATTAAGTTTTAATTGTCATTAAAGTAGCTGCTGTCACTTTCTTTGCTATAGCAATAGAATAAGACGCAGCACTTAATTAAACTTAAAAATTAATTGACCTCTCTGAGTGCGGCAGTTTTTATTCTAATTGTTACTTAACGTTTTCTAAACGGCTATTTCCAACTATAATTACCGAGAGTTAATAAATTGAATGTTCTCTCAGAAAGCTTGTTTACTAAAAAAACAGGATAAAATGAATACTGACGATGCAGAATTGCAAATTATATTGCACATGGGTAAATAAAAACGTTGCAGTAATACACTTAAAGGGAACTTATTTATTTTATAAAGTGTAATGATTCAACAACGAATCAGGTTGAGTAGTGGAAATTATTGATACTTTTGTAACTAAAACATTTTTATTAAAAGAAATACATCCTAATACGTTTACTCACGTATTAGTGAACACTGAACGGTTTACTCACGTAAATATTAGTCACGACTGATACGTGAGTATACAGTTTCGGTGTTCGTTTGTTTCTAATAATGACTCGCGCTAGTTTAAATTTAATGTGAATATTTGTATCGACTTTTGCGTTTCAATCACGCCTGAACGGTTAAACGGATTTGAATGAAATTTGAAACACAGATAGTTCTTATCCAGATTTTACACATGGGATACTCTTTATCCCTAAAAAAATATAGTTCCTGAGGGAATACCCAAGTAGCACAAAAGCTGTATAAGAGCTTATACAGCCATCATAGCTCTGGTTTCAACATTTTAAGGGCTGTATAAGCTCTTATACAGCTTGTGTGCTACTTGGGTAGTGATAAACGACTTCTGTGGATGGAGTCGCGGGCGCAAGCCAGTCAACTATAAATGGGCGGCCCAACTGAAGGTGAACTGCTATAAGTAGCAACCATCTAACGACAAATGTGAGGTCAAGCCATAGTAAAAAATAATGTAACTTACGTTTTTCTACAACTATTCGGGTTCGATTGACATAACAAATTACATTCATAAAAAAGCTTTTCAATAACATCATAATAAATGTGTGCTCGTTACTCGGTGGGCACGTTTCCTATATATCACTTCCCCGTATCTTTCATCTCCTTTAGTTCAACGTTATAAAGTATCATAACAGATATTTCTTATAGAGTGAGTATCAAACCTGTGCAACCGCCGAAGCCGCATGAATAGGTAAAAAATGAAATTTACGAGAGAAATGGAGTGCGGGGGAAAAAGCAATTTCCTCGTGAGAACCCCGTAATGGCTACTTTGAGGCGAATATGCAATGGAGCGGGTAATTCTTAATGTTGCAAAGGGCCTAATTAGCCGTATATTTATACGGAATACGTATGTTTTTACTAACATTACCAAAGTTTTCTTGCATTAGTCGTCAGAACGATTCCTAATATTAGCGCTAATAGCAATAATATAGGATCGTACGTGTTTCAAGATATGTAAAGAATGCTTAGTGTGAGGGAGGATTTCCACCGACTGGACAGCACGGCAACGGTTTTTACAATCTTTACACGAAATTAAACTGTCAACACAGTAATTAAAGTCTATATTACAAAGTCGCGCACAGCATCTTAAGAGTATATATATGTAATATAGACTTTAATTACTGTGTAGACAGTTTAATTTCGTTTAAAGATTGTAAAATCCGTTGCCGTGCCATCCGGACGGTAGAAATCGTCCCTGTGCCGTGGGCGAACTCGTTAGAATGGCAGCCAAATTTTTGGATATGTTTGTTGCAGTAGTTAGTGGCATGGCAATCTGGCAAGGCTAAACTTCTCTAATCTCTACAAATAATTTGCAACGTAGTTCGTAAAAGTTTTGAGTTTTGATCTCGCTTGTCGCTGTCCATAGTTTGAAAACTTTTATCTGGGTAACTATAGTATCAGAATTGAAATTGTGGGGGATTTAGTCTAGTAAATTCTCTTAAGAAAAACTTTGCTCAGAAACCCAAACGTCGAAACTTGCATTTTTAATAAATGTTTCTACGTCTATAACATATCCAAAAATGGCCGATATCCGACCTTTTTTTGCAAGGAAACACTTAAACCATAGAGATTTAAGTAAAACGGCACGGGGCGAGAAGTTTTTCTTAAAATTTATAATAAATAAAGCCGCGTCCATACCGTCAAAGCTCAGTAAGGTGCCAGCACTCGCGGTACAGTCTCCGGGAAATTGCGCCCTTGCTTACTTTAATTCCACTCTCCTTTGTACACTATTTTCACGGCTTCAAATTTAGGTGTTAATACCGCTTTATTTTTATAGACTTTTACGTTTTACTGCTATTTTACTATTTGACTCGCTTGCAGAAATTCTCAAGTTACATTTTAACACAACTTTTGTTGATAATCGAAATGAAACAGACAGACTATCGCCATCACACTCACACTCGCATCTGACAGTATCTATATTGTCACTCGTGTTTTATAAAAACTCGAACATTGCCGAAAGCTATTAAGGAACTGGTAGTACCTACTGTATGCAAAACTAGACCTGAAATGATGAGAGTATTTATTTTAGAAATAGAAAATAAAGTAACGCGTTCTTGTTAGAGTTGACTTTGTTAATGCTAGGCCCGCTACGCCGTAGACAGTATCCGGAGCGGTTTGCGTAGCAATTGCTACGATTACAATAATATGTTTATGTTAACTATAGTATGTTTACCGTTATCCGTAGTACAAGCCTAATGAGACTATTACGGACTGGGCTAATTTGTGTAAGATTGCCCGATGATATTTATTTTAAATCAGTAGATTTTTTTTAAGATATATTTACGAGTTTTTTTCTGCTTGCCTATTTTACTTTATTTGCTTCTTGGATTTGAAAACGTTTATACCTTTCACTTTCACTAAACTTATAATTATGCCGATTAAATTAAAAGGAACTTAACTTTTGACCTTATCTTGCTTAGAAGCAAATAACATCCCTCTTTTTGCGGCGGGGGTTGAAAACGATATTGCAACGACTCTCAAAGTGTCGAAACGCACAGTCAATATTGCTAACTAAAATTGGCATCCACTCGAAATAAAATACAAATACTTTAAACAAACACGTAAAACTTGGCAATCTTCTATACTACTTTTAGCATTCCACTTGACCTTTAATTTCATTAAAAACTCTTTTAACGTTCTCAAACACCGACATTATTATCAAAAACTTGAAATATTCAAAAAAATATGTGTCAATTGCTGAAAATCAGAATGTTAAAGTACCATTGACCGGGATCCTTAATAGGGCTGTAAGTAGGGCTCGAGGGTGCTCCGGGGGCTTCGCTGATAAAATGGGGCTCCGCGTCAGCCCTCTCGAGTCGAGGGCCTGCGGACAAGTACACATGTATAGCGATACGGTGTTTGATTGTGCCTTGAGAGCCTTTATTTAGTCGTGATGACGTCGGGGTATTAGAATTAAATCAGTGTATGTATTTGTTAGTTACTCTATTAATGTCTAAATTGTTTGGTAACCTCTAAAATAGAGAAAGAATAGAGTTTAAAAAAATAGGACTGCTTTTTTCTGTACATTTAGGATTTTTTTTCTAGTTCGTGGAGACTTTAGTTCTGGACAAGTAAAAAAATCCCGACGTCCCCAAATGTATGAAATTATCCGTTTTGTTACCAAGAATTGTATTAGGCAACCAGGAACATTTTTGGAAGGAGTGTTGGCTGCTGCACGTGTCGATCGCTTCTATTGATCCGGCCGTCACTTGAGCTTCTCTTTTGAGAAGTGAAGCGTGGCTGCGTTGAGCGCGGCGGAGTGGTCGGAGCGTGAGGCGATTGACACTTTCGCCACAGTTCTCCAATCTACCGAACAATACCAAAAGAACCGAACTTCGGAAAATTACACCGACATTGGCAAATTGTCCTCATACCTGGACAGATGCCATATTTGAAAAAAAATAATGGAACAATGACATTGCTCCATAGATTTATTAAAACCTTGCAACAATTCCAAACAATGGTACCAAGCGTCTTGCCCGAGCAATGAACCGGTTAATTTTAAGCCGCTCGCTGCATTGTGCAAACATAGACACATTTATATCGTTAACCGCCTACGTGAGCAGTAATCTTTCAAAGCGGACCCGAGAGGCACTCCGCCCGCAGAACCTGGAGGAAAACAGTAGGTAATCGAGGAAACAAGCAACAAGTTAACAGTATAAATCCGGTATACTCTTTTTATGATATATACCCTTTTTTATTAGGGGATAAGTCGAATCTACTTGTATCCACCCCGTAAACATAGACTCACCGATTTTAAACTCTTTTTGGGTCTACGTTAACTTTTTAGGAATATGTACCCATGGGGTGCCAAACGGGACCCTATTAGTGCTGTTACTAAGCTTACGCTGTCCGTCCGTGCCTAGTAAAATATGGTTTATCTTATAAGATAAAATACAGCCTACTTATGTCCACCCTGAAAGTCCATTCTCAATCAATATTTATAAAGAGGAAGAATTTTTGAAATCCGATTTTTTTCAATGCCATCGACTGACAAACAGGCAGACGGTCCACCTGATGGGAAGTGGTCACCGCCACCTATGAACATTTGAAATACCAGAGGTGTCACCAATGCGTTGCCGGTCTCGAAGAAATTTAATGACACCCTCTTTAAAAAGCCCAATATTGTAGCTCATTGGTAAATCTCAGCAGGAGGTTGATTCCAAATTCTTATAGTAAGCGCCAGAAACGTTCTAGAGAACCGGCGCGTAGTTGAGCGCAGTGACTCAAGGAAATGGGAATGAACATGCTGCCGATGACGAGAAGTGCGACGGTAGAATTAAGCCTTTGGCACCAGTTTCAACAGTTCCTCGGAACACTCTTCATTCTACAGACGGTTGAAGACGAGAAAAATGCAAAGTCTCTCCGGAGGCTAAGCGCTTCTAAACCGTCTGAAAGTAAGGGATTGTTGACAATGCGGACGGCACGTCTCTGGATGGAGTCGAGGGGGTCAAACTGATAGGTAGGTGCTCCAGCCCAGAGATGCGAGCTGTACTCCATATGACCCCGAAACTACACGTCACTGGCAATGTCAACACCAAGGATCCCAATACTATTGGAGATGGGGAGGGAGTTCCTTGGAACTGTAGCGCTGGACAAAATGGGATTTTCTCGGCATAGAAAGCGCAGACCTGTGTTTTGTGGGGTTGAATTGGACGAGATTTCGTCGACCCCATTCGGAAGCTCGCTCCAAAGAAGCCTCTATTTCAGACATAAGTCTTATTATCTATTTATTTAATCTTTATTGCACAAAAATACAAATTTGAGTACAAAAGGTGAACTTAATGCCTAATGGCATTCTCTACCAGTTGACCTTTGAGTCTTACCCGGCTCTCCACAACTGACCGAGGGATATTCGCACAGCGTTGGTGAGAGTACACAGCCTTGCGGCACACCAATGTTGATGGGCATAGTGCTGAAGCAGCAACCGTCGTCAGCAACCTTAATGCTGCGCCCATAGAGAAAGCTAGATAGCCAAGTGCAGAGTCCCTCGGAAATCCCGTATGAAGAGGTACCTTCGAAAGAAGTGCCCGATGCCAGACCCCATCGAAGGCCTTAGCAACATCCAGGCTGACAGCCAAAGCTTCTGCCTTGCTCTCGATGGCTTCAGCCTAACATTTACCGATCGCTGCTCGTAATAAGCTGGTGATCCTCTAAGCAGGTAACCCAGTTTTTGGGAGATTACCTCCTACATCCAAACTTACAAACTTTACCTTTTTACAATATTTGTATAAATTGTGTAGATGATACTCGTAGACACCAAATAAACACAGAAAAAATGATGTTGCAATGGGATATAAACCTGGGTTCTCCCTTTTTTCCCTAATCCCTATGGGACGATTTGGTTTCAAGCCTCAGTTGCGTTGTATCTTTTTCTTTATATACAAGTGTTTAGTGTAAATCTTTGCTTACATCAAATTTTCCGGGATAAAAAGTATCCTTTGCGTAAATGGACACTATGCGTGATGAATTACATTTAAATTCATTTCACCATTTATGCGTAATTAAAGGACATCCAACATCCTTAAAAACTTCCACATTTATATTAAATTCCCTATGATGATAAATTCTATATGATGTTTTACCTTCGAAAAATAATATTAGTAACATAATATTAACTTAAGTATTGTGTTAAACCTGTGTACTTTGCTAAGAGGATCTCGAGTCAGCATGAGGCCAGTGCATCTGACCCTCTTCCCACCATGAGTGCAAGCGAGATGCAACATTGTTTCGGCTTATACAGCTTGTTTACCTTGTTTTTCCTGGCACTTTTAAGTCGTAGAGCTTCTGAAATAGAGGTCACGACGTAGCAATTTTTTTTATTCTTTGTATCCGAGTGTTATTGATTTCTGCCTCCGGTCTTCTTTATCACGGTGGATAAATGCGTCCCTCTCGCACTTACATACTGATCAGAAAGTGACAGATGTTTTATCCACGTTCATCCACATCGATAAACACAACCATAAAAGTTCCGTTAATGTACTGAAAACAAAACTCAGAAAAGATATTCAATTTTAATGTAAAGCTATAACGTTTTAATTTATTTCAATAAAGACATGTGTTTTTGACAAAATTAATATACAGTAATAGTAAGTAAGTAATGCTTCTTCCTACTAATGCTAGTATCGTGTTTTTTCCATTAGTTATTATTTACCTGTTTTTGTTTTTTAACCAAAAAGGAGGTTCTTAAATAGTCTGGTTCACTTTTCGACAAATTACCGCTTAGCTAACAATACATCGCATAAGGATCCTCGCACGCTAGACGACCATGGCCACGACCAGTGGCCGCAGCGACCAGGTTAATGGAACGGAAACTTATTTTGTGTGGTGTTCAATAATAATTATGTACTTTTATGTGTAGGGTAGGGTGGTGGACGCTGTTTGTCCGTTCGCGAACTAGGCAGACAAACCCACTGGTAAAAGCTAGTGCTTCACAAATAAAGAAGTATTTGTAACAAGCTTCACATTAATAAAGACATTTTTTTATCAATAATGTGAGACTTTCATTACAATTTTCTTTAATACATTGTCGTTTAGTAATTCCTTTTCCTTAGCGATGGTAATATATTTTTTCAGTATATGAAAATGATTCCGAGTACTTTTTCCTTATTTATTACAATTAGTATCGCGTTTCGACAAATAATCAACAGCTCCGGCTGCTCAAAGTAGAATTAATAAAAAACAATACGGTAAATTTTTTATTGTTAACGCTAAATTAATTAAACCTGAGTCACGGCAACAAAAAGATAAATACAGTTTAAAACTTAAATTTAATCATAATTTAAGACTAACACAGTTCCATACATGATGGATACGGATGGATGGACTAAACTATATTTAAGACTAAATCTCGATTAGACTTTTCCCTGCAAGTGGCCCTTGATCTGGATCTAAGACTGATGTTTCCATACATTGTGACACAGCTAAATTGAGCTTCAGATTTATCTTTTTGTTGCAAGTAGGAATAAGTTGCGGGATAAAGTTAAATTGAAATTTAGTCTTAATTACAGTTTAGTTGTGCCAAATATATGAATGAACTGTTCATCTTAAATCTAGATTTGAGATTAAATTTCGAATTATACTTTTTATTTATCCTGCAAGTGGCCCTTAAGACTTTTTTTAACCTCGATTGAAATATTTAGCTGCAAGTGGACATTAATGACGTCAAGGACTACTAAGTCTAGATATACCCCCTTATTCATAAACGTACAATAAACCTATTTTAGTTAAAGTATTAAATCCATTAAAGATAAGGCAAAAGCATATTTGAAACATACTTTAGTTATTGTGCGATGTAAGTAAAACATTTTCAAACTAGGGTAGTTTGAAAATTTTTCAGCAAAACTTGGCGCATAAACTGAAAAAAAATTATACCTAAGCTATTTCCTCACTTACCTTAATATTACCGGTTCAGGTCACAATCTTTCATCAATTTTTAATTAAACCACGGCTATAAAACAAGATGGCGGGCAATAAATTAGATCGTAAAAGCCTTTGGTTCATATTTAACATCTTGCCTTGGCCCTGGTTACGTAGCTTGGAATAGCTTAACCACTTTTTAAAAATACTTAGTTGTTTTTTTAAAACATAATTACGGTGAAATTTAAAAAAAAAACAACCTTAAAACATCTGAAACTATCCAATCCCTGAAACATGCATGCGTAAAACAGGCATGTAATAATTCAAAGTTGATGTTATTTTTATGCTTAAATAACTTGGAACTCAACGACGTTGTTAGCTTTGTTGGTAGTGACACTGGCTACGAAGCTAACAACAGTACTTGGTTTGATTGCCAGTATGGTCAAAAAGTCAAAATATTAATCAGTAAATTGGCCACATACGGGCTCTTTTACACGTCAGTAATATAGGAGAAGAAGCGCCGCAAGAAACTCACATGGGTTAATGTTTGTTCCTTAGTTTAATGCTATCTTTGTATTTCTCTAAGGTGTGTTTATAGTTGTATAATACCAACCCATAGTTCAAGTCTAGAGCTTATATTGGGACTAGGTCAATTTGTGTGAGGTTGTCGTCTGATATAATTATCAGACGACAACAATTTGTTTTACTAAGGGCCTGTTTGACAATCGACAAGTAAATTCATCTGTCAAATAAAGATATCCCTCTCCTTGTCTATTTTCAAGTGTAAGAAAAAAAAGGCTTAATTTATTTGGCGGAAAAGAGGGGAGGCCTTTGCCCAGCAGTGGGACATTAAGACAGGCTAAAAAAAAAAAAAAAAATTTATTTGACAGATATTCTTGAAGATTGTGAAACAGGAGGTAAAACGCGTTTAGTGATGTCGTTCATGATAATGAACTGATTTTATAAAAATGAATTTTGTGATATTTGCTTTCTTTGGTTTATTTAAGCTGTGCCAATGTAAGCGTGAATATCGTCCTACGTAGAAATAATGGTTAATATGAAATTATGACAAACTGTACTTCTGTTTGGACTTAATGGTGTTCGCTTGAATTAAGTATTAAGTGTCGTCAACCAGTAATGTAGAGGTAGAGGGCCTTTATTTTATATTTCTGTAATATAAATATGTTTTGTTACAGTTTTTTTTTTTAAAAGGGCCGGGAAAATAAATTGATCTTGAGTAAAATACTCATCTCAATACGCTTCAGAGATGACAGTTTTCTATTTACGTCTTGACAATTACTTTGACATGTCTTGAGACGGACATCTCAATCAAGACTGGTTTATTAATACGGCTGTAAGATTAGTCAGATCTCTCTCCCTCTCTCTTTATTTAAGAGCCAAGCTCTTGTCGGTGGAGTAATCGCCAACCGCTCTGTCAACTGCTTGACTTTCTGGTACGACACGACGTTAACATTCTCCTTTATTTGCTAAAAAATATTTGTCCTTGGTCTTCCACTGCCTCTCCTTCCTTCTATCTTCCCTTCTATGATGATTTCAAGGAAAAAGTCATGTCGTAGGTATCTTATCATAATCCCCCTTCTGTTTTATATTGTTGCTAAAAATTCATCTTTTTTATACTATTCAGCACAATCAGCACTTATTCATCAGATTAAGTCAGATGTTGATAAAAATAAAAGATATTTATTCAGTAAGTAGGTCGACGAGCACTTCTACACGATAAAACTCTACCAGCATTTTTCAAGAGGAAACCACTAGAAAAAGAAGCATCGCAAGAAACTCTTACTTATTCTAGCACTATAATAACTAAATATAATATAAAATATCTGCGTAATTCTGCAGGATAATTATGTTGAAGCATTTTTAATGAAGATCCGAATATAACGCGGCGCCAAAACACCGTTACTCTGCTGTACTTCAAGCTCGCCTTACCTCCTAAATGTACATAACTAATCTTTACTGTTAACAAAATAAACGTGAAACAAAGTATGACGACAACGATTGTAAAGCGGTACATTGCGCCGTAAAAACTAAGTGCGTGCACTTTATGAAAGCATAACTCGCAGTGGTTAATATACGGGGACAGACGGTCGGGTAAATAGATGAGCGAATTGTTGAGAGGAATTTTATCCGGAAGTAAAGTAAACTAGCCGCGTCAAAGCAGCTCCAAATAATTTTCAATGTCAATAAACTGCTTTTGGCTGAGATGACTATATGAAGGGTTCGCGGATTAGGAGCAGAGTGAAACACACAACCGACTTGAACTGAAGCTCGTTTATTACTGGCTCCGCGCGGCCGCGCGCCGACGCGTCGCCATCTTTAGGACCTTAGGTACAACCGTAGTGCGCAGGCGCGACATCATAGAATCACACGGACGCAGCACACAGGCGCGTCGGCTTAGTACACATCACTATATCAATATACAGACCAAATCATAGAAAACTGTAATTTCTGACGTGTCAAGACGGACAGTCGATGACAGAAAGATGTTATACACTTTTCGACCTTATTACAATGAAACAAGGTGAAAAGTGTATAATAAATCTTTCTGTCCTCGACTGGACAACTTAGCCAAGATTAGTTTACGGCCCTAACGGCCGCTCTCAGAGACGTCAATTAACTTTCTTTTTTTTAAGTTAACTAAAGTTTGATGATTAAAGTTGCTGCTATCACTTTCTTTGCTATAGCAGTAGAATAAGACGCAGCAACGTTAATGAAACTTAAAATTTAATTGATGTATATGTGTGTGGCTGTATGGGTTAAAAGTAATGTCAAATTAAGAGCTCCTGTTAGGTCCAGTCAAGGTCATAAATATGTGTACATATTTAGTACCTTGTCACTTTAATCGCTGTGGCAGTTTAAACATGACATTAAATAGACAAGGTACTAAAATTTACACATATTTATGACCTTCGTTATACTTTTACATATTTTTATGTTCGGTCAAATTTCTCACCGTACATTTCCACACAAGTGAAGCGACTAGATATAAAACAAGTTAGTGCGATAAAGTAGCTGCATAATAGCGTTCAAGTGGGCTCTTATTCCTTGCATACCGAACGATGATAAAAACGACATTTTATTTTATGAAAGGTATAAATTGCCTAAGTACGTGACTGTGTATCAGATCGGGATAATGGAGGGTATGTTTTCTGGGGTTTTGGTGCAATAACGGCAACGGAGGTTGCTTTTTCACGCTCGACTAAAACAGTACTCGTATGTTTGTTTGTTCGACAGTTTGCTCCTCTCTCTCTTAAAACCGAGAAACAGAATGTTGTAAATATTTAACAGTAAATTATGTCACACCGGATTTACATATACCGGAAATTCTGTTATACTTGTAAAACTAATGTAAAGAAGAATACCAATAAAGAAGAATCTGAGTATAGCAAATAATCTTTTCTGAAAATGATGTTTGATGACGCCGGTTGACGTATAGGTGGCGCTAGTTGAGTTATCTGTATACTTTTAGTCCTGAAACTCTCAGATGACTATCTGGGGATTGAAACATCTACCCTAAATCTCAAGATCATGGTGCGTTTACGATCTATAATTACCTAACTAATTTGTATTTGGGGTTTATAAATATCAAGATAAAAGTACATTTTGTCAGTGTGTTGTGTTAATCATATTTAAAAATACACAATAAGGCAAACGATATGAGAAAATCTTTGACCCCTGTCATATTTTACAAGATTAACTTTGTGAAAAAATTATACAAGTTTTTTTTTTTTTTACACAAAGTTAATCTTGTAAAATATGACAGGGGTCAAAGAGTTTCTGATATCGTTTGCCTTATTGTGTACTGCCTTATATAAAATGGTTACTCGTAGGTACTTGTACAGTCACACCACGGGATTGTTGAGCCACCATAGAACCCTGTCATAATGACAACGTCAAGTCACGCAGAAGAAATTATGTCAAAATTTACCGTCGACTTTCTGTGAGAGGGTTCTAAAGTGGCTCAACAATCCCGTGTTGTGACTGTACCTACGAGTAACCATTTTATATATATAGTCTGTCAAGAAAGTCATGAAATAAAATGATTTTATAATTGATCCAAAGAGCTAAATTACAGTATAAAATAGTATAATAAAAAAATTGAGTAACTAGGCTATAAATCTATATTACTAATTGTTTATTATATTATTTTATGCTGTAATTTAGCTCTTTGGATCATGATTTAATGACTTTCTTGACAGACGACTATAAAATGTTCAACAATTGTAACTAAAATTAGCACTCTCAAATTACTACATTCAAATTGGTAGTGCGCCGGCTGTTATTACCACAACACCTTTATACGACTATTACGTGCTAATATGCTCTACAGTGTAATCGGCGAATTTACACTGCCGTGCAATGTAACGCGCGTGTAGCAATTAAATGAACGTTTGTGGCAGCTGGGGCCTGATGCGTGCGAATGTAGTCTAGGCGATAATTTAGCGCCTTATATGACTCTTACGCAGCTTGCGCACCTGTGTGGGATAATGTATTGAATTAAGATTGTTTTAGGAGAGAATGTGGGTTATTTGGGTTGTAAGAGCGAAGGTAAATACAGCTCCAACGCTAAGTTCGTTACAGTTTAGTGATAAAACAGCTACCTTGTGTAGTTAGTTGTTTTCTAACTTGAGTTTGAGTTTTTATAGCGATTTTATCAAGACGGGACACTTTAAAATGCTAGGGGGCCAGAGGGTGATAGTAAAATTAAAAAAAAACTTAAGTAGCTTTTAAACAGCAAAAAATCGCTGAACATACATAGGGTTCAAATCGGTAGGTCTTAACGTCCTCTGTCGATCTGCTTCGTCCACGACTGACGTTACACCCTGTATAGACATTACCAGAGCCCTTAGCCAAGATGCCCATCGCTAACTAGCGTTTCTATTCGTTTCGTTTTTAAACCAATCGCGTCACTGGTAGATCACGTGACTCTCCGTATGACGTGATCTACCAATGACGCGATTGGTTTAAAAACTAAACGAATAGAAACGCTAGTTAGCGATGGGCATCTCGGCTAAGGGCTCAGTACTTGAACCGCCTGCTACTCCTAGGTCTCATATTGTTACACCCTGTATAACATAACTTTATAACACAATTACTAGGTATTAACCGGGTCAAGCTGTTTTAGGTAAACAGGGCTGACGTCATAACTATTTACCATTCAGACCTCAGCTGCACGAGCCCCATTCATAATCCATTACTTTAAACAACTCGCATAACTCACAAATAAACTCATTCAAATATCAACCTAAACGCAGTTTGATTAAGTTTAATTTGAATAGCATTTAATGTTGAGTTGCGTTAATATTGCTCTGGCTGGCCAGCGTATCTCAAAGCTCTGTGTGACGGGTACAGTCAGTCGGATATTCATTTAGTGGACAGTCGGCTGCGTAACGCTTATGGTTGTCAAGTTCACAATGAAGAGATTATGTTAGATAAAGTTATTAAATTGATACGTTTGTTTATTTGTTTTATATAATACTAGCTTTTGCCCGCGACTCCGTCCGCGTAGAAGTCGTTTATCGTTTTTCCCTCGGGAAAAATGAAAATTTCCAAAAGGGAAAAGGGGTGTTTCAAAAAAATAGCACACCTTTCACTTTTTCTTCAGATTTGAGAAAAAATTTGCACGTTGGTTTGGACCACTATTCTGAACAACAAAAATAGATAAAAGATAAAAGATATTTATTCAGTAAGTAGGCCGCACGGGCACTTTTACACGTCAAAATCTAACAGCGCTTCCCAAGAGGAGACCACTGCTGAGAAGAAGCGCCGCAGGAAACTCAACAGTTAGTCTTTTTTTTAATAAAAATATAACAATGTCACTACTTATTCTAGCATTATATAAAACTGTAAAAATAATATTAAATATCTGCGTAGTTTTGCAGGAAAACATGTCAGAATGACTACGAGAAAATTTATATATTATATATCATACAAAACAGTTTTGACATGTCTTCCTACATAAACCGTGTCCCCTAGACAAGATACAGCGTTTACATGATTTTTATGAGGTATGTACGAGTAGTAGGTAAGCTATTGAACATTAAACATTAGTTAATTTTCTGGTTTAGGCCAAGCATTTTTGTCCGTTAGATAGTCCTCGACCCTATAGTACGCCTTTGACATCAACGACTTTTTCAAGTAATTTTTAAGTGCTGGAAGGGGTAACTCTAAAACTACGTCGGGTAATTTATTATAAAAATGAATGCATTGACCTACAAATGATTTATATACTTTACGGACACGAAACTTTTTTATGGCAATTTTATTTTTATTCCTAGTATTTATATTATGGATATCAGATTTTTTTACGAAAGAGTCTAGGTTCTTAATAACATACATAATATTTTCATAAATATATTGGGATGCTACTGTTAAAATATTAATTTGTTTAAAAAGTTCTCTTAATGAATCACGGGAATTTAAGTTATATATAGAGCGAATGGCCCTTTTTTGTAACACAAATATAGTTTGTATGTCAGCTGCTTTTCCCCAAACCAGAATACCGTATGACATAACACTATGAAAATAACTATGATAAACTAAGCGAGCTGTCTCAACATTGGTAAGTTGTCTAATTTTCCTAACGGCGTAAGCGGCCTTACTTAATTTGCCTGCTAGAACTGCTATATGGGGACTCCATTGCAAATTATTGTCTATAGTTATGCCTAAGAAAAGTGCCTTACATTTCTAAACACTCGCCATTAAGAAAAATACTAGAATTTACCGGTTTAACATTAGGCGAAACGAACCTAACACATTTAATTTTCTTAGCATTGAGTAGTAAGTTGTTACTCGTAAACCAATTAAGTACTTTAACAAGCGCGGCGTTTATCCTACTGTAGTCGACGGATTTTCAGTCTACCTTGAAAATGAATGATGTATCATCAGCAAATAGTACAATATCACAAAGTGTATCTACTATGGGTGGTAAGTCATTTATATAAACCAAAAATAAGAAAGGACCTAATATAGAGCCCTGGGGCACACCTAATTTAACTGCAGCGCCAGCAGACTGCGTATTGTTTACAACAACCGTTTGTGTTCTATCACTGAGGTAAGAAGACATAAGTCTTAGAGCATTATTTGATAGACCATAATGTTCCAATTTTAAAATAAGGGTCGCATGATCAACGGGGAGAAATTCCTGGTATGTCCCCAAAAAGATGTATGGAATTGTCCGTTTTGTTACCAAAATTCAATACATTTTTTGGTAACAAAACGGACAATTCCATACATCTTTTTGGGGACATACCAGGAATTTCTATTTTTCTTGTTCAGAATAGTGGTCCAAACCAACGTGCAATTTTTTTCTCAAATCTGAAGAAAAAGTAAAAGGTGTGCTATTTTTTTGAAACTCCCCAAAAATAGTATCCATGTGTCAATCCAGGATAAGGACTATATGTGTGACATATGCCATCAAAGATCCATTCAAACATAGATAATATTCCTAAAAATAACCCTTTCAATAATGACATTTAATAAACCTATTCCTATTTTCCCTTTAGTGTGTTTATACAGCTTCTATATAACTTAGGTTGTTTAGAAACAGCCAGCGAAGAGTAGAAGTTTGTTAACGTGACGCGGGACTCACGTCTAACTAACTAACACTCGTGAGCCGTGAACATGCATCTCGGACGTGCAGGGAACATGCAATGAGCTTGGATACTTTTGAAAGGTCAACATTTGTAAGTTTGTATGATTAGATCAAATTGTCCCTTGATATGCATATTGTAAGCAAAATGACCGCTTGCCGCTGTCGTCTTCGTCGGAATTTTCCCGAATTTGACACCTTGACAGATCGATTTCTTAATCCAAATGGCATAATCATCAAAAGGTTTCTGCGAGAACGCGATTACAAATTTACACTAATATTATAAAGAAGATTTGTATTTTTGTATGTTTGTAACGAATAAACTCAAACAAATACGTACGTAAATTAGTTACGTAATTTTAATATTAGTACGTAACACACGTTTTAGTACCTTTTAACAAGTAAATATTATGATAATTCAGTATTAGACAGTAAAATCTAAGTAAAAACATTGTTCGGCTATGGCGGTGATGATTCGGCAAAATGAGAATCGAGAAAACATGACTTATGAAAATGCTCTGTCGTTGAAACGAATTATCAAGTATAGTAACACCAGTGAAACGATTGTCTATGCAATAAGAATTTTGGGAACTGAAACTTTCGTTAGTCTAAAATTATAGTATAGGTGATTCGATAAACAACTATCTCGATAAACAAATAAAATAATAAAGTAAAATTCGATGAGTTGATTCTTGTGTAAAAGGTAATTCGAGCAAATGTATGAGCGATCTATCGACGTTCGATGAATGATTCCTAAGTGATAATAAAATCCTACGAATAGTGTTATAGGAAACAATAATCGATGAAACGATCTTCGGTAAAATGATGGATTACCAAACAAATCACCACCTGCACAAGTGGGGATTGAGGGAATCACCACAGTGCGACTGCGGAGCACCTGATCAGACCCTCTCCCACGTGGTACATGATTGCCCACTTCGCTGTTTTCCTGGAGGCATGGAGGAGCTGCATAAATTTACGCCCGCCGCAGTAAACTGGCTGAAACACCTGGACATTGACGTTTGATCCATGCAGGATGATTGCCATACCATACGCAATGATGAATAAACTCAAAAACTACCGAACCGATTTAAAAAATTATTTTACCAACATTTAGAATGGACTTTCAGGGTATATATTTTAACTTACAAAAGTACTAACTCACCGCAGCCAAAGTCGCGGGCGGAAAGGTAATATATAATAATACAGCATATCATTACCCATTACCCATGTCCCGTTCGCGCAATCACCGATAGCGGTCGCGCCAGCTGTTTGCTCTGGGCTCTGTGTTGAATTATTTGCGATCTTAATTTGTAATTGGTCCGCTGTTGTAATTTAAATTCCTTTTTACTCCTACGGAGATCTTACGAGGACGCTCCTCCCACTGGGCGGCCTCAGAAAGGGACAAACAGTTTTTCTAAGTGCGCGTTGGTTTTGAACACTCGTCGCCGGATTGATGGACCACTGCTTGTGCCCCTGCACCAAGCGTCACGTCTCAAACCGCGGCGAAACAAACGTGTAATTAGCGCGGTGACGTCGGAGGCGTAGCTGCATTTGCTACGCTAATTGCTACGAGGTGCATCGCTACGTGCCCGGACACGCGCTACGCGGCGAGCTGCATGTCCTTGACGCTCTAAGTGCTACGCAACGCGACCCAACGTTATATTCTGAGTGAAAGGTTAGCAAACGTCTGAGTACGTGATGTTAAGGGCCGACAGTGCAGAGATGATGTGTCATGCTTGCATGGGTGAGCTAGCCGTGGGTGATGAATATCTACAATGCATGGTGGTGGACTGCGGGAAGTTGTATCATTATTTATGTAACAACAAGGTACTGACGTCGGAAGAAAAAGTGGTATGGGTGTGTCCTGAGTGCTGCAATAGAAGCAAAAAGGTTGGTCCTAACTGTGACACGCCTGTCGGTACACCGGTTAACGTTAAAAACGTGACATGCAGAGGGAGAATGGAAACCTCTCAGCCGGCGCCCCAGCCGGCGGATGATGCGGTATCCATGTTGCGGGAATTGCAGCTCACTCGAAATCAAATCGCCGTGCTGACTGTCCAACTAAGTAGTGCGATTTCTGCCATCGAGAAATACCAGGTTGCACTCGCTGAAAGCTCTAAAAAGTTCGAGGTAGTTAATCAAAGACTCATGAAGCTTGAGTCTGCATCGACGTGCTCCTGTAAGTGTTCCCAAGTGTCTGGACATCCGACACGAGCAGATACCCTGAGCTTAAAACCAAAACCCAAAGGCAAGCGTGGGAAATGCGATGCAGCACCATTGTTAGATATTGAAGAGCCTAACGCTAATTTGATACCACCGGAGGAGGAGGCGCCAGTCGTTTCTTTGCCTAGCGTGCTACCTGTTGCGTTTCCCGGCGTGAACATTGATTGTAATTTGTTGCGCGACAATAACGTCACTGAAGAAGAGGTAACTGCTGATGAGTTCCAAGAGGTTCGTTACCGGAAAGGACGTCTCACGTCTATGCGTTGTACTGCTGGCCCGGATGTGACCCCGCTTAGGGCGGTTGAACATCGTCGATATATCCATTTATGGAATATGGTCTCTGGAGCCGATGATATAAAAGAATATTTAAAATCGCTAGATCCGGAGGGAGTGTACACGGTTGAGGAACTTAAACCTAAAGGAGATTATAAGTCATTCAAGATTGGAGTTCCGCCATCAAGGTTCGAAAAGTGCCTCTCCGCCACTATTTGGCCTGACAATGCTAGAGTCAAGGTGTGGTTGTTTCGAAGATCGCAAAACCACGCTAATCCGGCAAGGCAGGCCTAAGGGCAATACGAGGTTGAGACATAAGCCAACATTACACGTCTTGTACCAGAATGTCCGAGGACTCAACACAAAAATTGACCACTTTAGAGTACACTTGTTGTCCTTAGACTGTGATATAGTTGCTGTGACTGAATCGTTTCTCACAGATGCTATTGAAGACATGGAGCTCTCTTGTGGCCGCTGGACTGTGACGCGTCGTGATCGTGCTTCTGGCGCGCGCGGAGGCGGAGTGATGCTTGCCGCCCGCCCTGGTCTGGAGATGCAGCGACGGCGAGAGCTGGAGACACGCACTGGGGAAGACCTGTGGGTCTCGTTTGTACTGGGACATGTCGTCTATAACCTGTGCGTAGTGTATATTCCTCCTAAGGCTTCAGACGATGTGTATATGCGCTGGTTCCAAGGTGTTGAACAAGTGGTGGATTCCTTACATGGAGTAGTTCTAATAGTGGGTGACCTTAATTTGAATCCGCTGTATACTTCTCATACCATATTGTGTTATTATAGTTATTTTTTAAATGTCTGTGGCCTGTATGAGACGAATGAGGTGACGAATGCGTATGGTGGTATACTTGATGTAGTGCTGATGTCGGAGCGCGTTCGCGACGTCACCGTTTTTGAAATTGAAGGAGGAGGTTTAGTACCCCGACGTGATGCATATCACCCACCATTGGACATCTCCTTTTCTATTGGCGAAGCGGCCATGCGATCCACCTCCAATAAAATAGCCCCTAGTAACGTGGATTTGCAGCGAGATTGGAACTTCGCAAAGGGTGACTACAAGCTTCTCTATAAACTTATGTCCGAGGTTAGTTGGGACGAAGTTCTACGGTCCGTGGACGTCGACGCTGCAGTGGATTGTTTTTATAAGACAATTGGTGATATTTTTGATGCGAGTATTCCTAAAAAGACCCGGCCAGCACGGGCTCAGAGGTGCTTTCCCGTATGGTTTACTGCTGAGCTGATCTCTGATATGGCTCTGAAAGCTAACTACCATCGAATGTGGAAAGCTACGAAAGACCTTGGTATGTACAGGGAATTTGCCAAACTTAGAACGGACATAAAAAAGCGTCTGACTTTAGCTTATAAAAATCACATCGAACGCATTCAGGATACATTTAAAAGTAACCCACGCCGTTTTTGGGAACATATTAATAGTCTCAGATCGAAGGGCGGTTTTGTTTCTGAGGTCATGTATGAAGGGAAAAAGATGGCAGGTGCGGAGGTCGCAGAAGCCTTTGCAAGTTTCTTCGCTAGTGTGTTTTTGCCGAACATCCCAAGTCTGGATGTTAGTTCCCTGAACGGTAGTAAACTGAGCTGCTCTGCCCGTTATGTCCACCTGGACCACATTTCTATGCGGGAAGTTGAGGAGGGCATAAGACGACTTAAATCTCATAGCTCTGTTGGTCCTGACAATCTTCCCGCTTACATCGTCAAGGGATGTGTGGAGCGGTTAAAAGTCCCTATACACTTCTTGTTGAACTTGGCACTATCAACTGGGGTATATCCGCGTCAATGGAAGCTCACGAGGGTAAGACCCATTCCAAAATCCGGTGATAGCCTTAATGTCGAAAATCATAGGCCTATAGCGATTCTCTCAGCATTGGCTAAGTTATTTGAGTCTATTTTGCACAATGCAATATCTGCACAAGTGAAACCTTCGTTATGTGATGCACAGCATGGCTTCAGGGCAAATCGTTCTGTCGATACAAATCTCCTGGTCTTGGTCGACATCATCTCTGAGTGTCTTGACAGGGGTATCCAGGTTGATGTTGTCTACTTTGATTTCAGGAAAGCTTTCGATAGGGTAGATAACGACATCCTGTTGGACAAGCTCAATGACGTAGGATTCTCTCCTAGGCTTCTTAAGTTGTTTGCAAGCTATCTGCGTGATCGTCAGCAGTATGTACAGCATGGACACTTTGTTTCGAAGCCATATCATACCCGATCAGGTGTCAGCCAGGGATCCATATTGGGCCCCCTCTTGTTTGGACTATTGGTTAATGACCTTGAAACAGCTGTCAAGCATGCAAGGTGTCTGTTGTACGCTGATGATCTTAAGCTGGTTTATGGCGTGGAGCATCAGGCGGACTGCAATGCCTTGCAGGAGGATATTGCCTCGGTTTCTGACTGGAGCATTCAAAACAAACTGCTTTTTAACACAGATAAGTGTTTTGTTTGCACATTTAGTCGCGCTCTTGCGCCCATACATGCGCAATATTTTCTCGGGGGGGAAGTCATTAACCGCGTTTCTTCAGTGAAGGATCTCGGAGTCGTGTTCGACACACGCCTTACCTACCATGATCACATAAGAACGCTTGCCAGTAGTTGTTTTAAGAGATTAGGATTCGTACATCGTAACGTTAGAGACTTTCATGACCTTGGAACCATAAAAGTTTTATTTTACGCTCTTGTGCGTAGTAAACTGGAAGCGTCGTCCCTCATATGGAATCCACACGAGTCTACTTACGCCTTACTTCTAGAGAAGATACAGAAAGCCTTTCTCAGGTTTATGTATAAAAAAGCCTATGGATATTACCCTTACTTATATCCCACGAAGTTCTTACTCGGGTCTCTAGGGTTTAATTCTCTCGAGGTAAGGCGTAACAACAAGTTACTGACGACTATTTGTGGCATTTTGCGCGGTAAGTCCGATTGTCCTGAGCTGGTAGGGCGGGTAGTGAGGCTGTACGTGCCGCAAGTTTCTAATATATGTCTTCGGCCCCGGTCGCGGCCGCTGCTGGCGGTCCCGGCGGCGCGCACCGCGGCCCGCAGGAACGCGCCGCTGCTCCGAGCGTTGACGCTCCTTAACGTGCTCCTGGCATCGGCACCTGAATGCGACTTGTTCGATTGGAGATGGACTGATGTGTGCCGTGAATGTTTGCGATTCTGTGAGAAGATGGATGATCGAGAATCGAGTGTACCGATATAAGATTTTATCACTTTTATTTTTAGTGTAAGAAAATTTCGTTAGGCCTTTTCTATCGCATTAGGTACCTATACCTGTAATGATAGAATAAGTTAATGAAATAAATAAATAAATAAATAAATAAATAAATACGCACATTGGCCAACGTGAAAAGCCAGATATAACGCGTAAGAACGTAACACCGCGGGACATTCCGGAATTCAATTGGATTATATATTATATTTTATTCGTCTAGACTACAGAGTTCCAGACGCATTTATCAGTTGCTGTGGAAAATATCATAAAATTCATAAAGTTCGGAGACAAGTTTCTAACGAAACGTGTGATATTTTTGACGGTTTATTTCGTGAACTGTTTAGTTTTGTTGCTTAGTGTAATCGACTTGGTAAGATAGTGGTTTGAACGAGAGAAATAGAGCTAACAGATTTTTCTGTCCTGCTTTTTCATACCAGTGGTGTTTCTTATTTTATAAACAACTCACTTCTCCATTCGTTGTCAAAGTATTAACATGCAAATCAAACCTAATATACACATAAGTCACCTACCGTTTTGGCCGAACTTCGACTACAAAACCGGCAATCAAATTTAAAAACAGGCACTAAAATGTTAGTAATGCTGCTGAAGGGACCATCTAGAACCGACAGTTAATTCGACAACGAATTGAAAAGTGAGTTGCTTAAGCAAAAACACCTGAAATAACAGTCCTACGATATTTACACGTATAAGTAGAATTCGTTGCTCACCCACTTTTTGTTGTTGTATTTCGAAAAATTTTCAGGTTAGTAAATACTATATCAAGAAACTAATCTGCCTCTTGATTTTATTCCGTAAGGTTGATATACTTACCGGTTGTTTAACATCGCCAAGTTACAAGTAAACCGTATTTGACAGATAAATTTAACTGACAGACTACTTTCCCCTGCTTACAATTGAAAATAGACAACTTTAACTGGCAGATAAATTTTCTTGGCGATTGTGAAACAGCCCCTTAGTTTTAAAATCAACGCTGCGGGCTTAGATGCAAGCACGAGATAAAATTCGACAGCTGCAAGGGAAATGAATACATCTATTCCCGATTCTAACGTAAGACATTACGCTTAAGGTTTAAAATAAAGGTGTCTCGTCCTGACTTTTATTACATACCTATACTATATAGCGATTTTCACTTTTTTATAGCGACTTTATCAAGACGGGACACTTATTTTAAACCTTAAGCGTTAAGTCTTACGTTAGAATATGGAATAGATGTATTCATTTCCCTAGCACCTGTCAAATTTTATCTTGGGTGTGCATGTTAAGCCCGCTGAAGTTTTTTTTTTTAAACGTGTTGTATAACGAGCGCGGCTGCAGCGAGTAAATTATAAGAGAGAATTAATTCGCGTCGCCGGTCGCATTTAGAACGGTTAATTGCTAGCGTGCTCTTAGAGTTAAGGCGACGTCTCACATTACTACACCTAATACAAACTAGCTTTCGCCCGTGGGCCCATCCGCGCGAGAGTAATTGCTGTTCTCTCGAGAGGGTCCATATTGGGTTACATAGGTACATATTGTTAGTCATAATGTGTTTTAAGTTCAATCCATTTTTTAACGACATCGTTACTTTTCCAGGATTTTTATTAAATTGCTCCACCGACAAGAGCAGAGCTCTTAAATTAAGAGAGAGAGAACCTAACCAAACTAATCTACACGATTGATGTTTATTAAATCCTGTAATTTCAGCCTGAAAGTGTATGACAAAAAAAAATTACGACTAACATTAGGTACACTATGCCAACAATATGTACGCGACTAGACCCGCTCCCCTCTCGAGACTGATTTTAATTGAAATGAACCCTAGTCTGGGCTCCAGGCTATATAATCAGGTGACCCGTTGGCTTCAAGAATAAACAAGCAACAAATTTATAACAAATTTCACTTCACTTCAAACAACACATAACCTATCAATATTTTAATCTCATTAGCAATTTTAGAAACTGTCTGTTAGTTTACAGCGTCATCATATTTTTAATGTTATGATAGTTCACATTCACTTGACAATATAGTAAAAGTACCTTTTGCCCGCGACTCCGTCCGCGTAGAAGTCGTTATCGGTTTTCCCTTGGAAACTACCAATTTTTCCGGGATAAAAGTAACGTATATGTTAATCCAGGGTATAAGCTATATCCATTCCAAATCTCATCCAAATCCGTCAAGCAGTTGCAGCATGAAAGAGTTACAAATTAACACACGCACACAAACTTTCGCATTCAGTAGGATGAATGTATTAAAACGGGTTAAAAATAAAGTTTAATACTATGGGCTCAATAAGGCCTATTTACATTCTATAAAAGCTATGACTAGAATTATGTAAAAAATGCAATTGACATAGGCGATCGCACATCAAAGCGCTTAGCACATCTTGTATTTTCTCGCTTGTCGCTTATTGCGTCTCTATCTTTGCAGACAAGTTAGAAAGGGAGATCCGAGCGTCAAACAAGTCGCGTACCAATTGTGCTAGCCGTCCTGACGTTAGTCTTATGCCTATTCATTGTTTTCTACAGCCGTTACCGTTAACTTGTCTACCCCACTGCTCTATTACCTTTCAAAGCTAACTATAATCTTGGACATAACTAAAGCGTAAGCTTCTCCTTAATAGTTGCGACACTCGCGACGGCACTGCATATAAACAGGTCCTAACGCGCCGCAGGACTCCCCCTTAATTAAGGTCTGGAACAGCCTTTAGAATTACAACCCCGGCGCTGTTGGTGTTTCACTCTTGTGAGCCTGGAGAGCGAAAGAGTAGATTATCCCTCAGTGGTCCGATACCGCACCAACAAATCATAGAGCCCTCAACTTACATTATATGTTCAATAGAAGATGATGACTGGGTAAAAAAAACGAAATTCTATTTAGTCCGTCAGTTAGATTATCAAAAAATATTGGACACGTATTTTTTCTTTTGTCAATCAAACAAAAAATTACAAAGATAAAGCGCGTTAAAGTTTGGGAGAGGGGGCTGGTGACGTCACTTCTGTTTCGATGACGCGATTAGTCTAGTTGATAGTTGGCCTAGGAAGCTAGCGGTCCTTGGTTCGAATCCCGGTATGGGCAAATATGTGTGTTGTGTGATGAGTGTGAGTATTTGTTCCTGAGTCATGAATGTTTTTTATGGATCTAAGCATATACCTACTTCTTTATAAAAGTATGTTTATTGTTGTTTAGTACCCTTAGTTCAAGCCTAAAGCTTAGTTTGGGACTAAGTATGTAAATTTGTGTGAAATTTTCCCCTGATATTCATTTATTATTATTTATTCTGTGTAAAAATAGTATTGAGACGTGACATTATGCGTCATTTCTGATGATCTATGTGAAAAAAGAAAAAAATACGTGTCTAATACTTTGATAGTCTACCACCAACAAAGAAAAAAATAGCCATCATCCCTATTGTACGTTGAACTTGGTAATGAAATATGTTCCGTACACAATCATCAACACATTTTACAAGGACGTCCGCAATCCGTCATAACATAAAAATCGCTAATCAAACAAAATAATACAACAGAATACGCACGACATTGTTTCACTCCGACTCGTAAAGCTGCCATTCACGATCGCTCCAACAAGCCGAATGGTACGGTACCGTGTACGTACGACGCGCCGCGCAAGTTGCAAGATGGAGTACACGTTTGAACACGTACTCCAACTTGCAACCTGCGCGGCGCACCGTACACGGCACCGTATCATTCGGCTTGTAGGAGCGATCGTGAATGGCCAGCTTAATGAAACAAATGAAATCCAACAAAAAGACTTTATAATTTCAGATGATTCATTACACCGCCAAAGATGAAAGTGAGCTTAAAACAAAGAGGTAATTACCGCTGGTAGGCACTTTTACCAAGTTTCAAGTCTAATTTAAATTGGCTTCATTATCGCAGCCCTTTCTCCAATTCCGATTTCTTTGAAAGTGCGGTGAACTTATAATTTTAATGAAGATTGTACTTTTGTATAATTATGATTCTTTTGAGAGTAATTTTTATAGCGTCGGGTATAAAAGTGGTTTGCAAATTGAAATTATCTTTGACGTTTGAGGGCGTTGAACCCTGTCCTTGAAAACGCACAACTCACCGGAGATTTTTTAATATCGCTGACGCTGCTTAATTGCATAATTTGAGAATAAGGCCTTGCGTAAGACTTGTCCTATTCGCTATCATAAATCATAAACTAGGGCTCTGTGAGCTATAGACCTCGCGACAAACTTAACTTTGCCGTTGGACTACGTTATCCCCATAGATCGACATAATTCGCGGTCAGTTTACCAACATCGCAAATAAGTTTGTGATCGCAACCACCATATCAAAAAAAAAAAACGAAAAACTGAATCGACATAAAAAGTCCATATACCTAATTATCGAACTGCGGGCCTATTATGGCCGTGTTTATCGCGAGACAAAGCGTGGATAAAGCATCCGTCACTCTCGCGCAGATACGAGTCAGAAAGAGACGGATGCTTTATCCACGTTTTGTCACGCGATAAACGCGACCATAATACGGGCCCTCACAACATTTCACGAGAATCGGTTGAGAAGTACGAGCTGTAGAGGAGAACCAACGGACAACTGATACGGCCCGCTTCGCGCTCGTTCGGTCGGTAAGTAACCTTCCTAGATAATCCTTCTTTCTGTTGGTGAAACCGTATGAAAATCCGTACAGTAAGTTTCAAGATTTACCAAACACAAACTTGGCGCGGCGGGGGACTTATCATATGTAGATGCTATAATGCCGCCGAGCAGCAGTGTTTGCACTGTTCTGTTTCGGTGAGGTAGTGAGACAGCAATAACATTACTGAGCCCTTAGCCAAGATGCCCGTCGCTAACTAGCGTTTCTATTCGTTTAGTTTTTAAACTAATCGCGTCACTGAGATCACGTCATACGGAGAGTCACGTGATCTACCAGTGACGCGAAACGAAACGAATAGAAACGCTAGTTATCGATGGGCATCTTGGCTAAGGGCTCTGATCACTCAGCTGTCTGTAGTTCTAGTTAGTTTGTTCGCTTACGAAGCTGGCAGAGCCGGGTTCTTTCTCTGATAGGGGCAAATATTTGTATGATGACCACGAATCTTTAATTTCTATGTATTTTTACCCATAATAAATGCCCCCGGTGAACAAAGTATTATTTAAATAAAAAAATAAATACAGCTTAGTTTCAGATTAGGTCAAACTGTCCCTTGATATTTAATAAACCTGGCTTTCGTTAAGTATTTTCATTTGAAATAGGATAGTACATATAAAATTACCTCTCCTCAGATAATGTAAACGGCTTTCCTAACATTATGATGCAAATTGCTTCGCCAAATTCAATACAAACTGCTATCGATCAAAAATTCGGCTAAGAAACTTATGATTGATTTCCTCGTGAATTAAGATGTAACTTTTTACATCATGATTATAAATAGGTACTTATCAACTTAAGTAACAGGCTTATAGCAGAAATCGCGTGAGACTCTTGGCACAGCTTCACCTGGACTTGGTGGTGTGTCCTAGGAGAGGCCGTGCCGCAGCCAAACACAGTACTGCCCCATTGTTTACATTTTTTTTAAATGGAAGCATTCCATCGTATGGTTGGCAACGCATATTCCTTTAGCAATCTAAAGTAATATCCATGGGTCTCACAGAGGTCACTTGCCATCAGTGGTGTTCGTATGCTCATTTGCGTTTTCACTATTTAAACAGGTCTATCGACCCCTATTTATCAAATCAAATATTATACATATTGTAGGCTTTACCTTAGTCTGGTAAAAAATAAACGCCACATAAAACCACAAAATCATTCACCCAAACCCCAGAATAAAGATGCCATTTTACGACACTCGATATTTATTGAAAAGAAATTAAAGCCAGCCCTCAATAGAGGTCAACCCTTGTCAGTCAACCCATATAATGTCCAAATTCCAGATATAATGTTTAACATAAGTTTAGGGTTAAGATGTGCGTCAATAACTTTTTTGATAGGCGACCTTTCACGGACAATGGCGGGATAAAGAGGGATTTTATTAGTAAATAAATAGCCCTATTTATGCACTAATTACTGGCATAGTCGGGATCAATAAAAGTTAAAACTACTTAAACTGCCAAATAAATACTAACCCCCTTACTAATAAACGTTGAGTAACGGCTGAGTAGTTATACAATGCTTTGTCCTTATCTGTCATTGTGACATTTGAATTCGACAGATAAAGACAAAGCATTGTATAACTACTCAGCCGTTACTCAACGTTTATTAGTAAGGGGGTTAGTATGCCCTGTATATGTAACAAAAAACCAACTTCCTTATTAATGACGTTGTGAATTTCAATAAAAACAGCTATGAAGCCGTACCCGCATCGCCCTTACCTTTATTCGGACACCTTTCAACAACTTCGCCGAAACCGATTTTCATGTGAATATAAAATTTTGGATAGCACAGGTGTGGGGGACATGGGTCTCACTTCACGCCTACAAAATGGGATAATTGTTATGCAAATTTCACCTTTAACTCCTAAATTATATTTCAACCTTACATGTAATACCTTAACGTTCTCTTTTCAACGTTTCCCAGGGATTTTGTCGCGCGTTTGATGTCTTGTTAGGCAAGTGAAATGATGTCTGCACGAATGAGAATTTGGTATTACAAGTGCACGAGGAATTTGTGATTTCTGTTGTAAAAAGTTTTAACGGTTGCCTTTTATGTCGGCTTATTTGTAGGGAAATTTCGTTGTATTCATACTTTTTCTTTAGATTTTGTAATGTCGTCTTTGATCAAGAGAACATGATCAAAGTGCTTTGCCATTCGACTATGGAAGTACCAATTAAGGTAATAAGGATGGGGACGGTAGTGTCGTTACCTTAATTGATACTTCCATATTCGATATCTTTGTAGATTTTGTGTCAACCGTTGCATTCGATTGTTTCATCTTGTTCGAACTGTTATAAAAAAATGAGGTCAACACGTGGGAGCTACAGGGTACTAATTGATCATTAATTTATCTCAGTCTATTGTGAGATCTAAAAAGCTAATATTAAACGATATCAACCGCAGAATACTTTTGCCAACATATCTTGAGAAATATGGCCATTGCAAAGTATTCATAGATGTACTTTTTTTTTATCAAATTCTAACAGGTTTTTATCAAAGAAAGGTAAGGCGTATGCAAATAATAAAGGAAATAGATTAACTATTAATTAACGAGTAAAAAACGTTTTTTAATACCTTGTTTTCTTTAAAAATGTGTACAAAATAAAGATCACTTTAATCTCCTATACTTATTTGTTATGCAAAAGTTATTTGCACATGTGTAATATTGTACATTTAATGGTACTTTTTAAATTACCATTTTAAAAACCGTGTTGAAATCAGAGGATATCTAATAATCAGTCCTTTGTCATTTACAACATGATGTGTCAAATATTCATGAAGTGACCTTATCTATCCGCGGTTCCAATAGTTCCAATACAGGGATCGAAGATAATATTTCTTCGAACTGGTCACCGCGAGATGTTGAGATCGCTATCCGCGGTTCCAATAGTTCCAATACAGGGATCGAAGATAATATTTCTTCGAACTGGTCACACTGGTGGAAATATAAGATTATCGCAATAATCTTTGTAAAGTTTGAAATTCACAACTATATAAACACGGTATTAGCAATCAAGATTGAAATACAAACCCGAATAATAGCGAGCAAGAGCGGTGAAATTGGGAACCAGTAATATCTCGGCTGTATTTTAGAGCATTCCGCCAGAATATGATATTAAAAATTCCCCACCTGCTGCTATATCGTGTTCACGTTTTTTTACATTTATTTCTTGCTAACCGCCCCGAGCGAGCGATGCTGATGTGTGTAGTGTAGCTTGAGGACATTTTTGTGTAAAACGTTAGTTATGAAGCGAGTATTACTAAAAAAAATCAGAGGGACAATCTCATAATTGAACTAGTCCCAGGCAAAGCTCCAAGTTTATACTATGAGTACTAGTCAGACTTTATTTGCAACTTCGATAGCTGAAATTGATCCAAGAGTGTACCATAGTAAAACTCAGCCATGTGTTTTCTTTTATGGAAAAAGGAAGCCGACAAACAGGCCTGATGATGAGTCACCGCGACCCATAATCACCCGTGACAAGAATCTAACATCCCACAGACATTAAAGACGAGGACGCTTGACCAATGTAATGTGCCAGTTATGTCGCATGAGTGTGAAACATGGACTAAACACAGAGCTAATCCGAATCTCAAAGTCATCCAGCGAAAATATGAATGTCAAAATGTTCTAAATATACGAGATAACATCAGAAACGGAACCGTACGATCACACACTAAAGTCACTGATATAGGACTATACGACACCGAGTCGTCAGACTCAAATGGACAAGGCATTGAGTAGCCTAGGTCGTAGGAATAACAATAAGTGGAGTAAATGCGTTGCAGTTGATGCAGACAAAATGGTGCGATGGTCTGACTATATAAGAGAGAATGTTGGCCCACTGTAGGGCAGTTTTAAAGAAGCTTAGAAAGGCTTAGAACCAAGTTGATTTTCAAATAAAATGCTAAAGAAGTACAATAAAACTTATAAATATGCTAACTTTCTTCTCATAGACATATTTTCTAAAACACCAATCGGTATCAACACGTGATAGCTGAAACTGTTTTGTCTAAAGTCGGTCGTGTACAAAACCCGCTGAGAATGTTCGCACATTGATCGGTCCGGTCCCTAAATAATGTCCCAATGGGAGTTAATGTTCTTTTAATGGTCTCCTGAATGCGGGTGTCGAGCGCAGGCCCCTATTTACGGGTATGCAATAATAGCGATTTATTTTGTTTGCTTCCACATTCTTAATATATTTTTATGTGAAATTGGCGTTTCGCTTTTGGGAAATCTCGTGGAGGTTTATTTGCGTTTATTGATTCAACGCGTTTTTGGAAAATAAATAGCGGATGACGAGACGTGAAAACTGAAAAGGAAATACGACATTGTAGGTATCTACTTTGACGACGCGGTGAACCCAGTTGTTAGTGACTCTGCCTAAGAACCTAGTGATAAAATAATATAATAATAATCCAGCCTATATACGTCCCACTGCTGGGCACAGGCCTCCACTCACAATGAGAGGGTTTGGGCTATAGTTCCCACGCGGGCCCAGTGCGGATTGGGAACTTCGCACCCACCAAATTGCTTTGCAGGTGTGTGCAGGTTTCCTCACGATGTTTTCCTTCACCGAAAAGCTCATGGTAAATTTACAAATAATATTTCGCACATAAATTCCGAAAAACTTAGAGGTGCGAGCCCGGGTTCGAACCCACGACCCTCTGGTTAAGAGTCAGCAGGTCAAACCATTAGGCTACCACGGCTTTTTTGTGATACTGAACCTAGTGATACCAGGTTCTAATAGTGCCCAACTGCAAGCCTATTAAATAAGCTAAGTACTAGGTAAATTTCTGTGAGATTTACCTCTGATATTTATTTTATGAGTATTTTGTTTTATTTGTATGTATTATTACTAAATTAATCCATATTTAAACTACCATTACGGTATCTTCCAGCGTCGGTAGGCTGATCAATCTCCCTGTCTCTCCCGATTTGACGGCGGCGTGGCGGCGATCGCGTCTCGGGCAGCGCGCCAGTCGGAAAATGTCGGGTATTTAGTATTTTCACCGGAAAATGTTGGCTATTTTTGAAGCTCGGGAAAATATTTTTAAAATGACGTTGAGTAAAGCCTAGTTTGTTAGCGGGCACGTTTTAAAGTTAAGGTTTTTGGAAGTAGATACAAACAGATACGATAATATTTTTAGCTGCACGGGCAATTCTACGTGTCAAAATTCTATCAGCGATTCCCAAGCGCCACGATAAACTCAACAATCAGGCAATTATTAAACATAATACTTATTACAATGCTAACTTAACTTTACATGAAACACTAATTATACAATTTTATTTTAATTATCAACATGGCAGCCAACATACGTTGTACGTAAATCCTCTTCCACTAAATATCACCCAAATTACATCACATTATATTCACGAAGTATTATTAGACCAGTATTGACCAAAGTAATTACAGAATCGGCTTTTCCACAATTATAATAATGTGGAACACGACAGTTTTTAATCATTCGCGGTTGATAACATTAACTATAATATCAATTACATATTGACCGTGGTTACCGTACATTGTAACACGACAAAAACATTGTAATAAGTACATTGAAATAGAACTTTATTTCGCTCAAACCTTGCCTGGATTCCTTTTAATTTAAATAACCATTAACACGGACGGATGCCCACCTGAATCGAATAAGGGAATCCTAGAAACGTCCATCCCGTGTTGAGCAAACGATGACATAGAATGTTTTGTACCAGAACAACGGGCGTGTGGACAGAATGAAATTGAAATTTTATACCCATATCGGATCGTCATGACACCGAACACACAAATATCGGTCATATACTTCCAAAACCTCCTAAGTTGCACTCGAATTTGCGAGAAAATTCTACCTTATTTTACGTAAATCTAGTTTGTTTATGCAGTGACACGATTGAAAGAGATATGACGTGATACAAGTTATCAGTTGACGTGTGGAATATACAATGAAATCTATGCTAGTCGAAATTTTTTATTTGTTTCTTTATTGTAGATTGAAAACCAATTCGTCTGCTGCACGTTTACTGCGTTACATTTTTCTTGTGAACTTTTTGCGTTCCCAATATTCAAAACTACTTTTTGTTGTTCTGGCGAATGTGGTTAAAAAAGTGATTAAAAAGTAAAATTGGCAACATGATCCAATTTTTATTCAAAAACTGCTACAATAATGCTGGTTGCCACTTAAGAATGTCGTAATTTCTCCTGTCACCACGTCAAAAGTTTGTTTTTGCTTTAGTAACTATACATACCCGAAAAACATTGCCTTCCTAGGGCGGTTGATTAAAAATGACGCCAAAAGGGATTCACGTAACGCAAAATTGTTTCTAACCCCCCATTTATCATTCAGTTCCATTAGCTGTATCGAAACTTCTTTAGAAATCCGGAATAATGCAGAAAAATCCGGTATAATCCGGTTACCGTCTCCAATCGGCGTTTGGCACCGCTCCGGACCAATTGCGCATTTTTTGCATTTCCAGGCCCACTGCCTATCTGGTTAGTCGTTATCGATGCGATGGTTTAGTGTTTTTTCGTCAAAAGTGATATGTGGATGAGTATAGGATTTCAACCGGTATTCTTCCCTTTCTGGGCACTGAGATCGGATTCAATTCTATGGTCCTCTGAATAAATAATATGAATAGAATAATAGATAGGCCGTTTGCGTAAAAAGTCCAGATTTTGCGCTTTCCAAAAAGAGACTACTGATGAGAAAAAAACTCAACATTCAGGAATTTGTTCAAAAAATCGTAATAGTTCTAACATGTTTTTCTGTAGAACTTCGCAGATATTTTATGTTAACAGTTTCATTACTGCTAGCATAAGTAGTATCATTGTAATTTCAAAGAATGACTGAATGATGTTGAGTTTCTTGTGTCGCTTCTTCTCGGCAGTGGTCTCCTCTTGGAAGAAAGCGCTAATAGTGCCCGTGCGGCCTAGTTACTGGAAAATATCTTTCAGATAATAATTATACAGACAGAAAGATTTTAGTGGTGGTAAGACCTTGTGCAGTTTCTGTCCGGATTACTACCACCCCTTTTGCCGACTTTATATCGGCTATAAAACGGTTGTTCTTATCCATTTCTATGGATTGACGTCTATTTGACGTGTCTTGAGACGGGCGTCAGGATTGCAGTCTTGAGATTGCAAGTCTTTGGGTCTCAGATCCCACTTAACATCAAAAAGCTGTGTTCTCGTTTCCTTTCTTCATGCCAAAAGTAGACCAATGGGGCCGCGTCTTATGTTCTGCGATTCGATGCGATTTTGCCCGCGACTTCGTCCGCGTAGAAGTCGTTTATCGTGGTCCCCTCGGGAGCTGTCTAATTCTCCGGAATAAAAAGTTTCCTATGTCCTTCCCCGGGACTCAAACTATCTCAATAGTAAATTTCATCGAAATCGGTTTACCGGTTTAGTCGTGAAAGCGTAGCAAACAGACAAACAGAGTGAAGCCCTGTATTCATGGTAAACATTTGTTGCACACACCTCATGTTATAGAATTGCTTTTGCAGAGTTAAAAAATGTTTTCCTCGTCTGGCGGAAACTTGGCAACACGCAGTGATCAACTCTGCAACATGAGTTGCGTGCAACAAAATGTTTACCATGAATACGGGGCTTTACTTTCACAAGTATATATTAAAATATTTAGATTCCATCGAAGACAAATCTCTATAAAACCGACCTGACCATCAATCCCACTGAATGTCAGGGTGAAAATAAAGTTGTAGCATAAACGCTATTCATGGGGTAAAGACGGATGGAGCTAACAGGGCGAGGTTAGGCGGGGGACATTTATTTCGGCTCTTTAGATGTTTCACGCGCCATTTACTCGGCGTACTTTGAATGAGTGCAGTGTCCATTTAAGGAGACGGATTTTGGTGAAAAAAATGCTTTTTGTACGAGATGGACCCTTTTTTATTGAATGGTGAGACAAAACATTTATTGGACGCACATACAAAATTATTTGTAAATTGTAAACAGATTAATCAATACCAAATATTGTAAATGCGAAAGTGTGCTTGTTGGTTTGTCCTTCTTTCACGTAACAAGAGCTATTTATCTATTAATGATAAGAGCAAATTTGACGACGCGGTTTGCCTAGATGGTCATGACCCTGCCTACGGAGCTAGCGGTCCCGGGTAAAATTCCCGGATGTCCCTTGATGTTTATTCGTTAATTATTAATTTAATTATATAAATAATATTCCAGGTTTATTTCACAAACTAAATTCCGCAACGTTGATTGCTTTGCTAAAGCGTCGATTGCTTTCGAGGCAAATTCAGAAAAACTGTTACAGTTAAATGGAATAAAATATTTCCATCCAATCTACTTGATTGAGTTTTCAGCAATTTTGAGGCATATTATTGATGGCACAATGAACAAAAACGAAATGGTATTAAACATATAGTAAGTATTAAGTAGTATATCAATCACGTAAATTAACATAGTTACTAGAGGGACAGGAGTACCACAGGGATCAATTCTCGGACCGATACTGTTTATTCTATATTCTGCTGATATCACACATTGCAATTACCATGTCTACACTGATGGTATACAAGTATACATCTCGTGTAAATCTGAGATTGAAAATGCAATTGAAAAGCTAAATATGGACCTCTCAAGAATAGCTACTCGTACTTTAATATTATTTTCACCAACATTACATATTATTTGACCTTTGCCCATAGCCAAGCAGAGTAGGGCATGAAAAGCTGCATGCGATTTTTTTTTCTCTTTTTTTTCTTGTTTTGTAATTTATCTCTTGTTTTGTTATCTACCTTCCAAAGTTATTCGTAGTTTCACCTTATCGTTCCAACGGAAGACCAGCGCTGACTTGAGCCAGAATTACGCTGAGTTGGGAGTCGTAACCTACATTATTTTTGTGTGTATTTATCTTTCCTTTGTTTATATTTATCACTAATAAATGTTTTTCTTTCTTCCTTTCTTTCTTTCTTTCATATCCAATAAAGAGACACGTAGCCGCTATGATCATTGAGATCCAGATCGATAAACATCATCAACTTTAGCATAATGTGCCCTCTTAACAGTATTTTAAGTCCAGTGTTAAAAAAGGTAAAAATGAAAACCCATTTAAAGAGCAAACACACGATATCTCTTTAAAGAGCCGAGTGCACAAAACGCAGTAACTAGAGCAGTGACGTCATGATAAAATAGAGAAATAAAAATAGCTAAATGGGTTCGCGGTTGCATTTCGCTTTGAGAAAATGTCGCCTTAAGCTTAACATGACAGCGACATAGTTTATTGTGTGAAACAGTAACCCACTAGGGGAGACCGGGGATGGTTGACTATAGGGGCAGGTTGACTAACTATCAAAAACTCGTCCGACGCAAAGGCCTTTAGCCAACCAATAAGGCACGAGAGTCCGCCACCTCCCCCCGCTCACCGGGGGCTCATTGGTTGGCTCAAGGCCTTTGCGTCGGACGAGTTTTTGATAGTTAGTCAACCTGCCTCTATAGACAACCATCCCCGGTCTCCCCTACCTACATGATTGTAGTGGCGTTCGACAAATAAAGCGTCTCTCGCTTGTTCAAATCTAGACTACCGTTACTGGTATTTATTTGTCTATCAATATGAAATTTTAATAAAGTTTACGAGTTAATCTTTGGCTGAGAGCGCTGAGATAGTAAGGTATTTACATTTATAATAATCTGTAGCTTATATGTGACGTTCTCAATGTAAAGGGACCTTATGGAGGCAGGCGGTTACGCCGTTTTTAGAACTGTCACTATAGTATTCGTATAGTTATAAGAACAAGAAGAGCGTAACTGCCATCCTCCATAAGGTCTCTTTATATTGAGAACGTCACATATACTATTGTTTTATGCTGCTACACCGTTGTGGTAACTGAATTATAGACATTTTGTTGCTGACCACGCGTCCTCTAAAATAAAAATCATGTAATTATGCAGTTTTCAATTGCATAGAAGTACTATTGGCAAAATGGAACCCTGACCCACCATAGAACTGTATCACAATGACGTTACAAAACAAATTACTTCTTCTAACGGTTTGATTTATGACGTCACTGTGACACCGTTACATTTATAATGACTACATTCGATAACGCCTAACTGAAAGTCAGAATAACGCCAAACAGCTCTCACACAAGATCAACAGCGAAGTCCTGGCGAAGGCTGTTCCTTGTGCCTTCAAGTGAATTGGCCTACTGTTTGCTGTTCTGTGTACTGTGACAGTGTAACTCGCTCGCGGCTGGACGTGAAATTAGCTAGAACGAGCTTGTGAACCGACCTCTTTACAGGGCGCTTAACGGCAAGGATCGCTTACAGACAGGCTTTCTTTAGTGGCGACTTTAAACCCGCTGGATCCCGAAGACAGATAAGAAATTATATACATGATGAGTTTAGGCCTTAAAGTAATTCAGCTATAATTTGATTTAGAGATGAGTTTTGAAGAAGAGAGACAGCGAGACTAATTTGTTAGGCGTACAAATTACGCGTTCGATTATTTACGTTATTTAGTTTAAGTCGTAGTTAAGTACATAATGAAGCTTTTTGATTTTGTGTTAAAATATTATAAATGAAATGACAAAGCTCTGAAATTCCGGCTCAATGAGTTTGTTTTCTTTGAATTCCGAACGTGATGTATCGAAACATTTACAAGAGTTCATTTAAAATAACGCGAGTTACAACTTGTTTTGTTAAACATAACTTTGAATACGGCAGAGAATCTTGAGAACTTCGCATTTCGTCGCTTTATTCCTCGATATTTTCATAGTAAATGGAATAAATTTTGTAGGCGACGATTCAAATCATTCTTGCTTCGAGAGTGCTCTTATTCAATTGAGGGATTCATTATTCATATAAGGTGATTGAGAAATTCCATCGCTTAGTGGCTTTTTAGTGTTCTGAGTAATTTTATTGTAATTGTATTCTTATTTATCTTTAATATAATAATTAATACTTTTTTTCCCAAATAATAGCATTCTATACCAGTCAATCCTATGATTAACAAAGGATATGTGCATTGATAAAGATGAAATTTTCTATTTATTTCAAGTGTCAGAATTAGTAATATAAATTTATTTATTAATATGCTACGTTGGTATAATAATAAAGTAATAGTATTTTAATTCACATTGTTTAAAGTTAACCAGCTTTTCTTTTAAATTTGCGAAAAATGTGCACATATTGTGAGCTCTAATTTCATTGAACGATTAGATCCCAAAAATGAACACAATTCCAAGACTTCGTATTCGAGGCTGATTTTCACTTTTCTAGTTTCGAGGCCTAATTTCGGAATTTTAGTGACAAATCTTTGTGTTTTCAAATGTTAAGTTAGCATGAAGATACACACGCAAAGATCTTGGCATGTTACATGCTGAATTTATCCGCTGTATCGTCGCAAAAACCTTTCAATACACGTATTCGTACATCTTTAGCATTTTTGAAACAAGTTGACGGCGTGCAAGCTTGACGCTCAAAGCATGCACAAGTATAACTCGCTTGCACAAATTGTTTCCTTTGGCGACGCCTTTGAGACAAAGCAACCGATGGCGGAGAATCGATTCAAAAACGATTCGGTAGATTCGAAACTTAGAATATCTCCTTTTTATTCGTCAGTTGGTATGAATTGAGAGATGACGCTAACGTTTGAAAGTACAACGGTAGAACTGAGCCCTTAGCCAAGATGCCCATCGATAACTAGCGTTTCTATTCGTTTCGTTTTTAAACCAATCGCGTCATTGGTAGATCACGTCATACGGAGAGTCATGTGGTCTACCAGTAACGCGATTGGTTTAAAAACGAAACGAATAGAAACGCTAGTTAGCGATGGGCATCTTGGCTAAGGGCTCTGGTCCGTTTGGATCCAAGTGAGATGCTGAAGCGATTTATATTTTATTTTTAGACAATATAACTGGAAATATCAGAATTCTCACTATTTGGTGTGAGTTCAAAAAATACGTTTCCGCATTTAATAAGTATAAGAAAGTTTTCCGTTTATTACCTAACTGAGCGGCCCAAAAGAAAGGTAATGATTTTAACAGTCTAGATAAATAAATAAATATCAAGGGACAATCTCACATAAATTGACCTAGTCCCAAACTAAGCTCTATGCTTGTACTATGGGTTCCAGGCGACGATATACATACTTATATAGAGAAATACATACTTAAATATATAGAAAACATCCATGACTCAGGAACAAATACTCGGGCTCATCACACAAAAATTTGCCCACACCGAGATTCTAACCCGGGACCGCTAGCTTCGATGTATGTATGTATGTACGTACGTGAACAAAGATCAGATGTATCAGTCTAGCAATGGGATGTCATGTTTCATCGAAAACGTGCGAGTGTCATAGTTATCATAGGTTATACAAAAATTATAAGGGTGTGTGACACACCAGTCGCCAGTGGGTTATAGGTTTTTTTTAAATCATAATCTGTTTTCCATGCATTCGTAAACGGTTTTCTCTTGTACCTTAAACATTATTTGGTATTATGTCAAAATAGCGATTTCTGACGTAATACTAGGATTCCTGGGGATTACACAAAGACAGATTTCACGGAGGACGAAGATGACAAGATACTAGTTGCAGCTAGTAATCCAACGACAGTGCGCACTGTGTTCTCAATGCGATCGAAATCGCTCACTATTTATTACACAAACATCAAATTTTAATAAAGTGAACATTATGTCGCGTAAGTCAAGTTATTACTCAATTTTAATTAAAACAATGTGTAGGTATAAGTTTTATTAAAATATTATACACAGATTTCTAATATAGTTTTAGGAGAGAGCTAATCATAATTTTGGGAGAGTTCATAAGATAAAATGAACTTAAAATCGTCACATTTGCAATTTTATGTTCACGGTTCGGTGAGTTCTTATGGGTTTTAGTTAACCTCGTAAATCCCTCGTAAGGCACAAGTACAAATTAATGATAGTAGTTCAAACCTGACATACTTGACCTTAAGGTTCACTTTTATTAGTAGGTATGTACTTGGTATAGGACATTTGGTAGTTAGGACTGCGTTAAAAAAACACAGGACATACGAAGTTCACTATAAAAACCAATTTTTACCGATATAAGTTGAAATTTCCGGTTTTTATTCTTTATACTATCGCACGAACACAATTAGTTTTCCGACGGTTGTCTTACGGTTCTTTTTAAATGTCACACGAAGCAGAATCGCTCGTAAACTCTGCGTTTTATCTGGACTAAGTGCACGTAAAACGTTTTTCATCTAAGTGAAATTAAACCGGACAATTTCGGAAATGCATTTTTTATTTTTATAACAACTTGTAAAAGGTCCGTTAAAAAGCCGACGTCGTATTTAATTACCGTGCAAAGGTATCGGTGTAAAAGTTAATGGAGAATTGAATTTATTTTCACGCGAATTGCAGATCTGCGGCGTAACTAGACTCAGTTATTATGAGCGCTTCAGATCCTTGTGCTTATTAAGGCTTTAACTTTTTAAAACTTAATTACTAATTAAAAATTGATCGTGTTGTACGTCGCTCACTGTCAGAGCGAGAGGTTAAATGATTTGTACCTACTTAGTTATAATTTAAAGTGGAATATAGTTCTTTTTATATATTTGACATGTTTTATTCGGCCTAAACGCGTGTGACAGCAAAAAAGAGGCATTGCGCATATTTTTTTAAAGATGTTTTAACTTTTATATCAAAATCGCTTTCGCCAGATTCGAGATTTCAAATCTACTTACTTTTTGTATACATACCTCAAAGACTTTAAAGTATGTATGATAACACGACAATGATGAAAGCGAGCAATACCCGAATACAGAGTAATCCTACTTATATTATAAATGTGAAACGGCTGAACAGTTTTGGGTGAAATTTGGCGCACACAGTCCTAATCCTGGATTGTCACATTGAATACTTATTCCGAGAAATTTTGACAGTTAAACGATTTCGAATGTTTGTAACGTAAACCTAGAAAGATGTAAACGCCTTAAAAGCTTGTTTTACAGTAGTCGTGTTACAAGGCTTTTACGTAATAACTGTAATTTACCATCTGGTTCTAACCGCGAAGTACTAATTTAAACTGTAGGAAAGATGTCTCGGTTTGCATAAATAAATATTTTACTTACTTACTTACTAGGATTAAGCTTACAACAAGACTAAATACTTACCCCCTTACTAATAAACGTTGAGTAACGGCTGAGTAGTTATACAATGCTTTGTCCTTATCTGTCATTGTGACATTTGAATTCGACAGATAAGGACAAAGCATTGTATAACTACTCAGCCGTTACTCAACGTTTATTAGTAAGGGGGTTAAATGATAATAAATAAAATAAATATCAGGGACACACAATCAATATCACACAAATTGAACTAGTTCCAAATTAAGCTCTATGTACGTAAGTACTAGACGGTGGTAAAAACACTTAAGTATATAGGTAGCGAAATGAAATACATACATTATTAAAAAAAAATATTTTCCGAAACAAAAACAGTACGCTATCACGAAGCTTAAGCTTAGAATTTTCCTAACTTCCTAGACAGATCTACGGAACCACCGATCGGTTAAAAATACGTTCTACTCTCAGACAATAACGATGAGAAAATGTTTTGTTTTTTTACAAACTTTACGCTGACTGCGAGCTTTCAAGTACTTTTTATGGTTCTTAGCGTTTGTAATTATTTAAACCTTGAAGGAAACATAAACAACTTTGTAACCAGAACTTTATTGTGAGAGTTTGGTTAAAATATAAATCTAACACGTATAGGTTTGACAGGGGTTGTTCAAATTTCTTGGATTGCTGAGGTAAACAAAGATACAAAAGGTTGAAATGGAAATCGGCGAATCGAATTGCTAAGCCAGAATATTGGATAACACGGAATAAATGCGTTGCGTCTTCAAACATTTTCGGATTTATATTTTTTTCAAGGCGTTCGTTCTAAATAAGCTGCCGATTTGAAAATACAGTATGTTCGAAAAAAAACACGGTTTTTGTATTAATTTTTAATTTTTAGGATTCCGTACCTCAAATGAAAAAAACGGAACTCTTATAGGATCACTTTCGGATCCGGAAAAACGGAACTCTTATAGGGCAGCAATCCCTTGAATCAGTGACAAAATCAAACATCTAAGTCAACGCATTCAAAAGATACGGCCGTTTATGCCGCATATTAAAGGGAATCTCAAGGGAATCAAAACCTATAGGGTACTTTCCATTGACTTAGAGTCATGAAATTTGGCAAGAAGCAATGTCTTATAGCACAAGTAAAGGAAAAATTCCGAAAACCGTTAATTTGCAGTTACATCACATAAAAATAGTCCAGTATAGACTGATACTCACTAAATAGGAAAGTGCATACTTATTGCGTGTCAGTTTATACTGGACAATGTTTATATTGTATTCCCGTGATTTACGAACTATTTACATACCCACAAGTTTGTGCGGAACCCTCGGTGCGCGAATCCGACTCACACTAGACCGGCTTTTTTGTTTTTATTATTACTTGTTACGAAATCCGTTATATTAGTATAATTAAAAATATTTTCGTGATAATTTCGATCGGTTATCTACTTATTACAGTTCAAAAGAATTCCCTTAAAAGTTACGACGGACGGACAGACAGCGAATGCTTATTAATAGGGTTCCGTTGGCACATTTCCTAAAGAGTGGTGATGTATTTTTTGGAACAGCCCTACGGAAAGTTTGTTAGTGTGGTTGTTAGTATGTTTGTTACTTCACGCTGAAACAGCTGGACGGCTTTGGATGAAATTTGGAATGGAGATAGCTTATTAATTCAAAAGCTACAATTTATCCCGAAAAAAGCACTTTTCCTGCGGGTTACTGATCCTACGCGAAGTCGCAGGTAGATGCTAGTTTAATAATAGATTTGCCATTTAGCTATAAGTAAGTAAGCATCTCATAATACGTTTTTTTTATTTAAAAAAAATACCTACACCTTTATAATATTGTGAAATCACATAGACATCTATTTGAACATTATTTTCTTGAAGCAGTATTAGTGCAACAATATTCTGGACGGCTTCATTCGAGTCAGGAAGAGGCCGGCTTAGCATACGCTTTGCATATTGCATGAGTCTGGTATAACTGAGTTTCTCGGAGACGATTCCATCCAAATTGCTCGCCGAACGGCCATGTACTACCATACAATCATTTTAAAAAGTTACGATAAGATTTTTTATAGTTTTGATAAAGAAAGTTACCTTACGTAAATAAATAAAACGTTTACGATACATACATTTGACGACGCAGTTAGCCTAGTTGGTAGTGACCCTGCCTACGAAGTTAGCGGTCCTGGGTTCGAATCCCGGTATGGACAAATATTTGTGTGATGAGCGCGAGTATTTGTTCCTGAGTCATGGATGTTTTCTATATATTTAAGTATGTATTTCTCTATATAAGTATGTTTATCGTTGTCTAGTACCCATAGTACAAGCCTAGAGCTTAGTTTGGGACTAGGTCAATTGGTGTGAGATTGTCCCCTGATATTTATTATTTATTATTATTAAATATTTTTCAATGTAAACTGTCAAATTTTCTATACCGCCAAACATGATCAAAATCAAAACAGCCCTTATGATGTGAAAGCATAATAAACAGACACACTTTCGGATTTTCAATATTAATTAGGAACAGTAACGTCGGTTATCTTCATTAGAAATATAAGAAGATATTTATTTTCGTTCTGTTTTCCGTGACTAAGAGTGTGCAAATAAATATTAATACAACAAAATAACCCCTACTCGGATTAAAACCCACAGCCGTTCGAACCACCACGCTACCACAACTTTATACTAAAGCTTAAATATGAGCTTAATAAAAGTTCTCATTAAATTATTAACAGGTGAACTTAAGTTGCTGTCCTGCGAGCCTAACATACATCACAAGAACAAAGTGACAGCACGAATAAAAAGTTGCTAGAGTAATTAAGAATCATAATGCTTAGCTTAGAGCCTGTGCACACTAGTGTTTTTAGCCCTTAGACCCCCTGTCAAAAACGCTAGCGTGCACAGGCTCTTAATAGATTTAAACGATTTATATTTACTCTAGCAATACCGGATAAAATCGCTTAGTAATAAAAGGTAATAAAAGTCTTGACGAGACACTTTTATTTTAAGCCTTAAGCGTTAAGTCTTACGTCCGCATATGGGAGGGATGTATTCATTTCCCTAGCACCTGTCAAATTTTATCTCGTGCATACATGCTAAGCCCGCTGTAGGTATTAGGTAGAGTTAGGTTCAGTTAGAATCATAATCATAAATAGCAATACCCTTAATGCTTTGCTACCGACCGACTATGGTCACGGTTCGTCGTCGAAACAGTTTAAAACAGTGAATCTCAAACTTTTATAGCACTTAATTATATTACGGTGCCACTAAAAAGCACTAATTTTAAGTTATTTATCAAGAAAATGTAGTTTACATTACATTTCATTACATTACATTCATTACATTACATTACATTTTCAGCAGAATATACCTATGGGTAGTTTGATTTTTCGGCGAAGTTCTTAGAAGGCACACTTTGATCTCAGTTATCTAGTTCCAGAACCATACACAGACTGTTTCATGTGTTTCAAAGCAAAGTAAACATTCCCCACATGTCATTCCTCACCTGATTCGGTTGTCAACTTAATGTGCAAGGTAATGACGGGCATTTGGGACATTCCGGCGCTGATTGCAGGGTAATGACGTCATTCCTGGACCCGAATTGCTGGACCGACGCTTTGTTGGGATGTTTTTGAGTTAAGGCGTGATTCGGAGTGTGATTCCGCACGACAGACCACAACGACAGGCCCCCTAGCAGGCAAGCACGAGATTAAATTTGACAGGTGCTAGGGAAATGAATACATCTATTCCTTATTCTAACGCAAGACTTAACGCTTAAAGTTTAAAATGAAAGTATCCCGTCTTGATAAAATCGCTTTAAAAATGTGAAAATCGCAATAGTCGCTTACTAATAAAAGGTAATAAAAGTCAGGACGAGACACTTTTATTTTAAACCTTAACCTTTAAGTCTTACGTTAGAATATGAAATAGTTGTTTTCCTTTCCCTAGCACCTGTCAAATTTTATCTCGTGCACGCATGTTAACCCCGCAGCTGTAGTTAGCAGCGACTAGCGCAAGTCGTATTTTCTCGCTTGTCACTCAGGACGTCTGTTTCGTTACAGGTTGGATTACCGTGTGACAAACAAGTCGTGGATATTTGTGTTCGCCGCCCAGCTTTATTACTGTCATTAAAAAAGAGGGATTATTATGCGCATACTGCCTTATCGCTCTAACTTTGACTTAATCAAAATATTAATGATATAAAACAGCAAGTGTAACGCAAATGACGTTATAATCTTCATCTTGTCTCGCAGTGTCTTATTTACAATTTAAAAATAAAAACCACTTACGAATATGTTAGAACTAGTGTCGTACTGGTACCATAATTATCACGCTTGTTCAGTTAACTTATTGATGTACAGTATTGCGAAGTGGAATAGCAAGATAAATACGAAATTATCTGACAAATCACAATGTAAACATCGACGATCGAATATCAAGGTGTCCCAGATATACAGGCTGGGTGTCTTAGAACCTGATGAAAATATTAAAGCATTAAAAAGCCCCCTTTAGACCGGTCCAGAATATATCTTTAACTTTTTAATACATCAATTAGTTTATGAGTTAAGTTTTAATGATACTGGCAAATAACATCCTGTCTAACGCCTGTGGTTGGTTAACCGAAATCAAATTATGGATCTCAATTAAAAAGTTAATTATGCAAAAGAAAATGAATACGATAAAGATGAAAAGAATGGCCAAAGGCGAACCTTATGTTAACCATGTTCATTTTCTGTATCTGATTTTTTTACGGAAGTAACATCTACAGTGCATTGCTGCATTGTTATGTTCGGAAACGTACCTTTATGTCATTAAAGGAACGATGGATATTTGCAGTGGGTGTTTGTATATGACAAACATTAACCATGCCCTGTCACCGTGTGATTACTTTACGTTGACTTTCAAACATCGATGTATTTTATACAGACTAGTTTGACAGATCAAGTATTTTTCTATGTGAATAGTGATGAACAAAATTACGATGTATCAGCTCAACTTATATAGTTGTCAAGCTGAATTACAATACTATGTATATAAGTAAATAGTTAATGCGCCAATTTCTCAAAAAAAATCTACATATTATTATTATATAGGATGGTCCAAAAGTCTTTTAACATTTCGAACCAATAACCTATGATAAAGTGACTTTTGGACCCACCCCTTTGTCTTTTTAACACCGCTTTGTTTTGTTTCTTCTGTTTGCTTGTATGTATGTATGCTAATGGAAATTTAATGGAATTTATAAAATTATAAACATAATGCTCCATGGTAGCTCCATCATCGCAGAAATGGTTTATCGTTTTTCTCTCGGGAACTGCTTTTATTTTATATGTCTACGCAGGCAGTAGCGCTAATTTATATCACATATCAAGATACCTCTGCGTTAGACATTACATCGGCCGTTCTACCCTTAAACTGAAACACAACAGTGTGAACACTTAGCGACAGGGTTAGCGGGTACGATCGTCACAGCTATATCCGGGTAGACCCTGTTAATGCAAAGTCGTACTACCCTCATAATATACATGTACAATATGTAGTAATAGGAATGAGTCCGTTTTATTGATCCCAAGTGTAATATATATGCGTCATTTATCGTGATGTGGACAGGGCTTTAGGGTCAACAATGTCAATTTGTTGAAGCTAACCCTCGAAGACTCCCTGAATATGACCTGAATAGATTGATGATGCTGCAAACCTTCTCTTTCTAACTCACAGCTGTAAGTATCTTACCTTTCCGGAATTGGACCGCAGATTACACATTCGTCAGATAGTCGACTGTGTAAGAGACGCTGTGTTGATTAAAACATTCCGCGATGGCCGCACACGGAGCTGACGGACAGACATTGCGGTTGCTCTTTTGGTTATAGCTGTGCTAGAATCAGAGTGGGCTTTTTCAGGTTTAATCCGCTGGGATATTTTAATAGGGAATACGAGTATGCATGATTTTTTTTATAATATTTCTTAAAATATGGAAATACCGGAAACAGATGGCAAATAGTGAAATCAAAATTAAAATCAGTCAAAAAATATCATAAATAAATAAATATCAGGGGACAATCTCACACAAATTGACCTAGTCCCAAACTAAGCTCTAGGCTTGTACTGTGGGTACTAGGCAACGATATACATACATATATAGGGAAACACTTAAATATCCGTGGATGGCGTGAATAAGTTGATAACACGTCAGAAAAGCAAGAAGTAATTTAAACCTTATGCAATCTGTTCTAAATACAAATTTCCTTAAATTTACATCTCGACTTATTAACTTATTCACTCCATCCACGGATATATAGAAAACATCCTTGTTACATATAGAAAATAAATATCTACGATCCGACAGTGTACTCTTTCCGCTATAGAAGTTCCCCAGTTGGTTACTAAAACCACGTTACAACCTCTACTCCCCAGGCATACACCCGCCTGAATATATTTCTATTAGCGAAAGGAATTCTTACTGCCACACTCTGAGACGTCAATTAATGTTTAAGTTCCGTTAAAGTTGCTGCGTTCTATTGCTATAGCTAAGACAGTGACAGCAGCAACTTTAATTAAACAAAGTTAAAGAAAAGTAGTTATTCTTTTTTCATTTATTACCTGCTGTCAATCGAAATAATTAATGTTTTATCCAAATAGAAAAATTACAATTCTAGTGAAGACATTTTTTAACAATGTTTATAGAATACCGCCAACGTAAAACCAGCGTTTTTTTTCACAAAGTGATCTTACTTGATAAACCTGGTAGGTGTTCCCCCGGGCACAGTTTTGAACGTGTTTGTTGACAAATAGGGGTCCCATGCAAACGGCGAGCCGTCGCATGGGGGTCGATTTGGTTCCACTTCATATAGACATTCTTATATATCGCTTGTCCGACGCCCAGTTCAACGACATCATAATATTTCATAATAATATCATAATTATTGATTGTACCCGTAAGTGTTTCATACAAAAAGTTTGGATATACATAAGAATAATATTTAATAATTGCATAATTTCATATTTATACCTAACCTGACAGTTTTTTTTTATCTGAGGATGCCACTCGCAGTGGGTAACTTTATTAAAAAAGTTTAAATAATCGTTTACACTTACAATATCAATAAAACAATCTTCAGGTTGTGTATTTGTAACAGATGGAAGCATTATTATTTTTCTTCATTCTAAAATAAATAATTGACGACCATTCATTCTCAAACTCTTATAAATTCTTCTCTAACTTTTTTGAACTGATCCCTCTAGACAAAGATTGCCTAAAATGTATGCTAAAATATTAATAATAGAAATAGAAACATTTAATCGACGATCACAAGAAAAAAAATACAAAACAAAGATTACAGATTATAAAAGAACCATTACTATAACAAATAACCATTACTTGCAACGAAAAATAAACACTGGCCAAACATAAACTAAAGTTAATTTCCTGGTAGGAAATTAATTTCAACTTGATTTTAGAACAGTGCATTGTCGAAAAGCAAACCTTGGGTATAATAGAAAATAGCCGCGGCTGGTTAGTTTTAAAACCTTTACAATACTTTTCGTTAGCGGGAATGTAAAATATTACGTTAATACATTCTTTAACAGTAGTACAACATGATTGCAACATAATTGAAGTTTACGAAATGAGAGTTTTCCGTAGTTCGTATTCCTTCTTGCTAACAGAAAGTGTTTGTTTTTTTTTATAGGTTCAGGTTCATAGTTAAGCGCCCTTAAATCGGTCTATATTGGTACTTCTAGTAACCATTATTATTTAATGTACTTCAATAGCCAGTTTTCCCAGATCTCTTCTTAATAACAATATTGTTCTACCTATTTTTATTTCGCATCGACCAAATCAGACAGTCTAAAGGCAGCACGATCCCCAGTACTACCCCCAACGTCACAACGTCGAGCCGCCAGTGTTTATACGCGATAGTGAAGTAGAATGACGTAACGTGTTGGTTTCAGTACGTTCTATGAGCATGGATCGGAATGTAGAAGAGACTATGCAAGTACAGCAGGCAGTCTAATAATATTTGCTCTAATTATTCGGCAAAGATGATTTTGATCAAAAGTAACATCTCTGTTCTAGAATGTGTATGGCGCCGCCGGCCTCTACGCTTGAGTAGACTGAAGAGTTCCCTCTTTAGGTGGAATGAAAAGCAGTTTATGTGTGATAATAAATATCGCCTTGGTTGAACCCTACTACTAATTTTTCTTTAGAATCCTACTAGTTACTACATAATTCTTCGTTTCACTTTGAATTCAATATAATCACCTTTGCCGGAATAATGTTATTTTAGCTCCCTTGCGACACAATTTTCTACAACAGTGCGCGTTGGCACAGCACTAACCTGAACTACCTACTTAATGTAACAAATGTAAAACGGCGTATCAACTGCGCGCGTAATAATGATTTTCTTAAACAATAAAGATATTTCTATTTTTATTTCTATTCCAATATTTATGTAACATTCTAAGCACAAACACGTTTTGAAAAATTAAAGTTTATGAAATTATACGTTTGCCAAACGCACTTTTGGTCGAATGAACGAACTCTATAGCTGATTTCCAACAACAAAGGGCTAGCCTGCTGTATTTGTATTAACTATGTACAGGTGTTAGATTGTTCCCTGCTTTGGAATTGTCGATGCATCGGGTTCGAAGTTGCATCTCTGTAGCAATTCTAAGATAACTGTCAGGGAATTGGCACTGCGATACAATTGGACAGCAATTTCCATTTATTTACCAACGGGGCTTTGATACATCAGTGTGCCAATGTACAGTGTGGGTCTCTATCGTTTGACCGAATTTCATATGCAATAATTTCATTTGGCCGAATTTCATATGACATCATTTGATATGCCATAACGTATCATGTGCCATAATGATCATTTGGTATATTTTCACTTGACATAATTGTTAGGTGCCATAACGATACGTATGCCATACTTTTAATTTTCCCTATTATCAAGTTTTATAAAACTGTATGCTATAAATTTTAAACGCCATAATAATTATTTGCCATAAAACATTCAGAATGCGTTTTATTATATACCTGTTCAAGCCCCGCTTTTTCTTGTTTTTTTTTTGTTGTGTCATAAGTATAGTAGGTACTATAAATAAAAATCGGATCTGGCGCTTCGCCGGCCGCTCCCGCGGCACGCTCGCTTCGCTCGCCCGGCTCGCGGACTGCAAGGTCGCAGTTTTACCTAACACTCCTCCTGCTTCGCTCGTCGTCTACAAAATTCGTCGTAAATATTATGGAAAGTGTTATTATAGTATCTGATATTAGGGAGGTTGAACATTATGACACTAGAGTATTATGGCATTCAAAAATTGTGGTATGTGATATTAGAGAAAATGAAGGTTATAGCCAGTGACCATTATGGAAAATGAAATTAGTGCAAATGAAATTATGAAAAATGAAGTGATACCGTACAGTGTACAATGTACATTGTACACCTACAAAATCGATGGATACTTGTCTCCGATCCCACTTAGCATCAGGAGGCCTGTGGGCTTGTTTGTCTTCTCCACGCCTTAAAAAGAAACCCATATAACCATTTAGAACCTTGTCGCAACGAGGTGACGTATTAAATGCCACATCACTCAAATTTGAAGAAAGGAGATGAAAATTGAAAGCACTTTTTTGGAACACCCCATTTTGTACCGTAGCAGAAAAATCTTAAAGTGCAAAATGGAAGTGGGGAAGAAAATTTCATCTCTTCCTTCTTATCTCAAACTATCTTCATGTCACGGAGAAAAAAATCTAGTTTCGTCTAACAGAATATTGTAAATTCTACTTAATTTTATTGTATTATACGTGACAACTATACGTTTTTTACACATTAATATAAAATTCTACTTCTGTACAACATAATTTCTAGTACCTATTACCGTATAGTATCGTAGGAAACAAATTTTGTGTAGTATAAAAAACCTGTTGGATGCTTAATGCATATTTTACTCTGTAACTATTACATAGTAACCACTACAATATCAAAGTTTTCGTGTACTAGAATATTTTAACTAGAATATTCTACTATTAGCAAAAATATGACTTGGTGTCATTAAAAAAAAATCTGTTAACCATAGCTGAAATCTGTTTTCCTATACCAGAATCATAACTACAATAAAATCTGGTAATATTGTAAAATATTTTTTTCTCCGTGTTTTACCGGTGTCGAGGCGAGGCAGTATATGTGGGTTTCTAAATAGGTAATCATCCAATCTTCTCTTCTCTCTGCCAGCTCCTTCACTTCTCTATACGACACGACATGAACGTTCTCCTTCATTTGGTCCATGTAGTTTCTTCTTGGTCTTCCTCTGCCTCTCCTTCCTTCAATTTTTCCCTCTAATGTTGTCCTCCGCCATGAGCAAGGGTCTTAAATAGAGAGAGAGAGAGAGTTATAGATTGGCCTCTCCCAAAACTCAGCGCAATGGTCGACCCCGTACCGTCATCAGCTATTTTCAATTTTGTTAAATATAATTATGCTGATTTTGCAAGCTCATGTTGTTTTTACACTATATCAACTATATTCTCATATTTCTTGAATAATGCCTCCATAAATCAGGCGGTCAGACCATCAGTTGCACGGATCGTTACTTTTTAAACATAGCATAAAAAACATGCAATAAATATACTAGAAAGTTACTTTGATGTTTTAAAACACCGGACTCTTATACGCATCATTCAAAACACAAAACACATTTCTTTAAATTATCGCCTCGCCGTTTTCATTAAAAAAGCAAATTGTCCTTTATTTATACCGTTCCAGCTAATTTAATTTCTTCCTTTCCTTTTCTAAATCAACTCTAATGAGAAAGCAGATGTCGACTAACTGAAATTTATCGAGTCGTTCTATCATCTGGTGGGGGCCGACACAATATTTTTGCTGTTATTTTTTAAGGCGGTACTTTTCGCGGCCTCTGCGAAGGACGAGAGGTAATTGGGTGTTTTCACAAAATGTACCTTTTTTTTCTTCAAATATTTTTTAAACAAAGCAGGTAGGTTATTAAGCAATTTACTAAGTGATTAAAACATATTTTTTTAATCATGTAAACTTTTGGTAGGTAACAAGTTTTGAGTTGAGTGAGACGAAGTGTTTTTGGCCATAATGTTGCATCAATTATTTTCAAAGAAAATTATTCATTTAAAACATACTTGTATAAGAAATTCAGTTTTGTGTCGATAAGATCTAATATTTTTTTAATTTGAAAACATTTACGAAGACCGCCCTAATCGCTTTTATAATTAATGGATTTTGATGCGATCTTCACCATAATTTACACTATTTTTGGGGAATGTTCTGAGCTATTAATATTTCACGCAAGCGAAGCCGGGCAGGTCGCTAGTGTAGTGAAAGATAAAGCAAGTACAGTCAGGCCAGTTATTCGACTGTACTCCTCGCAACGCGTGAAGACGCGTAACGTCGCGGCTGATTAATGCGGCACGCCATTAGCCACGAGTAACGTGGCGTGAGGTCCCTCCCTACTAGACTCTACTAATATTTTATGGTTAAACTAGCGACCCTCCCTCGCTTCGCTTCGGTTAATATAATTTGAGAGTTTCATACAAAGTTCCCCCTCCAATTTTCCATCCAATTAAAATTTTCAAAAATCCTTTGTTAGTGGTTGCTTACATTATAAAATAAACCTTTATTCCAAATTTCAGCTTTCTAGACTCAGTAGTTTTGGCTGTGCGTTGATAGTCAGCCAGGGCAAACGATTTTACAAGTAGGTATAGATTTGCCGATTTACGTACGTTTTATAGTACCAATCCGCTCTCAATGCGTTTGCGGCTCTGAAACTATATTTGACGACGCGGTTAGCCTAGTTATAGCCATCGAAGCTAACTTAAGGGCAAATAAATAAATATAAGGGACAATCTCACACAAATTGACCTAGTCCCAAACTAGGCTCTAGGCTTGTACTATGGGTACGAGATAACAATAAACATACGTAAATACATAGAAAACATCCATATGCCTAGGAACAAATACTCGCGCTGATCACAAAAATCTGCCCTTACCGGGGTTTGAACCCGGGACCACTAGCTTCGTACGCAGAATCACTACCGACTAGGCTAACTGCGTCGTTAAATATTTATGTCTTCGATGCTTTCTATGAATTTCTATAGAGTATGTTTATCGTTGTCTTATACTCATAGCAAGCATAGAGCTTAATTTTAAATTAGGTCAATTTGTATGAGATTGTCCCTTTCTTAAATTTATCTGATGTCTGATTGGGCGAGTTAAGAATAGCCCGCTGTTCTAAAATCGTCATAAAGCGGCTCATTTTGATTACGCGTCAGTTTGCGAAACTATCCGACAATGATTTATAACTTAGAAATATGAACAACTAGGCATAGATTCCGTCTGCATTTATACTTTGTCTTGTTTTCTTTGTCAAATTATTCCATAGATATCCTACTATCCTACTAATATTATAAATGCGAAAGTTTGTGTGTGTGTGTTAGTTTGATACTCTTTCACGCTGCAACGGCTGGACGGATTTGGATGAAATTTGGAATGGAGATAGCTTATACCCTGGATTAACATATAGGACACTTATTATCCCGGAAAATTTGGTAGTTCCCAAGGGAAAACCGATAACGATACGCGGACGGTGTCCCGGGCAAAAGCTTGTTACACATAATATCGATAAAATTTCTCTCGAAACGTTATTTCGTGGTCCAGGAATTGGATTTACATGTGCTGCCACGATTGGAGCGAACAATACTTAAAAACCTGTCAAGTGCGAGTCGGACACGAAGGGTTCCGTACCATCGTACAAGACAAGAGATACAGTGATTGTTTAAGGTCGAGCAAAAAATACCGAAGAAATCACGTTTCTTGTTCTTATTTTTATAATAATAGCGACAATGGAAATACACATTCTGTGAAAATTTCAACTGTCTATTTATTACGGTTCATGAGATAAAGCCCGCTGGCAGACAGACCGATCGATCAGACAGGCGATCCTAATAAAATTCAAAACCATTCCCGCACTTTTCTCTTCCGTGGTACTTTATTAGGGTTGTCCAAAATGCCATGAAAATATAAATTCCGGGAAATTTCAAATGACACCTTGGCCGGAAGTTGTAATTAAATTAGTGCCCTCGGGGACGAAATATGCGTGGGCGCGTGTGTGACCTTTTTTAATTTAAAAAGTTCATTAGAACACCGGACATTACGGTTATGGAGCACTAGATAGGGTAATGAATTAATGAGATATTGGTACTTTTAATGTTTGCTTTAGTAGGTTTAGGTTATAAATAATAATGATAATGATAATCATTATGAATTCACTAATTTTTAGTAAACAACTAAATTTAAAAACAAAACACACCAAACCAAACGTTAGGTAGACACTATAGGTAGTTAATAGATAAAAGTAGTTTTGTTTGACGAACGGTTTGATTCGTCTTCACTTCACTTCACAATTCATTTTAAAATGAAGAATGATTGATTTGGTGTGTGCTAATGTAGTTAATAGTCCGAAGAAAGAACTCTTTAGTTTAGCTGCCGAGAGAATAGTGATAAATAGCTTCAGCGGGCTTATCATGCAAGCACGAGATACAATTTGACAGATACTTGCTATATCAAAAATATAAGAATAAGATTTATATCTGACTAATCAGCAAGACAAAAATAACGATATGATTTGATGTATTAATTGGTTTAAATTATAAGTCCTGACGTTTTAAATTTACGTATCATAATATGTTTCTTTTCGTGAAAATATAGTACCTAATTAGTTGACGTTTTTAATATTGACAGCAAAATTTAGGCTACTTTATTGCCAGAAAATGGTCAATTACCAAGCAGTCAATGAATCCTATGTGGAAGTCGTACAATAACTATAAAGAGACAATTCGTAAATTAAAACTTTTTATTATTTATTTTCACATCCAGCAGTCATACAAGAGTGCGCGCGTCTCCGTGAATTTATGGCGGCTTGGCGTAAAAACAGATTTTTCCCGGACAGTTAAAATTTATAATGGGCTCTTTATAAAATCCGCGAAATCTGCATAAAATTCAACAGGTCACGTCAGAAATAAAATTTAGAGCTTTAACATGGTTGGGTCATACACAGTCACAGAAACAAAAGTTGTCTCTCCTGTTCCAGAAAGTTAAGGACTTTGAAATCAAATTTTTCGGGTTAGGAAATTATCCGCGTAATGGGAGTCTGGTGTATCGAAATTATATGAGGTTAAAAACTTCCACGTCGTTAACTTTTAGGGACAGAAGGGAACCTAAATCTGTGTATGACCCGGTTAGCTTCGTGCATGGATTAAATGTAAAAAATTCCATCGAATTTATAAAGACTAAAGACTAATACAATGAAAGTAAGTGCTTATATCGATACTCAAACGGGCCTCAAACGTGACCAAAGTAATTCATCTCGATTCCCTTTAAGATTTCCTCGAAATCCAATCCATTTCGGGTCAAGGTAGATAACGAAAAACAAGTGTTTTTTTTTATGAAAAACAATTTAGTTACGTTTATTAGTACGAGTAATATCAAGGATTTCCTTGCCAATAAATTTTATTTTTATAATGTTTGATTAAAACCTGTAAAAAATTATATTTTTGCCATTATTATATTTTTTGTTGATCGTGTCAACATGATGGTTGATAAAGGTTCTTAACTTTAAAAATAGATCGTCGATTGTTTAAGTTAAAAAAGGTCAAAATATGATTTAAACAAAAAAAATAACTCTACGAAGGACCGTTACAAACATGTTTTATACGAATAAGGCATGGAGGAACCGAATTCTAGAATTATAGGTATCTAATTATTTCTTTGGATCATTACTTAACACTTTCTTAGAAGTTTATACATTTCTAAGACTATCTAAACAAGAGAAATACTCTAATCAACGGGATATTAATTAATTAAAACCGCAATCTCGACGAAGTTAAATAGCCAAATTCAGTGACTTTAATTAAATATGTATGCAAGGGTGGTATTCTCCTAAAAAAAGCTTTGTCGATTAGTCTTATTTGACTCGTCAGTGCGTAAAAAACTCGTGTTTGTGCTCTCTTCAAACAAGAATAAATGCTCTATGATTAAACAGGCGAAAGGGCTTGGAAGAATGAAAAAAAAATGGTCACAAAACAACACGATTCTCGAAACAATAATAATAAATGCCTAGGCCGGGAAATAAGCAATTGCTGGCTGAGTATTGGTTTAAACGGATGAGCTTGCGATTCGTTGTTTCTAAACAAACTATCAAACGGGACTTGATCGCATAATGAATGAATTACATTTAATCAGCATTTCTAGATCATGTTATTCGTCTAAATATCTCGCCAGTGAGCTTGTCAGCAAAATGGAGTTGTCAAGCATAACTTGACCCCTCATGGTACTTATTATAGAGCGTTTGTTTCAATCTGTATGTTATTTCAGTCGTAATTCCGATGAAGCTTGACCGAATTGCTTCCTCCGGAGGTCAAGTAATTATTGCCGTCAAACTGAGCATCGAAACAGTGCTAAAGAGAATAACCTCCTGCTAAAGGACAGCCCTTGGGTCCGCGCCGTGAAATATAAATGAGTACTATGTTAGGGGTGGCTTAATTTAAAACTTCGTTATACCGAAATGTCGTAGGGGCGGGTAATACGGGTGTTAATATATAATTGTACGGTTTTATGCGAAACGTAAAGTATTATTTTTATGTTTTAACAAATACGCCGCGCCTTATAGGTAAAATGCATTCGAAGCAAAACTTTAGTCGAAGCGTGATTTTTCTCATTTAGTTCAATTGCTTTTCTACTTGTCTGTCTGTTACCTCTTCACGCTTAAACCGCTGAACCGATTTAGATGAAATTTGGTATGGAGATAGTTTGAGTTCCGGGGAAGGACATAGGAGGGAGAAATTCTAAAAAGTGTACATAGTAAGGACTGTTAAGGACTTAAGTGAAGAAACGGTAACTTTTTTCGTAACGAAAATTTACGATACAAATGTATTACTAATTTTCCTTACGAAACTGAGAAATTTATGGAATTTTAGAGACTGACGCTAAGAAATGGTAACTTTCTCAGTTTCGTAACGAAAATTAGTCATACATTAAGTCCTTAACAGTCCTTAACTATGGACACTTTTTTTGAACTTCACCCAGGAAAGTTTTAATTCGTGGAAATTCGATAGTTCCCGTGGGATACACGATAATAGACTGTCGTGGGACGGAGTCGCGGGCGTGGGGTTACTCACTTATTAGTCAGGCGACGGCCCGACATGTTTGTGACTCATCAGGAGTTCTTCATCAAGCAGGCTTACCATGCATGCACGAGATACAATTTGACAGGTGCTAGGAAAATGATATCATCTATTCCATATTCTGACGTAAGACTTAACGCTTAAAGTTCAAAATAAAAGTGTCTCGTCCTGACTTTTATTACCTTTTATTACTAAGCGATTAATGCGATTTTCACTTTTTTATAACAATATTAACAAGATGGTATACTTTTATTTTTAACCTTAAGCGTTAAGTCTTACGTTATAATATGGAATAGATGATATCATTTCCCTAGCAGGTGCTAGTCAAATTTTATCTTGTGCTTGCACGCTAGGGGGCCAAGGGATGTGTGTTATCTGACTAACTTATACGTGAGTAAGCTGTTTCAGTGTTCACTTGGTTCTAATAATGACTCACGCGAGTTTAATTTATATAATACGCATTCCTTGTTTTGTTATTTGACGACGCGGTTAGCCTAGTTGGTAGTGACCCTGCCTACGAAGCTAGCGGTCCCGGGTTAGAATCCCGGTATGGACAAATATTTGTGTGATGAGTGCGAGTATTTGTTTCTGAGTCATGGATGTTTTCTTTGTATTTAAGTATGTTTTTCTCTATATAAGTATGTTTATCGTTGTCTAGTGCCCATAGTACAAGCCTAGAGCTTAGTTTGGGACTAGGTCAATTTGTGTGAGATTGTCCCCTGATATTTATTTATTTATTTTATTCAATTATAATACTGTAATAATAGTGCATCTCAACTTTAAGGAGCACAATGTTAAATGTACGTAAAATTGAGTAATGGGATGCTTAGTGGATTAAAATTAAAAACACTATAAATTGAAATTCATTAATAACAAGTTTATAGAGTAACAGCAGCGTTGTGAACGGTCCGGTGCACCTTGCTGCACCAGGTTGCACTGATTACATACATTTTAATAAAGGTAGTCCCGAGGCCAGCCGATAAATTAAGCCTTAACTGGCTTTTATAATTGGGCTTTTAAATAAAAATAACACATCAGTTGCGCAAGACATGCGCGAGAGGAGGAACTTTATTTTTAAAATTACCATAGATTATGACAACACTAAAAACTTATCCAGAAAAGGACGAACCTGCGGTGTACCAACTTATAAGTTATGTAGTAGTTAACCAACATTACAACATTTAACAATAGCCATAAAGTAATACTATAAATAAGAAAATTGTGTAAAGCAAGCAACAACATTAACATAGTTGCTTGCTTGTGCATGCAAGCTTGAGCGTTTGATGAAGTTGCTTGCACAAATTGATCCATGTTCGTAGATAATATAACTATAAAATAGATAGGTACAGTCGAACTCATAAGTATATAGCTTTACATTTTAGTACCATGTCGCAGTTACGTATTATAAGTTATAAGTGTCAGTAGCTTGAATTTAGTATGTCAGTACTGCGACAAGGTACTAAAATGTACAGCTAGTTATGAGTTCGACTGTACTTAAAAAACCCCCGATAGAATTGGGACAGATCTCGTTACTCTTAAATGGCTCAACGGTCTTTCACCAAACTTAGCTAAGGATACCCTCGATAAGTCACCTTACAAACAAAAAAAATCATCAAAATTGGTTCATCCGTTTGGGAGCTACGATGCCACAGACATACACATATACACATATACATAGATGCACACGTTAAACTGTAACACCCCTCTATATTGCATCGAGGGTTAAAATCGTACGCTGTCTATAAAGGTACTAACATACATTTTATGCAAGTTCAGACAAGTTCAAGCTGAATAATCATAAGTTAGAATAGTTATAGCGCCACACTAACACACGTTGTTTGGCAGACACATTATAGTTATACATTTGCAGTCTCAAATCTACCTAAAGCTGAAGCCGATCTCATAAAAGTAAAAAAACCGGTCAAGTTCGAGTCGGACTCGCGCACTGACGGTTCCGTACACATTCGGCCGGTTTTTAGTATTTCTTGTTTTTCTATAGGGTTTGTTCTATAATCGTTTCAAATTTTATCACCGTTTTTACGATAGAACAAACACAAAAAAACGTTTCTTCTACATGGACTCTCCCTATTATTTTTCTTTGTTATAATTTTTTAGGAAATCCGTCGTTATATCACATATTCTGCAAAAAAAATAAGGAACTATCTTTTACGGTTCAAAAAATACAGCTCTTTAAAGTTAGGACGGACGGGACAGCGCAGGCTTAGTAATATATAGATAGGGTTCTGTTAGGCACCCTTCGGGTAAGGAACCCTAAAAACATGTTCACTTCCCAACCCAACCAAACCACGTTAGAAAAAAATCATCACCAAAATTAATGCAAATAGATATTATCCCAGATTAATGTCCTGTTCAAAACGTTGACGTGATGTCAAATATCCAATGATTAACGAGCAGCTTTGTTTGCGGGCTTATTGTGCCTTTACAGCTTACAAAGCTTTTTAAATCCGCGACTTTCTAAAAATCCCGCCTTTTTAATATCCCTTTAGAGCGCCTGTCACTTTCCGTTGGTTAAAATGGGAAAGATATAACCAAATATTTACGCTCATTTTTAGTTTGTGGCCATGAAACGCGGTTGAGGTATTGTTGCGGGACAGGCTATTGTTGTTTTTAGGAAAGGCAGGCTTAAGGGAATATTTAAACGTTAGTTATTTCAGTGAAAATGAAGGAAAAGAGTGCATTAATAATACTAATTAATGATCCCCAGGTAACAACGAGTGAATAACGAATAATAATAGTGTATTTAAGACACCTAGGTGATTTAACACGGTTTCATTAAGTAATCTACGGGGATTTAATAAAAATATATGTGAATTAGACTGGGACAGGACAATCAAAACCTTCTTGCGATCATTAAAATATTGTAATGAAACCGCGTTCAATGTTTCTATCATGTGATATATTTAAAATAAATAAATAGTTTGGAAACTTTTTAAACTATCTTTTCCTGTGACCCCGTCCGCGCAGAAGTCGTTTTATCGTTATTCTCCTGGGAACTGGTCTATTAATCCTATTATAGTCGTGTTTATCTTATAAATAAACGTGGATAAAAGTCTCTTTCTGATCAGGGTGTGTGCGAGAGTGACATATTTATCCACCACGATAATCTCCTAAGGCCCACTATACAACGAAATTTGCCAATGAAATATGAACCTATTATGAATAGAATAGAGTCTACTTTCTAATTTAATTGTCAGTCATAAAAACAAAAGAAATTCTACTCTATCTCCTTTTAAATTGATCTTTATTCCAATGGCCGTATGATGTACATTATATTGTACAAGGGGCCTTAGGAGGATAAAGGCCATAATACGGGGACTGTTCTATTTTCCGAGATAAAAAGTGCCCTATCTCTGTCTCCAGGCTACAAACTCTCTGTGCCACATTTCTCATCGCTCGGTTCAAGCGTGAAACCATGATAAAGGAACAAACAAACAAACACACATTCGCTTTAATAATATAATATTTATATTTTTGAGGTACTTAATTCATGTTATTTTTTTTTTCATGTTGTATTTGTTTGAAGTTTAAAGTATATTAATAATAAAAAGTAAGTAATGGTAGAGTTACTTTATACAATACAATTAAGTACGTCTTTGGGTTTTATTTTGTTTAAAATTTTGGCAAGTTACTTTCTCTCTGGTTAATTAAACACGCTGTTCTCCTGGCCACGTTCGTCCACTGTTTGCGCAACTAGCAATCTTATCGACGTTTTAAAAGTCTATGAAATTCTGGTCGAATACTTAAACGGAAATAATCTGTTTTCGCCAAAATTTATTACTCTACGAGAAGCAATTTCTGCTGATAATTCATGGGAAAGCAGTGAAAGGTTTTCTATCATGCATGTTCTAACGTTTTATATTAGTGTTATTAAAATGTGCATTGTTTATCAGTTTTAGAAAAATATGAAAAATAATGTTATGTAGATTTTACCCTGATAAATATAGGGTCATTTGCTTTTAAAATATAATATGACGATGTCGATAGTTTTACCATATTGGGCGGAGCTGAAACTAGAAAACGGGCACGGGCACTTTTACACGTCTAAATCTACCAGCGCAAATATATGATGGTCCACTATAGCTGTTGATATATTTGTCAGATTTTAACAAAGTTGGCATAATCAAAGATATATATAAGAAACATATGATTGCCATACTAGTCGCCAGGTTTAATAATATACGTTGTTGTGAAGAGGCACACGACCGGCTCTTGCTAAACGGTCACTGCGGCCTGAAAAGACGCTAGAAATACTACTTTCTCATAAAAAAGGAAAAAAGTAATCTTCGCCACCCACCTTTGTTTTAGAAAAATGAAAGCGTAGTCGAAGAAATGTAACTGCTCTGAACTTGAAAACGTGCCAAACCATTTTTAAGGCATAGGTATTTCCTTCTGAAATCATTTTTTTATTCCGAATCATGTTGCAAAGTGTTGCTCCACAAAAAGTAACTTCGGTGAGAGATACTACATCTTTGTATTTTTTAAACGCCACCAAAAGACACGTCAGTTCGAACTAAAGAAAGGGATCCTCATTCTCGCAACTCCGCAGCTTCACGTAACGCTCCCATTCAGTCGGTTACGACTTTTCCGTAGCATCTGTGGGTAAATGGGAGTGTATTCGTTAAACTTGCAACATTACCGGGAAATATGAAAACGGCCTTAAGCTGGCAACTTTACTCACTTAGCTGGGTGGGAAATCCGAAATGAACGTCAAAACTGTAACGGTTTCGAAACTAGACCTATTTGGAACGATAGTTAGGCTTGGTTATATGCGCGCCGGAATGTGTTTTGTGAGTTGGTAAGATCAACTCGGTGTGCTTGGCATCACAATACCTAATTCTATAAATGCGATGTGTAACACGTCTATCCTAATATGTTTTTTCATGTTGCAAAAAAATATTTTAAAACTAAATTTACCGTATATTTTGCCCTGAAAACAACAAATGCGTGACAAGACAATGTTAAAAAAAAGCGATATCAAAATTATTTCCGCACAAACATGTGTCCTCGCGATTGTTTTATATGCCATAATTGTTCATGTTGCTGTTTGTTTACAAACTACAAACTAAAATCACCGATAATTCATTGACCCAATAGCTTACGAATGAATACTCGCATTCGAATCCGCCATTTTGAATACACGCATAACAAGATGGCCGCCGCTGCGTCACCGCGGGTGATATATGGCACCGCTTTGTCATAAGGAACACGGCGCATTACCACACGTGCCCATAATAGCCGATTGTGATATGCATACGTTTGGTAGCGTTAGTGGGATATTAGCTTTTGATTGTTATGTTGAATTGTGTTGAAATATGGTATTGGCAGATGCTAGGTTTGACAAATGAAAAATATTACTCAGTAAGTAAGTGTTGTTAATTATTGCTACCTATATCAAAGCACATTAGCGCCGCCAGTCGCAGTAAAAATATAATTCTACTATATTTGGTTTAGTTAGGGTTTACGGCCACTTGTAGCAAAGATATTAGATTTACCGCCTGTTTCAAAATCGTCAAGTAAAGCATACTGTCAAATAAATGAAGCCCTTACCCTTTCTTGCACTTGAAAATAGACAAGGAGAGGGCTGTCTTTATTTGACAAATGAATTAACTTGTCGATTATGAAACAAGCTTAGTCCTTAGGCTAAAGCTTAGTTTAGTTGTGTCAAAATGTATGGAAATGGCACTCTTTAGGCCTTACGACAAAGTGGAATAAAGGCCCTGTGATGATGAAATGACAAAGGGTCCATATTTGAAGTTGTGAAACAGTACTTATTGCGTATTGTCGTTTTTTAATACTAATATTTTTCTGTCTTATTTAAATATTATTCTACAGAATTTGGGATCCAGTTTTATGTATTCTGTTTCGTTGGTTATAATTAAATTAAAAAAAGCTTTTTTCATAAGCCTCGGAGGATCCTAAACGCATTTTGTTTAAGATTTGAAAATGAAGAAGAATTTCAGGAATTTTCTGTAGTCGGTTCCGTTTCTCTGCTTCCTTCGGCTGAAAAGTAGACAACTACAGTAGGCATTAATACATACATTAATTACGCAAATGGGGTGGTCTTTCTTGAAAGGGCTCTACTTGCGCATAAGTACAATTTTTTTTGATAATTTTTCGGAACATTTTTTTCAAAAAATTACAAAAAATATCGCCCCTTCTGCATGTTTCTCCGCTATGCTATTACATAAATTACGTTTGCATTTTTCATCCACCCCTCCGCAGCCGCGTTTGCGTGAAGATATTTTGATGTGTCGCCGATGAAATGTCTAACAAAAACTTTAATTATTTTGAGCAATATTGCTTTCGACGTCAATTTTTGTTCATATCTTTACACTTTATTTATTTTTATGAAATGATGTAGCTAAAAACAGAGGCCAAGACTAAAAGTACAGCGGCCCTAGAAGGTGACATAACGCTAATGATAACAATGTAGGAAAACTGTTAAAGTGTATAGGATTGACGTAAGCTGACAATCTTTAGCGTCGGCCGCTGATGTCAATTCCATACATTTTTCTAACGTAACGTAAAGAGTAATGTTCACCGAATGCAACTTGTCTAGCCCTGCGAACTCAGAGCGTCGATGGCTCAGTGGCTGAAGTCGATACTCAGTGGCCACAGTTTAATCAAATTTATAAATTGTCGATAACTTGATAAGTGAGTTTCGAGGATCACTAAATTCTTGTAGCATCTCTCTAATTTTTAAATCTACGATGTATTCAGTTACGTGTGTATAATTTTGTCACGCGGTAGGTATAATAACCGGTAGGTATAAAAGCCGTGGTAGCCTAATGGTTTGACCTGCCGACTCTTAAGCAGAGGGTCGTGGGTTCGAACCCGGGCTCACACCTCGTAAGTTTTTCGGAATTTATGTGCGAAATACAATTTGTAAATTTACCATGAGCTTTTCGGTGAAGGAAAACATCGTGAGGAAACCTGCACACACCTGCAAAGAAATTTGACGGTGTGTGCGAAGTTCCCAATCCGCACTGGGCCCGCGTGGGAACTAATAGCCCAAACCCTCTCAATGTGAGTGGAGGCCTGTGCCCAGCAGTGGGACGTATATAGGGTGGATTATTATTATTATAGGTATAATGACATACTAACATAATAGCTAGTCAAAACTACTCGCTGAACTGTATTCAGTAATTACGTATTCTACACACTCCTAGTAAGTAAGTATATTTATAGCACTTAAGACCGCGTCCAGCAACTCGACTATTTTATTAATTAATCTAAGTTGAATGTGTCAGGGTGCGAAGTTCAGGCTTTTATGTGTAACTTTTTCCATTACAATGTAAATAGAGTCAGTCGTTAGTTGTGCTGCGTTTACAAGGAGCAAGTTCATTTTAAGTTACTGGAATAAGATAACTGCGTCTGTGGGTGGATTTAAGGGCGTTTCAACCGCCCGTCATCACCGTTTTCAATATATTGACGAAATCAATGACACATACCAGCAACTATTGATGTAAACTGAAGTAGAACCAGGGGTAATTTTTATTAGCGTCAGAAGTTGCTGTAGGTGCCATTGATTTCGTCAATATATTGAAAACGGTGATGACGGGCGGTTGAAACGCCCTGAAATCCACCCCTGTACCGTATTTATTTATTGGTAAGTCCTGTGGGCCAATATACATACAGATGTACGTGTTTATATATTTGAGTTAATGAGTATTTTTTTTAAACCTAACCGTAGCTATTGGATAATACAGCGAATATCTTAAATCGATCTCGAATGATCGTTTTAAAATTAAAAAGTTAAGCATCCGTTTCTTTCAATCTCGTTCATACATCTATTACACTATCTCTGTCTCTCTGTCATACGTCATCGGTCATTCCGTTTCATGCATCCTACATATATATGTGAATATTTAAAAAGTGCCAAGGGTAATTTTGAAAATATATTGTCAATATAGACAGAGCTACACTTTGCCAAGTCTCTTGGAGTTATAAAATTCTGGTTCTATTATTAGTATTTATAATCTTTAGCATTACCGCCTTCTTAAACATGTTCAGAAGCAGGCTGACTGGGGCAAATATTAATTTCTTGTGTTGATTTTATTCGGGATTACACACTGCATTAAAAAAGGGCATTGGTAACTCCACCAATTTAATAGCAGATAAAGTTGGCTTTAACATACTGTTTGCAAAATCTATCCGCTAATTGAATATTGCGGGGAAATCCAACTTGCCCAATTACTGGTTTAGTTTAAACGGAGCTTAATCCAAAGTTTTCCGAGGGGCTATTTAAGCATTCTCGGTCCCTGGACACAGCCGTGGCAATCGCAAGCGCCGCTTTTTGCTCTACAGCTTTTCTACAACTTCGCCTTATTTCTAGGAGTTTTTATCGCTCTTTATAAAATTCATTGTTAATTCTTTATAGGTATACTATTATATGACATTATAATAATAAAATAAATACATTTTGTAAAATCAAAATGTATTAATAAATTAAGTATTATATAAGCATGACATGTAACATATCATTTTTTACCAATAAAAATATCATATCATATCATATCATATAATATCCTACTAATACGATTATAATAAAGTTTGTGAGGATGTTGAGTTGTTTGGATGTTACTTACGTTTAAAAGGCTAAATGGATCTACTGTATCATACTATATGAAATCTTTTTGATTTATATACCTATAAATCAAAAAACGAACTAACCCAATCAGCCATCCTAGACGGCTAGATTTATTAATGGACTTAATTTTTTCAGCTCCGGAGAACACAACAAACGCCGCTGCACTGCTGCTAATACCATTGTTGTCGTCAGTAGCCACGATCCCGCCAAAATCTAACAAAGAAATCAAAAGAAGCTGGAGACCATCGAAAGTACAAGAAGGTTTCGTAACGGTTTTAAATACCGATACGGATCATAATCAAGTAGAAAGGCGTGCAAAATTTCTGAATTTTGGCCTAACTTTTCAACCGTTTGTTATAATATAAAGCGAGGCACACACTACGCAGATACTATAATATTATCTTAAGATAAAATATCGCTCACTATACAATCCAATACTATGGCGAACGATATTTATCTCAAGATAAAATATTATAGTATCTGCGTAATGTGTGCCTCGCTTAATTGTTGCTACTGATATGTTATCTGTAGGACCTTCAAAGGAAGTACGTGTCGCTTCAGAAAGCTGTGTATATATTCTCGGAACTTGGAGTAAGCTATTGACTACAAACTTTAGTCCAAGCTTAGTTTGGGACTAGGTCAATTTGTGTGAGATTGTCCCTGTTATTTACTTATTTAAGTCTCTTGGACAGCAACGTCATCCACGACATATCACGGCGGTTCAGTGCTAGTATGGAAAATGAACGATGATAATTATTTATTGACGTTTTTTTGTATTGTCGGGAATTTATTTAAATTCTACTGATCTAATAGTTACGGGAACTCTTTTGGATACTCTCCATTTTGATGGGCACTACTACGCGTATACAGTTAAACCCTCAATACGACAATGTGTCGTTGTTTCTTATGTTTCTCTTGTTTCACCAATTCCAAGCAAAAGTAACGCATGCTGATGGTGATTATTGATTCTGTAAGTTGCTTTGCGTAGTTCTTTGTGATAATTAAAGATGATAATGATAATTAAAGTGATGTGATCATCGCACATTTATATCACATCTCGCGAAAGTCAATTAGGACACCTATTTAACATTAATAATTATGTTTGATCACGGCGCGGGTTCGTTTCATAAGGCTGGAATTACACTTGTAAGTTTTACTCACGTAAGTAATTAACTTACCTACGATAAATTTGAAAATGTAAACACTCTCTGTGAGGCAGGGCGAACTCACATAAACACGTTACGACGCCGTGACGTGCTACGTTACGACAACGTGCAACGTTGCGTCGTCGTGACGTTGATATCTACGTCGCACATCGTATAAATCCGCGTCACGACATCGTGACGCGCATCGTCGTCACAACGTCAATGAATGAATTTTTATAAAAGAAAAAAAAAGTGCATATTCCCTATTATAAGGGTGCGTCATACACGACGCCGGTCGGGATTTACTTTGCACTTTTAGTCTAACTAGACTAAAACTAGATTAATCTAGTTTTAGTCTTACTAAAACTAGATTAATCTTTTTCATACGAGTGGGGCCACCAGCACGTTTCAGAACAAATTACTTGAGACAAACTTCAAAAGTTAACACAACTACACTAACATTATGTTAATCCACGCACATATTGTCTTTATAGGGCGAGTTTGGGCGGGAAATGAAATAATACCCCCAGGAACCGTTATGGGGGTAGTGTGGGTCCCGTAACGGCACGGGGGAGTGCCTCTTATGGTTTGGCCACGACTTTGCGCGAATGGTGACGCGGCGAGCGATTTCCGAATACATTGCGTGTAATGCCAATTATGCGGCCACATATATTGCTTGTTTTCTAGAAACATTTATTTAAAAAGTGGTTTACCAGGTTTGAGAAGTTGTTAGTGCTCAACTTTTAAGTCAAAAATTATCGTTAAAGACCGTAGCATTTCGGAAATTCAACCAAAAAAATTAAAAGAGCGAAAAAGGTTTTCGCGTTAAACAGTTTCAAGGAAAAATGATTAAGTTTAATATAGTTATTAAGATCCAGATCGCTAAATACTGAGTTTACCATTATGTGGCCTCTAACGCTGTGCGGAGAGCGTGTCGACCGCGCAATGAAGTGAGAAATCGCTCGCCGCCTCCGCTCCGCTGCCGCTCAATGTGTCGTGGCCGCGCCGTTAGTGATGTAATTCTGTAAAACTAAAGCTATAGGAGTACAGGCTGTTTAGGTTAGGATGTGGGGTCCTCTTGAATTACTGACTAACTCGTAGAATGTATGTATGTTGAGCGGTTGGCGTAGTTGGTAGTGTCCAAGCTAGCAGTCCCGGGTTTGATTTATATTTTGATTGGTGGAGTCTTTAAGTATGCTTTTCATTGTGTAGTACCCACAAGCCCAGGGCTTGGGTGTAAGTGCCCCTTGATATATTTTGGATTTTTTTATTATTTTACCGAATTTCATGTCACCAAAATGTATTTTTGCTGAAGTTCTGTTGCTTGCAGGAAATCAACATTGATTACCACGGTTTTATTTTATCCTCGCCGTGAAAAATCCCGTTTTATTTTTAGGTATAGGAATCACCAATATTAGTTGGATACGAATACTAACATGTATAATCAATTTTTCCTGTGAAACCACAATCAAGACTCCGCATTTAGTAGTAATATTGTCTCCGTAACCTGTTTACAACACTTCAAACTTAAAATAAATAAATAAATAAATTTTAGGGACAATCTAACACAAATTGACCTAGTCCCAAACTAAGCTCTAGGCTTGTACTATGGGTACCAGGCAACGATATACTTACTTATACAAATAAATACATACTTAAATATATAGAAAACATCCATGACTCAGGAACAAATACTCGCACTCATCACACAAATATTTGCCCATACCGGGATTCGAACCCGGGACCGCTAGCTTCGTAGGCAGGGTCACCACCAACTAGGCTAACCGCGTCGTCAAACTTAGCATCCATCATGGCTGAACATTCCACAAATAAATTAACTTTTGCTATTTTCCAGGAGTTCTGCAACTTGAAACTGTCGAGGATCACGAAGAACAATTTCGGCTTAGCAAAATTAATATATTTGATGGCGGAGTGACGATTTTCAATTATAACTTGTATACTTAATTAAAATAACTTGATGAGAATTATCTTATTTGTAACAAAACGTTAAACTGTTTTTCTTCGAATTTGTTATAAAGGCAGTACAGCTTAATTAGTGGAAATAGTTCTATGATCATTAATAAATGAGTTATTGGCGAGACTGTGTTTTTATGTTAGGAGAAGCTAAACGAGCCAGCCCATCACATGACGGAGAGTGACCACCGCAACACCGTGGCTGCCCGCTCTGAGAGAAGGGTAAGCTCGTCCCTTGAAGTTCTTTTTTTATTGATAATGGGTTGGCTCTTGACTAACTCTTGCCCTTGGAAGACGAAGATTTATTCGACGATGAAGCGAGCTCGCTCAGAAGCGCTATTCTCATAATAAGCTAATAATTCTCAGTTGTCCACACCCTTCAAATTAGGTTGACCACACCCTAATTTGGAGTGTGTGGACAACTGGAAATTATTATTCCCAGTTGTCCACACTGTAGACGACTGGGAATTTTTTTCCCAGTTGTCCACAGTGTGGACAAAGGGGTGTGGACAACTGGCCTATTCCCCCTAGCTTTAAGTAGGAGGTTTTAATAGGAAGGTCTTACCCAAAGATGACCTTTTACATTTTTTAATCCCCGACGCAAAGCAGAGGGGTGTTATAAGTTTAACGTGTGTATCTGTGTCTGTCAGTAGCATCGTAACTCCTAAACAGATGAACCGATTTTGATTTAGTTTCGTCTTATTTGAAAGATGAATCAAGTCATCTTCTAAGAGTGTTCTAAGCTTTGTGAAAATACGTTGGACCATTTAAGAGTTATGGGGTCTGAAATTAGGGGTCCCTTGTCGCGGGTTATTTAATATAACTTTACTAACTCCTGCCCGTGACTTCGTCCGCACAGATGTAGTTTTTCCCCATTGTATTGAGAGCTGAATGTTTTCTGGGTTAAAAACCCCATGTCCGTCTCAGAGCCATAAACTATATCTGTATCAAATTCACGTCCATCGATTTAGGTGTTTAACAGTGAAGATGGAACAAACAAAAAAAGGCTCGCTATCCCGCGTAAATGAATGTTTTTTTTTAAATTTACAAACAATATTTTTCTTAAATATATGTTGTATTTAATATGTTGATAGAATCAACAAAATCGTTTTTAAGTGATTGGAATGGATAAGGAAAATATACGAAACTTGTTTTTTTTTTCAAAAGTAAAATAAATAAAAAAAATAAACCATCTTCAAAAACCCACTGAGAAGGGTTATTGTTGCCTATTTGGTGCCTAATAGGTACATGAAATATATCCAAGTCGGTGTCAAATACACAATAGCAATGTTATATGATTGTTGCCACCGACTTCGATATATTTCATGTAAGTATTTACCTATTAGTCACCAAATAGGCAATTCTCAGGAGGCCGGTGATTATTTAACCCTTTTCAGTGGGTTTTTGAAGACGGTTTTTTGATTTAAAAAAAATGGTATTTTCGCTTTTTTAAGGTCTGACAGGAAATACTAAAATCACTGTATTTATATGTGCCTATAACTTTTGAGGAGTTCCCTCGATTTCTCCAGGATCCCATCATCAGATCCCTGATCTGATGAAAATGGAACCAATCTGAAAGTATATCCTTTCAAATAAAAAATAATTGTCAAAATTGGTTTATAAATGACGGAGTTCTGTGGTAACAAATATTTAAAAAACAACCGAATTGAGTACCCCCTCCCTTTTTTTCAGTCAAAAAAAGAAAAACTGAGGTTAAAAAAGGAGAAATGTAACATTTATATCTCTTAAAGAAGAAGTAGGTCATCAAAGAGAAGTCTTGATTGCAGTTTGCGGTAACGACCTCTTAACTGATTTAATTCATCAAAGAACTCGAAAACTTTTGGGATCTTGAACTGTTAGTACAAAGATTGATGTGATGGACCAATCCTTTTGTAATTACGACTTTTGGAGTGGTTTGGCTCAATCCTAATCGCTAATGCAGGCAATTTTATATGCACAGTAAGGATATAGTTCTGTAAGGTATTTAAAACTTTGTAACTATTGGAGCGTCTCATTAGGCGTATAGTTGTACATCCTGAAAACATATATGTGAAAGTTTGGATGGATGGATGTTTGTTACTCAATCACACCAGAACGGCTGAAAGGATAGATAGATTATAGTCTGGAATGACATGACTACTTTTTATCCCGAAAAAATGGGCAGTTCCCGAGGGAGCAGCGATAAACGACTTCTACGCGGATGAAGTCGCGGGCAAAAACTAGTCGTCATCATCATCAGCCGCAAGACGTCCACTGCTTCCAAGGCCTTCCCCAAGGTTTTCCACAGCGATCGGTCCTCTGCTGCTGTCATCCAGCGGTTTCCCGGGACCTTTATCAGATCGTCGGTCCACCTTGTGGAAGGCCTGCCGACACTTCGTCTCCTGGTTCGCGGTCGCCACTCTAGAACCTTTCCGCTCCAACGGCCATCAGTTTTATAAGCAATGTGCCCAATGTGAAAAACTAGTAATGAATAAATATCTAGGGAAATGTCACATAAATTGACCTAGCTCCAAATTAAGCTATAGCCTTCCTTATGAGGAATAAATTGTTGCCAGTCGCGTTAAGTTATTAACATCTATAGACTTAATATTATGTCAAGGTTAACATGTTTATTCGAGAACAAGAAATGGATTTATGTTTGTGTCAAATAAACATGTTCCAAATAAACAGTCTACTTTTCCATTATCAAAACTAAACAATCGTCAATGCCTAACGTCTCCAACGACAATAAAACCTGAAAATAATCTGTAAATAGGTCAGAACGGTGTTGACAAACGATACGTTTCCGGCGGACTTGTTGCTTGAAAGCAATCTGCGAGGCTTTGTTTCTTCTAGGTTGCCGGCGGGTACTATTAGTAATACAAATCTATATTTAGTCAGATTCGCACTGGGCCAGCAGTTTTAAGACGTTCCTTTCGACTTCACACTACGTGGTTTCATTCCCGTTCTGGTGTAAATACTTGTTTTATCTTGTCTCTCCGTTAATTAAGTTTGACAGTCGGCTGCTTAAAGATACATATAGTGCAGTAGTTTTAACCTCCTAAGGCCCTTTGTACAATATACTGTACAATATACTGTACATAATACGGCCATTGGAATAAAGATCCATTGCAATGGTGATAGAGTGGAATTTCTTTTATTTTTATGACTGACAATTAAATTAGAAAATAGACTCTATTCTATTCAGAACAGGCTCATATTCCATTGAAACATTTCGTTGTATGGTGGACCTTAGGAGGATAAGATGACCTTGTTATTGGCGGAATCTAAAACGCGGTCTACAAATACAGCACTTCCCAGAAAAGCCGACAGAACAGCGTTAGGTAATTAATATCTTTCAATTTTCCAATCGAACTTTTCGCAACTTTTTGAACGCCAATAAAACTTTTTATTAAAATCTATGTTTCGTAAGTCTCAATGGAAAAGACAGGCGAGGACTTAATTATTTCTGGTATACCTACATGTTTTAGGGTTCCGTACCCGACGGGACCCTATTACTAAGCCTACGCTGTGTCCGTCCGTCCGTCTCTCCTAACTCAAAAGAGCTGTATCTTTATAACCGTAAAAGATAGCCAGTTGATTTTGTTTGCAGAATATGTGATGTTACGGTGGATTTCTCAACAAATAATAAAAAAGTCAAATAATAATAATAATTAGAGATGGGCCGAATATTCGGTAAATATTCGGAATTCGGCATATTCGGCAAGTTTTTCAATGCTCGTATTCGGCCGAATAGTTCGGTTACAATGCCGGATATTTACCGAATAAACAAAGTAAATAACGAGCGTAGGTTGTTTCGTAATTCTTCGGATTGACATCCTATTTCAGCATTCTAAGCAACTACCAAAAAGAGATAAATATGCGTCTAAATATAAATACAATTATTTCGCAAAACACCGTAGCTTAAGTAAGAAAAGCCAGAGTTGTTTTAATTAAGTAAGTTTTATTAATTAGTAATCACCTGTCTCAGTATCTACTAAAGGTCGACAAGTCAAATGGCGCGAGCACGAAGGTCCGAAAGTCCGAAACACACGCGGAGCGCTGAGCGCGGACGAGTCAAAATCTGCTTCTAGCGATTCAGCGCAACCGAATATTCGGTTCGGTAAGAGCTGAACCGAATGTTCGGCCGAATATTCGTATTCGGCAAAGTCCGGATTCGGCCCATCTCTAATAATTATCCAGCCTATATACGTCCCACTGCTGGGCACAGGCCTCTACTCACAATGAGAGGGTTTGGGCTATTATAGTTCCCACGCGGGCCCAGTGCGGATTGGAAACTTCGCACACACCGCAAAAAAGTCAAAAAGTAAAGTAATAAGAGGAGTCCCCATACAAGAAACGCATTTTTGTATTTGTTCATACTTGACCGGTTTTAAATTTTTTACCAATATTGACTGCTTTACAGGAAAACCGCTGTAAAAAAACGCGCAACAAAAACGAACGCTAATATTTCCCATAAGTTTCTAAAGACGTTTTACAAACACCATCAATCAGCCGCGTGACAGACCAATTGGAAACGGATTGTGACCAGCAAATTGAATCTCGGGGTCTCCGAATTATTATTTTAACGCCCATTGTGGACGAAGGAAACGGAGGCATTGTGTCACGATTGATGTACTATTGTGCTCGCGGCGGTATAATGAAGTTTTGAAAGGTCCTGGGTCATAAGTGAGGAATTTTCTAGGATAAGTAAATTAAGGATAAGTGTTTTGTTATTGGAGAAGAGGATAAAGGTTGACCTAAAGATTTAAGTCAAAAGAATACGCAAGCGCATGACGCCTGCGTGCGTGGCTTGGGCCTACTTAACTGCGGCGCACGGACAAGCCACGCAGCGTGAGTCTGTCGCGGATATATGCAGCTAACGTGCGTGGGTTAAGTGGAAAAATTTAACCACAGACAAACATTGGTCTAGCTGTGTGTCAACATTTCCACAGCGCTGCGTGCATCGCCCACGCTCGTGCGCGTGCACACGCGCTAACCATGCCAGCTGTGTGGATCATTATGCTGCCTTTCCATAGAAGCGGACACGAGCGGTGCGGAGAGGAGCTGTGTAGGAATCGACCAATCACATTGGTTGTAATCCACATCTCGTATCTGCTCCGCTTCAATGGAAACAGTCAAGCGGAGACGAGATGTGGATTACAACCAATGTGATTGGTCGATTCCTACACAGCTCCTCTCCGCACCACTCGTCTCCGCTTCTATGGAAAGGCAGCCTTAGCCTAGCTGATCTTTACTGTGCCGCATGGTCGAGCTACGCACATGGATATCACCACGAAGCTTGTCCAATAGGGGTGATGACATTTTTTTTTTCTTTGTCGATCAGGTAGATTATCAAAAAGTATTGGACAAGTTATTTTTCTTTTTTCACATAATCCAAAAAATACCGAGATAATATTGGGTAATCCATCATTTTACCGAAGATCGTTTCATCGATTATTGTTTCCTATAACACTATTCGTAGGATTTTATTATCACTTAGGAATCATTCATCGAACGTCGATAGATCGCTCATACATATTTGCTCGAATTACCGTTTACACAAGAATCAACTCATCGAATTTTACTTTATTATTTTATTTGTCTATCGACATAGTCGTTTATCGAATCACCTATACTATAATTTTAGACTAACGAAAGTTTAAGTTCCCAAAATTCTTTTTCCATAGAAAATCGTTTCACTGGGTTTACTATACTTGATAATTCGTTTCAACGATAGAGCATTTTCATAAGTCATGTTTTCTCGATTCTCATTTTACCGAATCATCACCGCCATAGCCGAACAATGTTTTTACTTAGATTTTACTGTCTAATACTGAATTATCATAATATTTACTTGTTAAAAGGTGCTAAAAAGTGTGTTACGTACTAATATAAATTAAGTAATTTACGTACGTAAATTACGTACTAGAAAGTGTGTCAAGAAAGTAGGTCAGATTAGGTTATTAGGTTAGGGTAGCTGGAAAGGGGGGGCGTGGGGGGCGCAGCCCCCCATGAGGGGGGTTCGGGGGGCGAAGCCCCCGCAGGAAAAAAATTAAATAATAGTAACAATTGTACTATTGGTGGGTTAGGTTAGGGTTATCTTGTGACCTTTAGAGCGGAAATAGGCACCCTAGGTGGTGTGGTATTATGCTATACCCATCGAAATTGGGTTGGTTAGGAGGGTTCACGTCATGCAGCCCTTAGAACGCAAGACTAACAGTTAGGTACAAAATGCATCGTTCGATGAAACGTTACTGCGATGAAACATTGTTCGTGGCAATAATAATATATGGGACGTACCATCTGTGAATCATGTTTCGATAAATGAATACTACAACTAACTAATTATTATGTGAAAAGTAAAATCGATGAATAGTTAAGCTACGATTTGAGACAAATTCGAAACGATTCAAGATGAATAGTTGTTCGATTATTTAAAAAACAATGAATTGATGTTTATGTGATTAGAAAAAAAAATGAAATGACATTCGTGGAATAGTTTTCGGTGATATGAAATTAGATGAAAGAAATTTCGATAAAATGAATGACACCCGATAATATTGAGTTGAAATGTTGCGTGACGTCAGCTCTCAATACAAATTTTACACAGGAGTGACGTCACGAGCTCCCACTCCCGAACTTTGACGGGCTTTATCTTTGTCATGTTTTGTTTGATTGACAAAAGAAAAAATACGTGTCCAATATTTTTTGATAATCTACTTAACTGACGTACTAAATAGAATGTTGTTACTTTACCCAGTCATCATCCCCATTGTCCATGCGCTGCATTGGGCACGAAGCATTGTGTCTACATGCGTGGCTTGCCCATGAGCTGCAATGGCGTCGTGGGCACATCGGAGCAGGCCAAACATGTGTCACTGACGTCATTTCGTGAGCTCCTTCGTGTGCCGCTGTACAGTCAAGGTCATAAATATGTATACACTTTAGTACCTGTCACTTTAATCGCTGTGACATCCATATATGGCAGTTTAAACATGACATTAAAGAGACAAGGTACTAAAGTGTATACATATTTATGACCTTGACTGTACATACGTATATATGTAGCGAATTTATAACCTCTTTCGTAGTTCGACCGCGTGCCGTGGAATTCCGGCTTTATTGCGTTGGTTACAACTATATCCAAAACTCTTTTACAGAGTGCTTGAAGTTATTGTGGTTTGCAATATTTTCTAGTTTAAATTATACAGTCTGTTGGTTGTATAAAATGTAACGCCCAATTTGGCACGAGACTGCTTCTCAGCGCACGAAGAATTGATCAAAGGATATTATTTATTCCAAGGAAAATTACTGGGTAAGAATCTCGCGGGAACCGCATAAGTTATTCATGCAATGCTTCTATATAAAATAGTTAGAGGAATAGTGCACTAAAGTACACTTAAATTATAGTGACAGGTGGAGTTGCAATATTGTCTAGTGGCAACACCGCGTGCATGCAGCAGCGATTGGATGAAATTCGGGTAATGTTGCCAAAACTCTTTATTAGCAGTATTAGCATCCTCATTTTTCCAAACTCTTTTCAAACTCTCAGTGTCTACTCGTGACGACTTGAAATAAGTGTCACAATTTGTGGTAAATAGATTACCTACCATTCTTGAGAAATATCATTATAAATAAAAAATAAATGGTATTCGTTGCTTGAGAACGGCTGAACTGATATGGCAATTTCTTTTTTAATTTTTTATGATGAAACAAAATTCATACAAGTTATTGTTAAATGGCAAAATTTCAATTATAAAATATTATGTTTTTAACTAAAGTTTCATTTTTGGGGAAAAGCTAGTATTATTATAAATTTGAACTAGTTACTTGTAAAATAAAATGGGGCCATTTAAGTAATACGTAAGCACCAAAGTGGGGGAAGGGGTCTTGGTTTTGCTTATTTTTATGGGGGATGGGGGAGTCTGAATGGTGATTTCGTCAGCAATATTTATTTATTTACTCTTTTTAATAACTGTGATAGGTATTTGCTTATGAATAACAATAAAGAAAGTTGAACAGATTTAAAAAATATACCAATGCTTATGTAACAGGAGGGGGGAGAGGGGGGAGAGCTTTTCTTACTTTTGCTGACAAGGGGGTCACAAATGACTAAAATTCTGCTTACATAACATTTGTATGGATATATATTGTATATAATATTTTTACTCGCGTTCCCGAAAACGGCTCTAACGATTTCGATGAAAATTGCGACATGAGAGTTTACGGGGGCGAAAAGTCGATCTAGCTAGGCCTCACATCTGGCAAATTTGTTTTCCCCGTATTTACACGCAAAAAGATTTCCCGCGCAATACGGTTCGTAAATTCGGGGCGGCTGCCGCCGTCTGAACAGACTAATGGTTAGAGCGTTGGCCTACTACGCAAAGACTGCGGGTTCGAATCCTTTTTGTTTTGTTTTTGTATAGAAAATCGATCGAATCGAGATGACGCTCGGTCTCCCAGTTACTAATACTTAAACTGCCGCTATGCATGCATAAAAATAATTATAAAACATCAACCTATCTCGCAAACACCTTGCAATATAAGTGCCAAGCTACTCCGTATGTTTGCGCTATGAAATTGAGCCGTGTACTCACTGTTTGCGTAGCGAGAGCGCTGCGCTCGTGTGCAGCTTGCTTTGTGACGTCACGCGAGTGTGGAGAGACTAGATGTGATTTGCATTTTGGCTAATTGTTCTGCCGGGGCGACACTAACGGGAAACGTCGTTAATTATCAACGTCTATCGCCTTATGCTGCTACGCATAAGGATCATCGTGATGGAGAGCCCAACTTAGACTCGTAACTGGGGCAATAACTGGACATGCCCTCTTTAACAAACACTTGCACACTCTAGGTGTACAGATAGCCCCCTGTGCAGAGCCTGCATGACGGCAGAAGAAACTGCAGCCCACGTCATCATGGAATGCCCGGAGGTGGCAACGTACCGGGCGCGTCACCTCGGGACACTGAGGTCGCTACCAGAAGTCGTCGGCAACATCAAGGGTCTGCTAGGCTTTCTGGTAGAACTGGGTTGGCAGGAGTAACCCCAACCCACTCACGCAAAATAGGCGCTTAGTCGTCGAGTTGCGGAAAACTAGTCCGCTATAATCATCGTGATAATTAACGCCGTTTCCCCGTTAGTGTGGCCCCGGCATTTGAGCGTTTCAACCGCCCTCATTCCCGTGGCTGCATTAATGTTGAAATTCATGTAGCTTTGGATGCTATATTCGATTATCGTGTAGAATGCCCTGACTTCTACGAAATTTAACTGAAAATGCTTCCAAAGCTACAGGAATTTCGACATTACGCTCAAGAATAAGCCGTTGATGGCATTGAACATGTTACAAATGCTCTTCTACTGTCAGGTGAATAAGATCTGCCAAACAAAATAACACCTCACATGAACGAACGCACGGAAAGTACATTTGATAATGAAAAAGTGTTCTAATACATTGCTTGTAATGTCAATTGGGTAGGTAAAGTTTTGGGAAGAGATGTAATTTTTTTTTCGATAGTCGTCATCCTAAAGATTAAGGAACTGCGGCTCTTTTATTTTTATTTCCTCTATTATTTTCGAAATATTTTTTTTAGTTATTAAGTTGACATTTGTAAACTTTAATGACCGACAAGCTTGTTGCCTTCGTACTTAATGAAAAAGAAAAAAAAACTGTCGCATCTATATCTGTAATTGTCAAGTTAAATCAAAGTAAACAAACGATTCAATCATTCATTATTCAATTCTAAATATCGTGCGAAGGTCGTAGAGCAAAGCGGCAAAATCGAAAGTCCGGAGTTTGTTCTGAGGTCGTTAAAAATATTTCTATAAACACTGATCACATGAAACGCAAGCAAACAGAAAAGAGCCGTTGAATTGAATCGTTTGTTTACTTTGATTTGACTTGACAATAACAGATATAGAAGTGACAGTTTTTTCTTTTTCAGTAAGTACGAAGGCAACAACCTTGTCGGTCATTAAAGTTGCCTGTGAGGCCCCACTCGATTCTTAAAACGGGAACTCGGTTCCTTAACTCTTCGTGTAGCTTTATATCTGTACCTCTTTACGCTACTCATGCACAGAAAGGGCCGCTTTTAGGATTAGCACAGACCGGAGGCAGACCGCGACGGCTCTGCTTTGAACCGCTCGTGTGTGCCCTCCGGCCGCATGGAGAGTGCTTTGCAGATTTAAATATCGATAAAAACATTTTAAATTATATCCATTACAATCAGGGGCTAGGGCCAAGACCCATTATGCTAACTTAACCATTTTCGAAATCATAGAAAATGTACAGAATTTACGTAATCTAACGATCAGAGTCCTTATATAGCCAAGATGCATTACACTAACTAGCGTTTCTATTCGTTTTTTAAATCGCGTCACTGGTAGATCACGTGACTCTTCGTATCACGTGATCTACCAGTGACGCGATTGGTTTAAAAGCGAAACGAATAGAAACGCTAGTTAGCGATGGGCATCTTGGCTAAGGGCTCTGACGTGACATGAAGAACAACTAAACACATAATAGGTAGTAAGAATTGACTTACATAATTATGTTTATAAGGAAATTGGCGACCTTCAAAAACCTCAAATCAATTCACGAAAACTTTTCATTTTCAACTCGCACACTTCCAATATCAAATAGAATGCTGAACATAACACGGGTTTCTTCCAAGTTGTTTTATCTCCAAGGTAAAAAGGCAAAGCTCTTCTTAAAAACTTGCACCGAAGAACAAACGATTTCCTCAATAAATAACCAGGAAGGTCGTTAGAGCACCCTTAGGACGCTCTTACACAGCAAGGGTCGAGTGCGGATGTGGCCTCGCCGATAGTCCTTGTGTACATGCCTTTACAATTTTTATTACACGCGATAGGAGCTGTTAAGGAGTTTGTTGAATTCTTTTGGGGCTTTAGTCTATTGTCGTCTTGGAAAGAAACCGAATTATGGTTATGGCGAAATCGGTTTTATGGTTTGTCCAGGCCCCGCTATACGGTCGCCTTGCGGTGGATATATGTGGATAATAATTATGTGGATAAAGCATACGTCACTCGCACTATTTGTATTTTTGTATTTTGAAGGCGGGCTGGTTTCCGCAACTCGACGTCTAGCGCCTATTTTGCGTGTGGGTTTTTTGTGGGTATTTTGCGTATTTCCAATTAGTCTAGCCATTGCAGCTCCTCGAGGAAGCCCGCCAGACCTTTGATGTTGATTGTTACCTCGGGGAGACACCTCATCGGACCGAGGTGTTTAGCCCTGTATTGCGCCACCTCGGTGCAGTGTACGACGTGGGCGGCTGTTTCTTCTGTCTCCATGCACGCACGGCACAGGGGACTGTCTGTAACTCCTAAATTAAAAAAATGTGACACTGGTTACCGTCCTTAATCGAGATTTGCTAAGACGGAGGAGTGCCTTGGAGAGTCGACTGTTGATGATGCGCAGTAATTGGTGACACTAATGACGGCCGCAGCGGTTGAAACGCCCGGAAATTTACCCTTCTACGTCTCGATCGCGTTTGCGTAAAAGTGTCACTTTGTATGGAACTGTCAAATGTTTCGAATACGCGCCGCAAGGGGCGCTGTCACACTTCCATACTAATTAAAACTAAACGCAAACGCGAGACGTAAAAAACGTTGCAAAACTTACACTAGGCCCTTTCTAGAATGTTTCCGCACACGAATGCAAACGAATGCATAATGCGAATGCAAATGAAAGCCTAAGGCGATATAGAAGATCGTAACAGGGCCGCAGGGATGTTATCTTTTTAAACAAGTCACTTTTCAAGTCGTTGGCGAAGTATTAACCGGCCAAATAAATTTACTCCGCGCAGAGTTAGCTACCTAACGTGTCGGATGAGCTGCTTACTGCCGCACTCAGAGACGTCAATTATTTTATGTTTCATTAAATTTGCTGCGTCTCATTCTATTGCTATAGCAAAGAAAGTGATAGCAGCAACTTTAATCAAACTTAAAAGTTAATTGACGTCTCTGAGTCCGGCCGTTAATCGGTGATATCTGCGACCTTGCATTATCGAAAACCTAGTTCTCTTAACTTAAGCTCGCTGATTAAATTCGTAGATGAGATTGAAAGATGAGTTTTATATTAAAGTATCTGAGCAAGTGGGTAAGGTCGTTTTCCTTTTGAAATTGAGGGATAAAAGGTTTTTTGTGAAGAATTAAGATTACCACGACTGTACTGCTAACGCATGTTAAAGCTTACAATTATGTATATTTAAATAGCTCTACAGTAAGTTAAAAAACATAGTTTTCAACAGATGTCTCTGACCACGTTCGGAATTTAATTTTAATTACGCCTTTACAGATGATTTTCCATTTATTTACGATAATAATTATAAAAAAACCTATTGAAAAAAAGAACGTAGACCAAATAAATATATGTAATTTTATTTCATTTACCCATTAGCCAAATTTATCCAAAACATTATAATTAATCACGCAAATCTAGGCTAAAACAAACTGAAAGCATTCTAAAGAAAGAACCGTCTAAATGAGAAATAGCAAAGCCCAGGACGAAAAACATCCCCTTTCGGAGCCTATTTCTAGGTCACAGAAGATTGATTACCAAATTAAGTACTAACCAAAAAAAATCGCATACAAAAAATTTGTCCTGGTCCGTGAATTTATGTAGGTACTTACCCCATGATTCACGAGTCACGATTGGACTGGGACGTATGGGTATCTAACGTATTGCGGCGTCTCTCTCGTATGTGACTAATTTAGCGTAGTGTAGTGTAACGCCCGCATTGTTCGTGTTTTTTACGAAGCTTAAAAACAACAGGCATTATGCAAGAAGGAATCGCGGCATGAGGATGCCTTCCTAACTTTTAATTGTACTACTTACTACATCAACTACTTTTAACTAAGACCAGACAGCGTCAAATAGATAGAAGCAGCCAAAATGGCCAAATATATCGCAACACATCCTTATTCCTATAGTAATAAAGGTGTGTTGCGATATATTTGGCCACTTTCGCTGCTCATATCTATTTGGTGCTGACTGTACCATCGGCAAAATGGAACCCTGACCCTCCATAGAACTGTCACAATATAAATAAATAAATATATATCAGGTACAATCTCACACAAATAAGGAAGGAAACAAAGGTTTTTGTTCCGACTGACCACATATCAAAAATTGGTCGAATGCGGTTAACATTTAGGGGGTGGAAAACGTTATCGCCGTTTCTATGGAAAGCCGTCACCTCACAATCCTCTTAAACTATTAATTGGGGTAGTTCTTAGCTAAGTTTGATAACAATCGGGGCAGTTTAAGAGCTATGAAATTAGGGGTCGCGATTATGTCGGGATTTTTAACTATTTAATAATTATTTTGATACCAGAATATTCTTTAACGTAAATGTAAGTTTATCTAAGTTTAAAGTTGAATTTTTTAAATATTACAATAATATGTGACGTTCTCAATATAAAGGGACCTTATGGAGGAAAGCAGTTAAGCTCTTCTTATTCTTATAACTATACGAATACTATGGTAACAGTTCTAAAAACGGCGTAACCGCCTGCCTCGATAAGGTCCCTTTATATGTATTGAGAACGTCACATATTAATAACAAAGGTGAATTAATAACACTCCCACATGATCCATTTGACATAACTTTTCGTAATTACTTTATAACAAATCTTGTTTAACTTTAATTTATTTGTGCTCGCTCATTAAATCTACTTATATGATGTTCAGATTTTAATTACGTGTCCTAATTACGAAATAACCTACTAAACTAACTTTATAATTTAATTTCGTGCCGCGTTTCGAATTATTTTGTACCTTTGTTACTGCTTATATAATATTAATTAATACCAAGAAATGAGATACTGGTACCTACTAAGAAGTAAAGTAAAAATGTTTTATTGCCATTATATGGAAAAAACGAAAGAACGAGCTTTAGCAATTAATCGGCGACCCCCACGCTAGGCTGAGCCTGTATCGTGGGAATCATGACTTACACGAGTCACCTTTAAACAAGTCGGCTTGAGAATAAAAGGATCTAAGGTACTTACACGGTCCCTATGAACATAGTCGGATCTGCAAAGCAACTGTTTAGCAGATCCGACTATGTTCATAGGGACCGTCGTACTGAAGAAGTTTCACAAAAATATTACTTACGTTAACATCAAAGGAAATCGCGCGCGCGCGCGCTGTGTGTGTGTGTGTGTGTGTGTGTTTGCGGGTGCGCGTGCGTGTGTGCATGCATGTGTGAATGTGTGCATGCGTGTTTATGTTTGTGCGTGTGTATCTGCGTAATGGACCAAATGCATGTATGACGAACTGCGATATTGACCAACTGCTACCAAGTCAATTCGCTGTTCGTCCTAATTTTAGGACGAACTGCGTATTGGACCAAATGTGTGTAGGACGAACGGCTAACAAATCGGTGAATCCTAATCCAACGATAAACGCACTTTAAAATCTATCAAGGCGCTTAGCCTTCGAGGGCACAAAGAAACATACTTAAACACATTCATACATACATACATACACAACCGAAAAACATCACCCTCTTTCTTAGGTAGTCGAGTAAAAAAGAATTTGCAGAATTTGCAGAACTTTACACCTTTAGATAAAAAAGATACCTATTTATTTAGTAAGTAGGCCGCACGGGCACTTTTACACGTCAAAATCTACCAGCGTTTCCCACGAGGAGACCACTTGAGAAGAAGCTCCGCAAGAAACTCAACAGCTAGTCATGATACTACTTATTCTAGCATTATATAAAATTGTAAAAATAATATAAAATATCTGCGTAATTCTGCAGTTTATTTTTATGAACACCTTGACGGCTTTTAATTATTGAGACGATACCCAGTTTAGTGCTCCGATATAAATCAGTTTATGATGGTAATTCTGGATCGACCATTACCGGTGAAGTGTTAAGCAAATAAAATATAACCTATCCCTTAATACTTTAGTATGAGAGTATATATTACCGATAAAGATCACAAAGTATTGATTAGTTTTGAACTAGTGTTAATTAAACATTTTAGAGAATAGTTGTTTCAGGAAATAACACTCTATTACCAGTAGTAAAGCAAAAATAATAAGAACTTTAGACGGCCGCAAATTGCGCCTGCAAAATTAACGTGCGAACTAACTGGAAAATAAAATTCTTGGGGAATGAAAAATTCTTCAGTGTAAAACTGTTTCCTGTAAAAGTTGGTGTTAAGCCACAGTATTTATAGCAAAAGCAGTAAAGAAACTACGAACAAACGTTCGAAACGTCGCACTCACACAGACGCACGTCTCAACCATTCGTCTCCACGCATCACGCGCCATTGTCAGCACTGCCATGTTCGCTTAGGGGTCTCGTTGAGACGTGCGTCGTTTCGAACGTTTGTTCGTAGTTTCTTTACTGCTTTAGCTATATTTATACTGTGATTAAGCACAATGTTTATTTGAGTTCTGTTCACTCACAGCGAAGGAAGTTGAGTGTTGTGTTTGTTAAAGTTTTGTTTAATCTTTCAAGTAGCTGAGAGTGCTGACGCGTTTTTCAAATGAAAAGTTGAAATCGGCTTTGAAAATAGAAATGTTTTACTCGAATGCGCAAAAATGATGGTAATATTTTTGACTTGAAACGTTTACGTGTCTATTTACTCTATATGGACAATTTTTGCACAGCAGTAGGACACTCTGACGAGCCAAATAAAAGTATATATTTTGACGACGCGGTTAGCCTAGTTGGTAGTGACCCTGCCTACGAAGCTAGCGGTCCCGGGTTCGAATCCCGGTATGGGCAAATAGTTGTGTGATGAGCGCGAGTATTTGTTCCTGAGTCATGGATGTTTTCTATATATTTAAATATGTATTTCTCTACATAAATATGTATATCGTTGCCTAGTACCTATAGTACAAGCCTAGAGCTTAGTTTGGGACTAGGTAGATTTGTGTGAGATTGTCCCTGACATTTATTTATTTATTTATATGGTTCTTTACCGTCATCGGCGTCTAGGCAACGAATTTATCGTCATCGTGTGTCGTGGCTATCACTGGGTACTTTAATTATATTAAATTTGGAAATGGCGAATTTAAAACCGATAATTATGAGTGTCTGAAAAAGAGATCGTCAAACACAAGTGTCAAGAGCAGAGTATCCACCAGCACAACAAGATCCCTTTTAATTTGGACTCCCAGGTTCATTTTGCGGCGTCGTTACTTGTTTAATGTTGGAATATATTATTCCATCTCGCGCTTTATTTTACTAGTCCATAACAGTTTTATTAGAAATCGATATTGTTTACGATGTAGCATATATGAATGGATATTATAGTGATTGTTTACCTTTTATGGACTCTGGGTTGCAACCTTTTTAGTCTCAACTGAACATCTTTTTAGTAATTCGTGGTTAACGGTGCTGGTGGTACAATAAACATCTCCACCTATGTTTATATTAAGTATTAATTTGTATTGTGTTCACTGTTTGTTAACCCAAATAAATAAACCTTTACTGCCGCACTCAGAGACGTCAATTAATTTTTAAGTTTGTTTAAAGTTACTGCGTCTTATTCTATTGCTATAGCAAAGAAAGTGACAGCAGCAACTTTAATCAAACTTAAAAGTTAATTGATGGCTCTGAGTGCGGCCGTTAGTACCTAAGTATACCTACCCATGATGCCATGCATGACCCGATGCCCGACGATATTGACAAGTGGGGTGTTGTCACATCCGTCACAGCGTCGCAAGGGTACCCTTGCGACTTAATAAAAAAAAATCCAAAGCGGCTACCTAATTTAAAAGTAGGTATATAACACTAGCTTTCCTCCCGCGACTTTTTCTGCGGTGAGTCAGTACTTTCGTAAGTTAAAATATAGCCCAGAAACTCCATTCTAAATGTTGGTGAAAGAATTTTTGAAATCGGTCCAGTTGTTTTTGAGTTTATTCGTTACAAACGTACAAAAATACAAATCTTTCCTCTTTATAATTAGTATAGATGGGTCATTAATTTATATAGACGACAATATCAAAACACGCAGCCAGATTTTTAAAGTTTACTTAGGTTTGACTTCACTACATAATATTTATAAAGTAACGTCCCCGCGCCGCGGAGTTTGAGTTTGTTCCGGCTAATGTCGAAAACTGATGTACGTGTTTTCATACGATTGTCACCTATAGAAAGAGGAATTATCAAGGAATTTTATAGACTATTATTTATGAACATAACTATCGACCCGAAGTCGCTTCGCGTCGGTAAAACAAGTTAAAATATAACTTATGTACTTCGTGATAATGAAACTTTCTAATGGTAAAATGATTATTAATATCGTTTCAGTAGTTTCACAGTTTATCGAATAATAACAAAAATTTCTTTCCTGTTTAAAATGTTAGTAGATAATAGTAGTAAAATGAGGCGGTCTTAAAGTACTTTTTAACCCGGAAAATTGGAGTTCCCGCAATAAAACTTGTACGGAATGAGTCGCGGAAAAGCTAGTTTTATTATATCAATTAAGATTCAACAATGAAGTAGGGTGTTTCATTTTCCAAACTTTGTATTTTCTAATGACTTTGCACGAATCCTTGGTCTTACTTATCTAAAAGACCATTGTACAAAATTTCAGTCAAATCGGTTAGTATTTAGAGGTAGCAAGCACATTCTGACAACTTTTTAAAATCCTTTTTCATATTTCTGCAATTCACCGAAACATTAGTGTTTAACATAAATTAAGTCGACAGAAAACTTAGTTATGTATTTTTCGATGTTTGCAAAAACAATCAACATTGAAAATTTGTTATCGCCGGGTCAATTTGTGCAACCTTTAAATATTGTCCCATTTACCTTTAAATTTGACATTTTTTTTTTACATCGTATAGACATGCCGTAAGCAAAGTCTGCAAAAAATATGACATTTATTTTTTCCCACACAAAATATGAAACAACCTAGCCTTGAGTTGCCGCGTGTTCGCCTCACAGCTAGAGATACCTATAGGTAACCGTCAAGTGAAACTACCCAATAACAGCTACAGCGGAATAAACTCAGGTGATCAAACACTACACTACTATAAACAAAGGGGGTGCTCAAATTGAAGATTCTTGCGGGACCCGGAGCGTGCGTGGATGTGGCATCCTTCTAATGTTATAAACGTGAAAGTTTGTTAGGCTTAAAATTGGTTTACTAGTGTTCTGCAGTTTTTATTGTTATATTTTACTTGGTTGAAATAAATTTTGGCAGAATGACCTTTCGCATTCCTTCAGCATACAATCACTTCGCATTATTTTCTAATTCAGAATCTTATTGGCATAATTTCGATAATCATAATATTAATATAATCGACTGGGGTCCTAGTGAGAAGGGGTATAAGTCAACTTAACTCGTAATAAAAAAGGCTATAAATCATATACAGAGTACACTAGACTTATACCCTTTTTCACGTAAAGATTAGAAGAAGAAAGGGTATACCTTTTTCACTAGGGCCCCAGTATTCATTTGGCAGATAATTTTTTTGCATAATATTTGAAATAAAGTTATTCTAATGTCATTATGTTCTAACCTAACCTAACCTACTTTTCTGGCACAGTTTCGTTTCTGTCCAGAAAAAATAATTACGCCATAATAGAAGTATCCCGTAGGATGTTAGGTATATGATGGTACATGAAATAATGTTAAACGAAATTCGGCAAAAGTAATATTCTGCCTAATGATATTCTGCAACATAATAATAATAATGTTATTCTTCTTTATAATTCTGTATGGGTAGTGATAGTTCTGCCAAGTCTTTATATATAATACAAAACTAGCGACCCGCCCTTGCTTCGCTCCGGTTAAAGTTCCCCCTCCCATTTCCCCCCCTTAAAGTTGAAATATCAAATTTTTCTCTTCATAAGAACCTTCCTCAGACATCAAGGAATATAAAAAAAAAAAGAATTAGTGAAATCTGTCCAGCCGTTCACGCGTGATGCCGTGACCATGGGAAATAGGGATTCATTTTATATACTCATATATAGATTATCATTCGACTAAAAGTGTTTCTGTTACATATCTATTATGTAAAGCGTATTTGTAATAATTAATATCATGCCAGATGAGGGTAACCTCTTTAAATTAAAACTTATGTATATTACTCTCAACCATTTATGACCACAAACTATCTGATTATAGCCAATGGCTGATTGCAGAAAGATAAGGATTAAAAAAAAATGTATATTACTCGGTATCCCCTTGTTTCACCGACAAAGTTTCCATCGAATGGGTTTTATCATCGAATTTCAATTCATCACAACTAATTTCTACTAACCTTATTGTTTTCAGGTTGGGTTGCGTAGGTTAAGTTAGAATATATGACCGCAAAAAAATTATAACTCGTTGGAAATGCCCGTCGATTATTCGGAGAAGTAAAATTCGGAGAAGTAAAACGTTCTATGAAATGAGTTTCGGTCATATATTGTAAACCAGTATATAGTAATACTAATCTCACTTATATTACCTGCCTCTCCTATATTAATCCCATCTCCGCATCTGTTCCCAGTTTGCCTACATCCTGTACAGCGACAATATTTACATTACTAGAGGGAACCAAATAATCTCACGCCCCAGCTGCAGAACGTCGTACCTACCCACGCGCACGCCGTGCGTGGATAATGTCGTAAGAAGATTTGAATAGGTAATATTTGAGATGGAGTTATTTTGGAAGTTGTAAGGTGACAATCTTGGCTTAATAGGGTTTCAATTATGTACTTGGTTATGTACTTGATTTAAAGTTAAAAATAAGTTAAAAAGTAGCGGTTCTCGTGAGGACCGCTAAGGAATGGAACTCTCTTCCAGCTGACCTTTTTCCTGAAAATAATAACTTGGATCTTTTAAAATCGAGAGTGAATAGGCACTAACTAGGTAAGCATGCTACGTCTTCGGCTTCATCAACACTTTCCATCACGTGAGATCGAGGTCAAATGTTTACCTATCATACATAAAAAAAAAATCGGAACATCCATTTTGCCCCTACAGGGGAATAAAGAAGCATACATTCACATGTACATACATACGGTCAGAAAGAAAGTTTCTTGGTAGGCAAGTTATAATCTAAACACCAAAATATCTCTATTCGGACTTTCACAACATTCCAATGTTTTTTACATTTAACTTAATCGCTCAAATGCGAAAAAATTGCAAAAAACTTTTCCCGTTACAATCGACCGGTTTTTGCGGAGTTTCATCAAAAGTTAGGGAAACTGGGAGGGCAGGAAAATAAAGCCATCAGTTATCCTTGGGTTTGTTTTAGATAAAACGTTGACTTTGCAATCTTGAATCGAATTAAGGCGCTGCCCGGTTCACGAGTTCGGAAAGACACGATAATAGGTTAATAAAAAAAATGTCATATAGTGAATAGTTTTTCTGCTGGGCAAAGGTCTTCTCTCTAAATTTTAGTAGGTAATTTACTATATATTGCAACCTCCTAAATTTTGTCGATGCTAAAGAAAGAAGATTTAAATGTTTTCTTTCCTACTTACCCAAGCGATTGTGTGTGAATTACAATGTTCAGATACAATTTGGAATGGAGATAACTTACTCGTATACCGTGAATTGACACATTATTTTTACTATTCCGATAATATTCACATTTCCAATGGTCATAGTAATTATACAAAAATAATGAGCTTTTGTTTTTTTCTATTAGGAAAGCGTCAAGACATAATAAGCCTTCGTTCGTGAACCCCACAACACCCACAAGCTGTATCGCTTCGCTAAGTAGGAAAGAAATTTACATTTTAATTTTCTTTCTTTAGCACCGACTAGTTAGTTGCGAATGATCGTGACGAGGGCATCTTCCTTGGATGTAAATTGTTTAAGCTGCAGGACAAAAGATGTGTTTCTACTCTATTTTATAGCACTCTTTTTTGTTCTAAAATTTAAAACAGCATTCATTACGATACGTTGTTTTTGAATTTTGTGGCTTATTCTTGAGAACTATCTGAATTTTACAAACCTTTAGATACCTATAGGTTTGTAGTGTAAGAGTAAATAGATTCCGAACGGTTCCGAAGAAGTGCTACTATACAACTGTTGTAGATTTTATATACTTACTTAGTATTTAATATAAAAATCAAAACGATACCTGTACCTTTTCCGGTAAAAAATGTGTTTGTCAAACGAATAGACAGACAGACGGACGAAAAGTAATCATATATGACATCCGTTTTTTCTTTCGAGGTTTCGTCAGAACCAATGCTGTCTCCAAAAGTAATCGTTTTATCTCTACCCCTAACGTACGAGTAGGTACTCTTATACACAAGATGTAAAAACTCATAAACTCACCTCTTAAACGCTACCTTAGTGGTCTCGGGTAAAAATACGCGCCACACATAACGATGATCTAGCGATAATAACTTAAGAACGGGGGTCGTTTGCCCCCCTTCTTTACCCCCACTGGATATTTAGGCCGGCTCTCGCAAATTCTGACCTGGGAGACGATCACACCGAGAGGAAAGAAAACATAATTCTGTAAATATCAACGGACAATGTCACCTAGTTAATAACTAACATACAGATACTTATATAGGGAAATAAGCACTTATTTATGTAGAAATACATTACAATAGTCAGTAACACAGTTTTACTCCCGTTCATCATACAAATATTTGCCCTTACATAGCGTACGTATCAGAAGATGCAATCACAACAAACCAGTAGGTGATGAAGAAAATAAATGTTTTTCAATTGTTTCGTAGTTGTAGCAAAAAATATATTAAGTACCTTAGTTATGGTATTTCTTTATATTTAGTATATAGTAAATATATATAATATCCACAATATCGCATTGTCAACAACAAAATTATACCTACGTATTCCAAATTATAACTCATTTGATTCAATAACGGCAACTGGATTCAAATTTGCTTGCAATTAAACGTACTGAGAAACAAACACGTGAATAACCACACTAATACTGGGTGTTTTTTTATTCGTCTTAAACATTTTGGGGGTTAAGTCAGTTTTCGTGATTTCGGGGATGGTCCCATAGTGAAAGTTGATCAGTATGACTTACTGAATCCCCAAAATGTTTAAGACTAATATAAAAACACCCAGTATTTCAAATGCAAACTTTTGGTGTGTGTGAGAGAGTTAGCATGTTTGGTACTCCTTCACGCTGATACGGCGAGACGAATTTGTATGTTTGGACCGGAGATATACCCTGTATTAACACTTAGGCTATCTTTTATCCTAGAAATATCACTGTTCCCGTGAGATAACGAGCTACTAATTCTACAGGGATAAGACGCGGGCATAAGCTAGTAAATAAAAAAGCCTGAAGATCTAAGTATGATACATATGATTTATTTGAAGATCTCTATGTACGAGTAAAAGTACTATTTTATTTAGGTCTTCCTTCTTCTTAAAAACCTTCGGTCTCACAAACCCTTGTTAAAATACACGTAGCAAACATGGAAAGTAACTGCCATATTAATTTACTTGTGCAAAGTCTGGAGACAACACGAGTAAATTAGCTCTCGGAGAGTGTGAGACACAAATACGCCACAGGACTTAATGCAGATTGCTCTTAGTTAATTTGATATTCCCAAAATATACAGCGTAACACTGTAGCCTGTCTAAGAGTAAAATATTTTATTTTCTATTTAGGATGAAGTATTATTACTAAAAGGGGTATATAGTAAAAAGTTAAAACCAATTGGAGACCAGTGTGACGCACCTTTGTAATAATTTTATACCCTTTGACACAAACGTCATCATGTCAGCCGAAAGACGTCCACTGCTGGACATAGGTCTTCCCTAAGGATCTCCACTACGACCGGTTTTGTGCTACTCGCATCCATCGGCTTCCCGCGATCTTCACCAGATCATCGGTCCACCTGTGGAAGGCCTGCCAACACTTCGCTTTCCGGTCCGTGGCCGCCACTCTAGAACCTTTGCGCCCCAACGGCCATCAGTTCTACGAGCAATGTGCCCTGCCCACTGCCACTTAAGGTTCGCAATTCGCTGGGCTATGTCGGTGATTTTGGATTTCCTGCGGAATTCCTCATCTCTGATTCGATCTCGCAGAGACACGCCGAGCATAGCCCTTTCCATTGCCCTTTGGGTGACTTTGAGCTATCTTATAAGGCCCATTGTAAAGGACCACGTCTCTATTCCATAAGTCAACACTGGCAACACACACTGGTCAAAGACTTTTGACTTTAGAAACTGCGGTTACTGGGACAAGAATATGCTCCGTAGCTTACCAAACGCTGCCCAGCCGAGACACAAACGTGGTCTTGAAAAATTGTATTTATTAAAATCGGTCGTGCAGAAGCTAGAGTGGAACATCGGATTTTTAGTCCCATTATTATTATTATTATTATTCAGGGAGCGGCTATTCAAGGCTTAAATATCCTAGTATCACTGCGACCAGAGTTGATCTATTGTGATCGCCACAACCTACAGTTCTCCGCTAAGCCCTGTTAATTCTAGGAATTGCAGGACTTTTTTGGCGCCGAGATACTTGATCTCCTCTGGGCACATTATGTGCTTTAGTCCCATACATACATACGTAGACTAGCAATCTCATTCCTTCTTTTGGCTTTACGCAATCGGATAAAAACGCAATACGGTGCGACTACGTCGTCCGTCTGTAACCTCTATATGTCCGCGTCACTCTGGCATATTTCAGCTACTATTTATTCAACTAAATGCAAATCAAAAGCTCCATTCATCATCATCATTATCAGCCGCAAGACGTCCACTGCTGGACAAAGGCCTTCCCCAAAGTTTTCCACAAAGATCGGTCCTCTGCTGCTGTCATCCATTAAGCTCCATTATAAATGTCAAAATCGAAAACACGAAAAAGTTGTTAAAAAAAAGAAAATTTAACAATCTAATGTGAGGCAACATTCCTAGAAATGGTTATTATGTACTACATTTGTAAAGTATGATATGAATGTATTTATTATATGCCAATTGCTAGTCCTAGTCAAAAAGGGTTTTTAAGATGACTTAGCTCGTAATAATAAACTGCCGCACTCAGAGACGTCAATTAAGTTTTAAGTTTCATTAAAGTTGCTGCGTCTTATTCTATTGCTATAGCAAAGAAAGTGACAGCAGCTACTTTAATTAAACTTAAAACTTAATTGACGTCTCTGAGTGCGGCCGAAAGGCTAATATTATTCACGGATAGACCTACTAGACATACCTCAGAATACTTAAATGTGAAATATGGAACAAAACTTTTTCATGTTACTAACTAACTAACGGTGTGAGAGACGCCGAGGTGGCTGCAGCCGCATCCCCTGCACTCTTTACGAGAACATTATGTAATATTATGCATCTCGCATGCAAATATACAGCTCTCCAGCTAACTGCAGCTAACAGATTCAGAAACTTTCTATTGGCGTTGGATGACGCTGCAGGGAATAAAGACGAACTTATAAAACAGGTTTTAATTCACATGAAGATTAAACAATCGCAGACGGAAACGTGATAAAATTTACAAAAAACTTACTTATTTTAAAAATCTGTCAATGGAATGCGAAGAAGAAGAACATTTATTCGTGATAAATATCAACAAAGGACAGATAAATTAATAACACACAGAAATATTGTAGTCACGAAGTCCCAACTCAACGTGCCGGCATTAAAGTCAGCGCTGATCTTCCGTTGGAACCATCAGGTCAATTTAACGATATGGTACTTGCATATCACGAAAAAAAATTAAAAACACAGTTCGGAGTGCGATTGGAATGTTTGGAGGATTTCATTCCATAATATATTGTTAAAACTATCATCATTATTTACTTAGAAAAAATTTTTTTTTGTTAAATAAATCGATTACCCGCCCATTTACGAAATTGACTCCATATTGTTTGACATATTGTAACACTAGGATGATTACGTAGCACCTGTACAAAGCCTGCAATACCTACCAAACCTGTGTACACAGCCTGATCCGGTTATCCGGTACAAAACCGGACGATAAATACATACAATACTGGATTACCGAGCCATTGGCGTTTAGAATCGGACGTTATGTTGTAACCCGGTTATATCCGGGTATGCGGACACATGGGCCCGGTAATTGGCCGTGTAAAGGCAATTCCATTCAATCCTATGTGCGATTGTATGCGTAAATATAATTGATTCTGCGAGATGATGCCATCGAGCCGTTAATGGTTTGTATGAAGCTGTTGCTCAAGTTATCATGAAATCTCAACTACTTGTTGTAAGTAGGTATAGTACTTTCTTGGCAAAAAAGGAGTAGGATATTAAATATAATCCCCGAGAAAATTGGACCCCCTGCTTTTAGAGCAAACCTAGCTAAGAACACTCTCGATTAAGACACCTTTCAAATAAAAAAAACTAAATCAAAATCGGTTAATCCATTAAGGAGCTACGATGCCACAGACATACAAGATACACACGTTGAACTTATAACACCCCCCTGTTTTGCGGCGGGGGTTAAAAATGTAAAAGGTCAACTTTGGATAAGACCTTCAACCTAATAAAACCTACCTACTTAAAGCTAGGTAGGAATACGCATCTTCTGGGTGAGCTCGCTACATCGACGACTAAATCTTCGTCCTCCAAGGGCAAGAGTTAGTCAAGAGCAAACCCATTATCATTAAAAAAACCGGTCAGGTGAGAGTCGCGCACCGAGGGTTCCGTATTTAAGACCGTACTTCAAAAATATACTTTTATGTACTTTAATTCGTATGCGATAAGTTCTATTTTGAGTTGCCTAAATATAACACTAATTTTCAAAGTGTTTTTAGTTATTTCTCAAAAACTGTAAATTTTGAACACTTTATTAAATTTTTTCCATAAAATATAAATAATTAACGGTCATCTTTTGAACATTTTTGGCTATAAATCAAAAAGCACGTCACGAAGAATTATTGTTTAATTGTTTAATGTTTATTAGGGTAACAAACGGAACAATTCAACTTATAAATTATATTAAATTATACTATTCAATTATAAAAAAAAAGTTTAGAAATGTGCAGATTGAGCCCTTTCATGTGACATCTCACTTGCTATAGTCAAATCACTTCATTTTCAACCCCCCATTCTAGATCCCTTTCAATGATTTATAAAATTAATTTCATATTTTTTTACTAAAAACAGATGCGGGCAAGCAAGTTATACAACTATGCCAAATTTCAAGTCGATAGCTTGTGTAGTTACTGATAAAAACTGCTGTGACATACAGACAGACAGACAGACAACGAAGTCTCACCATAGGGTTCCTTTTTACCATTTTTGTACGGAACCCTAAAAAATACCTTCAAGGGATGAGCTCACCCTTCTCTCAGAGGCGGGCAGCCATGGTGTTCCGATGGTCCCTTTCCGTCAGGTGATGGGCTGGCTCGTTTAGCTTCTCCTAACATAAAAACACAGTCTCGCCATAATAACTCATTTATTAATGGTCATAGAAGTATTTCCACGGGTAGGTATTGTTTCGTAGAAAATTAATAGCTCGATTTTCTTTTGCCCGAACACGATACTTCGATTCTCAGTAACGCGAATTTTTACTTCTTCGAATTTTCGTTTCTCCGAATTTCATTACTTCGATTATTAAATTTCCGATTTTTAATTGAAAATATGTTCAAATCTACGAAGTTTTAATATCCCGAATGCACTTTTCACAGAATAGGTTTTCCCCGATTGTTCAGTTAAACGATTGTTTAATTTCTTATTTATGTTTCGGGCGCTTCGCCGGCCGCTGCCGCGGCACGCTCGCTTCGCTCGCTCGGCTCGCGTGCTGTTGTGGTCACAGTTCTAACCTAACCCAACCTAGTGAGGGGGGGTATTTGTTTTTATTATGGCGGGGGGCTTCGCCCCCCACTCCCCCCTCCGCCTAGCTATCCCACTCCGCCTTCCTAAAGTGTGTCTAACATTCGAAGTCGAAACCCATTCGAAAAGTATTAATTAGGATTTCCAACTATCAGAATCAACCGTTTTCGGTGAAACGTTTTCGAGAAACAGAAAATTTTGCCTATTAATATTCGATGTATTGAAAAAGCAGCAAGTGAAATTAGGAGAACTGTAGTTTCGGACAACAGATGACTTCGAGTAAATGAAATTACAAAGCAATGAAATTCTAACTATCGTGATTCGAACAACTGAAAATTCTGACAAACGTGGTCGGAGAACCGAAATTCGAGGTATTGACTTTCTACGAAACGATAGGCACCCGTATTTCCACTAATTAAGCTGTACTGCGTTTATAACAAATTCAAAGTTTTTATTTATGAACTAAGGGCCTGCGCAAACCGGCGGAGCGCAGCGCAGATCACTTTAAATTTATCAATGTATATTCTTCCCTATTTTAATTACAATAAGGTATAAATTTGAATGCTCTGAGACCGACCTCGGAGCATCACGGGGGATTTCTACTCTGCGGCTGCGGCTCTAAATTTATACCTTATTGCAATTAAAATAGGGAAGAATATACATTGATAAATTTAAAGTGATCTGCGCTGCGCTCCGCCGGTTTGCGCAGGCCCTAATTCTTGTCTTTGCCAGACTTTTCTTCAGGCGCAAAAGAATTCTTGTGTTTGTGGCGAGTGTTCTTGGTTTAATCAAGTTTTTAAACAATATTCTGAAACTAGACGAAACTGTCCAATCAAGCAGGAAACTAGTTCCGAGTAGTTTCAATATAGTACTTAAGAGCGAGGGAATATTGAACAGTAGAGTCGTAGCCATTCAGATATCTTCGGCTTCATCGAAGTTTGATCTAGTTACAGAATTAGGTCTGGCGAGCCAGGGCCCTTAGCCAAGATGTATTACGTTAACTAGCGTTTCTATTCGTTTCGTTTTTAAACCAGTCGCGTCACTGGTAGATCACGTGTCAAGAGTCACGTGATCTACCAGTGACGCGATTGGTTTAAAAACGAAACTAATAGAAACGCTAGTACTACGCGTAATTCTTCTTGGCTAAGGGCTCGGGGCCACGACCTTTACGTATAAATCACTTTAAGTAAAATCAATAAAAGCTGCAGACTTTTTTTTTAATGCTTAACAGCATGTCGACGGCGTTTTCGATGGAAGTTGAGTTGACTATTAATCAGCCGCGCGAACGGGATTGCTGGTGGTGTTATGAAGGTCCTGCCGCGTGGGTGTCAGGGAACTGCTTTTTTAAAGCTATAAAACAGATAAACAGGGTTATCTGAACCAATATGAGACTATGTCAAAATGACGTGAGTGAATCCAATCCTGAAAGTCACTTTGCAATTTGACTCGGCGTTACTTTGACATCGTTTTATATCGACCATGCACATATCGTAACTATCCAAACAAAAAAAAAGCCGGTCAAGTGCGAGTCGGACTCGCGCACCGAGGGTTCCGCATAAACTTGTAGGTATGTAAATAGTTCGTAAATCACGGGAATACAACGAAGTCCAGTATAAACTAACACGCAATAAGTATGCACTTTAGTACTTAGTGAGTGTCAGCTTATACTGGGCTCATTTTTTACGTTATGTAACTACAAATTAACGGTTTTCGGATTTATTCCTTTACTTGTGCTATAAGACATAGCTTCTTGCAAAATTTCATGATTCTAAGTCAACGGGAAGTACCCTATAGGTTTTGATTCCCTTGAGATTCCCTTCAATATGCGGCATAAAGGGCCGTATCTTTTGATTGCGTTGACTTAGATGTTTGATTTTTTCACTGATCCAAGGGACTGCAGACTTATGTATTTGATATTAATTTCAACTTGTTACCTCCACGCGTTTCTGAGAAAAAGACACAGACAGACGGACAACAAAGTGATCCTATAAGGGTTCCGTTTTTTTCTTTGAGGTACGGAACCCTAAAAACACGGTGAATATACCTACGCTCAACATACTTTATTCCTACAGTTCAATAAACATCAAGATAAATCCTTTATAAGTAAAATCAACGAATTTCCAATTACTTAAGATACAGGTACAGATATTAATTTGGTAGTCAGTTGTCTACAAGTCATTTCTTAATCTAGATTAATATATAATGTCACAATTACAAGATTATAACATTATACAATTTAATTATTTATTCAATTAAATACTAGTCAGTGATATATCATCCTCCAGAAACTTGTGTTTTTAAACTATACTACGCTTCATCTTTAAAAGACTCTTTCAATTGCCGAATATGTTAAAAGATGGTGCATCCTTTATGCACTTAGGTATCTTATTAAATATTTTAACACCACATCAACGACATTTTTGACCGTTTCAGCAGCACTGGTATAGGTTTTAGCAGGTGTTCGTTCCTGCCTTTGAATCGGTGGAAACTACTTATATTGATGTATTTGGCAGTTGCCACATGTATTTGGCAGTTTCAAATATGTGTAGACACGGCGTGGTTAAGATCTTCAGCGCTCTGAAATATCCCTTCGTTGGGGGAGTGGTTGTACAGACGCTACTATACGTACGGCCTTCTACTCGTCTCCACCTCAGTGGAAAGGCAGCCTAAGACTCCGATCAAACGTGAAGCCGAGGTATCCTGATTCATTTACTTGTGGGACCGAGGCCAGGTTCACAACAATATTTAGAGGTTCCACATTGTCTCCCATCAAGTTGAAGCACAATTGATGTTTTGCTGAGGATTAACTCTCTCTCAGTTAGTTTTGAACCACTTCATCAAAGTTATAAGAGATGATGCAGCTTTATGGTTCCAACGGAAGACCAGCGCCGACTTTAATGCCGGCATTACGCTGAGTTGGGACCATTTCGTGACTACATTCTTTCTGTGTGTATTTTTTCTGTCCTTTGTTGATATTTGTCACGAATAAATGTTTTTCTTTCTTTCTTTCTTTCTTTAGTTTTTAATCTGACATATTTTGGCCATTAACAAATAATAAGCCTTTTCTAATGCTGAAATAAACCGTCTTAAAGCTATAATTACAGACATTAGAATCCATTAATTACATTTTCACCTCGTACGTATAATGTTTTATGCGAAATCCTTACCTTACTCGGATTTAAGTGGAGCCATTAAAAGAGCGGGTAAAGGTCGAAGAACTCTACATATTTTTAAGAAGTTACTGAAGACTTTTATAATGGTATGGAGAAGGCAAGAACACTTCGGCCCGAAGACATATTGTAGCTAATCTAAAGGCCGTATTAATATAAGGCCCGTTTCAAGATAGAGGAGTTCAAATCCGAAACGCACGTCTTTTTAGGTGTTCAAATTTTATTTCAATATTTACAATTGAAATCGAATAATATTCAATTCAATATGTTCAATCTCATTTCTAACCGACTTCATAAAGGAAAGATTCTATTCAAATGACAAGTCAAAAAGTTAACCTGAAATTGCATCCGTTATTCACCTTTTAACCTTCACTTCTCTTTGTCTCGACTGTAAATATATTTTCAATATTACAATTTCGGATTATACGAACTAAAATTACAGTTCACATTTTATTCAGGAACACTAACATCCTGCATTACTCAAGATTATAATTGTTTTCAAAACGCTAAGTTCGTGGCCCAACTTAAATCATTTACTTACAACAAGCGGCACGGTGAGAAAATTTCATCTGTTCTTATTGTCGTGTTCATTACGAGGATAGAGTTAATTCTATACACGTACATTAAATTACGTAACAAAACAATAAATATATAATATAACAATTTAACAATTACCTAATAAGTAGGGCTTTAGAGATAACATGAGTTACACCAAAATTTTAACCGATTGCCGGTTGCCTTACTACCAGACAGAAACAAGAAACAACAATGCAAGCACTGCTCAGTTAGCGGGTAATAAATAATTTCGACTACAATCTGGTTTTCCGACTAGAATAATAATAGGAATATAATAATAGAAAGTTGTACATGGGTTCCCCCACTCGCACATTTTTGTAAAAGAAGAAAAACATTTATTCGTGACAAATATCAGCAAAGGACAGAAAAATCCACACATAAAGAACGTAGTCACGAAATGGTCCCAACTCAGCGTACTCGTAATGCCGGCAAAGTCAGCGCTGGTCTTCCGTTGGAACCATCAGGTGAAACCACGGAAGGTTGGATCCTCTGAGTTACATCAATGACGTAAACTTGCACCAATAATGCGATCTGGAGTCCATTTTGTTTGCATATCTTGGAGTGGCTTTGAACGTATCTAATATTTGTTTAATTCTTGACCCAGTTGTAGATATGATGGCGCTTCAAAGTTCCTAAACGCCATTTATCACGGGGAAACAAAACTCGCCACTATCGGTTTTGAAATCACTTCCCTTCGGATCCCAAGGATCTTAAAGAATTCCCGGCTTAGGGTATTCTATTGGAAAGTGGGTTAAGCAAACTTTATTTGATGTAAGAAATTACAACTAGAAATATTGCAGTTTAAAACTACGTATAACTATTGTAATTTCACTAACCCTAATATTACGGGCCCCCTCACATGTAGCGTCTTTTGAGCGTGTCGGCGCCGACGCTCAAAATACTCTACATGTGTGGGGGCCCTAAGATACTGTATTTACTAACCCTATGGATGTATAGTCCGAAATAAACGATTTTGTATTGTATTGTATAACAAATGAAAATCAATTACCTAAATTGATACTAAGCTAAACATTTATACTTAAATAAAATTATACTACTGCTAACTTTACAAGATATACTTAATCGGGATAGTCTTAAAGAAAGAAGAAAAAAACTTCAGGACATTATAAGAAAGACCTTTATCTAAGAGCATTACGTAACGAATACAAATAAAGGATAGATTTATGTTAGGTACAAACGAACACTTAATACGATTACTATAGTTGCTCATTAGCTAATGAGCTTTTAAGATTAGTGGAAGCTTAAAGCTTGGCAGGACTGCCATTTGTCTGTACCCAATTAAAAATACATTTACACATATAAAATTGTTTGCTTTCTAACTCGGAATTATTCGTACTTAGACTAAAAAAAACCAGCCAAGTGCGAGTCGGACTCGCGCACCGAGAGTTCCGTACAAACTTAATTGTAGGTATGTAATTCGTTTTTTTATGATATAACTACAAATTTACGGTTTTCGGATTTTTCTTTACTTGTGCTATAAGACATTGTTTCTTGCCAAATGTCATGATTCTAGGTCAACGGGAAGTACTTTATACTAGGGTGATGGCACCAGTGTTGGACACTTTAAGCTGACAGGCACCAATAATGGACACTTAAACCTTAATTCAAAGATCAACGGTTATAAATGTATTGTTGCAAAACAAATGAATAACCCTTATCTTCTTCAAAATAAGAATCAAGTGTCCATCATTGGTGCTTGACCATTACTGGTGCCATCACCGTATATCTTTTGATTCCATTGCGAGTGTCAAAATAAGCGGAATATACGGGCGTATCTTTTGATTTCGTTGACTTAGAAGACCGAGTATATGATATTCATTTCAACTTCATATAATACCTCCCCAAGCGTTGCTGAGAAAAAGGGTCTTGACAGACAGACAGACATACAGACAGACAGTTACAAGCCTTAGTGAAATGGGGCCCAGGTAAACGTTTCCTTATACCTAACACATTCTACGCCATATTCACGCTAGCGAGTAGCGATATTTCCCGGGAAATCCACAATAATTCTAGGTATTCCGGCGGAAGCAACGTAAATTTCAATAGCTAGTCGTAGGCCGGTAAGCCACCAAGTAAATCTCTCTGGGCGCATAATATCGCGCCATTACGAGTATACGCTAGTGTGGAGACACGTGACATCCATGTAGCACCCGTGGATGGTCATTAACCTTTTCAACGCCATTGACGGATATATCCGCACCACTGGTTCAACGCCAAAGACGGATATTACCGTCATAGTTGACAGCGAAAAATAAAACTGAGTGTCTTTGAGATAAGGTTTACATTAGCTCTGGTTTTTAGCTGTCATTCTCGTGCGAGTAACGTCTTTTGTATTTGAAATAGGTGTCTAAAAGCTTGATCTAGTTTGTTAGGTAGGTTATTGGATGGTAACGGTACGTAGATAAGTTATCTTGTAGCGGGCCTATACGCTATTTTACTACGTGTTTCGCCTCGCTCGTTTTGTGTTGTTGGGATTGTTGAGCCGCTTGATTCTTAATTCGGTCGGGTTGTCAAATTGTCAAATTTCAATAGTATTTAATACGGTATATAAAACAATCCTTGGTGTGACTTTACAAAATTTGCAATCGAACTAACTTCCCAATGAGCTAGGGACTTGAAACTTCATGTGTCGTATCACACTCCGCCGGCGTTAAAAAAAATGGCTCTCAGTTTCGCATCATTCCCATAGTATCAGACAGTCGGACAGATAGACAAACGGACGGACATTATGAAATTGTAAGGGTTTCGTTTTTGCCATTTGGCTACAGATCCCTAAAAATGCTGAATAACATATTACCACCGCATAAAAATCAATTTCAATTGCATCCACTCAACATAACATCCACCCGGCATTCAATCGAGGCACATCCTTAACTCTAGCTGCGCTAGTTTCCGCCCCGCGGCGCCGGCTGCATTCGGATCTTCACAAATAGATGAGATGGGATCTTCACTGATAACTTAGTATTTGAACTGAACACGAATATACGGTTCTGATCAGCGAATAGAAAATGGCGTTATTATAAAGAGATTAACCAAATACTCGTCGTCGATGTCGATTCACGAGAAAGCGGTTTTGAATATTAACATTTATGAATAGGTACATCAGGTGGGCCGTTTGCCTGTTTGTCTGACTAAGGCAATAAAAAAACATACCTTTCCATATACTCGACCAGTAACTGAAATTGGGAAGCGCTAGTTCGCATTTTAAAGAAAAAATCGGTTAAAAATCGCTTAGCGTTTAAAAATCACTCGCTATGAATGAACTGTCACATTGAGAAGAAAATAAAACAAATTCAAGAATCACTTACACTTTCACAGTGACACTGCTCTATGACGCTTTTTAAATTAGCAGGGTTTGTTCTATATTTTTAAATGGAAGACATGGATACTTATCTTTTTGCCCAATATCATCCATACTCTGTATTTTTATTGTCGTTAGAAAGAGACAACTTCGTTTGGTGTGAAATTAGGCACACGTAACGATAACTACGCTAACTGTTGTACTAAGATAGACAGCAACTTTACTAACTATTCTATGGGGAAGCCTGAAATAAATACTTTTGAATTTGAATCACCAAGTTTTCAATAAAAAAAATGTTATTATTCTCACTGGAGCATTGTCCAGTAATAGGTGTTTTACGATTTAAAATTGGAAAAGTCGTCCCTAAAAGTTGATTAAAAGCTTAGGGGAGCGGGGTGCTAGTTGTAACGGGGGTAAGTAGTAACATGCAATTTTTACCGCCAATTTCAACTTTATTACACGGATTTTATACCTAAATCGAATCATTAGGTCCCCCCGCATTACGTCAGTACATGCAGTGCCCGGCCGGAAAGCGGAGGCAGTGGCTGTGTGTGCGAGCATCATTTCAGCAAGGTATCGTAAAAAAACTCGTTACGTAATTATTGATTATTGATGACTTATGTGTATTTATAAATAATTATTTTCATGCATGACCTTAGATAATGTATTAAATTTTTATATTCCTTTAAAGTATTTTTTGTAACCAACTTAGTTTTTTATAAATCTCAATTAATTTAGAAAATAACACCTTGGGGCACGTTGTACCATTTCGGTGGGGTAAGTTGTAACGTGTTACAACTTGCCCCGCAGTTTTTGTTTGTGGCAGTTTGTGTAGATAATGTGATACGTACCTACTAACTATTATTATAAATTAGAAAGCCTCTATCTGTCTGTCTGTTTAGAAATACACTTTAGTTTTGTATAAAATTTACAATTTGTTTTTTTTTGTTTTAGTACCCCGAAAAACAACTGTGAACAATCGTTGAAAAAGAAAATCAGCCATATTAAAAGACACGCCAGAAAAAGATGCTTTAGAGAAAGAATACCAAGAACAAATCAATAAACAACAAAAAAGCAAAACAAAGAAAACAATAAAAAATACGAACAGTGGAACATAGAACCTCCTCCTTTTTTTGAAGTCGATTAAAAATAAAGCAAATGGAAATGGAAAAGGTAAATCAACAAATCGAGAAAAAAAGGAGTAGACAGAGTAAAAACATAAATTTTACTTTCCGACTCAGACTCAGAACCTGAAGAATGGTTTTGTTGATTCAGTCTCTTTTAATTGTATTAATTGTGATTCTGATGAGGACTAGTTATTCTTAAAATAATGACGATGTGAAAAGGCTGATAATTAATACTAAAATTAGAGTACATAAATGCTAAATGACTGTGAGTATTTATACAAAGCGTCTACAGAATTAAAATGTTAAGAAGAATAATCTATATAAAAATATTTGATAAGTTTTGTGATTTTGATAGGAAGTTGTTGAAGAAAGGAAAAAAAAAATTATAAGTAAAACAGTTATATTTTACTTTTATTAAGTTTGTTTGTTTGTTATAAGTGAAGTGTCATGAAGATATTATACTGTTAATACTGTTAAGAAGTTGTATTTTTTTAAATGTCAAAATAAGTAATTCATTTAAAATTTCTACATAAAAGTAGTAAGCGCATGTTGATTTTTTATAAGACATAACTTTTTAGGGACTTTGGAGAAAATAATGCTATAATTAATTATCTTAGCACTTAATTATGTCATTGTTACAATGTTCCCCGTGGCTGTTACTATTAGCCCCAAACATGGGGCAAGTTGTAACAGCGGAGTTTGAAAATTAAAATGCTCATAATTAAATCCAGGTGTATGATTTATTTAATTTTTCATTGAATTAAAATGCATCGATAGTTATCCTATTATAATAAATTATCAAAGCTCTGAAAATATCACCAAGTTTGATGCAATACACCTTAAACTGAAAAATGTTACAACTAGCACCCCGCTCCCCTACTTACCATTAAAAAAAATAGAAATAATATCAATGAAACAAAGAAGTTAGCAAGAAATAGGACCGATGCCAGTGAATTCGCCGGGTTAATTCGCGCCGTGTAAAATGCAAATGGAATCCTATATTTTCATTTATATCAGGAAGTTGGAAATTGTTTTCGTAGAAAATTATAAAGGTTAGCTTTGGCTTCTTTCATATTTTAAAACTTGGTTTGTATTTATTTTTAATTAACTCCGGCCGCGAATTCGATCGTTACCAGTATTCCCTTAGGCGGTTAACAATTTTGCAAAAGAAATATATTTTGAGTTAATTTATTCAGTGCTAAGAATTTGTCCCTGGCTCGAGTCTTATTTGCATAAAATGTGGCATTGGATCTACGAATTATTAGTCTTTTATGCATCGTATATGTTATGTATGCAGACCTCTGAACCTGTGGCGAATGCTTTATGTCGGATTTGCAATAAATTGCTATCTGACGTGGCGTTTTGTTTCAGCTCATGATAGTGTACCTACCTCTATTTTACTAACAATAAGTTCAAGTATACTGTATAATACAGTATACATATATATTTGAACGCGAGGACTGTATATGTAGATATGTATGCCTTTGACTGTACCTTGCGGAGGTATACTTAGCATATATTACTGGAGGAATAAAGAGGTCTCAGCGCAAAGTGAAATGAATCGCTGTTAAAGTCGCCTTAAGCCAGGATTGTAAGAATGGGGTCAGAATCTTGTCTAACAGATTTAGCGAAAAAGCAGGAAATTTGCAATTTTTTTCCTGTTTAAGCCATTTTGTTTTGTATTAATTGCGCGGAGCTAAAATAAGGGTATTGAGTATAAAGGGGATATCTATCGCATATTTTTGTTGTTGGGTAAAACACTCACGCTCATCACGCAAAGTTTACCTATATCGGGATTCCAACGTACGACTTTCAGCACAGCGGGCAGTGCACCACTGACCCAATACATGACATTTCCCATCCACAAATTCAACTAGCGCTAACAAAATATAACAAAACTTTTCACGACTTATTTGGCGTCTCCCTCACTCCTACAGGAAAAAGGAAACCGAATTACGGGACGCGTTTCCCGCAAAAGTTTTGATCACACGTCAAAACCAGGATAATTGGTAATTCGATTAGGTTGACAGAGTTCTAAGTCAGTTCCAATGCGCAAGTCGCATCAGAACTCTGTCACACTAAGCAGTTGTAATAGTTTGATGTACGTGCCTTGTGAGTTAGCGAAATATTTGGGGAGGCCTCAGGAGTATACAAAAATAACACGACAAAAGTGAATAAGGGTGATTCCACGAGCGTTTCAACCGCCGTCAGTCCCTTGATCGCATTAAAGTCGAAATTTATGTAGCTTTGGATGCCATTTTCGTTTATTTTGTCAGGTACTCTATAAACTAGCCGAAAATGGCATCCAAAGCTACAGCAATTTCGACTTTAATGCGATCAAGGGACTGACGGCGGTTGAACCGCTCGTGGAATCCCCCTAAGGACAAATTGATCAGTATATTTTTAGCCTTAACTCTCACAACCTGTGGGTTGTGAGAGTTGTGAAACCGTATAGTTAAGTTTAGTATTAAAATGTATTGTGTTTAATGTTTATTTAAGTCAAAACAAAAGTCCTGAAATTGGAATACGTTGTGATTGTATCATCAATAGTGTATCTAGGGTATTTTAAATCAATATACAAAACTCAAACTGTTTAGTCTACATAATAATATGGTCACAAATAAATCATTGCTCTCTTTGACAGTCTAACTGACTAAGAATAAGCACAATATCTAATTTAACATTTCCAAGGCTAACTTCACCTGGGTAAAGTTTAACAATATTACAAGATTAATTCAGTTTTAGTTCAGGACTGAGGATAGCGCACCTAGCTGAAGGGTCATTCCTTTATCGCGGGTGCAACATTTTGACTCATCCTAGACTTGCAAATAATGAAATAAAAATCATATTTTAAAATTAACCTTTGAAGGATTACATTTTATCGAGCTTATTATAAATTCAAGAAAAGTTTACACAGCCACAAAAAAGGTTTAAAGTGCCATTGCGGGTGACAAAATATTTTAATTGTGTAAAATGTACTAATGTATTGCCTTCTTATATTGACAGACGATAAACAATTAATTGTAAGGACATAAAATAATATTTAAAATGAAAATAAATCATGAATTATTCACTGTTAAAATGATCGCGGGTGCAACATCGTATGATTTGCAGTTGGCGCGAAATCATATAATTAATAAGCTTTTAATGTGGACTATTATGTAGCCTCGCAAGTCCTGTGTTTTTTTTAAAGCAAGAGTCCTAACTACCAAATGTACTATACCAAGTACATACCTACTAATAAAAGTGAACCTAAAGGTGAAGTACATTCGGCAGTTATTCGTGTTATGTAGTTAAAATGTCAGGTCTGATCATTGATGTGTACTTGTGCAAGTACGCGGGGACTTACGAGGATAAAGTTGGGTTTATAATAATTAATTTAATATCTCATCCTTTGGACTGACATAAAAAAGTAAGTAACAAATTGTGGCAGAGAGTCGTCTCTAGTGGAATCACCCTGGAGCACTAATACCACCGCATCTGGACCGAATTTAATAACTAGTTTAAAACAGTGAAACTATAACTGAATATTAATTCTGTAAAGGTATGTAAAATAGGTACGCGGTTGTAAAACGTTCCCAGCAGACTTATGCCCTTACTAATAAACGTTGAATAACCGCTGAGTAGTTATACCATGCTTTGTCCTTATCTGTCATTGTGACATTTGAATTCGACAGATAAGGACAAAGCATGGTATAACTACTCAGCGGTTACTCAACGTTTATTAGTAAGGGCATTAACATGCACGGAAGAGTTAAAATTTGACAGGTGCTAGGAAAATGAAGACATCTATTCCTCTAATATATATAACATAATACATAACGCTTAACGTTTAAAATAAAAGTGTCTCGTCTTGATAAAATCGCTATAGTCGCTTAGTAATAAAAGGTAATAAAAGTCAGGATGAGATACTTTTATTTTAAACCTTAGACGTTAAGTTTTGCCTGTCAATTTTTATCTCGTGCATGCATGTTGAGCCCGCTGGGCGAAAAGGTTAAGTAACGTATTAACTAACCCAACCTCAAAAACTAAAACCCAATTGGCGACTATTATGACGGACAGTTGTAATTTTAATTTTTCGTTTTGCACGTTTTTGACGAATCATAATACTAACATCGGTACAATATAGTTTAGGAGCTAGCCGAGCTAGAGTGAGCATGCTATTTTCGATCACATACGTACATACATAGACTGTTATCCCACATTATCCTTCTTTTTGCTTCGCTCAATTGGGTAACTAAGGGCCGTATTAATAAACTCATCTCAACTGTGATCCCCGTCTCAAGATACGTCAAAGTAAACGTCAATCCATAGAAAACTGTCATTTTTGACGCATCTTGTGACGGGGATCAGAGTTGAGATGAGTTTATTAATACGGCCCTAAGTAACTTAGCAGTAGGCTAGTAGACGTCCGTTTTTTTTTACCGGACGTCGGACCGGTTTTTTGCTGGACTCGCAGTGTAGTATGGCTTATAATGAATGTGTACATGCACCGGATAAATTTGTAGATCGGTATCCGGTTTCATTCGGTACATCATAAGCCATACAACCAGCGCGTCCGGCAAAAAAACGGTCCGTCATCCGTTAAAAAAAACGGACGTCTACAAGCGCTCTTAGAATATCTTTATTTAAAAAACATTAAGGTTGGGAGAGGCTATCTCGAATGAGCGGGAATTATATGTCCATAGCCTAACTAGTTGGTAGAGAAGGTAACGTTTGAGTTATAGGATAAACTGACGATTACAGTCAATATCGGTGTGTAAGCACCCGCCCGGCTGCCAGCTGCCTCGTTCGGATCTAGCTTTTGTTCAAAAATAATGTACAGCTCAATCGAACGTTGGTTTATCACAAATTGAGCTAATCTAAAACTGAGCTCTAGCCTCTTACCACAGTATAACTTTTTTTTTATCTTATCTATAAATATACCTAGCTAACGGCAGAAACTGCAAAAACGTTCGAAACGTTGCACTCACAGAGGGCCTAGAGTAAGTTTCGCAACGTTTTTTACGTCTCGATCGCGTTTGCGTTTAGTCTCAATTAGTATGGAAGTGTGACAGCGCCCCTTGCGGCGCGTATTCGAAACATTTGACAGTTCCATACAAAATGACACTTTTACGCAAACGCGATCGAGACGTAAAAAACGTTGCAAAACTTACACTAGGCCCTCAGACGCACCTCTCAACGAGTCCCCTAAGGGCGCTTTCAGACTGGCGTTTTATTACACCGTGCTCTTACTATCGGCACTAGATAACTATAAACATACGTAATTATATAGAGAAATACATACTTAATTACGTAGAAAACATTTATGACATAAAGTCGAAACCATAATTCGAGAGACAACTTTGACAACTGATTCCTCACTTCACGTTAGTAAATTAGTGTCTTGATAATACGGTCGAGGAAAAATGAGTTACCAAGGAACCATAAAAGCATTAAAGTGTGAACAACATTGCTATATAAAAGTAGGAGAGGCTGCTAACACGATTAAATCTTCTCTAGAAACCGCCTCGCACTGAAACCTAGTTACGGCTTGTTCCTTTTGCGCTAAAATCCTATTTGACACTATTAAATCCACTTAAAAAAGCCCACGACTGCCATAACCTACCTAAAAGCGTAAATTAGTGTCATTGGTGCCTTAGGTACAGACCTACATTATATTTCGTGAACTAAATAATGCATGAAACACACAGAATAAGTACTTGCATAGAAACCGGACTATAAGAAACAACAAAAGACGTATGTTTGACCTTTTTCTATTTATGGCATTCATAACGAGTTAGAAAGAGACGTCCTTATAGGTATTCTTTCGTTATCCTTCATGTTGTCACAAGGTTTTAAGATGTCAAATAGCCCGCGATATGTCAATGTCAGCGAAGGTCACACGTCACACGAACCTCCAGTACTACAAAATCAAAAAGCCGGTAGGTATTGCGAATAGTAAATTTTATGTCAGGGTGACTTTTTGATTTTGTAGTACGTGTGACGTACCTTCTACGTCGTGGGACAACTTTAGTTTGCCGGTTAATACTTCGACAACTTTAAAAAGTCAGTTATTTAAGAAATAATTCATTTCTCTAAATATTAGATGCAGTTATCAAAAAAGGTAGTCTAAGAATACTCATTATCAGACATAGGAATCCACGGGGAAAACTTTTATGACAAGTAGTGAGTTCCAATATCGATAAACTCAATTATCGATGCTTGTTCCATATACTAGTGATCGCCCCCAGCGTTGTGTGTATTTTTTTATAAGTATTGTCCTGATGACGAGTATGAAGTGCACACAAAGCATAAATAAATATCAGGGTCAATCTCACACAAATTGACCTAGTCCCAAACTAAGCTCTAGGCTTGTACTATGGGTACTAGACAACGATATACATACTTATATAGAGAAATACATACTTAAATATATAGAAAACATCCATGACTCAGGAACAAATACTCGCGCTCATCACACAAATATTTGCCCATACCGGGATTCGAACCCATATTTTAAATGATTAATTTATATGTATAAGTGTACCACCAACAACAAACATAATATGATCGCTAGGTTATAGCTAGGGTGTAACATTGCACTACGAAATAGTTAATATTATCTCTTTATCAAACCTCTTTACATAATTAGATAGAAGTAGCTTACCTACTTAGACACTCAAAAATCGTTTTGAAAAAAGAAGAGAATTACGTTATTATTTAATTTAATTATTACACTTTACACAAAAACATATTTTTACAAACAAAACTTGGAGTGATCACCAGTATATGGAACAAGCATCGATAATTTGAGTTTATCGATATAGGAACTCCCTACCTGTCATAATATTTTGTCCCATGGATTCCTATGTCTGCTCATTATTTTACGTTTGTGGGTTATGAAAGGTCCTACTATCATATCGCGAATGACGCACGGGAAACTGCCCATCTCTACGTAGCCGTTGGCACCATAAATTGCGGACAGTACAAAGAGGCACGATGATTGGAAAACTTCGCGCAAAGTTCCCATATTAATACCAATTGTTTATTGTCACCCGATATTAGTTCTCTATTAATCTTGATAATTGCGGCGTGGCTTGTTATGGTTGAGTGGCGTTATTTAGATATCATGTGGATGTTTTACAGTAAGTATAAGTTCCACTTTGTTTAAGCACATTCTGTCTGTCAGTCCGTCCGTTTGTCACGTTGTCTGTTTCAAAAACTGGAGTTAGGACTTTTGAATTGTTAATATTATTATTATTATGTAAACAGGTACCGTACATTATATTTATATGTATTTAATCTTATAACATAGTACGAGAAGTTTTTGCCAATACATTTGTACAGGTCGATAATGTTAAAGGAGGTACAGTAAAACGTATTCATAGTACCTCCTCGGCTGTCTATCGCTGTCACACTCTACGGGCTTAGCATGCGTGCACGAGATAAAATTTGACAGGTGCTAGGGAAATTAATACATCTATTCCATATCCTAACGTACTCGTAAGACGTAAGGTTTAAAATAAGTCTTGATAAATTCGCTATAAAAAAGTGAAAATCGCTATAGTCGCTTAGTAATAAAAGGTAATAAAAGTCAGGACGAGACGTTTATATTTTAAACCTTAAGCGTTAAGTCTTACGTTAGAATATGGAATATATGTATTAATTTCCCTAGCACCTGTCAAATATTATCTCGTCCATGCATGTTAAGCCCGCTGGCATAACAAATATACTGACAGTTGCCATACTATACAGCGATAGACGCCGAGTACTTTAAACACTCTGGTTTATTGTATGAGGTATACATATGTATCTTCATATGGTGGCGGCATATTCGTCTCCATACCATGTCATAAAAACTGGTCAAGTGCGAGTGGACTCGCGCACTGAGGGTTCCGTACACATTTGGCCGGTTTTTAGTATTTGTTGTTTTTCTATAGAGTTTGTTCTATAAACTAACCAAATTTGACGCTTGTACGTATTACCGTTTTTACGATACAACAAATAAAAAAAAACGTTGAAAAAAAACGTTACCTGTATGCTCCCCTTATTATTTTACTTATGACTTTTTTTATTATTTTTTAGAAAATCAATCGTTACATCACATATTCTACAAAACAATTCAAGGAGCTATCTTTACAGTTCAAAAGTTAAAGTTAAGACGGACGGACGGACTTAGTAATAGGGTCCCGTTAGCCACCCTTCGGTTACGGAACCTTAAAAAGAATCTTTCGCCGCACATTCTCTGAAACATTGACGTGCAAATAGCATTTGATGTAAGGTGCTTTAGACGGACATTACGCGCCGTCGCGCGGCTTGTCGTCTGTTTGTACTTTTACTTAGCACACAATCACTGCGGAGTGGTTAGTCTGTCATATCCGTTACAAATCCGTTTTGTACAGCTGCCTCAGAATAAACTGGGTTTCTGTGTTTCGTCTGACCCAATTTGGATGAAGCTTGGCACAATAGTTCCTAAATTTTGCTATTTCTTATTGAAGGAACGCTAAGATAACTTACTAATGTCACAAATAATATAATACTAGTCTAATATTAACCACGGATCATCTCGTTCGTCGAAATCGGGCCTGTGAGGCTATCGGTTCTGGGTTCGATTCACTATATTGGCAAATGTTTGTGTGATAAGCATTTGTCTCTGAGTCTTGGATATTTAAGTATGTATTTCTACTATTTATCATTATCTATTACCCATAGTACAATCAGCTTCAGTGAAAAATACCCCCTGCATACAAGTTACTAAGCAGGGGGTTACTTTTCTCTGCAGCTGACTGTACAAGCTTAAAGCTTAGTTTGGGACTGGGTCAATTTGTATGAGATTGTCCGCTGATATTTCATTTTATTTATTTAACTTAGGCAGTGAGGTAAAAGTATGGTTAATTCTAGTTAACGTCGTTGCAAGTTAAGACTTCTGTTCCGGTCTTATTTTTGCTTTAAATGATTCCTTGCTTGACGTAATACTAAAATACTTTCGTCGTTTCGTCGATGTAGTGATCGTGACTCATTATCTATTCTTCCTCATTTAACATTATGTAACTATTAGCCCAATAGGGGTGAACACGATTTTTTTTAATATTTTTATTTTATAGATATACATGAGATATATCTAAAAAAAAATGAAAAAAATCACTCGCATATTAATTTAAAATGCTTTAAAATAAATTTCGTTTTAAAATATCCCGCTAAAACGCTAACTTCTGTCATGGCGTCGCTATGACGTCACGATCCTCTAAACACTAGTATATTCTAAAGTACTCTGTGGGCTCACGCAAATCTTGTTTCTTGGCAAATGTCAAAATGTTGTTTGTTTAGAGTGCCGTGACGTCACGCGCTGTTTGCGGTCACGTGATAACGAGGATGAAATATTTATTTTTGTATAATTAATTTTAAAAAATATTATAAATATAGTAACGAAAGTGTGATTTTCGGTAATTGTATATTAAACACTACTGGAAAATAAATAATATGTATTTATTTTCGTTTAGTGTATGCACCCCTATTATTATATCTTAGCATTAATACAGCTGTTTTCTCTCTCTGTGGTGGCCATAGAGCAATAAAAACCCATATTGTTTCTACAACATTAATCGCGTCCTTAACGGCCTTAGTTTCCGACGAGAAAATAGTTATTGTTCTTACTTAGTATATCTATTGCTTTATGACGCGTTTCTGTTGGTCAGCAATAACAACCAATATTAATGCCCTTACTAATAAACGTTGAGTAACCGCTGAGTAGTTATACCATGCTTTGTCCTTATCTGTCATTGTGACATTTGAATTCGACAGATAAGGACAAAGCATGGTATAACTACTCAGCGGTTACTCAACGTTTATTAGTAAGGGCATAACTGTTTAGCTATTATAGCAATAGTAGTAATATAACTAACAAAATATATACAGGGTGTCCCAATGACACTGACCACATTGACACTGGAGGCAGACCAGCCTAAGATGGACCGAACCAGACAATTTTTTTTTTATTTTTTTTTAACGGAGTGGAAATGCGTTACGCATTGTCCCCACACCGAACCAGCCTAAAATGACCTTAGTAAATATCGCATGGTTTTCAAGATTTGCCAGTTTAAAGTTATTTTCCAGTACAAATTTTAAACTGGCATATCTCGAAAACCATGCGACTTTTACTGAGGTCATGTTATGCTGGCTCGGTATCTTTTAAGCTGACCTACCTCCGGTGTCAATGTGGTCTATTGATATTGGGACACCCTTCACACCCTGTATCAAACTAAAACCAGGGTACAAAAAATGTATTATGTCGGCTCAAAACAGGTCCCATAATCGAAATATTATGTATTAACTTTCATTTGACAACAAACTCGACGATTTAAAAAAAAATAATTTTTCCGCTTATTTTATGCGTGTCAAATCCGCCATGTTGGATTTAATATGACGTCACATACGCGGAACACTGAGACGCCAACGACACCACATTTGACAAAATATAATGGATAGTCTACAAGCTACCAGGGACAGATGAACAACTAAAAACTTAGCTAAAATCATGACCCTCCTTTTCGCTTCGCCGTAGTCGAGTAAACGAAGTAGATAGCGTTACTTGCGTGACATTCGGAGTCTACAAATGGTGCACTCAACAGATAATAAGTGGAAGTAATGACTCAACGTAAACATAATGTTAAACATTAAACATATGTTACATATACCTACCATATGGAAGACGACGTGACCGAGGACACGTTGCAAGCAGTACCGTCAACCTGATGCAGCCCAATTGTTAGGGCCTGCGCAAACCGGCGGAGCGCAGCGCAGATCACTTTAAATTTATCAATGTATATTCTTTCCTATTTTAATTACAATAAGATATAAATTTGAATGCTCTTAGACCGACTTCGGAGCATCACGGGGGATTTCTACTCTGCGGCTGCGCCTCTAAATTTATATCTTATTGTAATTAAAATAGGAAAGAATATACATTGATAAATTTAAAGTGATCTGCGCTGCGCTCCGCCGGTTTACGCAGGCCCTCGTGCCCTGCACGTCGCGTCGATACAGCACTTGGCATTATCCTTTAAAATTATGCAGCATTACACACATAGATCCCACTCAGGCGAAACCAGGGCGGTTCGCTATAGTAGGTATTATTTGTATAGGTACACCATCTATACTTTCGAAATTTAGACAACTCAAAATATGCATTGCATACGATTTAAAGTATAGGTACAAAAAGGTATAGTTTTGAAGCACAGACTTAAATACAGAACCCTCGGTGCGCGAGTCCGACTAGCACTGTTTTTATATGTTTGTGACTAATTTTCATGTGGTTTTAAAATCTAAAGAGGTTTGAATTTGAGGCGTAATATTCGACTAATAATACATTTCCAAACACCCTAAAATTAAAACCTTCATAAATTCATAATCTAATAAAACAGACTTTATTTATCTTGCCGTATAAATCTGATCTCCGTTAACGCTATTACGTTTTAAAGGGTGCTACGAATTAAAGTCAATGTTGGAATAGAAGTAGGTATTCCGGGTCAGAGGTCTTTAATTCCTAATGAATAATATTCCGAAAGTACCCCCCCATATCTCAGGATTGTGGCATAATACTTCGTGCTCTGTTTGAATTGGGGCAGTACTTGACCTAGTTAATTTGGATATGAGAGCCGTTGGGAAAGACGTAACGTGTCTAAAGTACTTTTTGAAATTGATGATAGGTTACTTATTATACACAAAAGATACCCTTACATTTTTTAAATTTCTATTTAATAATGTACCGTAAAGAATATTCTTTTTACATTTTTGATGTTGCATCGCTGATCGATTACTGAATTATTGACCGAGCGAGCGAAGCCAGCGACGTCTCCGTTTCAGCTTGGGCAAAAATGCTTTAGCCTAGTTGGTAGTGACCCTGCCTACGAAGCTAGCGGTCCCGGGTTCGAATCCCGGTATGGGCAAATATTTGTGTGATGAGCGCGAGTATTTGTACCAGAGTCATGGATGTTTTCTATGTATTTAAGTATCTATTTCTCTATATAAGTAATGTTTATCGTTGTCTAGTACCCATAGTACAAGCCTAGAGCTTAGTTTGGGACTAGGTCAATTTGTGTGAGATTGTCCCTGATATTTATTATTATTTATTATTATTATTATTATTATATCCGGCTGTCCGGCTGTTCTCCTTCCTCTACAGGTCGCATTTCTCAAATGATTCGCGTGAAATTTTGTGAGCAGGTTCGATAATTATTATGCATTTTCTTGGTAATTCAGTTTTTCGAAATTTTTCAAATTGGTGGAGATTAGGGTTTTTTTTAATTTAATCTACCACCTTTTTTGCCCGTGTTGGTGAACTGACCGCGACCTATGTCAATGTATGGGGATAACAGTTATCTAACGGCAATTAAGTTAAGTTTGTCACGAGGTCTATAGCTCACAGAACCACTATTTATTTACTATGTTGTGTTCTATCTTTGTTTTGCCAGAAAAAGCGATAAGCAGCAAAATACGCGTACAAAATAAAGCAATAGCATAACGCAGCAGCAGCGCAATAATATTATTGTCAAAAAGTGTCTAAATAACTAACATAATAGGTAGATCCTTGGACGTTTGTGTTTCAATTATGACTTAAGATAAGATAAGATTTGGCACACAGATAGTCTTTATCCCTGATTAACACATATGTACTTTTCATCCCGGAAAATAAGATACAAGCGATAAACGGCTCCACGTGGACGAAGCCGCGGGCAAAAAGCTAGTTAAACATAAATAAGTTACAACACAATCGGCCGCACTCAGAGACGTAAGTTTATGTACGTACATATTTGTTAATTGTTTTGTGCAATAAAGAGTTTACATACATACATACATACATACGTCAATTAACTTCGGAGTTTCATTAAAGTTGCTGCTGTCACTTTCTTTGCTATAGCAATAGAATAACGGCCGCACTCAGAGACGTCAATTAACTTTTAAGTTTGATTAAAGTTGCTGCTGTCACTTTCTTTGCTATAGCAATAGAATAAGACGCAGCAACTTTAATCAAACTTAAAAAATAATTGACGTCTCTGAGTGCGGCAGTAAGACGCAGCAACTTTAATGAAACTTAAAAATTAATTGACGTCTCTGAGTGCGGCAGAATAATTAAGAAATACTTTTTTTTCTAGCAAGTAACTGGAACGAGTAAACGGGCACTAAACGAGACTAATGTCCCGTATCTTAATAGGAATCTTGGTTTCATAACGTCCGAGTCATCAGCGTTTTCCGAAAATACCCTTCTTAAGGACTATCAGCTTTAGATGCCGCTTATTGTAGAGGTGAACGTTCTGTCCCCGGTCGTTTATCCCGGTGGATAAATGTGGATAAAGCATCCGTCACCCTCGCACTTGCATACTTGTCACAAAGGGACAGAAGTTTTATCCGTGTTTATATAGGTATGTATAAATAAACACAATCATACGCCAGCTGTGATATAAAATTGGGCGGTTTTCAAAAAAAATTTGCAAGTAAGGTCAAACATTAAGAAATTTTAACTTTTTCCAGTGCGTCACGAAATTTTCGTAACGCAACGGAAATGTCACCGTTTTAATTTTTGTCTTTAACTATGTATACTTTTTTTTTAAAACCACCTTAATAATGAAATACTTAATAGGAGACAGTCTCACATAAATTGACGTAGTCCCAAACTAAGCTCTAGGCTTGTGCTAGGGTGGGTATTAGATAAACTATAATTTTCCTTACATAGAGAAACACTTAAATACATAGAAAACATCCAAGACTCAGGAACTCTTACAGGAACTCTTAGTAAACTCTTGGCTTAGATTAAACTCCAGTTGTCCGTATCTACAATGAAACAGTTCAACGCTATCGCCATTTTCGCGGATAGTGATATTTTTTAATAACTTCAATTTATTTAAATTGGGTAAAGAATAAAGCGCTTAGTTACAGCGACGCGGTTTCGACGAGAGAGCAATATTTTTATAATCAGAACCTCGAAAATGTGATTAGATCTTTTTAAATAAGGGTTTATCTATTGCTAGCGACTGTGTCAGGTCGGCGGAGAATTCTTTTTAGGGTTCCGTACTCAAAGAGTGTCAACGGAACCCTAATAATAAGGATGAGTCAGTTAGGGCACAGATTAAATAAGAGTTATAAGAGATATTTCTCTTTTATTCAAAAGAACAAAGCGCGTCCAATCAAAAACTACAAATTATAAAACATGTACCTATAATGCGGCCCGAACGCGCCTAAACAAACCTTATTAACTCCTGTCGAAAGTTGATTTTTCGTAATTTCCTGCGATCGTATAGTGATAACTAGGTACGTTTGCACGCTCCGGTAGGATTGTGAACACAATGAAAATATTATTATAAATAAAATACTTATTATAAGAAAAACAGGTAGGTATTTAAATATAGGAAATCAAAATATATGTACCTATGTATTCACATATGATTTAATTTAAAAAGAAATGCTGCCGTAATTAAATGTAGTTTATGTTATGTATTTCGGAGTAGGTATAATATCAAAGTAGGTAGGCACCTAACATCATGTCAAATCCATGCACAAATTCTAAACACACACAATACTTACTTCTTATTTACCTACTTAAATCTAAAATCTTACGTCATTCATGAATTCACTGTCACTACAGGTACCTATATACCTACTTAACATTAATGTAAAAAGAAACAATTTAATTAATTATTTTTAAATAATATTATACCTACTGGTGTCCCTTATTAATTCTTGGTATTTTAAGCTGGCCATACACACTAGGGTATGCCTGCGCAGTTTTGCCTGTACAGTTGAACTGCACAGGTAAACCGGAGCGTGTATGTCACACAACCGTGCAGGTTTACCTGTGCAGTTCAACTGTACAGGCAAAACTGCGCAAGCATACCCTAGTGTATAATGTATATAGCCAGCTTTATGTGGCCCTAATCTTAACCTTACAACGATGTTTACAATAAAGTAGTAGATACCTAAGCAAACCACTTGATGAACACTGAATGTATCATGTTGTTTACTAAGTTTACTTTAAAAATAAAAAATAACTCGGTACGAACTCGGAACGAGGAAAGTTATCAACCTTTCCTCGTTCACAGGCAAAGTGAATTTAACGTTTTTTTGTATCTTTTATCATCTATCTTGTACATCCATCAACAGCACAATAAAGGTGAAGCCACACGAGCGTAATTTTGTGAGTTGTGAGTCGCGTAAATATCGAAATTCAGTATACCGTCGTGTTGATACTGTTGATTGAACCGGAGTTTTATATGGAATTTCGATATTTAAGCGACTCACAAATCACAAAATTACGCTCGTGTGGCTTCACCCTAACACTGGTTTACACGGTTTCTATACTTCCGCCCAAAGTACGGGAAAAGCGCGCCGCACCCTAAGCACAAGTGGTCCGCGACTTGTTTGCCGTTCGGATCTCCCTTTCTAACATGTCTGTAATAATAGAGACGCACTGAGCGACAAGCGAGAAAATACAAGATGTGGTCACCGCTCAGGCTCTTATAAACGCTCTTACATGACAAATAATACCTACTCGATGTTTTTCTTTTAACTATAATATCGCATTAGGTCTAGTCTGTAATGATCAGTGATCGGAACAGGTAGAGTATATTTAGAGTATGTTGACGCTTGTTCATTCATGCGTGAGTGAGATGGGAACACATTATTGAATGAACATGCATCAAGTTTAGATAAATAAATATACTCTACCTATTCCGATCACTGGTGATGATAGTTGTAATTGTGGATAATGAATAAATAAATAGTTACAAGTGAAGGTAATATAAGTAACAATTTCACCTTAATCGACTGTTAGTTCATACATTTTGACTGCTGTTAACACTCCAATCGTCTGTTAAGTTGTTCGTGAAATTCGACGTAAGTGTGTTAAACATGTAACTTGCTGAAAAATAAATTAATGTCTGTATAACAATAACTGTGCCACAGTGTTACAATTGGATTGTTAAACTGTGACTGTGCCGATCGTCACTTTTCTGTATATCTTTATTAAGTACTACCTAGCCACTCGCCCCGCTTTGCTCCGGGTTCTATTGTTTACACAAACCTTCCGTGAAAATATCTAACTGATAGTGAAAACCGCCCAGTAATCTAGAAAGTAATCTAGAAAAGTTATGTATACCTACCTAGGTTATATTTAGGTGTATAAATAGCCGTTAATCATTGTAACTGACTGATAAATTGAATATCACTCTCACCCATGCTAGGTAAAATAATAATAATAAATACCTACTTTATATCCCAATTCGCCCAAATTCGTCATCATCATCATCATATCAGCCTAAAGACGTCCACTGCTGGACAAGCCGGGCCTTCCACAAGGATCACCACGACGGGCGGTTTTATGCGACATTATGAACACATTACTACTTACTGAATAAATATCTTTTATCTTTTATCTTTATGCCCGCCACAAATGATCACTTTTAACTGTCAGTTAAAACTGTTCAGTGAAAACTGTCATTTAAAATAAATCGTGTGTGGCCGGCATTACCGCTCTCTATTAGAATATTTTTAGACTGATTTATGTCCGATCCGAATATTCAAACCACGGATAGATGAAGTTACTTATGGTTTCGCTACATACATGTGGCAGTACCTATTTACCAAATATTGATCTTACATTTCTCTCATTTGACATACCGAGTGAAAGAGATGCAGTGATAGTGTTTGCCAAGTAATTAATAGCGAAGTGAAGTGCCACCTTTAGAGTAAAATTTTAATTAAAGTATTGAAATCTTATTTGAAGTAGGTAACCTTATCTATCCCAGGTTTAAATATTAGGAACGGACAATTTAGTCAAAACTACCGGTAATAAAAACAATAACTAATTAATTTTTTGGTAAAAACTTCTTCTCTCTATGGCTGTCGCAATCGCAAACATTTGAATTTTATGTCGGTAAAGCAGACACAGTCACAAATAGTTGTTATACGCGACATCTTTGGCCGACATAAGGAAACTTTTAGTTTTGACGTGGTCTACGCACGCGTTGAATTTGACAGCTATAATTTTATTATTGTTGTCGTTTTTTTGGCCATGAAATAGTAAGATCCATTGAACGTTTATTTGAATGTTATTTAGAATTATTTAACTATAAAGTATTATTTTAGATAATTTGTTTACTTGTAAGTGATTTATTGTTGCGGTCATAGTTCGTAATTCAGTGACATCTATTGTGAAATCTTTGCAACAAGTGCTGCCATCTAGATAAACAACGAGATATTTTTATGTTAGTTCGTATTCCATCCGTGGCGCTCACAACCCAAACAATGAATTCCAACATGGTGGAAATGTGCTACACTGTTTGAAAATGCAGGCCGTGTCATGCCTTGAAAAAAATCATTTTATGCTAGAATTTGGTAAAAAATGTCGGACCCTAAACGTGCTACTCTTATAACAGTGGGTGCTCCTAAAAGTGCAAAGAATGGTGTGTGTAAAACAGTGAGATTAACTATAAACCTGGATGAAAGCAACGAAAGTAAATATCCAGAGTTGAATTACAAGGAACTAGTCATTGCAGAAGATGTAAGTTATAACAGAAAATCAAAGCCATTTACGCAACCATACTGGTTTTCCAGCTCTTAGTAGACTAGGGAATCTGCCTAAATTATAAAAACCGTATAACTCGAAGGATTGACGAGCACAGCTGCTCTCAAAGGAGACGAGTCGGGATCATTTTAGGATATTTTTTGCTTACGTTACACAGCTTTGTATTAGGTTTGTTACATGAATTCGCGTCCACGAGCTGCACGGAGAAGCTCAGATAGCGGTCGCCATGTTTGCAACAATCTAAGAATGATCGTTGTCAACCTAGGACAATTACGAGGGCAATGTTTTGATTGTGAAGATCGTGTGATTGAGTTTGTTTTTGTAGGAAATTTTGCAATTATCTCATAGTATTATTATTAGTACCACGTCGCATGACTGCTGACGAAACCATAAATACGTAGGATAGCAATTAGCTGGCGAAAGTCCTACCTTTGTGACCTAGGTTAGCCCGCCTTGTTCGGTATCGGTTTTGAATAATAGTAAAGCGGGTGGTTAGGTTATTTTTTCTTACTCTAAATTGATTTTATAATGAAATTATAAACAGCTGTTTGCTGTGAATGTGAAGTATGTAGGTAATAGATATCAACGTATAATAACATGATAGACAAGATAGCGGTCATGTGTGTGTAGGTATTTCGTACGATCGCACTGCTCTTTCCCACCTTTGTAGAGTAGTGGGCGATTGCTTTTGCACATTTTAATATCTAAACGCGATCTAAATACTTTAGCAATAAGCCGTTTAATAGTTATGTACTTGTTTGCTTGCAAACATGATTACAATGTTGTCAAGTATGAAAGTAGTAGGAATAATTTAACAAGGTTTTGCATTGAGAGCTTGATCTGTGCTTGCTCTTAGGTTGTTTTTGGTGCCATTCCTATCGATTATTCTTATGTACGATGGCGTCAAGTATATAAAAGAGGTTAAGTGTTATTTACTTGTGACTGTGTGTGTGAATGAGTGACAATGCAATGTTCGGGCGTGTTTGTAGTAACACGAGACGAGTTTTAGGTACCTAGTTATAATCGAATTTTCAGAGGTTAGGTTATCTTTTTGCGCGAGTTCTAGAGTTGTTTATAGATTTCGGCCACAGATGTCGCTTTTAATTTTGTTTTGTATAAACGCGGAATTAATTTTAAAGATTTCTTTTTGAGATTATTTTTGTAGGCGTATTTAATGTTTGTATTTTAAGGGTATCTTTATTTTCAATTGATTTTAAATGTTTTTGTCATGTATGTGTGGCTTTTGTACTTGTTTCATAATTGTTACGTATTGGGATGTTAAATTGCGTTTTTAGTATGGGAATTATGTAGAATAAATACAAGGAATTTTACGGAAGTAAGTTTTATGAATGGGGCGTAATTCGATATTACGTTCGCGTTTGTCTTGTTGCCGGCATTTCTTTCTCCGTCTGACATGAGTTTGTTGATATAATAGAGACGCATCTATCGCTAGCTCGACACACTCGTCGAGGCATGGCGAGGTGGATATGCCGTCCTTTTCTAATCTAACTTATAATATGTTTGAGAAGGATGGCAAGCCTGCCTCGCCTAGCCTCAACGAGTGTCGAGCCAGCGTTAAGATGGGAGGATTGATATTGCTATCTCGCTCTGTTATAAATTGAAAGCAGTTTTTAACCGACTTCAAAAAAAAAGGAGGTTCTCAGTTTGACCTGTATGTTTGTATGTATGTATGTATGTTTGTCCACGATTATCTCGCGTTTGGCTGAACCGATTTAGATGCGGTTTTCAGCAAAGTATGTGTTACATTCTGGAGAAGGTTTTGGTATACAAGAATAATGGATACCACGTGACGTCATCCTCATGGATCCGTTATTAAGCGATATATTAGTTCAACTCGACCGATTTTGTGTTGACGCGATTTTTTTTAGTGATAGTTATACTCGTATCACTAAAAAGCAAAAAAAAAATGTAATAAAAAAAGACGAAAAAAAAATTTTAATAAAAAATAGAACCATCATAAAAAAAAACCCACTAAACAAGACTAAATAATGACCGGCTTCCTAGGAATTGCCTATTTGATGGGTGCCTAATAGGTACATGGAATATATCGAAGTTGGTGGCAAGAATGATGTGACATTGCTATTGTGTAAACCTACTTGACACCGGCTTAGATATATTCCATGTACCTATTAGGCACCCATCAAATAGGCAATTCCTAGGAAGCCAGTCATTATTTAGTCTTGTTTAGTGGGTTTTTTTTGAAGATGGTTCTATTTTTTATTAAAATTTTTCTCTGTTCGAAAAGCAAATTAATGTTTTGTATGTGAGAAAGGTATCTAAATAGGTACCTTCAGGTAGGATTTAAATAAATGAGATAAACAGTTTTTCTCATGATGCATCTGTTTCTTTGGTTCGACTAAAGCAAGGGGGGTCCCCATACAACAATCTAACCTAATCTAACCTAACCTACCTACAGGCTTAAGTCCAACCGTTTCTTTTCTTAACTTTAGTTATTATTATTTTCTTAGCTTTAGAAACACAAAAAACACCAATTTTATTTACATATATTTAAGACATTTTTGTGCTTTATTAATTTAAGACTAGAACTTGTTTTTTTTTTAACAAATTTTATACAACTACACTTGTATTTACTTTGAAGCTTTATCAATGTTAAATGGAATGTATCAAATTAGGTATAATCCCTGGCACATAAGTAAAAACTTGCGGACCCCATCTGCACCTTAATTTTGCTTCGGTTGACACAGAGAAATCAACGTGTATGTACAATGATGTAAACTTATTCCTAAAAGAACTGATAGTATTTCTCTTTTTAGTAGTCTATACCTACTTACCTATTTCCTTTTTCCAATTTGGTCTTCATTTTAATTTTGTCTTACCTAGGATTTGCCCAATGTTTTTATAGCCTTGGTTGATTTTTAAGTTCTAGGTTTGTGTAGGTATCATGGGACAATGACATGCTAAATTAAATAGATAGTTCATAGAAAAAACTTAAATAAACAAACTAATTACATTGCTAATTGCATTGTAGTGTAGGGAAGAGATTTAAATTACGTATTGAACCTAGTCTAGTAGAATAGAAAAGAATAGAATATAAAATATTTATTTCGCATAAATTTTTACGTACATAGGAATTACGTACACAGTTGAAATATAATGGTTTATTAACATTGCTGCGAAAATGGTGTCCACTCAGCTATGTGCCGCACAAGTAGTTGTTATAAGTTTCGCTAGATGGCGTTAACGTTAATATTTATAATATTAACATAATGTTTTCAATTCATAATATATCCTTGCTACACAAATATTTGCCTTTACTGGAAGTCAAATGTGGAACTGCTAGCTTAAAAAAAACCTTTTATGTGCTAAAGGGTAAAAATACCAAGTTCTAGTTTCTTTAGAATTTAATTTCATACATAAAGTTGTAGCTAAAAAGTATTATTTGTCTTTCTATATTCTATTAACCTCCTGCGGCCCAAAGCCAAATACAGCTCATTGTCACTGCAAACCATGGTCCTACCAGTAGTACTATTGTTTTATACTCATTCAGACCCAAGTACTTAGGATAATTTTTTACATTTTATTGTACTTGTATTGTATGGCACCAATAGTTTTGGGCGTGTTTATAATCAGTATAATAGGTATGATGCCTTTTTGGACAATTTGATTTTAATTGAATAAGTGCTACAGGGAGGACCATTGGCTTTATATTAGTCATTATTTAAATTTGAAAACGAAATGGCGGCTTTTGTTATAAGTCCTACTGGTAGGACCATGGTAGGATATGACTACATACCTAACTGTTTAAAGAGCTGGGTCTGAATAACAAAGGTAATTAGTACATAGGTAGGACCTTGGGCCGCAGGAGGTTAAAACAGCCTAATGCTTAGACTGATTAAAATTTTGGTAGGTACATAGGCTGATATTGCCAATTTTTTTTTTATGATAATCACAATGACTATGCTGATGTGTTGTTTATTTTTCAGAGAAAGAAGAGTGTAGAGAACGGCAATACCAGTGCTAAATTGGATCCATTCTCGGATAACGATGAAGATGTTGAACGGGCGGCCAAGAAGTTTGAACAAAAATATGTAAGTCATTACATAGAATGAAGGAATTTTCTTAAAGTAACCAGTGAGATAGACAATATTTCAACTAGACCGAAATCTGTAATTCAATGGGCCATGAAGTGTTGCCACTGTAGTGACTTAGTTATAGAAAAAGCTTTAGTTATTAAAAAAAAATGGAAAAGCTTATGGTAATGAACTCAGTTTTGTTTTTTCCACATTATGTCATTGAAAGTTATGATGATAAATTAAAATATAAAACTAACAATAACCTGATAAATTTACTACATAAATAATCAGTGTATGTACAAAACTCCAATTTTTTTTTATAATTTTCCAGGGCGGCAAAAGTACATATGGGCGTAAAGGTCGGACGAAGCACGACGACTTCGCGGACATCGGGGCGGGTTACGATGACAACGACTCCTTTATCGACAACACAGATAACGTGAGTCAAAGTTATTGTCGAATTGGGGGATTAAGCGTTCGCCATTGGTCGAGTCTGGCTGAGCTGACGTGGTGTTTCTCTATTCCCACTGGAACTCTCAAGTTTTGTAGACTGGTAAACCAGGGCTTGATTTCACGTTAGAAAGTTGCTAACGTTACCCGCTGATCGACAGTTAACGTTAGCAAAGTATATCGTTAAAATTTGGTTAACATATTTTAGTGTTATTTTTACCGGTAAATTGAGGTAACGTTAAAAGCAAAGTATTGTCTTAATGTTATTTTACGAACGTTATCCGCGTCCGTCATCACCTTGATATAACGTTATTTTTAACGGTAGTTAACGGTATTTTTATAAAATTACTGTTAAGTAACGTTATTTATTATGTTATCATCTAGTAATTAATAATAATAATAATAATAATAATAATAATAATAAATATCAAGGACAGTCTCACACAAATTGACCTAGTCCCAAACTAAGCTCTAGGCTTGTACTATGGGTACCAGGCAACGATATACATACTTATATAGAGAAAATACATACTTAAATATATAGAAGACTCAGGAACAAATACTCGCGCTCATCACACAAACATTTGCCCATACCGGGATTCGAACCCGCGACCGCTAGCTTCGTAGGCAGGGTCACTACCAACTAGGCTAACCGCGTCGTCAAATAAGCCTCGGGCTATTGTTAAAATTATAGGTAAAATTAACGTTAGTATGTTAACATTATATAAAATTACTGTACCTAATAACATTTAAATATATACCGTTACCAAAGTATTTTTATGAAATTACCGTTAAGTCACGTTATTTATTATGTTATCTCGTAACGTTAACAAGCCCTGTGGTAAATTCAGACGTGTAAAAGTGCCTACAGGCCCTACTTACAGATTTTTATTTTCATTCTGAAATAAAAACTATCCTGATTCAATCTATTACATGTACAGTCAAGGTCATAAATATGTATACATTTTAGTACCTTGTCTTTTTACCGTCATGTTTAAACTGCCATATTTTAATGTCACAGCGATTAAAGTGACAAGGTGCTAAAATGTATACATATTTATGACCTTGACTGTACTCCTTGTGGCCGAATTTCATCTAAATTCTTATTTATTTAATTGTGATTGAGGAACAAACATCCAAACATCATTACAAACTTTCACATTTATAATATTACTGGAGGGAAAGATATTTGTTAAGATGTCAGCCATGGGTTGGTCAGATACTAGGCAGCGTAAATAATTTAGTTTTTTTTTATGTAAAATAAAAAGAAAAATATAAATTCAAACCACAACTTTGAAAGTACCAGTAACTATTATTTTTAAATAGCTTTTGCTAGTGTCCTCCCCTTTGCCATTCGTCCCTGTGGACTTAAAAACAACCGCATTAGGACGAACTTAAATCTACAACTAACCCATGTTTTTTTTGACATAGTTATACCAGCTTAAATTATTTGTTATAATTTCCAGTATGATGAGATGATGCCGCCGGAATGCGACACGTTCTACGGCGGGTTCTACATCAACAGCGGCTCGCTGGAGTTCAAGAACGTGCCGGAGAACCGAACCGCCTCGGAAGCCGACAATGGAAGGAGGAACAAGGTAAATAGAGATATTTTTTTTAAGAGGGAGGCAAACGAGCATGCGCCACCTGACGGGAAGTCGTCACCCCGCGCGTGGACACCGGCAGCTCAAGAGTTGTCGGTCCGTTGCCGGCCTTGTTAAAGATTAAAGCTCTTTTCATGAAGGCCCCCATGTCTAACTGGTTGGAACTAGTTTACTTTAACTATCAATTATCTCTGCACTAGTGATGGGCCGAATACGGACTTTTCCGAATACGAATATTCGGCCGAACATTCGGTTCGGCTCTTACCGAACCGAATATTCGGTTGCACCGAATCGCTAGAAACAGGTTTTGACACGTCCGCGCTCAGCGCTCCGCCCGTGTTTCGGACCTTCGCGCTCGCGCTATTTGACTTGTCAACCTTTAGTGGATAACTGAGAAAGGTGATTACTGATTAATAAATCTTACTTATTTAAAACAAATCTGGTTTTTCTTACTTAAGCTACGGTTTTTTGCAAAATAATTGTATTTATATTTAGATGCATATTTATCTCTTTTTGGTAGTTGCTTAGAATGCTGAAATAGGATGTCAATCCGACGAATTACGAAACAACCTACGCTCTTTATTTACTTTGTTTATTCGGTAAATATTCGGCAATGTAACCGAACTATTCGGCCGAATACGAACATTGAAAAACTGGCCGAATATGCCGAATACCTAATATTTACCGAATATTCGGCCCATCTCTACTCTGCACCAATTGAGGCTGAGCTGAGGAGGAACTTTTGTTGAGGCTTTGACGGTAAAGAGGAAACAAACAGTATTATACACTTTGTAAATATGTATAGAAATCTGGAAGATAGGTACAGATACCAAAACATTCACACCCAAGTCAAGGGCCGGATTTAGGAGAGGGCAAGCGGAGAATTTCTAAAAGAATACTTAGTAATCTGGGGGCTACTTTGAAAATTGAAGTTGGAAGTTAACGTTAGCTCCTTCCCTTTCTCACGATTTAATCATAATTTAATCATAATCATGATTTAATTTTCACTCGTCAGTGAAAAGGATGGTGCATCCGAACGTTCGAAATGATTGTTCCGTGGTGACCATCCTGCTCGGAAGATAATTTGGGGCCACTCCTTTGTTGTCCCAGGGCCTCCAGAGATTTACGATCCTTAAAAATAATAAATAAATAAAAACCGGCTCTAATGGGTTGTTTTCAAAAAAAAATTACATATTTAAAAGCTTAATGAAATTAAAATCACGATCGGGTCCTTTGTGTAACGAAAGTTAGGCATACGAACTATATGGGTAACTTTAGTTACACAAAGGAATCAGTAAAGTTTTGTTTTAATTAAAGCCTAATAAGGTCTAAAATACTCTAACTAAGCTAGCAATTCCACAATATGTCTTACCCCCACACCAAGAAGCTTAAAGACTAGCTGGAAATTGCAGAGCAAACATTCAATTGAAGCTAGAATAAAATAATTACGTGACGTGAAAAATGCTTTTTCACTTCTCATGCTCTAAAAGTTTGTCTTTATGTCGTGCGGAGGCGACATAAAGTCGCTTCTTATGCTCTAGAGCATAAAGTAAAATCCTCGTCCAAGACCGAGGCAAGCGGTCCAGCAGCCACACGAACAACGTTAACTTCATAGAATAACCTCTTTATTTTATTTCGTTTCGTTAGTATTCTAAGACCAAGGCAAGGATACCAACAGCCAAAGTACACAATAAATCTTCATGAAATAAACTTATAATTTTTATTTCGTCGCATTTATTATTAATATTATTTTTATCATGTTGCTGTTTCATTTCCTCGCAATCGAAGTGAAAAGTAGAGTGTACAACTCGTCCATAAAACCCATTTAACACTCGACTTCATATCCATCCTCGCTCGCAAGCTCGCTTGGATGGATAAACGTCTCGCGTACAATGGTGCGTTTTATGCACTTGTTGTACAATCTACTATTGTTTATTCTATGAGCTGCTGCAAAAAGCGTAGAGTGAGATGATTGTGTGATCCCGATCCAGCGTGTCTGTCTGTCTGTGCAGCGGCGGATCTCGTCCAGCAGCAGCTCCGAGTCGTCGGACAGCTCGCGCTCCGAGAGCGCCGACGACAAGCCGAAGGCCACGCCCAACGGGGTCGCCCACAACGACCACCGGAAGAAGGTAACGGGAAACAATACACTTTGTTAACCCGGCGCAAACGCCACGTCAAATAAAAACTAGAGCTAATGTCAACCTTAATTCATACATACTCAGGTTTATTTTGCGTTGTCAACCATGACGGATATTTCCGTCAATGGCTTTGAAAAGGTTAAAAAAAACCGTTCAAGTGCGTGACGGACTTCGCACATTTAGGGTTCCGTACCAAATTATCAATATATGTAATAATAATAAACATTATCACTATGTTTCCAGTTAATAGGTCAATGGGGTGTGAAAACATTCTTTGGAACAAAATTTTGTAAAATTGGCTGACTTTGGTGGCTTCTCGTTCCTTTGTTTATCAATATTTTATTAAACAAAAAATACAGTATTTATCTACTCAACGAGCTCTAAACAAAGATACTCCACTCGATGGGGGAGGCCAACATTATTTTTTCCCCCTTAAAAATATTTTTGACAATTTGTATGGCTTTGGGTCAACAAGATGCTTATACTGTGAAAATTTGAAGACTGTAGCTCCAACCGTTTGGCTGCAAAACCTGTGTGACAGACGACGGACAGACGGACACTTGAATGAGCAATAGGGCTCCGTTCGGACCCTTCGAGTACGGAACCCTAACGACCAGCTCTATTACAATATACCGTTCGGATTTGTTATTTGAATTAAATATTTTTCCCAGAAAATCAAAGATGTTGATAAGAAGAAAGCCAAGAAAATCAGGCGGGCAGATTCATCGGCAGCCACGTCAGGAAAGCAAACGTCGGATGGTATGTCAATATTTCATTCACTTTAGTAATTAATTAATACCTCGTTTCTCCTTGGATTATTAGAATGGTAGATGTCAATTTATGATGACATGTCACTTTTGCGGTAAGCGAAGTTATTATTTTTCCCAAAGGAGAAATAGTCCTAGGAAAAATAAAATCACCTCCAAAAAGCAGATCGTTCAAACACCCAAACCTTTATGAAATTGTTTGGAAATCGGATGGATCGGTCAGCTCTGTACACGTTCGAGTGAGGTTCTTGACATACAAGCTTTTGCCTGAGACTCTGTTTGCCTAAAGCCACGAATTCTCTAGAAACAGTGTTTCGAATACTCTGTTTCTGAGCACTATGTACATATTTACAGAAATAATGTTTCAACCTACACGGTGTGGACGGTCCCAGAAACAACCACCACCCGGGAGCACAGAAACATGTCGATGATCAGCTGTGTTCACCGCAACAGTTTCTATGTTTCAGAAGGCTTACCCTTGAATCACCGACACTCTTTTCAAAGAATGTTTAAACTTCGCCGAAATATCATTTCATCGACAGGCATTTCCACGCAGGAGTTATAATTTTTTGGTGGTCACAGGTCTAACCTAACCTACGTAACCCATGCTTAAGATAACCTTAAAACGCAGCAAACAGCAGAAATTAGCTATCGATGAAATTAAATTCGGCGAAATGACACATTCGATGAAATGTGTGTCTGCAAAACAAGGGAGTGTTTATAAGAATAAGAAACATTTGTTACCACACAAGAAAATATTACTTAAATAAAACATGGAGCTCTTAACTTAATTACCTAAATTACATACACAAGATTTACACGGATCAAACAGAAATAAAAAGGTGGCAAAGGATCGGACTCAGCATTTGCTGCAGGCGCGCTCCGGCAGGACTGCACTCGCAGCGCTGGTTTTCAGTCCCTCACACTGCAAACTTACTATCTAGCGGGTGCTTAATATGATATATGAATATAAGTGTGATATATAATATAAATATGATAATAAATGTTGTGCAAGGCATAGCAGCATATTATAGCGACGAAGAGACCTCGTCGTGTTGTTCTCCTAGTCATTACATTTAGTGTAAAGTATTTGACCTTACATTTGTAATGTTTTCATTTGTGCTAGTTCTAATAATTAATATTTGTTACTATATTACCGACGTGTAAAAGAGCCCGTATGTGGCCAATTTACTAAATAAATAAAAAAGTATATATATATATATATATATATATATATATATATATATATATATATATATATATATATATATATATATATATATATAAATAAAGTAATGTCTCGCAGACAACGGGCACGGCGAGGCGGAGAGCGCGGACTCTCGCACCTCGCAGTCCGACTCGCTGGCGTCCAAGCCGGCGCCCAGCTCGGAGAACGCCGTCACCTCCGACAGCTCCAGGTAACCTCTGCCCAATCTATCGCACACACACAACACTCGATATTACCGTCATTGGCGTCTAATTTGATCCCGTATGATCTTCAAACATTCTCAAACTCTCACACACTATGGAATGGACTACCGCTAAGCTTAAGGCAGTCTCAGTCAGTCAGTTCGCTTAAAAGGAAGTTAAAAGAGTTGGGGTTAAATAAGTAGGTTGGTGTTTTGCCGTTTATTCCTTCAAGTCACGATACGATACATTTGGAGTACAAATTATTATGTGAACTTTGGCTTATCGTGTCCTCACTACAATTACCTTACAAAAGCTAAGCTTCACAGCCTAGCTCACCGCCGAAAAGTTGCCTGCTTTCGCTATTCTATAGACTGTACTTAGGAAGCATCACACATATCGTATCAGCCAAAGTGGCCAAATAGTACGTCACACCATACAAAATATATGGTGTTAAGAATTATTTGGTCACTGGCTGATACGATTTATGTGATGCTGACTGTACAGTCAAGGTTATAAACATAGATTCGTCCATAGCCTCAAAAATATGTAACCACCATCTTATGTCGCCGTAATAAGCTCGTGGATAACCTTGACTGTACGAGAGCTTGTTCTATCGTCGACTAAATCTTCGTCCTCTAAGGGCAGGAGTTAGTCAAGAGCAAACCTAATATTTATAAAAAAAGATGGACACGGGCCATCCGTGCTCGTTTCCCTTCCTAAATAAAAAAGTTGTGTTGATTCTACTACATCGTAGTTTCATTTCCAGAGATGTGGAGAAATCTGAGGTTAAACTGCCACAGCCGGTTGTTCAAGTATTGGAGTTGATCGAAGCCTCCGTCAGCAAGCAGATGGCTGACAACCCTAACACTGCCGCCGCCCTGCTCATTGCCAGCAACGAAAAACATTTGTCAAGGTAAGGGGTAGAAGTCGGAGCCCTGTTTCGCAAAATTATTTTTTTATTGTGTTTTTTTTTTTATCATAACACACTTTTAAGCCGAAATTACAGGAAAACATCTATCGTGTAAATTAGTTAGGTTAGGTTAGTTTTATAATGATTCTGAAAAGATGTGATTTACTGAAAAAAAAATACGATTTCGACCAAACGATTTTAGACCAAACAATACATTATGAAGAAAAATAATTTTGCAAACCAATATAGACCCGTTAGAAGTAATAAACATAAAGCAAGTTTTGAAATAGAATAGAATAGAAAATGTTTATTCAACACTCACACATTACACAAAAAAAAATACAACAAAAAAAAACGTTAATAAGGATCCCTGCCTGTAAACTGCCTTTTAGCTTTGGATGGCAGGACTTTTTGGCTATGAAATGAGCTAATTGTGTCGTCCACTTTCAGTTTAGAGGCCGCGTTGTCCGGCAGCGGCGCGGCGCGGCGCCTGGCGCGCGCGGCCTGGGCCCGCGCCGCGCGCGCGCTGCGCGCCCCCCGCGCCGCCCTGCTGCCCGCGCCCGCGCCCTGCCCCGCCGTCACCGTCGCCAACACGCACTGTAACTATCGCGTCGTGGCGCAACCAAACAACCACACGCGTACCTGGTGCTGCCCTGCTAAGCTAAAATGCGATATCTCAGACAAAACTGCTGTAGCAATTGCTACCTCATTACTAACAGGAGAGGACTGAATCTGCTTTGGCTATTGAATTTGAGATATCGCCTTTTTTCTTAGGACGGCAGTACTGGTGACCAGTTCACTCGGGGACCATATATATGACTACACATCGCTAACTCGTGGCGTTTAGGTAGCACTTGACAGTTACTAACAGACTAGTGATGTGACAATGTTCTTCCTGTACGAGTCAAGAAAAGGAAACCAATTTGAAAAAATGTATTTTCAATCATTTAATGTATGACATTCGTGATAAACAATTAATAATTGTTCTAAATTTTTACAAGTTCAAGACTTCACATGCTTGTTCATATTAAATGTCTTGCAAACTATATAAACATTGCAACGGGTGCATTTTACCTTGTCACCTTGTAGTAGGAGTTCTGAATGCTCTCTAATGATTATTTGGAAAAATTCTAGGTTTCGCGACACGTCTCGTAATAATTATTAAATGAATGACAATATTATCATAAGATTGACATTGATGTTTTTAAACTAGTGATCAAACCTACTTCGTCATATGTTAAGACCGTGTAGGTAATATATTTTTTTTTTTCTTATCGGAAAAGACACTTAGAAAACTTGTCTCATCACTAATCTGTCAAGTGCCACGAGTTAGCGATGTGTACATATGACCAAACTCAATTTTGCAGCGGCGTCGACACGAATGCTAGTCACTTCAACACATACATGTGACTAATGTACAAGTTCCACCGGGCCATTTTACAATGTGCTCGAGGAAATGCCCTGTAGTAGTTCAATTTCACGTTTGCGTAAAATATACTCAGCTTGCAACCTGGTCGCATCTCGCGTCGCGTAGCACAATCACGATCCTAAGGGTGTGTACAGACCTGGCGAATGCGCTGCTCGTGAACCGCTCGCGAGCGGCGCGCGCGCTGTACGCGTGCATTTCAAGTTCGCGCGCTGCTCCTGCGCCGCCTGCGTGTTATTACCACTACACGCAAATACGTCTCTCTACTGACAGTATGTGTGTAATTCCAGTAGTTCCTGCCCTGACCAATGCTCAACCCGTCACTGCAGCTCCTCCCACTGCCAAGCGGAAGACCTCTGATGACGACGAGGATATTAGTCGGATGACTGCCGAAGAGAGAGAGGCCAAGATTGTGGAAACTTTACAAAGGTGACAATTTTATTATTGTGCAATCAACCAAGATCGAGGAAACATCTTGCGCGTATTCCGACCTCCTGTAGGTTGACTTTGTACATATACCAATTTTTACCTTTATACCTATTTTTTTACAAGCATTATTTAACTTCCAATGATTATTGGTTTGTCTGTATGTTTAATAATATAAATTAAAATATAGCCTACGTCCTCCCTGAAAGTTCAACCTATTTATCGATTAATTTAGAATTACACCTCCTACATCCAAACTCATAAACTACCTCTTTATAATAGAAAGAAAGAAAAGAAAGAAAATCAATTTATTCAGCACACACACAGCTCAAACAACGTATATACAAATAAAGTAATATTAGTGTAGATAACTATAGAGATTTTACAAATTTTCAATCCAGGTCACAGACTATCCGTGTGCCGATTTTAATCCAAATCTATTTTTCAGGTTGAAGGCGTTGATCGAGGAGCGCAAGCCCGCCATGATTGCCAGTTATCAGGCTGAATGCGACAGGGTCCTAGAAGAAAGGTAACACTTAATATCCTGAGATACATGGAAAATATGATTTTTTTTTGCTTTAATAATAAGTCAGAAACAGTAGAGAAAAAATATTTTTCAATTAACTATAAAAATAACCAAGATATAAGCTGTTAAAGGTTTGTTTCTATTACTTTCTAGTAAAACAGAATTTAACATGGAGTTTATATGGTCGTCTTGCCTGATGACGTCTTAGGGCCGTATTAATAAACTCATCTCAACTGTGATCCCCGTCTCAAGATACGTCAAAGTAAACGTCAATCCATAGAAAACTGACATTTTTGACGCATCTTGTGACGGGGATCACAGGTGAGATGAGTTTATTAATACGGCCCTTAGTTTATGTCGGATATCTGTCTAATTAGTAGTTTTCAAATGCTTATATTATTCGTATTTTTTTGCCGATTTTTGTTAAGAAATTAGATAAAAAATTGCATGCATATTCTCTGTTGTGCCAAATGAATAAAGCTTTTATTAAGCTTTTATTTCTATAAAGTAATAGTTAAGTTCATATTTGTTGTTATTATTGTCAAAATTAAATATGAAGAATTTATTCCAAATATTAGAAGTACAAGCTTTAACTTTTCTATATCCATATACGGTCATTTGTTTATTATACTAAATTGTAAGTGGCAACCATAACTTGCTGCATTGTCAAGTAATAGTAGTTTATGTGACTGCTGCATAATGAGAGGCATTAAAACACGAGTGTGTGTTTATGAAACGAGCCGATAGGCGAGTTTCGTAATAGCATCACACGAGTGTTTTAATGCCTAATTATGTACAGTTACATACAATATTTTATCTACATACATATTATAAGCTCTCTACGATGTGTTCAGGAACCGCATGTTACGACCGGCATAGCCGGCATTGATCAATTATTAGAACGTCAAAAATGGCGGCAACCGTAGTTTTTTTTTTAATTCAGAGACAATTTAGAGTCGGCCTCTACTATCATATCGTTCGATATCAAATTATCAAGTAACATACGAGATTTGTCAAAATTGTATGCAATTGACTTTTTATTTCGAATTAAATGTCATCTCGAGTGATATTAGAATTGAGGTCAAATAAAATTGTTTTGTTTTTCAAAGATGTTCGAAATTTGAAACTCATAACTTTATCAAATCTTATATCGTTATAAGAACATTATGTTACTGCTACAGATAAGAAAATTATCATAGTAAAATTGATTGTTGTAATGCTGGTAATTGCCAACGGATTCTGAACGCATTATAGAGGACTTATGATATGTGTGTAGATAAAATGAACTAACGATAACGCGGTTAGCTTAGTTGTTCCTATGAAGATGGCGATCTCGGGTTGACTTCAAATGTGTGCGACTCCGGCCCCGGTATTATGTTCGCTTTTATCGCGGGGGATAAAGCATCCGTCACTCTCGCACATACATACTGGTCAGAAAGCGACAAAAGTTTTATTCACAAGGATATACGATAGAGGAAGTTTTTTGTGTCAGTAGTCATAGTGAATGTTATATGAACGTTTACAGAAAGAAGCTCCAAATGGCGTCGGACGGGCGGCAGATCGAGAAGCGGCTCCCGAAGCGGCGGTTCCCGTGGTGCGCGCGCGCCCGCGGCCTGCTGGCGCGCCTGCGGCGGCTGGCGGGGCCGGGGGGGGGGGCGCCCGCGCTGCTCGTGCGGCGCGCGCTGCCGCTGTTCCCCGCCGGCTTCGTGCGCGTGCCCACGCTGCTGCGCCAGGCCGAGTGAGTGCCGCTCTACATGCTGGCCCGGCGACACAAGTGTCCCATATACATATACCTGTGACCCGAGTGCCGCCTGACACCCCGCGTCCCGTGACTAAAATTAATAGTAGTTTATGTGACTAGTGCATAATGCCTAATTATGTACATACACTATTTTATCTACATACATATTACAAGCTCTCTATGATGCATTCTCTCAAGGAACCGCATGTTACGACTGGCATAGCCGGCATTGATCAATTATTACGCCAAAAATGGCGGCAACCGTAGTTTTTTTATTTATTCAAAGACAATCTAGAGTCAGCATCTACTATCATATCGTTCGATATCAAATTATCAAGTAACATATAAGATTTGTCAAAATTGTATGCAATTGACATTTCATTTCGAATTAAATGTCATCTCGAGTGATATTAGAATTGAGGTCAAATAAAATTGTTTTGTTTTTCAAATATGTTCGAAATTTGAAACTCATTACTTTATCAAATTTTATATCGTTATAAGAACATTATGTTACTGCTACAGATAAGAAAATTATCATACTAAAATTGATTGTTGTGATACTGGTCATTGCCAACGGATTTTGAACGTATTATAGAGGACTTATGATATGTGTGTAGATAAATATACTTAATATATTTGGCCCTGACACGTGTATTACCTAGAAACCAATTAGTTTATTATTAAACGGGACTGTTTGTTTCTGTAATTTCTATGTGATGAAGTCCCGTTATATTGTAGCATATTAAGAACAAAGTTCATTTTATTTTACAGACATTTAATTTTTGATGTCGAGTCAGTGGTTGAACTCCGTACTAAATCTTATCTTTTTGATAGAGTCCTTTCTGGTTATACTTCGATTCTATAGGATCTTTTGTGTAACTCCATTTTTAAAGACTATTGTAAGAACATCGTGAAAATTTACAATGTGTAAATATTGTCTTTCAGTCTCAACAAAGAAACGAAAGTATCTGACGTGAAGCGACAACGGTCTTCGTCACAATCCGTGCCGCACGCGCCCGCTCCCGCTCCTGCTCCCGCGCTCGCGCCCGCGCCCGCGCCAGAACAGATCACGTTCCCCAGCTCACTCACCGTCACCACCACACTAAGGACCAACGAGGAACCCGATGAGAAGGATAAACACAAAAACATGGAGGGGATATTCAGCTCAATAATCAACTCGTTCAGTCTGAACAAGGACCTCATAGTTGAAACACCAGACAAGAAAGAACAGATCACAGAAAAGAGTAAAGAAGACTTTGTCCCCGTGAACAATATAGGGAGCATAACTATCACACCTGTGATTAACACTGCTACTAATACTAATAATCAGAAGGAGAAGAAAACTAGTAACCCTATAGCAGTTCCAATGGATAAAGTCAAGGAGCCGTTGCTCAGAGTTAAATCCCCAGCCGCTTTGAATGAAATGGCTAAGAAAGACAAGCATAAACAGAAAGACAAACACTCCAACGTAAAAGAGAAAAGGGTAGAGTCTCCCTTGCACATAGATACCAGTTACCATCAGAACAAAAAAGAACCCACACCTAGTCCTACGTTAACAAAAGACGAAGTAACAAAAAAGCACATAGAAAACATGAGAGTAGCGGAAAATAATATTCCTAGGCCTGCGTTAGTTCCAGTGCACCATTCCCCTACCTTCGCGAAACCGGATAAAAGGCCACCAGAAGTCAAAAAGAAGAAGGAAATTGTAATTATATCAGATTTAGATCCATTAGGTGACGTACAAGTTGAACCAGTGGTAGCGGTTGATGATAGTAGCAGTGACGTTGAAGTGATCGAAGACTCTAAAGACAAAAGTGAACCTAAACGTGAAAAGTGCGACACAGTGCCTTCCAAAGACAAAGTGAGTGTTATTACTAATCACAAGAAGGAATCGAAACATTCCTCTAACCCTAAAGAAAAGCCGGAGAACCATCGCAGGGAGAAGACTGAGGATGCGCTGGAGGATGATATTCACACGGTCATGAGGAACTTGAGGGAAATGGAGGTGAGTTTGTTGATGTTCAATTTTGTTCTTTATCAACACTGTCACTGTTATATAATTTTGTATCATGACTTCAAAGTGGTCATGTTAATCGACCAAACATGTGGTCTACCACCCTAATGTGTAATTCCGTTTGCACGTCATAAAATACATAAAACAATAAGGATTCGAAGCATAGACTTTAGTGATATTTAAATTTCAAGGGAATTTGTAATTGAAGGATTGTTTATTTTGCCAACTGTAAAACTTATATTTTTATCTGAGCCAGCCGTTTGTTTTGGCCGAGCTAATTGCTTCAGGTCCTAATATATTGTGTGTCTGTATTATCATTTCTATAGTAATCCTATAGAAATGATAATACAGACTTATGTAATTTGAGAAATTGCTTCGGGATAAACTATAATTATAATTTGAACTAAAAAAATACTATTTGGTAAGATTTTGCATTATTTCGCCTATATTTTTGGTCAATGTTGAAAATAAAAACGTTTTTGTGTTTTCAGCATTCACAAGAAACTCCAAAATTCAACAATTCTTTTGGAGGAGTTATAACGAGTGGTGAGTAATCAACTAAACAGCTATATAGAAACATCAACAACTGGCATAATTTAAAGTAATAATAAAGGTATTATGTAATGTCTTGTGTCAATCAATTCGTGAATTTTGCTGTAGGCTAGCAAAATACGTATTACAACATGGTTTAAATCGTAGATCTTAACGCCAACGGAATAGAAGGAATAAAGAATTGATAAAATCAATATCAATAAATCTAAAAAGACATTTATTTTTCTCTAAAAAGTCATTCATCTTGCCTTTGTGTCCGTTTAAGTCTGTCTCGATTGTTGATAACCTTATTTATCACATACTGTCTTCCTTACCGGGGTATACAAAGCTTCATATAGTTCCGCATATGAAAGTAGAGACTAGAAATGCTTGCTGAAGTAATCTCTAGTAAAGCAACAAATATCAATATAAGAATATGCGTCGTACGGGCGTTTGAAAATATACTTTTTTAAGATTAAGAAAAAATTGTTGAACATCTTTCTGGACAATAAGAATTCTTTGAAAAAAATATGAAGTTATCCATTGTGTTTCTAAAGAATGTATTGAATTTGGTTACAAAACGGCCCACATGGAACAACTTTTTTGGGAATTTTTTTTAACCGTCGTTAAAACGATGGTCCCACAATCGTAATGGTTTTCTCAAATCTGATAAATTTCGTTCTTTTGCAATTCCCTAACTGTATACCAAGCTGTATGCCACACGCGTTCGTGGCTTATTGTTAGTTATTATTTTAGTTTAATAATTAGATCGTAGATGGCGCGCGAAACGAAGTACAACATTGAATTTATTTCTGACAATTCCGTTTTGAACACCAACTTTTGTTGAAATTTTTTAAGAAATCTCAGTCTCTACTTTAATTTGCTGGACTCTAACATTGGTTTCTCTCCAGCCAAGCACGAGAAGTCTTCCAAAGCGCCGTACAGCTCTCGGAATGCTATATTCGGGGACAGTCATAGTGATAAAAACAAGTTGTAAGTTATACGTCTTCGCACTTGACGCTTGGTCGCGCTAGTATGTGTTGCTTCATGGCGGGCACTTTTTTTCTGTAAATATAGTTAGTGGACGGTAAGGTTATGCTGCTAAGATCTCACCACATTTAGTAGTGGTTTCAGTTCACGAAATTGCGCCCTACTACTTTATTTTACACTAGCGACCCGCCCTCGCTTCGCTCCGGGTATTATTATATACATAAACCTTCCGTGAAAATTTTTGTAACTGATGGTGAAAACCGCACTAAAATCCGTTGCGTAGTTTGAAAGATCTAAGCGTACATACATACAAAGGGACAGACGGCGGGAAGCGACTTTGTTTTATACTATGTAGTGATGCATTGACGCAATTTGTGTGGCGGGTCGCAACGTAAATTGAAAACACTATCAACACTGAATCGGAATTTGATGTTATTTGATGTTGTTCTATCCCTTTCTTAAGCTTCATAATCAAGTCCATGATTCAAACAGCAGATAGATTTGATTTGAAATTTCGACATTTACTCCATACAAAACGTGTCATTTTACCTAATGTAATTAAATCTGTCCAAGATCTGAATATTGGGATCAGGCAGTAGTCTATAGCTTCATCAGGGCCTCTATTCTACTTTTCTTTACCTTTGAAATCGTATTGTTTATGACTCGCCTTTACTGACTAGGTAATAAGATCAATAATATTGTTAATAATACGATAACACTAGGGCTAAAGATGTAGAATAAGGGTCTGGTTCCAATTTGCTTTGGTTCTATTGTTGTCAATAAACTTTGCTACTTCTAATGCCATCTAGCGATCATACCGGACACTATTTTGTTTTTATAACTTATCGCTAGATGTCGCTGTTACGTAAGTTAACTCGCGCTGTTAAGATTTCCCCACAGTTATAGACATCCCTCGCTCAACGTAGTGAACTCATACTTACCTGGCGTAGGGGACACCGTGATCAAGTAGGCGGTTCCCCCAGGGCGAGACTTGTCCATTGCACTGCGGGCGGGTTGACCCTTGCGATTATCCCTAATGTGGATAACTCGGACGCGTAATTTTTGGTAGTGGGGACTGCGTACGCGCCGTCCCCTTGTTTCTCCTTATTAAATTATACCCCTTCTAGACGGTGGGGTGGTTGGGCCAACCGAGAGGGATGCAGCTATTTGTAGGAACGAGATGTAAATATTACTATCTCATTCTGACAGATAGCTGCGTCCTTCTCGGTTGGCCCAACCACCCGACCGTCTAGAAGGGGTTTTAATTGTAGTTAAGCATGTTCTTACTAAAAATGTCCATCACTCTTATCATTTTTACACGACTGGCAAGAAGGGTTATGATTTTCGCGCGTATCTATATAAATGTAATTCAGGTGTTGTAATATACAGATTTCACGCTACCGTTACAGATGAAAGATTTCTCTACTTTTATACAGATTTTTGGGATTTGACATAACATAGTCTATGAAAAATAGAAAAATATCATAAAAAAATGATTTACATTTGATAACATTGGGTTACAGCAGGATAATTAATATGGCGGGCGGATTAAGCAATAACAAGACTTTCGGTCAACGGTGTAAGCGCTTCGACGCGCGCTATATTAATTGTGTCATGCTGTACTGATACTATTGGGTCGGGTACTAAATTGTCTTATCATGGCAATTATTACAGATTTTGTTTTTTTTTTTATCAGACATGGGTATGCGTTTGTAATATTCTTTATTACCTCTTATCATCCAAACGGCTGGACCGATTTCAAAAATTAAGTTACGTGTCATAAGATAAGGTGACGTCAAAAAAACAAAATTACGGATTTTAGGTGCCATAATGTGAGGCTGGAATATTTTTATTAAATGAATCCAATAGGGTATCAAAATGAAGAATATTAAAAGGTGATTACAAAAATATATAATATTATTAGACTTTTATGCTACCATTTTAATAAAAACTTTTATAAAGTATGAAATAAAATAAAATTAATTTAAAAATTACAAAAAAATCCGACTCCTTTAAAAAATACCAACTGACAAGCTAAAAACAAACCCTATTTTAGATTATAGGGCTTGTTGGAATATAACTTAAATGTTGGATAACAAATTTGAATATTTTCACTTAAAGATCTCCACTTGGACCATTAGCTTGTCCCGCCGGCGATACCCGTACCAACATTAAAGTTATATTCGTTAGATTATAGGGCTTGTTTTTAGCTTTTCAGTTGGTATTTTTTAAAGGAGTCGGGTTTTTTTTTAATGTGTTGTTTCAAGGCACATTGGTTCTATCGGCACGGTCTATGTTTCTTACACCTCTAATTATATATAAGAAAATTAATTTTTACTTGAGTAGTAGTGTCAAAAGTCATAAAAAAAATGGTTACTTAGTTTGAAGTAATTACTTTTCTTGCCTATTAATACGAGTGTTGTTAGTCAACTACATTTGAACTTTTTGATACAGATTCTTTGAGCAAATTAATTTTATATATTACTACTCGTGCGATAATTCGATAAAAATAAAATAAACAATATAATATAATACATACGTCTGTATCGTTTTTATTATTAATTCAGTGTAACAATCATGCTTGTTTTTTGTTTTTTCATAAGTAGGTAATGATAAGTTAAACAATGATTTACTGGCCACTTTACATGAAATAAATCTGAAGATATTTTTACTAATCGTGTTTTCGTACAGAATTAATAGTCAGCAGCCAAATGACATTTTCTAAATTGGCCAGTTACCTAGAGGTTTACGCTACTTACAGTCTTGTTAACCATCTCATGTCGAATATGGGTTTCATGGGACCGATCGTATCATTAGCCCACAACATGGGCCCGGCCCACAAAAAGGTTTGATTAATAAGTAAGTTATATTAAAAACAAAGAAACATGTTTTTGTTAAAGAATTAATAATGGCAGAAAAACCGAAACGGTAGTCTAGTTACATTATAAAAAGTCGAAAGAGAATTGGTGTGACTTTTCTTTTTCGTCAAAACTGAGCAGCAAATGTCAATCTACATTGCAAATATTACATTAGATTAGACTGATCCCGGTGAAAACCATTAACTTGGAAAGTCAATTTATTTAATCATTATTTAGTTATAAAATGATAGCGTTCGCGTTCAAAGTTATAGTTGAGGAACAAGCTAAGGGTACAACGTATAACTTTCTCTGATTTTGGTTCTCGAGTGTAGATTTCTATAGGTACGTTTTGTTTCAGCGCAGAACGAACTTCTTTGAACAAAATGGATGGATGTAATGCCGTCACAGGTGAGGGAAGCATGATAAATAAATACCGTCGGAAAATCTCACGCCACCTAGCCCTAATCTGCCCTGCTAAGGTAAAAGGCAGTATGTTACACAAAACTACTGTAGCAATTACAACCTTATTACCCAGTAATGAGGTTGCAATTATTACAGTAGTGTGTAAAATACTGACCTTTACCCTTAGCAGGGCAGAATGTCTAGGCTTGTACTACATGCAACACAATGGGAATTGACCCCGTAAAGCGCATGTCAAACAAAATAAGCCCGTGTAAGGCCGTATTAATAAACATATCTAAGAAAAAAAACATATAATATTTTATAAATCTGCCGCGTCTCAAAATTACTTTATTAATGCGGTCATCAAAGTTTAAGACGACTAACTGCCGCACTCAGATACATCAATTAATTTTATTAATTAAGTTTCATTAAAGTTACTGCGTGTTCTATTGTTATAGCAAAGAAAAAGACAGCAGCAACTTTAATCAAACTTGAAAATTTTAATTACTTACTTAAAAGTTAAATGACGTCTCTGAGTGCGGCAGTAACAAATGATAATATAACTCGTTGCCTTACAAGGTTAGCAAAATCCGCATTAGGCGCCTGAATTTTAGTCAAAAATTTGGTCAAGTCAAGAGCATGTCGCGAAAACAAAGTAGGTACCTAGTTCGTGAAATTTCTCAACAAAATGTATAAACTGATTCCTGTATGTATTGCTTATTATTAACGCATGTTGTTTTTGAAGGCTCGAATGTTTATAACTTTACATGTAATAACAATATTTTTTATTATTATTATTAAAGGTACTAAAAAGTTCAATATTTATACATTTTTTAGCTGAAGTCATCATTTTTAACCATTAATCGAGCTTTGCTTGGCTGCAGTAAATACGCTAGCACAATTTATTATATTATGTATAATATGTATTATCTTACTACTTTACCTACTATTCTTCCAAATGAAATCCTTAGTTAAACTTAATTTTTGCTAGAATCAGTAAAACAAATGTTTTGTTCAATGGTGTACAACTAAATCAATTATTACAGCTCTTAGCGGATTATATTCATCCCATTGTATAGTTTATAGTAGGTACTTTACTGACTACTCTAGTAAAAAAACTGTAACGTAAAATTGCCTTCTAAAACGTTTGTGCCCTATTTTATATCTGGAGTATGTACCTTTTTATTTTAAGTAGTGTAAAACTGATTTGGAATATTTTGATAAATATTTGAAATGCATTAATATGTATTTCGTTTACATTTCAGGTTGATGCAGTACTACCGAAACCTAAAGTGAAGTCCGCGTGATTATGGTAGCGGTTGTTTCAATAAATAAAATGCTGTAGACTATTTATTCCATTGAAGGTAAGCTTTGGACATTTTGAAACTATTTTCATCATGCACAAACGCCGGAACCCAAGCAGCAAACAAGCTATATAAGAGCTTATACAGTCCTTACAATGCTGAAACTAGAGTTATAACGGCTGTATAAGCTCTTATACAGTTTTTGTGCCTCAAACAAGAGCATTCGCGTGTTATAACTAATGAGCAATCGTCCTGGAATATTCGAGAGCTGATCTAATGCTAGGCGTTTTATTTTATAATGTTTGAAGAATTTTGAACGGGACAAAAATGTATGCTTGCCTGTAATCACGCGACAGTAAAAACTGTCTCCGCCTCGGACCACGCTTCTTGGCGTAATAAAGAGTTTTGTAATAACTACCAAGTTCAGTAAATTATTGAAATTGTAACGTTAGCAAAATCGCGTTTTTTGTTTCCGATTTAATAAAAATGTTACCAAAAAATTTCGTTTTGTGGATGTTTTAGTTTCAAAATGTCCTGGCGAGGCTCGACGCCTGAAACTCAACCGTACAGCGATCTGTTTTATTTACATATAAGTTTGTTTAGAACTCTGTATTTTGTATAATATATATAATTTAGTTTTCACTGTTGGTCCCACTCCGTTACTGCTCCACTGTTTAGGCACTTGTTCCACTGCGAGCAGATAAAGACTGAAGCAAGAACGCGTGGCTTATTTTAAATGCAATACTTATAATGGATTCTCAGTAAATAAACTCTAGAAAGAAACGGTCTATTCCTATTTTTTCAACTTACTGTAATTGTTAGTATTCGCAACATCTGTGTTTGAATTAAACTATACTCTCTAAACAAGTAAATCATTATGAAAGCTATTAATTAAGTTGCTAATCGAATGAGTCGGTCAGCACACCTCGGAAAGGACTTAATTGCAAAAATGTGGTGTAACTATCCAATTTATCGAACGCTGTCGCGCTTTTGCGGCTTGGGAATTTCAAAATATGTAACAAAGTATCGCTTGCTCGCTTGTAACAAGTGCCTTGAAAATACGTCCGCATATTCTTTAAACCTCCACAGTTGGAACTGTTAGAAGTGTGTATACTCATTTTATTATTTTACAAAAAGGATGGTCCCGAACTACGTAGCTAGACTGAATTTCGATTGATTGTACAGATAAGTAAAGATAATTTGAAATAGTGTTAGGTTGTTATTGTGTTGTAAGTAAAGTTTAAGCCTTACGGTATGATATACTCGCTCCCCTGTTGATTCTTTAAGTCGTATTTATGTATATTTTCACGTATTGGAGTAAAATCTGTATTACGTATTTTGAGTAGAATAGGTCTTATGCATCACAAAAAGTCAAGTACCGGAAAGTAACTGGTCAAATATGATTAGCGTTGAAAATGTTTACGGTCTATGTCGGTTGCCAACGAAATTGTTGACATATTATTTAATTGTCATAGTCTGAACGTTAGCGAGTGTCGTGTAACGAGCCTTATTAGAGTTATTAGTCAAAGGATAGTTTAGGGCCCAGTAGCGAGCTTGACATAATTTGGACACATTGCTGTCGCTAACAAAACAAATTGTCGTTTTCAAGTAAAAGGTACTGTCGGTTGTCAATAAAGTGGATTTTTATTTGTATCTCCATACCAGTAGCCAGGTATCAGGCTCTTATTGGCAACCGACAAAGTGGTACCTCTTGCTTGAAAACGACATAACGAGGGTTGCGTGGTAAAACCCGATAAGTTGAGATAATGAACCATGCAAAATTGAAGCTTCTTAAAACGCCTTCAAATTCAATATTCTAAAACAAATTATGTTTACTTATCGGGTTTTACCTCGCAACCCTCGATATTTGGTTGTAATGGGATAAGTACAACTCAAAAATTCACTGTTTTTTAAATATTGACCAGTATTAGTAAAATTTCTTTCGTTTTACAAGGTTCGTATTCGTTAATGTTTTTGCTAGAAAAAACCTTACGGTAGTAACGAATAGAATACGACAAAATTATAATTTTGAAATATGATAATTTAAAATGTGAGATAAGCCTATAATCCTCGAAATGGTTTTGAATGATACATTTGTAAGTTATGGTGTATATCCCAAACGTAATGATTGTGCAAACGGTGGATCTTTTATGTACTTTCTAATTCAGAATATAATGTTTTTTATGTATTTGTGGAGCAGTAACGTTATCTGTAAACTAAAATGACAACAGACAACACGAACACATCGGTTTAGTTAAACATTTCGATTATGATGCAGTTATTTGCGATTCCAAATTTAAACCTTGGTTACACTTGCCTTAGTTTACGCATAACTGAGACACTTTAGAGATGCATTCCGGATTGTTGTGGTTTACCTAACGCAACGAATTAATTCAGAACTTTGACGCGCACACATCTCAGTACTTACATAAGATGTGTCGTCTCTTCGAGTGAGTTTAATACAAATGCTAATGCGTCTCGAAAGTGATTAGCTATGCGGTGTTGCTTATTGCTGAGAGTGTAATCCAGGACAGCATGCCCAGATGTAATAATTATGAATAAATATTTATAATGAATAGAGATTATGTGGTTTAAATGTCACCCAAATTTAGTAGAAAGTTTAAAATTTGACGAAGTCAGAATAGAGACTACACTGCAATAGCGCTTTAGGGTAATTCTTCGAAATTCCTGTAGCTTTGGATGCTATTTTTGTTTGTATTGTAGAGTGCTCTGACTTCTACAAAATAACTGAAAATGCTATTCTATTCTACAGGAAATTCGACATTAATGCGACCAGGGGAATGAGAGCGGTTGAAACGCTCGAAGAATTACCATTGAACAGGTTCCCTGCCCCCATACAAGTGTATTTTCCTACTTGTACGTTCAAGTACTGTCCCAGTATGCAAAAAATATACACAAATTTGATCACATTTGACTCGTGAACGTGTCAGACCAGGGACGAAACTGCATTAATGAATCATGTGATACACTGGACAAGGAACCTGTTAAAACGTCCTTCGGGCTATGCTAGCGTAAGTAGCGCAGAATAAATATAGCTACAAACACTTGCCCAGAAGTGGAAGGTTCAGTGTGTGAACTGAGGGACCACACCTTTGGCTGTATAACTTTTTAGTGAATTCTTTACGAATTCCAGGATTTTTTTACATAATAATTCGCTACTACTACTAAATTTTACACTTACTAAAACCATTAAAAACCAAGTGGTCTCTCAGTCCACACGCACACTAATGCCCTTACTAATAAACGTTCAGTAACCGCTGAGTAGTTATACCATGTTTTGTCCTTATCTGTCGAATTCAAATGTCACAATGACAGATAAGGACAAAGCATGGTATAACTACTCAGCGGTTACTCAACGTTTATTAGTAAGGGCATTAGTGTGTACGGAACCCTCAGTGCGCGGGTCCGACTCGCACTTGCCCGGTTTTTATACCTTTTGTCACACCAATGCGATGTCAACGTAACACTCCCCGCTACGCTCGTCGTCGCACGAGAGTTGTGTCTTACATAGTATTGACTTAGGTAAATAAGAAAACTAAATCTCTCCGGTGTGGCTACGGGCCGGGTGGTTATAGCACAGGTACACCAAAGATATTATGATAACGCATACATTATTCAGTGCTTTCAATCCACCAAGGCCCGGCCGCTACTTCAATCCACGTTGCACGGTTTCGCCAACGCAAGGGGTCATCAATAAATTAAGTCACGCGCTAGGGAAGGGGAGGGGGTCCACGAAGTGTGACATTGAGTAACAAGGGGTGAGAGGAGTCATCAGCTTCGTGACGTCACAAATGTCAAAAAGTAAAGTATTAAAACGCGAAACCAATTCATTTGGAGATGTATAATTTGCAAAATATGTGACGTCAATAGGGGGGCTTCGTGTAAAGTAAATAAATTTATGGATGACCCCTTAGTAAAGTTAAACACCATTGTCACATTGTGGGTAGTAAAAGGCGTGGCGTGTGTTTATTAATATTTTTTTATTAATTTCACAAAAGTATTCATCAAAAGCCACAGTTGAAGGCTTTAAGCTGTTAAAGCGATGACAGTATATAACATTATTCCCGTCGTTTTTCCAACAGTGAGCTAAACAGATTCCCAAGCTATCTAACCGACTATATATAAACGTTTACATTTTATAGAAAATATTGACATATACTTCATTTGGTAAAAGGCAGTCAAGCTTGCATTGCCACTATCATGCGTCTAGTCTGCCCGGCGAACGGCCACCGCTGCAGCATTTTAAATATATTATTTTGTATAAATAATGCTTTAATTACTTAACTTTAAAGTGTGATTAACACTATTTTACGTATAATTAGAACAACTCAGTGTGTATACTGACGTAGGTTTTATATAAAGTGAGAAGCGACACTGATAATATTTGAAATATACTTTGAAGCTAGTTTGTGATTGCTAACCCGAACGCCTTACTCTAATTTGGGGAATGGGAATCGCCTTTTTTATTAAAAAAAATCGAAGACTACCCGAAAAAAAAACTAAATTAATTCTTTAAATCGTCAAAAAGATTTGTGTAAAGAAATTAAGATTTAATTATTTAAAGTGCCATTCCCTCCCCCATGTTATATAGATAGGTATCTTATTTGTCGTAGTGTTACAGACACACAAAAACACTATTATTACATTATTATTTTACCCTTCATGTCACATCTTACTTTGGTACTCGTTTGGGAGTTAATTCGAAATCTTGTGGGTCCCGGTACGCTCTACGATTAACATCCATCTCTCCATTATTTAAATAAACAGAAACTAGTTATTTCGCCGCCAAAGCTTATTTTACCGAATTGCTATCGAAGCGGCCATATTGTTGACCATTTGCATCAAAATGGCGGCTACATAATTTAGAATACTATTCGGGTGCGTTCGCTATTTCGGTTTTTCTACATTTTTTGTACAGGAACGCGATTTAATTTAGATACCGTGTAGATATATTACTGTAAAAAGCTCCATGTGTTTACAACACTCTTGTAGTAGGTATGAGGTTTCAGTTTGTCTAAATAGTGCCCGATTTTAAAAAACATTATTAACAAAAAATATCATCCATAAGCTTACAAGTTAAATTTATAAACATCCATTGCGGTGTCATACCAAAAATATCATCTTTTGCAATTAAAATCACACAATTTATAAACTTGTACAAGCCTAAGCAAAAATAATATCTTTCACTATACAAATAGGGTCGAATAGACTTCTACGTCCGTTTGGGACAAAGTATAGTTTTCAAACGTCACTATTCAATTCTATCCAAATTATATTATTCAATTTTATTCTATTCTATTCTTATCACTAGTTCATACCGTGCTCGACAGACTGGATGACGCGTTAGCAAAGTCACTGCAGTGTTAAAATCATCGATTTTCTTTCCCTGTCAAACGTTAAGAGTGGATATATCGAGTAGCAGAGATAGCACGACGTTGCTGCCCTACGTGACTTTGTAAAAGCGTCTGCAACTGACACAAACCTACATTTATTTATTGCGTCTATCGCCCGATTCGTGCCGTAGAACAAGATCTCATACAAAAACCCCGTATTTGTGATACCAATATACTTATGAGATTTTAGTTGTGTTTTTTTTTCTCAATCGTGACGTTATCTGTTTCTGGCCCCTTTCTTAGCAAACAAGCAGGACAAATCTAAGATGAAGTCAACGTTCGGAATGTTTAGGCTAAGTCGAAAATACCTATGCCCTGATTTATCGATTATGTATTCATTAGATTTAATATGAAAGTGATGTTTTTCATACCATTCGACATGAGCAATTAGTGCAATTAGAGGTATAATGCCAATTATGAGATTTTGTTCTACAACATGAAATCACATCTGTGACATGAAACTCACCAATAACACTCCAGTATTATCTACTACCCTACAACTAAACGAATTCCATTGTTTACAATTATTTACAAATTTCAATTTTACTTTAATGTAACCTTAGACTAAATTTACAATTAAACAAGCTAGTGTCAGTGACGTCGGCCACAGAGGGGTTAAATTTATAAATATGGCGTCAAATTTACAAAAGCAATAATCTATTAAGACTAGGGTATGTTAAGGGCAAAGCATATTATTATACACCTCAAACCTGCCTAAAGTAAGCCTGGCGACTTAAAATATTATGTGCATTAAGCCGAAACAGCCCGGCTTATTTTCGCGCACGGTTTTTGTGGTGACCGTTAACGTTATTATTTGGTAGCCTAAGCGCAGCAGGCATAGCTTAGCTGTCTGTTAAGTTTGAGGTAATAAAACAACTAAACGTGTGAGTAATAAGTCTAAATTCCTACATAAAAAGATTTCGGCTACGACCTCGTTAGCTATTTAGACCAAAATTACAAAATACTTGAGCCTCTATTCCACTTTGTTACTATTATTTATTTATTTGTCCTAAAACAAATCGTTAATACTATCATATTGTTAGGTAACGAGTTATGGTAACTAATTGCCGTACTTAGAGACGTCAATTAACTTGTAAGTTTGATTAAAGTTGCTGCGTCTTATTCTATTGCTATAGCAAAGAAAGTGACAGCAGCAACTTTAATCAAACTTAAAAGTTAATTGACGTCTTTGAGTGCGGCCGTACTCTTACTACTCCGTACTCTTAGTTACTTGTTAGTAAAGAAGACAGTATCGTAGTTTTTGATAGCGTAAGAGTGGAATATTACAAAGTGGGATAGCGTCCGCAGTGTATTGAGAATGATAGTACCTATCTGTTATGTGACTTCGGTATAAATGAAACCAGTATCGAAATATTGCCACTTGATTAATAAGGTCAATTTTCCCAGATATCTTGTCAAAATTTTATTGAGAATGAAGATTATGAAGAAGTTCCTCCTTTATTTTTTGCAACAAAAAGTAACATCAGTTTTTTTTAATGTTTTTATTGTATACCCAATATTTTATTGGTGAAAATAAACCATTCCCCATAAGGGTCGTTTTCAAAAAAATGTAAGTACATAGTTAAAGTCTTAATGAAAACAAAATCACGATCGCGTCCTTTGTGTAACGAAAATTAGTCATACAAACTATATGGGTAACTTTCGTTGCACAAAGGAATCAATTAAGTTTTGTTTTAATTAAAGCCTTTAACTATATATATTTTTAAACGACCCATTATGCAGTGCATGATATTTAAAATGTGTTTTGTCAGTTCCTGCGTCGCGCTGAATGTGGCTTAAAGACGTTTTGGTGACGTCATTTACCGTTTATTACAAATTACTGTAACCTTTACTGACGGAAAATGACAAAAACATTTGATTTATGTAATACTTTTTAAACTTTTTAATGTTTTCTTTCTCATTACCTACTCACACACATAAAAGTAAAATTTGAGATCAATGTGAACGTTTCAAACTCTTTAGTAGCCATCTTTTTGTTCAATTAATTTATAAACCATTTCCTTAAACTTAAATATTGTTGCAACCCGGCCTCCCCATTTACTTATTTAAGAAAAAAAACAATGGGACATTATGGTAAGAAACGAAAAACCTGTTAACAGAACGTTGACTTCCAACGACAAAGTTTTACCTCATCTACTTATTGCAACACTATTCGGAATTAAAAAAAAGACATGACAAATTGTATGAGAAGGAAAATATGCCTTATTTTCCTTTTCATATAACATTTTGTTCTTTGTTTTATTCCGAATTATGTTGTAAAATGTTTTATTAAATATATGATACTTGTATAGTAGGTATATGAATTAAACGTAGCTTATGAACACATCTTTATAATGTTACTGCACTATCGGCCGCACTCAGAGACGTCAATTAAGTTTTAAGTTGCATTAAAGTAGCTGCTGTCACTTTCTTTGCTATCGCATTAGAATAAGACCCAGCAACTTTAATGAAACTTAAAAATTAATTGACGTTTCTGAGTGCGGCAGTTAGACAACTATAGTACACCGGTGTCTATGAAGCCGATTGGTCAGTGCACATCTGATACACCTTATGTCAATTATACACAATTATATGCCATAAAAAATCGTTCAAGTTGTTAAATATTTGATTACCTACCTTTTGACGACTATGAATTAAAAAAATAATGGATGTAGGTACCTAGTTACAGGAAATTAACCATATTATGATTGTAAGACTTCGTTACACAATTAATTAAGTCCTTAACTTCGTGCTTTTTTCATTTCACACTCATTTTATGTAGACTAGAAAAGTTAGGGTGGATTTTAAACCGTTTAGTTAGATAGTTTCACCAGAGCTTAATAACTGATATTATTTATTATAGTTGCCCATACAGAGTCCTGCCCTAACGTTAGCTTCGCAGCGCCGCCTACCGGATCCAATCGTGAATCTAAACCATGTTTCGCCAGACTAAGGCTGCCTTTCCATAGAAGCGGAGACGAGCGGTGCGGAGAGGAGCTGTGTAGCAATCGACCAATCACATTGGTTGTAATCCACATCTCGTCTCCGCTTGAGTGTTACCATTGAGCGGAGCGGAGACGAGATGTGGATTACAACCAATGTGATTGGTCGATTGCTACACAGCTCCTCTCCGCACCGCTCGTCTCCGCTGCTATGGAAAGGCAGCTTAACGCACGGCATTTGATTTATATATATCTAGATTTTATCAGTGGTATTGTGTTTAGGTTAGGTTAGCTCAAATTTAAATCAGCCTGTTATATTCTTAATTAGGCATTGCAAACACCATCCATACTTTAAATCCATTTGAAAAACGGACCCAAGCAATGGCATAAGACACCTAAATTGTTGTAGATCGTATACCAGATGTGCACCAATTTCCACAAAAATCTTTGCGACTTGATTATATATGAACGTTATACAAAAACTAATAGATATGTATGTTGATGCAGTCTGTGATATTGTATAGTACGCCATGAAATATATCGAAGCAGACAAGCTGCTTAGAAATATCTGACTACGCTCTAACGCATTTAGAAAAAGAGTAGAATTCTAATATTTTTGAACATCTCGTCTGATCCGATATATTTTATGACGGTTGTACCAGCAGCCACAAAACCAAGATTTTTAACTGCCGATATGATTATCAAGAGCAGTGTAATGCAATGTCGATCTTTTTTGTAACGAACCGTTAATTTTCTACCGAAAATAACATTCAATTTCTACCCATTTGCTTTGGCAAAAGCAATGAAATCTGTAAGTAGGTATGCCAAAGAGCTAAGTTAGCTAAGTGATTTCTTAAGTTTGAAACCAAGAAGAATTAACATTATTCAGCTAGAGAACAAATTCACTTCATAGTTTCCACATTATCTTCTCGAATTCCAATTTGTCGTCTAAATTTCTCGTCAATAAAAATGAAGTTACATTTAATTTTGTGGTATGATGTCGTCCTGTGATTCCTCACATGGAATCGCAGTAGAACACTAAACAAAATCATATGTCACTGACTTAAAATATGTGACTTCACCTTTATTGGCATGAAACTCAGTGGTAGTGGCTGTCACTTCATTTTTGTGGCGGTTTTCTCTTCGCTCCTAAAGCGGAGTAGCTAATCACACTTGTACTATCGGTGATATGAAACGCCGGCCCGCCATAGAGCAGTGTCAACACAAATTGTTTTATTACGTCATTGCGACACAGTTAGAACTGTTCACAGTTTCAGTGGGCCAGGGTTCCGTTTCGCCGATTGTACAGAGACGATTTCACCAATTCTCGAGAAATCTCCCACCACTTAGCCCATTTTGAGAATTGTTGTCGATACCAGCAACATTCGAGTTTTAAATATGTCCAAACCGGCTGGTTGAAAAATAAAAAAACGGGTGTTTAACAGTAGAATGAATGCGGAGTCCCGAGCGAGTGCGGCCGCGCTGCGCCGGCGCCGCGGCCGGCGCGCACGGGCCGGCGGGGGATTGTCTGGAAACAAAAGATTTTTTTTTAAGATTTCAAGGCACAGGGGCGCCTTTCCATACATGCATACCTACTTATGGCATTTAAGAGGATTGTGAGGTGACGGCTTTCCATACAAACGGTGATAACGTTTTCCACCCCCTAAATGTTAACCGATTTCGACCAATTTTTGATACGGTGTCAGTCGGAACAAAAACTATGTCCGTACGTTTCGTTTTTTTCAATATTATTAATAAATTTCGATTTATTCCCGTTTTATTGTTTTCATACAAAAGTCATTTCGGCCATAATCTCTTTATAACTAATCAATATTAAAAAAAACGAAACGTACGGACATATATAGTTTTTGTTCCGACTGACCACATATCAAAAATTGGTCGAATTCTGTTAACGTTTAGGGGGTGGAAAACGTTATCGCCGTTTGTATGAAAAGCCTACATTTTGCAGTTGGTTCAGTCCTCTTAAGAAGGATCGTGTAACATAAGTATACAGCCAGCGGGCGTAGACAATTTGCATTGTACTATTCTATGATAGGCTTGCCGCGAGCCACCAAGGCAGCGATGAAGCGATTTCTATGCTTTTGTTTCCGCAGTCCACTACGCAAACTCGTAGCCAAGCCCTTTGAATCATCTAATCTGATTGTAAGACCTCCATCTCTCAGATGAGGCATAATTCACCCCATCCATACATTAGTTTTGACTGCCGATCACTTCCTGCTAGATTTTCCGAGCACAAATTATTACCTCTCTCACATGAGGCATGGGGTCGTGCGGTATTCAGGAGGCGCGGCGGCCGGTGAGAGAGCCGACCAGCGACTTGAGCGTCTGCCCGAGCGACGCGCGCGACTCGCCCGCCGAGCCCGCGCCCGGGGAGCGGGGCGGCGCGCCGCCGTGCGCGTCCAGACACTTCTGGTAGCGGAGCTGGAACATACAAGGGTATGGGTATTAGATCATGGTCGCTTCGGGTAAGGAAATAAAAGTAGAATTTCTTCGAAAATTTGCTGATATTAAATAATATTATACTGCTTCCATCATTTGCAATACCATGACAATGCGATTAACTTTTTCTGTTTTATTACCTCTTTCGACAGCTGATAAACCGAGAAAGTTTGAGTTATAACTAAAATTTGAAAATTATTTTTTTGCAAATTAACTTTGTTAATTATCAATAAGATCTGAAAAATTACTGATTTTCGGACAGACTTCATAACCTTTTGTTTACTCGACTCCCCTAAAAGGAATAGGTTCATTGTTACTTTACTTAGCTCTGGTGGAAACGGAAAGCTCCTAACAAGCACATATCTGCTGGAGAAGCAGCCTTAACATGCCACCAAGGAAGACGAAGCAGCAGCATAAGCATGCCATCTAGTTATCAGGGTTAGCAGCGCCTTGCCATTGCAAATGGCTTCAGAGCCCATCATAAGGGTTTATGCTCCCCATAAAACCCCTCACCTTGCAAGCAGCCTCGATGGTCTTGCAGAGCGCGCCGGACGAGGGCTCGGCGTGGAAGCAGTGCGCCACGTACAGGTCCTGCGCGGTGTGCACGATGAATGCGCAGCGCCGCACGTCGCGCCCGATCCCCAGGAACGACAGGTAGCGCACGCGGCACTCCACTATGGGGCTGGACTCCTGTAACGTGAAAAGTTCAGGTTTAAGACCCAAGTTCGCAAACTGTCGGGCGCGTAGGGAAAGTAGACACGCCCAGGAAGAACGGGACGTGCACTCTGCATTTTAATGGGGATGGAGTCCTGGAGTGAAAAAAAAATGGATAAATACATACATTATTTTAGAGGCCAAGAAGCAAGCGGTTGCTGAACCGGTAATAGAAGACAGTCGGTGGATAAGGGCATTATTGTGGCACATATGGGTATTATTGTGGCACTTGGCTGTTATTTGACAAATATTTATGTTGCACCTCTTTCATTCGGTTGGTATGTCAAACGTAAGAGATGTAGGTAAGATCAGTATTTGTGACGTTCTCAATATAAAGGGACCTTATGGAGGCAGGCGGTTACGCCGTTTTTAGAACTGTTACCATAGTATTCGTATAGTTACAAGAATAAGAAGAGCGTAACTGCCTTCCTCCATAAGGTCCCTTTATATTGAGAACGTCACATTTGGTAATTGAATAGCCAAGCGAAGTGTCCCCATTAGAGTGGTAGCTAAGGCCAGGGAAGCGGTCATCCACCAGCCCGATGATCAGTTTTTTTTTTGTAGGGACCGCCCACGTGTAGTGCGTGTGTAGGGGGACGCTGACGCCTCCTCCGGAAGAGACGCTGTGGTGAGTAAGGAGCGAAGCTAGTGTTGCCCTGTGAGACAGGTGGGCTTCGAAGTTCTTATGATCTTGTTCGGGTATCGGGAGCTAGTATTTGTTAGCGGCCGTCCGCGCAGTTCTTTATCACGTTTAAAAAGAACGTTCCGTGCTGAAGAAGCCAAGTTTTTCCATGGAGGTGAAAGGCTGAAATGCAATGCGCTGGTAAAATAGTTAACTCACCCCCTCTTCCGTGATGGTGATCATGGAGGGCGCGACGGCGACGGCGACAGGGCGCCAGGCGGGCGGCGCGCGCGCGGCCGCGAGCCGCTCCAGCGCGTCGTTCAGCACGTCCATGCCGGTCGCGCGCGCCACCTCCGCGCTGCCCAGGTAGCGCGCGCGCACCGTCTTGCGCGGCTCCTCCATCGGTGTCGGGAACGAGGCGCCTGAAATCACACGATAATTAATACATTTCTGCCAACTGGTACTGCCAGCTGTTCTTGAATCATCATCTACTTTCAAACTAACGAGTCCCAACACTCCCAACTCTGTGGACTAGATAGTCTACGTAACGTAGACTATCCGTCTACTTAAAGTATAGCGGAAATCCACCACCTTCCGACTCCATTATCAATCAGCTTTTAGATACCAAAGTATTGCATTGTCATCAGGTTTACATTAATTATTCAGAATTTGAGCTTTATTGGACGCTACCAGTACTAACTAGCCTAGCAGAAACAATGAGCTCACGGGAAAGCAATCGAGGCACCAAAATTACCACGATAACAGAAACAATTAGGAAGTTACCGGAGAGCCGCGAAAACATTGGTTACAAGGCTTTGTTTGATCTTATAGGGTACCCAATGTACTTATAGGTAGACTAACAGAAACGATCAGAAGCTCACAGAAGAGCCAAGGTAAGGGGTTTGGGTGCAAGAGCAAGGCTCCCAATGTACTAGGCTAGCAGAAGTGATCAGAAGCTTACCGGAGAGCGGCCGGGGGCGCCTGGCGGCGGGCAGGTCGGTGGGGCGCGGCGGCGGCTGCAGGCTGCGCTCGATCATGATGCGCTTGCAGATGTCGCGCAGCGCGTTGGCGATGCTGCGCGCGGGCGCCTCGCAGCGGAACACGTGGCACATGTGGCGCCGCGTCGCGCGGTCGCGGGCCACGTACGCGAAGTCCCTGGAAGGACATACAGTGAGCCAACGAACTGCTAACTAATCAAAAGATAATGCCAATGACATTGATAATCACATTCGTAAGGTTCTAAGTATGCTCAAATGTTTTTGGGTGTCTTGATTAACCAAAAAATAACATGCATGGATAACTACGATCACAAACATTTTTCGTAACAATTTTGTCTATTTACCTTTCACTGTTCCACGATAGCAAAGTAACAGAAGAAAATATTAAATTCACATAAAGGATTTACACTTTTACAGCCAAATGTAACTACTTCACCAAAAATAACATGTTTATTCTTTGTTTTTTTTTGTAGTAGTAGTAGAGACCAAGATCTCGTCTTACCGTCCGTTGTCCCTGCCGACGCCCCAGACGCGTATGGTGTGTATGGGCTGCGTGTGCAGGGTGTTCAGGCTCTCCGGGTCGATCAGCTTCAGGGCCCCGTCGTCCAGGTCCATGAACAGGTCCTTGCCCTGGAACAGGCAATGGGTTTGTAAAGTAACAACAGGTCAAAGCCAGAAATAAGGAAAAATGGTCGCGTATACCCATTCCGAGTCACACCCTAGGGATTCGTTCGCGCCAAGCTCCGTACCTACTTATTTTAGAGCTGATAATTTGATTGACACAACCGATTTTTACGAAACAGGTGGTCTTTTTCTTCAGTAAAAAGAACTGCTTTGAAACTGGTTCCGTTCGGGTACTAGACAATGAAATGACAAACAGACGGACACACACGAAGATAGGTTACAAACACACCCCTTTTTACCTGACTACAGTAATCCGAAAAGAAAAGGGATTTTTGGGGGCTGGGATTTTAATCGTAATCGTTAAATACTTATGTGAATATCGCAGAAAACCGAACAGTTAAGCGGCCAGGTTTTGGCTCATATGTATATTGTTTCCGTCGTGTTGGTAAAGGTCACTCACGTCACCCCAGCGGCCGACTTGGTCGAGCAGGTCGTTCCGCCCCAGGCTGAGGTCCACGATACACTTGTTGACGGCGCGGCTGGACCGCTCCGGCGTGAGGTCAGCCTCCGAGATCTCCACCCAACCCAGAGAGCGCACGAAGAAGCGCACGGCGCGCGCGCTGTCCGGCTCGGGGCGTGCGGGGAAGCTGCGGCGTCTGAGGGGGGGAGACATGTTAACATATTTAATTAACACTTGGGAACTTGACAGCGGAAAATTTCGATGTCAACAAAATGTTTGTCTTGCTCACTTGCGATAATGCTTGAGATAACGGTGTCGGGAAGACAATTTGATGCAGACGTCACAACGTGTCTTGCTTAAATGGGATTTGGCTGGTCAGGTATGCCGCATGCCCAAATGGAGGAGAAGAAGAAGAAATCAAACCATAAGGGAAGAAGAGGCAGAACAAGAAGGAGATGGCAGGACGAACTGGACCAGTTTTATAAAAACTGGCCTCAGGAGTCACTGGATAGGGCATTGTAGAGACGCTTAAGGGCGGCTTTTGGCCAGCAGTGGGACAGAAATAGCTCAATAAAATAAGAAATGTTTTGATACGGTAATTTTAATCAAAATCAGCAGGTCTAGATTAACTAACTACACCTAACCGGATGCTTTGATTTCGGCAGTTTACATTCGCTGAATGCACATGAACTTGTACATATATGTGTACCATTAACAACAGCAGCAGCAAGCAACCTAGCAATCTCACTCACTTGTAAGACATCTCCTCTTTCCGTTTCCTCTCGGCGTCCTGGTCCACATGGTCCAGGGCTCCGCTGGTGGTACTTCTGGTCACCGAGGACGTCATCACCCCTTCGTACTTGTTCACCTCGGACAGATTGGAGCAGTCCCGCACCATGGAGATGCGGGACTCCTTCGCTTCCACTGGAAGCATCTTGGGGATCTCGCGCTGTATCGTGCCGCTCTTAATGTGCCAGTAGTAGGGCCCGTCCATATCTGGAATGAGAGGATAGTAACTATAATAATAAATCCTCGAATTGGCTTTAAACACGATCTCATTTCAGAGCCCTTAGCCAAGATGCCCATATATAACTAGTGTTTCTATTCGTTCCGTTTTTAAACCAATCGCATCACTGGTAGATCACGTGACTCTCCGTATGACGTGATCTACCAATGACGCGATTAGAAACGAATAGAAACGCTAGTTAGCGATGGGCATCTTGGCTAAGGGCTCTGAGCTGATAACTCTTTATTAGCTTAAGCGATATCATTTAACTTCGCTTAGAACTACGAGAGAAAACAAGTAAGTGCAAAAATTTTCGACGTAAGTACCTAGGTACTTATTTTTAAAAACTTGTAATTTGGTAGATGGTGAAACAAGATACTCCCTACCCTATGATGTAGAACATCTTATTGAAATTAGTTCACCTGTTTAGGCTCAGTAACACTTTTTTGGGTCGGCTTTTTAAAATATAAGGAAAGGACATTCCGATTCCGAGATTCCAGGATAAAATAATTTGAACAAATCAGAACCAAAGAATATTTCTCAGTTTGTTTCTGCCGTGTGTCTTTGTCATTTGTCTAAACTTGATTGCGATAAAAATGTGTTTGGGTTTGATTCAGTCTAAATAATAAACCTTGGAAGGGTCTGATAAAATAGACGAAGAGATGGCAGTTTCGGGTTACTCAATTGAAGCGCTATTTGAACTGAGGAAAGGGTAGCAGAAGAAGATTTGCAATTTTATAATATTACTAGCTTTCCGCCCGCGAATTCGACTGCGGAGAATCTGTACTTTCGTAAATTAAAATATAGCCTATATGTCTACCCTGAAAGTCCATTCTAAATGTTGGTGAATAAATTTTTGAAATCGGATGTGTAGTCCCGGAAATTGGGCATATTTCAGAAAGGTTGTCGCAGTTAAGAATCTGATTAAGAAACGCTACCTTTTTCTATTACGTCACGAAAATTAACCATATAAGAAGCGTATGACTAAATTTCGTTACGTAATGGAATAAAGTTAGCATTTTTAATTAGGTTCTTAACTTCGACAACCTTTCTGAAATATGCCCAATTACCCCCTACATACAAACAAAAAAAAAACAAATTTATAAACTGTATTTTTTTATACTATTAGTTAGATACAATATTGCTTCTTTGCATTATGGTAAAAATAATTTTATAAACTATGACTATTTTAACTGACCTTCATGCTTTTCCCATCCAGGTGGAAGAGCCGGCTCCTTCTTGGGCCGAAGCTTGACCGGGATGGCGTAGAGGTCGTCGTTGGGCCCCTCCGCGGAGTGCGGCACGGGGGGCGCGTGCCTCTTCTCGCTGTCCTCCTGGTCCGCTCGCTCCTTCTCAGGAGGGGGGGACTCTTCGCCGCCATTTTGGGGGGGCGTCAGGAGCCCGCTTTTTTCACTGGAAGAAGAATGAGGGGAAGTTTAGTTAGCCGTTTTAGTACGAATAGTACGTTATGACGAGAGTGGGATTTCACTAAATACATTTTAATTGAAAATTAATTGTGTTATATTAGTTTGATTGCTGCCGTAATTGTTAATTTATAGTTTCCGGTTCTACCCTTTCCTTTGTCTTAGGTAAAAAATACATGTCATTAATAGGTAATTATTTGCTACGCAAGGCTGTTGTTATTTGGCGCCAGAGCCAGTATTGAATCCCGAGTCAGCGAAGGATTCTAAAATTGAGAGCCCAGCGAGTGGTTCAAAAATAGAATCCTGAGCGTAACGAGGGATTCAAGGCCTCGAGACACAAATAACTTTGCTGCCGTACGAAACACACAATTTTTCACCTCAATGTAACTTACTTATGTACTTTGTGTTGAAAAAACAATTGCACAAGCGCCACATCAGTTGTGGCCGTCCTCGCGCACAGAACCAACATTACTTTCCACGCTAGCTGTTAAAGTGGACTTTTGCGCGCAGATTTTGACCGACAAAGAAAGCCTTTTCGAGCTGGTGAGGTGAAAAGGTTTTTTATATGATATATTTACCGCTATATTTTGTTTCGATCTTGCTAAGGCCAAAGAGGATAACTGGTTTATCTGAACAATTTAAGGTTTGTTTAATCTACCGTCAGATATCCAGAAGTTAACCTTAATGAGTTTAGATGATAAATGTAATGTTCGTAATCCAAGAAATGTTCGTGTGCAGAGTCCAAATGGAGAATTACACCTTAAGTCTCCTGTGAACGACATCAGTCCGCTACACACGTTGCCTGACCTGGCCCAGACAGAACCGTAAAAGGTTAACTAGTTAAATAAAATACAGCTCAAAATGGAAATGGCTTTAAATAAGGATGACAAAGTTATATTCTACTTATCCCATAGTGCTTATAATCGATGGCTTTAAGCTGAACCGATTTCGATTAGAACGAAGGTAGTTCAAACCCCGAAGGAATTCTGTCCAGAAATTTTGGTGGTTTCATAGGGAATAACGAAAAACAAGTCTCAAGCTAGTTTAAAATTAAATATGGTTTGCCCTTGAATCACCGACGACATCCATTTCATAGAATGTTTTACTTCGCCGAATTTTCATTTCATCGACTGGCATTTCCACGTGCAGGAGTTATAATTTTTTGATGGTCACAGGTCTTTTTTTTTTTTTTTTTGTCGCTGGGAAAATGCATCACGCATACCACCCAGGTCCGGGGGGACCAGGGTGGTTATGTGGGACTCACCGACCGAGAGCGGCCAGCATACCCACTAAAAACCCAGCGGTAAACCTCAGCGTCTTTCAGGGAGGTGCCACAGGACTACGAGCAAGCGCATTCTGCTGTGACACCTCAACGCTTAGTGGTCACAGGTCTAACCTAACCTACGTAACCCATGCTTAAGATAACCTAACAATAAGGTTTCAGCAGAAAGTTTTCGATGAAATGAAATTCGGTGAAACGACACATTCGACGAAATGAGTGTCTGTGAAACAAGGGGACACTATTAAATATACTGCTCCTATTTAACTTGTGGATTGAAAGCCCTACAACACTAACTACACATCAGTTTGTTCCGTTTTGACAGAGACGAAAAAATAGGTACACACACGCCTTCGCATTTCGGTAAATCAACTTTTAAGGTAGGTACCTACTCCCAATTTTTCTAAATGTTTCACAAATTATATATATTTTTAGAAATTTATAAACAGACAAATAGGCTAACATTTAAAAAAATGGTCTAAAAGAGTACAATTTTAAATAGTTGGTAACGCAGGGGATGTTGTCCCCAGGTTTTATATGTAAAATGTGCATTTTCCCCTGAGTTACCAGGGTTTTTAGAAAATTAAGAAATATTTGACGTGTCAAACATGTTGGATGTGCAATTTTAATATTCATAAATTATTATTAATCATAAGTCACCAGGAAAGTAGTAGTGCCGCAAAAGAAAAGGAGTACCTTAAAAGTTGATTCACCCATTTATAATACTAGAACCAAAACACACAATCAACACAATCTAAATCACTCGTAACCCCAAAATCTTCGGTGAAACTGCAATCGCGCAACTAACAAATTTAATAGGTTGTAAAATTTACCTTACTGACTTAAAAATTAAAAATTAAATTAAATTTATTTGGCACTTAAAGCACTTAAAACCATACAATTTGCTTAACTAAAACAACTTAACCTTTTCAACGCCAAGGACGCTTAAAAGCGTTATGAGCTGTCGTGCTTACTTTGTAAGGTGCATTTTGCCCTTTCTTGAATTCGTTAGTTAGGTATTGCAGTTTCACCGACGAAATAGCTCCAAAAAACCTACTAACCGATACCGGTGCTTATTCCTCCTCCCCTGCATTTAACCAATTGGACACAATCACGCAGAAACACGGAGGCGCACAGAATGACCAAACAGCCAATGAAGCAAATGAGCAAACCAATTACTGGTATTTCGCTAACGTAATTATACGAAGACAACCGGATCCGCGTGTAATCGTAGTGTTATAACCATTAACGTAGGCAAAAAACCGGCCAAATGCGGATCGCACTCGCGCACCGAGGGTTCCGTATCGCCCAACCCACTAGGCCGGTTTTTATTATTTGTTGTTTTTCTTTACGTTCTGCACTGTTATGGCACCACATTTATAACCGTTATTTTTATTTGATAGGAATTCAACCGTTATAACTCATAGTGTGTAATAACCTAACATACAATTTTTATTGCTTACTTTTCCTTGTTTTTTGCACAGTCGTCATCTGCTTATCAAGCCAAATCCAACGAGCCCAAACACGACATGTTTATCATGTGTAGTTTAGGAGTTCCTATGACCATCTTCCGTCTCCATCAGACCAGCTGTATGACACCATAATATTGCGATGTCATCGAGTTAACATACATATTCCAAATTTCAGGCCATTCCATTAACGGGAACTGGTTCAAAATTGACTTGCAAGATTTGACTTGTAAAAACAACCGGCTCTCTATTATGGTTCAAAAGATACATCTTTTTAAAGTTACGGACGGAAGACGGACAGTTTAGGCTAGTTATTGTAGTACGATTTGTCAGATTGGCACCCTTCGGGTAAGGAACCCTGAAAATACGGGTTTAAACCGATTGTTGGTTCACGTAACTCTAACTAATAAGGGTGCCAAGGGTGTAAACGTACAAATCCCCGAGCTCAAAGGCATTATGTCGCGTTACGTATCTACGAATCCAATCGGGCTGCGTCGAAGGACAGCCTAAAATAGAAACATGCATAAACATGCAGTTTTAACCCTCTAGCGGCGGGTCACGCTTTTAATTATCCCCTCCGCCTTCTCTTCCCTTTAGTTGATACGATCGGGAAAATGAACAGTAAAAATACTCACTTTATTTTTGTCACTGGTGACGCAGCCTCGTCTTCAACTCTGGAAAAAAACGTTAAAATGTATAAAAACCAGATTAACGTTCATAAAAATTAGTTTATAACCTACTTGGAAGATTTATTATGGACGCGAAAGTAAAAACCAGAGCATGTATGAACAAAATATTAATTCTCATGCATATTTATGAATAAACCGTTATATGAGTAAGTTGTTTGGAGTCAACGTAATTTTTCAGACATATACTGGGTGTTTTTTATTCGTCTAAAAAAAATTGGGGGTTAAATCAGTAAGACATACTGATCAACTTTCAGTATGGGACCAACCCCGAAATCCTCCTCCCTCCCTCCCATACAAAATATCGTCAGCTGACTAGCCAAAATGTATGGGATGGTCAATTTTTTTTTCGCGATTTCGGGGTTGGTCCCGTAGTGAAAGTTGGTCAGCATGACTTACTGATTTAACTCCCAAAATTTTTAGACGAATAAAAAAACACCCAGTATAAGTAAATATTGGGCGAATAAAAAATAACTATTTGTCATAATTAAACCGTACTACAGTAAAAAAAAACCAACGTAACGAAATTACATATTGCAAAATTACTACCTACTGTTCATGGCTTCATACAGGGTCTGGAGGCCCTGGGACAACAAAGTAGTGGAGGCCCCTAATTATTTTCCAAATAGATTAAACGATTGTTTTAACATGGATTTTTTTTTACTGTTGGGGCACTTAGGGCCCCTCACTTGTGGAGGCCCCGGTTGCCCTCCCCTAAATCCCGCCCTGCTACCGCTACTAAGTATACTATATTTTTGAAATTCACTTATTCTTATTACCCGAAGAAGCATTTCTAGTCTTTTAACTAACTAATTAACCAAGTCAGTCATAATAAAACCCACGAAATGAATTGAACCGTCTTAAAAATTTACCCATCAGAAACAACACAGCGTATACAAAATATTCCAACTTCATTTCGTTCTAGAATTTCAGTAATCCTAGTCTCCAGGTGTCGATAATTCACCAACTTTCACAGTTAAAATACTTTTGTCTCCACCAAAGTGAGGCCTTTTTATCGACGGATCATTTCCCTTGGCCGAAACTTGGCCACTTGGCAGTTAGCACTCCATCCGCGGCCAAACTTGGCGCGTTCCCTTTAAATTACGGTTCTTCATTGCCTATAAGAATGCTAATTGCTCCAAGTTCTGTCTGAGCCGAGAAATATACCTAATTCTTTGAAGTTGAATTTTTTGGTCAATGTTCTTAACTGGAATAAATAGAGAACTTATGGTTTGTTCTTTTATTTATTTTTTTATAAGAGAGGGAGGCAAACGAGCATGCGGGTTACCTGATGGGAAGTAATCACCATCGCCCTGGATCACCGGCAGCTCAACACATCTAAGTATTCTAATCTAAACAGATGTCTATTTTAAACAGATGCTTCAGAAATAGACTATGGAGAACATGGACAGATTCTCATTGTGAACTATACAACAAACAACATACATAATCAGGCTATATGAGTCCAACATCTGGGCACAGGCCTCTTCTTATGGTGAGAGCGTCTACACCATAGTCCCAACTGTGGTTCAGTGCAGATTGGGGATTTTGAATGGCTTTAGGTACATTTGTTTATGTCTTTTGTTCAGTTTTTATATATATTATGTATAGGTTATGATCAATAGAGTTCAATCAGCTCTAAAACGAATGTGTCTTGTCAGGATTTAAAAAGATTTGGTTTAGATTTGGCGCATTATGTGTATTAAAAATATAGGTTTCTGTCCCGAACAATATTTAGTTGCTATAGAAATACTTAATGTACAAACGAGTTGAAGACGTAGTCACGGGTAAACGAGTGACGCTCGGCTCCCGGTATTAACTGTATTAAGTTCCTAAGTAAGTCCAAAGTAAAGCTTGAAAAGGCCAAATCAAAGAGGCCTGAAAAAATCTTATACATATTCAAGACTGGTAAAAAAATACATATTAATCTTAAAAGAAAGTAAAGTTGCTCGAAACCATAAAAAGAACAGAACTCATACAAATTTAAATACGCCCCAGAATTCACTTTGCAGAATGCATTGCGTTTTACGAGCTACGTTACGGTAGACTCGCCTCTGGAGAAAACACCTTGGCCAATGGGTTTCCAGGTAAACATACTGTTTATTTATTTACCCATTATGTCGGTTGGTATTAGTTGTTTGCTGGCCAAGGGAAGGAAGAGATTGTTTTCCTGAATCAGGGTATTGTCTAATTTAGAATAGAGGTGTTGTTCTGTAAGTAATTTTACTAGGTCAAACTTAATTTGAATGCCCCACGAAATAGCCTTTATTTATGAAAAGACAATTTTTATAAACTTTTATCGGTCTTTTTTGTAATTTAAACATCACGACATAAGTAAGTCGTGAATAAAAAAATCTCCTAATCCCTTTCCCGATTAGATATAATTATCATATATGTACCTACATAACGTGTTTTTTGTAAACATTTTGACAGTACCTAGATCAGAAACCATTTTAACTAAAAACAAACGTAAACAGTTGTGAAAATGTGAAAATTCTTCAACGTCTAAAGTTAACACACGGTTTTTCAGTTTCTCACGTTCTGAAACGAAAACACGTATCCTGTGTTCTAGAAAACGTTGAAAATCGGAATCCATTTTCAGCACTAGACACAAAGGGGCACGTGAGTGTTTCTTGTTTTATTCTGGTTGAAAAATTGAAAACTTTGCGAACAGCTCACTGTTCAAGTGGGGGCGGAAATCGAGATCAGTTTTTTTAAAGTTTTCCGACAGGGTCTTTGTAGAAATTTTATTGTAACCAGGTTCAATTATTAATGTTGGTAAATACCTAGTTTATTTATCAACGATTTTAGATAAGATAGTCATGGATAATTATGAAAATATTAAACAAGAAACTATTTGACAGTTTCTTCAGTTCAGTTAAGTTTCAGTTTATCTCTTTAATTTGTTTAATTTATAGATTTACCCGCGACTTCGACCTCGTAGGGTCGTTTAAAGTTATAAAAAGTTTTTAATGTTTTATTCCAGAGTCGGAGGAGTCGGAAAAACTGAATTGATAGCTAATTGGTTTACGTGTGTTAAATTTATGTATTGTTATAACTTGAGTATTAACAATAAAAAACCGTCAAACCATAAAGACTTTTAACAAGAAAATATACGCCGTACGTTGAAATTTAAAAACATGCAACCATCTACGGCCCGTGCTTTAATGGCCACCAAATCACCAGACTTGAACCCATTACTCTACGCTGTGAAACTCGCTTTTCTCCACATTTTGCACCGACGATGGCTAAACTAATGCGAAATGTTTGGCGAATATACAGGATTTAGTTGAGAAAGGAGCACGGACCGGCTATCCTCGGGAAAATCGAGATACAACGGGGCATTTTATTTTTTAAAGTGTACGTGCACCATGTTTTGTTGTAAGATTTTAAATTGGGAATCCGTGGGTTGAAGACGTTAAAGGTGTCCGTTCATGTTTAAAGGTAGCTTTTTTTTTAAAGTATGATTTTAAAGACCTCATTTCGGTTTACTAATGATTCGCAACCGCACGTGTTGCAAACTGTTTCATTTCGCAACCATTTAATTCGGCCAAACGCTTGTTTTTCTGAAACTGTAAATATTTCAGGTTTTTTATAAAACTAACCTAACCTATACCTACACGATATGGTCCTGAAATAAATCCTGAAATATTTACAGTTTCAAAAAAAAAGCGTTTGGCCAAATGAAACGGTTGCGAAATGAAACAGTTTGCCAAACATTTTACACCAAAATGGAAGGTCACCCCTCATTTCATTATAGCTTAGCAAATAAGAGCTTGGGAAAAACGTGGGTTCCGATTAAAATTGGCAAGTTTCATCCAATTGTGACCCAAAAACTGTTGCTAAGTTACCACGTCAAAAGTTTTTTTTGCTAACCAAGCATTTATTTCGCTCAAATATTTTTCGCCGTTGTTATTTAGATTAGTGATCAGCAATCTATATATAAAACGTTCTTTACACTTTGTCGAAGAAGGCACAAGCTAGTGTTATTTATAAATAACATTGGCCAGATCGAAGATAGATCAGTCAGTGCATCCTGCATCCAGGATTGCAATATCGCAATTGTCTAGGGACGGTGCATCTCCAAATGAAAACGAAACGTGATCGAAATCAGAACAACTCCTGCGAGATTACCATATTGCGGTTTGAGTCCATATTGTTTTGGTTGTAATTGTAATAATTAATATTGATTCATGTTGAATTTATTACAATCGTTAGAACACTGCATCTTTTATAACTATTTGCAATACATATACTATAAGTACTAATAGCAATACATATAGGTACCATAACTACCTACTTGATTAGGTACATTAAAGTACAATGCGTCAATATTAACGAGCGCAGAACTAGAACTACTCGTTTTGATTCAACTTACAACTTTAATTGATTAGTTTTCTTTTCACCACTCGCAGTCTAAAATACGGTCACACATAATATTGCATGAATCACAGCTGAAATTCTAACTGCCGCACTCAGAGACGTCAATTAACTTTTAAGTTTCATTAAAGTTGCTGCTGTCACTTTCTTTGCTATAGCAATAGAATAGGACGCAGCCACTTTAATGAAACTTAAACATTAATTGACGTCTCTGAGTGCGGCAGTAAGTAGCACACACAGTACCTAAACCGTATTGTGTGGTCAGTTTGGTTTTTAATTATTGTGTTGACTTTATTACACACAAAAACTGCAAAAACTGTAACCCTCAAGGTGAAAATCACATAAGAAAGTCGCAGAAGACATTAAGGCAATACTTCTCGATTCCTATACGTATCTTGAGTAACCTTCTTTGAATAACGACGCATCCCTTACTGAGCCCTATTTCGCATGCGAACAAATACCAAATAAGGTTGAATCTGTTCTATTGTGAATTGCGCCTTTTTCGATTTGAAACGGCAGTATTTTCGAACTGTAAGTAAGTTGGAACAAACATCGTTATTTCCACATTTTACGGCGCTCTAGACGCTAATCGAACATAAATTCAGCGTCGGAATAGCTTGTAGTTGAACTTTTACTCGTATTTTTAACCTTTAGGGAGTATAAATCAATGGGCCATTATAATTACTTACTTTTAAGTTTATTATTGTGTAATGAAATACAAGTCGCATTTTTTACTCTACTGAGTGAAACCAAAACAAGGGTAATGATTTTTACCTTTTGTACCTTGTCGCTTTACAGCCACGTTAGCAATGTCAAACCAGATTGTCAAGTATGTTAATCGGCGATGCCAGCCGTACGGTACGATAGTTATCGTACATGTACGATATTTTCAGGTTCTCTACGATAGTTTGTTTCAAAAAGTTCTCGTAAGTTGTATGGGAGTACGATCATTTTTTACACCTATTTTTGTATGGTGTACGATATTTTTTGTAGATTGACTTATATTCCGTAGGAAATACGATAATTTTTTTTTTTCGGTGCGATATTTTCCGATTTTTGTCTGGTAGGTAGCACTGATGTTAATGCGATACAGAACAAAAGTATCTACTTTTGACGTTGACTGATACATATGTATGTATCTGACCAATAATCGGATGTTCACTCTAGCCCCTAAACTAGTGGACCGATTATAATAAATGGGGTATCATTATGATTCGACAAAAACGTGTGAGTGTTTATAGGCTATATATAAATTGTAAGGGTGCGTCATACTGATCGCCAATCGGATTTTAATTTGCCTTTCTGTCAATTTAGATGACATGGTGTTTAAAATATGGTTCTACATAGAGTTATTGAAGTTTACGGTAGACCTGAATTATCAATACTCTTCCTTTACTTGCGCCCAGTCGGCTAAAAGATTATCTGCCCCTATCCTGGATTTAAAAGATCAGGGAATTTTAAATGGCAAAAATAATTCCCGAAACATTCGTGTAAAATGATCTCAACTGTACTTTATAAAACATTTCTGCAGTAAAGTTAAATAAATCCTCAAGTAGCGAAAACCTAAGCATGTTGTACACTGAACGCAATAAAAGTTAAAATGTAGTTGTAGTACAAAGTTGGGGTCGTACAGAGTGCAAGCGAATTCGTCACGTACCGTATTACGGGAGGTTATTAAGGGCGCAAGACGTGAGCGGGTAGCGGCAATGTATAAAACTACAGTTTTTGGCGCATACATTGTATATTACCAGTGTTTATTTACCCACACTTGAAGCATGTTCACTTATGCGTGAGTGAGATGGGAACTCATTATTAAATGAACAAGCATCAAGTTTAGGCATCAAGCATTACCTATTCCGACCTCTGATTTTGACGGTTACTTGTAGCTTTGAGCGCGTTAGTTAGCATCATATCCATTTGACCGTCCAGCTTGGAAATGCGCGCGGAAGTAAATATAATTAAAAATTCTTAAATTTTGAGCCTTGTGAACCAGAAAGCCGCGGTAGCCTAATGGTTTGACCTACTGACTCTTAAGCAGAGGGTCATGGGTTCGAACCCGGGCTCGCACCTCTAAATTTTTCGGAATTTATGTGCGAAATATAATTTGTAAATTTACCATGAGCTTTTCGGTGAAGGAAAACATCGTGAGGAAACCTGCACACACCGGTCCTGCAAAACAATTTGACGGTGTGTGCGAAGTTCCCAATCCGCACTGGGCCCACGTGGGAACTATAGCCCAAATCCTCTCATTGTGAGTGGAGGCCTGTGCCCAACAGTGGGACGTATATAGGCTCGATTTTTTATTTTTTATTTATAATGTCCGTTTAATGAAAAGGATCACAAGAAAGAAAGGCCATGGAGCAAATCGTCCTCAATTAAAATGCCCTTGAAGCAAATCTGCGTCAATGAAGAGGATGTTTAAAAAAGGCTTCAAATTAATCAACCGAATGTTCTTTTATTCCTTGCGGTGTATTTTATCTACCCATTTATCGCTCCCGCTTCCGCTACTGCCTTCTCCTTAGACCACACCATATACCATTATTATCGCAGCTCGTGGCGGATATACTTCCTCGTGTGGGGCCATTAAGCTAGCGTCCGTCTGCCAAGCGTATCCAATAGCGATAGCGGCTTAATAAAACTCTACTTACGGTCTGTTGACAGACTTAAGAAATAAGTCGCGTTGTTCGTATTTTTAGGATAGCAATATGGGTTTTTTTATCGCTTTTTAGGTAGAGAGGTATATTGGGGATCTCATGAGATATTGGCTTCTAACCCTCGTTAAACCCAATTAACCTTCAACTAAATTGAAATGGTGTGGTTTCAAAGCTTTACGTATGAGTATTCAGTTCACGAAGGTACCTACATTATTGGCTCTTTCAAGAAGACCGCAATTAATTTTTGCGCAGTATCTGTTAGTGTTGTCTTTTTCCTTCGTTGGAGCAAAAGACAAATTGTAGCAAAAGGGTAACCCGATGGTATCCAAGAGAAGGTATGCGAAGAAGAGGCAGACCACAAAAAAGTTGGGATGATGACAACGGGACATCCTGGCACAGTGGCAAGAGAGATACTAGAGTGGAGAAGGCTGGAGGAGGCCTTTGCCGACTAGCAATCAGACTTGCAAAAGTGAAGCAAACAACAAATCTTAGAGTAGTGAAGGAAAGGAAAATGATAAATTTCAAATATTTAATCATACTTTTAAGGAATTAATTTGTTAATGTTTCCTAGAAAAAATCTGAATTAAAGGCAAATTTATTATTTTTTGTGGACCGACGATCTGGTGAAGATCGCGGGAATCTGATAGATGCGAGTAGCACAAAACCGGTGGTCGTGGAGATGTTCAGCAGTGGACGTCTTTCGGCTGATATGATGATGATGATTATTTTTTTTATTAACTGTTCGTGTTGTTGGAGTGAGCTGAATTTTGGAATACATTATACAAACCATGTGTAAACCTGATGACAATGCAATACTTATTAACTAAGTATGTACCTAGTTATGTATCTCTCTAAAGCTGATCTGATGATGCAGATCCCATAAAAAACAAAAAATGTACAAAAATGTCAAGTCTCGCAATGATTCCACCGTAAAAAGTTGTGAGATGTCATGTAAAGCCAAACCTACATTTTAGTGAATGTATTAATATTAGACATCTTTATTTCTATAACAAGTATAGTGACTTGGCAAAGGGGGGTCAAAAATGGTCCGAATGGCTTCGGGAAAAGGATGTTACGGCCGTGCCTTTTTTGCTCGACTTGCCCCCCCCGATTCATTTCCCTAGCACCTGTCAAATTTTACCTCGTGCTTGCATGCTAGGGGCTAGAGCTAAGTTTGAGACTAGGTCAATTTGCGTAAGATTGTTCCCTGATATTTCATTTATTTTATTTGAATGCCCACGGTTGGGTATGCCTTTCAAAGCTTCCAATTTGCCCTGTTATGAGTTACCCTGGTCCAAGATTTACAGCTATTATTAAATTAACCAGAGAACGTACACCAACTCGATCAACACTTAACTGCCCCATAAACAAACCCGGGTATATCCGGCTGTCGCCCGGTTATCCGTGCGTCACGGATCGATGCCGCTGACTGCAACTGCGCAGCGGACAGGTCGGTGCACCCGTGACGTCACGTTATGCAACCGGGTGCACTGTGCGGAGTCATCGGTTATTGACGGATGGACGGTTGTGTAGTTTTGGGAATTGGTGAATAAATATAATTTGTAAGTTTACCATTAGCTTTTCGGTGAAGGAAAACATCGTGAAGAAACCTGCACACACCTCCAAAGCAATTTGACGGTGTGTGCAAAGTTCCCAATCCGCACTGGGCCCGCGTGGGAATAAACTAAAGCCCGAACCCTTTCATTGTGAGTGGAGGCCTGTGCCCAGCAGTGGGACGATATAGGCTGGATTTTTATTTTATTATAGGTATGGTGAAAATGGCCAATTTTAACCTTGGTGGATACAATGTCCATATCTACAGTACTCGTAATCTAGTATACTAATATTATAGAGGGGAAAGTTTTGTCTGGCAATAATAATCGATAAACTCTAAAACCATTGAACAGATTTTAATTACTATTTTACCATTAGAAAGCTACATTATCCAGTAGGGCTAGACAAGTTGCATTCGATGAACGTTACCGTTTACGTTACGTTAGTAAATGTATGGAATTGACATTGGCTTACGCAATCGTATAACATTTTGACAGTTTTCGAACATATTTATCGTTAGCATCACCTAAGTATCTTTTCTAGGGCCGCTAACATATAGCCTATTTTATTTCAATTTATATTTTAACTTATTTTACGGAAGCAAAGCCAGGGCGGGTCACTAGTAATAATATTAGTGTGGAGGTACACTTTGTAATTTTGAATGTAGGAGCTAAACTCCGAAACTACACATCCGATTTGTAAAATTCTTTCACCAATATTTAGACTGAAATTTCAGCGAGCTTAACATGCATAAACGCGATAAAATTTAACAGGTGCTAGGGAAATAAATACATCTATTCCATATTCTATCGTAAGACTTAACGCTTAAGGTTTAAAATAAAGTGTCTCGTCCTGACTTTTATTTACCTTTTACTACTAAGCGAATTACTAACGAGTTTTCCCGAACATGTGAACTTGACAGAACAATTTCCGGACCCGAATAACCCCTATTCCGTTAATTTTAATACAATCGTTAAAGCTGATTTTTCCAGCAACATTTTATATATTACCTAAATATGTATTTATAAATATTTTGGTGGAATTTTGATTTCTTTATTTGTACTATATTTGTTATTTGCACCTCGATAAAAGTGATCGCAAAAAAATAGAAACGATGTGAATTGGTTCTTTTAACATTATAGATGTTAAATACAATGCGTCCCAATGGTTCATAAATGCTCATAAAAATCAGTCTAACTCGCCAAATAGCTAAGACGTAAAACTCCGTTCATAGCCTGTAAACTTAGGATTATCAGTAATATTGACGACTAAAATCTGGAGCGGTTTATTGACAGTAAATTCCAGGTGTTTATTTACGAGTTTAAATATTAACTCGTTGAACCAAAGTTTGATGGTTATTTTGTCACTGTCATCTCTGTTATTCTGAAGTATACCAAAATGTTTCTTAGCTTGCTCCGACGCATGCGGGATGTTATAAGTTAAACTTGTGTATCTTGTCTGTGGCATCGTAGCTTCCCAACGGATGAACCGATTTCGATTTAGTTTTTTTTGTTCGAACGGTGACTTAATTGAGTGTTCTTAACTAAAATTTGTGAAAATCTATTGGGCCATTTAAGAGTTATACAAAAGGATAAAAGATATTTATTCGGCACGGGCACTTTTACACGTCAAAATCTACCAGCGCTTCCCAAGAGGAGACCACTGCTGGGTTTATGTTGAAACTGCCTACTGTATTTTTAAGACCTTATGTACAACATAAAAGCAATAAATGTATATGACTATGACTGCTGAGAAGAAGCGCCGCAAGATACTCAATAGTTAAGGTGGACATTCACGGTCAGTTAAACTGATCAGTTGAACTGACGTACATCCAAAAACTGACCGTGAATGTGAAATCTTAAGATGAAATTATACGAACTCAAGGTCAGCTTCTGGATGTACGTCAGTTAACTGATCAGTTTAACTGACCGTGGATGTCCACCTTTAGTCATTTTTTTTAATAAAACTTAAGACAATAATACTACTTATTGTAGCATTATATAAAACTATAAAAATGATATAAAATATGATTATATTATGAGCTAAGGTTGTCGGGGATTTTGTCTAATTAATTTTCTAGGAAAGCAAACGGACACACAAAGGTGCCTGATGGAAAGAGTGCTATGACTATACGGACATCTGCAATCTGAATCTAAAGGGCGCTGAGGAGTGAGGTAAGCAGCACTATGGAAGGCCGATATCCTAGTTATTTCACAGGATGTCTTACCGCCACACCGAAACAAAACAATGCAAACACTGCTGCTTCGAACGGTAGGTTCTAACTTATACACAGGTCGCTGTAGAGCGCGGAGTCGAGGCGAGACGGGTCCAAGCGGTAGACCGGATCTTACCTCCTGTTGTCGAGATACGTGTCGTACCCGTCAGGCATCTTGTTGTCGTGCATGTCGTACAGGTCACTGTAGAGCGCGGAGTCGAGGCGAGACGGGTCCAAGCGGTAGACCGGGTCTTACCTCCTGTTGTCGAGATACGTGTCGTACTCGTCCGGCATCTTGTTGTCGTGCATGTCGTACAGGTCGCTGTAGAGCGCGGAGTCGAGGCGAGACGGGTCCAAGCGGTAGACCGGGTCTTACCTCCTGTTGTCGAGATACGTGTCGTACTCGTCCGGCATCTTGTTGTCGTGCATGTCGTACAGGTCGCTGTAGAGCGCGGAGTCGAGGCGAGACGGGTCAAAGCGGTAGACCGGGTCTTACCTCCTGTTGTCGAGATTCGTGCCGTACTCGTCCGGCATCTTGTTGTCGTGCATGTCTTACAGGTCGCTGTAGAGCGCGGAGTCGAGGCGAGACGGGTCCAAGCGGTAGACCGGGTCTTACCTCCTGTTGTCGAGATACGTGCCGTACTCGTCCGGCATCTTGTTGTCGTGCATGTCTTACAGGTCGCTGTAGAGCGCGGAGTCGAGGCGAGACGGGTCCAAGCGGTAGACCGGGTCTTACCTCCTGTTGTCGAGATACGTGCCGTACTCGTCCGGCATCTTGTTGTCGTGCATGTCTTACAGGTCGCTGTAGAGCGCGGAGTCGAGGCGAGACGGGTCAAAGCGGTAGACCGGGTCTTACCTCCTGTTGTCGAGATACGTGCCGTACTCGTCCGGCATCTTGTTGTCGTGCATGTCTTACAGGTCGCTGTAGAGCGCGGAGTCGAGGCGAGACGGGTCCAAGCGGTAGACCGGGTCTTACCTCCTGTTGTCGAGATACGCGTCGTACTCGTCCGGCATCTTGTCGTCGTGCATGTCGTACAGGTCGCTGTAGAGCGCGGACTCGAGGCGCGACGGGTCCAAGTGGTAGTTTGGGTTCTCGTACGACAGCAGACCATTCTCTGCAGACAAACAAACATAATGTTAGAATAATTGATAAATAATAAAGGATTATTTAAGGGGAGGGGATATAATGTATGTTTATGTATTTTAATCGCATTATATGTTTTCTATTATCTCCTAATGCTTTTGCTCGTACAATATTGCTCCGCCTACAACAATTTTCTGCTTGCCCAAAGGTCAACTGGTAGAGAATGCCATTAGGCATTAAGTCCACCTTCTGTACTCAACACCGCACACGGCACCGTGACGCCGTACCGTCGCATGGTGGCGGCACCGCGCCGTTATACGGCGTACGGCGCCGTGCCGTGGACATGGGGCCAGGCCCTTACAGGTTTAATTAGTTGACGCATATTTTTGACGCATCTTGAGATCAGTTTATTAATACGGCCCTAAATCTATTCCTCGAATAGTAAAGCTCCATGTTATTTCATTTTTGACGTCAAAACGTTTACAAATATATAATATACGACACCTTATTATCATATTCAAACCAAGAACAAGTTAATGTCTAAAAACTCCAATAACTTACAATCAATAACAAACTCCATCACCATTTGCGGGATTTCAGCGCAAATTTCATGCGAGCGGTGACTAATAAATAGTCTAGCTACATAATATTACATACTTATTGGGTGTTCGGTAGGGCTTCGGTGCGGGCCCCTGAGACCCCACAAGTGCTCGGCCTCCGCTCATTCGGCCGTTATAACATCCCATTTCTATTGGATGACGACTAATTGATTTTATTAATAATTACTTTGTGCCCGCGACTCGGTACGTGTAGGAGAGACGTGGGGAAATATTGAATTTTCCGCAATAAGAATTATTTAAAAGTATTCAATAATAAATAAATTCTGTGTGCCAAAGATAAAAAATAAAAAAGATCTTGTGCCCGTGCGGCCTAGGTACTAACCTATTAAATATATTTTATCTTTATAAACTATATTTAATCAGTTAGTAGGCCGCACGGGCACATTTACACGTCAAATCAACGAGCGCTTCCCAAGAGGAGACGACAGAGGGCCTAGTGTAAGTTTTGCAACGTTTTTTACGTCTCGATCGCGTTTGCGTTTAGTCTCAATTAGTATGGAAGTGTGACAGCGCCCCTTGCGGCGCGTATTCGAAACATTTGACAGTTCCATACAAAGTGACACTTTTACGCAAACGCGATCGAGACGTAAAAAACGTTGCATAACTTACACTAGGCCCTCAGGTATGCACGAAATCAACGGGGTCAGTCGTTTTTTCAAATAAATCTCTCATTACATAGATATAACTTAAGCTAGTGTAATTAGAATAAAAAAAAGCTAAGAGCATAGATAAGAGCGAGGAATAAAAAACCCATTGTTTTATATTGCTCTGTACTTAACTATCATCATCATCATCATCAGCCGTCCACTGCTGGACAAAGGCCTTCCCCAAGGTACATTGGCACATTGCTCGCAGAACCGATGGCCGTTGGAGTGGAAAGGTTCTAGAGTGGCGATCGCGAACCGGCAGACGAAGTGTCGGCAGACCTTCCACAAGGTGGACCGACGATCTTAAAGGTCGCGGGGAACCGCTGGATGACAGCAGCCGAGGACCGATCGTTGTGGAAAACCTTAACTATAGGTACAGGTGCATAATAACCATCCAAATCGAATACAACACTTTGACATTCTTATTCCTAACAGCATGTTAACCCGAAACTACCTGTCCCGGATCGGACCCCCATAAATGTTAATAGTGGTGTTAACCCGCACGGGGTGTTATGGGGCGAGCAGTTAAGTGTTAAGGGGTTTATATGCGGTGGCGTTACGGTGGTTTTGGGTAAAATACCTCGACTTAATATTAATGTTTTAAGAAAGTAGGTTACCTCTTTTATGTGATGGGAAAGGCAAACGAGCGTACAGGTCACCTGATAATCTCAAGATGGGGATCTCAAAATTGTAAATGCGTAGTTTACTAACCGGGGCTTAAATCAAAGCGAAGTTTACTTTTTAATAGTTTCTTAAAATACATCAACTGTTTGTTTGGGTTTGCCGATGGCCAATAAAACCGTAAGCGATAAAAATTTAATGATTGAACTACAAATAGTTCGCTATTTACATTCTGGCTTTGGCCGCCATGTTGGATATTTTTCAAAGGTATGAAAACGTATCAAAGAAAAGTTTCCTTTGTGTCCTTTAAAACAGTGAAATGAACACTTTTATTTTTCAAATAGGCCAGACAAGCACGTTTTACATTTTGACGTTTGAGTAGGCTCTCATTTGAATCGCTAATTTTGACATTCACCTGGCTCGCTTACCGGAATGTTTCCCGATCATCCGGTGATTTGGCTCGCTTATTGCAATAAGGGCCTGGCCACGACTTTGTGCGACAGGCTGAGCTGTGAGCGAATTTTCTAATACATTGCGTGTAACGTCAACTAACCGCTGCGCGGTGAGCGTCCCGGGCGAGCAATGAAGAGATAATTCGGTCGCCGCCGCCGCTCAAGTCGTGGCCAGTCGGTTAACGTGTCTACGCATTCGGGTAGAATTACTATACTCACCTGCTGTTGTCCCTTTTTCTACGTATAAAAGTGCAAAAGAGAGGAACACATATTTAACTTGATTCGCTGGACAGCGCATGTCAGGTTTAATTTGAAACATTTATATTTTAAAACTTCTGACGTTATATCGACCAATTCTTTCCTAACGCTTTTACAGCCCTTTCAATCTTCATCAAACCTAGCTAACACATCTTGAAATCTGTCTTTCTTTCTTTCCGTTCTCCAAGGGCAAGAGTTAGTCAAAATCAAAAATTATCAATAAAAAAAGTAATATATAAGCGTCACACTCCTATAACTCATAATATCACCCCTCTCGGAGGTTAAAAATCAAAAATAATTTCCAATAAACCCACAGCTTTAAAAGATGCTCCATCAAAAGATTTGAGGGTAGTCACAGAATATAGAAGAGGCCTCAATTATTGAGCCACCGACTCACCTCGCCGCGGCGTATTCCGGTCACGGGTGCGGCTCAACTTTTAAGGCACTCCGGTAATGTTTACTGACTTACAAGTTGTGAAAGAAAGAAAGAAAGAAAAAACGTTCATTTACATACATCTAACAAAAGTACAGGGAGGCGATTTTTGACTTTCGAGACAGGGTGTCCCGCGATAAAGTCCACAAACGAATAAGGGTGAATGAACTACATGTGATTTTATCACGGAAAACTTATTCACGGAAAATTAATTTTTTTTTTTTTTTTTAATTTTGCATAGCGTTTACAATAATTATGATTGTAAACCCCACACATTTTTTTTTCCGTGATAAAATCACACGTAGTTTCACCCTTATTCGTTTGTGGACTTTATCGCGGGACACCCTGTATAGGGGCGTTTTTCAAAAAAAGTGTACATCGTTAAGGAAAACTTAAGAAATATTTACTTTTTCCGGTTCGTCACGAAAATTAACGATACTAAATGTATGACTAATTTTCGTGACGCACTGGAAAAAGTTAAAATTTCTTAATATTTTCTTAACGATGTACACTTTTTTTGAAAAACGCCCATAGACACCAGCAATAATCCAACATCGGGTTAAAAATATGTGACACGAGAAAGCTCTAGAAGTACACACATTAAGTTTTAATTTTTAACTCTGATATTCAAAAATCTTATTTATTTTATTCTAATTCTGGGGCTTATTGACTGCATACTGCTTCTTATCAGCAGTGGTCTCCTCTTGGGAAGCGCTGGTAGATTTTGACGTGTAAAAGTGCCCGTGCGGCCTACTTACTGAATAGATATCTGTTATTTTTATCTTTTATCATGTTCCGCACTTTATTCAAGCTATTGCCCCTTGCTACAAGAGTAACTAAGTACGTACACGCTCTCCAAGCGACGGGTTGTACACTGTTGCCAGATTCCTTAATATCCATATAAAACGGACTCCTTATCGAGTTCTTAGCACTGAACGCACGAGTATTTATAATTTTAATAAAAAAAGTTACGTCAGCGTGACTCCATTACAACAGTCACCGTAATGTCAAGTTCAAAGTCAGTGTTTTACACCCATTAACGGGGTATTGCATTGAATTCCAGGCGCATTCCTCGTCCATTCCACGTGAATTGCAGCTGGCTAGGGCTACACGAATGCTAGCGTTATGGTTTTTATGGTTCATAGAAGCGAAAACAGCCATTACGGTAACAGCTAGTTTATGATAGATCGGCAATTGATCCTCGACACGAACTCTTGATCCTTCTTGTCATTTTTAATCCTTGACGCAAAAAGAAGGGTGTAAGTTTAACGTGTGTCTATGTATCTGTCAGTGGCGTCGTAGCTCCGAAACTTTAGATTTCTTTTTTTTTTGTTAAAAAGGTGACTTAATTGAGTATTCTTAGCTTAGTTTGATGAAAATCTGTTAAGCCATTTAAGAGCTACGAGTTCTGTAAGTAGGGGTCCTGATTTTGTCCCGTACTTTTGCCTTCGTCCCTTAGGGCCCCTTCCCACTTAGCGTCTTTCGAGCGTCGGCGTTCCCGCGACGCTCGAAAGACGGTAAGTGGGAAGGGGCCCTTATTTTTATTTTTTATAACTTTATTTGTAGTGGTATCTTTTAGGTGGACTATACAGGTCGATTCAATTAACTAAAGCCAGTGTACTGCAGTAAATTGTCACATTTACCCGCATTTAAATCAAAATGTAAAATCTGTATGTCAAAATCAGCAGTTTCTGTGTATTATTGTTGTCTGAGTAGAACCTATAAAGCAGTAAGTATAAACCGTTAAAATACTTTTATTTTATACTCGACTCAGATTAAATTGACGTTTATTTGTTTGTAATGCCGTCTAGACATCGTCTGTTATCTTGGGCATTTTTATAATACCTTACAGTAAAACAAAGTATTTAAGGTTTACCGGAGAGAGGGCCACGTTTGTGGTGTGAGAAAGGAACCAATTTGTCAGTCAGTTAATTACAATAAGGCAGAAGTATATATACAAGATTAACAATAACTTATGCAAGACTTAATAAGATAACTTAGAACACGTCTAACACGAACGGATAACTCTCCTAGATGTGATTAATTAACAATACGTGACGTCCGGCACATAAGGATTGCTACAAACATGTACGACTTTTAAAATTTAAATCAAATAGAATAAAAACAAAGACTATTGATGTTCTGTATAGTTGTGATGAATCAAATTAAATGAGCAATAATAATCGCTTTCGATCACCAACCCGAAATTGTATTAATATATTGACAAAATTGTTCTTAAAACCCTGCTGCTTCTGGACATATACAGGGTTAAATTAAATTCGGTAACAAAATTTTGGGGGTTAAATCAGTACTTAAGTCATACTGACCAAATTTCACTTAGGAACCAACCCCGAAATTGCAAAAAGAATCGACCCTCCCATATATTTTGGCTGTCAGCTGACGATGTTTTGTATGGGAGGGTCGATTTTTTTTCGGGGTTGGTCCCATAGTGAAAGTTGGTCAGTTAACTTACTGATTTAACCCCCAAAATTTTGTTACTGAATTTAATTTAACTCTGTAGAGTGACATTATTCCCAGCTATCAAGTCAAACAGTACGGTCGTCTGTAACACAAAAATACGCATTGCTCCTGGCTAAAATGAGTATTTCGATGGTAAAGTTACAAAGCCCCAATTTTTAATGTCACCCGTCAATTTTTCCATATTGGACTTCGCAACCCCTGTCGTAAATCACAGTTTAAGAGGTATAAAATGAAAGAACCTTTTTGTCACATATATTCGCACCCACCTCGTTCTAACGCGTTAGTGTTATTTCGCGTCTCGCTCTGATCTGACCTAGTCTGACGTCTGAGATTTGGCTACAGCCTCCTATATATAGAATGTCTCATAATTTGACTAATAAACTGTTTATTTCAATAAGTGGTAGCAAAAAGGCGTAAAAAGGAAATCCCTTCCCCTTTTCCCAAATCCACGTCAATATGCGTTTCACCGATGTTATTGGTTAATACAAACTTTTGCAATATCTATTGCTAGTATCAGTATTTCTTTTAAAGGCCGATACATTCTAATTGTTATGTACCCAAGTATGCATTTTTAATATATCTATGTACGAGAGTAAAGTTAAGGTTAATCTTTAAAAAAGTACCTACCTACTCTAGATTAACAAAATTACTTTCTAGAAAAGTAAATAAGTCAATTTAAATATTCCATCTGTAATTTGCCGCCCAAAAAATGCTTATTTATAAAAGTTATCTTATTTGTAATTTCTAAGGAACATATTGAAGAAATATGGAATTACAAACATAAATAACACCCTACCTAATTGAACGGGGACAAGTGCCGAATAATTTACAAAAGAGAATAATTTTCATTTAAAATAAATCGTAATAAATTGGATAACGAGCCATTGAAGACGTCACGCTGTTTGCAAAAGTATTGTACAACAACAAGGGAGCAAAATTATAATTATTTTTACGTTGCGGGCGTATAGCGGTAGGACTTTATCAAAGTTTAACGTCCGGCAAAATAAAGTCGTAGACATTACGATAAAAAACATAATAAATTAATACACGCAATAGAGTAACTTTCATTTAATCTGTGGTCATACTTATCAACAAACCAACAAAGAAAACCCGTTTTTTTTATTTTAGTCGTGTCAATAAAACGTTATGTTATCAAGACGTAGTTATTTCAATCAATTGATGTCTGGTAAATCTAATTTAAAAGCTTTGATTCACGATTTAGACTTAACCTGTATGTACCTATAATTACCTATTCTTTTAGTGGAGTGCGTGTCATTCAATATTTTAGTTAAGTACCTTTATAATTGTCAGAATAAAGTGCATTTAAGGTCAGGCATTTTAATTACTAATGTGTTTTTAATTGTTTATCTTTTATATTCATTCCGCGGTGATTATTTTCCATCAAGTGACTTGCCGGCCAGTTTGTCTAGGGCCTCTGGGATAAAAGAATAATAATAATTATCAATTATTTACTGTCATATTAAAATTCAATATTAAATTCAACGGGAGAGATTTATGCCACGGGAATTGTTTTTGTATGACATTGTAATTGTCAAAATAAATGTTAAAATTGGGTATGATTTTAACCGGTTGGCAGAATATTGACGTTATGGTCAGCAGAAAATTGCATTTGGTCAGCAACTTATGGTCAGCTAAAATATCAAAATTCGATAAGCAATTAATGTCATATTGAGCTGCTCTAAAATCGATAGGTAAGCCATTTTAATATAAGAAATGTACGACACAGTAGACGGAGCTCCGCTGCGCGGAGCGCCTATTCTGCGTATCTAAGGCGCTTCGCGCCTTGACACAACTCTGATCTAACATAACCTATAATAATTTTGCGTTTCAAATAATTATTTTGTATCGCGATTATTTGTTAAGTGGACACATAATATTTTAAGCTTACCAAATATTTATTCATTTGCCGATAATATTTGATTTAGTTGCGGACCAAGTGTTGCGCCCGGTTATTTATTTATTGCCGACCAAAACATTAATGCTGATCAATTGATTTAACTGATGATTTTTGCTGCTGGTCAAATAGAAAAACTGCAAATCAAAAAATGTCCTCCCGTTAAAATTTAAGTATGCTAACGTCATTTTAACGTCGTAAGTACAAATATTGAAAGATTGCTCAACAACTCTGCTATTGAGAGAAACGTCTATAATTTTAATATGTCCATTTAGAAACGTTTTTATTTGTAGTTACCTTGCGCTGGCCCGAGACAGCGGAGGTACGTTTCGAGACGAAATATCGATTTACGCGACCTTCAGACGGTCGCTCCGACCTGGGGAGCTATTCCGTAGCATAAAAGCCAGTTCTACGTCGAAAAAAAACTATCTCTTCTTTCTTCTTCTAGTTCCATTGTGAGACAACTAGTGAAGTGATTAGAATAGAGGCATTCATCTACATTCCCAGGGTTGGCAACGCGTTTTAATAAACTGAACTTAGGGCCGTATTAACTTTAACGCCACTGACTATAGCCGTCATGATTGCCAACGTAAAATAGACCTAATTGTATTGTATTGTATTTATTTCTTAAAGTAAATTTACATATACATTGCATGTCATGTCAAGGTACAGTAATATACATTAAGATCGTCAAATAAGTATGCAAACAATTATCAATAATAAAAAATATGACAATATTACAATATCTAATTTAAATATTTTCACCATTTAGGCTCGTCATAATATACACGGATACAAGTAATATGTCAAAAGTTAAAGAATAAAACACTAATATACAATTACAAACAACAGACACAACTTAAGGTCCATATACTCATTTACCGAGTATAATGGATTGTCCAACAAAATGTTTTTTAGCCGGCGACCAAATGCTTCGTTCGTATTTGAGGAAGGTTGACATTAGCTATGGTGCGGTGTCTTATGTCAGACTACGGCGGTCAAAAGCTTAATAAACTCATCTTGACTAATATGCACGTCTCAAGACACTTCAAAGTAAACGTCATAGAAAACTGTCATTTCTGACGTATCTTGAGATGGGCGTATCAGCCAGGATCAATTTATTAATACGTCATTGGGATTGCAGTGTTGAGATTGTGGTCCTGAGATTGCGAAGTTATGTGGGTCCGAGGTCCCAATTACTATTTGGTGATGTATGTATTTTAATAGCGAATATATATATATATTTTTTTTCTTTTAAATACTTGACACTGGACACTTGCTCAGCCACTCCACTCCACATCCACTTTACTCAGCCATTGTAATTTATATTACCTACTTTCGTTATTTACTCTATGTTTGAACGAGATCATAAGATTCTAATAATAACCAAGTTGTTCTGCGCATTAACCGTATGCTCAACAACTCATGACTGGCAAGCAATTAAAACCCATTTTAAGTAATTACACAAAGTAAACATAAAAACCATAACCCCTAAAAAGGCTAACCGTCACTTACAACCTAAAGCATATTCAACTCTCTATCTGTATAAATAAGGTTGCAATTTAAATAAAAACTTGTAACGCTTGTTCCTTTTTCATAGTTAGAGCGCAACACGCAATTATACTGTTAATGCCAACGACTCAAGATCGCGTCAAATTTGTATTAAAATTTAGACGTTGGGTACTGAACGGTATACCCTAGAACGGTATACCTTAAAATTGGGAGCAAGGTTACTGAGATTACCAACATGAAACCCCTGTGCGTAAAGTAGGTTAGGAAATGGTCAGGGGAAATTGGTGAATGATGGATGGTGTGGGTAGAGTGGTAGAGCCAGCAGGGTTCACTTCTTGGTTAAGGCATGAACCTTACAATAGGGATACTCCATTGTTTTTATCTTTCATAATATACAAGCTTGCTGCCCCGCATCCAGGCACATGTGTTAAACATATGTTGAGAAATTATTAAGTTACTTTCGTTAACAAAAATTTGATGTTATCATTTCATATAAAAGACTTATTTAGGTAAGTATTTAATTCAAAATCAAAATGATGCAGCGACATCGTCGCGACAGCACAACGTGATCGCCTAAGGGCCTGCGCAAACCGGCGGAGCGCAGCGCAGATCACTTTAAATTTATCAATGTATATTCTTCCCTATTTTAATTACAATAAGGTATAAATTTGAATGCTCTAAGACCAACCTCGGAGCATTACGGAGGATTTCTACTCTGCGGCTGCGGCTCTAAATTTATACCTTATTGTTATTAAAATAGGGAAGAATATACATTGATAAATTTAAAGTGATCTGCGCTGCGCTTCGCCGGTTTGCGCAGGCCCTAACACTGCCCTGCTAAGGTAAAAGGCAGTATTTTACACAGAACTACTATAGCAATTGCCACCTTATTACCCAGTATTAAGGTTGCAATTATTACAGTAGTTTTGTGTAAAATACTGCCTTTTACCTTAGCAGGGCATAACAGATGGGGCATACATACACAGAGTTATGTTCAACATGGTCCCTTCTGTTCCTAAAAGTTAACGACGTGGGCGTTTTTAACTCATATGATTTCGATACAGGCCAAAACTACACCACTCCTATTACGCGGATATATCCTAACCCGAAAAATTTGGTTTCAAAGTCCTTAACTTACTGGAACAGGAGAGACAACTTTTGTTTCTGTGACTGTGTATGACCCAGATAGCGATCACGTTGCGCTGGCGCAGCGCTCGCAACACGCTCGCAAATCTCCAGTGTTACAATAAATCCCTTAACATCAATTTGTACACGTTTGCACACATGTATAAAAAAGCAAAGCTATAGCGATTTAATAATGCAGCCTCATTTATATTTACACGGATCTCGTTCACGTGTCATTAGTGGTTGCGTGTAAACGCCTTTCTAGTAAACTTGCATGTCATGCGCGGACGCAGGTAGATTAGATGTTTCGTAACAGTGTATTAGTGTTTTGACAGAGAGTTAAGTGATCGCTTCCGAGTTACGCGGTGTTATTTAACTTCATGACGATGACAGGTCAAACAAAGTGACATGACATAGCAATGGAAACATGCTTTAAGAAAATTGCCATTATTTTATGGAACTAATTTAAATTACCCCACGAATGTACGTACAATACAACGGTCTCATTAAATTGATTTGTCGTCCGTTGTATGGTTGAATAATTAAAATAAATACCGGGGTTCAATTTCATATAAATTGATCTAGCCCCAAACTCTAGGTTTGTAGGCACTATATATATGTACTCGTATAGAGAGAAATACATGCTTTAATATAAAGGAAACATCGGCTAACATAGTCACATAGGTATGTGTACTAAATCCTCCATAAAATATTAGATAAAAAAAACATCCAATTACTCAGAAACAAATCGCGCGCATCACAAAATTAAAGCAAATAGGTAGTTTTACCACAGTATAAATATAGCGAAATAGTCTCGACGAGACCCGTAAGCGGACATGGCAGTGCTGTCAGTGGCGGGTGTCGCGTGGAGACGAATTGTTGAGACGTGCGTCTGTGTGAGTGCGACGTTTCGAACGTTTGTTCGTAGTTCCTTTACTGCTTTAGCTATATTTATGCTGTGGGTTTACATAGCTTAACACCTTATACGAACAAAGCAAATTAAATTGTTTTGAAAAGGATACTTTTTTATTAGAGAAGATAGAAAAATCACCCCACGAATGTAAAAATACAATATTAAATGTGCCTCTTATAATATATTGATATACTCACTCTCTCGCTTGTGCAGCACCATGTTGCAGCAGAGGCGCGGGCGCAGGGTCAACACTAGCAAGCGCGCGAGCGCATCATACCAGTACTGGACACACAGCACTCTACTATCTACTGTCACATTTCACTTTCACATCACTAGTCTACTCAGCTTGTGGGCGACACTTGAATGCTAAGTATTTACTTTATGGGTACTGTGTAATGCTGTAGGTATGTGAGTTGCCTGTGGTATTTGCAAATTTCTAAATTAAGTATCGATCTGGTGAAGATCGCGGGAAGCCGATGGATGCGAGTAGCACAAAACCGGCCGTCGTGGAGATCCTTGGGGAAAGCCTATGTCCAGCAGTGGACGTCTTTCGGCTGATATCTTATTCAGAAGCTGAGCTTTAGCATTTGAGACGTAATTAAATTCTCAGTTTCTCTCTCCTTGGTCAGTTGGATGTCAAGACCTCTGATTCTCCTATTGCGATTCTACACTGTATTTTTGCAATTTAGTTAACAACATATTGGAACGAAAAACTTAATAGTCACTTTCATTTCTTTGTATTAGGGCTGATTTTCAATCGCCTGATAAACGTATCTGATACTTTGTTAACCTTCTGCGAAAGAGCCGAAACTAACTGTCGGATTATTTGAATTCGTCTGAGCAAAAGGCAGGTCTCGATCTACTTATGTATGACGATATGTGATGACGTCACAGGATGTTTATTTAATTATTTACCTTTTAAAACAGATAAACAAACTCACATTTGTTTGACAAACACACTGCAACACAACAAACATAGCTCAATTTTTTGACAGACAATTATAAAACCAATAGGAATTAGCTCAGCATATGCGACCAGAGCAGAGATAGATACTAAAGGTGGACATTCACGGTCAGTTAAACTGATCAGTTAACTGACGTACATCCAGAAGCTGACCTTGAGTTCGTATAATTTCAACTTAAGATTTCACATTCACGGTCAGTTTTTGGATGTACGTCAGTTCAACTGATCAGTTTAACTGACCGTGAATGTCCACCTTTATTATGAACACTGGTTTTACTTCGTAGCTGAACGTAAACGCGTGACTAGAAATAAATCCTACTACCCTACTAATTCTTACTACCCCAATTTCAACAGGCGTTTATGCCCATTCATAATGGCGTCACGCCACCATCTCTTTTAAAAACATAGAACTAAAAAGTTCCCCTGCTTTACCGACAGAGTTAACAACGGCGCGCCGTTCTAGAATGGCCATAAACGCCTGTTTACGGAATTGCCCCGCACACGGAATAACCCCAATGCACTATATTTCTACTAGTCACTACGTATTATAAAACAAAGCCCATCGCCGCATCTGTCTGTCTGTCATATATTCAAAAACGACTGAACAGATTTTCATACGGTTTTCACCAAAGGACAGAGTGATTCATGAGGAAGGTTTAGGTGTGTAATTCATTACGGTTTAGGTGCGTATATGAAACTTAGGCACACAGTTAGTGCTTATCCTGGATTGACACAGGCTAGTATAGTATTATATTATCTATGAAACAGGATACTTTTTACCTCAAAAAAACTAATAGGGCGTTTTTCAAAAAAAAAGTGTACGTCGTTAAGGAGAAAAATTAAGAAATTTTAACTTTTTCCAGTGCGTCACGAAAATTAGTCATACGTTTAGTTGGTATCGTTAATTTTCGTGACGAACTGGAAAAAGTTAAAATTTCTTAATTTTTGTCCTTAACCATGTACACTTTTTTTGAAAACCGCCCAAATTTCTGTCCCGAGGGAAAAGCGATAAACGACCACAGTCGCGGGCAAAAGTATTATAAAAATCAATTTAAACATACGTAAATATTTGTGTAAAGCTGTCACGTATAGCAGGACTTTCTCCTACGCGTCGTGTTTTTGTGGATCTAACATCATAGCGGCAATTATCGGCTGATAACAATTAGACGGGCGGCAGACGGCGCACGCGCAGCCGCCTGGGAACCGCCACGAATACCATTATTACTAATGAAAGTTAGGTTATTGTACATGGACTGGTTTTAGAGTACTGTGACTAGAAACCATTTAAAATTATTAAGGAGTAAGTGGATGTTTCTAGGATTCAAGGACATAGGACATTTTTTATCCGGGAAAATTTGACAGTTCCCAGGGGAGCAGCGATAAACGACTTGTACGCGGATGAAGTCGCGGGCATAAGCTACACATATACACCCGAGAAACCTTTCTCACTCTTTCTTGGGCAATTGGGTGAAAGATACAAGAAAATTGCAGACCAGCACTTTACAGTATTTGCTTTTAGACTGAATAAGTAGATGTTTAAGTCTAGACAGTTCAAGTGGTCCATTTAAAAGCGATTACTGGGAATGCTACATTTTATAGAACTGCTGTTACTGACCAATGGTTTTTTAATTTAAATACCTACACGAAAATGTGATATTATGTAGAAACAAATATTAAAGATAGATATTTCTATTTCTAACTAGCGACTCGCCCTCGCTTCGTCCGGTAAAAGAAGCTTAAATATAGCCTATGAAATTAAATAAATCATAGTTACTTCTGGATAATGCAGTTTTCTAATAGTGAAAGTATTATTAAAATCGGTTCAGTATTTTCAAAATTGATCGATTGACAGACAAACTAACAAATCATTCTTTTTTATAATCCTACTACCTTATATTATAAATGCAAAAGTTTGTGTGTGTTAGTTTGTTACTCTTTCACGCTGTAACTACTGGTCGGCTTTGGAACATTAAAATAATATCGGTCAAATTCGTCCGCGTTTCTTTTTATTAGGCAGATAACACAGATAAATATTTGATCTGTTGATTATTCTAATTTTGACTTCGTTTAAGGCGACATTAATTCTAATCTGAAAATAAACGGAGTAACTGGAACTAAATAAAAAAAGTAAACGGGTTTTAAAGCTTGTTGAGCATCTTTTCTGTATAGGTACGGAACCTTTATATAGCAACACTAGTTAGTTTGTATTTTTACACGCGATATGCGTCGCGAGATAGCTTCGCTGCTGAATAAAAGCGAAAGGTCTATGAATTAATTGCATCGTTATTGTTAAATATTCATTTTAGGATATGACCGCTTTAGTTATAGGTATTAGTCGGGTTTTTTAAACATATTTTAGACTGGATTAATTGAAATTAAAAGTTTGTAACCGATTGATAGGTAGCAATTTTCTTTATTTCAGTGGAACAACGATAAAATGCTTTATGCTACCTCTAAGTATGTAATGTATAAGTTAATTTTAGTTAAGCTATTGAATGACTTAAGTGTTCTACCGTAATTCATCAGCATCATCTCAGCCGAAAAACGTCCACTGCTGGACATAGGCCTCCCCCAAGGTTTGCCACAAGGACCGGTCCTGCGCCGCTTACATCCATCGGTTGCCCGCAATCTTAACCACGACCATAATTAGTTTAAGGTAATTAAAATAAAAAACACAGACTTTGACCTAATTTCGCAACTTTTAAACAAAATTACTTTCACACAGATGATTTTAATGCGAACAAACTCGCGAACAACAGCTTATACTTAAAAACAAATACGTTAACCTTCATTAAGGTAATAATACTTCAAAATACGAGTAGGTTCATTCTTATTTGCATACAAATCCATTTCGTAAGCGCCCGAATGGTCCGCGGACATTGCCATTAGTGCCATATGCGGCTTTACAACCACTCCATAAGGTTCAAAGATGCTTGGTTATATGTGATACAATACAGTCAGAAACAAAATTGTTATTTTTCTTTTAATCGGGCAACGTTAACTCGAGTGGCAATAATAACTTGATCCGTGCAGGCATAATCATTATATGGCGTATCATGACATTGATTCTTTTGACGCTCGTGTTTAGCAAGGTCATAATTATATACGTTACACATACACATACACATAATTATATACGTAAGACAATAAATCTCGGATGGACTTTACGTCAAACTTCGCAATAGTAGGCAAAATCCAATGCTAACGTTCCAAAGTATAATTTTCAATTTCCGATCGTTATATAACCGCGGTGTTATTTAGCGATGAACCGACATTCGGAGCATCCTTCCGTTTCCGGCCGTCCATAGAGATCTTGTTTATGATTCCGTTCACTTTGTTTATAGCATTTTACAAGTACCAAGAGCAAATTACGTACTGCGTCTTTTTTCGGAGCCAGAAACTCGAGAATTTTGTATAATAATCCTACTTTATTAATGTTATAAATACAGAGTGTCCCACAAGTTGCAGGCTTCTGTGATACAGGAGGTAGAGCAGCCTAAGACGGACCGAACCAGCCACTTTTTTTTTTTTTTTTTTTTTATTATTATTTTTTTTTTTTGTAAAGAAGTAGAAATGCGTTACGCATCATCCCCACACCACCGATCCAGCCTAACATAATAACCACAATAAAAATCGCATGGTTTTCAAGATTTGCCTGTATAAAGTTCTTTGGAAAAGAACTTTACTGGCATATATCTCGAAAACCATGTAACTTTCACTGAGATCATGTTAGGCTGGTTCGGGCCGTCTTAGGCTGGTCTACCCCGGTGTCACTGTGACGTGCGACTTATGGGACATCCTGTATAAAGTTTCCTGTATGAAGGTTGTGAGGTTGTACGAAAGGACCTCAGAGTCTACCTGCCATCAGGTAGTCTGAGTGACCTGCGTGCTTAAAAATCTCGTTTCCATTTATTTGACGTCTTTCGCTGTAAGACCAACGAAAAATACAGAATCTAAGATAATAAATGGACTTTTAACAGTATTACCCATAACTAACTAGTTTGTAATTTGCAGAAGTAGAGCAATCTTTACAGAACGCGAATTAATCTGCTTTGTACGTATGTAGCACTCATAGCAATAAAAGTGAGAACAAATTTATCGACCGTGTAATAAGGTGATATGTTTTATTGCAGATTTAAGGAAATTCTTCAAGATAAAAGCATAATCAGTACGTATAAATATGCCTAAACTTCCGGGCGTTTCAACCGCCGTCATTAGTGTCGATCACCAATATATTAACGAAATCAATGACACCTACCAGCAACTCCTGATTTAAACAGAAGCAGAATCGAGGATGTAGTTTCTATCAGCATCAGAAATTGCTTTAGTGTCAGATAAAAGATATTTATTCAGTAAGTAGGCCGCACGGGGACTTTTACACGTCAAAATCTACCAGCGCTTCCCAAGAGGAGACCACTGCTGAGAAGAAGCGCCGCAAGAAACTCAACAGTTAGTCATTTTTTTAATAGAACTTACTTATAACAATGATAATATTTACGAGTATTCTAGCATTATATAAACTATAAAAATAATATCTCCCGGTATGGGCAAATATTTGTGTGATGAGCGCGAGTATTTGTTCCTGAGTCTTGGATGTTTTCTATATATTTAAGTATGTATTTCTCTATATAAGTATGTATATCGTTGCCTGGTGCCCATAGTACAAGCCTAGAGCTTAGTTTGGGACTAGGTTAATTTGTGTGAGATTGTACCTGAATATCTGCATTGATTTATGTAGTAGCAATAACGACAATAATTCAGTGGCGTAGCTAGGTGACCAAGGGACCTGGAGGAAAAACCGGGCCCCCTTTATTTAGATTCCGAAGGTGGGGGAATTTTTCGCTAGTCCAATAATAATAATAATAATTTTTCTTTCTTTCTTTCATTAAATAAGAGGTTTGCTTATCAGGTTTTGGGGGGCCCCCCGAGCTTGGGGGCCCTGGGGCACTGCCCCGCCTAGCCCTTCGGTAGCCGCGCCAAACACGAAATCGCGAAAAAAAATTGACCATCCCATACATTTTGGCTAGTCAGCTGACGATGTTTTGTATGGGAGGGTCAAATTTTTTTTCGCGATTTCGGGTTTGGTCCCATAGTGAACGTTGGTCAGTATGACTTACTGATTTAACCTCCAAAATTTTTTAGACGAATAAGAAAACACCCAGTATACATAATACTCGTACATACAGATTATATTATTATTATTGTATAGTTACAGAAGAGTTTATGCCGCATATTTTTTTGTAAACGGGTAAACGAGCCAGGAGCTGCATTAACGGGATCGCTGTTCTTAACACGAGTGAAGCGATAGAATACATGTATGAAATGGAATAATAGACGCAAGCAAAGCAAGATCATCACAATTCATTTATTTATAGCGCTAATAATTAACTCAACGGAATGACCTTTATCTCAATTAGAGACGTCTCATCTGATACCACACCTCGGTTGCCTAATTTAAATAACCGGTCAAGTGCGAGTCGGACTTGCGCACCGAGAGAGGGTTCCGTATTTAATTTCGTATGCAATGAGGTCTATTTTGAGTTACCTAAACTTTAACAGTAAAAAAAAATGATTTCTCAAAAACTGTAAATTTTTAACACTGTTTTATTTTTCCCGTAAAATATAAATAATTCGCTATTATGTCAGGAATTTTTAAGTTTTTTAGTTCATAAACTTCGGAGATAAGGGGGAACGATCATTTTCTGTATATCTTTGGCTGTAAATAAAAAAGTAGGTACGTCATGGAAAATAAAAAAATTATAATAATAATAAATTAATTATCTATTATTATTTTGTAATATGCAGATTAACCCCTTTTATTTGACACTCCATTTGCTATAATTAAATCACTTTCATTTTCAACTCTCCATTCTCTCTAGTCACCTCTTCAATTGTTTATAAATTAATTTAATTTTTTTACTAAAACAGATGCGGACAAGCAAGTTATACAACTATGCCAAATTTCAAGCATCGGTAGTTGCTGAGAAAAACTGATGTGACATACAGACGGACGGACAGACAGACAACGAAGTCACACCATAAGGTTTCTTTTTTACCATTTTGGTAGTGAACCCTAAAAAGATTAATTATGACTTAGAAGGGACATACAAAATCCTTGGCAATTATGTTAATTAAGAATACCAATAGTGTGTCATCATTGACGTTACGTTTTTAAATAATATTATAAATGTTGAAGTCTTTTAACATGCTTATAAGTATGGCCTAAGAATTTTATAGGTATCCCTAATTATATTATAAATTTGAGAATAAGATTGCGTCGGTCTATTTCTTAGTTACACCATCACGGCACTGAACTGAATTTGATGAATTTTGGTATAGATTTTAACCCCCGAGGATAGACGTAGTTGCCGAATAGTAGAAAACGAATTCTATGTAAATTTTATGAATACATAAAAATATACCCATTACCCAACTTTGTAATATTTACCCAAGTAGGGAATTTCCAACTATTCCGCAAATTTTCCACCAGCTAGCAACATGGAAAACATTGCAAAAACCGGTAAAAAAACGAAAACGTCACTACGTCACTACATCACTGTTCCATAGACAATAAACAGAGCGCGCGGGAAAGGAAGCAGAGACAAAACAGAGCATAAAAAAAGGATGAAAATTTTAGTAGTCTGTGCCCGGGTCGACGACCTTTGCACGGCTGCACGAATATTCCGGGTTGAATTAACCTATTTTAGTTATCTTCGTTGCGTTTATGTGGCTATTTGTATCTGAGATATCGGCTGTAACTTGTGACATGCAGATGTTACAGTCAGCAAGTTTCTATTGACTTTTTTGACAAGTGGTGACGACGGATTACGCAAATTTCTTAAGTTTAGTGATTATTTCGGTGTATGTGTGAGGAATTTTCTTTTTTTTTTTGGTTTATTATATTTTTATTTGAGCAGTTAGTGATAGTTTAAAAAAGGGAGATATTTAATTATGTTGGTATATATCGTATTTATTTGATGGTAAAATTTAACTCTACAGGGGTTTTGTGTGAAAAGAGGGGGTTGTCAATTAGATATTGGATTTAAGATTTGCTACGCATAATGAGATAAATTACGTACCAGTAGGTAATGTATGTATTTACAAAAAAAACAGTTTACTAATTTGGTAGTGACCGTAAATAAGGGCAGTAATATTTTTGGTCCGGGATATTTAAAAGTCGTTCTTAAGTTCATTATAGTACAAACTAACTGCCGCAGTCAAAGACGTCAATTAGTTTTTAAGTTTCATTAAAGTTGCTGCGTCTTATTCTATTACTATAGCAAAGAAAGTGACAGCAGCTACTTTAATGAAACTTAAAACTTAATTGACGTCTCTGAGTGCGGCCGTAAGAGCTTAATTTGCTTTACTTAATACTAAATAAATTTACGTGAGATTGTCCTTGGATGTTTATTTATTGTGGCATGTTTTTAATTTTAACATATCTGTCAGCTGTCATTGACTGTCAAAACATTACACGGTAATTAATCGGACTAAATCCATAATGGTTGTTCCACAATAGACGCATGCCGGTTCAACGTACCACCATCGGGGTCACAGTTGCGATCAATCACGAACAGCCCATTTTGTGTTTAGGCTACTCTATTTCCCGGGTAATCCATCATTTCCCTTTTTTGGGTAAATTGTTATGCTTTGAGAACGTAATAATCGATTGTCTTAGGTTGTAAATTGATGGGAATGAAACATACGCCACGAGCTCGTTTGTGTAAATGGAATTGTAAATTAATGTACCTAGGTATGGTGTTTAGGTAGTTCCTATAAGGTACCTTATTTCTAATTAGCTGCTTTGAATTGGTATTTAGCTGCGGCGCTTACCAATAGTATACCTTTTTAGAGTTTTTAGTATTCAGATGATTAATTAAAAGGTTTAAGTGGTCTTATATACGCACGCAAGTTATCTTTGTAGGTACCTATTTTCAGCAAAATCTTCTTTCGCTCTGAAAGCGTCCCAAACACGCAAACAAACTAACTTTCGTATTAATAATACAGGGCGAGTCTTGGTAAAGTGCACATATTCAAATGAAGGGACTTTAAATTAACTTTTATCGACGAAAAAATGTTTCTTTTTTGTGTTTACTCGTACATGTGGTACACAGTTGCGAAATATTTTTTTCAAGTCATAAAAAAAATCCGTCGATAGAATTTAATAAATTAATTAATTTAATTTAATTTGTCCCTCATTTGAAAATGTGCATTTACCAAGACTCACCCTGTATTTAGTAAAGATATTTAGACCAGTTCTGTTATATATTGAAATCGTATAAGCGCACTTTTCACGCGCCAACAAGCAGGACCTGCGGCGCCGGCGCGTCCCCAATCCCTTAATCCCTGAAGCTTAACCCTAATTAATTGAAAGACCTTTTCCTTTTGTACGCGGATTTTTGAGCAATTTGTTATCCATTCCGCAAATCGGCCACGGCTAATGGTAATTTTAAATTGAGGTACCGTTTGATAGGGATTTTTGTGGCGTGGGATAGGATGTCTAGACTATGGTACATAATCGACTTAATTTGAGGGTAAAATGCTTTACTGAGAATAGGAATAGATCCAGTAGATTAAACATTTGAGTAATCATAAAGTAACAAATCAGTTGGCTCTAGTCATAACGTGCTCACGCGGCGTAAATTTTGCCTTAATTTAATAGACATGATCTCATTTTGCGGTTATTTAGAAAAAACATTTAATTAGACAATGATCCTTTGTCTCGCATGTAATAAAAAACGTACGACCTTCAACTGTTTTAGCGCATAAAGACGGAGATACAGCTCCGTCGGTTATAAGATGCACTATAAGCTCACTTCTCAATCAAAACTTGAAGACATGGACGCTTATTAATAGATTGCATTCCAGTATATATTAGTTGTCAGGATTACCAACGCATTTGCATTTTTTCTGAGATTGCAAATCCAACGGGGCTACTATCCAGCCCACCTATACCATCAGGTGGCATGTGTCCTCCATGATATACAATTATTATACTTTTACCAAGGCCCAGCGATCGTAAGGGACAAGTGGAATCATTAGTCCAAGAACGGTATACTCGTACTTGTATTACAGTCTAACGCATAACTACGTCATTCAACATTTTGTTTACCTATTTGTCGAATATGAGGTGACCCATAAGGTACGAGATATGCCTGTCGATACAGGACTTAACTTTCATAAATCTTTTAGCGTGATTACGACTTTATTGATTTTGCACAAGGTAGAATATTTGGCATTAAATTACAGATGTGCCTCTTACGCGGTCATTAACTAAATACAGACGATTTTCTCTCAATACTTTTCCTTTCTACCCTGATCTTTCATAAATTTGGACATATTCTTCTTCAGATGTAGCACATTTATAGAATGGCCCTCTTTTTTCTTCACAATTTGCTCCTTCTATGCTTAGTTTGACAGCGTTTATTACTTGATCCATCTGCCCGTAAGGAATACGCAGCGTTAGGTACCTGAGACCTCGGCAGAGCTCTTTCAATGTTTGCGTCAAGTTACTTAGTCAATTCATCGAAAAGCTGGTAAACCGTTGGTGGTTAAAAGCGGTATTTAACCCACCAGATTTGGCTGATTCGTGGTAAACGCAGTCATTGAGTTCATCTAGAAGGAAACAAATAGAATTGCCTTTTAAAGCAAAACGTTTTACGTGGGAGTGGAATGGGGGCGACCAAAGCGAATCCTGTGGCTCCCCTAGTTTTGAAAAGTCCAAAGGTGACATTTTGTTATTTGTGACGATGGACTTTATTGTGCTATTCATGTGTTGATATTTGAATGCAGGTAATTAGTACTCATTTGTTTGAATTGGTATGGATAACATTGGAATTCAGACACCGTGTCAAAACGACTTACTCAATTTTTTTTTCATATTACTTGTATATTTATACCTACTGGTTTGTTTTTCCTTCTTTCAAGATAATAAAAAATATATTTTTGTTCATAACTTGACTTATTTCCAACTCAAACAAACTCAAACCATTTATTTGACAAACACACTGCAACACAACTGACATTGTTCAAAGAAAATTATTAAAAAAAACCATTGTAGCTAGAAATAAAAAGATACACATGCAAAAAAATTTAGTAATAATAATAATAGTATTATTTTTACAGTGATTAGTAATACTAAGCAACCGCAGTAGGTACACTTGCCAGGCTTCGCTAGGCGCCTCCATTTGACAGTCAGCTAAACCAATTACTTTCTAACATTAAAAACCCTGCATTATTTGACATTTATTTGACTTTTAGACACGTATTGTTGATTCATTGACAAAAAGCGAGAACATTTTGATATATTTATTGCTAACTCTAACACTAGTTTGACAGTTTTCTTTATTGTGTAGGTAATTTAAAGTGAGAGTTGGTTTTGTAATCAAATCTACTATCTTGTATTATTTGGTGAAAACACCTTCAAGTAGACTGATATGGGAGTGGGCTACTTTAAAAATTAATTAATTAATTCTATTTTAAATCATATAACTCAGTATATATCTAAAAGCAAAGAAGAAAATCAAGTTATGAACAAAAATATATATTTCGATTCATAAGAACCAATTGATTTAAGTTAGGTAAATATGTAATCCGCCGGTAAAGGCCTGTTTCCAATCAATCATTAAACACGCAACCATTGAGTGCTTACTACAATAATCGGAAATATGTATCTACATATTGATCAATGTAGGGTAGATTCGCCAGTTCGCCGACCGACGCCAGTTCTCGACTTTTTGACGGACTGTTCTTGAAAATCGATATAAAATAGCTATACTGACCGAATTACAAACACAAAAAAATTACTGTGGCAACCCCAAATAGTTCGGAAGTACGCACACAAAGACAAAAAGCCTGTGTGTAACAGGTTACTGACCAAAAAAATACAATAGTCTGTGCTTCGTAAGGAACGCGTCATAACGTGTGATTTATAAAAAAAAAATAGTGAGGAGCCGCGGAGTTCAGGGTAAGTTTTTAATTGAAATTTTGTGTTTTATGGTTTGTTTTTTATTTGTTTAGTTAAATTATAAACCAAAGCATTTTATGAAAACAATTTATACTTATTTTTTTCATGGAAACCAAATAAAATTAAGAGATCCGTAACTGGTATGTCGTTTTCTTAGAAAATCCACTTCTCGACCGTGCGGTCGAAAACTAGCGCGGTCATGTTCATTAAGGATGAATCTTTTTTGTCATAATATTAGAGATACCACTGAATCTAATTTATGAATTTGAATCTTATGGACACTAGTATTCACACAGCCAATTCCCGACCGGATTATTTCAAACGTTTAAAAAAAATACCACGTGACGAAAACCCCTCTTGGTCGATAACGGTACATGCAATCAGGGTATGCCAGTTTTCGACTGCCCTATTTATATAAAAAATGCACTAACGAAAGTTTATCTAAATTATTATTTTCTTGCAAAAATAGTTTAAAATGCATTTCACATTGTATTTTTGCTGTAATTATTATTCTAACAAGGCCCCTAATTTTTTAAAAATTAATAATTTGCAGTCGAAAAATGGCTCACGTCATAAAGATGTGCTTGTTTTCGACCGTAGGATTGAATATTGGTAAAAGCGCTTATTAACCTGAAATTGCAACAAATACCTCAAAGCCTACTCTTTAAACGGATACTAGTCCAAATACTAAAAAATATAATATATCAACGGCTTCTTGGAATGCATTCACTACCGCTTCTGAGCTTCTTCTTCTTCTTCCTCAGCGTATCTGCGCCCACCGTTGGGCATACGCCTCTCCAATTTTCCTCCATTGGGCCCGATTTGCAGTGGATCTCCCCCAAACTGGGCCAGCGGTTGAGCCGAGGTCATCTGACCATCTTGCCGGGGGCCGGCCGACTCCTCTCTTTGAGCGAGGTCGCCACTCCAAGATGCGCTTGCTCCATATCCCATCATTTCGGCGACACATATGTCCTGCCCAGGCCCATTTTAATTTGGCAACGCGCTGGCCAATATCCATCACTCTGGTGCGTTGGCGAATAGTTCCGTTTCGAACTTTGTCGTGAAGAGATATACCGAGCATGATGCGCTCCATGGCCCTTTGTGCGATCTTGAGCTTGTTTATCAGCTGTACTGTGGGTGGCCATGTTTCGCACGCATATGTCATGACTGGTAGCACGCACTGGCTATACACTTTCGTCTTTAGTGACTGGGGTATCCGACTGGAACACATTCCGCAGTTTTCCAAAAGCAGCCCACCCCAGTTGTATTCTTCTCTGAATCTCCGACAACATAGAGTCGTATCCGAGACTGATCTTCTGCCCCAAGTACACATACTCAGTCACTTGCAGATTGGGTATTCAGCGCGACAGGGTTTCGGGATAAGTCGGCTGTGGCCATCACCTTAGTTTTCTCCATGTTCATTTGCAACCCAATCTTTAAGAGATGCGTGGTGCAACTCTTGCAGCATTAGTTGCAGGTCCAGTACGTTTTCTGCAATGATGACGATGTCGTCCGCGTACCGCAGGTGGTTTAGATATACACCATCTACATTTGTGCCTTTCCCATACCAGTTTGTCGTTTTGAACACGTCCTCAAGGGCATTCGTAATTTTGGCGAGATTACGTCTCCTTGGCATACTCCTCTCTTTATGGGTATGGGGTCTGAGTGTTCCTGTAATTGTACTGTCATGGTGGCTGCTTTCGCTCGCTTCTGAGCTTGAGAATCGTAAACCTCTTAAGTTTATCTTTTATTCTTAGGAATAAAAAGAAGTCGCAAGGTGCGAGGTTCGGACTGTACGGCGGATGCGTCATCAGTTCCACATTTGAAGCCTTCAAATACGCATTCGTTCTCTTAGCGGAATGTGCGGACGCGTTATCGTGATGAAGGATGACATGACTGCGAGGACGCTTTTCTAAGACACTGGGCATGCAATTGTTTACATACCAATTTGCAGTGACTGTTCTTTGATTTTCAAGCGACACTGTTACATAATGTCCAGTTTTTCCGAAGAAAGATGCAACCATTTTTTTGCCATTGCTCCAACTCTTTTTAACTTTTATTGGCAACTCTTCAAAAGGAAAGACCCATTCTGCCGACTGGCTTTTTCTTTCCGGTTCGAAACAATACACCCAGGTTTCGTCACCTGTTACAATATTATAGACAGCCAATGACTCTACTCCATTAAACTTATGTATAATTTTTCGGCACCACTCTACACGCAGTTGTTTCTGGTCTTCCGTTAAATCATGCGGTATCCATCGAGTGCAAAGCTTCCGAACCTTCAGTTGCTCATACAAAATGTTTTGCACTTGACTCATTCCTATGCCTAGTACAGTATGAATTTGCTTACAGGTATTTTTTGTCTGTCTCAATTAGTTGTCGTACGGTATCGACATTAGTTTCAGTAACCGCAGTCACCGGCCGACCTTCACGTACATCGTCATGGAGATGATCTCGTCCACGTCTAAATTCTTCGAACCACGAATACACAGAGCTACGAGATAGGGCTTCATCATTAAACGCCAGTTGAAGTCTCTGGCAACTCTCTTGTTGACTTGAGCCGCAGCAAAAATCGTAAAAAATCGTTGAGTGAAAATTTTCACGAGTTTCATTATAATAGCGACACACAATTCTCTGAACTCCGCCAAATTGAAAAAACAAATGACAGTCTCGTAAATTGAAAAGTAATATGTTCATAGAGAGTTCCATTTTCAAATTCTGTTATTGCTTTATTCATTTATTTATTGTAAGTGGCCAGATCCAGAAACTTTCAGTATGCCCCACGTATTATCTATCCAGAAGACATTTTTGATTATGTTTTATTATATTGTTACTTATGTTCTTGACAAGTACTGCCAAATATTAGGCACATTTAAAGACAAGTGATATTGTGTGCTTAAAACAATTGTTAGTTATTTTAAAATCTATGAAAACCTTTTAATAAATCAGAGATAGACATATGGTGATTGTGTTTCATTTTATTGTCATAATATACTTGTTTTTATTAACAACTGTTTTAATGTTTTAGCTCTTAATAAAAAATATTAAAAAAAACATATTAAAGTAGAGTATACAAGAGTATGTTCAGTCGTTTTTTATAGTAAAAATAAATATTTATATATTTTTTTCTTGATTTACAAGCCAGCTCTACTAACGGTCGAGAACTGGCGAACACATAGTCTAAAACTGGAAATTTCGGTCGAGAACTGGTGAAATCGGCATTTTTGGCTTTATTGATTTTTCTATAATAATCCCTAGCTGTTATTTGATAATAAAACATGGTTAATGAAAATAGACTATATAACGAGTATGTACATATTTTTTAAAATCATTGATTTATATTAAAGCCATTTTTAATTTCTTCCTGAACTTGACAACTCCACTAATCGGTCGAGAACTGGCGAATCTACCCTATTTACTTGTTAATTCTTTTAACCAATGAGCGTGAAAATGCTGGCATGTTGCGTGTATATTTCAAGGCATGAAACATATTTATAAACGTTCTTGAACTATTTAAAATTTGGTGAAAAAAAAACATTCTACCTGAACTAAATAAATACATCAATATAATCCATCTCTATTTTTTACCACAGACAAATTAACATAACAACGTTACCCTTCAAATAATCGAAAAGCCGATTACACAGCACAACACTATTGATTACCAATGTCAAAATTCAAATTCGGGACATCATAGACAATGAGTCACTTTTTTTTATTCGGAGCGTGCAGCTTGGTGCGCGTTTCACGGCAGACTGGCGGGAGGCGCCCGCCCTCTTTTCAGCCAGTGACAGAGTAGCCATTTGTTAGTTCTACGTTATTGGTTTGAGTCATTGTAAGGGTATAATTGGTTAGATTTCAGGGATTTCGAAAGTGAGTTAGTACCGTCAATTTCAGTGACTTTAGTTTATTTTAGAAAGATAATCTTTTCTTTTGAACCTTATAGATATAACTCTATAGACCGTTTTGTTTGGCACGTTCAACATGACGTGAAAATGACCAGGTTTTATCATGAAGACACAAAAGCTATAAATTATTTAGGATCACATGCAGCAAAAATATAAAGCTAGTATTTGTTAGTATTTGTTAAGTACTTAGGTACATTTTAGTTTTTTTGAACATATATTCAACTGTCTATTTAACATTTCTATCTGCTATTGGAACGTAGGAACCTAATTAAATAATCAATAGGCGTTGACTATTAGGTACGTGTCTATATGAGCTGTCACATCCTAGATTGACCCAACTAATAAAGGCTTGCGGTCTTTGTTTTTTTGACACACATACGTCATGGTGCTTGTGTGATATGTAATAGGTCGTTTTCAAAAAAAAATACATATTTAAGGGCTTTAATTACAACAAAACTTAATTTATTCCTTTGTGTAACGAAATTTACCCATATAGTTTGTATGACTAACTTTCGTTACACAAAGGACGCGACCGTGATTTTTTCATAACATACATAGTTAAGCCTTTAACTATGTATGTTATGAAAACGACCCTAATGTTATGTAATTGGATTTTAATTTAATTGTTCATGTATCCACAAATATAGGGTTTATATTGGCCTCCTTTTACGCAAGATTTGAATTGACCTCCTTTTGTACGGAAAAGTACTGGTAAATAAAAAAACAAAGTAAAAACAAAATGAGTTTTCTATTTCATACAAATGTTGTGTAAATTTTGGGACAGCTTTACAAAGCTAGGACGATTTAACTGATATTTATTTTTTATTTTTTATTTAACTATAACCTTCAAGTTAAATAACTCCAAAGAAGCTTTTGTCAGTCTTATTCGTTTTAAAACAATTTTATAACGTTTATGCAACTACTAGTTGTAAAGATGACTAACTGAAGGTCATGCACGTCGTTTACATATAACTTTAACATCAATTCGACACGCTCACACAGCTTACTGCATACTATCAACCGTTGTTAGTCGTATAAAGGCAAATTATATGACTCACGTAAAATGGAGAGCCATATTAAAGAGATAATTGCTTATTCAATGAAAAACGGTATAAATTCCAAGTGCTATTACTTTTGTAAATGCTGTAAGACTAGGCTGTAATTTGAAAGGCGGGTAGATACGTAGTTAACTCAACTTGCAGTTAAAAATCGTAACCAATGTTAATCAGTGCAAAATGTGTGACATTACAGTTTTTTACTATGAAATAGGTCCAAATTCAAAAGTATAAATAAGTAATTAAAATGTCATGAAATTCGACTGCTAATTGGAATTGGATCTAAGGAAGAAAAGAATATTGGAAATGAATCCGTTAGGTGGTGGCGTCATCTAAGTTACATACAAACTAGTTTTAGCTCGGCGTCTGTCTTGCTAACAAAATGCCAAATGGCCCTCTGTTACCTTTAAGTCTAAAACCCCCATTAGACGGCAATAGTCTTCGTTATACGCACTTAGACAAATGTCGCGCGCGCTTACGGAGATAATGGTAAAATAAATATAGGAATTTTATAAGACACGATTGTTTTATTATAGTTTAATATACTCAACATGCACTTTGACTTGTTGTGAGTCAATGTTTTTCTGATGTATTCTGACATGCAATGCTTTATAATATAGTAACATTACATTGATGAATAAATAAACGGAACTAATCGTTATTATGTTGGCCATTCATTTCACCCAATAAAACTGTTGACCATACCATAAGTAGGTACTTAAAATACTTTTATTATGCATGAAAATGTAAAAAGGCAAGATTTTTTTTTTCAAGGTTCATAGTGTATTAGATTGATAAAAAAGCATTCGTTTATTATCTTTACGCTGATCTGGAGATATTTAAGGGAGGTATTGATGTGAATGGCCAAATATGTAAATTTAACAATTACTTCATACTACTTGCTTCTAGCAAATATTAACATGCAATATTAAACCTGACCATTTCTTTCAAATCGTACCGTTGTCGTATCGCGGTCCTAAATAATCTTGGCTTTTACTAAATGCCACCGTTTATTGTCAGTCGGTATAGTTTATTAAAAGATTTATAAGATGACATGAATGAACACATTAAAACCAAGCATTTACATTAATTTAAATTAAATCAACCGAATCTTCTTACCGTTTTCAAATTTAATTAAACGTCTGTAAATTTACCGGCATACGCGTAAATTAAAAATAAATCTATTCAAATTCCGAATCCTTTCCAAATTTAAAAAGTTCACGTTCAAAATCCGAATCCAATTAAACGTGGCCAGCATCTCGACTGAATGTTAACAAAAGCTTTCAACCTTCGCCCCGACCTCGGTCTGAAACTGAATGCAAACATAAACACTGGCTGTATAGCAAATGCCTTGGTTATTCTAAAGTAATGCGAGTTTAAAAAAGTTCGCCTTGGGGAGGTCGTTTGCAAAGGTTGATACATACGTGACGGTGACAAGATACGGGAGAACAGTATTGATTATTTATATTCTAAATACTTTTGTGTTTAAATTTGCCTCAGCCTCAGTGCATTTTGCTTCAAATCATGACTTGTTACCGTCATTTTGAATTCCTGTTCCAACGATCTCGTGCTTTCATTAATTAAGTATATCAGTCGTTTATATATTTTTGTATGTTATTACAAACATGATATTACTGTAACGAGGTACAAAAGTCGTCACATCGTTATGACGTAGACTTTGCTTATAATATTGCACAAGTTAGTATTAAGCGGATTTTCGAATTAGTTACGTATACGTACAATTGCAATACCATAACATAACACGTAGCTAAAAATAACCAGTACAGCCCTAATCAACATACACTCCGGGCCAATTAAAATGCACTGACACTGACGCAACGTATTGGGTAAGCGTGCTGCTCTACTGGGTATCGGGCGCCTCCAGTGTAGGGCGTGGTCACATGGACGTTGCAACTGCTAGCAGTCAGGTTATCTTGTATACCTGGCCTTATACAGCTGAAAAAAATCTCTGAATTCAGAAGGCTTAGAATTGGAATACATCTAAAACAAGCCTAGTTTGATACAGTAAAAAAATTATATTTAAATTAGACTTTAACAAAATTTATTTCGTTTATTTTGCATTTTTTTTTCTTTCCTAGTATACTGCAAAGTTCAGGCGCGTTCTATATAAAAATCTAACCTAAAGGTCAAACATTTGTGAATATGAAAACACGAATTGTCGAAAAAGAAACGTTGGTACTTAACAAATCTGACAATTGAATGTTAGTCAGCGAGCCTATTTGAGGCATGCAAAAGTTTTTCCGTTTTATATAGTCGATAACTCTAGCACAAGAGTGTACTAGAGCGAGTGAGACAGAATTACAAACCCGAAGGGCTTTTTAAAAGCTACGCACTCTAATTTTTATGCAATACACGCGGTCTTATTTTAACTATATTACATTTATTTCTTGTCCTATTTCAAAGGAGGCAATGCTGTTGTAGGTATGTACAAATTAGCAGACGTAAGTATATTTCGCTTCGCCAATTGTAAATAGCTTACTGCCGCACTCAGAGACGTCAATTAATTTTTAAGCTTCATTAAATTTGCTGCGTCTTACTGCCGCACTCAGAGACTACAATTATTTTTTAAGTTTCATTAAAGTTGCTGCGTCTCATTCTATTGCTAAAGCAAAGTAAGTGACAGCAGCAATTTTAATCAAACTTAAAAGTTAATTGACGTCTCTGAGTGCGGCCGTTATTCTATTGCTATAGCAAAGAAAGTGACAGCAGCAACTTTAATCAAACTTAAAAATTAATTGATGTCTCTGAGTGCAGCCGTTAATAGATTATTTTAAATTGTTAATCCCTACGGAGATGACATGGTCGCAACTTGGTGTACAGTCGACTACAAACTGGTGTATCCACTTTTTCACCTTATCGCAATGTAATAAGGTTCAAAAGTGGATACATCAGTTTGTAGTCGACTGTATTCAAATCCTCTATAAATAAATAAAGATATAGAAAACTATATTAAACGAAACCGTTAATGTGAACGCTTTTTTCACGCCACGCTACACTGGCGAGCATTGTCCTGCAACGTTTCCGGCGGCGTCGCGTGTGAAGCGGCCGACAGTGTACTGTTATGAAATACTCTATGATTTATTTGTGACAACCCTGTAACTGTCGGAAAAAATCCGGGTCACATAGAAAATAATAGTGTTTTGTAGCAAATGCATATGACAAGCCATCGTGGGTATTCCGAAGCACTTAATTCGACATTTCGAATGCTTTACCAAATTTCGCTGTGAAAGCGTTATACAGAGAGACAGACAGAGTTACTTTCGCATTTATAATATGAGTAGGGATTATATATGTATTATAAACCATGCTATATAGGATACAACTTAACAAATGCCAAGTCGTTGGCTGATGGGAAATCGATAGCAAACTTTAATCGACTGAGTGCCATTATAAATTCATAGGATAATCAGTAGAACTAACATGCGTACTGTAACATGACTAACCTAATTTCTTATAAAACTGTTTTGTATAGGACCGGAGTCAGGAGTTAAGTTACGGAACGTTGAAATATTTTTTTAACTCCTGAAAAAAATCAAACTTATAATCAAGATTAATTCCGTGAATGGCGTGAATAAGTTGATAAGTCGAGATTTAAACTTAAGGAAATTTGTATTTAGAACAGATTGCATAAGGTTCAAATTACTTCGTGCTTTTTTGACGAGTTATCACCTTATTCACGCCATCCACGGAATTAAACAGATGCAACCCCCCAACAAAATTAGACTCCTATTTTCAGAGCTCGTGTCTCTTAAATGGCTGAACGGATTTTCACCAAACTTAGCTAAGAACATTCTCGATTAAGTCACCTTTCAAACAAAATAAACTAAATCAAAATCGGTTCAGCTCCTTTGGAGCTACGATACCACCGATGGATACACAAATACACACGTAAAATATAACACCCCTATGTCTCGGGGGGTAAAAATTGGGGTAATAAGTTTCACACGTGTCTGTCTGTATGTGGGAGTGGGATGTACCAGTTTGGCTGCGATTTTTTTTTTATAAATCTAATTTACTTTGGGTAGTTCTTAACTAGATTTGATGAAAACGGAACAAATTGGGCGTATTTTTCAAAAAAAGTACGCATAGTTAAGGACTAAAATTAACAATGGTAATTGCTTCCATTACGTCACGAAAATTAACAAACAAAAAACTAGACAAATGGTGTATCTCAGACAGAACTCCTGTAGCAAGTGCAACCATATTACTAACGGGCGAGGATTGAATCTGCTTCGGTTGTTGAATTAGATACCGCCTATTGGCGTATATGGGCGGTATATAAATTAAATCTACATTAAGTCTTAAGTACCGTTTAGTTTTGTCAATATGTAGGATGTAAATGTCAATCTTAATCTAGATTTAAGACTAATTCTCACATCACTTATCAAATTAATGTCAATTTATAAAGTAGGAAATCAGGCTACATACATACATTACAGTATATAATATATGTATACAATACAAATGTCAGCACACTAACTATATTTTTGAAGTACTATGATGCACTAGTTTTACTATTATAATTTTGGTATAAAATTTCAAATGACTTACTCTGAAAGTTGATTTTATTCTTCAAAATAAGCCCCCAGATTCCAGTAAACATGACGAATCGACACATATTGTCATTTAACAACAAATGATGCGATATCTTGTACGTATCATCAACCGAAGAATGAATTTTCAATGCAGGCAAATACACCTTTACAATATCCTAAGTACACCATATTAGACTTTAAACCCTTTCAAATTAGGTCTATGTTGGGTATATGAAAACGCAGCAGTTATTACATTCTTATATTGATTAAACTTCTTAGGATTCAATGGAAGAACCACCTTATTTATAACTGGTGAGCAAGCGAAATTGTACTTTACGACGTGTAGTTTAAGTTGCACGTAATTACAATATGTAGTTGAGAAAATGGTGGTTATGTCGTTGTGTTAGTAAGGGTTGGTGTCGGAAATCCCGTAAAGTGAGTCACACTGAAACTACCTAAAGGGCGGGGCTTGTTTACTTTCATGTATAGTCGCCAATATATTAAAGCATACAAGGTGCTGGAAATATCTGAACATATTCGACGGCTTGATAGCATAATAGAGTTGAAATATATCTAAATATTTAACTAAATAAATCGCGCGTATGTTTTTAAGATACATTCAAAATAAAATAGAACAAACAACAAACTTTTTTCAAAGATAAGATGTAAACGCGAGCGAGCTTTACGAAATAATTGTTACAAAAAAAACGTGGCATTATTTTTGAATGAAAACTCCAGTTATTTTTTGTACGCGTATCCCAATTGCAAAAATCAACGATGTACCTCAAGAGCCCAATACTGGAATCAGGCAAATTTTTCAGGTATTTGACTGTTCCGAACCAATTAAACATGGTCAAAGTCACGGCCAGAAACTATTCAAATACTAAGATATGAATTAAACAACTCAATACTGACTACAAGTCATGACCCCTGCGGCACATTACGCAAGCGACCTCAGTCCAAATAGATCAGCCGGTGCACGGCGGGGAAAGTTCCGTGGCATGCCAGGAAAGACATTTACTTAACCCTCACCGTACACTCCGACTTTCTGTCGACCGATAATAGGTACAGTTGTTCTTATCCATTTTTACAAAGTTTTTGGAAACAAAACACAATCGGCCGACTAAAGTCTACAGTCTGCGCGGGGCCTTAGCATAGCTTGGCTTTAGCGCTGGTGGAAACGGGGAAGCTTAGCTATGCTATGAAAATAAACGATCCTAATTGGTGGATATCATACACATCCTAAGCTACACAGCTTGGCACATCTGGTGGAAAAGCAGCCTTACGGTAGACTTCGTGGACTACATCAAAAAACTTTTTACTGATTTCTAGAAGTTCATAACATGTTATCTCGCTGGTGACTAAAGTTCTTACGCCATTCCTGGCATTCCTGGCATCTATCATATAGGTACGAATTGAGTGCTCCCTCCTACCCGTTCATCATAACATTCATCTGATCATCTCGTGAAATATGCCCACTCATCAGTGAGATGCAAAAATCTACTCCCAGATCTACCTCTCTCTCTATCAAATAATAAAATAATAAATGGCATAATAGCATAACTATGCAAAATTAATAAATTAATTAAAACGAAACTACCAGGCGCCCAGAACCGGCGAGCAGTAAATTCTCAATCTATGAATGTATGCACCAAGCGGGCGTCGAGATGTCTGGCGATAGGGGCGTCGCGTGACTGGCGCTCTATTTTGGTTATAGGGCTGCCAGATATAATAATGGTATTGGTATTTGATGACGCGATTAAAATTAAGAACGTTGAGGTTATTTTGGTTGAGTTGGTAATACTTGTCGATTTGGATATAACATTGAAAAACGTTTTTAAACATTGTATTTTTAATAGTAGTTTTATCTTAACGGTCTTCAATCATATTCAGCGTTAGGGCGTTTTTCAAAAAAAGTGTACATTAAGAAATTTTACCTTTTTCCGGTTCGTCACGAAAATTAACGATACTAAATGTATGACTAATTGTCGTGACACAGTGGAAAAAGTTTATTTATTTTATTTTTTTCCTTAACGATGTTTACTTTTTTTGAAAAACGCCCGTTAATGTTTTTTTTTTCAATGGTAAAAATTGATATATAAAGTCATGAATGAGATTTATAAAAATAAATATAGGATCCATACAAACCTAACTAAAAATCGCCATTTTCTTCGGAATATAAACGCAAAAAGCGTTAGTTTTGTTTGTCTTTCATCTGTCCCAGCCCCAATCAAAGAAATTAAGTAATTTTAATTTCTTAAACTTATCATTTCTCTAAAACAGTTTAATTTTGCAGCATCAAAAGCTTCGTCGTAATGCATACTAAAACTCATTTTAACTAGCAATGTAGTTATCATAAAATGAGCATTAAGATTTAAATTAAACTTATAACTAGAAAAATCGTTTTTAACCTTTACAGACGGCTTTTAGGGTTCAACATCTCCCACGGAAAAACTGAATCCGTTAATATTATTAAGTCCGTTTGTACGTTCTGTGACTGTCACATTAGTGGGCCTAGAGAAATGGCATTTTGCGAACTTTAACGACTACAGAAGGCAAATAATGGGCGTTTTCCAAAAAAGTACGCCAAGTAAGTAATAGTTAAGGACTAAAATTAACAACGGTAATTGTTTCCATTACGTCACGAAAATTAGTCATACATTTATATACTACCCTCATACGCCAATAGCCGGTATCTCAAATTCAATAACCGAAGCAGATTCAATGCTCGCCCGTTAGTAATATGGTTGCACTTGCTACAGGAGATTTGTCTGAGATATCACCATTTATCTTGTTTTGTGTTTGTTCATTTTCGTGACGTAATGGAAGCAATTCCCGTTGTTAATTTTAGTCCTTAACTACGCGTATTTTTTTTGGAAAACTTCCTAATATATACAGGATAACGTAAATTGCCGTGTGTGTGCCTGTCATTCCTCATGCCGGCACTTCACTTGACTGAAGTTTGTCAAATATTGTAGCTGCATCTCTTTCATTCGATATGTGAAATTTAAGAGATGCAAGATCAATATTTGGCAAATATGGCCAAGTGAAGTGCCGGCACTCATTTTGACAGATGTCTATAGTAGTCGGTAGCTTTCGTATAATGTAACTTGACTAATCGTTAATAAAAGTTCAACGCAGAAGCTAGAAAATTGTGTTTATAAAATGATTAATATTAATTATTTTTTAAACATAACTAAGGTTTTGTGTCGAAGCACTTTTTAGAAATAAAGCTTGAAAACTTAACCCTTTAGATATTCAATTTGTGCGGAACCCACAGTACGCAAGTGCGGCTCGCACTTGCCCACTTTTTTAAGTTAAACATAAACTTGACTACAGCTGCTCACGAAACGGATTTAAATTCAGATCTCGGTAACGGGTGTGTTGACACGAGATCGGAGATAGGGGAGGGAATGACCCTTCGCAAATTTTAGGGAACAACGTTTGAGCGAAGTTTTTTAGGGTAGGTGCTTGATGATTCATGTGTTCCTGGTACCTTGAATAATTTTTTTTCTTTTGTTTTGGTTCTTGTTTTAGGAAATCCTGGGAAACATTTATATGAGTTTTTTTATTGTCAGGGCATTTATTTTACTTTCTTAGATATCGTAATCATATTGTTGATTTGTTGATGTTATAGCTCTTATTTAGTGGCCCGACGTGTAGTAACAGTAAAATGATGGTATACATATTGCTGTCGCCCCAATTTTAACTGACTACTGAAGCGGTCTACTCGTACTAGCTAACGTAGGTACTTATTTATTTAAAACTGTACTCATCGTTGGCGTTGTAAAGAATAGCTGGCTTTGACACTAGCGACTTACGACTGACTACTGACATATATAATAGCCAGGACTCCAGCTGGAGTCAGATGAGTGCATGACTAGCGCCGCCACCATTTAAGCAAAGACACTGAATCTGACCACTGGCCTAACTTAACAGGGAAACTGACCTATGAAGCTGGAGTCGTCGTCGACGCGGCAGTGCATGGCGAGCGCGGCCAGCGCGGGCCGGGCGGCGGGCAAGGTCCCCGCCAGGCGCAGGGAGACGGGCGCGGCGGACCAGATAGCGCCGCACAGCATCTAGCGCCGCTGCATCACTCGGTGACAGATCTGGGGAATGGCGTCAAGCAATATAGATATGTACTATCCAAAACTTTACTGAGCTATCGTTGAACCCTGCCTGATTTTCATTGCATGGAGAAGGTAAACTAGCACTCAGGTTAACTGATGGTACGTGGAATCCGAGACCCATAGACGTGTCTATTCGACACTTACAATCTCAAGTCCACAATCTCAAGATTAAGATTGCATATACTGCCAAACCTTAGGACTAAGATGGAATGCCTCTGCTAGTCATTTTACCCACCAGTTGTGTTATACCAGAACACAACAATGTGAACACTGCTGCTTGGCAGTACGGTAGCCAGCTTCTTTGTAGTAGATTCTTTGTAGAACATCATATTCATTAAGCACCTACCATATTTATTTATTCCATGTATATAAACTTCCTGTTTTCAAGTAAACAAACAATGCTCATTAGAAATTCAATTGTAAACCAAAAAGTCCAATAATGACTAACTTTCCGGCCAAGCAGTGAACAATGTTCATTACGGAAACAAATGGGAGTGATATTAATACAAGAAAGTCATTTATCAACACGATTCCTTTCTAAATGGGCCATCGTGTTTAAAGTTTCTGAAGTACATAAGACGTTTTAGTTTCGATTTAAGTTGAGTAGGGTCACAATGCTGCTGGCAGTTTGGAATGCTTGTTTATTATTAAGTGTTTGTGGTTGGAGTTGACAGATACATAGAAAAGTAAATACTTGTTTAAATACATAGAAGAACATCCAAAACACAGAAACAAAATACTCTCGGTCATATTTGCCTCTACCAGGAATTGACCCCGGGACCGCTAGCTTCGCAGGCAGTTCAGTGCGGTATCGGGCGGTAACAAATGGGAGCAACCCGTTTCTAGAAATATGACATCAAAATGCAACCTTTTTATTTGGAAATTCTACACTTCAATTATTAAACTGAAAGCTATAAGCCTTACTATATATGCAGCGTGTTCGAAAACCATTACAGCCCGCGGCGCCGGCTATCTGTCTACGAGATGGATGCTGCGGTCGCGCTACGAGCCCTGTAGTTTTGAGGTTACTCGAATGCGGTAGTTTTAGTTGTGTTTATATTTTGAATGTACTGATTGTACGCGTTTATGTTGTTTATGGTATTATTTTGCAAAAAAAAATGTTGTTTTGCCGATTACTACTTTTTTGTTTTATTAATGCGATATGTTTAGTATCACTAGGTATAATTCAAGTAAAAGAGAAGTTAGATGAACACATATTTATGTAGTGATAGCTATATAAAGCTTAATTTGTTTGTAAACTCGTCCGCGTCGATATCGTTTATCAAAATTCCATTGGAAATTATCAAAATATCCGGAGAAGTTGTCCTAAGTATGTATATCCTAATCATAATCCGAATTTCATTCATATTCTCTCATATATTTGACGACGCGGTTAGCCTGGTTGGTAGTGACCCTGCCTACGAAGCTAGCGGTCCCGGGTTCGAGTCTTGGTCTGAGCAAATATTTGTGTGATGAGCGCGAGTATTTTTTCTTGAGTCATGGATGTTGTCTATATATTTAAGTACTATGTCTCTATATTTGTATGTATATCGTTGCCTAGTATCCATAGTACAAGCCTAGAGCTTATATTGGGACTAGGTCAGTTTGTGTGAGATTGTCCCCTGATATTTATTTATTTATTCATTCGGCCGTTGCTGCATGGTTAACACAAATAATAAAGAAGGCTTTGTTTTTTATTTCTTTAACATTTTAAAACAGCAGCAACTAAACGACTAAAAAGAAAATGTTCTAATAACTGCCAAGAGTTGAAACTTTCCTAAAATAATGTCAAAGTTTCACCACCTGTACTCGGAACCAATAAATTTTAATACAGCCTGAATGATTATTGATGGGCACCATTATGGTAATGGCGGGAATCTCCGCCATCTTTAATTTATGGTCGAATTCGACGGCCATTTTAAAGTTCAGGATGCGAACAAAATGGGGTTCGTGGGGAAAGTTAATTAATTAATAAGTAGATGAAGTTTTAAGACTTGTGTTTTCGTGGGAGTGCAGTCTGTTAGTGTACAGTCAAGGTTATAAATATAGATACGTTCAGAGTGTCAACAATATTTAACCACGACCTTATTACGGCGACATAAGATCGTGGTTACATATTTTTGTGGCTTTGAACGTATCTATGTTTATAACCTTCACTGTAGGTACCTAAGTGTAGGAGTAAGGTGGACGCAATAATTAGCAAGTAGGTGAAGATACGTATTGTTCCTCAGTTTAATATTGATGTATCTAACCAGCGGCGTAAAGAGCCATAAAACTAAGCTAATTAGTTAATCTATTGTAAAAGCTAACGTAATAGTTTGCACTAAGGTTCAATGTAGAATAACGTCTTATACAACTAATGAGTTTATGACAATTTTAAACAAAAAATGCTATTGTTAATAGTTTTATGTCTTTTTACTGCTTCGCCGCCGGTTAGCCTAATAGCCTATCTATACCTATGCATCTTTTTTTGGGATCCCTTTGAAATGCATAAAACTAGTGTGTCGTATAGTCGTTTGGTGTATAATATTTTGCCTAACACCCTTTTAGGCAGAAATTTCAGTATTTTTACAAACATATTTAGCTTCGATTAGTTAGGTTAGGTTAAGTTCGTTTTAAAATAATACAAAAAAAAATCATTGAATAAATTGTTTTCAAGCAAAGAACACATTAGGACAAACATAATGATTACGCCACTCAATATAGACTCCAATTAATGTTAAATATACAAGAGGTATATCATTAAGAATTTAATACCTAACGTCAGAACTCAGAAAACACGATAAATTGAATCGAGAACGATCGACGATCGTTAAGTTAGTCACAAGTCGGTAGATCTATACCATATCTGGATCAATAGGTACCAAACTTTTTTCGTTTTCACGGTGACCATTTCGAATGGAGCCGTCGAATCGATTCGCCAAGCATTGGCAAAGCGCAGCCTTGGACAATGGTAGCGCGTGGCTTAGGTACTCAATAAAGGTCAATTTCCAAAAAAAAAGGTTTTCACAAAGAAGGTAGAATCGTGAAATGCATAAATGGTTGAATGTTCTGGCAACCGTTAAAGATTTGTAGGGCTAGTCGCGTTCGTAAACTAAGGACTATTAGGCTGCCTTTCCATTGAGGCGAAGGCTAGCGGAGCGGTGCGAAAAGGACCAATCAGATTCCTCTAGTTTCTGTGTGCTATGCGTTAGTGTGGGTACTATACAAGTAATTGGTCCTTTTCGCACCGCTCCGCTCGTCTACGCCTCAATGGAAAGTCAGCCTTACATAGGAATCTGAAATCATGTGTTAAATCCACGCTTTAAAAAATGACCAGGTATTTAGGTATTACTTTGAGACGACAGTTTGTGACGCTTACTTATCTCATTAAACAGACACGGTCCCAAACAGACGCAGATGTAAGGATTTCTATAAGGCATGGAGAGGGGAAACGAGAACACATCACCTGATGGTATTAAATTTTCTTTGAGGCCAATTTCAAGACTAACGGCCGCACTCAGAGACGTCAATTAACTTTTAAGTTTGATTAAAATTGCTACTGTCACTTTCTTTGCTAGGTATAGCAATAGAATAAGAGGCGTCAATTATTTTTTAAGTTTCATTAAAGTTGGTGCGTCTTACTGCCGCACTCAGAGACGTCAATTAGTTTTTAAGTTTCATTAAAGTAACATAGCAATAGAATAAGACGCAGCAACTTTAATGAAACTTAAAAGTTAATTGACGTCTCTGAGTGCGGCCGTTATTCTATTGCTATAGCAAAAAAAGTGAACGCAGCAACTTTAATGAAACTTAAAAGTTAATTGACGTCTCTGAGGTGGCCGTAAGATTGACATACGCGTTTGTGTAAAGGCTGGAATAAAAAAAATATTCTTTCTACGTAGGTATTGTTGGTTTTGAATTATTCCCTCTCAAAATTAAATATTTTTTAGCACAAGCTCACTATTCTAAGAAACAAAAGCACTTTACGTCGACAGCGGAACAATAGCTAAACTACGTCATTAATGACGTCACTCTTCTGACTACACGGTTTTCAGTCGTGCGTGACACTGACACATGCATACATTTATAAACAACTAGTAAAATGGTAGAGTTTTACTGAATTATAGTAAAAATGTTAATTGTTCGTGTAGAACAAATGCCTACGTCAAAAATATGTCACTCAGAACATAGTAGAGCGTGTCCAATATTTCAGAGATCATTTTTGGGTTTTGAGTGGGGGAGGGGGACAGGTAATTTTTTTTACATTTTTGGTCATAAATCCGAAACTGAATGACTTGTTTAGTTTAGTAAAAAAAAATGTTTTTAAACAAATCAAGCCCTTTCTTACGACACCCCATTTGATATAATCGCTTTACTTTCATTTTTAAATCCCCCTTTTAGACCTTATTTCCAATTATACTATAAAACGGGATTGATTCACCGACAAACTTTTCCTCGAATCGTTTCACCGAATTTCATTTTATCGAAAGCTTATTTCTGCTGAAACCTTATAATTTTCAGATTATATTAAGCATTGGGTACGTAGGTTAGGTTAGGTTAGACTTGTGACCATCAAAAAAATAAAACTCGTGAAAATGCCTGTCGATGAAATGAAAATTCGGCGAAGGAAAACATTCTATGAAATGGGTGTCGGTGATTCAAGGGTACACCATATAAAACTTTGTTATAAATTCTAATAATGAGGCCTTGTGCGAACCTCTAAATACTAAATCTATTCCAAATTTCAGCCGCATTGCTTAAGTCATTCCCGAGAAAAATGGTCGTGACAGACCGACAGACAGACGGACTGACGGACATCAAAGTCATCTTATAAGGGTTCCGTTTTTCAGTATTTGCACGGAGAAAGAAATATTTTACAATATTACCAGGTGTAGTAGTTATGATTCTGGTGTAGGAAAACAGATTTCGGCTATGGTTAACAGATTTTTTTTATGACAAGTCATATTTTTGTTAATACTAGAATATTTTAGTTAAAATATTCTAGTACACGAAAACTTTGATATTGTTTTGGTTACCATCTAATAGCTACAGAGTAAAATATGCATTTAGCATACAACAGGTTTTGTATACTAAGTACAGATGTTACCTACGATACTAGGTAAATGGTAATAGGTACTAGAAATTATGTTGTACAGAAGTAGAATTTTCTATTAATGTGTAAAAAACGTATAGTTGTCACATATAATACAATAAAATCAAGTAGAATTTACAATAAAAAACTTAAAGGAAACTAGATTTTTTTTCCGTGTGGTACGGAAGCCTTAAAACGAGCCTCTATTACAAATTGATTACACAAGCGAAATACCCTAGCTACTATCTAACCTTATTGGCGTGGGCATATGGAAACTATACCCTTATTGTAAGCGATCGCCATCCCAACTTGTTTGGATGGCGGCCAATGACGTCACAACGTTCGACCCGCCGACATGTTTACCATGTTTGTCGGGGAAATGCGCAACAAGGGTTTTTGTAGAAAAGTAGGTTAAGATAAATTAAATTGCAATCTTAAGCTGACCATACACACTAGGGTATGCCTGCGCAGTTTTGCCTGTATAGTTGAACTGCGCAGGTAAACCGGAGCGTGTATGTGACACAAGTCGCTTGTACAGGCGTGGAAACCTGCACAGTTGTGTCACATACACGCTCCGGTTTACCTGTGCAGTTCAACTGTACAGGCAAAACTGCGCAGGCATACCCTAGTGTGTATGGCCAGCTTTAGACTAAAGCAAAAGGGGAAGACACGTTATCGCCGTACAAGACACTGACATAATGCGAGCCGCGACACCTACATGAAATATTGGTATTTTGTACGTTGCAAGGTGCGTGTGCGACCGTGGCGTCATTGCGCCGTGTCCTTCACCAAATGGTCACAGCGGGAGACCAGCGCTGGCTCTGCTAGTATTACGCTGAGTTGTGACCATTTCGTGACAAATTATTCTTTTATGTCCAAGATTTGTATTTTTGTAATTCCGCGTTAGAAGCATAATATTGTCACGAATAAATAATTTTTATTTTTTTCTTTCTTTCTTTCTTTCTTACATTCGCAAATTCCACACACACAGCTGTAAAAATGCACTATAAGGAGCAATAGAGATAAATTGATGGACTAACGTCGTGCGCGTAAGTGAGACAGCCATATGTCTTACAATAATGACGGCGTCGCACGTGTTGACAGATCGGTGACGGCCGGACAACTGACTCAAACATAGGCGCTTAGCGCCTATATTTGGGTGCTCAAACCGCGCGCCGGTCACGTATCATCTAAGGTTGCAATCAATTCTATGTTGGAATTAGCTTAATAGGTACTGTCTAAAAACATACACACGATTTATTACGCGATTCGCGAGTTAAATGTAAGAAATAAAGCAAACACAAAACGTGTATTGAATAGGTACATAGTTACTAAAATAATAACAGGGTATTTTTACATATGAACAGATTTATTTAACAATTTTTTTAACAACACAAATCAAATGCATTAATAGAAACGCTGGATAGATAATTTTCAGTAGAAAAACTTTCTCTTTTTTTTAATTGTCTACGTCTACGTTCGTAAGTCGTCGATCTTTCTATACTTATTTAAGTATTTAATAAACTTATCGACATTTTATATTTATATAACTTGACACTGATTTCTGATCCACTTAACTAAACCACCTATCAACCCAAGTAGCACAAGCTGCATAAGAGCTTATACAGACATTATAACTCTAGTTTCAGCATTTTAAGGCTTGTGAGCAACTTGGGCAGTCCCTTAATTTTAGGGTTTTCAATATAAGGCGCCTAAACTAACACTAACATCAACATTAGACCCAATTTTAAGTCACCCAGTAATAGGTTTACATATGCGTCACATCACGTAACATGAACTAGTTTCTCGTAATAAACAACATCCTGTATAAGTAAGCTGAAGCATTTAGAACCTTTAATATTCCACGGTACCAATTTGAAAGGTGAAATCTATAAATAAATTAAAACTCAGGCTAAGGGAAGTACTTTTTAAAGAAGTTCGAAATACTAGGTCAACTTACAAAGTCTTATTGTGAAATATTTACGACATATTTTGGACGCGATTTTAATGTAGAATTTGTATGTAGTAAAAATAATTCTGATGGCGTCTGTTAGCGCTAAGAAGCTCTTAAAATACGGTTCAAAAGGTTGCCATCAAAAATATTCCCTTCACGTTTGTAATATTCGTAAAGAATTCGTCTAAGTAAAAATCAATGTCTTACCCCAAATTCACATACTAAAAGCGTACAGCACGTTTAAGAATAAAAAAATAGGCATAAAATAAGAATTAGATGTCTTACCTGGCTCCTTTACTCAAGATTCCTTCTAAGAAAAAAATATTACGTAAGAACACGCGTGAATATTGTCAACGATAAGTCCTTGGTAATAGTCAAATAAACACTTCACTGAGGATCTCACAGGGTTTAAAAGATCTTAGTTCGTAGTAATCACTGATACGTTTAGGAAAACAGGAAATAAATGAAAATAAAATGGAGACTCGACGCAGCTTATTGGGGTTAGTGTCAGTGTATATACGCATGCGTGGTTTCCTCCCCTTGTTTCGGGCACGATCCCCTATGTGTAGGGAAATATTGTCAGATCTATAATTATTAGCTTAGTTTTTTTGATCTTCACATTACTAAGGTAAATAAAAAAAGTTGGTGTATTTTTTATTTGCAATTTGTTAAACGTTTTATAACAAAGTAGTTTTTTTAACATGGCAATGTGAACATGATGTACAGTCGAGGACAGAAATATGTATACACTTTTGGACCTTATTACAATGGAACAAGGTGAAAAAGTGTAAACATCTTTCTTTCCTCGACTATAACTACTTATAAATAGGTACCTATATGTTTAATGTTCGTCTGATCATACTGATAAAACATAAGCTTATGTTTAGGTACAGCATACCTGTTCCGTTTTAAATCATATATTTGTCTTTATTTGACTGGCTATGTTGAGGACAGCGCCGTATGTTAATGTAGATACACAGCGTGTCCAGGTCCTCTAGCATGCAAACACGAGATAAAAAACAGGTGCCAGGGAAATTAATACATCTATTCCATATTCTAACGTAAGGCTAACGCTTAAGGTTTAAAATAAAAGCGTCTTGATAAAATCGCTATAAAAATGCGAAAATCGCAATAGTTGCTTAGTCCCTAGTACCTGTCAAATTTTATCTCGTGCTTGCATGTTAAGCCCGCAGTATTTAGTGGTTCAAATTCAACCTGTACAAGTATTTGCTCTGTCTAAGAAACGCGACATTACTCCAGTAAATGTTTAAAGATTTTTGAGACAGTCACAAACCTACTTTCATTAGTTTTAAAGGCTACGAGGTAGACCCTGAAGCTGGGAACTATCGGACTGCGGCTGCGCACGGCGGCTGACGGACGCGGCTTACTCGTATCTGGACAGTAAAGTCAGCATCAAATAGATAGGAGCGGCGAAAGTGGCCAAATATATCGCACCACATCTTTATTACTATAGGATTAAGGTGTTGCAATATATTTGGCCATTTTGAGGCTCCTATCTATTTGATGCTGAGTGTAGGTACGAGTACATATACTAAGCTATGCAAATGTTACTTTTTGTGTCACGATAATGGTTGGTCGGGGTTTAGGCTCTATAAAACTAACTAGCTATAAAGCTTTGTAATTAAATACCCTCGTATTTAAATACAAAGTTTTATAGCTGAGCTTGTAGGTTTTTTTTTGGTAGCCCACAAAACCTACTTTTGTCACATAAAGATACGAGTAGAGTAAAGAATAATAATTATTTATTTTTCACTTCTCATGCTCGTAAAGTTCTTGTTTATGTCGTGCGTAGGCGACACAAAGTCGCTTCTTATGCTCTAGTACATTAAGTAAAATCTTCGTCGAAGACCGAGGCAATCGGTCCAGCAGCCACACGAATAACTTTAACTTCATAGAATAACCTCTTTATTTTATTTCGTTTCGTTAGTATTCAAGACCAAGGCAAGGATACCAACAGCCAAAGTACACAATAAAGCTTCATGAAATAAACTTATAATTTTTATTTAGTCGCATTTATTAAATATTATTATTATTTTTATCACGTTGCTGTTTCATTTCCTCACAATCGAAGTGAAAAGTAGAGTGTACAACTCGTCCATAAAACCCATTTAACACTCGAACGTCTCGCGTAAAATGGTGTGATTTATGCACTCGTTGTACAATCTACTATTTTGTACTTTTTCGTGTCTCTCGCCTCAAGATCGAAAGGGTGAAAGAAAACAATGAATAAAACTATAGGAATAAAATTTGTATTTCACAGTTCTGAAATGTTTAATACACAATAGTATTTTTTAATAAAATAGAACTATTCGCTATTTCATTGCAATAACACTCAAAAATACATTGTCTTAACAAAGTTACATAAATTTCTAGTATGAATAACATTAATTTGCCGATGTCTGCAATCTAAACTAAGTTACTAAGTTAATAATATGTAGCGGTCGAGTCGCTCCGTCCTTCTGGACTCTGTGGAAGAAGAAAATAGAGTTTTAATTAAGTACCACAAAAGATAATATGCAAAAGATATGGATGGTGAATAAAATGTTATACCTATAGCATTATCTAGCAGACAGATGATCGATAGCTTAAAAGAAGGCTGAAATGTAAGACACGTTCTTGTGTATGAAATTAATTTCTTCAAAAATTACGATAGTTTAGCAGATGATAAGACAATTTCCATTACTTAAATTAAAACAAATCTGATTTTAACTCGTTTTAACAATAATGAAATCGATCAAATAATAATGCAGTGTGCGCATTCATTGCGTTTTGTTGTGGGGGTAAGACTTGATGCCTTCTACTTGTAACAAAACTAGGTATAAGGACATGAACGAACCGTTAAAATGTTGTTTATGCTCACCATGCAACTAGCACCATTTATTTGGTCATCCCCTGCTTGGCGCGGCGCTCCCACTCGGCGCGCATCTGCAGGATCCCCTTGAACTGCGGCGCCGCGTCCGCCTCCCCCTCCCCCTCCTTCTCCCTCGCTTCCTCCTCCTTCTCCCCGCCCCCCTCCTTCTCTATCACAGCACTCTCTCTCTTCTCTTTCTCAATCGATAAACGTCTGTCATCATCCTTCCTCTGCCAAGGTCGCTTCGTCAAAGTATCAGCTTTATACGCCATGGCTTCAGATTTGGTTATGTTCTTTATGTCCTCTCTATCGTTAGAAGGATCGGGGAAAGTCCTGTTTCTTAACCTCTTCTCTGGTGTCGAGTCGGACACTTCTTTTTTGTATTTGCTTGCTTCGCTCCTGTACACTGGAGCGCTTTCCCTTTTAGGATTCGCTACGCTGTTAATGCTGACACTTCGCTGGTAGTGTGGCACGCCAAACTGACTGACGCGAGCAGCAATATCTACTATTCTGTTCTCTTCATTCGTTTTGGATGCAGTGTCGTCATTTTCTTTATCACTGTCCCTAGATTTTATGGAAGCGTTAAACTCATTTTTGAGTAACTTTGATCTTGTAGCATTGTTGTCGAGCAAATCGTCTTTGATGCTGTTAGCTTCCGCTATTTCCTGAGCCAAAGTCTCAGCTTCACAATCTTTGAGTTTGAGAGAGCGCCGAGCAAAAACTTTCATCAATTCAGGTTCGTCGTCGTTTCGTCTCTCACTGCGGAGTTCTTTGGACAGCAGGACCGGTTTCTTGCGGTACACGACGGCTTCTTCCATTCTATCTGGTGTTCTTATGTCATTACTATCAGTACTTTGAATTGAACTTTTGCTTCCAAAGCTAGAATGCGATTTCCGATCCATGGATATGTTGTCATAAATCTTCTCCGTGCTTCCATCAGTGCTCAACGAATTTGTTCTCGTTTTCTCTGGCCTGTCTTGCAGCTCCACACTGGCAGCTTTTCTTTTGAAAAAGGCTTTAGGAGTAGAAGGACTTTGCGGCGTCAGAGGTGGCTGAGATACAGACTTTTTACCAACAACTGGAGAACTCTTCATATCAATTTGCGAATTTTCGCTCACACTCTCTATTTTGCTGACAACTGACTCTTTCCTGATTTGAATATTCTGCGTTTTGCTCTCGATTATTTCAAATGTTTCAATATCTTTGTCAACTTGTGGACTATCAATTTTCTTTGGCGTTATATTAGCGGTCAGGACCACGTTAGTGGCAGGTTTCGTGTCCACTTTATTAAGTTGTATTTTGAGGAACTCTGGCACTCTAGGTTTGACTGTACTAGACTGCTGAAGTTTCTCGTCACTTTTGTTCACTTTAGGAGTTTCATTCTTCATCGACACAGGAGTTTGTTCTTTATTTATCATAGTGACAGAAATAAAGTTTTCAGCTTCTTGATTTTCTTTGTGAATCATATTGCTACTAACCTTTCCATCTTGACTCAACGCACTTCCTACTGATATAGTTTTTCTTCTATCCTCTACTTGCTTTTCAGGGCTACTCTTAACACTATCTAAAGAGCTAGACTTGAGTATTGGTGCCATTATAGGCTTTGGCGAGCTTATTATATCATCAATTTTAGCCTCTATCTGAGAAATATCGCTGTCGCGCTTATGACTGTCCATAGTAATTTGAATGCTGCTTGAAAAGAGCTTCTTATCTTCATGGATGTCAGTTTTGAGGCTGTCTAAATAGCTACTGTCCGTGCTTGGAAGGCTGTCATAGTTCGCCTCAGCGGTACCGTGAAGGATATTATAATTCCTGGCAGATACTCTCTTGCTGTAGTCATGCCTGTCGCTAACATTCCTCCTGTAGTTTACCTCCCAACTTTCAAGCAAAGGCTCTGATATGCCAACGATGGCCGGTAGACTCGGCATCTGACTCTCCTGCGAGCTGATCGAGGGTGATTCCGAAGCGTAACGGAAGCTGTGCGACTTGCCGATGCTGCTTCTCGACTCCACGTATTCGTCACCGAGGGACCGCAGTCCTGAGTTCACGTAGGCCTCTTCAGTCCTAGAGGCGCGGTGAGCTTTCTCGCGTTTCTCGCAGACATGGTCGGAAGATCGGTGTAAATGCTTCACGTTTTCGGAACTCTGATGCAGGGTCTTAGGAGGCGATACTGAAGCCGACATCACGTTATGGTTGAAATAGGGGATGTTTTTTGGCATGCTACCGCTGTGAAACATATAGTCACTGTGTACGCTCTTCATACGTACCGCTCTAATGGGAGGCTCCTCGTCTGAGATCACAAGAGTAGGCGACAAGTTCTCTTCTTGAGCTAAACTAGCCAGCTCATTATTAATAAATGCTTTTGAAGAGAACGGTTCGACGAGTCTCTGAACGGACGCTGGCCGCTTAGATTTATCATGGTGCAAACTGAACGATTCCCTCTTGTCTTCTACGGTTTCTTTTGAAGATGTCCGTTTGGATCGCTCGATCTTCTCATTAAACTCGTCACGCCTACTAAAGCGGCTTCTTATTTCTTGATTTAGCATTTTGTCGGTTTCTTCAGCAATTTTGAGATCAGTTATATTATATTCCACTCCCGGCACTTTGGCTGCGCTGTACACATCTTTGTACACTCCTTCTTGCACATAGGCGCCCTTGTTGTCAAGGCGCTTGTGCATTTGATTGGCGAAAACCCTCTGTCCGGCAGATTTGTGGCTCCTCTCAGCAGGCACAGGTTTCTGCCCTTGTCCATGGTCAACATAAACAAATCCACTCCTCTCCGTATCCACAACTTTATATTGAGCCGAGGACTTTTCCGTTTTAGACTTCTTAGTGTCTTGACTCTCCCCATCCGTCTGGTCTTTCTTTGATTTCTTCCCGCTCTTTCTCAACAATAACCGGCTGAAAAACGATTCCTCTTTCTTCGAAGATCTGATAACTTCGTTTTCTATTTTCTTCTCGGATTTGGATTTCTTTTCGTGGCAAGATTCTTCGGCATATTTGTTGTCTACTCTGAATTTTGAAACGCGTTCTTCAGAATGGTAGCTGTTGATTTGGCTTTCGCTGGTGGTCACGTGAGTTTTAGGAGAGCCATCGCGCAAGGACTGTCCTTGGGAGCTGGATTTGCTTCTTTTTATTGAAGAGCGGGGGGTGTTTTCTTCTGCGATGCTGAGCTTAGCTGGGGATTGGCCAATCATCTGGCTGAGAGCGAGACCGGGAGGCAAGGACGAGGACTTAAGTCTGGTGTCGCTGGGGGTCTCCAACACCCTGTGAAGCTCCCTGTTCAGTTGCTGATGATGCTCCTTCACTATCTTGTGATGCTTCGTAGTGGTCGATGAAGAGAATGATTCTGGAAAAAAAACCAAAATAATAATTAAGTCTAACGCACTATTTATCGTGTAACTTAGTGCATGTTACAAAATATAATAAATAAAATTGTGGAGTAAAATAAACATTAATATAATAAGCAAGGGTCGGAATAGGCAATGCCTATTTACCTAAATTTCGCTAGAGGACGTAATAAATAAATAAATAAATAAAACTTTATTTCAGACTAGGTGTCCATAATAGTGTTAGTTTGTCTTATCCTATGTTAGTATTTCTTAAGCTACTTAAATCTAAATTGTGCTACCCCCTTTGTTTGACTGACCCAATATGCCAGTATGGGGCAGTCAAATCTGCCAGCAATGACACACAGGATGCTGTTGGGACTCGCTCTAAGCCTGTTCATTAACGAGACGATTTTCTTACGCATAAGCGCTTGAAAACCGTCCGTTCGGGCTTCCACGAACATGAGCGAAGCGCTACACCACCTTGGCAGTCCCAAAAGCATCCTGAATGCATTGTTGTATTGAACACGCAGGGCGTTATATGCTCTTTTGGTGTACTTTACCCACAGGCTGCTCGTGTAAAACGACTGGCAATATGCCTTGAATAAAGTGATAAATTAATTTAATTTTATTGAATACCGGGATCCCTAGATTAGTCATAATGCCTAATAATAATAATAATACTAAATGAAATGAAATTCTTTATTCATAAGAGGTAGCGGTAGCAGTAGCGAATTTTAGGTCTTGATACATCTTAATTTTATTGTTAAACTATTAAACATAATTAGGCTAATTAAACAGCTCCAATCTTTTGTGAAAGTAATAGATAACGTACCAGTAACAACTTCTGAGGTTCTATGGGCCACTTCAGGAGTAGTGCTTCGTATCATTTCTTCGTTCAGTTCGGGCGTTATTGGCAAGGCTGACGCGGCAATCTGAAATTAGTTACAAATAAAATCACTGAATTAATCTACGGACAGTAATCACTAGAGACATCTAGTTTGTAGGAACGTAAGATACTTCTTGGACAGTTTCCTTATACCTACTGAAATTGGTAACCTAAATATTATGTAAAACCATAGGATGCCGTCAGATGTCACTGAGTATAAAGATCCACAAAAACATATTAGGTTGATTCGTGCGTCTTGTTTCGTATCATTGTTGTGTTGGTTGTAGCACTACCAATGACCTCATGCGTTAAGTTATTTGTCTACCAATACTTTTGCGGAAATACCAATACTTTTTGCGGCTATTTTTAATTTAATCACGGACTTTTAATACTAACAGGGTTATTTTTCTTTCGTCGCGGCGCACCGTGGGTCCGCCGGGGCCGCACCGCCATCTTGTGTTTGGCGGCGGAGTGAGACAGCGGCGCGACGCCTAGCGCTGGCTCCGACAAGTCTGTAAACGAGCACAGATGGCGTTAGTAGCAACTGAAAATTGTTCTGTTGTTATCGCATAGAGAAGGCAGATGAGCACACAGGCCAGCCCCCGTATAAGGGAGCGACCACACCGCTGCTCAAAATACGGTGACGCAGTGACGTGACGTATACGCCACGTTTCTAACGCATACCGTCCTCACCGGATCTCTCTCTCACTGCGATTCCGTACCGTCACCGTATTTTGAGCAGCGGTGAGGTCGCTCCTTTATGGTAGCTTTTACCGCGGTGGATAAACGCGGATAAAGCATCCGTCCCTCTCGAACTTTTAGGATTCGTTTCGTTTCTCTTCGACTTACTTACTCTTCTTCACGATGGCCCATCACGTGTGCCGTTAAGGGATGCATTTAGACGTTCGAGCGAGAAACAGAGTTCTCGTTTTCGCTCTAACGTATTTAAATGCATCCCTTAATGGCCCACGGGATGGGCCATAGTTTTGAGAGCCATTAGACAGGGCATCTAAATAATGGTGGCTTGGGAGATTGTCCCCTGATATTTATTTATTTTATTTTCAAGACGGTAAATAAAAAATGCACTCGTAAGAAACTCATATCAACACCAAAACTTTCCAAATTACTTTTATCGTCAGCTAATGAGATCGCTAATAGGTTTATCAAGTAAAATTGCAATAAAACCTCAAAGCCTCAATAAAATCCCTGATATTCATTTTATATTTAACGGCGCCCTCAATTTTTCCAAACTCTTTGCCACCCTATATAGTTGTGTATGATATAAGATACTCACTGTAGTCGGAATGGTCGCTCCGGTTGGAGTGGTCGTGCGAGTGGTGGTGGCCGCTGCTGCTGTCCTCGTCCATCTCCGAGGAGCCGACGCTGAGGAGTGAGCCATCGCTGCAGGAAGACTGCGAGATGCCCGCGTGGTGCCGCTGCGGACAAAGGGAACGTTAGGAGACTTTTGTGACACTTAGCCTGCCCGCACATTAGGCCACTAAACGCGACCACTAGTGGCCGCCAGTCCGCCACAAGCTGCGGACGAGTTTTTTCATACATTTTGTATAGCATCGGCGCACACTGGGCGTTCGAGTGGCCGCGTCTGAGCCACAAGCTGCGGTAGTCGCCCGCGCTTGCTACTAGTGCCCGCGTTTAGTGGCTCGCCTCGCGCGCACACTCGGCCACAGTCGCCGGCTTCTCAGATAAACAATAGCCAATAGTGGCAGCCTCTAGTGGCCGCCACTCAGCCACCGGTGGCCGCGATTGGTGGCTGCGTCTAGTGGCTTAGCCGAGCCACTAGTGGTCGCGTTTAGTGTCGGCCACTAGTGGCCCAATGTGCGGGCAGGCTTAGAAGGCAAGGAGACGGATCAAGTAAGACCTCAGGGTCCATCCGGCAGCAGCAGCAGTGCTGCCATTGTTGTGGTTTTAGGATAGCACCGGCGAAACTAGCATAGAAGCTTCCATTTTAGCCATTGGCAACGCATTTGCAGTAATAAATAGGTATACTGATCTAGGCGGAGATGACAGTCACAAGATTCGTTAAAAACTACACTTTTCTATGACTTATTTTATGTTTACTTTGACGTATCTTGAAACGGGTATCTCAGCCAAGATTAGTTTGTTAATACGGCCCTTAACATTACAGTATAGATAGATTGTCGTCTTGAGATAGCAAATGTCTAAGGTCTTAACACCAGGTGATCTGGCAAAAGGCAAACAGCCCAGATGGCGAGAGGTTACAAGACACTCAGTTAAGAAAGATAAAAGAACACTTTCATCAAATCACGATCATGTAACTGAAACATTCTGTACCCAACTCATGATTGAATTCATTGATGATTGCATTTTTCTTGTAGCGGATAATAAGTCTACCAACACCGGATATGACTACACATGAATACACGTTTTCATGAAAGGGATCCGCTCAGGCGGAACGCGTTTGCATCATGATGAGCGTAAGAGTTGCAGGCTTGTTGGAATTATGGGCATATTATACCATTGAAATGAAATGAAGTATATTTATTTAACAAACACATTCATAAAGAAATCATGGCTTTGGGTCCTGAGCTAGGATTTTCTGTGTTATAGGACCCAGTGAGACAACAACATTAGTTCGATGTAATGCCTTCGTGCAGAGTTTTACCTCTTCTACACGATCGGGCGGTTGGGCCAACCGAGAGGGACGCAGCTATCTGTCAGAATGAAATAGGAATATATACGTCTCGTTCTTACAAATAGCTGCGTTCCTCTCGGTTGGCTCAACCGCCCGATCGTGTAGAATAGGGTATAAGAATCTACCTATGCAAAGCTTTGTGAATGTGCGTGTGCGTGTGTGTGTTCATTCATTCATTTGTCATTGGAAAATCGCTAAGTTCGCCCGATCTTCCCACAAACGCTCAAAATTCCTTTTACCCACGTGATCGATGTCTACTATGACGTAGGCAAACTTGCAAGCGAGCGCTCTTATTTTAATATGGCTTTCACATCTGCCAATTGGCGTAGTGCATCTTGGCTAGGCTCCCTGGTCAGTTACTGATTGACAGAGAACAGCACGAATTAATAATCAAAGAACATTACTGTTCTTTGATTATTAATCAGAACAAAATATTAAAGTAACTCCCGCTCAACGATTTGGTGAAGATCACGGAAGCCGATGGATGCGAGTAGCACATAAACGACAGTCGTGGAGATCCCTTGGAGAAGGCCTATGTCCAGCAGTGGACGTCTTTCAGCTGATACGATGATGAAACTCACAGGCTCTGTTCATGATAATTTAAAAAGTATGGATTATAAATATTACAATTGATGCCTTTTTCCATCTATTGAATGATTTCTCAAGGTGTGGTACACCTGTTTGGCTAGCACAAATTGCTCGTGTCGCTCAGGCCCCCTAGCACGCATGCAGGAGATAAAAGTTGACAAGTGCTAGGGAAATTAATACATCTATTCCCATATTCTAACGTAAGACTTAACGCCTAAGGTTTAAAATAAAAGTGTGTAAAAGCTCTAATCAAAGTCAGGACGAGACACTTTATTTTAAATCTTAAGCATTAAGGCTTACGTTAGAATATGGAATAGATTGTATTCATTTGCGTATCTTACATTGCGGACTAGACTAGACAGAGACTAGATAGACAGAGATCACCGAGCGACAAACAAATCGCAATCTAGCCGCCCTGAACGTAACCGAGGCTGCTTGTTTTTTTTTCAAGTAGTAGTAATAGTGTGGATCTCCATGATTACCATAGATATAATTTCATAATCTCTTTGACTCCTCGAACGGGGTAAGCATAAAGAAACCACTGAATACATTAAAATTGTCTGCCAATAAACCGTTCAGAGGATATTTATTATGAACTTATTAAAACAGGCAAGTTCCGGGAAGTGAAAGAGAGAAACATATGACTCATGTAACTCTATCTTTTTCACTGTTAGGAACTTTGCAGGTTTTAATAGTCTGTGATACGGCTTCAGTTACACGTACTTCCCTCGAGTTTAATACGGATGTAAATCAAACTCCAACTATGTTCTGTAATTGGAAAAGTAATAGGTAATTATTGACTTGATTTAAACCCATTTTGCTAATGTGATTTTAATGATTACCACTATAGGCTTATACGTACGTTATTAGCAACGTGTAAAATTGCGTTTTAATCGAAAGTTTAGCTACCAATTATTTTTGATGATTTAAACTTGTGAATGACATTACTTTATTGAATTATTAATAACTTACCTTTATAATAAATAGCTTTATTAATAAAACTTAATGATATTGTTTACATATATTAGTTTATGTTTACACAGAACTAATGTTATTACACAATTGCTTGAACTAGGATGATCCTGTTTTTCAGGCAATGATAAGCTAATATAAAAAATAAGTTTTATTAATAAAGTTATTATAAAGTTAGGTTATTAATATTTAGAAGGTAATTATTAAGCTGTGCCAATTTCTTACACAACATTTATTATAGGTAGATACATAATTAAGTATGTACATAGCTTTGTTTTATCATGGGCATTCTAGCTTGCATCGATCTTTAACTGTCTGGCTATCTTTTGCGATAACTCCGAAACTACAGTCGAGGACAAAAATAATATTAACTGCCAAAGATCGCGGGAAGCCGACGGATGCGAGTAGTACAAAACCCACCATCGTGGAGCTCCTTGGGGAAGGCCTATGTCCAGCAGTGTCTGAAGTTTTTTTATTCATTTATTTAACAATAGAAAAACTTCGCCAAACTGCTTAACAGTTTGTGATGAAAGTCAAAAGTAAGCATAGAGTAATAAAAGTTTTTTTTTGTATTTTTTTTTTTGTTAACAAACCTTAATTCTGGCACTAATGGTCCTCCTCCTGGGCGGTCGTTTCACCACCTCCTCCGTAGTCTTGGTCACGTAAAGCATCATTTCGTTAAAGTTTCATCAATTCTGTCACAGCATTGTCTTTATCACAGTATTATTGCACTTTCGATAAATTACTAGTTAGTTTGTTATTGATATCTATTTATATTTATACTATATATTTCTGTACACAAAAGAATAAAAAAATTATTGGTTTAAATGATTTCTTCTACAAAGATCGCTGAATATGATTCTCGGAAATATCTTCAATATAATATATTATGTCCGATCACCAGACGGACGTATGCAAAGTGAATTATTGATAGTGTATCAGATAGTATCATCTGAAAGCCGATAATATTTGACACTCGTTTAATATAAATGGCTGAACCGTCTTCCTGCCTAAATTTTAACTACTTAATGTAATGTCAAAATAATTTTTTTTTTACACTACCACTTAATCTAGCTTTCGAAAATAACACGAAAAAACCTAGCTAACGCTTATTTTTGGAATTTAAACTATTTTTAATTCAACAAATTGTGTCACAGGTTCCAATTTTCATACTAGCTTCATACTACCGGATCGTTTTGACGTTTCAATAAAAGTTGCTGATTTGACCAGTCAGTCAACTAGCCTCTACTTTGTATATTTGTACTATAAGAGTTTCTTGCGGCGTTTTCTGCAATGATGGTCCGAAGCGTAGTAGATTCATTTCATATAACCGACGTGTAAAAGAGCCCGCACTTGGCCAATTTACTGAATAAATATTTTTAATTTAGAATTTTTGACCTAACTTTACAATACAAAAATTGTAATATTCGTAAATAAACAAGGAAAGCGTTTGGTTTATTACCGTCGTGAATTTTGTAAACAACTGTATAAATTTGTCAAATTTATGGAATGAGGCAGAGAAAAACACGACAGACTAAATTTTGATTTGCAAAAATATTGTACATAATTAAGCGAGCTCAGTTAAGTAACAAACGAATTTTATTTTTGTGTAACGAAAATTAGTCATACATTAATTCATATGGTTAACTTTCGTTACACAAACATGAAATTCGTTTGTTTTCTTAATTGAGCTCGTAACGTCGCTTAACTATGTACAATATTTTTGCAAATTACCCTAAATTCTTTACGAATTATTTGATTTATGCAGAACGCCACTTCTCTTAGATTCACTTTTCTCTTATTTATTTGAGTATCTTTTGGTGTGAGTAAAGCGTTGTGTGAATCTAAATTGTTTTGTAGGTATACATATACATATATGGTTGGCCGTAACTCCTTAATAACAATGGGGGATGCGACTAACCAAAAACAGAAATACAAGCCTGCCCTCAGACCCATATTTCAAGATATTTTTTTTGCGAAAAGCGGAAAAATACCTTTATAAAAATCGGCTTTGTGAACGGTTAACCTTTATCATAGATAACGAACGCATAATCTCTTATCATTGACACTGGCATTGATAAACTAAAACGCGTCTTATTCAGCTGAGTGATGTTAATATTGCAGTTTACTCAAACATTTGAAGGTAATTGTAATATTACTTAAGCTCATTGCAACACAATACCTAATGTGCGAATGTAAAGCCTTCGAATTAAATTTTATCGACGAAAAAAAAGTTTTTTTTTTTTGTGTTTACATGTGGTACACAGTTACGAAATACTTTTTGTCAAGTCATAGAAAAAAAAAATTTTTTTTCGTTGATAAAATTTAATTGATTGTCCATCATTTTAATTATGACATGTGCACTTTATAGACTCACCCTGTATAGTATAGGTACTTATAATATAATACTACAGGTGCTATAGGTACTTATATATTATGTATGTATACTTATAATATAATTGGTGAGCACTGTGTAAACTTGACCTCAAGTAGACTGACACGGACTGACAATTGACACATACATTTATGACATGAACAAATCGGCTCAAAAGCTGCAATCAACTGCGGTGAAGTACGGAACCAATCGAAAGCACATTTGTAATACTTTTACGACTGTACGTTGCCTTGAAAAAGCGATAAAGTTTATTCGAGCTACACTGTCGGCCGAGTTAACGGTCATCCTACGTAGTTTACATTAAAACGATTGTATTTTAAACTGCAAAAACAATGTCTGCGCTAACAGCGTATTCGAGTATTGGTGGCATTTTATTGTGACACCATAGAGATAAGTAAATGTAAAGTCAAAAATACTGTAAAATTTGGTCTCTAAATTGATAAAAGTATCCAAATAGCAACTAAGATAAGTATAACTTAGAAACACACCGCGAGAACGGGAAAAAGAATTCAACGTTAAATTATAAGTAGATTAAGAGTTTTTGTGAAGGCTTCGTCGAGTCTAATGTCTAATGTCTGTACGAGGATGATTCGCGCGAGTATCTGTATAGCCTGATTTACATTGGTCAAGGACAGTGGCAAGTAAAGTGCCAAACACAGTGGACAGTGGCGAGCACCAAACAATTTTCAGACAGTGAGTGTTTACAGTAGGTAATAAACAGTAGGTACCTATACGCACCGGCCACTTAACACTGTCCTAAATTTGACTGTTTACACTAGGCCAGTGGCGAGTCAAGGGTCGCGCGAAGGAGATTGAGCGGGCGCGCGGGGGGTGCTCTTGCCACAAAAAATTGGATCCACTGGCGACTTGAAAGCCAAGTGACTCGCTGCTGTCCGATCGGTTTACACTAATGTACTGTCCATTGTCACTGTCCACTGTCCTTGACCAATGTAAATCAGCCTTAAGGCTTAGATTATTTCTGTATTTAGGTATTTATTTCTCCATTTAAATACGATTATAATTATAGTTGTCTATTACCGATTATACAAGCCTAGAACCAAGTTTGGGACTAGGTTTGTTTGATATTACCTTTTGTGTTCTACTTATTTTATTTATTAAATTGTGTGACATGGTAATTAGAAGTGCGACGGGCGGTTGAAACGCTCAGAGGCCGATTTATTATTTATTATTTTCGCCATTAATTTGTCCTGTAGTGTAAAGGTGCGGCGGTCCCGGTGGTAAGGCTTGTTGCAAAATTAAAATATACACCAGGTGATGTAAGAGGGCGTGCGCCACAATGTGTGGAGCGCGCTCCGTTAATACGATTACTTGTTTTAACTTAATTAAGTTAAGGTTCCGATTAACGACCGCCACCGGCAACGACGACCAGGTTAGTATGAACTAGCGACCCGCCCTCGCTTCGCTCCGGGTACTATTATATACATAAACCTTCCGTGAAAAATTATCTAACCGATGGTAAAAACCGCATTAAAATCCGTTGCGTAGTTTGAAATATCTAAGCGTACATAGTTACAAACATACGTACATAGGTACAAAAGGACAGACGGCGGGAAGCGACTTTGTTTTAAACTATGCGCTGACCAACCAAGGGACGTCGCGCGATCGGGTCCCTTTAAAATAAACGTTACAATCCGAAAAAAATTATTATTAAAGTGACAAAAGCCGAAAAAAATGTTAAATAAAGCTACAGAATTGTATAAATAACATTGCTAAAATAAAAATCTGGCCGTCTGAATAGATTGATAGAGCGTTGGCCTACTACGTTTTCTTTTTGTTTTTGTTTATAAAATCGAAGACACTCGATATTTATTAGAGCACCTTATAAACTTAATCCGAGAGTCTCCAAGTTATTTAGACTGGCAAATGACCAGACGTAGCCCATACATGTAATGATTGTTTCATCAGCTCGACCTGTAGCAGGAAGAAGGGGACGCAGCGACATGTTCTCGTGCAATTTATTGATTTGTTGGATTTGAGCCTAATTTAGATGACGAAAGATGTAGTAAGGGTCGGCAGGATTAATCTTAAACTAGCTTTCCGCCCGCGACTTCGCCTGCGGAGAGTCAGTACATTCGTAAGTTAAAATATAGCATGTCCACCCTGAAAGTCCATTCTAAATGTTGGGGAATTATTTTTTTAAATCGGTCTAGTCGTTTTTGAGTTTATTCGTTACAAACATACAAAAATACAAATCCTTCCTCTTTATAATAATACCCCCTTACTAATAAACGTTGAGTAACGGCTGAGTAGTTATACAATGCTTTGTCCTTATCTGTCGAATTCAAATGTCACAATGACAGATAAGGACAAAGCATTGTATAACTATTCAGCCGTTACTCAACGTTTATTAGTAAGGGGGTTAGTGTAGATGAAGTCAGGGGCCGAGTGCCTTATGCTAACTTAATGATTTTACAAATCAAAGATAATATATAGGATTGCCGTAAGCTAACGATCAGTCAGCTTATGTCAATTCTATCCATTTTGTCGATCGATAACGTTGTTAGCTTTTTTCTTGGTTAGGCCCCCAGCGGGCTTAACGCGAATGCACGAAATAAAATTTGACAAATGCTAGGGAAATGAATACATCTATTCCATATTATAACGTAAGACTTAACGCTTAAGGTTTAAAATAAAAGCGTCCCGTCTCGAAAAAATCGCTATAAAAATGTGACAATCGCTATAGTCGCTTAAAAATAAATAAATAAATAAATATCAGGGACAATCTCACACAAATTGACCTAGTCCCAAACTAAGCTCTAGGCTTGTACTATGGGTACCAGTAAAAGTATTAGTATTAAAAGGTAATAAAAGTCAGGACGAGACACTTTTATTTTAAATGTTAAGCGTTAAGTCTTACGTTATAATATGGAATAGATGTATTCATTTAATTAAGCCCGCAGGGGAGTGATTCTGTTACTCGTCTCACCTTTACATAGACTGAGTCGAAGAAAACTGGCGAAAGATACGTCGTCCGCCAAGGTGTGTAAATGACATTTGGCTGCCAGCATTTTCATTTAGTCGCTTAGTCGCTTAAAATTGGCACCTAAATGAAAGTGCAGGCAGTTAAATGTCATTTACGCGTAAATGACGGACGACATAAATTCGCCGGTTATTCTTCGACTTAGTAGAAGTGAAGGATGATGCGTTAACAGAATAACATATGTACATACCTGATTATACATATACGACAAGGCAAGTTGCTATAGTTATTTCCTTAATATGGTCGATACGCATTTCTAACAAACGGCCGAAGAGCAATTTCATTATTACAATTTTTTAAACTATCGCAGTCATTGTGAAATATTAATTATTTTCAATACTAACTTGTTACATAACATGAGATGTAGGTACTTCAGGTATTTGAGGGTTGCGTGTGATTGTACAGTCGTCATCATATATATTGCAGCAAACAAGATGCTCACAAATATCTGAACACGACTCTATTGTCAAGGCGTTAGTGCATGTTCAGATATTTTTGACCACTCTGATATGTACAGATATATTTGATGGCGAACTGTACGAGATATACAGATCAATGATAACAGTTATCACTACTGATGTATATATGTAATCTAATAGATAATCTATAAACGTCAATCCTGCGACGTAAAGCAAGAATCTTATACTTTATATTCAACACAGTGACGTGTGCACGTCCATTTTGTTTCGGTTTAACTTTAAGTTTTAGGTTTACCACTGAAAGACCGCAAATCTCAAGTTATTTTCCAGTAGCTAGCCAAGTTGTACATATTCTACGAAAGTTATTAACTGTATATAGAAAGCTGTTAAAAACACTAAAGCTGTAGAAACGACATCTTACCTACGTCAACTCTATCAATATTGTATGATTTTTGCAATCGTTAAGGTCGCGTTATGTATGACACTTCAGCATGATGCTGAGCCAGTGTCCGTTTCACTGCCGCGAAGAATCGCACTCCGCGCTTTTTTCTCTTTCATTGCTTTGCTATCTTTGTGTATGACTAACCTTCTTCTTAATTTTTTAGGAATCCTTTAATTTTTCTTCGTTAGGATCCGATTTCCTTTAGTTAGGTTAGATTTAGGTTCCTAATTAGGATCCTAAAAATTGGATAACGCAATAACCCTATTAGCGTTTGCAGAATAGACTATATAGTCTATGTTCACTGTACCTACGAGCATACGTAGTTTTCTCAAACATGTGGAGTAGGGAAAAAACGTTAAGCATCCAATAAAGCGACTATCGATAAAACATCCGAGTGGTTACGAGTGGCCAGCACATTATTAGTTCTTTCATGTTTTCCGTTCGCCATTAGTTTTATGTAATTTATATGTAAGTGTTTTGTTGTTCAATAGCTCCACTTAAGTGTTACTACGTAGTTAATTGTATTAAGTGCGATATGGATCTAGTACGTACTAACAAAATGTTCTTTACGTATTTCATTAACTAATTAGGTATGTTACTAATGTGTTTCTATTGATGATATGCGACACAGATATACATGTGCCTTAAAAGTTATTTCAGTAGCCTTTAACACTGGCGTTTTGGCCGGCGATTTTTCAGCAAATTCAAAAATCGCGGTGTTATTTGTAAATGTATTTAGCCACGATACTGCAGCCAAATAACCAGTCAAAACGCCAGTGTGTAAAGACTCTAAGGTTATTGAAGATGGTTATTTTTGCAAGAACTAATCCAAAATCCGTTAGAGAAAAACTATGGGTAAAAAGTGAAGTGAATGACGGAGATCACTTTTAGTACCTTTTCGCTTTCCCACGTTCAACCATTTCTTATGACAGTTCAAACTTTAAGTTAATAAGGGACATAAGTAATCATTTTAATTTATGACGTTAACTGTACATGATAATAGTAAACAATGAAGAATCCAATGATTCAATTACAACACTCAATTTATTTATCTAGAAACAACGAAACAATTGAACTGTGGAAAGTGAGAAAGCGTGCGCGGGAGTTGTTAGCTTGCCATTTTGTATTGACCTGCGTTTAGTGATCATTGTCCTAAGCACAACAGGTCAGTGTTATATGGACAATAATGTCATCTTTATGTCGATATTTTTTTGTAAGGTGTCGTTTTTATCAAATCGATCAATTGAACATCAATGGAGCCATTTCGAAGATTTTATATGCCCCTGATTGTTATGAAAAATGGCAAAGAAACGTCGCAAATCAAGCGTGTTGTTTTTTTTAACCAAAAGATTACAAATAGTGCTGTAACTGTTCTGCTCAAGCATCATTAAACAATACGCAATCTTGTTCGAAAAAGTTCTTAATTCGCCAGTACTGGCCAGTGAGGCGTTCTGTTTTTAAACTTCGAAATAACTAATTCCATTTTCAAACGGCTTGCGTAAATGCGCGGCAAAGCCGGACGAGCTTCCGACTTTAGGGTTGTGTCATTATCTGTGTAATTATCGGTTTTGCAACGCGAATGTATGTCAATCGGTTTTAAATTGTCACGAGACACTTAGCGGGAAGTGTGGGAGTTAATGCGTTGATAAATGTCCGACTACGCGTTAAAATGTAACAAGTTAACCTTCAATTGAATCAGTCCGTTAATGATTCGAGGGTTGACATTCGACGTAATTGAACTTGCAATCAAGATTTCTAAAATATTTGGGTGGATTTTTACTCATTACCGTGAAAAACCGATTATAATAACCCTGACTTTTTACTCACTTTGAAGAATTTAAAAAAAAAATCATAAACGATTACGACGTGACCACAGACAGACACAAATCACCGTTAAAAAAATACCGATTGCCAAAGCCACAGACACACGCACATTTTGCGTTTACAATAAACAATGGCCGATGTTCAAATTGAATTGGTGGGACCGATTTAATTTTGCGGATAAAGCGACCTACATCGGGTAAAGATTCAATTGTTTAGCGTACATAAATATGTACATTGGTGGCAATCACAATAAGAAGGACCTTATTGGATGATGGCATTTACGATATTTTAATTATTATTGCGATGTTATTGACATAATTACATTGAGAAGCAAAACATAACCGAATGCAGCTATAAGGTCCCTTTTGGTTTGGACAGCCACATTTCACAAATGAACATGCCGTGGCATTGGCTGCTTGTGTAATACACGATTTTGTTTTAACATATTCAGTGCCAAACGCACCATATGGGGTCATTTTTTTTAGAAATCAGCGTGCTTGGGATTTCGAACGTAGCACGATACTATCAAATACAGCACAATAGCATTGTAGTAATTATTCTAATGCTTTGTTTCGAAATATTTAAACGTTTGGATTAATTTATGGTGCTAAAGGCCTTGGTGAGCACGGTAGCTTTTAGTTACAGCAATTCGAGGGCAAGAAGCACTTCTTTTGAGATGCACCGGAACTTTAAATCCGCAAGTGGGTTCACGCCAAGGTAATCAGCAAAATAAAAGGTTTTTTTGATCTTTTTAGTTCGTAACGGGACAAAGGTTAAAGCTTTCGGCACACCAAACGCGTGTCAGGCGCGTCGCGCTTTGAACGCGGGCCCGCGCATGTTGTAAAACAACAAATCAAATTGAACCTAGCACACCAAAAAGTAACGCGTGCCTGCGCAGGGCACGCGTTCGAGCTGCTTCGCGCACGCGACGCGCCGCAGTCGCCGCAGACAACTCGGACAGCGCGTCGCGTGGCGTGCGCGAAGCAGGCGCGTCGCGCGCGCTGGCACGCGTTGCATCAGCGCGGCGTCGGTGCGGGTACTAGTCGTTGTATTTTTTTACAAACGCGTGGTGGGGGTACGCGCTTGCCGCGCAGCATGTCACAACGAACGCGTTGAAGCTGCCGCCTGCCTGCGGTGTGCCGGGTGCTGCGTCGCTCACGCCACGCGACGCGACGCGACGCGCCGGACACGCGTTTGGTGTGCCGAAAGCTTTAATGCTGATAAATTATAATGTAGATGATGCTTAAATTATAAATAAATAAATAAATAAATATCAGGGGACAATCTCACACAAATTGACCTAGTCCCAAACTAAGCTCAAGGTTTGTACTATGGGTACTAGACAACGATAAACATACTTATATAGAGAAATACATACTTAAATACATAGAAAACATCCATGACTCAGGAACAAACAAATACTTGCGCTCATCACACAAATATTTGTTCATACCGGGATTCGAACCCGGGACCGCTAGCTTCGTAGGCAGGGTCACTACCAACTAGGCTAACCGCGTCGTCAAAAAAAACACCAATTATCGAAACACCGACCGTTGTTCAAGAAGAAAAACCGGTAAATTACGGAACTGAGCCCCTAGCCAAGATGCCCATCGCTAACTAGCGTTTCTATTCGTTTAGTTTTTAAACCAATCGCATCATTCGTAGATCACGTCATACGGAAAGTCACGTGATCTACCAGTGACGCGATTGGTTTAAAAACGAAACGAATAGAAACGCTAGTTAGCTATGGGCATCTTGGCTAAGGGCTCTGTATCGTTATCGCTGATTAACATCATTTACTTTAATGATATAAGCAGGGCACATAATTTAATCAAATTAAAGGAAGTTTCGCACGTGTCCGTACCGTTTCTCACGCGGGTAACACAAAACAAGCTGACGCTGATGTTAAGGAGATATACTTTAAACCAATTTCTGAGTAGCCTTCTCCGCAGCAAGTAGAGTTCGTTAATGAACCGGCTTATCTTGATCCCTACATGAGGCTGAAACGTGCCGCGATTCGTGTCTGCTATACTGGTTGACACACAAAGTCGCCTTTATAACACCACAGGCACTGCAGGGCTTCGTTGTAGACCCAGTAATCAAATGTGACGGATCGTGACGGTGAAATCAGGCCTGTTTTTTGCCTTAGAGAAAACATTTATTTTAAACACTTTTTAATAGTTTAATTAACTTAACTTGAATAAATCTATCTATCTATCTATCTATCTATCTATGTCTTGTAAACGTTAAAATGTATATCAAAAGTAATGTTTACCTGTAAGTTATTACCAATATTTAGATTAGTCTTTTGCGATACCCATGTATAAACTTTTTCATTTAAAAATTAAAATCAGAACTGTTCCTTCCATTGTCAATCCTCCATTCTCACCACACGCACAATTTCTGTTTTTTTTTTTGCTGTCAATGCATGCGCGGATACGTATTTAGCTTCATTTACGTGTCTATTCCTTTGGGATACTTCCACTTTCTATATTAATCGTACTTTTTCAACCATGTTAAATCATTAATATCTTCTTTCTAACGTACGTAATATTAGAAACATTAAAACGATAACGCTAAGCCATATAAATTCAGACTGACCATAGAGAATTATTAAAGTTCAGTTTACCGATTCAGGAAATCTCGTGTAGGTATTTAGAGTTTGGTAAGCATAGATAAAAGATTGTATGGATGTTTGAATGATTGTTATTCCATCACGCCCAAACGGTTGAACGCTTACTAGATACTAGATTGACAAATAAGATGCATTGATCCCGAAAAATTTTATGGTTCCCGGAGAAAAGCAATGAACTAGAATATAAGTAGGTACCATATTGAAATGTTTATTATGTGTTCACGTCGGCTAAATATGTCGAACTTATGTAAAATAATTTAAGACCTGTTTATAACCATATTTATTGCAAATAAAGAATCTGAATCTGAACGATATATGTTGGTTGTTAGGCTGAAACAAATTCGAATAGAGCTCCATTGAACTCGCATTAGTAATGAAAGCAAAACATAAACACCAGTAAACAGTAAAATTATTGATGTAAAATGTAAACAATTGTCTCACGAAATTATTCACTTATCGAGTTTTCTACAAATTGCTATTCTAGTCGAAGTTTTCTCACGTTTTTGCGATTTTCAAACCGCTAGAGAATTACGCTAACGGCTGATAAATAGAAAATAATTCGTTTCGTGATGCCTTGGTTTGCAACTAACAGCGAAATTCGATATTTTAACTTATATTACAAACGTGAAAGTCATATTTGTGCTATCACGGCAAAATGGTGTAAGTAACAGATTGACGTAAATTTTCGAAAAGAGTTAGATACGAGTAGGTAATCGAGGATAAATTCGTATCGATATCCCTACTAATATTATAAATGTGAATGTCAGTTTGTCGGGGAAGCACATGGATAACTTTTATCCTAGAAAAATTAATCCATCCCGATGTAATATGAAAAATGAGTTCTACGCTGATGTCAATCTGGTCTAATTTATCGAACATGTCATCATAATGAATGTCAAAGTTTGTTGGATGTTGGTAAGTTTAGATGATTGTCTTTCAATGACGCATAGGAACACGGCCGAACATATTTGAATGAAATTTAGCAAACGCATTTGAAATTTTGCATTTTATCGCAGTCGATGTCTTGGATTCGAACTCCTTTTTATCTTGGAATATTTGATAGCTCCCATGGAACTACATAATGATAAACCTACGCAGTAGATGTCGCAGAAAAGAAAGCTAGTAATATTTAAAGCAAAAAAACTGTAGCCAATGTCCTCATAGCTTCTGTGCTCTTCATCTATACGCAGAATTGGTTTCATCAAGGGTAAAAATCCGACTTACTTGTACCTATGATAAAAATTGTAACATGTCTACATAGTATAAAACCCGCCGTCTGTCCCTTGTATATACATATGTACGCTATCTTTCAACCTGCGCAATAAATAAATAAATATCAGGGGACAATCTCACACAAATTGACCTAGTCCCAAACTAAGCTCTAGGCTTGTACTATGGGTACTAGACAACGATAAACATACTTATATAGAGAAATACATACTTAAATACATAGAAAACATCCATGACTCAGGAACAAATACTCGCGCTCATCACACAAATATTTGTCCATACCGGGATTCGAACCCGGGACCGCTAGCTTCAATGCAATGCAATGGATTTTAATGCGGTTTTCACCATCAGTTAGATAATTTTTACGGAAGGTTACTGTATATAATAGTGCCCGGAGCGAAGCGGGGCGCGTCGCTAGTTCTGTATAAAAAGTATGTCGTTGATCGATAGTGAACATTTTTGACCATTAAACCTTAAACGCTAGCTGACTCTTACATGTTTTGTTTTCTAACAATGAAATGATAATGTTCACTAATATTAGTATGATACCTTTGTTCAGAAAATAATTCGATGATTTAATGATTTGTATTTATTTATTTCTATAAATTCCGTCAAAATTATAATTGACTTTTGAGCAACATGGTTCTGTTGAATAGTTTAGCTAACAATGTAGTACAATTTTAAGTAAACCTAGCCTAGTGAACCTGCCTACTAAGCTAGCGGTCCCGGATTCGAATCCTGGTATGGACAGATATTTGTATGATGAACTCATGAGCGCGAGTATTTGTTCCTGAGTTTTGGATGTTTTGTATGTATTTAACTATACAAGTAGGTTTATCGTTGTCTAGACTAGTACAAGCCTAGAGCTTAGTTTGGGACTAGGTGAATTTGTGTGACATTGTCCCCTGATATTTCTTTATAATATTTTTAAGATTGTAATAAAAAATGCACTCGACAATTCATAGCAACACAAAAACTTTCCAAATTACTTTTATCGTCAAAAAATTGCAATAAAACCTCAAAGCCTCAATAAAATAAACGTTATCGACGATTCGCCAATTAAAACGTCGTTTAACATCAATAACCAGCGTTATCAAGATTGTCAATCCACAAATCAACACAAGGAAACATTAGCGAGGTACTTTCATTGTCGCTTTTTTTTATTTTACGCTTGTATTTCCGAAGCGAAGTGTGAATTTCGCTCACGCATGTCGAAACGGTATTACAAACCTAAATGCCTCAAGAAAGGTTTGAAATTCACGTCCATATGCGATAAAAAAAGCTACGTAAATATTAAGTCATTCATTTGTGTACTGAAAGTTAAAAAAAAACGGTTAATATTTACAAAATAAAAAGTTGGTCACAACACTATAGCACTTGAACACTTCAAGTTCAAAACACAGAGTCAGAAACAGCCAGTGATAAAATTCATAATTTTTCAAATACAAGTTCCAATTTTCAAATTACTAGCGTTGCAAATAGACGCGCTTTTTTTTTCTAACGCGCGAGCGGTGTTAGCAAAGGCCGAGTAGAGACTGCCTCTGGCTGTATGGGAAGGCAGTTGTGTGGTAGCCTTAATAGGTGAGGTGACGTCTATAGACGATCGCGGCTTAAAAGGTGATAGCGTAGATGAATGTTTTTTTAATCTTATTAATTCAAATTTTAAATAGAATCGGATTAAATGTTTCTCTTATGAATTTCACACAACTAATGTAATTTAGATTTAAATGAATCGCTAGAGAATGGAAATCGTTTACGCATTTGAATGATTTGTAACAAATAAGTAATAAATAACATTAATTGACGTAGTCATTACATCTAAAGTATATAAATAATACTAAACTGTTCCATTTCTATTACTCACTGACATTGATGACTATTGAACTAAGACTACCAACTTCCAGGGCCCTACTTTGAAAATAAACCTCTGAAAATGTATTCTCTCTATCGCGATTTAGTTACAAATGACCAGTGAAAGGGTTCCGAAGTTACCACTCAGGGCGTACCTATCTCAATCTTTTTTCCTATTCTTGCTTTCCCAAAAAAGTAAAAAGAAGACAGAGACAAAGTAGCAAAGTAGAATTAACCATTTACAATAATAAGTAAATAACCTATTGGGTCTTTTGTTTGTTATTTTATTTATTTATTGACCGGTTTTTTATACCGTAATCTTTAAAATACTAATACAATTACATTAGAACGCAAAACTGATAAGCGTTTTATGTAATCATTGTGACGCTAAAGTATTCGACATGGACATTCTGACGTATGACGAAGTATTCGACATGGTTTAGGTGAAGTACGATTCTTAATTAGATAAACCAGGCGTTACGACAATCACTTCATAATTGACTTTTTGTTAGATTTAACTGAATTAAGAAACTGATGTTGAATGATCTTAGTCCTAAATGGGTCAGAAATGACAGTTCTCTATCACTTGACGTTTGTTTGACGTGTTGAGACAAGTATCTAACTCAAGACCAAAGACGTGACCACATGAAACATGTGACCAATAAATAATTAAAAAGTTGTAAACTAAAACTCGTTTGGCGACTAGTACGTACCTTTACAATTATTAGCCTATGACACACGCACGTTTTTTAGGAATCATATGACACTCCATTTATAAAAAATCGGTCCAGTTAAGAAGCTGGAGTGGAACATCTGATTTTCACTCACAAATCAATACATAGTATATAAAATGAAGTCGCCCTCCGCATCGTCTGTCCCTATGTACGCTTAGATTTTAAAAACTACGCTACGGATTTTAATGCGGTTTTCACCATCAGTTAGATAATTCTTCACGGAAGGTTTATGTATATAATAGAAGCCGGAGCGAAGCGAAGGTGGGTCGCTATAGGCTATATTTTAATTTATGTAACCGAAGCGAAGCGAGGGCGTCACTAGTAAATACATAAACTGTCAAAAAATCCTTACCCTTCCGGCTTCACCCAGTTGGGTAACGGTGAGAAGTAAGAGACGTTGTATAGGGGCATAACCATGTTAGAAAATTAAATACAAAGTTTATAAATAATTCTTGGTCCTCGTAGGACATTAGCGCATGATGCATGAGCTAACCGGAACAAAAGAAACGTAAGCAGACATGTAATGTAACGCTGGAATATATAATATATAATATGTGGTTATTCATCATGGTCCTTAGTTTCTTTAGGCCGATTAATTTGCGCCAATTCCTGACTGGACAGTCGACAGGTTCCTGTTTGAAACAAGACGTGGCTTAAATGGAATGCGTTCAAACAGGAATATGTCAAGGTGTAATGAGGGAATACGTCGTAAAAGGAGTCAATACAGGTGCTCTATTCAAGGCAATGGCAAAAAATTCACCGGAGAGGCAACCGGACGGCGAGCGGTCGCAATAGCGAATAAAAAAATTAAAAGTTATAACCGTTCCAAAATTGGCGAATTTATTTATTGGTACCACTATATGTTGTAAAAAAATGCGATCCGATCCTGCGGGCAGTTTCTGAGAAACAACCTTTCGAAGTCGTGAAAAAACCCTTTTCTTCGAATTTTCAAGGGTTGTTTCTCAGAAACTGCCCAGCAGGATCGAAATCTAGTGAAATTTTAAGTGCCATTGCTTTAACTACTCTCGATATGAACCTTTTTCAATAGTATTTTATTTTCGCGCACTTTTACAAGAACTAGTCAAACGTTTTATCATGTTAAAGTTAAAATTAGCGCGAAATATTGAGAGAATTCATACTACCCGACCACTTGTTTTTAACAGTTTACAATGGCGTTCTTTTCGTTTTCTTGGTCTTACCACAGTATAAATATAGCTAAAGCAGTAAAGAAACTACGAACAAACGTAAACGACGCACTCACACAGACGCATGTCTCAACCATTGACGACGCGGTTAGCCTAGTTGGTAGTGACCCTGCCTACGAAGCTAGCGGTCCCGGGTTCAAATCCCGGTATGGACAAATATTTGTGTGATGAGCGCGAGTATTTGTTTCTGAGTCATGGATGTTTTCTATGTATTTAAGTATGTATTTCTCTATATAAGTATGTTTACCGTTGTCTGGTACCAATAGTACAAGCCTAGAGCTTAGTTTGGGACTAGGTCAATTTGTGTGAGATTGTCCCCTGATATTTATTTATTTATTTATTGTCTCCACGCGTCACCCGCCACTGACAGCACTGCCATGTTCGCTTAGGGGTCTCGTTGAGACGTGCGTTGTTTTAGCTATATTTATACTGTGGACCTACTTTGTCATGTACTTAAGAAGCCTGTACACCTGCCTGTTGTTTTTCTTTTCTTTTCCTTTTTTTTGCTATTGCTGTTTCGTGTTTTGTCTGTCACTTGAAATGTAAATGTATTTTTTGTGTCACCTTCCGTGTTCTCGCCGAGCGGTCTCAACGGAAGACCAGCGTTGGTTTTACAGCCAGCACAAGCTGAGCTGGGACCGTTTCGCGACAACTTGACTGTGTACCTTTATGTTATTTTAATTTGTTACTGTGTTCGTTGTTGTGAATAAATGTTTTTTTCTTCTTGATATATTATTTTCTCACTGGCATACATGAGCTGCGCTACCTTTATGATTTAAACATGTCGCGCTTGACGTAGTTCTAGCGGTATCGACGAGGAAGCCATACATGCGGGTGTCGTTAATATTTGATAACCGTGACAGTGACCGACGCCGCGTGACACAATCAATATGCTTATGGAATTATAACTGAGTAACTGAGAAAATTTATGAGTGACTTGACGTCTACTACTTTTCAATTTGTCCTAGGGTCGTATTCGTAAACTGATATTGGCTGAGACCGTCTCAAGACAGGTCAGGAATAGGGATGATGACTAATTAGTAATTATCAGTGGTCGGAATAGGTAGAGCTAATTTACCTAAACTGATGCATGTTCATTCAATAATGTGCCCATCTCACTCACGCATGAATGAATCGTCAAGTTTAGGTAAATTAGCTCTACCTATTCCGACCACTGCTAATTATTTTTTCATTGTCGATCAGAGCCCTTAGCCAAGATGCCCATCGCTAACTAGCGTTTCTATTCGTTTCGTTTTTAAAACAATCGCGTCACTGGTAGACACGTGACTCTCCGTATGACGTGATCTACCAATGACGCGATTGGTTTAAAAACTAAACGAATAGAAACGCTAGTTAGCGATGGGCATCTTGGCTAAGGGCTCAGGTAGATTATCAAAAACTATTGGACACGTATTTTTTTGACATAATCAAAAAATTACGGATATATATTGAGTTGAAATGTCGCATGACGTCACGTCTCAATACAATTTTTACACAAGTGACGTCATGAGCCCCCACTCCCAAACTTTGATGCGCTTCATCTTTGTCGTTTTTTGTTTGATCGACAAAAGAAAAAATACGTGTCCAATATTTTTTGATAATGTAACTGACGGACTAAATAGAATTTCGTTTTCTTTACCCAGTTATCGTCACTGTTAGTTTTCTACGACTTGACGTTTACTTGGACGTGACTCGAGACAGGTATCTCAGCCCACTAGAGTAGTTTATTAATACAGCTGTACAATATGTACTAAGAGCTGCTAAAACCTAAGTTGTAAAGAGTATCATTGGCAGGAATATACCGTTGTTGCTGCGGCCTGTTTGCAACAATGCCCAAGCGCTGTTGCATTTACAGTGCATTTACACAACTAATGCAACACTAGAAGTGTTCTATGACGTGATATGAGTACCTATAAGCATAAGTAACGGAACCCAATTACTAAGCCGTCCGTCCGTCAGCGGCCTTAACATGCATGGACGAGATAAAGTTTGACAGGTGCTAGGGAAATGAATACATCAATTCCATATTGTAACGTAAGACTTAACGCTTAAGGTTTAAAATAAAAGTGTCTCTTCCTGACTTTTAGTACCTTTTATTTACTAAGCGGCTTTAGCGATTTTCACTTTTTTTATAGAGATTTTATCAAGACGGGACACTTTTATTTTAAACGTCTTACCAGGGACTGTAATACCGGTATAATTTGGATATCGATATCGGATATCGATATCGATATAAATACCGATAATTAGGTATCTTTTTATCGATATAGGTATCGATAAATAATTTTCGGTACATTAATATCGATATTTTGACAGAACCCGATTTATTTATTTTTTATTCAGTCAGGTAACATAGGTACCTACTTACATACCCGAATGAAACATACCAGGTTCAGATTGGTCTCATTTCTATAAGAATGTTAAATTGATGATGAAATCCATGAGGAACCGACGGAACTCTTCAAAAATCGTAGGTACAGTCAAAGGCACTAATCCACATCGCGTCATAAAGTGGCAATATTTGGCCAGGTCATTATGTATCTGATTACCTACTAACACAATTTGCTAAAAAATATGTATCTACCCATTAGTATCGGTACCAAGTATTGATAAAAGTATCGATATCTATTTAACGATATTTAAATTTACCGATACAATTATCGATATATTCGGGAAGTATCGATATCGTTATCGATATTTTCTTAAAAATACTGATATATCGGTTATCGATATACAGTCCCTGCGTCTCACGTTAGAATATGGAATATATCGACGGTGGAAATTTCAAATGTCGTAAGGGACAGGTAAGCCTTTGTGCCTTACGACATTTGAAATTTCCACCGTCGATATGTAGGTACGTGGCATACGAACTAAAATCGAATGCGAAAGATAAGAGATAAGATGTATCTATGTAGATGCCAATTGCGCAGATCGATTCTTTAGACAAAAAGATAGTTGCTAATATCAATTAGATTATTTATTGATTAAAAGATACGTAATAAGTAATGTAATAATCAAAATTGTGTTGTAATTGTATTGTAATTTTAGCATCACAGTATAATAACTTTGTTTATTTTTTCATCATAACTATTATCTATTATTCTACAATGTGTTTGTCTTTGATCGACTGAATATTTTTTTTTATTTATTTGAAATGCGCGCGTTCCAGCGGTTTTACATCCGTGTAGCATTGCAACTGCAGTGGATGCAACGGTGAAAGTGCAGCGAGGTCGTTGTTACAATAAGTATTGTCTTTAGTGATGTCTTCTCTTTTACTTGTACTTAGATCTATGTAAAGTGGTTTGGCAGAGACAATATTTTATTGATATAGTCAATCAATAATTTAAATTCTCCTTTTTGACAAATTTGACGTAATAATTTCATTAAAAGGCGAAAACATAAAATTAGATTCTTCAAATTGTACATTTTGAAATCGTTTATCGCTATTCCCTCGGGAACTTGCCAATTTTCCGGGATAAAAAGTATCCTATATCCAACCCCGGGATTCAAACTATCTTCTAATCAAATTTCATCGAAATTGGTCCAGCGGTTTAAACGTACGGCGTGAAAGCGTAAAAAACAGGCAGACAAAAATGAGTTACTTTACATTAATTAGGTATATGTGTCGTACACAATATAAAGGGACCTTATGGAGGCAGGCGGTTACGCCGTTTTTTGAACTGTTATCATAGTATTCGTATAGTTACAAGAACAAGAAGAGCGTAACTGCCTTCCTCCATAAGGTCCCTTTATATTGAGAACGTCACATATTAGTATAGATTGTGTATTGAAAAGCTTGATTAGACTACAAATTAGACTTGGAAATGTCAAGCATTACTCGGTTTTTGAGTTTTTGTAGTATTTTTGTGCAAAATAACATGTATTGGGAGTCGGCGTAGTTTTGGTCGAGGGGCCGGATGTCCATCAAAACAACGTTATCATTATCACAGAGATATTGCCTGATAAAAAGAAAGCTATACATATAAATAAACAACAAGTATCAATAAATGTCGCAATCAAATATAAAGGGTATTGAAGTGTATTAAGTTTATTGGTAGAATTACGACTAAATCTTCTGATGTCAGGATGTGTGTGGATCAAATATTGCTAAAAAGTATATATGAAATGATACCTATTTATTTCTTGAAATGGTCGCACGGGCACTTTTTTTAGCTGCTTCATTTTTTCCTCGATTCAGAATCGATCCAGGAGTTGCTGGGAATGACAGGTGTTACGTAGATACTGACATAGAACACAAGTTTTACCATAAGGGTTTTTCATCATTTTGGTACTGAACCCTAAAAATGATTTCAACGGGGTTATACAAATAATTGTACTTATATAGATAATGTGTAGCAAAGTAATTGATGAATTAGGAAAGTAAAGTCGTAAAAACTTAAAAGAAGTGCACTTTAAATACGTAACATCATTTTTATAATTAACATATTTATCACAAGATTAAGTGTGCGATAAGCATATCACGTCCTACATATTAATATGTTATCAAACTTATCAATGCACAATAAATTAGGTTTAGTATCTTTATTATAGCAGTGTAATCATTTTGCATATTGAGTTTTTTAGATTGCCTGCACTTAACATGCACCAAAAGAATTTCATCAAACCCACCCAAAAAAGTAACCCTGATTTAACTAGATTTTTCGAAAAAATATGGACAGTCCCAATTAGTGAAATCGTATCGGACGTGTAAAAGAACTTAACCAAAGTCCAGTCTCTGTATTCTAACTGCGATAGATAAAGATACCTCGAGTTAAAATTTGACATTTGCCACATACAGTCAGCTTCAAATAGATAAGAGCAACGAAAGTAGCCAAATATATCGCAACACACCTTTATTACTATAGGAATAAGAATGGTGTCAAATTTTAATTTGTTTGTAACCTTATCTATCCTCGGTTTGAATATAGGGGACCAGATAAAAAGCTACACAAAAAGACTACACCTAGCGACATCTATTGGAAACCATAGAAACAATACGCTAAGTAAAGTTTACTCCACGCACTTTCAGCATTGCTTTAGTAGGCATGTTAGTAACTCAGTAGTTCTACGCTAGGTGGCGCTAGTCGTTCAATCTCTTTCACCCATATAATATGATCAAAGTACAGTGCAAAAGCTCTTGAATTTTTTTCAGATTCGGGTAATGTCGGTTAGACTTGCATAAGAGCACCCTAAGAGAGAGTGAAAGAAAAGTACAAAGCCGAAGGCTGTTTTAAGAGGATAGTGAGGCGACGCTGAAATCGCGTAGCTGTCAAAAATTTCAAGACCCACCATACAAAGAAATTTGCCAATTGATTATGAACCTATTCTGAATAGAATAGAGTCTATTTCCTAATTTCATTGTCAGTCATAAAAACAAAAGAAATTCCACTCTATCTCCTTTGAAATGGATCTTTATTCCAATGGCCGTATTATGTACATTCTATTGTACAAGGGGCCTTAGGAGGATATTTTTTAATATGTTTTTTTTATAATTTTTGTTGTTGTTGTTGTTTATATTTTCATAATATCTAAGTACAATTTATTCAAAAATCGTAGATATCGGACTAGGTTTAAGGAGCGAGAAACGTGACCGTATTTTGTATGGAAATTTTCAGACACAATCCTCTTAAGAGGAATAGCTCTAATAATAAAATACAAATGCCCGAAAACTCTAACCGCGGATTTTTGAGTTTCGAGCGCTCGAAATTTTCACTCGAAAGTGATCAAAAACGGTGAATCAGTATTTTTGAAATACGAGCGATAGACAATTTAAAAACGAGTGGTCCACACCATTCGCTTTCAATTCTATCATTAGAAATTTGTTTTGACATTTGTCCATCAAATCAATCTAAACGTCATTATTATATTCTCTTTGTACAGAAGTTGACGGAACAAACCCCAAATATCATAGACATAGAACCATCTAAACGTTTCATTTATAACAAGTATTAAAGACGCTGAAAGTGCATTTAAATAATAATATTCTCATCACAATTACAACTTCTAACTATGTCGTATGTTTATTTATATTTAAAATAAGATTTAAAAAACCGGTAATCATCCACTTTCTGCGTACAACGAAACACGTGAATATATTAAGTCAACCACTAGCTTTCGAGTGAGGGCTTTCAATAATACGTATTTATGGGTTCATGCTAAAATAATCGTGACATATTTTCGTGTGCTATTATTTTCTATCACTCGACTTTGATACGAGCTCTCGAAACTCAAAAATCGGCCCCCTCGAGTTTAAATTAGACATTTGCCACATACAATACGAGTATGTGTCAAATTTGAATTTGGAGTAACCATATCTATGGGGCCGTTCAAATATTACGATTTATTACAATACAGAGCAGATTTATTACATTACAATTATTTACCCCCACGTCCCCCTTGTCAGCAAAAGTAAGCAAAGCTCTTACCCCCTCCCCCCATGCTTACGTAAACATTTTTCAATTATAAATGTATTTTTTTTATATTATAATGCACTAAACGTCTGCATTATTTGCGGGAATCCCCGAAAATGCGTTTCGTTTTCAAGCATAGACAATGTGAGGGTTGCCATTCGTGTAAAAAAGTAAATAACTACCGATGACGTAATCATCATCTAGACTCCCCTACCCCCCATGTCATCAAAAATAAGCAAAACAAAGACCCCCCAACCCCCCATAGTGCTTACGTAATACTTGAACGGCCCTATGGTATCTGAGGTTTGAATACGGACCGGACAATATAGCGTATGCTATTGTTTGTATTTTGTTATGTATCCGTGTAGGTTTCTTTGTGATCCCAACTGTATACTTAACATTATAATTTGAAAGGATATACAGTTGTAAGGTATCGTTAGATTGGTCTTTATTCAAGGGATATCAAAGGATATGTATTATTAGTTTTATCCTTTGATCTTCAAGTTGTGATCTAGTCATACTTTAGAAAATACCGCGTTGGCAGGTTTGCTAATGCAAATATCAAGTGTAGACTTCTCAAAATTACAACGTTTACCAGTTAAACTTTAACTATACTTTATTTTGATGTTGCCGAATTTCAATTTAAGTTTATCGCACATCGGCATTCGATTAGTTTCTATTTTTGGTACTTGGAAAGCGTTTAACCGACTTGTTTGTAGAAAATTCAAGATCGCGATGCCAAACCTGACTAGGACGGATTGGCTCTTGATAGGGTAAAACCACCATAGATGCCCCAGGGGTATAATTGCCCGATTATAATTACTCTAGTTTCGCGGATGAATCGTATGCTATATGTGACGTTCTCAATATAAAGGGACCTTATGGAGTAAGGCGGTTACGCTCTTCTTATTTTTGTAACTATACAAATACTATGGTAAAAGTTCTAAAAACGGCGTAACCGCCTGCCTCCATAAGGTCCCTTTATATTGAGAACATCACATTTTATTATCGATGGGTAGAATTCGATGAGTTTCTACATCAATGGTTTGTCATATAATAAATAGCAATGTACCAGAATTTACTCCGAATTGTGACGTCACCTGTCAATGTCAACTTGGTGAAATATGCTGGTGTGACCGCGACCTTCTGCTTATATAGTGACATTAGTGACATAGTCTATTTTACCTTATCAGCCTTGTCGGTGGGCGGGGAGGCGGGGGGGCTGCGCGGGAGTCCCAGGTCCTCGTCGTCGTCGCTGCCGTCGCCGCGCCCGCGCCGCCGCACCGCCGCCACTAGCTCCGCCTGGCGGGGGCAAACGGAACTGTTAGGGTGTTATTTGCTCGTTCACCAGCCCTATGAGAACCACGAAGACAGTCGAATTTTAACCTTTTGGCCACCGTAGTGTGATATATAAGACCACACCATAGCTAATCGCACTCCTAGATCAAAACATTATCTACTCAAAAACCGGCTAATTTTGATAATAAGTTCATAGAAAGTTAATTTTAAAACACAGTTATATTATGAGTTGGTACTGTTTCGATCTAGGAGTGCGTAATGTCAACCTTCCTCAAATACACTTAGGTCTATTTTACGCTGGCAACCGTGACGGCTATAGCCGTCAATGGCGTTCAAAAGGTTAATATGTGACGTTCTCAATATAAAGGGACCTTATGGATGCAGGCGGTTACGCCGTTTTTAGAACTGTTACCATAGTATTCGTATAGTTACAAGAACAAGAAGAGCGTAACTGACTTCCTCCACAAGGTCCCTTTAGGTATGCTGAGAACGTTACATATAAATATATCGTGGCCACAATTAAATGCGCTTGCGTTTGTCTCATACAATTGCCCACATTTCGCACCTTTAGAATGAAAGTAACGTAATTCCAAAATGTTTAGATTTTGAATTAGGTCTCTATCATAATAATTTTATGACTCGAATTAGAAAACTTAACATTTTATATTAGGTCATTTTCATTCTAAAGGTGCGATTTGTGTGTCGAAATTGAAAAGTCATACGTCTATCAATCAATATTAGGTACTTGACCTGTTTTATTGATATACTTATACTTAATTAGCATAAAAGTAATCCAGTTATTCCCTAGTAATTGTACAGTCGAATTCAAAGATATAATAAACATTTTTGTGCCTTATCCCATTGAGATAAGGTGCAAAAGTGTATACATATTTTTGAACTAGACTGTAACTACGACTTACATTATATAACTATAATAATAGCAAACAACCACCGCAATTAGTGCAGCGGAAATAACCGATAATATATCTGAAACGGGCGTATGTTTCCTTCCCCATTATCAATTTCGCGTTATGTCCTCTGAATCACAATTATTCTCATTTACCTAGTTATCTTACAGCGTTTCCAATAAATGACAAAACAAATATTGAAGTATGACATTAACAGATAAATATGTAAATGGTTCCTTTGAATTGTCGTTTAACACACGCCGTATGTTTGCCTGTTCTTACCCAGCTGCCGAATCTTTTATCTTTAATCTTTTATAATACCCCCTGAGCAAAGAATAACCGTTATCATGTACTTGGCGCGAACCCTTTTAATCTTTCAAAACCTTTTCATTTCGGTTTCCTTCGCTTAACCGGTTTTTTAAACCGGTTTTTGGAGGAACATTTATATAAAGTACTTTTTAAATTAACCGGTTTCGAGCAAAACATTCGGTTAATCCGGACGCACGATAAACGAGCGCCTTCACATCACAAGTCGAAAACAAGTTGCAACGCGTTTGTTTACCGACTGACCTCGCACGACCCGCCGCTCGTGGATTAAACCGGTTAATTTAGGTTAAACTAAAGTTCTCAAACGTTCGCGTTCCCTAGAAAAGTTCGGAGCAAAACCGAAATAAACCGGTATTACACGCTATTTTTTAAACCGGTTCCGAGCCTTGATCTATATATATGTTCAACCTAATAATATACTGCCGCACTCAGAGACATCAATTAAGGTTTAAGTATCATTAGAGTAGCTGCTGTCACTTTCTTTACTATAGCAATAGAATAAGACGCAGCAACTTTAATGAAACTTCAAACTTAATTGACGTCTCTGAGTGCGGCAGATAGTATTTACTAAGCGTTTGTTAGTATTTGTCTAGTCGATACATCGAATTTTATGAATCTAGCTTTCTTCGCGACTCCGTCTGCGGTCTGCGGTTTATCGATTTTCTGAAACGATCTTTGTACAGTCAGCATCAAATAGATAGGAGCAGCGAAAGCGGCCAAATATACCGCAACGCACCTTTATTACTATAGGAATAAGAATGTGTATTTGGCGCTGACTGTAGTCCGAGAAGTAAAGCGACCAGCAAAGTTTATAAAGTCATATGAAAACATCAGTCATATTCGTCATACATTTTGAAAGCATTTACATACTCGAAAACAATGTAGAATCTCGAGATTTATTCTCGAAAGGGTTTTTTTAATCCTTTATAATTACATAAATAAGCACAAACACTTCATTTATTGCGAGTTTTAACAGGAAAACCCCCGGAAATATTTACAACCATTTATAAATACTTTGCAGCACACTTTACTAACATAATTAAATTAGGTAGGTATCTAATTAATATTTGGTTAGGTAAATTACTATAAGTGTAGAACTCATAAGTATAAATAGAAAAACGATTAGGTAAACCTTCGAACGTCTTATGAATCCTGCAAGTAAATTAGTAAACTAAACAAACCCATAATTTGTGTATCTTCCCTTCTGTCACCCAACAGAACCGCCTTTTCCATCCTCGACTCATCACCAATCACTTTATATCACTAAACTGCTAGGTTTAACATCATCACTAAACACTGACACTTCAACAGTTTACTAGGAACTTTTTACACAGCCACTAGAAATTAAAAAATAATGTGTAAGAATCACTAAAATGATTAAAAGTGAGACTGGCTGAAAACGCACATGCAAATTACAATGTTTGAAAAATTCTTGAATTCCAAATTCGAAATTCAAATCCACTTTTAAAATGTTCTTCCCGACGCGTCTGTACAAAATGGGTTTAAAATACGAACTGAGTAACATAATAAAATAGTAAGTAAAGTTGACTCAGTGTTTTAGGAAAATACGAGGCGGTTGTAATGAGTAACCAATGAGATAACTAGTGTATGGAAACAATCAAAGGTTCAGGTAATATTGTCAGTAATAGAAACTTAACGCATTTAAATGAGAAGCTCACCTAAAATACCAGGATGTTATTAACATAATTAATTATTATCCGTACGACTCCATTTAGGGTAAATTTTGTCTAGAAAATACAAAGCTTGGTACCGAATTGCTTAAGGTAATATTTGTTAAGTGGACATTCACGGTCAGTTAAACTGATCAGTTAACTGGCGTACATCCGGAAGCTGACCTTGAGTTCGTATAATTTTAACTTAAGATTTCACATTCACGGTCAGTTTTTGGATGTACGTCAATTCAACTGATCAGTTTAACTGACCGTGAATGTCCACCTTAAGAATGAAAAGAGTTTTAAATATATTATAAGCTCTTAAATAACAAATAAAAGTAACAAAGGAGTTCCGAGACAAAGTGTCGAAAACTAAAAAACTACTTTATCTAAATATATTGAATATGTCTATTTTGTTGTAGTTCGTCGACGTAATCTACGATAGGTATACCATTAAACAAACTCATTTAAGTAATTAATTTAATGCGTTTTTTTCCGCAGCACCTCGTAGCGACTTGTATCAGAGTCGAGTTTACCTACTCCAAGAAAAAAAAATCCCGTTTACTATTTATTTTTACCTACTGTTGGTTTACCTTAAATGAAAATAGGTACTAAACAGTGGCAACACCTTGATTTCTCGGTTATTTGTCCTGTTAGTTAATAAGTGACCTGACCTAACCGCAAAATGCAAAATTCTAATGAATAGGTATTAAAACTACATGAAATGCACTATTTTTGCAATGGCACACTTAACTCAATTAAATCATTACATAAAAGAGACAATAAAAATGTATTGCTTGTTGTCTACCTTGTAAAAAGGTGTCTGTTTATCTTCGTTGTTTTTTGGTTGGTGTTTAAGATAGTATATTTATTTCGTATCGTTTATAAAATAGGATTTTTGCCTATTAGTTATACAATTGTAATAATGGTTCTTACAAACTATATATTCCTATCTTTGGTAAGACAATTCGACTATTCGGAATTAAGGTTGTTGATCTTGTTCGAATTCAAACTAGATCCATAATAAAACAGAACTGTTCAATTATTACAATGCCTTGAGAAAACATCCTTGAAATACCACAATAAAATTAGATAACGCACGAGATCTAAAATGCTGAAACATCCTGTAATTTAATCTCAATCGAATAATAGCTTTGTATTGAGATTATTTACTACAACAGTGTTTAATATCCAACTTGCTACTATTTTAACTAAAGTTTGTGAGGATGTTTAACAGTTTGTATGTCTGTCTTTTTTAATCGCACATAAACGTGAACGGACTGGGATGAACATGTCTTGAATTATGACATTATGATAATTTCGTCCTCGATTTGAAAGGGATTAGTTCGCCTTTGTTTTTGTAATTTAATTGCAGGTGGGTCATTCTTCTTTTTTACCTAAAATTGCCTGTCCTCATTTTACAATACCTACGTAATTAGTTAGAGTATTGATTATTAATGTTTTAGTGTTTGAATATACGTCCATACATTTATTCATCTATAAGTACTAAATAGTCTTTCACTTTATCTATCCAGTGCTTTTTTATAAGTTTGTTTTTCATAGAATTGCGTGACAGAGTGGTAATCCAAAATGTGGTCTCCGCTGAAAACGGCCACTTTGTCAGTGTTTTCTGAAAAACCATCATAAAAAAAAAAAAAAACACATTATCACCACGGAAAGAATCAATCAAGAATTTCGAATAAAAAATTAATGCAACGTTTATTTAAATCAAACATTAAAACCATAATTATTAATAGTTGAAAAACGCAAAAAACAGAAAAATTACGATATATTGTAGGTAAAATAGAAAAAAGACCCAGGTATGCTTCTGTTTTAGTATAATAATAAGTTTACGTATTTAAATACATTGAAGGAACAATAAATACATAATTATTTGCCGGAGTCGCTGGCATGATTAACACTACATTATTATAAATTAAAAGTCCTCGCCGCGCTGAGTGTGTGTTTGTCCGGGCTTATCTCAGACACTACTGTACGGATTTACATACGGTTTAGATAGAAAGAGGGATTATCTAGGAAGGTTATAAGCTATACATTAGTATAAAACAAAGTCGCTTCCCGCCGTCTGTCCCTATGTATGTACGCTTACATCTTTCAAACTACGCAACGGATTTTAATGCAGTTTTCACCATCAGTTAGATAATTTTTCACGGAAGGTTTATGAATATAATAGAACCCGGAGCGAATCAGGGCGAGTCGCTAGTAGGCTAATGATTCATAAATTTTATGATACGCGGCCGCAGACTCCGACCACGTAGAAGTTTATTATCGCTTTTCGTGAAAAAAGTTTTTTTTGTGTCAATTTAGGATAAGTAAGTACTAAATTTCATCCAAATCCGTTCAACCGTTGAGGCGTGATCGAAACACAAACATACAAACATCCGGACAGTTTTAAATTCACAAAAATTATAGGATTAGTATTGTTTCCTAGGCTTGTCAAATTGGTATCTTGGTAAGAATTAGGGAACTGATTGGATCACGTCAGCCATTACATGTAGATTACGAAATTGATTTCCATTCCGTCTCCAGATTCCATTCCTACACGTGGAACTGCTTGATGGATGCTATTAGTCATTAGGAGTGAGTAATGTATACCTGATGCAGGATGACGGAGCAAGTAAAAGATAATTAATGAAGAATACAAATTGTTTTGAAATGAAATGAAATAATTTATTTGCTTTGAACGGGTTACATCATGGTCTTATTATTTATGTCATACAGTACAGCCGCTCAGCTTTTAGTGGCATACAAACTTTTAGTCCTTATAACTAAATTGAAATTAAAATTAAAATGAGCGAACATAATGTGAAATGTATATATAACAAAGTCAATTATTTGTTACAAATGTAATTTTCAAAGCATATTTTTTACTATAAAATCAAAATCGCATTGTAATTAAATATTTCAAAAAGGCATATGTTTAATGGATCACCAGATTTAGTCATAAATAACGTGCAAAATAATACCTTTGATCACCAAAAATGGTAAATGACCACCAAAAAAAAAACCTAAACTTAACCGACAGAATTCCCTAAGATTTGGTGATCATTTACTAAATTTGATCTACAGGTACAATTTAATTTCGTGATCAAAGATAATTTTGGTGGTCATTATTTTGACGACGCGGTTAGCCTAGTTGGTAGTGACCCTGCCTACGAAGCTAGCGGTCCCGGGTTCGAATCCCGGTATGGGCAAATTTTTGTGTGATGAGCGCGAGTATTTGTTCCTGAGTCTTGGATGTTTTCTGTATATTTAAGTATGTATTTCTTTATATAAGTATGTATATCGTTGCCTGGTACCCATAGTACAAGTCTAGAGCTTAGTTTGGGACTAGGTCAATTTGTGTGAGATTGTCCCTGATTTATTATTATTATTATTATTATATTTGTTGCCTTTCAAAAAGCTATGTTATGACAGTACATAACATGTAACAACATTTTATCGATTAAACTGATCACTTAGTTAATCCGCTAACATTACTAAAGAATCGATTAAACAGTCAATAACTCGTAATTATCTAATTATAATCGTCCGATATATTGAAAATGATTTAATTCGATCTCCGATAGCGATCGATGGCTAACTGTGTCAGGCGCAAGCGCAACCGGTTGGTCAATCTGCTCGGAAATAAAAGGTAATATAACTATATTAAGTCTACACATTATACGTCTTTTAAATATTATTTTGATGTTTAATAACATACCGTACGATCGGCGGTGACCTCTAAATGAGGAAAACTTAACTGAAGCGTACTTAGTTATTAGGTATGTATATTTATTTAGTAACTAGGGCGGTGTAATAGGTACCTACCTACACATGTGATGCCAGGATTCCAGATGGTCGAGTTAATTTGACACGATATAGTGTCATGTCAGAACCCGAAAAATATATAGATAGACTCAAATGTCTAAAAAATATTTTTAACCAATTATCTAAATATGGCTACCTATACTGTCATATAATAAGAATAATTGGGGGGCCATTCCACTGAGGTGACAAGTCTCCGTCTGGTGTGACACCAAGGCTCTGTGGAATTCATACAATGTAACAAAAACACAAACACTAAGTATAACACTGCCCTGCTAAGGTAATTGCAACCTCATTACTGGGTAATAAGGTTGCAATTGCTACAGTAGTTTTGTGTAAAATACTGCCTTTTACCTTAGCAGGGCAGAACACGTTGCACAGCAGATAACAACGTTACCATTTACGAGGAATTAACTGAAGACGGACACAGACCCTCATACATTCACGGCATTCACCACATATGTGACGTTCTCAACATAAAGGGACCTTATGGAGGAAGGCAGTTACGCTCTTCTTGTTCTTGTAACTATACGAATACTATGGCAACAGTTCTAAAAACGGCGTAACCGCCTGCCTCCATAAGGTCCCTTTATATTGAGAACGTCACATATAATCTTTCAGCTACTTGCATAAATATTGCAGTCAGGTGCTGAGGCGCGAAGCGCATTCCGACATTATTGTAAAGCGCGGACAATATGTGGTGAATGAATGTACGACACAGTGCTCGCTTTCGGAACTGCCAGCAGCGAGCTTAACATGCAAGCACGAGATAAAATTTGACAGGTGCTAGGGAAATGAATACATCTATTTATATACAGGGTGTCGCGCAAAGTGCACAAACGAATAAGGGTGAAAATTAAACAAACATATTTTGTTTAAATTTTGCATAGAGTTTACAATAATTATTACTATAAACCCAATACATTTTTTTTTCCGTGATAAAATCACATGTAGTTTCACCGTTATTCGTTTGTGCACTTTATCGCGGGACACCCTGTAATTAAGATTTAAAATAAAAGTGTCTCGTTCTGACTTTTATTATGTTTTATTGCTAAGCGACTATAGCGATTTTCACATTTTTATAGCGGTTTTATCAAGACGGGACACTTATTTAAAACCTTAAGCGTTATCTCACGTTAGAAGATGGAATAGATGTATTCATTTCCCGGGCACCTGTCAAATTTTATCTCGTGCATGCATGATAAGCCCGGAGATCTACCAGAGATGTAAGAGCAATGTTCGGGCTGCTAAGTGTACTGCCACCTTTACGTTGTTAAGTAGTTTAAGTATTATTGTTGTTATGGCCCTAATAACCGTAAACGCGGTGTTTTGAGGCAGTAAAAAGCTGAAATCTACGCCCATCTCCAGAATAATAAAGTAAGAAATGACCCGGAGTTCATCTCAGATTACCGTACTGTCTCTGTTGGTCTAAAAAATAAGAGGTAGCGTTAAAACCGCTCCGGAAAAGAAGAATAAAATGTAATAAAATTGTCTGGTGTATATAAAGTATGTCAGACTCGTTTAAATTCTAATTCTGATTCAAATAATTTATTACAAACAACTATGAAACAACTATGATACATTTTGTATGATTCAGTTTAAACACGTAGGTATATGAATTAGTTTTCATGTACTTACGAACGAACGAACAAGACTGGATGAATTATTATAGTAAAAAAAATCCGCTCAATAAAAAACAGTCTGTAGGGTCATTGACCTTTAAACCCTTTAAACTAAATAAAGATAAGCAACTTGTAATTTACTCTTGTAGCCCCAAAAGAGATAGCCTAGCTGTTATGTTTTTCTTGACACGTTCACTGCCCCAACTACAGTTTGTATGCATTTCAAACACGCCTAGCGTGTCAAAGGCACTGAAAGGATTAAGCAACTGATTTCCAATTTGTTGACGGATTATTCACCGGCGAGCCCAAGTTGTCATGTCATTATTAACATTTTATTACGTGTATTTTTATTTTTATTTCTAATGCCTATGTTATAATTTAAAATCTACATTTATACTGTGTTGTATTGTAGGTCTATGTCAAGGCCGAGCAGAATATTACGAGACAACAATGTCACAGTAAAAGTGTAAACTAGTATAAAACCGCTACGCGCTTATATCTCAAACCAAGCGCAAACTTTATAGTGAAATTCACTTTCTATGTTACAAAATACATCGCATTATCAGATAGTAGCAATAAAATTTTAAGTATAATGAGGTTTTGGTGATTTACGAGACAGATATCAAAACTAGAAATCATGAACCAACCTATGAATTAATATATCATATAGGGACCAACCATTCTTATTACCACAGCGGGCTTAACATTCAAGTGCTAGGTGCTAGGGAAATGAATAAATCTATTCCATATTCTAACCTAAGACTTAACGCTTAAGGTTTAAAATAAAAGAGTCTCGTCCTGACTTTATTACCTTTTATTACTAAGCGACTATAGCGATTATCACGTTTTTATAGCGATTTTATCAAGACAGGACACTTATTTTAAACCTTAAGCGTTAAGTCTTAAGTTAGAATATGGAATATATGTACATATTCATTTTGCCTTTATTTTACTAACAGGACGTTACTTATAGGTTGCTTCGATACGAAAGGAGTAACAACAATGATTTGGAACAAAATTGACGCATACTGCAAGGAGATAGAGTCGAGAGTCTGATTGTCATCTGTCATATTGGTACATTGATCGATTGATTGAGTCTGATTGCCATATATATTGTGCTTGCGCACTCACAGACACACGTATGTACGTGAAAAGCAGTAGCAATTTAAATATAATGGCTATACCCGATATTTTTATTAAAAAAAACTGCATTAATTATTTATTTATTTAATCCTTATTGCACAAAAACAAGTAGAAATGACGGACTTAATGCCTAATGGGATAGATTCTTAATAGGTAGCTATTTTTATTTTAAATTGATTATGAAGATTATTGTTAATTGGGTTTGTTTGTACGTTTGACTAATTTCTGTTCATTTACATTTTACCTATAAGTTAACTACATGCTGTATATAATGTATATTTAACATTGATAGTATTTTGCTCTACTTTGATCTTTTTTAACTAGCTGTCAAAGTTCCAGCTTTTTTTTATTATTAATAAAACTATTAACTCAGAGTAAGTATAAGTTTTATATCACTGAAACTTTTAGAAGCTCATTTATCAGACTTAATTTTGACTGTTATGAGTGAACTGCTATCAAAGTTTAAAATTAAAATGTATAGTTAATGAACACTCACACTGAACGTTTTGACAAATGGCAGAAAAAAAAAAAGTTTTTTGCTAATTGAAGGATTTTAGGCAGTTAAAATTATTTAACAGCTCTTTAAAGCCTCCGTGATTTTTTTACCTAAATTACCATATTTACCTATTTACACATTACCGAGCATATTCTTACGTCTGAAACTTCCATATCTCTAGTAAACTAATACCAAAAGCAGGACTTAAGTTATTGTATGAGCCCTCGCTTACGCTCGAGTACTTAACCAACATTCGATACGAAAACAAATCACTGTTTAGTATGACAATCTATTGTTTATATGCAATATCATTATCCTAAAGCAATTAAGTAAGTACAGCCAGCAACAAATAGATAGGAGTAGTCAAAACGGCCAATTACTTATATCGCAACACATTCTTATTCCTATAGGAATAAAGGTGTGTTGCGACATATTTGGCCAGTTTCGCTGCTCCTATCTATTCGATGCTGACTGTAGGTACTTACTGTCTTATGGTTTGAAGAGAATAAATATAGTTGAAACGATATTACCAAGTATAATTTAGTGGCGATCAACCACGCCAAATTCCAAACTGACGTCATAGCACACTTCAACGAACGCGCCATCTCTCATCCAGAATCGCAAATAATTCCTGATTCGAAATTGTTTTGTTTTTTAAAAAAGACACGCACACACCGGCCAGTAACTTCGCAATTTAATTACTAAACGTACACATTTTACATACTTGAGAGGTTTTCGAAAGTCGATGCACGCAGCGAAACGGTAGAGCATCGAAATCTACGTATTACATGGTCAATGCAATACTTTCTAAGCGTAAAATTAAATGCGATGATAGGTATTTCGAGTAATTAAAAGTGTTATACATTTTAAAAAGATAATTGGTATAATTTGAACGATAACGAACCTTTGAAGATGCGTTCACATTTTGCTACCACAGATTAGCTAGGAAGTATTATAACCTATTATTAACAGACGCGTTCAAGTAAATCCAAAATGTAATAAATTTTATACCGCCACATCACAGGCAATCTGCGAGTCAATTAAATATTATACAGAACCGGTTTGGTCTAGAAACTAGTTCCAGGCTAACATAACATTTGGCTTTTCGTTTGATTCCGATTTAAATTACGTTTGAAACACAACGAAATGTCCCAAGCGCGAGTGATAATTTAAAAATTTGCATTCATTTCCCGTCTGCCCACTCTTGTTCAAAACTTATTTTTTTAAACTTTGACATTCGATTCAATGCCAAACCGTTATTCAGCCGGAATTGTTATTGATCACACGGGTAAACATGAGTCACAGACAATAACCAAACTGACCAATCCCGTAGCTTAAAACCAAGAGAAATAAAGTTTTTGGACCGTCAAGTAAAGTATACCACATGTTCCGAAAGCCTAATCCACTTTGTAATCGTTATAAAATTAAGGTTGGTAGCTGCCAACCTTGACCTTAAAACAATCTCAATTTTCAGCCAGTCTTAAATAGAAAAAAGGTGCAAAAAAAAACAAAAACAAACACAAATATCACTGGCCACTCCACAAATTCCAAGTTTAAATTCGACACAAGCGCGTCAGTTAGCGCGGGTACGGCGACTGGCGTGATTCATCCCATCTCGCATGGAAGGAAAAATAAAAAGTGAGCAAAAAAAAATCGAATGAAATAACTATACACGTCTGGCGCATGCGCGAATGTTGGCGGACTAAAAACCGAGTCGTGGGCAAGAGAGCAGAACCGGCCGAGCAACGGTTGCGATCATCCATGTATCTAAGATTGCCAAATATCGCTGCATTTGCTTACGGACCATCAGGATATAATATACATTTTTAAGAGGTTAATGCTGCCTTTTACGGTCGATGAGTAGGTTATAGTCTCAAAGTATACGTACATGTTTTAAACAAGTTTTCTGTTAAAGTTTTGGCGGAAATATAGATTGATATTGCTTTTTCACCCATTTTGAAGACTATTGAAGACGTTCTTTTGCTCAGGTCTTCCTCCAGCGTCTTTTGTTTCATACAAAGCTCGCATATTGTACAAACGCACATATGCGTTCAAGGCACTGGGTGAAAGTGAAAAAAACGTTTCGAGTGGTTTCGCACTGCGACCGACCCGAAACCGAGAAATGTCGGTCCGAAGCAGCAGAAGTCGGACCGACCTTTCTCGGTTCGGAACCGCTCTTAAAGACGTCCCCTTGCCCAAGTCATTCTTCAAGTGCATCTTTTGTTTGAAAAAAACGCACATACGCGTTCAAGGCATTGTGTGAAAGTGAGGAAAACGCTGTTGTTGACAGTGTTTGTGTTAACTCAGTTTAACCTACGCTTGCATCATACCTATACCATATTCTTGACCGCTTATTAGCCTCTGTATAAAAACACTAACTCACTGAGCGTACTTAATTCAGGCTTTGTGCACGTGAACAAAAGCAATATACCACCGATCTAGAGAAAATTTGTAATCAGAAAAGTATAAGATAAGAATAAACACAGCAGATACTTACAGTTAACCTAATCACCATTACGATTAAGATATCCATTACAATATAATTAACACAAACAATGCCAGCCTGCTGGGTTTATATTCAAATTTGACTCCTTGTGGAGTACGGGGCACTGTGTTGACTATCTTGCAGCTGGTAGCCAATGTGTTGTGAATCATGCTTAGTTATAAATGCTATAATAAGTGCTGTAATGATAGCGATTCGTACGACTATGACTCACACTAGTTATTATACTGCGGGGTTAGCATACAAGCACGAGATAAAATTTGACAGGTGCTAGGGAAATGAATACATCTATTCCATATTCTAAAGTAGGACTTGACGCTTAAGGTTTAAAATAAGTGTCCCGTCTTGATAAAATCGCAATAAAAACGTGAAAATCGCTAAAGTCGCTTATTAAGAGATAATAAAAGTCAGGACGAGACACTTTTATTTTATACCTTAAGTGTTAATTCTTACGTCAGAATTTGGAATAGAGAATAGATCAGGGTAAGTTGGATAGAACCCTTATCGCAACAATTACCTCGGGGGACCATCTATATCCTTTTAATCCCTGACGCGACGCACACATCTGAACCTATTGAAAGCTAGGGTGAAGGCATCTTCTGGGTGAGCTCGCTACATCGTAGACTGAGTCTTCGTCATCCAAGGGCAAGAGTTAGTCAAGAGCAAACCCATTATCAATAAAATAATTTGAAATAACGACGTGTGTATTTGTGGTCTATGGCGTTGTAGCTCCCAAAATGATGAACCGATTTTGATTTTGTTTATTTAAATTAAAAGATACTTGATAGAGAGTGTCTTAGTTAATTTTTGTACAAATCCGTTGGGCCCTTTAAGAAATGAAATTAGGGGTTCCAAGTTTGTCGATAGTTTTTATCTAAAGTTTATGTTATTAAGTTACTAGCGACCCGCCCTCGCTTCGCTCCGGGTTCTATTATATACATAAACTGACTGAATTCTCTAACTGATGGTGAAAACCGCATCAAAATCCGTTGCGTAGTTTTAAATATCTAAGCGTACATAGGGACAGACAGACGCGGAGGGCGACTTCATTTTATACTATGTATTGATGTCAATCATAATCATATAATTATACTAGCGACCCGCCCTCGCTTCGTTCCGGGTACTATTATATACAAAAGCTTTCCGTGAAAATTTTTCTTAATGATGGTAAAAACCGCATTAAAATCCGTTGCGTAGTTTGAAAGATTTAAGCGTACATACATTCAAAGGGAAAGATGGCGGGCGACGTAGTGGTTAATGGTCACGACCCTCAGTTGTGAGGGAACGAGATAGAAGATAATCATATGTTATTAGGCCAGGTACAAAGTTTATTAGTGACCCGACTCAATGTACAACCGTGTATACGATTTCTAATAAGCTCTACCAAATATATACACCATTTATCAGTCTTTTAATTCGTATGCAAATTAGTGTAACATACTGATTATACATTTACCTTGCCTCCGTGAATTATGTGTGAACAGAAACATTAGCATTTTAGTATACTTAAAGTTCACTGGACTAATTGATCTTTACTTGATGCAAATCGGCACATTTGCATGCGCCGCACAAAGCGCCAGGGAAGCTTTTAAAAGCTCTTTTACAGCTTTATCGCAGGGAAGAGATAATCGTATTTTTGTTGGAAGTTCGCGAAAGCTTTGGCTTTAACTAATTTAAGTCAAAAGAGAGAAGATAGTTTTAGCTTTGAGTTTCGTTAAATTGGTTTTAACGAAGTAGGTACATTTACTTTAAAAAAATGTGAAAATAATTATTAAATAAACCAGGATATACCTTAACATACCTAATCAGGTTATATGTATTTATGTATGTAAACTCTTTAATCGCTGTGACAATTTCATATGGCAGTTTAAACATGACGTTAAATGGACAAGGTCAAAAGTGGACACATATTTATGAACTCGACTGTACACAGAAAAGAAATCAAAATAATGTTCAAAGGCCAACTTATCCCTTTAAGGGATCTCTTCCAAGTTATATTATAACTATGTTGTTGTTTGGACAGACAAATCCTTTTGATTATTATTGTTGTAACTTGCTAGTGACTAATTTCAAGTTGATTCAATTTCAAGTACATCGAATTTAAATTGTAGCAAACCGTATTTTTCGGTTTTCTTACTACATAGTTTGTCATTAATATCAAACAAATGCTATGATTGGCTCCAGTCTTTCCTCTTCTTATTATATTAATAGCGAATGTAATACTAATCACCCGTATTCCTTTGATTCACGAACAAAATCAACAGTTATGAATAACTAAGACGTACTTTACCTAAGTATTGTTCGAGTAGGCTAACAAAAAGGGTCTATATCGGGTGGCATAATCATTGTTTGACCTAATGAATCGTTTAGTCGAAAATCACTTGGTCGGAAACGTTTTTTTCAATTGAAAGGGTTTTTTTTTAGAATTATTATAAAACTCACCTAACCTAACACATCTTCACAACAGATATTTATGAAATCCTGAAATTTCAGCCTAAAAGGGTGTTAGGCAAAAACATTTTCGACCAAACAATACGTTGGGCAAACAATTTTATGCGTGTCCACGGGCTCCCTAACAAAAGACTGAAGATCGGTTGTCGGCAAGCAGCAGTGTTGTCACATGACATAGAACCGTATTAATAAACTAATCTTGACTGAGATGCCTGTGCGGTTAGCCTAGTTGGTAGTGACCCTGCCTACGAAGCTAGTGGTCCCGGGTTAGAATCCCGGTATGGGCAAATATTTGTGTGATGAGCGCGAGTAGTTCTTGAGTCATGGATGTTTTCTATATATTTAAGTATGTATTTCTCTATATAAGTATGTAAATCGTTGCCTAGTACCCATAGTACAAGCCTAGAGCTTAGTTTGGGACTAGGTCAATTTGTGTGAGATTGCCCCTGATATTTATTATTAGTACAGTAGATTTCGGTTATAACGACGATAAAGGGACCACAATAATGTCGTCGTTATATCCGGAAGTCGTTACAACCAAAGGTAAACAGAATTGCCACTCAGAATATCACTTTGTAACTGAACCATAAATTTAACTCCAAAACGTACACGCTTAAACCTACCTACCTAGCTAATTTCTATAAAACAAGGGTCACCACAGGTATGTAACTGACCATCTGTGAATTTAAACAAAAGATAAGAAAGCTCTTTGTACCTTTGGCGGCCGCCGACTCCGGTCGCAATATCTGCATGGGATTTCCAGGAATTTGTTACAAATGATTCATTAAAAACAGTCGTTACACCCGAAGTCGGCGTTACATCCGAAGTCGCTATAGCCACATGAATTTTGTACTAAAGTATGCTTTAAATTCAAGGGACTTAGATTTTACGTCGCTATAGCCAAATGGTCGCTACAACCAAGGTCGTAATAAATGAAATCCACTGTATTATTAAAGTACACGTCATGTCATAGAAAACTGTCATTTTTGACGCAACTTGAGAAGAGTATCTCAGTCAAGATTAGTTTATTAATACGGTCCTTAGAGTCGTTACGCACTGCGTCCGAATCCGAATGCGAGAAAAGTCGGTCCAATGTGGCAGTAGTACTATTTTTATGAAACGTTCATTCGACGATCACAAGAAAAAAAAACAAAACAAAGATTAAAGACTATTAAAAGAATGGCAACACACAGATACCAAAATTAAACAATAACGGTGCAGTTACACGGGCAACCCTGCGAGCAATAAAATAATTGCCCGTCAACCATAGCTTCTCTTACTCTAATTTCGTAAGATTATTCGTAAGAACGAGGCACGACACGCCCATAGATGGCCGGCTAAAAATTGCCGAGAAAAGTTGCTCGTGCAAGTGCACCTTAACGAAGGAAAGGAAATAAAAAAAACAATTGTAGCGTAGTGTTGCAATGGGTGATTCTGTGACGTCGAAATTGGCGCCACTCAGCACTATGTCACCTACCTACCTGCCTGTACCTACTACTGCTACATTGGACCGACTTTTCTCTGATTCGGATTCGGACGCAGTGCGTAACGACTCTATGGGCCGTATTAATAAACTGATCTTGACTGAGATACTCGTCTCAAGATGTGTCAAAAATGACAGTTTTCTAGGACTTGACGTTTACTTCTTTGAGACGCGCACATCAGCTAGGTTTAATGTATACGGCACTACCATTTTCAAACTTAAACTGGCCAGTCAGAATCAGGCGCCATAACTCTGCTCCACAAATAGAACGTATTCAATTAGACATATAGCCCGGCCAATTCGGGAGCTCGGTCAGTGCACGATGCACTTACTGATGACGTCGTTCGGACCAGAAGCGGCATTACGGTAGCCGCCGGTTTGTGATGCCGACTTTGGCATATACAAGTAACGGTATGGAAGACGCGTACACGGGCCACAAAGCCCCAACACAAAGACAATTTGATGTTCATTACAAAGTCGACGACGCGACTCTCCGCAATATGCCGGAAACGAGCCCTGAGCTTCTTTGGACATATTATACGGTCCCCAAAGCACGGTCTAGAGAAGCAGATTATTGTCGGGCAAATTGATGGCAGACGTGCGCAAGGAAGGGCACCTACGAGATGGTCTGACGCATTGAAGAGGGCGGTGGGCGGTAGCATGCACCGGGCGGTCCACGCAGCATACAACCGTACTGAGTGGAGACATATATGTGGTCGCGATCCTCAAGCGTGAGGGAACGACGAAGAAGACAAAGTCGACGAGTTCCTGGATCACTGGCATTCTTATAAACTACGCCATGTATATTGAACTGTCATGTCATCTGTGGTGGTCTTTTTAAGGTGAGAATTAGGGGGTTGATGATTGGTAAAAAAAAATCTTGAGGTTGTGTGCTTCTGTGTGATAGTGTGCTTCTATGGTAGTTTCTAAAATTACTAGCTCTATTCTATTACCACAAATTTTCTTCAATGTAAAATTAGTATTCCATACTTATCAACTTAACTATGGAATACTAATTTTAATGATATGAGCATCAACTTTATGCTCAACTTAATGATAAGAGCAATGTAACAAAAAGTGAAATAAGTAAAAAAATCAAAACATTATCAAGTATTCTACTTCTATAATTATTACTCAACAAAATACTTAAAATAAATTAAAATAAGTGACTTACTCGATGTTCAACGTCATGTTAAATGACTTTCTGTTTGCTGAGATGACAAGAGATATTTAAATTTAGAGAAACATTAACTTTCATTTTCACTTTTGCATATATTCCTTGTTAGTTCTGTAATTCTATTTGTTACGAACGGCGTTGCTTCTAGCACACGGACGCTTCTAAAATAGTACCTATTGTAGCATAATTGCTACATAAGTAGGGTTTCTTAGTTTGTATTTGTTCTTAATCAGCCACGTTTAATTGTGACGGGGTTTCTTTGTTTAGGTTATTGTTCGGATTAACGTAATTTCCTTTTTGGTACAAATTAGGTCCGCGGCCGTTTTGCTGGCTCGTTACAAGACTGGCCGTATTTAAATTTTCAAATCCAAAATCCAGCCATATGTTGGTAAGAGAAAGAAAAACGAGACAGTTGTCACGTTAAGCACCTCAGTAATGTGCAGTCGTATGAAATTATTTATGAATTTTCTTCTTGAAATTAAATGAAAGTATCAGTTTAATCGTTAAAAAGTGTCGCCGTGCTGTGTTCCTGCCGCACGGGTGAGTGGTTTTATTGTTTTGGGCTCGGTGGTATTTTAGTTTAAATTAACTATCGTTGAATCCTATTTCTTTCTTTTTAGCCCGACCGACCGGCCTACCCGAGTTGTATTTACGAAATCGGGACAGAACCTTAGTTTGTCTTTATTCTGAAAACCACCTAGAGACCACTTTACTTACAAATGGAAGACTTCGTACGAGATAAGTAATTAACCGTTCGGCCACAGACCGGGCACAAAGCATGCTGAGCACCGAGGGATGGTCAAAAGGGATCAATTACAGTGACTTCTTAAAACTTTTGTGAAATACCTTGCCACGAGTTTTTGTGTGTGTGCTTTTGTATTTTCAGGAAGTTCTGTATTTTTTACGCTTGTGTCTGGCTGAATGCATTCAGGCCAACCATAGAACCTCTATTTGGAACCTACTTCCAGTTACATCAATATTAACCGTTTTCAAATCGTTATGAAAAATATATTTACCACCTAAATATCATCCTCGTTCGAACGTAATAGACCCCTAAATTTTCTGTGTCGATAAAGAACAGTGCTTAACGCGACTACAATTTCTCTTTTATGTTTTTTGTACCTTATAATGTTTTCTTCTTTTTAAAACGATTGGATTAAACCTATACACAACCTACTTTGTTTTTTTTTTGTATAGGGAGTCAAAATTCTGACGTGAGGCACGCCTTCTGGCAGTGTGTCGTGTCGTAAGAACAACTGTTGACTACATTCCTAGTTAAATGGTTTTTCTTGCTGCACTATGTGAAGATACGAGTATACAAGGCGTTATGATGACTGTACATATGTAGGTGAGTGTAGATGAACCCAATGATAATATTGAGCATTTTAATTCCTTGTCACAATAAACTTAACTGAATCTAGAATTACCAACAAGATTCACGATTTAGTCAAAGACATCTCAAAATCTTAAATAACGTAGTGTAATTTGAAATTAAACGGGTCGCTAAAAGCAGAATTTGGTTAATACTCCAATCACATTGATCAAGGTTTTAATGAGTTTTTAAAAACAAAACATGATCTGGTGAGGATCGCTGGAGTCGTGTGGATGCAGGGCAGCAAGGAACCCATAGTCATGGTGGTGATCTTTAGATGAGATATCTTTTATAGCTTGAAAATGGCAAATGATCACACAAGTCACCTATTGGCAATTGGACTCTGAGGTTCGAGGAACGAGGAACGTGAACATAAGGTAGAATATACGAATCCGCTACATTTAAGGATAATTTGTAATTAAATTCTCCTCCTTTGTGGTTACAGAATTGATTATTTCAGTGAACAAAGTCAACATCAACATTAACATATTAACTCACGCGGTAACTTGAATATTTTGACTGAGAGTAACGAAATAATTTGCAATCGAGAGCCTAATTTCGCTCCCACATACAGCTACATCCCTCCGATAGCGGACCCATCAATTTCTGAGAATTCTCGGCAATTACTAGAGTACCTACTAGAGACTCGCCGTTCTGGAGAAATGTCGAAAGGGCGAACATCTGTCAACGCAACGTCAGTCGCCCAAATTCGTTGGCAACATACTTATAAGGTCACCTTATTAAGTGAATGTAGTAGTGTGAACACGGATTCAGTTGGCCAGATAACGCTACCCCGTATGCTGCGACCGTACTATCATAAGGCATTATACGGCCATCGGTCGTCGGTCGGATCCATTCGAGCCTGGTGCGTCCGTCGAATTTCTGCATAATTCGCGTCACGTAAAAAGACCGATCTGAAGTTGCTGCATTCGCTGCGCATTAGCAAAATATCGTATCACCGGAAAGAAGGCGCTTTGCAGCCGACTGATCGCCCTTTTTACGTGACGCGAACTGTAATTGTGCCTTAATTCTCTACCTATATTGCACAAATGTAACCATTGACACATGACCTCGACTAAGTGGTGGAAATATTACGTACCCGGTGGGAATTAGTCAGGTGCGGCGTGGGTCTCTCATCGCTGGACTCGTCTCCGGACCGCTCCCCCGTGAATACCGAGTCGTGGGACACCGACAGGCCACTGCCGTAAGCGCCCTCTCTGTAATCAACAAGGTTTCTTGTCATACACATTATCGATCGACATGTCGACCTGCTTGTTTTTACTTGACTGCCGAAGAAGGATAGTTTATGACCTGTATATGTATATGGATGTATGTGGATTATTTTTTCTCTCATAGACTGAATGGCCCGATTTCGACAAACGATGCCTTTCAATCAGTCTTAGGGCCGTATTAAACTCATACCTATAGACTGAGATGCTCGTCCCAAGATGTGTCAAAAATTAGAGTCGCGGGTGTCAATGGGCGGTTTTTAAAGTTGTTGTCAAAAGGGTTGTAATAACTTTCACCCCTTTATCTGTTTGTTTGTGGGTTCTGTGTTTTATCAGGTGGCTAATTTTGTCAAGGTGGACCTTAGCGCTGTATAATGGAATTCGGTTGGGCGGATCAAGCGTTATTTTATTAGTTACATTGGTGGTTTTAATAAAACTGGGATCACAGGTCTGCTTAGGGCATTAATAACTGATCTGGAGCGTGATGCCCGTCTGAAACTATAGTTTTCTATGACTACTTTTGACTATCTTAATGCCGCATTCACATTTGTCTGACGTGTTGTGTCGTGACGCGTCAGAACAGTATTGGTTTCATACATTTAATATGGCTACGTTCACATTTGTCTGACGCAGTGTGTTGTGATGGCTTGGGTTGTGTCGCATCACAAATCCCGGTCTCCATCAGAATTTGGCGGAGCGGCCGCGTCACAACGGATTAGACAAGTGTGCATAGGATTTTTGACGATCTTGGTTCAAAATATCGACAGAAGACGTCACTACACGACACAAAAATGTGCACGCTCGCAATCACGTCAGAGAGCATCACGACACAACACATCAGACAAATGTGAATGCGGCTTAACGCATTACGCCAATTACGAGAGGGACATCGCAATAAGTTGGAATGAGATGGAGATATCTCCATACGTATCTAACGTATTGCGGCGTCCCTCTCGTAAGTGAATAATTTAGCGTAGTGATGAAATGCCCGCATAACACGGTCCTTAGTGGTGGGAGCTGGTTGGCAGCGGCTATTTACCATCACCTAAGAATGCTTATAATATTGTATTCTTCATATAGCTATGCGTTGCTAGTATTAAAGGGCCTGATTAATGCCAATAACCCTTGAATATTATTTGGTTGGTTGTATCCAGATTGTGAGTTATTGCTCTCATTTTTTGATCAGGCGTTGGCACGTTTTCTACCCAGCCGTGTTATTAATTTTATAACGGACTGAGCGACGCCAAAATAATAGTATGTAGGTATGTCATCATCATCATCATCATCATCATATCAGCCGAAAAACGTCCACTGCTGGACATAGGCCTTCCCCAAGGAACTCCATGACGACCGGTTTTGTGCTACTCGCATCCATCGGCTTCCCGCGATCTTCACCAGATCGTCGGTCCACCTTGTGGACTAATTTTATTTCAGACTAATTTTAATTAATGGATTTTCATAAGATGTGCAACATCCATCATACTATAGTTAGTTGGTTTTTTTTTTTGTTTGTTTTTTGTTTTTTGATGTTAGTACTTACTTCCTGCGTGCCTGCCGCTCGGCCGCCAGTAGCTCGCCTGTCGAGCTGCTGCGCGGGTCGGGCGACGCGTCGGCGCGAGCCCCGCTCCCACGCCGCTTGAACATGCGTCGCAGCCCGCGCAGGAACCGGCCTGTGCGGCCTTCGCCTGGAATCATAAGCAACTCATTATAGACGTGTTTTATTAGGGCGAGCGACGATATTTAGAATGTAGCTGGCAAGAACAGAACGGCTAGCACATCATGTATTTTCTCGCTTGTCACCCAGTGCGTCTCTATCAGAAATTCAGAAAAGGATTTCGAAGGAAGGAGAGAAGTCGCGGACAACTTTTGCTAGCCCTATTATGGTGTTTATCAATGTGTCACTGTCTGAGCTGTAAGTAAGTGTAAGAGTGATAAATGCTTTATCCACCGCGACAAAGTTGACCAAACGGGGGCTGAATGAGAGAAACTACAGATCATGCTCCGAAAATAAAATGAAAATATTTCGGCCAAACGACAGGCTCCCCACTGAAACAATATTGTGAATATTGCTTGTTGTTTATGGTACTGACCATGGTTGTGCGTGTCGGAGTGCGCAGGCGGCCGGTAAGGGGGCTCCAGGGAGCCCTCGCGCACGCACGACATCAGCCCTGCGCCGCCGGCCGACATCCGCCTCCCAGCCTGCAGACAAACAAACACTTTTAATGTGACGTTCTCAACATAAAGGGACCTTATGGGGGCAGCCGGTTACGCCATTTTTAGAACTGTTGCCATAGTATTCGTACAGTTACAAGAACAAGAAGAGCGTAACTGCCTTCCTCCATAAGGTCGCTTTATATTGAGAACGTCACATATCATGTAGTTGGAGCATGAAATCAAGTCAGGAGTTTAAAATATCTTCAGAATCAGATTAAGTTAGGCTATGTTAACTTAACATAATGATAGTATCCAAGCCTTGTCCGGTGGGGAATTGGCAGGAATCCCGGCGGGATCGCATGTGGGTCAATGTCGGGACTCGACCCTGCACCGCCCTTGCACCCAGTGCAGCCTAGTTGCCTAACGATTTCCCGGATTAAAATGTCATTGAGCTACGTAATAGCAAATTCATCTAATGTAATGGAGGTTTGTTCCAGTAATTGTCGACCGAAAATGAAGCCATATTTTGAAATGATCTCGGCTGAGGTGACTATTGCAAGACGCATCATTAATGACAGATTTCTAAGACTTGACGTTTACTTTGAGTACTTTGACATATCTTGAGACGGGCATCTCAGCCAATATCAGTTTATTGGGATCCCGTCTTTTGCCATAATCGTTTCATTTGCCGTAATTTTCATTTTGTCGAAGATTTTTTTTTCTAAAGCCTTAAACATTTCACGATTATTTAAAGATCATTCGTCGGTGAAACTGCAACACCGCGTAACTAACAAATTCAATAGGTTGTAAAATGCACCTTACTGACTTACGTTGTAAGGTGCATTTTGTTTTTTCTTGAATTTATTAGTTACGCGGTATTGCAGTTTCACAGACGCTTGCATACACCCCATTAGGTTAGGTTAGATTTATTTTATAACAATTCTGAAAATTATACGATTTCGGAAAAAAAAGCCTTTATGTCAAACGATGATTATGGCAAATGATACATTATGGCATATAAATGTATGACAAACAATAGAGACCCCAGCGGTGCGGCATTCGAATGTTTGTTCGACAATAATTTCAGTATTGTTGATCCGATCTTAATTAAATTTGACAGAAGTATAGTTGATTGTTCGTGAAATCGTGAGGTCGCTGTTCGTGATGAACTACATAATGTAGAATGAATAAAACCAATCAGAGTTAACCAAAATACCTGATTAAAATTCGTGTTCAGATCATAGGTACAAAAATGGTTGAGATACAGGATACATGCTGTTTTTTTTCGGCCTTTACAACGCGTATATCGGCCCAACATTCACAACACCAGGCTATGTTTCCGCAGGAATTTATATTGGGAAATATAGCCAAAACATTAGGTAGCTGACGAAGGAAATATGACTTCCAGTTACTTGAAATAAATGTTTCTTTTATTTTATTTAAAGGACTACAGACAAAATACAGATATCTAATAATAAGATACGGGTATATGTTAATTGATACCAGCATAACCCCTTAGAGTTACTTGGGTAACTTGCCCCTATGTTTACGGAAAACGTGCCTCCCCCCTTTCCAAGGTCAGGCTGTTTACCCCTCCGAAGGCCAAGGTCACGACGAGGATCGATACGGATGCTGAGCAGGACCGCTGCGGGAGCGAGACGGAGAGTTGCGCTTCTTTTATATTGTGATTGATCTGTGATATTCGTTTTGTTTAAGAGGTTTGTGAAGGATATTTGTTTTGTGTACGTTTTTATTTTATATTAATAATGTACCCTGTACTTCACAGTACTCATAAAATTCAGTCATGAAAAATATGAAAGCCTTCCATCCATTTGAGAGCTTAGGGCAGACAAAGGATGTTTATGTAATTTAGCACACAAATATGACATAGGATGCTTTTCTCACTGGAAAAATTGGTACTTAGTTGCTGAGAATATAACTAATGACTAAAATTAAATTTAAGTCCATCTTCTTTGTCTGAATTTATGTTCGTGCTAATTAGAAACTATGTTTGATGGATTTTCACCTACTTTTAGAACAGTTTTCCTGAAAGGTAGGTAATTACAGTGACATCTTACCAAATTTTTTAATTAAGTTTTACGCAAGTGAGCAAAGGCTTCATAATTAATAGACCTCTTCTGTGACCTCACTTAAGACGAGCCTTCTAAGCACTCTTTGCGGGAACACCGTTATTAGTTTTCAAGCGTCGCTACCAGGCGGCCATAAATTCGAGGCATTTGCATGACGTCGTGCGATCGGCTACAACACCTGAACCTTTTACCGTATCTAGTGCCCACCCCCTGATTCTAAAACAATATAGACCCGATTTGACACTCTCGGCATTGAATATCTTAATAATTCCTGTGCCGACCTGCCCAGTAACCAAACAATGTGGACCCGGAAATGAATTTTGGGCACTTAAGGTGATAATACTGATAATAGGGGCTGACGGGTCTCCGCATTTTCTTTTAAAGCCACTTAACTCCTCTGGAATTATGTTCAACTAGCGACTCGCCCGTGACTCCGTCCACGTAGACATCGACGTTCATGTTTCCTTGGGGAACTATCAAATTTCCCAGGGTAAAAAGTATCCTATATTTTTATTCACGTAGGTACGCCCTTGCAAATCCGTTAAGCGTGATTGAAGCACACTTACTGCCGCACTCAGAGACGTCAATTAACTTTTAAGTTTGATTAAAATTGCTGCTGTCACTTTCTTTGCAATAGAATAAGACGCAGCAACTTTAATAACTTTAACTTTAAAATTAAGTGACGTCTCTGAATGCGGCAAGTAAACATCTTAAAAACCACATTTTATTAAAAAAGTGAACGAAATAAGTTTTTTTCAGGATTTCATTAAACTGAACAAAACAAGAAAAAAACAATGATTTTGTTAAGTTTTTCAAACGTCGCTACCAGGCGCTCATAAATTCGAAAAGCATTTGCATTTGCAAACACCTGAGCCTTCTCCCGTACAATGCATACCGACATGTTTCTAAAACAATATGAACCCAACTTTGAGCTTGAGGCCTCGGTACCGAATGTCTTAAATCTTTCTGTGCCCGGCTCTCTAATTTCCATATAAAATAATAAATAAATAAATAAAATAATAAATATCAGGGACAATCATTTCACACAAATTGACCTAGTCCCAAACTAAGCTCTAGGCTTGTACTATGGGTACTAGACAACGATAAACATTACTTATATAGAGAAATACATACTTAAATACATAGAAAACATCCATGACTCAGGTACAAATACTCGCGCTCATCACACAAATATTTGCCCATACCGGGATTCGAACCCGGGACCGCTAGCTTCGTAGGCAGGGTCACTACCAACTAGGCTAAACGCGTCGTCAAAATGGACTACGTATTGAATTTTTGGCACTCAAGATAGTAATAGGGGCTTAATGGACCAACGCATTTTATTTTACGGACACTTAGCTGTTCGAGAATTATGTTCCATGTTTAAGTGCTTAAGGACTTAAGCTTAAATTAGGGAGAACATTGAAAAATATATAAAACAAACTTTAGCTTCATTGTTTTGAAATACCCATAAATTTAATTGCATGTTTTAATTTCGTAGGTTTACATAATCAGCAAAGTTTGAACTGTGTTTACAAATATACAACCTAGTAAACGAAAGGCTCGATAAACATAGGTAGGTGGGTAAATTAAAAAAAAGTTGTACCTAGTTAAGGACAGTTGAGGCCTAAATTAAAAAACCTTAAATTTTACCTGTGAGTAACGGAAGTTAAACCATATGATTTGTAAGCTAATTTTCGTTACCACGTAAAAGTTAGCCGTTTTTTAATTCAGCCTTTAACTAGGTAAGTTTTTTTGTAAATAATTGAAAGAAAATGATCACAGTTCAGTGGTTTTATTGACGAATATTTAAAAACCCTTGGACCTACAAAGCAAAAATTTTGCAGCGGTTCCCTTAATGATATAGACAAGGAATAAGACGGGATTTTTCGAAATTCCCACGTGATCTCATTTACCACGTGGGTGAAACCGCTGGCGAAAGCTAGTAAACCATATTATTGTGACATCTGGATTCATAGGAAAAGTCCAAAATGTGAAATCATAACATACTGCTGGTTTTCAAACAGTCAGTAAGCTCCTTTCCTACAAAAATCGGAAAAGATATCTTCACAGACCTTACAGTAAAAAGTGGTGGACATAGCTTGGAGAGTCCTGTGGCGGTAGTGTTGGATGCTGCACGTGCTGATTGTTTTTGCTGAGCCGGGAGCCGACCGCCATCTTGGGGTTATCTGCTGAGAGGTGATGCGCGGCGGAGTGGAGCGCGGCGGAATGGTATGAGCGTGTGGCGATTGACACTCTTGCCACAGTTCTCACAAATATCAAGACAAGAACCGTACAATGACTGAACTCTGTATTCTATTTTAAACTTTGACACTGGGAAAATTTTCCACACGGACACACGCCATTAATAAAAAAATTGAATTAAATTGACATAGCTTGGCGAAAATAGATATTTGTTATGCAAGGTTGCAAAGTTGTTATTTGGCGCGAGTATTGAACCACGAGCCTAGCGAGTCCTCGAGACCCAAATACTTTGCTGCCGTGCGGAACACACAATTTATCACCTCATCGTAGTGATAAAATTTCTTAATCTGATTAGTTAGGTAACTAACTAGTCACACTAAAATAAAACTGAATAAATTACTCACGTATAAAGTAAAATATTTTGTAATATTGCTCGAATAAAAACTTCGCCACACAACAGACGGAGTAGCGTTTGTGCAGAGCGGGAGCTTTACAGGGCTGCGTGCGGTTTTAAGTTGCCGCCCCAACAGCCAACTTTATTACAAGTCAAAGCCAGTTTTGACCAAATATTGTTAATTTACTCTTTAGACCTCACTTCGCTGTCGACAACTCATCGAGCCGCGCCGGCCCGCAGCATTTATGCGGTCGCGCTCGTGCGGTAGAGCCTCAATAAATTGAAATACATGTGGCATAATGAGCACATGGAAAGTTTATTTAGTCTTACTTGAACAGGTGCACTGAACGGCATTGCTAGGACGCCGAACGACCTCGTTATTTAGGACAGGTTGGCCACTATTCTACATACAAAACATTGAATCAAGTCATAGAGACGCGGTGGTTGAAAATGGAACTAATATTCAATACAACTGTGTCACTTTCACGAAGACAGTGGCGCCGCTGTCATGTGTTTTATTCTCTTGGATGTGGACACAGATGGTGAAATCATGACGTATGAGCGATTGTTTATGCTGATTCTGTTTAGAGTGGAAGAAAGTATGAGCAAAAGTTTTTGATGTAAAATTTTATAAGACGAGCGGAAATGATACCTAACATAAAATTTAAACGGACATTACACGATTCAAGTGCTTCAAATTTAATAATTTCCGATCGAACCTCATGTTCCCCCCTAACACCATACCTAACCCCCTGATCGATCCTGCTAATGTTCGAACTTAATTTACCTGAACTACTTGTGTTGTCCAAATTTCACGAAAATCAGATCAACAATACTCAAGTTATTGTCGAACAAACATACGAATACACCGTCCTATTTGACTCTAAGACCTCGCTACGCTCGGGTGATAAAGTGTACGAGTACCTCCCACAAGATCATAAAGGTCACAACTTTACTATCATAGCCTGACCTTTCTAATCTGGTACCTCTACAATTTATTACCCCGTAAAATAACCTGGTTTCATTTAATTACCTTTTCAAACGTTTTACGTAAAATTCCTCTGCTGTAAAACTATTTTCCGGTACCAAATTATCCTTAGACAGTTATGACATCGTAAACTTTATCTATTAACCATGAATTTAGTTTCTGTCGTCAAAAGTTCAAAACAAAATGACCGTGATGAATATGGTTATAATTTCGGTTATCAACGCTGGACAGCACCATAATCGGACGGATGTGAAGATGTATTTATTAATTACGGGTCCCACAGGTACAAGGTACAAGGTACAAGCACAAATACAATCAACAACTTTAATTTTTAATTCATTACATAGGATAGAACCCTACCTATGACAATTACTAATTTTGACGCAATTTCTTTCTCGTGACATGACGCTCTATCAATCATAACATAATGTCTTTTTGTTCATGACAAGATCGCAGATAAATGTACTTTTAGCGCATCTTTTTCCCAGAAAGTCACTCCTGTTCCTTAAACATTTATTCGTTCTTCTTCTAGAAAATGTTCATTTCCTAGCCAAGATGTACGCAAGCTTGACCAAAATGTATGGAATTTACATCAGTACTCAATAATTTATTGCATTCATCATGTTTTACATAGATAATACTTGCTAGCCGAGACGTTAACACTAGAATAGCTCATTATGAACCCTGATAGGAGAGGACTTACTGTACTATTAATTTTCATTTACAAATTCATTAGGTAATGGTGTAGTAAGATTTTGATATCAGCAGTTCTTAAAGTTTCTTTGTAAACGTTATGAAGCTGGATTATTGTTTCAGTGTTTCAAGTATTTTATTATATATTTTATCTCCACACATATCATAAGTCCTCTATAATGCGTTCAGAATCCGTTGGCAATGACCAGCATTACAACAATCAACTTTACTATGATAATATTCTTATCTGTAGCAGTAACATAATGTTCTTATAGAAAATGAAATGAAAATGAAAATTATTTATTCAGAAAAACTTAAATTCTATGTTAATTATTACGATATGAGTTTCAAATTTCGAACATCTTTGAAAAACAAAACAATTTTATTTGACCTCTTCTAATATCATTCGAGATGACATTTAATTCGAAATGAAATGTCAATTGCATACAATTTTGATAAATCTCGTATGTTACTTGATAATTTGACATCGAACGATATGATAGTAGAGGCCGACTCTAGATTGTCTCTGAATTAAAAAAAACTACGGTTGCCGCCATTTTTGACGTTCTAATAATTGATCAATGCCGGCTATGCCGGTCGTAACATGCGGTTCCTGAACACATCATAGAGAGCTTATAATATGTATATAGATAAAATAGTGTATGTAACTGTACATAATTAGGCATTATGCACCAGTCACATAAACTACTATTAATAGACATACATAAAGGGCCAGAGCAGCGGCTGACGCGACTGATCGTTAGCTTACGTCAATATCATACAATGTTCTTTGATTCCGAAAATCGTCCGTCAGCCTTATGCATATGCATCTTAGCTCTCATGTCAGCTCAGCAGTGCAGCGCTAAATCCGCAGTACGTCCTAACCCGAGGTCAACCAATTTAACGCAAGTCGTAACATGTTCATAAATGGCTCATAAATAATAGATTACTTCACACATTTAATTCAAATCTTTCTGCCCTAAATTATTAACTTTACTATGAATCTGGAACAAAATTGTCAAGGTAAAAAGGGTTAACTAATGTTTTATTCAGAAACGCGAGCATATACTTACTTCCGCGTTCTTATATTTACGTTGGGTGAAGTATAGCTATTTATTTACTTAGGTACTATATTTTAATTGGATGTCGATTAATAGAAATAGTTTTTCAGTTCATCATCATCATATCAGACGAAAAAAAAAACCGTGGTAGCCTAATGGTTTGACCTGCCGACTCTTAAGCAGAGGGTCGTGGGTTCGAACCCGGGCGGGCTCGCACCTCTAAGTTTTTAGGAATTTATGTGCGAAATATAATTTGTAAATTTACCATGAGCTTTTCGGTGAAGGAAAACATTGTAAGGAAACCTGCACACACCTGCAAAGCAATTTGACGGTGTGTGCGAAGTTCCCAATCCGCACTGGGCCCGCGTGGGAACTATAGCCCAAACCCTCTCATTGTGAGTGGAGGCCTGTGCCCAGCAGGTATATAAGCTGGATTATTATTATATTATTATTATGATTAGGCGGGTTAGTCGGACTACCAGCACTACAACCATAACATCTCAAAGATTTGTTATTTTTATTAAAATAAAAATAAAAATTGTATCTTATTTTTTTAAATGACCTTCTAGTTTGCAATGACGGTATTGACCGCTAGTAGATTCCCTCCATATAATCCACATTATCGAAGTGTATAAGATCACTGATACGGCTAAGTTATGGAATAAATGCTTTGTGAATCTTTTTTTTCTAGTAATAAGTTAACTACTGACTAACTGACGAGTAAAAATAATGGGTTATTTTGAAAAAAAACAATAAAACGTGACCCTATTATTTTGTCCGTGACTAGAAATGTGCTTATTCATGGTCATTATAATGTGCCTATAATTACATCCTCAGCCGTGCGAATCCTCGTCCTCTAAGGGCAAGACTGCAAGAGTTAGTCAAGAGCAAATCCATCCATTAAAAAAACGGTCAAGTGCGAGTCGCATTCGCGCACCGAGAGTTCCGCACAAACTTGTAGGTATGCAAATAGTTCTTAAACTCGAGAATCGAGTCTTGAAGATTTTTGCCTCTTTTTTGGAGCTTTCCCTTGGAGCTGAGTTAAAATCAAAAACTTCTAAGCTAACGCAATCAAAAGATACGGCCGTTTATGCCGCATATTCAAGCGAATCTCAAGGGAATCAATGTCTTACAGCACAAGTAAAGGATAAAATCCGAAAACCGTTAATTTGTAGTTACATCACTTAAAAAAAACTGTCCAGTATAAGCTGACACTCACTAAGTATGAGAGTGCATACTTAGTTCGTGTCAATTTATACTAGCCTTATTTTTTTATTGCGTTGACTTGAATGTTTGATTTTTTTCACAGATCTAAGGGATTTCAGGCTTAAGTATTTGATATTAATTTCAACTTGATGCCTCCGCGCGTTCCTGAGAAAAGGGTCTTGACAGACACACAGACGGCCAACAAAGTGATCCTATAAGGGTTCCGTTTTTTTATCATTTGAGGTACGGAACCCTAAAAAAGAATTAAAATTCTACCAATTTCAAGCTTGGCACTGAATTAACAATATTTAATGCCACCAACATAAAACACGTGTAATTTTATGTTACCAGTCTGAATGTGTTGACATTTCAGTGCCACAATCTGAGAGACGCATGCAATTTTCCATCACTAGAGGAGTCGTTGGCACTGTACTTACCCACTAGTTCAGGGTTTTGTATCAGCGAGGGTTGCCATGGCTACGGACGGCCCCGGGTCGACCTGCAAACAAATACCAATGAACACCATTAATTGAAGGCGAAAACACTCGAAATCAAGAAAGTGGGTCTGGGGTGGAAACAAGGGAAATGGTTTTTGTATCTTTAATCAATTCTGATCATTCTGATCCAGGGGATAAACAATTTTCGAAAATCGACAAAATGTATGGCATTGATATATAAGCGGTGTCCCGCGATATATAAAGTGCACAAACGAATAAGGGTGAAACAACATGTGATTTTATCACGGAAAAAAAAATGCATAGAGTTTACCTACTATAATTATTATTGTAAACCCCATACAACATATTGTTTAATTTTATTTTTAATTTTTTTCCTTGATAAAATGACATGTTGTAGACCTTTATTCGTTTGTGCAATTTATCGCGGGGCATCCTGTTTATTTTCTTTGATTTCGAAAGTCGTTAAATGCATTTTGACTAGTCAAGTCATGTCAACCGAGTTTGAGAGTTACTTCATTGACCGATAACGTGTCGGTGCAACGAAACGCACTTATGGGTAGGAGCGAGCTCGATGTACTTACTTCTACACATTTTACTGTAACACATAACTGCGACACGATATCGGTCAATGAAGAAACGTTTTTTCATTTAAAATTACCTACATTTTAACTGGTATATTTTTTGACATATCTAGCACGATTCGTCTCGGACGGCAAGAGAATTGATCTTTCTAGCAGGTACTGCGTAAAAATAAAACCTTTCAATAATAACTCCATAGTAACAGTCTTTACGTAAATTCAAATTCAAATTGTACTAATTCAAAATAATTCATGAAACTCGGCGTTCTGAAATTAACTTTTCATCCTTTAAAAACAAAAGTAATGAAATTCAGTCAGACTCATTTGCGAATCAATTGTTCACATCGAATAATCTGACATCTATCGATAAGGTAGGTCGCGCACGGCGACTGCATCGAACAAAAAGTCGCTGTGTGCGACATCCCAGTAGCGTCCACTGACATTGTCCAGCACAACTGCATCAATGCTGCATCGCGTCTGAATGAATTCTGCATCGGGACTGTACCGATGCTGTATCGATCCTGTATCGATGCCGTATCGATGCTGCATATACGACTAGAGAATATACGACCAGCGACAGCATCCCGACTATCGCGGCCTTCGCTAAAAAAAGTCGCCATGTGCGAACTCCTTAAAACCCACACCGTTTTTTTTACCTATTTACCTAGTTCCGTGTTGCCGCTGCTGTTGCATATTATGGAAGCGGACTTTTATTTTTTTATTTACTAAATTGATCGTCTGTATTAAATACATATTAACTTACTTAAGTTTATTTCTATTATATGTTTGACTTATTAAACTTGGCCGATAATTAATTACGAACCCAATACCGAATAAGTAATAAATAAATATCATGAGACAATCTCACAAGCTTGTACTATGGGTACTAGGCAACGATATACATACTTATATAGAGAAATACATACTTAAATACATAGAAAACATCCAATCATCCAATACTCGCGCTCAACACACAAATATTTTACCATACCGGGATTCGAACCCGGGACCGCTAGCTTCGTAGGTAGAGTCACTACCAACTAGGCTATAAGTACGCTTCGTCAATGTAACATAAATGTGTAACATGTCTGTATAGACACGGTAATATAATTTTCAGAATCACATCCGTATATAGTTTCAGAGGTTACTGGTCTACAAACATATTCACAAACAACCCTACCTGTTTATAATATTAGTATAAAATATACAGATATTTTAATAATAGTATAGAGCAATAATTTCTATCAACATTCCCAAAACCAACACTTTATTAAGAAACACCAGAACCTAATTCAAGAAACTTCGTTAAAAACACTTCATAAAAAGTTTGAAAAGCACTTTTTACAGAGCTTCCCTTAGAAAAGAATTCAAAGCTCTTTAGAAACAGGAGTCGGTAAAATCCGTTTGCAATCTGTCGGAGTAAAGGCCTGCGCACACGGCACGCGGCATGACTTGGGTCTTTCACATACATTATAAGTAATCATACACTCGTGTTTTTTTCTTTTCTTAATTATATCCTATGGCTACTTTTTTATTATTATTTCATATAGGTAATCGTTTTCTGTAACGCTAGCTTAAGTTGTATAGCTTCTATATTATATGTAGGTATCGGCACCAGAGTTGAGGTCACGCACACAACATCATGTCATGTATTGACAGCGGAATTTTGTTCACATTCACTCTTTCGTTCATTCACTACCTTTGTTGCATGTAGCTGTGTGCCTAATCATTCACCTCAACTCTCGTGCCTAACAATATACCTAATATGAACATCGACAAGTAAATTTATTTATTTAGCCCTCTTCTATTTTCAAGTATAAGAAAAATTTGTCTGTTAGATATGCTTTACTTTACGATTGTGAAGCGGTAAGGGAATAACCTAATTGGCCGCTATTGACTGAGAGGCACGCGTCAAGTGTGTTGAGTCTTTAAGTCGGTTTGACGGGCGACGCTTGAGTTCACACTCCGCTGGGGCGTAGGAAGAGAAAACTGGGGCAGATTCGAGCGAAAACTAGTAATTAGAACGATGTAACACGTATCTTGAAATATTGACTTAGATGGTGTTTTAATCTCACGATCGGGCGGTTGGGCCAACCGAGAGGGACGCAGCTATCTGTCAAAATGAGACAGTAATATATAAGTCTCGTTCTTACGGATAGCTGCGTCCCTCTCGGTTGGCCCAACCGCCCGATCGTGTAGAAGGGGTATTAAAAATTACTGGTATAGTAGTGTATTCTCTGATATTTGTTTATATGACAAATTTGGTCCTGACCACTCGCCTCGTTATTAAGCTTATATGAAAACAAAAAGAGGAAGATACGTGACCGGCGCGCGGGCTTGAGCACCTAAATATAGGCGCTGAGCGCCTATGTTTGAGTCAGTTGTCCGGCCGTCACCGATCTGTCAACACGTGCGACGTCGCCATTATTGTGAGACATATGGCTGTCTCACTTACTGTGTGTGTTGAATTTGCGAATTAGGTGTCGCGGCACGCATTATGTCAGTGTCTTGTACGGCGATAACGGTCTTCCCCTTTTGCTTTAGTCTTAAGTTATTAAGTATAGAGATCAGCAACTCTACCCAAGATACATACCGCTAAAAACCGTCAAAATGTAGGATTGACGTAAGCTGGCGATCTATCGCGTCGGCCGCTAATGTCAGTTCCATACATTTTTCTAACGTAACGTAAACGCAACGCAACTCGTCTAGACCTACAGAGGCCGTAAAGAGCTGTTAAAGCCTGGGCTAAAGGGCAACACAGACTAATCCACCGTCCCAAGTCTGCCAGGCGGTCTGCCGGCCAAAATCAGAAAAAACCCGGTCAAATGTGAGGAGGACTCGCGCACGGAGGGTTCCGTACAAACTTGTAGGTATGTAAATATCACGGGATTAAATAGCAACAAATTCCAGTATAAACTGACACGCACTAAGTATGCACTCTCGTACTTAGTGAGTATCAGTTTATACTGCCCATTATTTTTTATGTGATGTAACTACAAAAGGCATATGAAGTTTTGATTCCCTGAGATGAGATTCCCTTGAATATGCGGCATAAACGGCCGTATCTTTTCACTGCGTTGACTTGGAAGTTAAATTTTTTCACAGCTCCAACGGTTTGCAGACTTGAATACTTAGTATGAATTTCAACTTGATACCTCCACGCGTTCCTAAGAAAAAGGGTCTTGACAGACACATAGACGGACTGACAACTGATCCTATAAGGGTTCCTTTTTTTCCATTTGAGGTACGAAACCCAAAAATTAAAGTAAATTGTATGACATCCAACGAGAAACTGATAGTCTGTCTTTACTTCTGATACAGTAACTGAATGTTGGCCGACGAACTCTTAGCCTGTGTCAACCTTATGCATCACAGCCGAAGAAAACTGTCTAAATAAAAAAAACGTTCTTAAATTATTGCAACGGCTTGTCCAATGATATGCCAACACACAAGTCACACAACACAGAAAGATACACAGATCTAGCTTCAAACAAATGAAAATAACCTCATTTTTGCTTAAGGGTTAAAAAAGGAAATAAAACTTGCAAGACCTGTGAGACCCAAGGCGACATTTAACGCTAACCCACATAAACCTTGGATGTTAATGTCACCGTTCCATTGATCGCTCGTAACGGCGGAGGGCAAAGCCCTGCCCTTTCCAAAGGACAGTGGATTGAAATATGACTGAAGATTCAGTGAGTTTTGGTAAACATTGCGATTAAACTTTTCGGTGTCTTTAACAAAAGTTATGTTACCTGGAGGCGCCGTCCTGTGTGGCAATCGCGGAAACTGACTAGGAGAGTTAAGCTCAAGATATTCCAATCCAACGTGAAAACCGTGCTGTGCGGATGTGAGACGTGGAAGGTCACAAAAGACATCTCGCGTCGGCTCCGAGTCTTCAACCGCGAAGACAGCGCCGTATCCTCGGTGTATACTGGCCCAGACAATCTCCAACGTAGATCTGTGGGAAAGCGGCGGTGACTCCGATCGACCAGCAGATCAAACGCCGCAAGTGGAACTGGATCGACCCACGCTCCGAAGGGACCCCGATCACATACCGAGGCAAGCCCTAGACTGGAATCCCCAAGGAAAGCGGAAAGAAGCCCTAAGCAATCCTGGCGGCGGACGATCACTGCAGAAGTGATGGCGATAGGAATGACCTGGAGCGAAGTAAAGCGCGAAGCTCAAGAACTTTCGGGATGGCGACGTACTGTGGACGCCCTCTGCCCCATCCAGGGGACATAGGACATTAAGTCAGGACCTGCAGGCCTGGTAAGAATGACACAACCTTGCCTGCAAAGCTAGCGGTCCCGGGTTCCATTGCTGGTGAAAGCAAATATCTGTGTACGAGAGCGAGTATTTGTTCTTGAGTTTTGGTTGTTTTCTATGTGTTTAAGTGTGTATTTCTTTGTATACCTAAGTATGTTTATCGTCGCCTAGTAAGTACAGCTACCCATAGTACAAACCTAGAGCTTAGTTTGGGACTAAAGCCGCATTCACATTTGTCTGATGTGTTGTGTCGTGATGCTCTCTGACTGATAGCGAACGTGCACATTTTTGGGTCGTGTTGTGACGTCATCTGTCGATATTTTACAAGCTCGTCAGAAAGCCCGTGCACACTTGTCTGATCCGTTGTGACACGGCCGCTCCACCACCCCTCCACCTCACCTATTCGGGATCGCTTGTGATGCGACACAACACAAGCCATCACAACACACTGCGTCAGACAAATGTGAACGCAACCAGATTAAATGTATGAAACTGATACTTTTCTGACGCATAACTAGGTGAAATATTGAGCCCTGATATTGTTTTACTATTTTCTTTACATATAAGTACATGACAAAAACAAATAAGTAATAAAATTAACTCAAAATATTAAACATATTTCTTCTACTCATTACAACTACATAAATCAAGACAATATTCAAAAACTTTCAATCGTTACCAGTAACAACACATTCTATCCCTGACTCCGTTTGGAGTCAATTTACTACCAAAATCAGGGATCCGGGAGCGAACGTATAATCTGATATTAATACAATTTATAACGTTGGCCAAAAGTGTCAAAGCCAAGTTCTAAATGGACTCGATTCGGAACAAATCGAGTAACTTTGTTTATACCAAAACCCATTTAGGTATAGCTTTTAGATAACGAAATCGTAATCATATTTTAATGGTTATAATTTATAACGTTGACAACTCCTGTTTTTACAAGTATTTTAAAATAGTTAAGTATAAGTAAGGAAAAGTAGGTATCCTGAAATATCTATGGAATGTCGTTGTGAACAAAGGTCTTTGTTTTTAAGTGGAAAACATAAAAAGAAGTAGGTAATTTTATATCACATATTATAAAACAAAAACTGTCTGTTCGCGATAAAAACTACTGAACGGATTTTCACACAATTTTCACTAATGGACGGAGTGATTCATGATAGGTTTAGGTGCGTATATGCTCTCCCAAGCAGCATACAAGCTGTATAAGAGCTTATAAAGCCCTTAAAATGATGAAACTAGAGTTATAATGGCTGTATAAGCTCTTATACAGCTTTTGTGCTACTTGGGCTGCTTACTACCCGTGCGGAGCCGGGCGAATCTTTAGTTTCTAATCTTGAATTACTTTAGAAAGTAAATAAAACGAAACATCGGCTTTAGTTTACGCTAATTATTAATTAATTATTGTTGGTAGTCTCGTCTGTCTTCCTATCTTTGTGGAGAAATAATGATAGAGAGCGTATAAGAAACCTTTTAATTATTTAAAGCATTTAATTAAACTATGACATGGTCCATATTAATATTTATTCAAATTTCTTCACGGAGTTTTTACGACCACTTTGGTATTTCTCCTTTATAACAGCACAATAGTATATTGTCACTAGAAATGTATACGCAAAATTCCAGAACCTCTATTCAACATAGTTTTAACCCACCTTGCTTCTATATCGTAATCATATTATTTACATGATGGTAACTCTAATAACTAACTTTCCACTAAGAGAGATAAGGGTAAGGTTCAAAAAATGTCACGGGACAATCTCACACAAATTGATCTAAACCCAAACTATATAAGCTCTAGGCTTGTACTATGGGTCACTACGTAGGCTAACCGCGTCGACGAATTAATTCGGAAATAATAAATCGGAAGACTAACGTCAAAATCGATTTTTAAACAGCTTTACGTACTTATATACGTGTGAAGCTAATAAACGCTGACTAAAAACAAGAGAACACATATAGCACCATCTCGCTCGATTGCTCGGAAGCCATTAAAGTGATCAGCGATTTCAAATTAGAACAATGAAGTAATTACTGAGCGATGTATAGAGAATCCAGAGACAATGTCTATGAAATTGGCGATGCAATAGCGTGCTCGACGTACAAGGTTCTCTGTGTTCTTTGTTGCCTAAAGCCAATGAACCGTGTGTTATTATTATGTTCCGCAACGAATTTGTAGACTTACGGCCGCACTCAGAGACGTCATTTAACTTTTAAGTTTAATTAAAGTTGCTGCTGTCTTTTTATTTGCTATAGCAATAGAATAAGACGCAGCAACTTTAATCTTTAACTATTTTCGAAAAAAAAAAAAAGAAAGTGTCTGGTTCCGTCCGTCTTAGGCTGCTCTACCTCCAGTGTCAATGTGGCCTACCGATATTGGAACACCCTGTATATTTCCTTTGATTTCGAATATCATTAGCTTTAAGCATCTTGTATAGGCCACGGTTGATCACTCAGATCGGTTTAAATAAATACAATAATTCAAAAGTCAGCATTTTCAGTTTAATTTTGTAGAAGTCAGGGCACTCTACAAGATAACCGAAAATAGCATCCAAAGCTAAAGGAATTTCGACATAATGCGGCCACGGGAAAGAGCGGCGGTTGAAACCAAAGCTCGGATACCGGTTAAATTTCCAAACAGTTATCATGTAATTGACGCAAAACCGTTTCATTTCGGTTTTAGGACCCTTATACAAAGTTATTTTCCAATTAACCGTTTTCGAGCAAAAAAACCGGTTAATCCAGACGCACGATCAACAAGCGCCTTATCACATCACATCACGCGTTTGTTTACCGACTGACCCGCGACACGCCGCTCGTTGATTAAACCGGTTAATTTAGGTTAAAATAAAGTTCTCAAAGCGTTCGCGTTCCCTAGAAAAGTTCGGAGCAAAACCGAAATAAACCGGTATTAACCGCTATTATTTATTTATTTATTAACCGGTCCGAGCCTTGGTTGAAACGCTCGAAAAATTAGCTTTTAGACGTTAACTTTTAATCACTCTCCTCTTCCCATTCTGGCTGAAGCAAGGAGCTTACTTAAACGAGACAGATTCGATGTCGAATTCGAATACGATTTCGATTAGCCCTAAGTCGACTAAAACCACGGCATTCATACCACGATAGAACTTCATCCCAATGAATCTTACCGCCATGTGATTATGATTTGGTTTTGCGTGATTTTATGCCATAATAAGTTTGCGGCAGCTATGTTAAGTTCAAGGTTTGTTTGAGTGCGTTTCCGCGGTTTTTGCATTCGCTTCAGTTTATAACGAACTTGGCTGTATTTTACAGATTTAAGCGCGTCACACACGGAGCTATAATATATATTATAGGTCGGTATATTACGATATATTTTCCTTACTAGTTGACAGACTCCACACACGCAGCTATAATATATATTTTAGCTGCGTGTGTGGACTCTATACGAAAATATATCGTAAGATGCCTTGCTATAATATATACCTATTAATTTTTTTTTTTTTTATAATAAATACCAAAATATATATTATAGCTCCGTGTGTGACGCGCCTTATGCGATCAATATAATATATATAATTGTCAAAAAAAGCCTACAAAAAGAATTTAAAGGCTTTGGTATGTTTGCCACATCTCACGATTCCGAGCGAGAGAGACAGACAGAAACACATACCTATTCAAATTCAAATTCAAAATTCAAAAACATTTATTTCGGACATAATCCATAGTTTGTTAGTAGATACGATAACACATACATTCAATAACTTAAATTCTACGGTTAGGTTAAAACACTAAAAAAAAAAAAAAAAAAAAAAAAAAAAAAAAAAAAAAAAAAAAAAAATTCAAAGTTAATTTGTCAATACCAGAGACAAACCTAGCGATTGCTGACTACCTATTTAACACTTTGTATTTAACACTTTGTATTTGCTAGAATGCGTGTTATTATAATTCCACATTCACAAATATTATAAAGCGATGTGTTTAATTTTTTTAATAAAAGTAAACTCATGTATTAAACAGTAAAGTTAAACATGCCCGATAAAAAAACCCTTAATACAGAGTAAATAAACCGGCAGAAGAACACAAAAACACGCAACACACGTATCGAAACAGCCCAAATAAAAATGTTACCGAATTAGTATTCACATTACCCTCAATGTTTTGTTTTAAAACATTACAAAAAATCCGAAGGTCACAAGACAATGAAAAACTCATCATAATTAACGAAAACAATGCCGTAACATTGGGTACACGAACCGGACTCCAGTTTTCATTTCAAAATTATACTAAAATAACATTTTGGGCACTGATGAAGTTAACGCAATTTTACATACCTATTTGTGGGAGCTTATAACAAGCGTGGTAATCGACGAAAACAATTTAAATTGCAGTTGCATTGAAAATCTGAGATTACTTAACGATGATGCAAAGTTATTGCGGATTTAAAGAAACTGGGACGAGTTGCCTGAAGACGCCTGCCATACGTCCGTGATACTGTGAACAAATTCAACTAAGAGCAAAATACACCTTACTTAGTAAGTCAGTAAGGTGCATTTTACAACCAATTGAATTTGTTAGTTACGCGGTGTTACAGCATCACCGACACATAGCTGGACGGGTAGCACAAGTTGTATTTTCTCGCTTGTCGCTCAGTGCGTCTCTTTCGTTACGGACTACGTAGAGAGGGACTACCGAGCGACAAAGATGTCGCGGGCAACTTGTGCTATTCCAGGTGTCGGGTAATTCTACAAGCGTTTCAACCGCTTTCAGTTTCCTGGTCGCATTATTAACCATTTCGCTTTAGCGATTACTATTTTCGGTTGTATGTCCTAGAAAATAACTGAAACTGGTAATCCGAACCTACAGGGAAATAAATTATGCGACCAGGAAACTGAAAGCTGTTGAAGCGCTTGTAGCTAGCCATCCGTGGTTTTCAAAGATACGGGTCTTCAAAGGTTTCAACTGCAAGAAATTGCTGCGAGAAATATCCGACAGTTGATGCTGTCCGACAGTGCCTAGCTGTAGTTTGGTGCTGTTCATTTATTACGTAAGACAATTTTAACCAATTTCTGACCCCCCCTCCGTAGGGACGTAAGAAAAAATAAGACTTGGATGAACCCTTTTTAATCTTAGGTAAGATCAGATCTACGATACGATAAAATTGCAAAGAAAAAGCAAAAATATAAAAACGCTTTTATTTTTACTTGCTTTTGTGATCTTTCGTAAGAATAAACTAGACCCCCTCCTCAACTAGTCAACATGTACATGGGGATGTAATGTACCTAAGAAAAAATAAGACTTGATCAGAGCCCCCCCTTAATCGTCTTACGTAATAAATGAACGGCCCCTTTACACTTGCAAGTGTCTTGCAACTTACTATCGGACAGCACTGTTAAGACATTCTTCGCAGCAATTTCTTGCAGGTGTATTTACGGCCTCTTGCGGTCCATGTAAAAATAAACATTCTTTATGTAATTGTCTCACACCGTCACATTTGCTTACTTATTATTTTTTCTTGAGGCATTCTTCACACATCCACTGCTAGACATACTGCCGCACTCAGAAATGTAAATTAATTTTCAAGTTTCATTAAAGTTGCTGCGTCTTATTCTATTGCTATAGCAAAGAAAGTGACAGCGGCAACTTTAATGAAACTTGAAAGTTAATTGGCGTCTCTGAGTGCGGCAGATAGGGCCTCCCCCAAGGATTGCCATAATGTGGCAATCTTTACATATAAACATATTATGGCAAACATATTATGTTTCATGATCAAACAGCAAAATTCTACCCCATGTTTCAAAATAGTCTGGTAACATTTTCAAATAAAATATATGTTCTTAAATCGTGCCATGAAGATTACATAAGACGACGATGATCTAACTACATATACCTAAGCAAGTCTGCAGAAATTTAATATAAAACTAGTATAGATAAGTATATATTTGTAAAACATATCATCTGACATTCATAGACGGTTCTCCTCAGGGAATTCTGCTTCAATCATTCGAATTCCTTTGAAGGAATGTAAATATTATACTGAAGGAAATGCATTTATTTTAATTAAATTTAAATAGAAATGGTTTAGTTCTTACCGCTCAAAGTATTTTCATGTCCAAGTTTCGTAAGTACTATTTATTTTTATGAAGTCTAGTGTACTTCCTCCATATTCGCGTCTGTCTGAACGCGATAAATTCAAAAATTACTGAACGGATTTTCACACGGTTTTCGCCAATGCACGGAGTGATTTTGAGGAAGGTTTAGGTGTAAAATTCATTCAGGTTTCGATGCCTATATGCTCTGCTACCCGGGCGAAGCCGGGGCGGGTCGCTAGTACATTAATGCAAGCGCTTAAAAGGTGCGGCTCCACCAAAGCATTCGTTCGTGAGCGTTCGTTAACGAGCAAACTTGGACAAGTAAGGAATGCTCGTGTGCGAAGTTAACATCGATTTATTTGTTTTTTTTTTTTTATACACAAAATAATACGCTTAAGTTGCAAAACCGGCATTGAAGCATTCTCTACCAGATCAGTACTTAGCAAAGAAATGCATGTCTCACGTTCTAAAAAATTAGCCTTGGAATTGTATTGTGATTACGCGTCTTGATTCCATACAAGCGTAACAAGTTTGACACATCAACTAATGAAGAAGATAATACATACTTTAAATTATAAGTAAGTGTAGTTGTTCTAAGTATGAGCTTTCGTTTTTAATATTATTTTTTATTCATGTAGGTAAGTCGACTTGAGAAAATCTCCCAGCTCGTGCTCGGCACGAAACGTATAATATTCGGTTCAGGGTCCACGCGACGAATGCTCTTGGTGTGACGACGCTCCAGTGTCCTATATTGCCCGAACGAATATGTTCGGCAAATACAGGCTGCCGACGGGACGAGGTGGAAATGGAATCAGTCGCCAATTCAATTTCCGCCGTCCACACGATTCGATGCGCCAGATTGATACGGTTTGTACTATCGGTTATTTTATATCAAATTTTACGGGTCGGTTTCTAGTGTGATGAAATATTGTGACCGGATTTTGGCCGTGTTAGGTACCTAATCAATGTTCATTTAAAACATTTCTATCCTTGGTCTTTAGTAGCACAGTCTTTAGGAGGGAAAGAGATTGGTAGGACTAAAACTTTAGTATACTTTGTCACTTTTTGTCAAGTTGAAATGGCACAATGAAAAATTTATGTCAAGCCAAATTCTATTCAGTGACACGCCAGGCAGCTATCGATGGAATTTGGCTGGTTTTAAGGCTGATACGGCTACGAAGTAAACTACAAAAAGTAAAAAAACCCTCAAGTTATTTTTATAATATAATTCTAGTTCTAACTGGTTCTTCTAATTGTGATCGATGATATACGTACACATTTATACATCGGAGTGTAAATACACGTGCCGAGGGGAAGGGCTACCGCAAACTATTTATGGTCGGAGCTGGAATGCAGCCACTATACGCGTATATATGTGTAGTGTGCAACAACTTATATAATTTTACAGGTGCAACAATAAAATTTGACAGGTGCTAGGGAAATGAAATACATCTGTTCCATATTCTAACGTAAGACTTAACGCTTAAAGTTTGTCCCGTCTTGATAAATCGCTATAAAAATGTGAAAATCGCTATAGTCGCTTAGTAATAAAAGGTAATAAAAGTCAGGACGAGACGCTTTTATTTTAAACCTTAAGCGGTAAGTCTTACGTTAGAATATGGAATAGGCGTCATCGCTTAAATGTTAAACGGCCGCATCACAAAAAAAAATAAAAAACGAAGTGTCTTCGTGTAGTATTAAAATTTGACCGTTTTTAAAGTCATTTTTGTAATATTTTTTTTTTGTTTTTTTTTGTGATGCGGTTGTTTAGCGTATAAGCAACGATGTATTCGTTTCCCTAGCACCTGTCAAATGTTATCTCCTCCATGCATGTAACAGAACCTTGGAAATAGATTAACCTACATCTAATTGTCGGATTGATTGTGCATACTTATGGTAATTCCGAGGAAAATACAAGAATATACCAGCTCCAGTATGATGATGATAGGATGGAAGGTCTGTCACGTTTGGACTCGATTGGCTGGTACTTTAGTATCGAGTAAGTTAAATTGAAAAAAAAATGTGGCCACAAGCGTAAACTAACCTAACAAATGTAAATAAATAAGCATATGTAACCTCTATGTACTGTGTAACGGTCAAGAAGTTTAAATATATAAGACACAGGAGATTGCACCTAGAACTTTTTTATGAAGACGAGTTTAATTACCCCTAGTCATGTTTTCTATCCCTTTCACACTATCTGAATTTGCCTGATAAATACGCTGCCAGTAAGAATGTATAATGGAAGAGTCCAAGAAGCTTCTTTCTACTCAAATTTTACTCGTTTTACTGATTTAAGATGAGTTTTGAAAAATTATATATCTACTTCTTTGAAGTCAATATAAAAAACTAAACAAAAGATCAGCCCTTTACGCCCTTTCTTTCCCTGATTGTTGGCATCTGCCATTTTAATGGCCGATGAAGAAAGGGACAAATAACATTAGAGACGTCATAATTGTAACTTTATCAGTGCCAATACGTGTAAATAAAGGATAAATACAGATTCCTACACTATATTGCGTGACCGTAAATATTGCCGCGAAATAAACTCAACACTTTCGCGTTGATTAATAGCCTTCGTATTGAATATTAGAATCAACTCAACAAGTCGCAAAAACACGGATTAAATGTCTATTAAAAGGTTTCATATTACAATTTTAATTAGAGTCGACACGCAATCACAGGGTTCTCGTATTATACAGTGTCCCAAAAGATAGTACATCACATTGACGCCGGAGGTACACCAGCCTAAAGATGATATTCCACCGGCGAGGCGAGGCGAGACGAGGCGAGGCGAGGCGAGGCGAGGCGAGGCGAGGCGAGACGAGGCGAGGCGAGGCGAGGCGATGCGAGGCGAGGAGGGAACTGCAATTTCTATAGTAAAAATTCCCGCACGGCTGCGGTGGACATAGGCTGGATGGGCGAGATGGGAGTTGAAATATTTGTTGTTAATATTGAACCATATTACTATAACATAGTGTTTATTGAATTGACACTGCAACAAAACAAAAGCGTAGCGATTTTCCCGCCTCGCCGGTGAGAAAGCACTAGACGGACAGAACCAGCTACCATTAAATGGTACAAAATTATTTTGTAATACGCTGTATGAAAATCACTTAATGGTTTACGCGTTGCCGTAACCATTAAGTGATTCTCATATTGCTGCTGTATTGTTATCATATTGTTGACCTTATGGCAGCTCTGACACTCGACAATAAGAGCAATAAGAGATGATTAGGATATAGAAGCAAGATGTGCTAAGACAAAGTAGAATGGAAAAAAACAAGCAATAAACGAAGACTCATTGAAAGTCCAAACACGTGAAGATTTGTTTCCTCGGAATTGCGGGACGGTACGAGGAATAAAACTGTTGGAAAACTACTTGATAAAGAAAAACGAGTGATTCCCATTTGCTTCATGGTTCTTCCAATTTTGTATTGAACGCTACGTCGCGTTACGTCATAGCTCTATACAAAAATCTTTGCTCCATGGAACAAATGGAAATCACCCGAAAAAACTAGAGCTATTGAAAAAGAAAAGAAAGGGTAAGAAATTACCTTCAAAACCTACTGAGTCAAGATAATTTAAGGCCTCTCTACAATATCTGAACGAACACATAAACGGTTAATTAGTAGATCGTTGTTTTGTTCTTTTAAGAAATATTGAAATTTAACCTTCGCATCAGTTATCTAGCCTATTATAGATATACATCACTTCACATTCCACTAATATTATTATAAATGAGAGTTTGTATGTATATTGTATGGCTGGGATGAAATTTGGAATGGAGAAAGTCTATTTTTTATCGCGAAATGAATCCCCGTGGGATGACAATTCCAATTCTACGGGAAGTCGTGGACAAAAGCTAGTAAACCTTTATAATTCTGTGAGAATTTGTGTGACGTTCATCGGGCTGAATATGTGCCGCGTGACGAGGCTGCGATCTCCAGACGGCACGCGGCGCAAATCCATCAGGACATAAAAGCGCCGGGAATTTTCAACACGAGTTAATATCTAACCGTCTCAAGAACTGGCTGAGAATATTGTGCCTGACGCCACTTTGCGAGATCTTAACAAAGCAGGGGAGTAATTTTATAAGTCAGAAATGAAAGAATTTGTACAATAATGTCGCTCTGTTCCAACTTGTTCAATCCATCTTGTCTTGTCTTGTTTCTTACCTGTCTGTTGTTTTTTTTTTTGTTTTTCTTTTCTTTTACTTGACATTGCTGTTTCGTGATTTGAGCTGAGTTGGGACCGTTTCGCGACAACGTTTCCGTGTACCTTTATGTTATTTTAATTTCTTAATGTATTCGTTGTTGGAATAAATGTTTTCTTTCTTTCTTTCTACATCGTAATCATGTCGTTAAGTTATATTAGTAGTCCGTACTGTTGACAGAAAGGTTAAAAGAAAGTTAAAAGAAAGAATGTCGGTCACATTGCTGCAATGTATCGTGAAAGATAACAAATTCTCATACTCTGCTATGTTCTTATACTCTGCTATGTATGTTAGCTGGTCGTCTGTGAAACCAGCGACTAAATTAATGTGCAGGCAGTTGAATGTAATTTACCCACCTTGACGGACGACGTATATTCGCCGGCTATTCATCGACTGAGTAGAACTGAACGACGATGTGTCAACAGAATAACATAGCTGGACGCTATGCAATGAAAGGCAGAATGATACATTTCATGTTACATTGCACCAGTCTGTACGCGGCATGAGGCTTTGAAGAACCCTGTTGCTGCTAACGGCATGAAGTAACTAATCATGATCATCATCACCACCATCATCAGCATCATCATCATCATCATCACCACCATCATCATCATCATTATCATCATCATCACCATCGTCATCATTATCATCATCATCGTCATCATCATCACCATCTCCATCATCATCATCATCATCACCATAATCATCGTCATCATCATTATCATCATCATCATCATCATCATCATCGTCATCATCATCATCATCATCATCATCATCATCGTCATCATCAAGCCAGTCTATTTTGTGGAGCCCATGCAAGTCTTTCACGCTATGCAATTCTATTTTGATCTTTATATTAGAGGCCACTGCTGCACTGTTTAAAAGCTGATATGAATATTATGAATATGCTTGGGATGGGTTGTATGTATTTTATTCCCCCACAACTTTATTTGCAATTTCTTCAACTTTCCTTCCCTCAATCTTTCGTCTTTGAATCGAAGGCAATTCCGATAGCAACTGATTACCGAACTAGGGCTGTAACCTTCCTCTAATCGCATCGGGGAATGTTCGGGCCGTGTACCGTGAATATTGCTTTCCAAAGCCTCAGTAAGCATCTTATTCCCAAGGAAACCTTGTTAACTCGAACATGGTTATTATTTATGCCTATTAACGACGTTATGTTGTCTATATATCGCCCATGTAAGGCGTTTATTGGCGAGTTCATATGAACAAGGTCAAGAGCTAGTAACGCTGGCTGGCCAGATATGTGAGTGGAATATCAGTTAGTGATTGAGAAAAACATTTTGGCTTGAGTAGCAAAAGCATGATCCAAATATCTAATATACCTGGATCATGCCTTCGCTTCTTAGACCTTTATACCAGGACGGGCCTTACCCAGATTTTCCCCTCTGCCGAGGTATAAGATCAAAATAAGATCATTTAATGATCTTCCACGTTTAGTCGATTTATTATTATTTAGTCAATTATTTCGCATTATCAAAATCGACTTCGGAGAGTAAGAAGCTTCAAGAAAATACCTTGTGGTGCTATGTTAGCGTGCAGCAAAAATCAAGACAAGGTTAATTGTTATTTAGATAATATGGTTTCCATAGCAGCGTGGGTGTACTGTACACTATTTGAACGAACGAACTACATACCGATGAACCAGAGAAATAAGGAGAAAAACAGCCCGAGAGACACATAAGGCTGGCTCATACCCGAGAACATACTGCCGCACTCAGAGACGTCAATTAAGGGTTAAGTTTCATTAAAGTAGCTGCTGTCACTTTCTTTGCTATAGCAATAGAATAAGACGCAGCCACTTTAATTAAACTTAAAACTTAATTGACGTCTCTGAGTGCGGCAGATAATGACGGTTTTTGTCTAAGAGATTTTTATAACTCTCATGAAAGTTTTGCATTAATACAGGGTGTCCCAAATATGGTGCGTCACAGTGACACCAGAGGTAGACCAGCATAAGACGGACCGAACCAGCCATTTTTTTAAGGAATGGAAATACTTTACGCATCATCCCCAATTCCCCACACCGAACTAGCCTAACATGACCTCAGCAAAAGCCACATGGTTTTCAAGATATTTCCAGTTTAAAGTTTAAACTGGCAAAGTAACTAAAATTTAAACAGGCAAATCTTTAAAACCATGCGAATTGTACTGAAGTAGTTAGGCTGGTTCGGTGCGTTTAGGCTAGCCCTACCTCCAATGTCAATGTGACGTACCTACAATTTTTGGGACAACCTGTATTATTTCCAGTGCATGTGCACTGAAAGGTAATGAAAATTAGCTAACAGGTACCAATACTGGACATTTAATTCATAATTCAAAGATCTTGCGGTTATAAATTAATTGTTGTAAAATAAAACAATGAATCAACTTATCTTCTTTAAAATAAGAATCAAGTGTCCAACATGGTCCATTTCCACAACTGATGAACAATACAACACCTTCATTACAAAAATTTTAAGCTTCGAGTACATAGCAATTGGAAACTCGAAAAAACACAAGCGAGACGAATAGGCGCCTTAATTCCGTCTCGCTTTCGCGCCACGCTCCGCCGCTCGTCATTTGTCAAGGCCGACTCTTCTCGGAATCCGTTGGACATCGTGAGATAGACGCTTTTCAATTTTGGAATCACGTAGTTGGTGTTGCCAGGAGGCCTAGACCAGCACTACCACAGATTATATCTTGTCCAAAACATTTAAACAAAATTCAAAGCCCTTATAAATATACAACTATAAGCTCTCTACAGACATAAGTTTACAACAGCTCAAAACAGATGTTCGAAGGCCTTCACATACATACATACATATATATATACATAAACGGTCTACATATCTATTATCAGTAGGCATACATATTAAGCGAAGGCATTTAACGTATATGGTAACGTGTTTGTCACTGTTTGTTGGTGCAGGCTTCTTAAATGAATCACGAATATAGCTCAAGTGAGTCATTCGGGGCGATGTTTGGTTGCTATGGAAAGAGGCATTTTCCATTAGTTTACAGTCAATGCGACGGTATTTCATCATTTTATCGAATTTCACTTCATCGAACGTATCATTTCATCGCATTTCATTTCATCGAAAGCTAATTTCTGCTGAAACCTTATTATTTTCAGGTTATCTAAAGCATGGGTTACGTAGGCTAGGTTAGGTTAGGTTAGACCTGACACCACCAATAAATTATAACTCCTGCACGTGCGAATGCCTTTCGATGAAATGAAAATTCTGCGAAATGATACGTTCGATGAAAGTTGTTTCGATAAAGTAATAGCTACACCATGGCTTTGCTTTTGCAAATGTGTGAAAAAACGTACAGTCACACCACGGGATTGTTGAGCCACTTGCTAACATTCTTAATTGCGTCGGGTTGTCAAATCGTACACGGTATATTACTTTTGTAATTTGGCGATTTGACAACCCGACCGAATTAAGAATGTTAGCAAGTGGCTAACTGTACAGCGCAGCGGGGCGGTTTATGAGGATCGAGTGCTCGAACGAAACGACAGCTGTAAATATACGAGTAGCTAGAGCAGTAAAGAAACTACGAACCAGCCCCTAAGCGAACATGGCAGTGCTGTCAAAAGCTGCTGTGAGTGTGACGTTTCGAACGTTTGTTCGTAGTTTTTTTTACTGCTTTAGCTATATTTATACTCCTGAGCGATTTTTTTTTTTTTTTTTTAAAGACCATGATGTTTGTAACAAATCTGACAATAAGGGACCCTACAAAAGTGTTTTTTTCTATAGTAATAACTATTTCGCCAAAATCGACATCTTCAGGATTCATGAGGACCAGATTGATATTTGGCTGTAGATATTTTAAATATTATGTACTGCGAGGACCGGCGGACTCAGGAGGCTATAAAGGTCGTGTTTATCGATGGGGATAAACGTGGATAAAACATCTGTCTCTTTCTGACCAGTATATAAGTGCGAAAGTGACGGATGCTTTATCCACACCGCGATAAAGGCGATAATACGAGAGCAGTTAACGTTTGATAACAGAATGTAATTAAAGTTCTCAGTACAATGAGTCAGACGTCTCGTTTGTTTATATTTATGTTCGCAGCTGACTGATAAAAACGCACCTTGTCTTCGGGCCGTAACCTTCTCCATCTGTGACCTGTTTTATTAGTGGTTAATACATCCAATCCACACCGGTCACGGACAGATGTTTCATCCACATGATTAAAACGACCATAAACGCCCCGCTGCTGTTATTCTGTTGACACATCGTCGTTCAGTTCTACTCAGTCGATGAATAGCCGGCGAATTTACGTCGTCCGTCAAGGTGGGTAAATGAATGTGCAGGCAGTTGAATGTCATTTACCCACCTTGACGGACGTAAATTCGCCGGCTATTCATCGACGGAGTAGAACTGAACTTACTGAACGACGATACGTTAATAGAATAACATAGCTGGTATAGTCTTTGTTTTTTCCTGGCCGCGTTGTTCTGCCACAACCACCAAAAGCAAAAATACTATTCTAAGGGCTTTAACAATCGACAAGTTTTATCTCTCTACCTAATCTAGAAGTCTAGTCCTCAGTATCAATATCCATTGGTCTTAAAGCTCATCAGCAATTACCAGTGATCGGAATAGGTAGAGTATATTTACCTAAACTTGATGCATGTTCATTCAATAATGTGTTCCCATCTCACTCACGCATGAATGAACAAGCGTCAAGTTTAGGTAAATATACTCTACTTATTCCGATCACTTGTAATTACTATAGATGTGTGTGAATAAAAAAATTAGGTTATATTATATGTCACCGACATCTTGTAGGGAGGGGCAGACACAGGGAAGGGTAAAAAAACGAGTTCCACACGAAAAAAACGGTCAAGTGAGAGCCGGACTCGCGCGCTGAGGGTTCCGTACATATTTGGCCCGTTATTAATATTTTTGTTTTTCTATAGGGTTGTCTATAACCGTACCAAATTTGACGCTTGTACATTCAGTCAACAAAGTATCGGGAATGGATGATTTGTTTATGGTTCCAAATTCAAATTTTTGTTTTTTTTGTTGTTGTTAGATTGGCACAACTGTTTTCTATTTTGGCGCGGAGTTCGAGTTGCATCTGTTATTTATATTAAATACAGTGCTGTTTTTAGTTATATCATATCTAGTGTGTATTGCGAATTTCATAATGGACAAAAACATTGAACAAAGAGTTTGTCTTAAATTTTGCATCGCCAATGGAATTTCGTGTTCGGAGTCACTGAAAATGTTACAGAAGGCTTACGGTGATTCGACTTTATCAAAAACACGTGTTTATGAGTGGTACAAAGCGTTCAAAAGCGGTCGAGATGTGATGGAAGATTTGCCTCGCTCTGGTAGGCCATCAACGTCTGCAACTGAAGTTAACATCGCAAAAGTGAAGGAAATAGTGACTGAAAATCCTCATTCAACTTTGAGAGAGATAGCCGCCGAACTTTCTGTATCTCACGAGTCGATCCGTACTATTTTAACTAATCATTTGGGTATGAAACATGTTACCGCTCGGCTAGTCCCAAAAGACCTGAATTTTCTCCAAAAACTCAATCGCATGAGAGTCGCTGAGGACATGCTAGAACGAGTCAATTCCGACCCAACATTCATGAAACGCATTGTTACTGGTGACGAGACGTGGGTTTACGAGTTTGACATGCAAACTAGTCAACAAGCTTCGGAGTGGCGCTTCGTGGCACCCGTTTTCAATCGGTAGAAGACATAAAGGAGAATTCGCGCCGAGAACTGAATTCAATTCCGGAAACAGCGTTTAAAAAATGTTTTGATGATTGGATTATTCGTTGGCGTAAGTGTATCGTTTCTGAAGGAGCATACTTTGAAGGTGATAAAATAAATTTGGATGATTAACAAACAGTTTGTGTATTATTGATCTTTTCCCGGTACTTTCTTGACAGAGTAGTATGTATACCGTTTTTACGATAAGTAGAACAAATACAAAAAAAAAAATATTGTTTTACTTTTTGAATTTTTATTATTTGTTAGGAAATACGCTGTTATATCACATATTCTGCAAAAAAATCAACGGGCTGTCATTTACGGTTCAAAAGATACAGCTCTTTAAAGTTAGGACAGACGGACGGACGGACAGCGTAGGTTTAGTAGTAGGGTTCCGTTGGCACCCTTCGGATACGGAACCCTAAAAGTAGCGGGGTAAATCTAGTTTGAAATAATTTGTTAAGTACTCTTGAAATCATAAAACCTTAACATCCCGGAATACAAAAGGTTAGTGACGTTCTCAATATAAAGGGACCTTATGGAGGAAGGCAGTTACGCTCTTCTTGTTCTTGTAACTATACGAATACTATGATAACAGTTCTAAAAACGGCGTAACCGCCTGCCTCCATAAGGTCCCTTTATATTGAGAACGACACAGTTAATTTCCATGAAGTTTTATCAGTGATCTCAAGGTTACGTTTAAAAACTGGCCTGATTACATTAATGGGACTTACGTAATATTCCGTTTTCAAGTAAAGGTCGTTTTAAAACAAAATAATCGAACAAATTGTGCGCAAGGCTACGGTTACGAAGAGGTTATACGCTATACATTGCACCGCGTAATTGTATACGTTAGTATAGGGGGCAAGTTACAAGCGATAGCGTATAAAATTTTGTCAAACAGGCATAAATAAAATAAAATAAAGGAGGGGACAATTTCACATAAATTTATCTAGTAATTAACTAAAGCTTGTACTATGGGTAATATAGGCAACGATAAACAGGGATTACTAAAAATATGTATAGGGACAGGCATCGTAACATAAACTGGAAAAAAATTAAACCTTCAGAACGATAAGTTTGCGATTATACCTACATCTTAACCTAGTATATTTGTACTTAGTATTTTGTTGTTTTTATTGCAATATAGAACAAAAATTCATACAAGGTATTTCGAGCGAACCATTTTACTATTATTATAAATGCGAAAGTTTGGATGGATGTTTGTTACTCAACCACGCCAGAACGGCTGAACGGATCTGGATGATTTTGGCACAGAGATAGATTATAGTCTGGAATAGCACATAGGCTACTTTTTATCCCGAAAATTTGACAGTTCCCGAAGCGATAAACGACTTCTGAGCGGACAAAGTCGCGGGCAAAAACTAGTCAGACATAAATTATAGTCTTACTAGCATAGAACTTACGAACAATTATACTTAAAGTCACCATATAAAAAAACTGTCATAAAGACGTCCGTTATCACGGGATCATGATTACATCAAAATTAATCATTGACTTTCTGCATCAGGCTTCTACAGAGTCCGCAAGTAAAGTCTGTGTCCGTACTTTATTATTATAATGCCATGTCTGGTGTTGCAAATGTCCATAGACGGCGGTGACCAATTCCCGTAAGGGCCCACCTTAAGGATCTGCCTGTTTGTCTGTTGATGGCAATTAAAAAAAAGTACTCATCATGCATGACAAATTTAAATAGTTCATACTCACATCAAAATATTGGATAATGTGTATATATTTAACGTAGAAGAATTAAAAATATTTAGTTGTTTCACTACCGTAACATAACAGTAAATTGAAGTATTTATAACAATTAAACCCACCGGTTTACGACTATACCTAAGTTACACAAAATATTTCGCAATAACACTCCAAACCGTTGACGCGTATCAACCCGCTCACGCTTCAGCTTATCAAAAGTGCCAATCGCAGAGGTTACGACACCATCAAACAACCAAATAAGGCTTTGCTCCATTCGGCGTATTCAGTTACACCTACGTCTATGCTTTGTTTTCTATTGGGACATGAGTTTAAAAACCGTAATTGTGTCGTTCTCAATATAAAGGGACCTTATGGAGGCAGGCGGTTACGCCGTTTTTAGAACTGTTATCATAGTATTCCTATAGTTACAAGAACAAGAAGAGCGTAACTGCCTTCCTCCATAAGGTTCCTTTATATTGAGAACGTCACAATTGTACTATTTTGGTATGGAACTACTTAAAAAACTACCTACGTACAATGGAATTGGGTAAAACAGCCGAGAAACTTGTTATTAGTATGTAGAACGTATTCTAATCTTAGTCTATAAAAACCGGTCAAGTACGAGCCGGACTCGCGCACTGAGGGTTCCGTACATATATGACCAGTTTAAAGTATTTGTTGTTTTTCTATAGGGTTTGTTATATAATCATACCAGACGGTTGTGTGTGATAACCGTTTTTACGATAGAACAAATACAAAAAAACGTTGAGAAAAAAGTTTCTTGTATGGACTCCCTTTATTATTTTACTTTTTGACTTTTTTATTATTTGTTAAGAAATCTACCGTTATATCACATATTCTGCAAAAAAATCAACGAGCTGTCTTTTACGGTTCAAAAGATACAGCTCTTTAAAGTTAGGACGGACGGACGGACAACGTAGGCTTAGTAATAGGCACCCTTCGGGTACGGAACCCTAGAGACGATATAATTTGTATTCCTATATGGAATGATCAACTTTCAACCAGATTTACGACATAAAAAGTATACCATTTCAAAAGCAAAAGACAATGCACGGAAATGCCAGTTTGAAATGTTGCCCGTTTGCCAGTAGCCACCTGTTCAAGGTTCAATTCCCTGACAATTAATCCTACTGTGGTTATTATTATTTTCACTTCTCATGCTCTAAAAGTTCGTCTTTATGTCGTACGTGAGCGACATAAAGTCGCTTCTTATGCTCTAGTGCATAAAGTAAAATCTTCGTCGAAGACCTAGGCAATCGGTCCAATAGCCACACGAACAACTTTAACTTCATAGAATAAATAAATAAATAAATATCAGGGACAATCTCACACAAATTGACCTAGTCCCAAACTAAGCTCTAGGCTTGTACTATGGGTACTAGACAACGATAAACATACTTATATAGAGAAATACATACTTAAATACATAGAAAACATTCATGACTCAGAACAAATACTCGCGCTCATCACACAAATATTTTTCCATACCGGGATTCGAACCCGGGACCGCTAGCTTCGTAGGCAGGGTCACTACCAACTAGGATAACCGCGTCGTCAAGAATAACCTCTTTATTTTATTTAGTTTCGTTAGTATTCTAACACCAAGGCAAGGATACCAACAGCCAAAGTACACAATAAAGCTTCATTAAATAAATTTATAATTTTTATTTCGTCGCATTTATTATTATTATTATTTTTATCACGTTGCTGTTTCATTTCCTCGCAATCGAAGTGAAAAGTAGAGTGCACAACTCGTCCATAAAACCCATTTAACACTCGACTTTATAATCATCTTCGCTCGCAAGCTCGCTTGGATGGATAAACGTCTCGCGTAAAATAGTGCGTTTTATGCACTTGTTGTACAATCTACTATTTGACTTGATGTCCGTATTAACTGGGTCAAAATCTATATTGTGTTCAATTTTCAGTTAATTTGACTAAATACCAGTTTTTACCCGTCCGAGCGAAATCAAAAGAAGGGTAATTGATTTAACCGTCTATGTATGTGTGACCAAAAATCGGATGTACCACTCTAGTGGGGTCTCATATGTGACGTTCTCAATACATATAAAGGGACCTTATGGAGGAAGGCAGTTACGCTCTTCTTGTTCTTGTAACTATACGAATACTATGATAAGAGTTCTAAAAACGGCGTAACCTCCTGCCTCCATAAGGTCCCTTTATATTGAGAACGACACATATGATTCGTCAAAAACCCTCCGGTGAAGTAGTCAAAGCCGTCAGGCTAACTACGTAGAGTAGATCCCTTAAAAAACATGCAAGTGTCATAGGCTATAAAAAATTGTAAAGGTGCGTAGTACTAGTCGCCAGTCGCCGTTTAAACCACTTCCACACCATCGGGCGGTTGGGCCTACCGAGAGGGACGCAGCTATCTGTCAGAATGAGATAGTAATATATACATCTCGTTCTTACAGACCGAGATCAGTGGCGTGCCATGGGCAGAGTTGGGCATTATTCGAATAAATTTTTAACTAAATAATCATTCGAAAAACAATTTGCGATAAAATTATTCGGCCACTTCTTTGAATTATTCTTTATTTTATTCGAATAAATACCACGAATAATATTTTAGTACACTTTCAAATATATGTATGTTTCTTTATATTATTTAATAAAAACAAGTCTGATTTTTGTGTTTTTAATTTCTGAGTTTTATTTAATACCCCTGTCGATCTTACAGCCATTAACTTTTAAACTAGGATAATTTATTCGTTGTATTTTATTCGCGGTACAATTCATTCACGAATAAATTATTCATGGAATAATTCATTGGTGAATAATTTATTCGCTATACGTACGAATAAGAATAATCATTCGAAAAAAATATTTGTTATTCGCGAATTTTTTTTTTTAAATCTCAATCGTTATTCGTCATTCGAATAAATTTCGCCCATCTCTGGCCATGGGAGATGATGATGATGATGATGATTTATAACCATGCATTAAATCTCTAAAGACAAGCAATAATAATATGACATTCTATTCTACACGCCAGTTTTATTCTTAATCTTTAGTGTTATAGTTCAGGAATAGTTTGATGCAACGTGTTTTGGCGTCACGCCAGACACTGGTGCACGGTTAGTACGCCACAGTCCATGATTATCATACAAGAATAACTCGATATGGAGACTTTAGTACTGAACGTGTTAGTCATTCAGAGCCCGGCTTTTTGTGTTAAATAGAAAATGGACACAATTTGGAGCTTGCGGTGGTGAAATTGTGTTAAGAGATTCCGTTTTGCAATAGCGTTAAAAGCTGGGTAAATAGTGTGGTGAAAGGCTTTTGGAATTTTTAGCAGATGTTATTTTTACAGTTGACGTGTTTTAGCGGGATGAGTAAAAACCGGTTAAGTGCGTGTCGGACTGGCGCACCGAGGGTTCCGTTTTAAGTCCATGCTTCAAAATATACCTTTTTATGTACAATATATAATATTTTATATTTTTTCGTATGCAATAAGGTCTATTTATAGTAATAAGGTAACTCGTGTAGGTCATGATTCCCACGATACAGGCTCAGCCTAGTGTGGGGGTCGCCGATGAATTGTTAAACCTTGTTCTTCTTTATATGGCAAGAAAACATTTTTACTTTTTTTACTTTTTTTAATTTTTTATTTTGAGTTGCCTAAATTTACATACATTTTCAATTTTTTTTTAGTTATTTCTCAATGACTTTAAATTTGAACACTTCATTTTATTTTAAAATGTAAATAATTAGCTATACGTCAGGAATTTTCTAGATTTTTTGGTTCATTCATTTGTATTTGTGTTTTGTATAAACTTCCGAGGTTTACCTTAGTTTCGTGCTTAAGGTACAGTCTAGGTCATAACTATGTATAATAACTGTAAAAATGACTATCGAAAATTATTTAGAATTTATAATATTTTACCAGTTAAAACATAAATACCTTCTGGCAATAAACAACCTTGGCAATCAAGAGCATAACCTATCTCAGGTCAATCTTAATTATGGCACCAGGTCGGTATCCTCGGGTCAACTTGATGTACCAAGATAAAAAAAAAAAGATAAAAGATATTTATTCAGTAAGTAGGCCGCACGGGCACTTTTACACGTCAAAATCTACCAGCGCTTCCCAAGAGGAGACCACTGCTGAGAAGAAGCGCCGCAAGAAACTCAACAGTTAGTCTTTTTTTAAATGAAAATATAACAATGTCACTACTTATTCTAACATTATATAAAACTGTAAAAATAATATTAAATATCTGCGTAGTTTAAGAATAAACAACTACTTCGGTTATAGAACCCTAAAAAACGTCTACGTACCTGCTTAACAGTTAACTAGAGGAAATCAGACAAGAGCCAAATATAAATAGGTTTAAAAGATTAGTTAAAAAATATCTACTCTCGCTTACTAGCTATTTATTGTAGAATGGTCATCGCTGAGTATTTGTGTCGTTCTCAATATAAACGGACCTTATGGAGGCAGGCGGTTACGCCGTTTTTAGAACTGTTATCATAGTATTCGTATAGTAACAAGAACAAGAAAAGCGTAACTACCTTCCTCCATAAGGTCCCTTTATATTGAGAACGTCACATTTCTGTAGTAGAGTAAACACTGTTCAATTGAAAATTAATCGTACGTAATGTACAGAGACTCTTTCCTGCAGACAAACTGTTCAAACAGTTTTGCAGGGCTTTTGATTAATATTGTATCGTGTTTTATGATTTAATAATAATAAATAATAATAATATAATAATGTTTAGCACCTTGTCACAAATCGCTGTGACATTCATATATGGCAGTTTAAACATGACGTTAAATAGACAAGGTACTAAAATGTACACATATTTAAGACCTTGACTGTACAGACCCTACATGACGTCACTTTCTAAGTTCAAGCAAGATAAGGTTCAAGTAAGGATGAGCACTTGATTAAAGGAAACTGATGGTCGAAAGCTGATCGGAAACTGAGATCAAGAGCTTGCTCAAGAGCGGAGGGTGTGAAGTTAGAGGTATCAGAAATACTCTAGTGGTTTATGTTTGTTTGTTTGTGTTTGAATTTATAGCTTAAACTAGATTTTGCCCGCGACTACGTCCGGGTAATAGTATCATTATTTCTGGAACTGATCGGTTTTCCAAGTTAAAAAGTTACCCTATATGTAATGTATTATCTTGATTATAAAAAGAAGTATCCACTTCTGGACCCTAAGTATAGGAAATAGAGTAAAAATAAAATGTTACGTGTTTTTATTTTATCTTAGTGTTTAAATAAAATGTGAAAAATCTGCAGATCTCATTACCAGTAAGTTATATACGTTATTACGGAATAACTACTACGTGACTATTCGGTAATAGTCACTCCCAATCAAAACATGCGCAAATGGTCTGCGAGTTGCGCCGCACGAGTCTGCGCCTGCGCCTATTTCCGGCCCATCCTGCGACCTTCGCTTGATTGTGGATCAAGGCGAATCAGCCAATCGGACCGAGACTAATAACGGCAGTTTAAAGGGCAACAACAACATAGACTAAAACCGCGTTCATCGTATTAGAACACTGACTATCAGTTCTATACATTTCCTTCATAGATTTTTGCCGCATTAAGACTGCCGGACTAAAGCAGTATAGAAACTACGAACAAACCGTCGCACTCACACAAGAGACCGGACAACCCTTTCATCGGGAAAAGCCTTTCAAAGGGCTTCCCTTTGAAATAGCTAGCAGTGGATTTGCTCACCTACTCCAATTGACAACCCATACGATTGACTTTCCCTTATCGAATGAAGAACCCAACGATAAGGGTCCCAGTCTCTGAAACAAACATGACACGTCCATTTGAGCTCTGGCATCGTGAGCCAATAGCTTCACAACTAGGTCGCGTGGTCAGTTTAGTGATAATGGTAACCATTAACTGTTCACTACTTACTTCAGTACTTAAACTTAGATATCGTTAACGAATGAGGAAAACAATGTACCTGTAACAGAAAAAACAAGACTATTAACAAAAATATATAAAATACAAACAAAATATACTTAAGTTTTATTGTTTTAATCCGCATAGAAGCGCCCCACTACTTGATTTTGCATACATTGAAACATCCTTGCAAAGTCTACTTGAGAGCGGGGCGCGCCTTCGTGATTTGAACCAGTTTTTGACCTATTGCTATAATTTAACCTTCTACATCACCTAGATACTGCCTGGCTTTATTTTAGCACTTTGTCGGACTCAGCTTGTCATTAGTGTTCTGTGTGTAAGCACTCTGGGCGCTAATGAGAACATTTTGGGGCGTGTTAATTTGAGGACGCAAGTTTTAGCACCTTTGCACTACGAGATGCATTAAAAATGTAGATGCGTCTTGCATCACAACAGTCTTGTCAATTAACTTTCAAATATAGGACTTCGCCGAGGAATAAGGATCGACACAATTTGTAAGTATTGCGTTTTTTTTAAATAAAATGTTATGAAATTAATACTAGACAACGATAAACATACTTATTTATAGAAATACAAATACATACTTAAATACATAGAAAGAAGACATCCAAGATCTATTTTGCATTTTTCATTTTTTTTTCTTCCCTAGCAAATATTTAGTACATTTTCAACATGAAAAAAAAATGTCTAAGACGAAGTAACTTGTAAAAACACCTAACGTACCTACTCGTATAATTAATGGGGAGCCCAAACCGATTTTTTAATGACCATGCATTGTAAAATTATGGTGCATCCAAGGCCTCTTCGAAATTTGTGACATCGAGTAAGGGACCAGTTCTGACGTCCTACTACTGCTGGAGATAGTCCCTCCAAGGATCACCAGTATTGCCACAACAACCGGAAAATGTGGATTGTCTAATCAAGCATAACCTAATTTACGAGTTACTTTGCAAAATTGTGCGATCAAAATAATTATTATCAAAGATACTTACATTTTCAACATATTCAGTTCAAATTAAACACAATACCAGTTGGTGGTAATGAATGTGTTGAACGCAAACAAGCTATTCACATATACTGAATAAATAACAAAACGTGAATATAGTTTAATTAGAAACTCATGTGACGAATCTACAGAAAATACATATCATTGTTGAGACATGGCAACAGTCTCCCAAACTTTTAACAAGGACCGCCAGGAGACGTGTGCAGGCCCTTTATAACACGACATGTTTTTAGGGAAGAAACGTGAAAACAGAATCGTGTAAAGTACACTTATAATTATAATTGTGTGAAAACTAACTTTTATATGGCATTTCCCAAATTACCAGGGTAACAACGTGTCAGTATGCGAATTGAGGTGACATTTAATGTACGTTTGTGCAATTGGGCACAGAGCAATTTAAAATGTATACTCTTATTTAATGCTAGAATAAGTAGTATCATTGTAAGAAGATATATTTTTAAAGAATGTAAGAAAGAAAGAAAAACATTTATTCGTGACAAATATCAACAAAGGACAGAGAAATCCACACAGAAAGAATGTAGTCACGAAATGGTCCCCACTCAGCGTAATGACTGACTGTTGAGTTTCTTGCGATGCTTCTTCTCAGCAATTTTTTACATGTTTGACGAAAATGGCTGAATAAATATCTTTTAATATTTTTATCTCTATATGAGGTACATCGTACGAAGTTGCGGAAATTTTCCAGCTATGTTATTCTGTTGACACATCGTCGTTCAGTTCTACTCAGTCGATGAATAGCCGGCGAATTTACGTCGTCCGTCAAGGTGGGTAAATGACATTCAACTGCCTGCACATTCATTTAGTCGCTGGTTTCACGGACGACCAGCTGTCAAACCAGCGACTAAATGAATGTGCAGGCAGTTGAATGTCATTTACCCACCTTGACGGACGACGTAAATTCGCCGGCTATTCATCGACTGAGTAGAACTGAACGACGATGTGTCAACAGAATAACATATCAGATTCTCCTTAAGTACTGAAATTAATGTTAACTACAACGTCTTCAACATGGAACTCTTTAATGGTCGAAGCAGTTTAAACCGGTTTGAAAAAATAAACAAGCGCTAGTCAAATTAAAACAAGTTAATCAGACAGCCTTGAAACATACGAAGTTTTCAAAACAACCGAAACCATTGTTAGCTGCGTTCCCACGAAATAAGATCGCGCTGTGCCAACTGTTACCAACAATGGGGATACACCATGTTTTTGCAATGTATTATGTTAAGTTTACACGATTACAATTCTGCGGCGCCACAATCTCGCGGCGCCAAAAATTAGACTCGTGCTCTATTCTGCGCTAGCGCTGGCGCATTGGCGCGGAAACTGTTTGGGTCATAGTAGGTACACAGAGTTAAGGTGGACATTCACGGTCAGTTGAACTTATGTACATCCAAAAACTGACCGTACATAAATGTGAAATCTCAAGTTGAAATTATACGAACTCAAGGTCAGTTTCTGGATGTACGTCAGTTAACTGATCAGTTTGACTGACCGTGAATCACCATTGTCCCTTCTGTTCCTAAAAGTTAACGACGTGGGAGTTTTTAACTCATAATCATATAATTTTGATACAGGCCAAAAGTACACCAGACTCCCATTACGCGGATATATCCTAACCCGAAAAATTTGGTTTCAAAGTCCTTAACTTCCTGGAACAGGAGAGACAACTTTTGTTTCTGTGACTGTGTATGATGTATGACCCTTATAGGTACGGTGTGCTTTAAAGTGCTGGCGGCGAGATTTTAGTGCCGCAAAATTGTCATCGTGTAAACTTACTATTTTCTATCCCATTTGTGACGTTCTCAATATAAAGGGACCTTATGGAGGCAGGCGGTTACGCCGTTTTTAGAACTGTTACCATAGTATTCGAATAGGTACAAGAATAAGAAGAGCGTAACTGCCTTCCTCCATAAGGTCCCTTTATATTGAGAACGTCACAATTTTTAAGGCAGGCGTCTACTTTTCACGTCCATTTACAAGAAAGATTTAAAATGGGCTCACGATTGACACGCAGGCAAGGTATTTTATTATTGCAGAAGTGAAAAGAATTTCGATTTTTTTTTTTAAATAAAGAAGAGTTTTTATTAACTAGTATAATAAAAAGGAAATTTGGAAACTGAACAAATTGTACCAAGAGCGTACCTAATACATAATACAAAATCAATGATGGGTAAGGGTGAAGCCACACGAGCGAAATTTTGTAAGTTGTGAGCCACGTAAATATCGAAATTCCATACAAAAGTCCGGTTCAATCAACAGTATCGACACGATGGTATACTGAATTTCGATATTTAAGCGACTCACAACTCACAAAATTACGCTCGTGTGGCTTCACCCTAAGGCCCCGCTTTTGTCACGAAAAAATGACGTGTAACATGACAAACAGCTTTAACTTTCGAGGCATTATGTTATAGAACCTAAGCACGACTACCTATTTTCATTGAAAATAAACGCCGTATAATACACGTAATTTTTTGACATAAAAGAGAAGCTGTTCGAACGCTTTGCGGCCTTACCCTTATAGATAGGTACTCTGTATTTATTATGTATAATGTTACAACAATACATCGACATTTAAAATATCGCCAGTTTTTTTTCAAATGTCAGTACGGTTCACGTTTATTAAAGTTTTAAACTAATTCAACTTTACTTTAAAACAAATTGTAAGTCATACCGATTTAATTTAAATTATTTAAACTATTAAACTGGACCTTGAGAAAAGATAACAACTTTTGAAAGCCTTCTTAATACTCTCGGAAACTGAGAAAGATTTCCGACGAGAGACGGAAATCGAAGTTTATTGTTGATCCACTTCGTAAGTTTATCTGCTGATATAATTTTAGTAAATTATTTCCAATAGACGGGTTTTAATTAAACATCCTTTGTTTAAGCTTGAATTAGTGATTAAATTTTAAAATATGTATATTGTATCTACAATGTTCTAAAAAAATTGGTGAAAATGTTGAGAACCCCTGAAAAATGTCCTGAAATTCAAAGACAAAAACCTTATAAAGAGTACAATAACGTGTATTTTAGCTCAAACGTAACATCTCATTTAATTTGCGTCAAAACTTTTTTGTGAATTCTAATTCTAGGGCAGTAAGGGTGACTCTAAAGTGTCTGGTGAAATTACCATTAGAATCTTCGTTGCCCTACTACCTGATTTTAATACGAAACGGGCTCCATATAAAGTTCGGGGCAGTAAATGTGAGTACTGCGAAATCGGGTTAAGTGTCTGTCCGCATTACGTATGACTTTTTCACATTTTCCGCTTGTTACTGACTGAATAAAGTGCACTTGTCCCTGGAAATTACACGCTGGAGAGCAGCGCAGAAAAGGCTTCCGAGATATAACCTCTAACCTAGTTAAAAAATCATATTTAGAAAAGGTTGGTGACATATGACGGTTAAAATTATTTCGAATTAAAAGGTTGACGAAGTATGATCCCTGCTCTGACTTTGACGAGATCAAAGGGTTGTACCTTTTAAAAATCATTTGGCTTGAAAAAGGTTTCAAAGTACGTTCAAAATACGAGTAGATAATATACTTATTTTTTAATTTTTCATGACTTTTGACATCCCTACTTCCTATAAGTATAGTCTGTTTCAATCCAATTTGTTAATAATGTAAAACATACGTGTCGACAATGATTAATGATGACAAATCCAAGAGCCAATTACAAATCATTTTTTTTATTAGTTGATTCATTAAATTGAATTTTTCATTCATAATCCTTAAATTACAAGATGTCTTTCTAACCTAAAAATAACCTCGCTTTTTGAATTAGATGTATTAAATCAAATTTAAGGTAGATTTCCGGGCGTTTCTACCGCCGTCATTAGTGTATTCAATATACATATTGACGAAATCAATGACAATACAGCCACTTCTGATGCTAATTAATAGAAACACCCCCGGTTCTGCTTCTGTTTACTAGTACCTAGGTGTCATTGATTTCGTTAATATTATATATTGAAAACGCTAATGACGGCGCGGCGGCGGCGGTTAAATATTAATCAAACAAATATTACTGGAAAAAGTGATGAGATATTAATTTTAAAGCTTCGAAATACACGTGCACTTAATTGATGGTTTTATGGTGAATGTGCCAAAAATATATGTTTTTTTTATGATTTAGCAATCTGTACTTATAATGTTCAGTTTTAAACTTCCTTTATTCCTTATAAATAGATCCGATTTTTTGGCAAACATTTTATATGTATACAGCATGCGCTCAATCAAATAAAATTTTTTCTCATTAGTGCAAATCACTTAAAAATATTTAAGTTCAACCTGTCACAGCGTCAATCTCTTTTCTGGAACCTGTTGTGTGTTACAAGCACGAGACATGCCTTAAAAACACGTCGCGAGAAACTTTCATGCACCCAATTACCCACTTCACTAACGGAAGAAGCGTTAAGCATCCAGTCAACTTCCTTCAACTTGTTCTAAAGAAATAAACAATAAAAAAACGATAGAAAAAAACGATATCGCGTGCCGATACGTTCGGAACGCGTTTCGTTCCACGCCGTGCGCAAACGCAGAGTTCAAGGCGACGTCCAACGAAGAAACTAAACGTAACGACGAGGACGCGCTTATGTTTGACAGTGAGGTAAGAAAGAGAGGCGTAATAACCTGGCAAACGTTTATGAAAGTTTGTAATTATCGGTCGACTGTTGACTTTACTCGTCAATATTTAGATAATTTAACGTAAATTTGTTTTATATTACTTATTGTGGTTGCTTCGTAAATATTTGTCCAAGTTCAATGTTTGTTGATTACGATTACCGAGTAGCTGGGTATTATAAAACTGAGATGTAAGACGGAGGTCACACTTTCAGTATTTCATCAGTTCAGTCCATCAGTTTAGTCAGAATGTGGTTTAAGAACTTTATTCTCATAAAGAATTTACACAATTCACTTACATGAGAAATATAAAGAATTAAATAACATTTCTTGTAGTAACGGGGAAACGCCGTTAAGGACTATCATCATGATAATTAACGGCGTTTCCCCGTTAGTGTGGCCCCAGGATAACATAGATATTTAAGAGTTACGAACAGACCCTGGTAAAACATGGATGCGGCAGTTGGTGCATGTGTGCACAGCCAGGTGCCTTATACTATGACATTTCATTTGAATATATTATGATATAATTGTAGCTACAATTTTGATTGTAGTTGGATTTAATTGATTTGGAATGATCGGAGAATTATCGTCTAACCCACGGAAGGACTGATGGTCCGGACTGATGAAAATTAAATATTGTAAATAATTCCCTTCTATCCAGTGAATGATGAAATACTAATGGGAAACTGATCGTGTAACCCACTCGTATCATTCTCGCGTCAGTCACCTAAACGGCGACTGGCGTACGTTTTATCAGTCTGATGTCAGTCCTGGATTGATCGTGTAACCGTTCAAATCATCCATCATTCTACGTGGAAAGCCCTAAACAGGCTCCGTACAAAGGCCGGCCGCTGTGAGGATAACCTTGTCAAATGGGGTTTCGCTGGAGACTCCAGCACCCAGTGCAAATGTGGGACGGCAATCCAGACAATGACTCACCTACTGTCCTGCCCGGCCTGCCCACATTCCTGCTCCGAAATAGACCTCAGAGATGCTACGGAAAGGGCGATCAATACTGCGACCTTCTGGGCGCGAGTAATATAGTGAAACCATCCACACGAGAAGAAGAAGACATCAGTCAAAATTTTTGACCATATTGACGGACTGAACTGATGAAATACTGACCGTGTAACCTCCGTCTTATAATATATTGTAAGGTAAAATGTGATGTTCTCAATATAAAGGGACCTTATGGAGGAAGGCAGTTACGCTCTTCTTGTTCTTGCAACTATACGAATACTATGATAACAGTTCTAAAAACGGCGTAACCGCCTGCCTCCATAGGGTCCCTTTATATTGAGAACGACACAAATATGTAGCCTGATAAGCATAATTTATAAATGAGGAAGAATTAACTATTTTGAGTGTAATACTACAAATGTAGGAATCGATTCACGTAATTATTTTGCAGATATTGAATAAAAAATAATACAAAAAAATACAATTAAAGTATCTACAACTTTTTTTTCTTTCCTTCGACAGACAGGCCCACCTGATAGGAAGTGGTCATGGTCACCGCCGCCTGCCTATGGACAGTCGAGGACAGAAAGATGTTTACACTTTTTCACCTTATTCCATTGTAATAAGGTCCAAATGTGTAAACATCTTTCTGTCCTCGACTGGACATTTGCAACACCAGAAGCGTCACCAATGCGTTGCCGGTCTCGAAGAAGTTTAATATTGTAGCGCGTTGGGATAAATCTTAGCAGGAAGTAATTTTAATAATAATGCGGCAATAAATTACCACTGAGTAACACCACAATGCATAAGTTATTAATTAAAGAATGTCCATAATCTCACTCGACAGTTATCTTAAACAAATGAACCTGAGAAGCGGATCTAACGGTACGCTGCGCCGGCGTCGGTGTCAGAGGTCGCGGAGTCACGCGACGCGTCGAAACTGAGCCTATAGCCAAGCGACATTCGTTTCTATAACGTTAACGCTACGACACTATCCGTCTCGCGCTCGCTTCCTAGTAAAGAAAGGGATGAACGTCACTTGGCTAACCCCCATAGCGCTTAGCACATCTAGTATTTTCTCTTTTGTCGCTCAGTGTGTCTCTATCGTAACAGACTAGTTAAAAAGGGAGATCCGAGCGAGAAACAAATCGCGGACCACTTGTATTGAGCTAGCCTTCCAGATTTCAGGTCTCTCTCACTCTTCAGTTGTTATAAAACTGAGGGAGAGGGAGCTTCAATCTATGAATTTTAGAGGTTTGTTTAATAAATTTCTATAAAAAAAAAAAAAAACCAGGCATTGGATGTGTTAATTCCTGATTCGATTTCATAAAAGCATTTGATTGCTATCCCAAGTAGCACAAAAGCTGTATAAGAGCTTATACAGCCATTATATCTATATCTCTAGTTTCAGCATTTTAAGGGCTGTATAAACTATTATACAGCTTGTGTGCTTCTTGGGATTTACATTAAAAAATGAGAATCCCTCAAATAATGAATTTCCATTGACAAAGGACAAAGAAGGATTTTTAATTTCGACATTCCTTTTAATACGGGGCAAAAAGAAAAGTAAGACAATGACCTGCATAAAGTATGGCGTCCGCTGGTAACGTCTATTGTGAGAAATCGGAAGCTATTTTACAATTAATATATTTAGATCAATGTTGGTTTAGGTAATGACAACACCCTGTGGTTTAATTAATAAAACTCAAGTTACGAAAATGGGTGATTCAGATTTTTTTGTATCTTCGTTTTTTCATAAAAAAAACTAAATGTATATTCGTGCAAAAATGCTTTTTTATGTATTTAAAGTCGCCTCTGCACACATTTTAACAGTGGATTTGAATAAATTATAAAAAAAACACCAGGTTTTGAATATCATAATCATAGCAAAAAACACAGTTTTAAAATAGTGTCGGTTTTTACATTCCCAACAGTGAAGTCGCGGATTAGCCAATTGAAGCGACGCTTTAAGTCACATCTGCGTGAAGAGGACAATGCTCTGAGATAAAAGAAGAAAAAAAGTTCTTTATTTTAACGCGGACGGGTTGCGGAAGTATCTGGAAACTTCCGCGAAAACCCGAAGTCTTTCAAGCGACGATTCCGCCTGTTCCTTAATCAAACGGCGATCTTGGATAAAGTTTGGGAAACGTTGGATTTTGTAATAAAACTCCTGTCGGAAGATAAAAGATCGCTAATTCAGCCACAACACTCGATAAGTGGTATGTTATTATACGTCTTTATACTACTTACTACAAGATACTGCATTCAAAGCTGTGCATGAATAATTAGGGCATGCATAATTGTTCTTGTTCATTAATTTATGGAAGCTAATTTGGGAGAAAGAGATAAAGTATCTTCGAAGTTTAATTTTCAAAGTAGAGGTCCAGTTCCGTTACTGACAGACAACTCGCTACCTAACTATAATCTTAAGTATAAATATAATCTTATATACAATCGAAAAAATGTACCAACATGCAATGCAATCGACATACAGGAGAGTAGGTTGCGATAGTATGGTCACGTGAAGAGGAAGCCGTCTGACTACGATGGGAACTTGGCATTGCATATTTCCATCTCTGGTCGTAGGTCCAGGGGTAGATCAAAAACAAGGTGGAAGATGTAGTGCTGAAGGACATGCAGGAGTGTCAAGCGAGGACGATGTCGAGGACAGAGCGATGTGGAGAAGAAAGGTTAGGTAATCTGACCCCACAACCATGTCGGATTAATAATAGCTAGGAAAAGAGAGATACAATAGAAAAAATCGCACTTCTACGACAATTAGTTTCAAGCGAATATAGCTGGGTCATTCTAAGTTAAGAGGTAATTCGTTGTATGAAGTGACGGCACGGCCTTTTTTTTTCATTTTGACTTAAGTATACATGTTTTCTTATTGAAACTGCTAATTTGAAAACGTTTACAGAGTAGCCAATCAATTTGTTGGTTTTATCTCGTTTTATAAGTGACCAGGGGAAATACTCAGTACAGGGGAGAGACAAGGTGCACAGGGGAGGATACTTTATGAACAGGGAAGAGACAATACATATAAAAAACAAGGTTATTTTTAAGAATCACCTTTATTTATTAATTTTTACTTTAATTATGAATTATTTATAATCAGACTTATCATATCTTAGCAGTCCTTCTTTATAAAATTAAATGTTTCTTAAGTACTAGAGGTACAAAACTTTCCCTGTCCATTAAAACAAAAAAATATATAAAACTTTACTATTAATGGGCAACAATTAAATAAAAAGAAACAAAAGCCTCTTTTGAATAAAAGTATTAAACTTCGCTTGTACTTAAGCTATAAAAACGTTTTAAATTTTAAAGGTACCTAAAAAAAATACTAAATTTTTTCTAAAAGCCACATTCAAATACAGCTTCATTGAAAGCATAAAAAATACGCTGTCCCTCATTTTTTTAATTAGGGACAGGTAGTTCTTTTATAACCTGATCCCAGGTGATAAAAAAATTATCGTCATCATTATTAATTCTGAAGTTTTTTTCCCAGTTTCATCACAGATTTTACAAAATACAACTTGAACTTAATCATTTTCTTCAACACCTGTGCACATTGCAACATAACGATATTCTGTTTTTCTATATTGAATTGAATATTACCAGCACAAAGTCCCCATTGCGGAATGTTTTTTTCCCAGATTTTTGATTTGGGCTTTGGATCATCTTTGCAGTCTGGTTTTCTTGCTTGTGGTAGGTACAGAAAGCTGTACTATTTCTCGAGGCTTCTTCGTGCTTTGTTGAGATGAGAATTTTATTAGTAGTTCATCTTCTGAATCACTAGCTCCATATATATAATCAACACGCAGATGAGATTTAGGATGTGTTTGTGGATAATCCAAAGTCCCCAATAGAAAATGTCGACATTACTCACAGAACTCACATACAACTCGAAACACAGAAGCAACTCAAACTTTACTAGCCTAACCCAACGAAGTGATCCTAATACTTAAAAGATAAATGATATTTATTCAGTAAGTAAGTAAGTCAAAATCTAGCCTTCTGCTGCTCTCTGGGTGTCTTTATCTTTCTTCTTTTCATATTATTCCCTTTTCTTAAGTCTTTGTTGTGCGTACGTATCCAGGTAATTTTTAATTATTTTGTACAGTCGAGGACAGAAAGATGTTTACACTTTTTCACCTTGTTCCATTGTGATAAGGTCCAAAAGTGTAAACATATTTCTGTTCTCGACTGTACCATAATCGTTCTGCTTTCCTTTTTTTTCGAGTCGTTCTTCGCACGTAATTTTATTTCGTGATGCCATTTTTCTGTAAATAACGTCATTATTATATTGTAAAGCTAAGATAGACATAATGCCACGCAAAGGTTCAGAGAAAACGGAACAAGTATTAATGAAAACAAGTACAAATGTATCTCCCCTGGACATTAAGTATCTCCCCTGGCATTAAAAGAGCCAGGGGAAATACGCCAGGGGAGATATATTTTCGATAGAAACCCAAAATAGCCGTAAAAGTGTTTCTCGTACGCAATTCACAAACAAACGCAACAATGTATGCACTATTCACAGTAAATATTTAAGTATATTTTAGTATTTTAACAAATAATTGCGAAATAAAACTTACCAGGGGAAAGACTGCATTCACTCAACACTTCTGCACCCAGCGAGTGGAGTGACCGAAATGGTCGAAAAAATGGCTGCGCAGGTGGCTTATACGCCGCCTGCTGCTAACTTCACGTCACACACGATGTATTTAAGGTCACAACTTCCACAGACTACCAAAGCAAAACCGATTTTTAAACGAAAACAAAAAGCCAGGGGACGAGACACGAAACACGGAGGACAAATTTCGGCGTTAATATTTATTATGAAAAAATTTAATATAAGCAATTTTACTTGTAAGATACTGTTACTTAGTTATCTTTGTTTTTAAAAATAACGATATTAAAGTAATTATTGAATTTTAATAGATTCATAATTACTGATTTACAAATAAAGTCGGTTGGGGGACAGACCAGGGGAGATATATTTTTCTTATATTAGAGCTAATTGTGACTAAATTACGTACATTTCTGTAATAAATTTAAGTGACTTTGTAGAAAACATTTAGTTTTATGAAATAAAATAGGTTATTACGAAGTTAATATAAAAAAAAATGTATTTTTTGTCCTGGCCGTCGAAAGTACCTCTTAACTTAGAATGACCCAGCTCTTAAATTATAATATTTATTGTAACTACTAAATATTAGTATCATTTGAAAGCACAAATAATGACCATAAAAAAACACGAATCGTTCGATTCCGTACAAAACAATGATCGCTAAATAAATTAGGATTTATAACTGCTTGAAGTCAACATTCCAAAAGGTGGTTTTTGACGCCGAGTTTATGTGCTCTTCCAAAATATTTTTCAACAACATTAACAATGTACCCATTACACCTGTTATAGGAGCCCAACATAACATTTGTGACGTTCTCAATATAAAGGGACCTTATGGAGGCAGGCGGTTACGCCGTTTTTTAGAACTGTTACCATAGTAATCGTATAGTTACAAGAATAAGAAGAGCTTAACTGCCTTCCCCCATAAGGTCCCTTTATATTGAGAACGTCACATTTGTTACAGGTAACTAAACATCCCTTGTTCCTCGGCGAGGTGACGAAACCGACACTAATTCCACTTAGCCCACAAAATTAATTACCGTTGGAACAAAAAGCGTCATTAGTGTTGCGAAAGCTTTAGAAGCTATCGGCATGACCTGCTTCCGAGCCGAGGACGAGACAAATTGGATGCAATGTTGGTCATTGACGTTTTGACGGGGAATGCAGTGTTGAAAATAATCAGCCTGTATTTTTATCTTATTGATGGAGCAAAAAAGGTCGAACGTAATTAAAAGATCTGCGTCCGCGTAGAGTTAGTTGTTATTTTTAATTTTTTGTGGACAAAAAGTATTATAATTCAGAAGAACCCATGGGTGGAGAAATGAGGGGGTCTTTGCCCAGCACTGGGACACTAAATACGCTATTTAGATTAGATTTGTTTTTATAAATTAAAACGAAATATTTTCACAATAACGGTCAGCACACGAAATCAACGAAATGTAACCCAAAATATTTCCTCTAGTTTCAATTACCCTGCGAAGTTAAACACTGATTCTCATCAAATCAATTCAAACCGAAACAACGCTTTTGTCTGTTTTGCTTCGAAGTTTAAACATTCTCCAGCTCAAATTAACGGAAGTACAGAAACCGTTACAAAATATTTTGAATTTCGAACGTTCGACGGCGTCCGTCTCGACGCCATTGTACCATAACTTGCATAATCAGGAACAACTATCAGCGCCCATCATCACAATTTGTGTTAATTTACGACACGCTGTGGAGCTTTGGGCAGGTGCAGCGTTTGTTTTACTCGAAAATGCAAAGTCCAGTTTCCCTAGCAAAAAGTTTATTCTTTTTTATTCAAGGTTTTTGTTAATAAAATTAACATATTGTATTAATATTGCAATGTACTCTTATTTACATAATCAGAGGTCGGACTAGGTAGAAGTAAATAAAAGTTGCATAAAATATCAATTAAAAGTAGGTTATTAATTACTTTCCCGAATTTAGTTATTATAAAATGAACTTTTTACCATGGAAAAGCAATGATCTGCATTAAAATGATCCCTCGATCGATAAAAATGCGATTTAAAGTGTCCTTTTATAAAGCGTTTTTAGAGGCTCACTCTAATCTCGTTTGTTTTTCAAACCGTGATAATACTGATAATATGAGGTAAAATAATAGGTACTTAGCAGAAAAACATCAACCATTTATATTTTCAAAACCTAAACTAAAAATTAAAAAAATATACTGACTGAATTCCCGAATTGGCAACAAATATTAACACTTTAAATGTGGGCCAAAATTAAAAAAAAAAACTTTTCCGCAGTGCGTCAAGAAAATTAGACATACATTTAGTATCGTTAATTTTTGAACCGGAAAAGTTACCGTTTCTTAATTTTTGTCTTTAACTATGTACACTTTTTTTGAAAAACGCCCGCCGACGGTTCAAACGCAGTGTCACATATGCAAATCGATCAAAAGGGAATTTAACCACAGGCGCTAAATGTGTCCGTTACCAGGCTAAACGGCTGTCGATTGTTATTAGATCAACAAAGTAGGTTAATTTGTTTATTGGGTCGATAAATCAGTCTAATTTGTCGCATCACTGGACAGGGCTCAGGCTCAGCCGGAGGTTTTCGCCGCATATTGGACAGGTTTAAAATAGTTTCACAGCATGAAATATTTCAGCTATTGTTACACAGCATGCTTTATAAAAGCCGTGGTAGCCTAATGGTTTGACCTGCCGACTCTTAAGCAGAGAGTCGTGGGTTCGAACCCGGGCCCGCACCTCTAAGTTTTTCGGAATTTATGTGCGAAATATAATTTGTAAATTTACCATGAGCTTTTCGGTGAAGGAAAAACATCGTGAGGAAACCTGCACACGCCTACAAAGCAATTTGACGGTTTGTGCGAAGTTCCCAATCCGCACTGGGCCCGCGTGGGAACTATAGCCCAAACCCTCTCATTGTGAGTGGAGGCCTGTGCCCAGCAGTTGGACGTATATAGGTTGGATTATTATTATTGTTATGCTTTTTAAATAGGCACCTAATTGGAATAGACCACGTTTTTTAAATCTACTGTCATCATCATCATCATCAGCCGCAAGACGTCCACTGCTGGACAAAGCCTTCCCCAAACTGGGGTGAAATTGCCATAATCGCCACGCTTGGCAGGCGGGTTGGCGATCGCAGTTTAATGTTATTATAATACAATGTTCAGAAGGACGCTGCTGCCCATCCTCTGGTATAATTCCTAGTCGCCTTCTACGACACCCACGGGATGAGATGGGGTGGTGCAATTCTACTATATAAATAAATAATTATGGTATTTAAAAGCACGCAAGGATGATTAAGCTTCATAAAAGCAATATACAGTATACAAGGTAACAGATAAATTGTAAAATAGACGGCATTAAATTCGTAAAGTTTATTCAATTAAACAATTTTGAATATAGTGGTTTGATTGTTTAATGCACTTTAATGAAGGTGGTTTTTAAGTTCAGTGATAGCAAAAACCTAATTCAAAACAACTTTTGCTGGTAACTATTAATTATCGTCTATTTGCCAACGCTGATTTTAAGCTAACATCAATCAATGACCTGTCCGTTTCTAGATCATCTTGACGGATGATGCGAACCCACAACTTATCTTAATGATGTTAACCTCATCTTGATTCAAGGTTAACATGCCCTTTATATTACACAAGATATTTGCAAAATTAACCTTTCACGAAATCAGGTTTCTAATTGTAGTATGTCAACTTTCTCCTGCCTTTTTTGGATTTTTGGTTCAACCCCTGTAATAATAATATTACCTTACTTGTGAACCAAAACATTGCTTTTACCTGAAACAATAAAGGAAATATAAAATTATGATCATACATACACGGAACATGCATAAAGAACGTGTTAAAAAACTCATTGATACACCGCATTGGGCAACGAACTCTGTACTCTGCGATCACAAGTCTAGCTCAATTATACTCCAAATCTTTAGGTACTGTAATAAACGTAAACAAACTAAACCACGTGACGTGTTTAAAGGGCAACACAGACTAACAGTCCGCCGACAGTCCCAAAATTTATGGAGCGCACACATTAAAACGATCATGTCTGCCGGCGATATTCGTGTGGCCGGCTTAAAACTGTCGCTCACCACACATTATCCGTTTTCAGACGACAGCTCGAGATCGCACGATATGTATGGCCGTTTTGCCGTGAGGCGTAGGACTCCGGCCGAGGTCTGTCGACACAGATCGCCGCGCGCCCCACACGTGCAGTTCGAAGAAATCGTCAGTCCTCGTCAGTCCTAAATCGTAAGAGGAACGGATAGTCAGTGTTCTCATACGATATCTGACAGGCCGACTGTTACCACAGTGTAAATATGGCTAAAGCAGTACCTCGTTGAGACCCCTAAGTGGACATGGCAGTGCTGTCAGTGGCGCGTGTCACGCGGAGACGAATGGTTTCGCTTTGTATTTTATTCTTCTCTACGAAACCGTTCGTCTCCACGCGACACTCGCCACTGACAGCAGTGACAGCACTTGCGTCTGTGTGAGTGCGACGTTTCGAACGTTTGTTCGTAGTTACTGCTTTAGCTATATTGATGCCGTTAGTCTGTGGTGGGCTTAAAAAAAGAATTCGCCCATGCATTAAAATGAATTTCCAAATTATGCCGCTTATTATAAGTTTTGCTACAATATGGTAAGGCCAACCTCAAATCAATAAACAGATATTATGTCATACTAAACGAATGCTCATTCAAGGCTAATTAGTAAACCTAATTAGCTAATAGGTACCTACATATCGTTCACAACTATATGGCTTGTTGTTGTATACCTATGTGATGTACTAATTATACTACTCTGTCAAGAAAGTACCGGGAAAAGATCAATAATACACAAACTGTTTGTTAATCATCCAAATTTATTTTATCACCTTCAAAGTATGCTCCTTCAGAAACGATACACTTACGCCAACGAATAATCCAATCATCAAAACATTTTTTAAACGCTGTTTCCGGAATTGAATTCAGTTCTCGGCGCGAATTCTCCTTTATGTCTTCTACCGATTGAAAACGGGTGCCACGAAGTGGTAATTTGAGTTTAGGAAAAAGAAAGAAGTCGGCAGGAGCCATATCTGGTGAATATGGTGGTTGCTCGATGGTATTTGTTGAGTGTTTGGTCAAAAATTCTTTCACAATGATGGCCTTGTGCGAAGGCGCATGTTAACTTCAGTTGCAGACGTTGATGGCCTACCAGAGCGAGGCAAATCTTCCATCACATCTCGACCGCTTTTGAACGCTTTGTACCACTCATAAACACGTGTTTTTGATAAAGTCGAATCACCGTAAGCCTTCTGTAACATTTTCAGTGACTCCGAACACGAAATTCCATTGGCGATGCAAAATTTAAGACAAACTCTTTGTTCAATGTTTTTGTCCATTATGAAATTCGCAATACACACTAGATATGATATAACTAAAAACAGCACTGTATTTAATATAAATAACAGATGCAACTCAAACTCCGCGCCAAAATAGAAAACAGTTGTGCCAATCTAACAACAACAAAAAAAACAAAAATTTGAATTTGGAACCATAAACAAATCATCCATTCCCGATACTTTGTTGACTGAATGTACATGGCTAATTGAAAAACAAGGTTGTCATATAGGGCCGAAATATTACAAGAGTAATTTTATTAATGACTTAGAAATATACATCCTATTAATCTATATTTGTTTTATTGATATCACTATAGTATAATAAAACAAAGTCACTTCCCGCCGTCTGTGCCTCTGTATGTACGCTTAGATCTATTAAACTACGCAACTGATTTTGAGGTTATCACCATCAGTTAGATAATTTTCACGGAAGGTTAATTATATGTATGTATGTACCCAGAGCGAAGCGAGCGCTGGTCGCTAGTAAATTATAAACGAATGTACGATGGCTATCCTCCAATCTATTCAGTGATTTCTGCAGTTAACGTTCGCAAAATGCAACTAGTCTTGCGTCTCTCTCTAGTCCGATTATTAGAACTATTAGGCTGGGCGTATGCTGAGACGCAGGCGCAGTTCCACGCAGCGCAGGGTAGAGGAGAAATCTGTCTTTCTACAACGACGCGCAGAGCAGGACAGACAGATGTCTGCGTTGAACGTGCCTGCGCCGCAGCGTACGCAGCTTCAAGGAAGTTCATGCATTACAAAATCTGCCCTGCCCTGCATTGCGTCGCTTGCGTCTCAGCATACGCCCAGCCTTATTGCCATAGAAACGAACATTAGTGAACTGTTATCACCATGACAACGGTTCGGTTTCACTACGGGTTGGGTGGCATTGTGATATTAAACATTTTGTAATACCAATACGTCAAACGCAAGTAGGAAAATAATCTAAGTAGGTGGTGCGAAGAGGCCATATTAGCCGCCTGTCTCACAATCGTCAAGTAAAGCTTATCTGTCACATAAATTAAGCCCTTTCCCTTTCGTACACTTTAAAACAAACAAGGAGAGGGCTAACTTTAAGTGGCAGATAAAGGAGACAATTCTTTTTGGGCCTACGAGAAACGGTTACGTTTAGGGTGAAGCCACACGAGCGTAATTTTGTGAGTTGTGAGTCGCGTAAATATCGAAATTCGGTATACAGAACCGGACTTTTGTATGGAATTTCGATATTTACACGACTCAGAAATCACAAAATTACGCTCGTGTAGCTTCACCCTTACTGATTCATATTTGTATTGAGATAATATTTTAAATGTCATATTTTTCAGCATTCCGGTTAGATACGGTTGATCTAATGTAAACATGGTAATCTAGAGGTTAAGAGGAACAAATCGACATATGTTTACACACTTAACACACATCGACATATACGGGTGTTTTTTTATTCGTCTTAAACATTTTGGGGGTTAAATTAGTAAGTCATACTCACCAACTTTCACTATGGGACCAACCCCGAAATCGCGAAAAAAAATTTGACCCTCCCATACAAAACATCGTCAGCTGACTAGCCAAAATGTATGGGATGGTCAAATTTTTTTTCGCGATTTCGGGGTTGTTCCTATAGTGAAAGTTGATCAGTATGACTTACTGATTAAACCCCCAAAATGTTCAAGACGAATAAAAAAACACCCTGTATTTATATGTGTTATATTATATACGTTGCAAAGAAATTGCTCCTTCACTTGTCGATTGTGATACAGGCCCTACGAATTTTATTTTCAGATTTAACTTACCAAATAAACTTGGTACCTACTTACATTATCCTGAGACTACTAATTTTAACCGTTAACCTAATCTAAGTAAGTTTACGTTACGAACACGAGTCCAAGTTCAAAACAAACATAACTTAAACGTAATCGAACGCGTATATCAAAAACAAGCTAACGTAAACGATCGCGTTTACGGTAAACGTACGTGACTACAACACCTATTAGTATAAAAGTCGTATCGACAACTAAAGGTGCATTGAGGATTTAACCTTAACAAATTACTACAAGGTTGAAATCACAATTGGTTTTTAATACATGCGACTTTATATTATAAGGAAGTTTATTATGGAGGCGGATCGTGTCGCCGTCACGACACGTAACATGTCGTTACGGTTGGACATGACATGATGACAGAATCAAGATAAGGCTCTGCTTAATAAGGCCTGGGATGTTTGCTGTCGGGTTTTGGGGTTCCGTGCTTATCCTACTTATTAAACGAGAAACATTTAACGGCTCTAACGATTTCGATGATATTTGCAGTACGGGGGTTTACGGGGGCGACCTAGCTTCTATCTGGGAAAATTTGTTTTCCCCGTATTTTCACGCTAAAAGATTTCCCGCGCAATATGGTTCATATAATTTCGATGCGATCGTCGCCGTCTGAATAGACTGATGGTTAGAGCGTGGACTACTACACAGAGATTGCTGGTTCGAACTCCAGCTATTGATCGGTTTTTTGTTTTCTTTTTGCTTTTTTTTTTCGGTTTTTGTATAGAAAATCGATGAAAATTCGGTTTCGACCCGAGCGACGATGCTTCAGCATATAAGTACCTGGGAGACCTGAGGTAAGAGGCCAGGTAAAGCGGCAGGATAATAAGTTAACTTGGGCCCCTATTCTACCTTATTTTAACTCATCGAACTATATTGTAATCATAATTTTTGAAGTATTTAAAACTGAGGGGTGTTATAAGTTTAATGTGTGTGTCTGTGTGTCTGTCTGTGGCATCGTAGCTCCCAAACGGATGGACTGATTTCGATTTAGTTTGTTTGAAAGGTGAATTAATCGAGTGTTAGCTAAGTTTGGTGAAATTGGGCAATTAGTTATATTTACGAGTACATTACACGAAATATATACAGGGTGTCCAGGGATAAAGTGCACAAACGAATAAGGGTGAAACTACATGTGATTTTATGACGGAAAAAAAAATCATAAAAAAAAAATTGAATTAATTTTACATCTATAATTATTATCGTAAACCCTAGAAACCCTGTATATTTTTTAAATACTAGCGACCTGACTGCATTCGCACAGGGGCAATTTAAAAAAAAAAATTGTCCCAACAAAAAAAAACAGCCAAATCGGTCGAGCCGTTCTCAAGTGATGAGCTTTCATACATGCGGCAATTTATTTCAATTTATATAAGTAGATTACGACAAACGAGTATACCCATTTTGAAAAAAGTAAGCTTTCAAATACAGATCTTTATTGGAGAACTCGAACCTCGTGACTATGCGTCTTAAATGTTAATGATGATGAGACAAAAAATCAATCTAACTCACGTTCACCGGAACAGTTGCAACTAGCTCAAAATTGCCGATGTCACCAGCGCAGGCGCAGCGAATACCGATACATCACGGTGATATAACTGCGCAAGAGTTGTGCAATCTATACGTATGCTATTCTATTACAAGCCTTAGCTGTACGAGTGGCAGGCGGCAGCGGGAGCGAAGGCGAGTTTAGGCCACGTTCACACCAAACGTATTTCCATGTGTTCATTAAGCCGCTAGTTGAAATTACGCTCTCTTTGTTAGACAAACTTAAAAATGTTTTTGAAATAATAACCTGCATTATACATTCCCGGCTTAGTTTCTTGACAACTCTCTTCTACGTAGGTTTTCTCAGATGGTGGCTAAATTTTTCACCGGGCAACTAATCAGTTGCTTTAGCCCACATTGCTTGTACAATCGTACAAGCAATGTGGGCTAAAACAAATTGGATAATACCAGATTACACTTAACAAACGATTAGAGTGTTAGCATCTGTCAAAATGTATGAAATAACAGTCGGTCAACATACAGTATGGTGAAATTGGTAGATACTTAACACAACAAAGTTGATCCGCCAATCTCTCGTAACTTGGACACAAATCATTACCTATGTATACAGCTGACCGATTGTTATGAGGTCTTGTCACAGTCATCCTGTCATTATTTCTCATTTCTCTCATAATACCAATTATTATAAATATTTAGGTGACTCGCAGATTACGGTGTGGCCCCAATCTCAATGACAACTTTCGCGAAAAGTCGGAATGGAAAGATGCAGAATTTCGCATTTACGTAATATTTATAGGGTGTTATTCTGTAAATTTGTCGACAAAATCATAAACTCTAACTTGACCCGTCAGTGCTTATAAATAAATAGCGTGTCTCGACCTTTACTGTGCTTCTACTACTCATCGTCTCTTTAAGTGTTGCTGAATCTGCACTTGTATATCAAACCAAGCCTAAACATTTTTGAAGTTTGATCACAACTTCCTTCTCAGCTTTTCTTGCCATAACTTTCCTTAACTTCTTAATTTAAGCCTCCGCCACGCTTTGGGCACACTTTAGGGTTCCGTACCCGAAGGGTGCCTAACGGCCTACTACTAAGCCTACGCTGTCCGTCCGTCCGTCTGTCCTAACTTTAAGGAAATGTATCTTTTGAACCGTAAACGATAGCCCGTTGATTTTTTTGCAGAATATGTGATATTACGGCGGATTTTCCAACAAATAATAAAAAAAAGCCAAAAAATAAAATAATAATGGGAATCCCCATACAAGAAGCGTTCTTTTTTTCAACTTTTAATTTGTATTTGTTCTATCGTAAATACATACGTCAAATTTGGTACGATTATAGAACAAACCCTATAGAAAAACAATAAATACTAAAAACCGGCGAAATGTATACGGAATATTACGGAACCCTTAGTGCGCGAGTCCGACTCGCACTTGACCTGTTTTTTAGTATGGGAATGCGCCGCACCGCGTCATATCAAAAGTCTAGCTATGTCATGACAATTTAAAATCAAAAACAATTATCTTAAGTCCCAGTTAAGGTCTTAAGGCCCAGGTGTGCTGTTAACAATAGCGTTACGCAACAGCTGAAGTTTGTCGAAATCGAAACTAGCCACGCGGAGAGTGGGGCAATGCATCCGATGCATCAATGGCAGGAGACGGAGCGACGATTCCGTCAGACCAACTGGTTTAACTGCTGTTGACGTACTCGTAGTGTTTGTCGTTCAAAAATTACGAGTAATGACAGCTGACACTGTTGGGTTTATTCCGGTCTGATGCCTGATCCCTGTTATTTATTTTAATATTTTAATTCCTGCCAGATCGTGCTGTCATTGTCAATCAGATCAAGGGATCGGGTATGAGGAATTGGAATAAACTCACTGTTGAGAACGTTGTTTACTTGCGGCGCTTTTTCTCGAGCGTTCTCCTCTTGGTAAACGCTGGTCATGCCAGTTTTGCCTTTTCATCTCGGAAAATTGGACTCAAGGGAAAAGCGATTAAACATTTCTACGCGGACAGAGCTGCGGGCAAAAGCTAGTACACTCAATATTACTATGTATGACCTAACAGTTCTATAGAAGAAGAAGAAGAAAAACATTTATTCGTGACAAATATCAGCAAAGGACAGAAAAATACACAAAAAATAAAAAGATAAAAGATATTTATTCAGTAAGTAGGCCGCACGGGCACTTTTACACGTCAAAATCTACCAGCGCTTCCCAAGAGGAGACCACTGCTGAGAAGAAGCGCCGCAAGAAACTCAACAGTTAGTCATTTTTTTAATAAAATATAACAATGTCATTACTTATTCTAGCATTATATAAAACTGTAAAAAACAATATTAAATATCTGCGTAGTTTTGCAGGAAAACATGTCAGAATGACTACGAGAAAATTTATATATATATATATCACACAAAACAGTTTTGACATGTCTTCCTACATAAACCGTGTCCCCTAGACAAGATACAGAATAACGCACATAACACACACACATAAAGAATGTAGTCACAAAATGGTCCCAATAGATGTTTTTTTATCCAGGACTGACCGGCAATTGACCTCGATCTAACCTGATGGTAAATGATGATGAGGTCTAGGATGGAGCTCGCTAGTTCATGTCATAGTTAATAGACAATAAGCTACTTGGGTGTTAATATTAACCTCATTTCAACGTAAAACCAATGCGGTTTTCAATCACAGCACCAACATTACACGAACAATGCCGGTTTCGTAACGTCACAAAACAAAACACGAGCGTTATCGAAATTCAAAATCAAATCGTAACGGTTGATGACCGGTGGAAGTTACGCAAGATTCCATACAGTTCAACTAAATTCAATCTCTTTTTGTACCGTTAAAGTTTAAATTAATTAAAAATAATAAAATAACGATTCTTTATAATATTATATCATTAGAATGATTGGGAGTTGTAAAGCTAAACACAACAATAATACCACTGGATACGTATATGTTTATTAACGAACTGAAATATCATGGTAGCTATATAAGTATACGTATTATTGCACAATATTTTCTTGCCCGACTGTACTTAAACGTAATTCTCGATGATACCATCAGCTAACAGTTCTATTCGGCTTTCTTATTTGCATTTAAAAAGATCCATAAACTTTTAAACGCGTGGCGTGATAACAATGGAAAATAAGAAACGCAATTGGTTTATGATAATAGTTAAGTACAAGTTATTTTTAACCCATTATCTGGTAGGGATTTAGGGCCGTATTAAACTCGTCTTGAGTGAGATGCTCGTCTCAAGATGTGTCAAAAATGACAGTTTTCTATGGGTTGACAGTTATTTTGGCGTGTCGTGAAACGCGCATCCCTGTCAAGATTTATTATATTATATATATAAAGGTAAGTATATTTGTGACGTTCTCAACATAAAGGGACCTTATGGAGGCAGGCGGTTACTCCGTTTTTAGAACTGATGCCCATAGTATTCGTATAGTTACAAGAACAAGAAGAGCGTAACTGCATTCCTCCATAAGGTCCCTTTATATTAAGAACGTCACATTTAGGGTATTAAATATGATTTAAACGTAAACTGTTTTCGCGCCCGTATTAACAAACTTTGAAAGCTATACTTCAGGACCTTACTCTACATAGCTACAGTGGCGCCAACTGGTGAGCACTAAAACGGATAGCCCTCATTCAGTTTACATTCTGGCGTTCAATTTTAAATGACATTCGAAATTTCAAATTAAATTTGCTGCATGTTAATAACGGTTTTGATTACATTGGGTGGAAATCAGGTCGAGCTAGCTGTTTGATTCAACGCTAAACTTTGACATCAGGCATTTGGATTTTGCTTTAGTGTTTTGACACTATTTTTAAAGTGGATTCGATTGTTACCTCAAAAATCCATGTTACCTACCTACTTCTGTTTCTGTTTTCGATTTGGTCACGAAAGTAGAGTGAGAGAGATGTATAATAACTCCTAGGCGTTGAGCCAAATTTGCCGACTAGTACGCTTTATGATCAATAAAAGTGGTCAATAAAAGTACGCCAGTGTAAACATTTTTAGATACAGCGCGGGCTGGGTGGTACACGGAAACATTTCACTATTGTAGGTACTATCACAGTATAAATATAGCGAAAGCAGTAAAGAAACGAACAAACGTTCGAAACGTCGCACTCACACAGACGCACGTATCAACGAGATCCCTAAGCGGACATGGCAGTGCTGTCAGTGGCGGGTGTCGCGTCGAGACGAATAGGTTCACTTTGTATTTTATTCTTCTCCACGAAATCATTCGTCTCCACACGACATCCGCCACTGACAGCAGTGACAGCACTGCGTCTGTGTGAGTGCGACGTTTCGAACGTTTGTTCATAGTTTGTGGTGCTTTAGCAATATTTATATTTATATTTAGCAATATTTACTATGCTGTTTGAAAACAACATTGAGCGTGATATCAGCGTACTAGGAGATTGCACAACTTTGTGTTATTATTCTAAGGTTGTGACTTTGTTTTTCTCGAAGTTCAGTCAATAAATCTATTGAGATATGCAGTGATTATGTCTAGTGCTAAAGACTATAGGTAGACATAATCCTAATAATAATTATAAAAGTGACAGTTGTTTGGTTGTTTGGTTGTTTGTTTGTTTCAATCACGCATAGGTATATGGCGAATCCTAGATAGAGACAAAGCATATACTTTTAATCCCGGAAAATTTGATAGTTCTCGAGGGAAAATCGACGACTTTTACGCGGACTGAGGCGCGGACTAAAGCTAGAATAAGTATAATTCCATTTACAGCAACTATGACCTTCCCATACGCACCATAACACCAACTTATTCATGCAGCTACGAATACCACAATTTCAAAACAATCAAACAAATTTGTACAAAACGGTGTTAGTTGAAACCGCAAATATAAGTTGGTATTCAAGATAACTAGAGCGAAGTGAAAGGGGCGAGGTGCGAAAGAGACAGAATGTCTAAGTGTTAATTTTACATTAGATTATGTTCTTGAGGCGAGCACAGTCAATTATTATAATTATGTGTATTTAACCTGTTTACCGCCACATTATAAATATAGCTAAAGCAGTAAACAAAACTGCGAACAAACGTTCGAAATGTCGCACTCACATAGAAGCACGTCTCAACGAGACCCCTAAGCGAACATGGCAGTGCAGTCAATGGCGGGTGACGCGTGTAGACAATGGTTAAGACATGCGTCTGTGTGAGTGCGACGTTTCGAACGTTTGTTCGTAGCTTCTTTACTGCTTTAGCTATATTTATACTGTGCTGTTATACGGATCAAACTCTAGATGTGTAGTTACTGTAATGCAATAAGTAGGTATTTAGAGTTTTGGAATTTGCTCTATTATTTATGTCAGTTTTATTCTTAATTCAAATAAAGAATTTAAGAATAAAATAAAAATATAAAAATAATTTTGATGAAAGTGATTTTTTTTTTCCGTGATAAAATCACATGTAGTTTCACCCTTATTCGTTTGTGCACTTTATCCCTGGACACCCTGTATAAACGTCAAGTCGTAGAATACTGACATTTGGGAGATAGGCATATTATCCCCCTCAAGATCAGTTTATTACGGCTTTAAAATCTATATCTTAAGACGGGCCTCTCAGCAAAGATAATTTAATTAATACGGCCCTATATAACTTTCTTAATACCATCGTTGATATAAATTACAATTCAAATAAAATTGATCGAGATGCAGAACATCGATCGATTGCGCATGCGCGCTCAAGGTCGCAGGCGCATCGTAATTGAAGATGAACATTGTATGCGCGTGCGCAATGTGTGATAATTGATGAGTGTGTTTGTTAGCTCTGTAAGAGATACGAGTGAGCGTTGGTGTAAGGGAGACAAGGAGTTTTAACAGATGTACAAGGAAATTCCAGAATTATAGCAGGTTGATAAAAATTTGCCAGCAAAAACAAAAAGTAACTTGATAAGCTTGTCATTCTTGACGAATCTCTAGAACTACATATATCTCAAATCGACTATCATAAACTCTATTAACGTACAGTCACGAGCTTTAATTTGGGACCCACTTTAGGTCCAAAGTCAATCTGACATTCTACAGCAATAAGGTCGAGTTTCCTGTAAATTACATATGACTTGGCTCTCTAATGACATTGAAAACTTCAGGCAATATTTTTTGAAATGGGTCCCAAATTAACGTTCGTGACTGTACATTACGTAGGTATGCCCATCAACTAGATTAAATTCAAGACCAAGAGTTCAATCACGTCCATGTTCTCTTCAGGCAAGACACTATAATCACCTTTTGGCTTCATCATCAGATCCACTGCTAAGCCATTACATAGCATAAAACATTCCAAAACCCCCCGACAAAATCGGGATCCCTAATTTCACCATTCATAATTCTTAGGCTGCCTTTCCATAGAAGCGGAGGCGGAGAGGAGACATCTCGTCTCCGCTCCGCTTCAATGGAAACAGTCAAGCGGAGACGAGGTGTGGATTACAAACAATGTGATTGGTCGATTCCTACACAGCTCCTCTCCGCTCCGCTCGTCTTCGCTTCTATGGACAGGCAGCCTTAAATGGCTTAACGGATTGTCATCAAACCAAGCTAAGAACACCCACGATTAAGTCACCTATCTAGGTGAACTTGGTCCATCCGTTTAGGAGCTACGAATCCAGACAGACACTGATCCACAAACACACAGATTCACACGTTATACTTGTTCTTTTTGAGTCAGAGATTAAAACAGGTAGGTACGGGTACAAAATTAACTTGCAAAATTGTTTGTTACAAAATTATATGTAGGCATGTCCAGCCTATAGCTTAATTAAGTTAAAAATTGGTTTTAAAATATTTTTCTTCAAATAATTTAGTACATTTTGCACCATTGCCTCTTACCAATGTTGCCATCAAAGATCGTGATCAATAAATAACTCTCTAGTCGTTTAACGCTCGATCGGTAACAAGCCAAGTGTGAGGAATTCCGAACATGAATATTATCTGATATTTATCTTTGCAATTACGTGATTCAGCTCTATTTTTCTCGAGAACCAACCACAATAATAATGCAAGCATTTATCAACAGATAACACATGGCACATGGTATATGAAATTGTATTCGAACTATATTATGCCTCACCGTTGGGCAACTTCGGCCATAACTCCATAGGTATCTCAGCTCAAGAGTCAAGACCAGTGCTGACTTCATCAGCAACATGCTGAGCTGGAACCATTCCACATCGTCTCGCTCTAGTTCAATCAGTTATATTGTATTTTGTTTTCTATCCTTTTGTCACATGTGTGTGCATAAGTTTCTTTTCTATCTTGTTTTGCCTCTTTACTTTTATAGATTGGTGTACATTGGGATTTTCCTCACCGTTACAATTACATTACTTAAGTACGAAAACAAAAGAACATCACCACACACAAACAAATTACAAAGTCTATAGTTTAAATGACCTGGTACCGTGTCGTCACCAGCAGTACTATCTGCTCCAATATATTGTCAATGGAATGTATCCATTTATCGAATTTTATTTAACCAACCTATTTCTTGCTCCAGTTTTCTTGTTTTCAGGAAATGCTGAACATTGATTACGTAATTTTGATAAGCAGAAGCACAAAATGGGTAATGCCTATTGATGAAATAAAAATTCTGTTATTGATACATATTATAAAAACGTGTTGATGTAGCAAAGCCTAGCACTAAAAGTGCATAGGTATAACTTCTTAATTTATTTTGTCTGTTTTTACTTAGGTATTCGAGCTAATTTATTGCTTTTAAAATCCCAGAGCTTTAACTTTTTTAAGTAGATTTATCCAGAAAATACCAAAAAGATTTACAGTCTCCGTCTGACTCAGGATGTGTTTTGAGATAGCATCTAGAATTGCTGAGACTTTAGCTGAGACGGGATTTTTTAAGATTAAAAAGACCACAATGTCTGGTACCATATTTTATTTATACATTTTGTAAGAACTGTTTATAAAGTTCACATTTTTGTAATATACTGCTACTGCAATCTATTCTGAATCTAAAACACATTAATCTTTCAACTACAGATTTCCAAGCTCAAATTCTCGATAAAAGATGGCGCTTTGAAAATAAGAATGCAATAACGTTATTTCCAGCCGCGATCAATAACGTTCTATTTTTAAATGCGTCATGGGATTTATGGCTGATGAACGAACACTTTATGGATTTAAAAAGAAACTAGAATAAGCGATGTAACTGGCTGGAAAAGTTAGGCTAGAGGTATAGGCAATGTCAGAAATTTCTAATCTGGACAATGTAAAGCGTAAGTGGTGTCTGAAAATTACTAGAGGGACTGGGACAAACACGGACATTCGCAATCCTGAACTTGAACTATATTTAATATAAAAATTATGTTCTACATAGTATTAAAGCTTAATTTCTTACCACTCCTAAGCACCATCGCATCAAAAAAAATCCGTACGTGAGTAGTAAATTTTATTTTTAGGAATCAAATAAGAATATAATCTTTATTCAATTTACATTTTATGTATTTATTATACCTAAAGGCAGTCTATCTTGAACTAATACAGAGTAGAAACAACTAACTCTAAGATGCCGGGTAGAAAATGCAGTCAGCGCATGGCACCGCTGTTATAGGCATGCCTTCACGACAGCGGAGTGCGTGGATATTTAATTTAATGCAACTAACGGAACTCGCATAGAAATCGCTCCAAAGAGCATCGGTAATTTCATCCCGAGCTATAAGTATCTAGATAAAAGTAGCAATAAAACTTGACAGAAGTTAACTACTCTTTTACACTAACTCTCGTCTTCTAGATGCCCTAGTTTGCGGTCTTGTTCTGACTTCGAAGTAAAAGTAGGAGAGTCAGTTGGTAATCCGGTAATCTACTCAACTTCTGCCAGTTTATACAATGAAACTGGCAGAAGTTGAGTAGATTACCGTCTAATTTGCACTGTAGCAAATTCGGTACCATACCAGTCTCGTCGATTTCTACAGAAAGTGGGCTCCTTATAGAGTTGTGAGTACCGAACGTGTCATGTCGAGAAACGAATTAACAATGGTACAGGCAACAGTCACGGTCGTGTGCGTTATTGGTCTGAAGCATCGCTGTTGCTGATAGACTGATTTACTATTCCATAAGGAAATAACATTAAAAAGTTTTCTAATCTTTGCAAGATTTATCGGAATAAGGTTCCAGTTGATGCACTTCTTCCGGTACCGATTTCGTGCACTTTTCATATCTTAACTGAAAGTGTGGTCTTTTGTGTTACATATCCTTAATCTATTTAGTCTCATGTTTAACATCTTTTCCCTTACCTTACAAAGGTTTCTTCTTAATTTTTTCTACTTTTAAGTATTGTATTTGGATGATGATTTCAACATCGCATAAACCACTGAATAGATTAGAGTGAAATACAAGCATGTATCTACGGTAAATAATCCATTTTCTAGAATAGCACATAAGATGCTTTTTGTCAAAAGAAAACTGTCGATACACTAGTTTTATGTTGCGAAAAATGGCTACTTAGATATTATTGTGTTATTCAAGCTTAGGTAAGTATTGAAGGATCTTCCCGGATAATATAATGTAAAACCGAACTAAACATTAAAGATACATTTTGTTTCTTTGAGACTCTTGAACAACCTTTAATATTCCATGAGCACTATTTAAATACTGACAAGGTCGGATCTTTTACTTGCAAGGAAAAGGACTGCGAAAAATTAGGAAAATGTCTAAAGAAGACAATTTATTTGGACGGAATATCGCCTTCATAATTCTTAGTCAGCATTTTTTTTAAATTGCGACGTAGAATTATTCTTCGCATTAAGAAATGTTAGGAAAGGAACCTGTTTAATAGGACGTTTTGTCATTTGAATAAATTACAGACAGCATAAAAATGCTCGAGTTTGCGAGCGAGGTGGTCAGGCCAAGTTGCGTGAAAGCTAGTGACCGTAGATATCTGTCATAATGTATCGATAGAATAACACAAGCGAAAGCACGACAGCGTATGCCAAATCAAAATTACACATTATTACATTTTCTTCAGTTTTTAACGTTCGCAAAATGCCTTAAGGTCTCCAACAATCGTATTTGTCCTGTTTTCTTAATCTCATTACGCTTATAGTCTAAATACGGTAGGAAAACCCGAAGTTTCCTAATTATCCACCAGCTGACTCATATCTTTCGGCCAGACGCAGAACTCTCCCGAAACCATGCAAAATATGAGTCATATCAGACACAAACATCCCAATATTCCCAGGGACAAATAACTGAGTCACAGACGGGACTCAGTAATAGGATTAGAGGACTTAGTAACCGGGACGACGTATCGCAGAAATCCTGGGTGTTATCCAGATGATTTTGTGGCGTAATGTCTCGTTTCGTTATCTATGTATTATTTTTGTTGTTGCCAGTGTAATAAGGGATTTTGTTGAGAAACGAATTTTCTGAGGATATTATGGTTCCAGTTTTGGTTGTAGTAGTAAATATATGAATGAATTTGAACAAATAGACGCAAATGTGCTTGGGTAAGATTATCAGTATAAGGTATAAGGTACAGGCGTAAGGTACAGTCATGCTGCAGAGAAAAGTAACCCCCCCTGCTAAGTAAATTGTATGCAGAGGTGGTTACTTTTTTCTGCAGCTGACTGTACCTTTGGATATCGAAGCTCCCATTCTCTCGAATTAGTCACCAATGACGAGTGAAAGGGGTGAGGCATCCGAAGTTTAGAATTAAGTGTTTCGTGGCAACCATCCAGTAGCGATTATATTCTATTTTACATAATACGATACGATAATTCTACAGGATTAGCGATAAACGGTTTCTATGCAAACGGAGTCGCGGGCAAAAGCTAGGCCACAATAAAGAAATTTTGATTTTGAATTCGAATTCGAAATGGCATTTGATACAAGTTCTAAGTCTCTGGTAAACATCGGAAAACTTCCAAAGGTTAGCATTAAACTTATAAGGGATCTTATAAGTGATATATTACCGAAGTCTTCACACGGCAATATGTCTTGATTTATACGACACTAAAACTCCATTTCGAAGACAAGTTCGAAGAAAAAGCCGAGCGGCGCTGCAGCGTGTATATTTACACAAACCTTGTATATTGTAACTTTTTTGGGGTTAGGTAATGTTCTTGGTATCAAAGCTAGAATTCCAGTAAGTGCTTATAAATATTATATGCGTGCGTAACTTGGTCATACCTCGAACCTCAACTAGTTTCAGCTACCTAACGCGGCATAATACCTATGAGCTCTTATACAAATTGACCTAGTCCCAAACTAAGCTATAGACTTGTACGATCAACCACTTTATAAATAAATAAATTATTTATTTAGATATTGACCCATTACTTAACCAATTTTCATTAACATAAATATTAAAAATTAAGTAACAATATTTTTGTTACATACCTACACGGATGTTATATTTTGCATAACAACAAATGTACTCATTTTCATTTTGCATAGCACGAATAGCATAATTTCGATCGGTATAATAATCAAATGATATAAAACAAAATGCATAACAACCAAAATTCATAATTTTTCGAAACATAATGATCAGTAGTCATAATCTGTAGTGGCATAATAAACAAATATTATAATAGTCACCTCATATAAAGTTTCACATGCATACTATACGTTTGGTATAAGCACGGAGAGCATAATGCATAATAAATAATAAGAAATGTGCGAGTTGCGTCAAAGTCGACGGAGCTCTAATACCATGCCCTTCGCACCTTGACCCAACTCTAATCTAACCTATCAAGTTGAGATTAACCAATTAGTAGTCATTGAGTTTGATACACATTATGTAATCTGATATTATATCACCTGATCATTAATGCAAACGTGTTTATTGATTTTAATAGTTACATTCGATGTATGTTATATCAAATGACATAATTCCATATAAATGCTATACGAAATGTTGTTGATTATTTATTAATGATTAAGAGCGGTTTCGCACTACGTCCGATTCGTATCCGAGAATGTCGGTCCGATCCGAAGTAGAAGTATTACTATTTGTATGAGAAATCGGATGACGGAATTCGGATCTAGTGCACAACCTCTCATACAAATAGTACTACTGCTACTTCGGACCGAACATTACTCGGATATGGATCAGACGCAGTGCGTAAACACTCTAACGAGTGTTATATTATTTGACCGTTATGCTAAAGCAAAATATACATTTTGTTTTTATGCCAAACGTTTACTATAGGTACATTTCGTTAGAAATTATGCAAAATGTGTTTAGACTTATTGAAACGCACCCATTTCATCGAATGCGTCGTTTCACTGAATTTTATTTTATCTAAACCTGATTGTTTTCAGGTTATCTTAAGCATGGGTTACGTAGGTTAGGTAGGTGAGACAAAAAATTATAACTCCTGCACGTGGAAATGCCTGTCAAATGTAAATTTGGCGAAGTAATACATTTTAGCTATGAAATTAGTGTCGGTGATTCAAGGGTAACCCATACATAGCGACATAGAAAATACCTAAGACTCGTGTTCATTACACAAATAGGGAATCAAACCTCGGACTGCTTGCTTGCAACTAGGCTCACCGCGATGTCTAACTCAAGTTCCTGGTCAACTGAGTTTTTTTATAATAACCCCGACGTGCTGGAAACAATGGAAGAGCTGTGTGAAACTAAACACGGTCATGCGCATACGTGCCTCATATCTGCTTGTTCGAGGCATTGTTTGAAAGGAAATGCTTAATTTTGCTCCCTGTATACATACAGGGTGTCCCAATATCATTAGACCACATTGACACCGGAGGTAGGTCAGCTTAAGAGATACCGAACCAGCCTAACATGACCTCAGTAAAAGTCGCATGGTTTTCGAGATATGCCAGTGTAAAGTTTGTACTGGAAAATAACTTTAAACTGGCAAATCTTGAAAACCATGCGACATTTACTAAGGTTATGTTAGGCTGGTTCGGTGTGGGGACAATGCGTAACGCATTTCCAGTTACCACTCAGTTAAAAAAAAAAAAAAAAAAAAAACAGTGTGTCTGGTTCGGTCCATCTTAGGCTGGTCTACCTCCAGTGTCAATGTGGTCTATTGATATTGGGACACCCTGTATGTGACGTTCTCAATATAAAGGGACCTTATGGAGGAAGGCAGTTACGCTCTTCTTGTTCTTGTAACTATACGAATACTATGATAACAGTTCTACAAACGGCGTAACCGCCTGCCTCCATGAGGTATGAGGTCCCTTTATATTGATAACGACACATAACAAAAGTGTAACTGATCCTGTCGGTACATGGAAGATATTGAGAAAAACTATTATTGTAGGTATTTATTAACGCAATAGAATAGAAACAAAAACAATGATTTTTAGAATTTTTGTCTGTTTGACCGTTTGTGCGCGCTAATCTCAGAAACTGCTTAACCGATTTGGATGAAATTTGGCAAACAGATAGTTTATTAGCTGGATACTTTTATGCCCGAAAATTTGATAGTTCCCGAGTGATACACGATAAACGACTCCTACGCGGACAAAAGATGGTAATTATTAGTAGATGTATGCTTAGATCTTTAAAACTACGCAACGGATTTTGATGCGGTTTCACCATCAGTTAGATAATTCTTCACGGAAGGTTTATGTATATAATAGAACCGGGAGCGAAGCGAGGGCGGGTCGCTAGTAAGAAATAAAAGTGATCGAATGGCAAAACATAGCAGGTTTGTTTATAAAAACATTCCTTCTCTCGGGTTATCGCGCCAGGCGTGACCTGTTAAAGACAACCATCTTTGTGCCGAACCCTACCACACGCTGACCTCATTGCATTGATGACCTATCAGAATGTACCGATTGCATAACAACACTTATAAAGCAAGCTTTACCATAAAAAATTTAAATTCCAATTCTAATCACATAATTAGCTCTTAAGCAGGGCTTGAAACCTCTTATTACCTTCGGTGACACTTTACGTTCTAAGGGCCTGTGCAAACCGGCGGAGCGCAGCGCAGATCACTTTAAATTTATCAATGTATATTCTTTTCTATTTTAATTACAATAAGGTATAAATTTAGAGCCGCAGCCGCAGAGTAGAAATCCCCCGTGATGCTCCGAGGTCGGTCTCAGAGCATTCAAATTTATACCTTATTGTAATTAAAATAGGGAAGAATATACATTGATAAATTTAAAGTGATCTGCGCTGCGCTCCGCCGGTTTGCGCAGGCCCTAAGGCGGCCGGATTCACTAAAAAAAGTTAACTAATAAAAGATCTTTCAATACTACCAGAAATCGACTTTCTCTAAATATACTGTCTATTATAATCAAGATAAAATAATTTAATTTGTTTTGGCATTGTTTATTTTGACACAAAATACAAAAAGTTTATGTCAAAATAAAGTTTTAATTTAAAGTATATTAATTTAAAGAGAGAAATACTGTTTTTGTATTCATTATTTATTTATTGCACTGCGGGCTTAACATGCGTAGGTACACGAGATAAAATTTGACAGGTGCTAGGGAATCTATTCCATATTCTAACGTAAGACTTAACGCTTAAGGTTTTAAAAAAAATGTGTCTAACGCCCGTTTAACTCCGGCACTCGAATTATTGGCTTAAAGGTGTACTTATATGATTGTTTCGTATCGATCGTATGATTCATTGTCGACTAGGGTGAATTAGTATTCTGTAGCATACCATAATATTCTTTTATAAATTATATTATGTAATTTATAAACTAACTAAGTACTAAATCTACTGTATAATTTATAAATTACATATTATTATTATTTATTTATTATTTTGTTATTTATAAATTATATATTACATTTAGTACTTACTGTCCGGTAATTCAAATTCTACATATAAAATTGTCAATTGCACAGGAAATTGGACAGAAATCGGAAGTTGTTTTAAATTGTTTTTGGCAAAAATCCGAGGTTAAATTACCCGAGCGATTGAAGTTAGAATTCAGGGGTAATTATTCCGTTTACATTGCCGTGTAAGGCGTTTGTAATAAATATGATATTTTGTTGAAAGTTTTACGTAAAACGACAAATCAAAACGAAATGCTTTCGAGTGGAATGTGATTTTACCATGTTTATTTAATTTATGAGAAGCATTGTCGCACCAGTTTATTGCGCAAGCGCAAACCGTCATTTTGAATGTAAATCCGGGAGCTGTTGACGCCGTGTGACGTGATTGCGACTGACAGGCGCCGATCGCCGAGTATGCCGAAATGGTTTAGTTTAAGTGGTTACACATTTGGTGTGTGGACTAGGTTTATGTGTTATTATTATAAGAGTTTCTATGACTTGACGTTTACTTAGACGTGTCTTGAAACGAGTTTCTCAGCCAAGATAAGTTTATTAATCCTGTCCAAAGTATCACAATTATCAGATTGTTTGTTAAATGTTTACGTGATTGGAGGTTTTAAATAATGGGCGATTGAAGCTTCAATTGCAGGTGTATTCCCGCACGCCTGAAATGATTGCCGAACTGTATTAATAATACATAATTCGAGAAAACAATAGTTATTAAGCGTCTTTGCACGGCGCGTCAATTTAATCAATACTTTTACGTACCGTGCTGCGGTCAACTAAGTCATGATTATCAGTGTTAAAAGACACTACCCAATAGGTAGGGTCCCTATTTCCTAGGTAGGGTAGTGTAATAACAGACAGGCCCCGCAGCTGAACAATTGGGCCTATCTCTATCTGTTCACACTAGTCAACCTACCTAGGAGATAAGTACTCTACCGATTGGGTAGTGTAATAAGCTTTTTAGCTCACGCCCCATCATAGATAGACTCGTGGTGCGTACGTGTACGACGCACACATACAAAGCGCATTCTTTTCTATTGTATGTTTATTATGTGACGTCACTATTTTCGAATTGCGAATGTTTTATTGAAAGGCGTTGATTCCCTAAGTATATACGATACGTATGACCTACATATCCATGTCCAACAGCCTTATATAAGGCCCTCAATTGGAGATCCCAAAGCCCGCTTGTACTATTTTTCACAACCTTCCCCTTCACCCCCATCAGTCGTATTAAAAAAAGATCCGGTAAAATGCTGCGAATATATTTTGATGCCGTAAAGTTCAGGGTTCATGGGATGAATCCCCAGTTTGTTCTGAATAAGTAATATGTTCCTGGAAACGTGACACCTTGTGGATTTTGTCACATTTAATTTATTGGTAGTATTATTTATATTAAAATAATTACGCGATATTTTTTTAACCCCTGAGAGACAGCAGAGCTCAAATAATGGGTCTCTATTGTTTGTCATAAATTCATATGTCATAATTTATTTTTGCCATAATCATCATTTGACATAAAGGCATTTTTTCTGAAACCGTACACTTTTCAGGATTGTTATAAAATAGACCTTACGTAACCTAATGGATTCTATGCAATATTTTTTTAAACATTCATGAAACGTTTAAGGTTTTAGAAAAATAAAAATAAAAATATTTAGGGAAAATAAAAATATTTAGGAGGTAAAACGGGTAATGAAAAATAAAAAGAGATTTTTAACTTATTCTAACACCACACCACCACTTATTACCAAAATTATTACAAACATAAATTTATGATTTAAATAGAAATGTTCATTAATTAATGAAAATAATTGAAAAAAATTACATTATTGAAAAGATCTGTCACAGTAATAAATAAAGATAGAATGGTAATGTTTTGATATGTTTATTAATGATTTAACACTTTCTGTAAAGTATAAAACGGTGTTAGCACAATTTACTTTCCTTACGTAAATTAATCGTCGTTAACACGTTCATTCATTAATCAAAACATCTCATATTCTCGCAATAAAAACATACATACATACATTAAATTAATTAAATGTCATTTTAATCATTTAATACTGATTATTAGGTTTAAATATCGGGACAATATCACACAAATTGACCTAGTCCCAAACTAAACTAAACTAACTATTGATACTACGCAACCATAAACTTACTTACTATAATATAGAGAAACTGCTATGTTATTCTGTTAACGCATCGTCGTTCAGTTCTACTTAGTAGATCAATAGCCGGCGAATTTACGTCGTCCGTCAAGGTGGGTAAATGACATTCAACTGCCTGCACTTTCATTTAGTCGCTGGTTTGACAGCTGGTCGTCCGTGAAACCAGCGACTAAATGAATGTGCAGGCAGTTGAATGTCATTTACCCACCTTGACGGACGACGTAAATTCGCCGGCTATTCATCGACTGAGTAGAACTGAACGACGATGTGTCAACAGAATAACATATCTGGTGACCCGTCCGGCTTCGCACGGGTACACTAATTATCTATAATGTTTATAAATTGTATCCTAACCTTCTTAGATAATACCTCTTTCTATTGATGAAAACCGTATGAAAATCCGTAGTGGTTCCTAAGATACGTAGTTTTTAAAATACCTAGCTAATAACTAGCTTTTCCCCGCGACTCCGTCCGCGTAGTAATTTTTTGCTTATCCCTCGGGAACTATCAAATTTTCCGGGATAAAAAGTATTTTTTTATGTTAATCCAGGTAATAAACTATCTGTGTGCCAAATTTGATAAAAATCGGTCGAGCCGTTCTCGAGTTATAAATGGTGTAACTAACCAGACTTTGTTTTATATATTTAGATATGTACTTGAATATATAGAAAACATCCATAACTCTGGAATAAATACTCGCGTTCATCACATAAATATTTGTTCATGCCGGGATTTGAACCCGGGAACGCGAGCTTCGTAGGCAGGGCCACTACCAATTAGGCTAACCGCGTCGACAAATTATGAATGCGAAAGTGTACTTGTTCGTTTGTTTGGTTGTTATTTAGTGGTATCTCCAAATTTGGAATTAATTAGCTAAAATAAATTTATGTCCATACGCGAGTGAGGTTAGGTTATGTAACACGTTAAAATTGTAAAAATTTAAATTCTCTGCAGCGCCGTAATTGCAAATTACGATTTCTCCGTCCATTATATAAATAATTTCACTACACTTGCATAGGTAGGTCACTTTGGCTTATACACATAACGTCGTTAATGACGTTGAAGTACTTCATTAATAATTGGATTCTCATTAAATGTCTCGTGAAAATCGTATACTTGTATTATTACTGATTGTAATCCCCTGTTACATTTATAATTAATTTAGTTTACTGAATTAAATAAATTATTTAGTACCTAGCACAAAATATTTTAAGCTCTTTTTCAAAAGTAAAAAAAAAGTCCAAAACAAATCAAATATATTACTTTATTTAATCCTTTTTTGACATCGCCTAATAACAACAGTAGATTAAGTTTTTTCTAAATAAAAAATAAAAATTGTTGCCGACTGAACCTACTTGTATTACTCATAACTAATTCACTATTAAAAGGCCAGCGAAACCAGTCCAAACTCAACGGACCTACTGTTAGCCATTAAGGAGTTCCTTTGGCCGTCTCCCGTCTCCATCATCATAACCAGCCCATAATATTTATTGTACTTGATATCATCAGAATTACCTACATAAGTTAAAAAATTGCAATCATCCGTTAATTAGAAGGTTAAAATTTTAATTATACTTCCAAGATATAACATTGTTACTTAGTTATTTACAAGTGAAGCTAATAAAGGCGTTAATAATAAAAAGAACAAAATACATTTTCATTAAGACCGTGAACGTCAGCAGAATGCCGCCGGACGAAACAACGAAACAATGAAAAGAAAAGTCAGACCAATAAACGACCTCACATATGTCACGTAGCGAACCATATTGACATGGATAGAAATGCCACTGTGGTGACGTCCGATTCCGCGTATCGCTGTACATAACACATGGTGTTTGACGCATTAAACACCTGTTGCACGTTCGTTCCGTCATGTTGGTAGCATGAAATTTTTATAACTTGTTTAAAGTTGTGACTGCTAGATTGGGTACTTACGGCTTTCAAATTGGTTTGACAGAATCAATCTAGGCACAAGGCAGTGTGACAAAACCAAGTTTGGAGAACAAAAGGTCGACTTACGTGTGTATTTTTTTATTTATAGTTGTATTACAATGCATTTACATCGAGCATATTTTAAATATGTGTAGATGACGTAAATTTAGAGTTTTCCGAGCTATGACGAATAAAAATTTGCTTTGCTTTAGAATCAAAGCAAATCAAGTCTAATTAATTACAGAACAAAAGTTACCAGCAACTATAGTGCCATAACCCAACGTCAAATCATGAATCTCTTTGGTTCTGAGATATAAATTTCAAAATCTGAACGCGACAAAAATGCATAAAAGATTATTTTTGTAGTCTAAAATTGATATCAGTCCGAAAGTGTCAGTTTCTAAACGTCTGTCTTTGACACGTTTCCACATAAATCTTCGTCTAAAACAAAATTAGGCTCCTCAAGTCCCTCCCGCCTGTCTCATTAAGAACGAAGTTTATTTTTCAAGTTTAAATAGTAAAATCACACGTGAGCACATCGATCATTCCCAGGACAAGTGCATATCATTTTACTAAACCCCTACCCGCATCCTGTGTCTTAAATAACCCGTGTCCTCACAAATAGTTACCACCTGAGCGCTGACATGCTTGTGGGAACACTGGGAAGTTGCGGGACTAAACTTTTATATCCCGAAATAATCATACCAATAATCCAGAAATAATCATACCAATAATCCAGAAATAATCATACCATTAATCCAGAAATAATAATACCGTTAATCCAGAAATAAGATGTATTAAATGATGTAAAGTAACTAGAAATATATGACATGATTTTGCTTCACAAAGCAAGTTTTTATAAGGAACAAAAACCTCAGGAAGCCTGGTGGAATAGGGGTCTGAAGGACTTTGATTGAATGAAATCTCATTATTGCATTTGCGATGCCAATCCTGAGAACTATAACATGGGGTTGTAATATTTTGCATAGCAACAAATGTACTTACTAATTTTCATTATGCATAACACGAATTGCATAATTTCGTTGTAAACCAACGCTATAATAACTATAATGTATAAACAACGAAATGCATAATTCCATGAAACATAATTATCTATAGGATAGAAAGTAGACAATTCTAACGTCTTTGATTAGTACTGAATGTTATCACAGTTCTAACCTAACTTACTTAGAAGAAATTGACTTAAAACACAACAATAAGAAAATGATTGTCATGATAAATTAGTGTTATATTATTAGACCTTATACCTGATAAAATTATACAATTTGATTTTATGCTAAACATTTCGTTAGTGGTTAAATGCAATTATGCAAAAAGTTCTTAGACAAATTGAAACGCACCCCTATAAAAAAATAGAACCGTCTTCAAAAAAAACCCACTGAACAAGACTAAAATAATGACCGGCTTCCTAGGAATTGCCTATTTGATGGGTGCCTAATAGGTACATGGAATATATCTAAGCCGGTGTCAAGTAGGTTTACACAATAGCAATGTCACATGATTCTTGACACCGACTTCGATATATTCCATGTACCTATTAGGCACCCATCAAATAGGCAATTCCTAGGAAGCCGGTCATTATTTAGTCTTGTTCAGTGGGTTTTTTTTTGAAGACGGTTGTATTTTTTATTAAAAAAAATTTTTCGTCTTTTTTTATTACATTTTTTTTTCGCTTTTTAGTGATACAAGTATAACTATCACTAAAAAAATTGCGTCAACACAAAAATCGGTCGAGTTGAACTAATATATCGCTTAATAACGGATCCATGCGGATGACGTCACGTGGTATCCATTATTCTTGTATACCAAAACCTTCTCTTAGATGCGGTTTTCAGCAAAAATACTTTGCTGAAAACCGCATCTAAATCGGTTCAGCCAAACGCGAGATAATCGTGGACCAACATACATACATACATACAAACATACAGGTCAAACTGAGAACCTCCTTTTTTTTTGAAGTCGGTTAAAAATGCCTCTAATCAGTCGTTTCACCGAGTGGCTACCTCGTCACAACAAAACACAGCGAATAAAGGCTGCTTGATGACCTGCTGCTGATGGCAGGGTTAGTAGGTAAGATCGTGGTATACTTATAAACCACTTGTACGTACAATCTAACTATCTTTATTAGATTAGTTTAGCTACAAGAAAAACGGAAAAATCTTGTCGGTTTGGTGCTTATGGGAACCTTCAATTGCTAATGTGTACAATGGAGATGAAACATTAGAGATGATAGTTTTCTGTCTTGACATTTACTTTAACGTAGGTACCTATCTTTTGACAGGCATCTCATTTTAACTTATTTATACGGCCCGTAGTTTTTGAAATACGAAGTTCCGTCGACAGGACGGTCGCTTATAAGATGTATTCAAGCAAGTAACTACAGTAAAAGTGGTCTTGTCTTTCTGATTCGGTTAGTCTATTAGACTCCCATAAAAGTGGATGAGAGGGAGTAAGACAGAAGTATAAAATCGAGGGCTGTTTTAAGAGCTACCGCACTGCTGTACCATTACCATGAGTTTACAGTGACCGCACTCGCTAGCGACGGCGTAAACGATTTGTATGGAGAATTGTACAGCTCCTCTAGCGGTCACTTAAAGAACTAAAGATCGCTAGCATGAGTACAACGGTAAATTACCTATCGAAATCTATTCGTTAGCGACTAACGTTTTGTAACCGTTGCCGTAGAACATCGGTACCATGAGTCGTAAATTTGACAGATGTCATCGAAAAATACCGTATCGACTGTAGTTAACTATTTCACTAGCAAATTGGTGCGTGAAAACTTAGAATTATTGTTTAATACGTTACTCCAATTATTTATCTATCCAAATAATATCGGCAAGACATTATTTAGCGTGGAATATGTAGGCTTATGAAGACGAACGACGAAAACAAGGAGGATTTCAAGCTGATATGAGAAATATTACGTTAAGAAATCCACTTCAAAATTTAACTGAGAATAAATTTTATTAAAGGATATAGGCTCAGTAAGGAAGCTTTTGAGAATTTGTGTGATTCGTTAACGTACTACACGGATTTGAAATCCACTCACAAATATAATGTTCCCGATCCTGATGACAAGGATATGTCTGAAGAAAGTCAAGGTATTTATAGTGAAAGATAATGATTATATATTAACTTTAATACTAAATATGTCCTTATCTTTATTATGTTTGTTGTAGGTACCTACTATTTTCAGAACTATTTGAGGGCCAGGAGTTAGTGTTGGAAAATGAAGGCACCAGTGATTTATTAATGGAGAGAGCACCGCGGGATCAATTAGTTAGAAGACTTGCATCAATGCATTATTTCCAAATACTTGTACCATGTTTTCTGTTTTTTGTTTAATATAAAAATAAAAAGTACTCATACATCACACATAATCTTTATTTATTACACAAAATCTTTATTTATTTGCTAAAGTATCTACAATTATATTTCCTAATGCTAAAAATTTACCAAATAAATCTAACCACCGTTCTTGCATTCTAAACTCTGATTCCCTTAACCTATTCCTCTCCCGCTCCACTTCCTGTTTAAAAGCTCGCCATTCACTGTCAGCTCTGACAAAGGCTTGCCTTGCCAAATCTGACTGTCTGGGTGCGAGTCCTTCTGTAGACAGGAGATTAGTGGTTTTGCACCTGACGTCTTCGCCACTGACGCGGTGTGGGCGGTAAGAGCTTGGGGCTCTGCCACCTGGCATTAGCAGCTGTTAATGCTGTTCTTGTGACCGCAGGCTCACCACCGTGCGTTACTCCGGTCTCACTCCCGTCCACCTCGGGCAGGGCTGTAATGGATAAAAAAACATTTACAGTCCTATTTTGAATTCTTAATTAACTAATGAAACTTGATAGGTAGGTACATTTTACTCTAAAATGTGATAATAACAGCAAAATTTATTGGAACCTATTTCTTGAAGAGCTGATGGAAATTGACTGTCATTGCAGTCACTATACCTGGGCTGTTAACTGTTTCGGGATACTCTCTGTCCACCAAGTCTTGTTCACTGCAAGTGCTGTTAGCCACAAGCAATGGTGGAAAAAAGGCGGGCTGAGCTGATGTCCCTGGTACAAGTGGTACAAGTAGATTCCAGTCTCCAACGCCTGCAGTGAAAAAAAACACATTGAAATAATCTTTCCTAGGACATGAATTAAATGAATTTTTATCTTAAATATATATAATAAATTGTTTATTTTATTTCAATAGTAACAATGATAGGGAAACTTACTGGAACAAGTTTGTTGAGCAAGTTATTCATTTAGCAGGAAAATTGATAGGCTGTCATTTGTTTCTAGTGCCACTTCAGTAACTTCTTCCTGTAAAGCATTTTTTTAAAAGAATGCCATGAGATATGAAATTAATGACTTATATGTAAGTATATTATAACTTTAGGCACATAAATAAATAAGTTTTTGTCTAATTTGACTATACACAGACGTATGAATGAACTGTCACATTGACAAAAAAATCAAAACAAATTCAAGAATCACTTACACTTACATAGTGACACTGCTCTAGGGCACTTTTTTAAATTAGCAGGGTTATTTCTATATTTTGAAATGGATGACATGGATACTTATCTTTTAGCCCAATATCATCCTTACTCTGTCTTTTTATTGTAGTTAGAAAGAGACAACTTCGTTTGGTGTGAAATTAGGCACACGTAACGATAACTACACGAACTATCGAGTTAACGTTAGCGAGAATAGTAAACGTTTATGTGACTCATGGTACGAGTTTAATCAAAAACTATTCGAAGGACGTTTACTCGCTATCGACTGTAGAACGTAACACGAGTTTTCGATAGCAACTCATGGTAGAGGTACTGGTGTCTAGTGAAAACGTTACCCGAAAAGGATATTTATAGAACCTTTGGAAGGAAGCACTGAATATTCTAACAAGCTAATTCTGGTTCGTGATGGCGGGAACAAGTGTTGGAAGTTCAGACGTAGGCCTGAAATAGAACTAAGGCTATTTCAGAGTCCTACAAGTTTCAACAAGGGAAATTAAAGTTTAACGACTCCGTTGCGAGGATCGAGGATTGATGTAGAACCCGGTAATAAAATCTAAGTTCTTGATTACCCACTTTCAACTTAATGGCTTTATTTCAAGTTAGTTCTAGGATTACACCCTCAAAAGAGATTAATAATAAACTATATTAATAAAACTTAATGATATTGTTTATACACAGCTTAATGTTTACACAGAACTAATATTATTACTTACTGTTGATTACTTTAAAGCTGGTGAAAAAACTCATATCAAAGACAGAGAACATGTAATCATTATAAACCTATATCTACCTACCAAATTGTATTGTTGTATTGTTAAATATTTACTTAGTTTAAATAAATAAAGACAAGGTAAATTAAACTTACAGTGATTACTCTGAATAATATTTATGTTTTGTGTCGTCTTATCATTAATTCAATAGCAAATGTTTAGAAAGTGTCATCTAAAACTACGCTGACGTTGACTTTAACAACAACAGCTAAAACATTTTAAAATAACTTTCTTACTTTCATTCTTTTTCTTTCTTTCTTTCCTTTGTTTCGTGATTTTTTTATTAACCCGTATTTCGTATTACGCGTCTTATAAGCCCGGAATCTGAGACTCATAATCATAAATCAGGTGGGATTAGCCATCTTGCTCTTTTCACAGGTCCCTCTTGCTTGCGGCGATACCTTAATCACATCACACTGTTATGTTATGACAGTTCTTACTGTCAAGTAAATAGCTGTCATACCGTCAACAAAAATACCTTGTGGAACCTGCCTTGAATTACATTCTCTGGAATAAATGTTCTCCAATTTGCAATAATCCTCAAAACATAAGCATAAATGACAGTTTATTTCCAAAATTTCCCTAAACCTTTTGTAAAAAGATGCTGTCCTGAATAATAAAAAAGTGTAGTCCGTCGGCCTGCTGTGTACTGTACATCACTTAGCAAGTCTTAAGAGATGTATCCCTCGAGTATTCCACCAGAAACAAATACCTATCTATGGAAGAACAACCGCTTTTCTTGTAATACTTACACTACGCGTTATAACTTGAACTTTTTATTCAAGAATCTAACTAAGCAACAAATGTTTATGTAACATTTGGGTTTTTCAAGAGTAGAAAGACGTTGGGGAACAAAAAACTTTAGAGGAAGTCAAAGATTTTTTTAGGCGAGACGGTTCCCTAGACAAACAGAACACACGTTTTCTTACAAAACATGGGTCGAAACACCCGAAGCTTAAAGGAGTCGTGATCACACTTCGGCGTAGAATTTTTATATTAAACTAAGTAATGGTCGTGGTTGAAAAGTTGTTATAATAGCAGGTCAGAATTAGTGTAGTATTAACTGTAACTCGCGATTAAAAAACGATTAGGGCATCATTAAAAAATAATTAACATAACTCGTGATTATTGTGACGCTTTCTTGACTATCGATGTTCGTTGTTACAAAATGGAAATGTTCCTTTAGCAGGTAGCTAAAGGAACATTACCGATGACTGTGCGATTCTATCTACAAACCCGCATTAGGTGCAGGTAGGTACCTACTACCTACCTACCTACTTTATTTAAGTTTCTGAGTAAGGAATTCCTCGAAAAACTAAGCGATGTTATTTTTATGGTTCCCTTATTGTAACCCGAAAAATTTCTGCCCTAATTTCACTAGTACTAATTTCACTAACTCTAAAATTACAAACCCAAAATGTTGACTTTTCTAACTATTCATTAGCCCTAATTTTAGCATCCCGAATTTTCACCGAACCTCAATACCCTAAATCTCAATGGCTCTATTTTTACTACTGTCATTTTTGCAAATTAATCCTCATTTCATTGTTTAATTAGGACATTTCGCACATTTAGAATGAAAGTGACCTAATACAAAATGTTAAGTTTTTTAATTCGAGTCTTAAAATTATTATTATAGAGACATAATTCAAAATCTAAACATTTTGGAATTAGGTCACTTTCATTCGAAAGGTGCGATTTCTTTTAATTTGAGTTTGAAAAGAGAAAAATATCGACTACAACAGGGATCGACGGAGCTCCGCGGCGCGGAGTTTCAATTCTACGTTATTAAGGCGCTTCGTGCCTTGTTGCAACTCTAACCTAACCTATGTAGGTAAAATTGATCTAATTAAGCATTTGTTTTTTATGTATATTTCGTTCAAACAACGATTATTTCAAACAGTCATTAGAACTAATGAATTAGGTTCATTAATCATAAGGTATAATCATTATTAGTTTTATTAATAATAAAGCATTTGATATTTAGTACCTACAAGTAAAAATTAGGATACATCATTATAACTTTAGGTCTAGTAATTAATTAGGACATTTAAGTTTAGGTGTCATGACATTAGGGCTAATGAAAACTATATCAAACGTTGGTAGGCCTAATGAAATTAGCTTTTATGATATTAGTTCAAGCGGGGGAGACCCTATTTTATCCTTAATAAATAAACATAGTTTCTTTCTATCTAGATACATACATACCTATAGAAAAGACAGTCGGCAGTCGACACTTGATTGAACAAGATACCTACATCTTTAAATCTTATCCTCTATTTCTACTCCCATAACGCAAAACTATTCAAGCGTTAATGCTTACAAAAACAATCCATTTGTTAGTCAATGTCAGTTCGGAAACCTGACATATTTTTTTTAGTTTGACCATCGAGTGGGCAAACCGGCTTGACAGGGAACGGCGAGTCAACAGGTACCCTTACAGGGCACTGACCTACAGTCGGCGGTGCATGAATGGCACCACCATCGTTTGGAATGGAACGTTCAGCTGGTGGCTGTAGTCGTTAACGATAATGTGGATTTCTGAACGAAACTGTTGTTTAAAAATAGAACGTACTTATGCTAGTTCCATCCAAAACATTGTTGTTCCGAATTTAAAATGAATGAAAAGTGATGTGAACGGAGTAAACGGAGTTACGGAGAGTAAGGACTTTTGAGTTTATTGCAAATTAGGTATAATATGTAGCTGTTGCTACTTTTGTTAAGTAGATAAATTTATGGACCCTAGGCAAGTTATATTCGTATCATAGGTGTAACAATAATAAATAATGCACACACCGTAGAACGTAAGCACTGCATACCTACGTGTTTGCCTATTTACATATCTGCAACGCTGATACCGAAGTCAAACAACGGTATCTCAATTTAAAAAGTATGTATTTGAACGCACAGTAAAAACATCAGTGAAGATAGCTGTACATTTAAGAACGAAGCAAAATAACCAAAATGCCACTCACCTCGAGAATCGTACCGAGCGGCTCAGTGCTAGCTGCCTGCGTCCTTATGAACCTAACAAAGGTCTACTTTCACCGCCGAGAATAAACTTCACCATATACGGCCCTCTCGCGATGAACGCGACTTTAACGCGCTTTTTATCGAACGAAACAGTAACGTTCAATTGAAACGGTAAAATGTGATCGCAAAAAAAAAAGTTAACGCACTTCACTAAACACTTTTGACTTTACACTGTCAGCACTGCACTTTTTTTGATGTTTCGTGGGAGTTTTGTGTCAGGAAAGGTTGTCGTAGTCAATATTGAAAGTTGTGAAACTTTTTCGGTTGCGAATTTTGTTTTTGGAACGTGCTCGAACGTCCGTTGTGGGGGCGAACCGCCGCGCGAATGGTCGGCCGTCTAGAGCGGCACCCGGCGAGAAGCGGAGCGTGCGCACGCGACAGCGCGATCACGGAGCATGCGGGAGTAACAGAGCGAGGACATCGGAACCGTTTAGCAATCCCCTGCTTCCCCCCCGCACACGTGCGAATTCAAAGGGGAAGTTTAAACAAATTGTTTACAGGTAGGTATGGTCTTTTATAAACTAACATAAACGACCTTAAGAAGTCGTATTTAGGTCTTCAAACTAGTTTAAGGACGTGGGTGAGTAATAACCAGATGGGTAAGGTGGTAACATATGTTGAAGCAAGTATAATAATTTTATTCATAAATTATAAACAATATCAAAATATTTCTGTACGAAACAAAGCAAAGATAAAATAAAGTATAACATAAATAATTGTATAACATTGTTAAATTACCTCATACAATTGTCAATTAAATGCACAGATCTTCAGGATAACATTTACCTACAAAATAATGGAACTTATTACCATAATAATGATAATAACATTTATAAATTACATTCAATGTTTTATATACATACATTTTATATACAACACATTCACTAAGTACGTATCGGGTATGGTTAATTATATTTAAACATTTTGCCACAGTAAAGGTATAAATAAGCTCAGAAAGAAAACTTGTTGATAAAATTAAAGTTAGTTATAAATTATAATTGAAGAAACAAAATCAGATCACTGCGCTCCTCTCACAATATGAGAGTATGCTAAAACTTGTATTCACCTGGTTAAGCATCCATTTGATTAAATTTTCAAATTTCTTACTCAACAATAATTTACAAAATGTACACACAATATTACTGCAGATTAAAAAGGGAACGAGAGAGGCACCATTATTATATAAGAGGAAAAAAGTTAAATTAAATCACATGAAAATATTGTGATATTTTACCACTATTTTATATACAGCTAGCTTTTACTGGAGACTCCATCCGCTTGGAAGTTGTTTTTTTGCTTATCCCTGTTGTCTGGTGCTATAAAATTTTCCCGGATAAAAAGTATCCTGTGTGAATTTAGAATAATAAATATGAAAGGCAAATTTCATCCGAATCCTTTTAGTATGTTTGGAGACACAAACATCCAAACATCCATACAAACTTTAACTTTTATAATATTAGTAGGATTTTAGGAAGTAGGATACAATCTGGTGCCTCTTGGTCCCTAAAAAAAAACATGCGGAATCACATTTATCACTAACAAAATACAGCCTGTTAACAGCCTTGGCAATTACACAGCAATCATAGCAAACTGATAACACCTTCGAGTGTTATGCTGCTTTACGCACAACGTAAATTCAATCAACTTTCTCATAAACAATTACAATAGAAATTTCCTTTGCCTAAGCAAATTCGAAAAGTAAGTAAGTAAGTTCTCTTATATACAAAATTTCAGTTCAAATATAAACCTTAATCTAAGAATTGCTTGCTATCATTGTTTCACTATGTCTACAGGAACATTCAAGTCCGTGTGAATCAGCAAGGGGTTTACTTGCGCAGGCCTAGGCTTGCCATCAAATAGATGTTTATTATGATACAAAGTTGGAGCTGCTTTCTTGATGATCGCAGTTCTGACAGTCAAAACTATAGTATTTATAAAACCTACTATTATGTAAATTCCACCTATAATAGAAAACAACCTTAACATAAATTGTAGCAAGTTCTCTCTCTCTTGGTAAACATAGACCTTTAATGCAGCCATGTCATATTTAAAGAATATACCAGGAACTCCATGTGAACCTTTTGTGTGACTAATAGGTCTTTCTAACTCCTTGACAGAATACTGATAAGTCTTTATTGTTTCAAATGCAGTGTCTACATCTGTAGGTACCACCTCTACGAAGTATTGATACAGCATGTTTTCATCACTAGTAATCTTCTCATCACCTTCCAGCGGATATATTATACCATTCGCAGGACTCCCAAAGCTGAATCTGTTTATACGGTGACTGAAATTCTGCGGCGTGTCGTCGAAGAGCATGTTTAGGTGTATATGGCCTCTGGGCAAGTGTAAACTCTTGCCAGCAGTGACATGGAAGTTGCCTGCCACTTTATTTAGGATGAGGATGCCGTGTAGTCTGCAGGCATCTGGTCGGCGGTTTGGTTTGGTTTTCCGAGCTGGAACTGTTCCTCTGACTGACCCATGTCCTTTCTTCCACAATAACTGCCAAACAGAATGATACTCTTCCCTTAAATATGAGTTTAAGTATTTTACAGCATCAAAGGCTGACTGTTGATCTTCAGTTAATTCAAACCAAGTGTCTTCCTCCGTCAGTTCACCAAAGCCGAACACGCTTTGCGACGTGGAATCTAAAATATCTGCACCTATGTTTGAGCACGGCATAGCAACCGTGATATCGATATTTATTCTCAATTTCTCGTCCATTTCAGTGTCAGGGGAGAATTTAAATATTAAATTGCTATCTAGATAGTACGTTACTTCGCTGTATATTAACGACATGATAATAAAAAATGTGATAACTGAGAACGTTCCGCCTACTGGAGTACTGTCGACGTATTCATCCGGTATTTTTGGAAATGCATCGAATTCTTTCACTTTGTCTATTACGTTCTTCTTTCCTCTATATCTCAGCATGATTTTAATATATTTACTACTGCAATAAGCAAATAAAAGCTTCGAAATTTACTTAAAGTACATCCAATAAGGAGCTAGCAGCTTAGAAATGTTTGATTTGATTGATTTGACAACGTGACAAGAGCGTGAAGTGATGGAAAAATAAAACGTCAGTTTGACAGCGTACATTTATGGCGATAGCTGTTGTTATCGGTAATGTAAATAACTGTTTCATCCACATAATAATCCTAGCATCATATGCTTACGTAAAAACTAACCATGTTTATTATGACATCATTATGACTAATGTTCAAAACATCATTCGATACAATCCTCGCAAACGCACTTGCTATTTCTGAACGAAATATAGCGTATTTTTTTTCATCTAAATTGGTTCTTATCGTGTCTATTTGTTTCGATGTAAAGTATATTAATATATGTATAGTTTGATAAAAATAGAAAACCATGTAATACAAATTTAAAATCCACAGTAAAACTGAATAGGCTTACATTGAATATTAGACATACAGAAAAATATGCCTATATAAATTACCACTTGACGTTTCACGTCAAGGTGCCTTTTGTCACAGTGTCACTGAGTGAACACCGCTACGAAATAGAAGTTTTTATCTATTTTTAACCACAAAATTAGTAACACAAATATTTATGCAGTCGGACGAAGAGGATACTCTGCTGCATTCATGCTTCGACTCTCTAAAGAACGCAGTCATGGGTTGCTGTTACAGTATATGTCACAAAGAAACTGATCCACAGGTAACGTTAACGTTCGTGATGTAGGTGTTAAATTAGTTTGTTATGCTCGGTATGCCGTCTAAATACGTCAATTGCCTTGGTCGATAGTTTTATTACAATGTGAAAAATATTAAATGTTATTTTTCCGCAATGTCTGGAAGATAACCAATGATTTTTACTGTGCCAAGTTTTATCAGTAGTCATAGTTGAGTGACTTATAATCGGCATAGTTTACGGGTGACAAACGTGGAAGTAAACTCAGTTACTGCTTATGTTTTGCTTCATACTGGGCAGCTGGTGGTTGTTTGCTGTGCGTTTTATATAGTCAAATGAACTTAGTTTTCTGTAAAAGTGCATTATAATGAGTTGTGACAGATGGCTGACGAAGCTTATCTACTGTGTGGCGATTCCGGAAGTGAATACCTTTAATTTTGCTGTTCAACATGTTATTCTGCTAGTCATACCTTTATAGATCCTTTGTTTGTGAGTTTACATAAATTGAAAAATACAGCTATGTAACTTCAACTTTTTGTCTTTGGAATAAAGCAGTTATTTCCATTGTTGTTGTGCTGCAGTTGTATGTGGCAATTATGCCAGTGGCAGTGTGCGCGCGACCTTGGTTACGCACGGGCGTGTGTGTGCTACGCACCATTTTTCTGCTGAAAAATGTCGCAGTCGAGAATAGTGAAGTGTGTGAATTGTAACATCGTCATAAATGAAGCATTGGCGTTTATCAATAGTAAGATTGACGTTATGGACAATGAATCATTGCTGCGAATCTGCTTATCCTCGTTTTCGGTGGAGGAAGTCGAGACGGCTAAAGCAATGTTATTCGAGAGTATGAAGACAAGTAGACGAAATGTCTCGAGAAGAAAGGAAGGAAAGATATATAGAGACCTGGAGGATATAATCTGTGTTTTTAAGGATGCTGACCCTGAGACGTTTCCAATATTTGTGGCCAAAGATCTAAGCAAACTTCCTCCGGTCACTTTTGATCACGTAGATGTGACAGATTTGCTTAAAGACGTAGTACGTCTAAAATCTGAAATCGAGTTAATAAAGAAAACTTATGCTACATCTAAGCAGGTCGAGGAACTCGATAGCAATTGGCGTAGCTATAAATACGGGTCACTTGCTAGTTGTAACGTAAATACAAAGAGAGGTGCATATTTAGGTGACAGTGGTCCAATGGGTTTTCTAACGCCGGACCATAATAAGACAATTTTAAGTGATTCGGATGATAATAATATCAGTGAATTGTCGAGTCAGCTGATGGCTGCCGCTCCGAGTACCGCCGTTGCCACGCGATGTGATGATGCGTCGTCCTTGTCGCACGCGTGCGAAACCTCACAGCCGTCCCAGTCGTGCGCGCCCAGACAAGAACGGGTAGTTGACACAGTTGAGTTGCATTTAACGCCTGCATCTGAATCTCAACAAAACCTCACGAAGCAAAACTCGACTGAAGTAGTTAGTGATAAGGTTGAAATTGCTGCGCGCAGGGAGGATGGCGTAAATGAAAATGACATGATGAGTAATTTAAATAAGCAAAGTTCGTTGGATCCGATAACAAAGAGATTATCGTTTGCTGAGATGGCTGGAAATGGTAACCCGTGGAAAAAGTCAGATCGAGATGTGAAATGGGAGGTTGTTCAAAAAAAGAGGCTAAGGAATAAGTTTGTAGGTTGCAAGGGCAAGGCCGAATTGAACTCAAACATTAAGTTTAGAGCGGCAGATACCAAAATACCATTGTTTATATCAAATGTACATAAGGATGTGCAAGAAAAAGACATCACTGATTATATTTATCAGAAAACGAGTGAACGGGTTCCGTTGTTTAAGATTAAAATGAAGAACGAAAAAGAATATCAATCGTACAAGATTTTTGTCTCAAATGAAAAATTGGATACATTTATGGATGGTGACCTGTGGCCCGCGGGTATTTCGTTTCGGCGATTTATTAATTTTGGAAATGATTGAGGATGAAATAATATTTGTACAAAATGACGAATACCATTACAGAAATAAGTAAATTCATAAGTTTTAATTGCAAGTCGTTAAAACGGTCTATCGAGGGAGTTAAACTGTTGTGTGAAACAGCTGACATTCTGGCTTTGCAGGAGACGTGGCTGATGCCCCACGATTTATCACTTCTAAGTACAGTCCACAAAGATTTTGCATATACTGGGACATCAGCAATAGACGCGGGAGAGGGGTTACTGGCGGGTCGTCCCCATGGGGGAGTGGCGATCCTGTGGCGGAAAAGTGCTTACCAATCAGTGTCGGTTATAAAGTGTGAAAGTGTCCGTTTAGCAGCCATCAAAATTAATCTGAGTGACAGGTCAGTGTTGGTTTTTAGCGTTTATATGCCAGTTAATTGTGTGGAGAACTTACCTTCTTTTTCGGAGTGCTTGGGTGAAATAAGCGCAATTATTGAGGACAATACTGACACGGAAGTGGTGTATATGTTGGGTGATTTTAATGCCCACCCCGAGGAGATGTTTTACAGGGAGTTGTTGCAGTTTTGTGCCGAACAGTGCTGGTATTGTGCTGATATAGAAATGCTAGGTAGGACCTCTGACACTTATACCTACACGAGCGATGCACATGGCTGCAATAGGTGGTTGGATCACTGCATCGTCACAGAGTCAGCTCGAGAAACTGTGCGAAACATCTGGGTGCAGTATGACGTGTATTGGTCTGACCACTTACCGTTAGTCATGGAGTGCGACCTTGGCAAGGTGAACATTAAGTGTGAGAGCGCTAAACAAACCAACCTGGGTATAATTTGGGGGGACAGGCTAAAGTCCCAGATAGAATTGTACCACTCTCTATGTCATAGTAAGCTAAGATGTTTAGATTTTCCGTCGCAACTCCGGACATGTTCAAATAGTATGTGTAACAATCCTAGTCATTTCCTAGTGTTAGATAATATGTATGAAAGTGTAGTAAGTGTCTTATCAGAGGCTGCGAGGGGGTCAAGTAAAAAGAAATGCAACCGTAAGGATGGCTATATATCTGGCTGGAATAGGTACGTGGCTGACGCTCACAGGACTGCCAGAGAAAAATTTAAAATCTGGGTATCAGCTAAAAAACCGACACATGGCCGTATTTATGAAGATATGTATGAAAGCAGAAAGCTCTTTAAATCTAAGCTTAAATGGTGCCAGGACAGGCAGGAACAAATAAAACTAGAGGTCCTGGCCATGAACCATGCCGCAAAGGATTTTAAGGGTTTCTGGAAAAATATGAATAAATTTAATCCACGTGGGGGAGTCCCTGTGAGCGTAGGTGGGGTGAGCAACGGGGGGGACATCGCTAATAATTTTAAGGAAATGTTTACCGTTAGATCTCCGCTTGGACCCGCGCGGACTGGGGAGCATGATGCTGGGAGAGTCGTGTTGGGGGAGCAAAGCAAGGTGTTTACTGCGCAGGAAGTCGCGAGAACGATAAAGTCCATGCAACGTGGAAAATCCCCGGGACACGACGGGCTCAGTATCGAGCACCTCAAGTTTGCGGGCAAGCATATGCCGCGAATCTTGGCGATGTTTTTTACGTTGTGTTTGCGTCACTCGTACCTACCAGAGCAGCTCATGAGAACAGTGGTTGTGCCGCTAGTTAAGAATAGGACGGGAGATGTGTCGGACCCATCTAACTATAGGCCCATCTCGCTTGCAACTGTAATCGCGAAAGTGCTTGATAGTCTGCTTAATGGTATGTTGAATGGACATCTAAAAATACACGATGCTCATTTTGGATTTAGATCAGGCCTGAGCACTGAGAGCGCTATCTTCAGCCTTAAGCAGACTGTCAGGTACTATAAGGACAGAAAGACACCAATTTATGCATGTTTTCTAGACTTATCGAAGGCATTTGACCTGGTGGCGTATGACCTGCTGTGGGATAAACTAGGAAAAACGGGCGTACCGGCCGAATACATTACCTTGCTAAAGTTCTGGTACAGTAACCAGGTCAATCAGGTTAGATGGGCAGGTGAGCTGTCAGACGAGTACAAGCTGGAATGTGGCGTGAGACAGGGTGGACTAACTTCTCCTTCTCTTTTTAACTTGTATATAGACGATTTGATTGAGGAGCTCAGCAGCATGCATGTCGGATGCCACATTGGCGGAAAATGTGTTAATAATATAAGTTATGCTGATGACATGGTGCTGTTGGGTCCCTCAATCAACTCGATAAGGCTACTCGTTAAGACATGTGAGAGCTATGGCGCCCGGCACGGCCTTAGGTACAACTCCAAAAAGAGTGAACTGATGGTCTTCAAGGCGGAAAAGTACAACCCCACAGTTGTACCTCCGGTCGTGCTGGACGGTGTTGCTCTAGAAGTAGTCAATAGGTTTAAGTATTTAGGACATATAGTTACGGATGATTTGAAAGATGACCTGGACATTGAAAGAGAACGGAGGGCCTTGGCAGTGCGAGGTAATATGCTCGTACGCAGATTTGCTAAATGCACGAATCCAGTCAAAGTCACGCTTTTTAAAGCGTATTGTCAGTCACTGTACTCAAGCGGTCTGTGGGTGAGGCATAGACAGCGTGCTTACAATGCGCTCAGAGTGCAATATAATAACATTTTCAGGATGCTGTTGAAACTGCCACGACATTGCAGTGCGTCAGGTATGTTTGCTGAGGCGCACACTGATGACTTTTACGCTGTCAGGCGCAAAAAAGTGGCCTCACTACTGCAACGCGTGCGTGCCAGTGGCAACGGCATCCTGAGGATGTTCGCTGGACGCCTCGACTGTCCTATGACAAGGCACTGGATAAATATTGTTATTGGTAGGATTAAGTAGGGCTAGGAATAGGTTTAAACTATGTTCTAATAAATTATATAATTTAATTTAATAGTGATTTAATTGAATAATTTAATAGTGACATGAAAATTGTAATTGTATAAATTTAAAGTGATAAATGAATGAATGTAATATAATTTAATTTAATAACATAGATATTAAGGAATTTTACTAACTATTATATGGGGAAACCTGAAATAAATATTTTTTGAATTTTTTGAATTTTTTTTTTATGCATTCTAAGTAGGTATTTTCCATCAATAAGAGCACACAATAGCTGTATTGCAATATAGTTTGTACTTGGCTTGTGATAAAGCTGTGGTATGCAGGAAATTGATCTTCATGTTTGTTGCAACAATAAAATGTTGAATAAATTGCAATGAAATGCAATAAATTATATAATAAGATATATTGAAGGGTCTCTGACTCAACCTCGCATATGAAAATGTATGAAATTGGAATATCTACTTGAGGATGTGTACCTAAAGTGAATAGTCGGATTTGATAAAATTTCATATATGAGGTTAAGTCAGAGACCCTTCGATATGGCTGATCTATCCATGTAAGGCCCAATCTACACTAAAGATTATTGAAAGTGGGTCGGTGTACACCGTACATACAAATGTATACATGTACTTATCAACATAGTTGTCAGTTTTTTAGGATTTAATGTACACATTAATAAAATTATTTTGTAAACAAAAGAAAGTTGGGTCAGGGTATAGGAAAGGGGATGCAATAGGACATAGAAAATTAAAAAAAAAATGTTTGCTGTTTTTTTGATTATTTGTATTCTATCTTATAGAATACGTTAAAATAAGCATCTTCTTTAGTATAAGATTTTCTCTAAAATCAAAATTGGCTGAGATATGGGGGATCGAAAGTTGTTTAATTACAAGGAGCCAGAGAAAAAATTTGTTCCTTCAAAATGATGTCAATATGACACCTGATTTAAATGGTTTTATCTTATAGAATACGTTAAAATAAGCATCTTTTTTTGTATAAACTTTTCTCTAAAATCAACTATGACTACAATATTACGGTTTAAAGTTAATATATCTTGTTTGGAGTCAACATTACAAAAATAGGGTCCCCCTAAGATGTAAGATGATATAAGATGTAAGATATAAGATGATATGTGATGATAAGATGTAAGATGGGTATTAGGGATACTAATACACATCTTAAGCTGGCCATACACACAAGGGTATGCCTGCGCAGTTTTGACAGTTGAACTGCACAGGTAAACCATAGCGTGTATGTGACACAAGTTGCTTGTACAGGCAAAACTGCGCAGGCATACCCTAGTGAGTATGGCCAGGTTAACATTAAAAATAATCCATTTCTAGAGTTCAATCTACTTTCAGCGTACCTACAAACAATGCTGTCTGAAGACATTATGACTTGAAAGGCTAAACTTTAATTGAAAATGCACAGTTTATTTTTATAATACCTGAGCATTTTCTCATGATAATGCGTCCCAAAATATTTGTATGGGAAATTCCTTTTTTGTTACCAAAAACGTATGAATTTCGGTACAAAAAAAGAACTTCCTCTACAAATATTCTGGGACACATTAGGATATTATTTAATTATTGCATAGTTTCAAGTACATTAACCTTGGGCACAAACATTTTTAAATTTGGAGACGTCAGTCACCATGGCCAAAATTTTGAGGAATGCTCACCTATCCGACATGTATTAAGACGAGCCAAAAGCCATTTTAGATTAGTTTGCCTCGTTAATCAGACCATTTTGTTGATATTCGTCTTATTTATTTACATATGCACTGACCTTTACGTTTTATATGGCCATACTAATAATTCTTATGCAAGATTATTATTATCTACGCAGTTAGCGTACTTGGTAGTGACTTAGACTACGATGCTAGCGTTTCATTCTAATGGTGGTGAGCGCGAGTATTTGTTTTTGAGGATGTTTTCTGTGTACAGTCAAGGTCATAAATATGTGTACACGTTTAGTACCTTGTTATGGGTGAACCCTTATATCACGCGCAAAGCCAGAGCAACATATTAGTATTGCCAAAATATCATATATCAGCTACAGCAAAGTAATAATTCATCCCTGTCACCTGCAGAGACTTCATCGCAACATGGGTGGTCACCGCTGCGAACAGTGGAAAACCTTACTCCGTGCATATTAGTTCGATTCTAACATTGATCGCGTTCACTCGTATATTTAATTAATTACTAAACGTTTTATAAGTTAAAGTAATTTAAAGTGTGTGACTATAAACTTTTTGGTCATTTCTCACAATTCACACTCTCCCGCTGCTGGTAACCACAATTACCTTGTCACTTTAATCGCTGTGACAATCATATATGGCAGTTTAAACATGACATTAAATAAGCAAGGTACTAAAATGTACACATTTATAACCCTGACTGTACATAAGTATTTTTAATTGTATATAATAGTAAATACCCATAGCATAAGCTTAGTTTGGGGCTAGGTCAATTTGTGTGAGATCGTCCTCTGATATTTTTGTTTTAATTTTCAGGAGCACGTAGTAAACGAGCGAACCCACCTGCTAGAAGTGAGCGAGCAGACCCAGGAGGCGCCTGTGCCGCACGCCAGCGCCGCCGCGCCTCCTCGGAAGCCCGATGAACAGAGCGCGCTCAATAGGATACTGCATGAGACTGCCACGTTAGCTCTTTCTCTCTTTACCTTATTACTAGTAGTTCACCCGGGGCCTCATTTCCCCCCCTATTCCTTAACCCCTTGACCGATCCTGTTCATGTTCAAACCAGGGACCGGAACCGCTTACCATTAAAGGGGTTTTCGACAGGGTATTTTGTTTTTACAAACCCCAACGATGCGCTAAGCCTATCGTCGACTTTGTCCAATGAAAGGGCAACAAAACGATACAGTTAATTCGACTACGCGCTAACCCAATCCCAATACCCTATCATCTGTTACCCTTTTTAAACTTAATCGTGCGGATTTAATCTCTATGCGCAAGTGCGACTTATTATTGCACTACCTAACAATTGAATGGGTAGCGGCCAGACAGAGATCGCCCGAATGCGCAAAAAGAGAGGGGATCAATAGGGTAACACCCAGCTAATGCTATGTGCTTAAATATTAAACTACCGAAACCCTAATGAACTTGGTAAGCTCGGTAAGCTCTACGGAAGCGGTTAACTAGTTCAAAGGGGTTCCCCTAACGATAAGGTAACACAATCATAGGGTAACCATATCGATCGGTATCCAAATGGTAGGTTACCCACCCTATCGATAGGGTTAATCAAATGAAGAGGTTTTCCGGTCCCTAGTTCAAACTTAAAATATATTTCATTTAACTACTCTTCTATCTTACCGTGTTTGTTACTCAATCACGCCAGAACGGCTGAACGGATCTGGATGAAATTTGGCACAAAAATAGATTATACTCTGGAATTGCACATAGGCTACTTTTTATCCCGAAAAATGGACAGTTCCCGAGGGAGCGGCGATAAACGACTTCTACGCGGACGGAGACGCGGGCTAAAGCTAGTGTTCTATAAAGATCGGATCAACAATGCTCAAGTTATTGTGAAACAAACATACAAACACTGATTAACTCTGAGACATCATTCTTTCACCATCATTCGCCATCATCATGTCAGCTGAAACACGTCCACTGGTGGTCTAGACCCAACCCCAAACGTCACCACTATCGGTGCTGCTGACATCCAGCCGTTTCTCGCTGATCGTCGGTCTGCCAACATTGCGCTTTCCGATTCTTGGCCAGTCGCAAATGTAGAACTTTTCCGCCCCAATGCCCATTGGATCCCTGATGCTAGAAAATTAGCGAGCAGACCCAAAAAGCGATTGACAGCGTACATTTCTTTGGTGTTACTGCAATACCGCATAAGTAACAAATTTAATAGCTTGTAAAATGTACGTTACTGACTTACTGTGTAAGGTGCATTTTGCCGTTTCTTGAGTTTGTTAGACGAGGTATTGAAGTATCATCGACGATTTGGCAAGATCTGGAGATTACAAATCTGCCCTCCAAAAGAAGGCATTATATTATAAGTGTATGAAGTCATTATGCGTATACTGCCTTCTTGCTTTGGGCGGCAGAAATATCCGTAAGAGCACTAGGCAGCCTGTCGCCGTAGCCAGGCTGCCTAGTGCGCAGACCGTAAGCCTCAGAGCTCAAAAACCATCAGGTGGCAGGCTCATTTGACTTCTCCTTTGCCATAAAGAAACGAATACAGTCTAAATAAATTCCAAACCAAGGTTTAACAGATGACCGTTAATGATCCGTTAATGATGACCTTCTCTAAATTAAACACGGAATGGCCAATACTAGTGGAAATTGATAACGTATCTCTATTTATAATTTACCAGCTTGTGTGGAGTATTGCGGCATTGTTTATATTGATAAGCTGCTATTTATATTTATAATAGTGCGATTGGATAGCACGGTAATGCTATTGCTTTTATAGTTAGGTCAGTATGTTCGTTTTACTAGGTTTTGGTACCTATAAATGTATGTATGTATAAATTCAAAATGCATGTACACCAAACTTGTTTTGAAAAAGTTATATAAGAGATAAGACGTACAACAATCGACGTCAAAATCAAATGAAAATTAATTGCTGCTTATTAACAAAGACTTATTACTTTACTCTTATTAAGTACATATTTTGTTACATATGCCAACGGTACATCACTTGTACATCACGGTGTTGCCAGATGTCCCGATTACCAGGGGTCTATGGACAAGTCGCGATTTACCCTTAATCGATTACCAGGGGTCTATGGACAAGTCCCGATTTACCCTTAATCGATTACCAGGGGTATATCGACAAGTCCCGATTTACCCTTAATCGATTACCAGGGGTCTATGGACAAGTCCCGATTTACCCTTAATCGATTACCAGGGGTCTATGGACAAGTCTCGATTTACCCTTAATCGATTACCAGGGGTCTATGGACAAGTCCCGATTTACCCTTAATCGATTACCAGGGGTATATCGACAAGTCCCGATTTACCCTTAATCGATTACCAGGGGTATATCGACAAGTCCCGATTTACCCTTAATCGATTACCAGGGGTCTATGGACAAGTCCCGATTTACCCTTAATCGATTACCAGGGGTCTATGGACAAGTCTCGATTTACCCTTAATCGATTACCAGGGGTCTATGGACAAGTCCCGATTTACCCTTAATCGATTTCCAGGGGTCTATCGACAAGTCCCGATTTACCCTTAATCGATTACCAGGGGTCTATCGACAAGTCCCGATTTACCCTTAATCGATTACCAGGGGTCTATCGACAAGTCCCGATTTACCCTTAATCGATTACCAGGGGTCTATGGACAAGTCCCGATTTACCCTTAATCGATTACCAGGGGTCTATGGACAAGTCTCGATTTACCCTTCGGGAGGCCAATTGTCCCGATTTCCAGCACTATAGTCGAGCGACTAAGAAAACAGTAACTGGATACCAAAAACGATTCACAACTATCATTTTAAAATTCGAAAAATACTGTTAATGTTTTATTTATGATGTCCCGATTTTAAATCCGAAGTTCCAGTTTTTTAAACAAGTCCCGATTTGTGCTAAGCTAGACGTGATGTCTTGATGTAAGAAGACACTCGTACAATAAGGTCATTGCTTTTTATCACTTGTTGTTCGTAAGTGGTAAGTGTTGTCTTGTCAGCGAAAGAATCTCAGAATCTATTCTGAGATTCTTTCGCTGACAAGACAATAGGTGATTTCATGTTGGCGATTCTGTGTCGTGTTTCACAAGAACAGTGCCTGTACAATCTGTAATCTACCTTGTTTTAAACCATATCGTTATCGTATTTTTATATAACGTTATTGGTAACTTTTTTCCTTGACAATAGAGGCCAACCAAATAGAGGTTTTTTTGGAGGAAAAACTGATTATGAAAACAAGATTTAGGCCCAAGTTAGTAGTGTCCTGAAGAATTCTATTTAGTCCGTCGTTTACATTATCAAAAAATATTGAACACGTATTTTTTCTTTTCTCGATTAAACAAAAATGACGAAGATAGTGCGTTGAAGTTCCGCGTGACGTTACGCCGTGGTACACTTTTTACCACGTGGTGACGTCATGTCAAATTTTGATTGATTTGATCAAGCAAAAAAATACGTGTTTAATATTTTTTGATAATCTGACTGACTGACTGTTCTAATCAGACATTGTGTTAAATTTCATCCCAATTGATTTCCAGCCCATATTTAATCGCCGTATTCAATTTAAAATAAATATAAACATCCTGTTATAGGTTATAGCGAGCTAAATTTTCGCAGCGGTCGTCTACATAATTTTGCGCCTGTTTTAAATCAATCAATTATTCAAAATACATGTATCGCCACATTACACAACATAAAATATACATTACATTATAATTTAAACATGAAACGCGAAACTTTAAATTAGAACTAGATTAACAGTGAAATATCGAACGTTCAAAACAAAAAGTACATGTGGCAAATGGCTCCGACTCAGCTTACACCGTGATTGTAATACTATCGTTGCTATTGCACCACCCTAAATCAGATACTTTCGAGAGGGACGCCGCAATACGTTAGATACGTATGGAGATATCTCTGTCTCATTCCAACGTATTGCGGCGTCCCTAAGTGCCTAATTTAGGGTGGTGTAATCGCAACGTATAAAATTGTCGTGCTGATTTTCAGCTTGCATTGCGCCGTGTCTCGCTGCGCATATTTTTGTTTATGTTTGCGCGTAATGTATTATATTCCAGGAACGTGATCGACGTGGGCGCGCTGGGCCCGTACGCGCTGGAGCCGGGCGCGTACTCGGAGCGCGTGCGCGCCTACACCGCGCGCGTCGCCGCCGCGCCCGCGCCCGCGCCGCCGCCGCCGCCGCGCCTGCTGCGGGACGTGCCGCTGGCCGAGCGGAACGCCATCCTCAGCAAGCCCGGCCTGGGCAGCGAGGATAAGGAGCTAGTAAGTCTTTTTTAACCCCCGACGCAAAAAGAGAGGGGTATCTGTGTATCTGTCTGTGGTATCGTAGCTCCCAAACGGATGAACCGATTTTCGTTTAGTTTTTTTTTGTGTCATAGATAATTTTATCCCGAGTGTTCTTAGCCATGTTTCATGAAAATCTGTTCAGCCGTTTGAAGATCATCAGCTCTTTTGTAGTTGATGAGGGGATCTGATTTTTTAATTCTTGAAATTCTAAATTCTCTTCTAGTGACGAAGTCCCTCCAGTGAAAATGTACGTGCTTGGAGCCCGTTAAAGGTTTTGCTCATTGCTCAGAGGGTTTTTAGGCGCTGATATCGGGGGTTTTTAACTCGGTTAGGTTATTAACACTTGTCTTAGAAGGTCAGACATAACGAAGTTATTGGGGAAAAATTTGATAAACATTGGCTGACATGGGAAAAACTTGAGGCGAATGTATCGTTAGTGGGTGACCACACTTAGGCAGAAGAGAAGCAGGACCATACAAAAAGTACAATTGGCAATAAAACTCGTCCCTTTTTTTTTTACAGAAGCTTATCCATTTATCTTTCCCTGTCAACAGATAGCGAACGCCGTGAAAAAAGCCGCCGCAGCCATATCTGAACTCAGAGTAGAGCACCATGAAGACCTGGTGGTGCCGTTCAGGGTGCCATAGCGCCGCGTTGGGTGCCAGGCGCCGCGCAGGTCCGTCTGATCTGTAGACTAGTATGCTAGTGAATAGGATGCCTTCTATGTACTAGGTATTAAAATCGAGAAACCGGTTTCATATGGTTATCCGGACTTTTAGGTAAGATTTTTTTTTAATCATTATTATTCTACTCCCTAAATTTTAAAATTTGAATAGAAAAAAGTTCAACCATTAACAGGCTTTATCCAGTTTCCTGGAAACCTTATGTACGAGTGTAACATTGATCTGGGCCTTATGTGATGGTTCTGACTTATATCGGGCTTCATAAATAACTTCGAAAAGCAAGAATGCAGGTTCCAACTTGTGATCAAAATTTCGTTTTTTTATTTAAAACTCAAGATATTGTAAAATAAATGTGTTTTTGTTTCAACAACTGATATTATAGGTTCTGTAAGTTTCATCTTTACTTACTCAACAAGTTTTTTTTATTTTTTATTTAAGCAATAGTATTTTTTTAAGAACTTAAGTTTATTGCTGACTTTGATCTGGCGTTACAGTATATTGGTCTACCATTAGGTTGAAAAAAAAAACCTTATGTTATGATAGTTTAAAAAAGCAACTGAGTAATTTTCCGTTTTTATCTCCCACTCAAATTGTTATTCATGGTATTCTAGTAGTAGTATTATCTTTTTTTATTTTTTTTTCTTTACCATAGAACTAACATAACTATTGTCAGAATCTAGTAAATAAGCAGTTAAAAATATCAATACTTTTCGTTTGGCAATTAAATGCAAATGAAAAAAAAAAAACAGACATTTGTTATTTACGTATCGGTTTTTTTAGACTGTTTTTGATTACGAAAATAAATTTTGATCCTGGTTTCTCCACCATCACCACCTTATGCTGATAAAAAAAAAGATTAAACTGTTTATTTTTCGCTATCGTCCATGACGATAATGACATAAGCGACAGAGTCAACTGTGGCTGAGACTTGAGAATTACCTAGTTTAATTTGAAATAAAACCTAGGTTTTTGACGTCGCATAAAATAATTTAATAGCTTAGAAGACATACCTGTAAAGTCGCCCTGTTAAGTTTATTTATTTAGGACATCAACAGCACAATACAGAAAATATAAAACCGATAAATAAATAAATTAAAAAAAAAACTAAATAGTTACAAAGCCAATTACAGATCCGCAGATTAACTAGATAATATATTTAACAACACTGGTGCGATTAAATAACTAAAAAAAAAAAAAAATGTCTGTTTAAATACCTGCTATCGCCACCGACCTTCTTTATTTTGAGGTATCGGCTATACTACCTACACAGTCGATATTAATTGAATCGGCTTAGGACCAAAAATCTGTTTAATTTAACAATAGTTTTAAGTTTATGTAATCAATAGTTTTACTCAGTATTTTGTGTTGTCATATAAACAAATTTAGCACAATGTTTGGCTTGAAGTCAATCCATATATAGTCTTGTGAATTTAAACTTAACCTTTGGACAGCAGTAGTAATGATATATAAAGACACCGCACCATAGCTAATGTCAACCTTCCTCAAATGCACTTAGGTCTATTTTACGCTGTCAACCATGACGGCTATAGCCGTCAGTAGCGTTCAAAAGGTTAATAAGTGTTCACGGCAATACTGACATTACACGCAAGTCTCGACAAAAAACTTGAAATAAAGAATTTATTTTCTTCTATCCATTACATCCCATTTGTTAAGGGACAAAGAAACACGTATTATCGTCGTAGCTCGTCAGCCAATAGAAGCAGAGCACTGATACGTCAAAAGTCGACCAAACTGTTTCGATTGGCTGTTTAACAGGGCCATGTGGTTTGATTTGTCTACGTTCAGAAGTACAGTTACACCACGGAAATGTTGAGCCACTCGCTAACATTTTTAATTCGGTAGGGTTGTCAAATCGTACACGGTATATTACTAATGGAATTTGTACGATTTGTCAACCTGACCGAATTAAGAATGTTGGCGAGTAGCTCAACATTACCGTGTAACACTGTACCTAAATTAATGAAGTATTGACGACGCATTTAGCCTAGTTGGTAGTGACCCTGCCTACGAAGCTAGCGGTCCTGGGTTCAAATCCCGGTATGGACAAATATTTGTGTGATGAGCGCGAGTATTTGTTCCTGAGTCATGGATGTTTTCTATATATTTAAGTATGTATTTCTCTATATAAGTATGTTTATCGTTGTCTAGTACCCATAGTACAAGCCTAGAGCTTAGTTTGGGACTAGGTCAATTTGTGTGAGATTGTCCCCTGATATTTATTTATTTATTATTTATTATTATTATTGTGTCACCACTCACTGGCCACTCAATGAATAACAATTTTGAAGTCAATGTTTCTAGCTCAGCAAAAAATAAACGGAATTAAATCACGGCCTCGTTCGCAGTGAAATTGGCAATATGATCCAATTTATATAGCAACAGCTTTTTTATGTGGTGGTTGCCTCTTCAGAATATTGCAGTTAAACTTGTCACTAATCATACGTCAAACACTTTTGTCCGAATGTCGAAGTGTTGCCGTGAATACTTTAATTATGTTGTTACCCTGACTGTCTAAAAGATGTATAGCTGGCAACACTATTAGGAAAACATTTAGCAAATGAAAAAAGTGTTGTCATGAAGAATAAATTGATAATTATTTAAATGTTACGTTTCATACAATACAATATGTCAGGCATAAGAAAAAAACTGCGTTCTTTAGAAATAAAGAGCATTAAGTGATTTTCAAATATTGAGTTATATTAATTATTAATTAGCAAATTCTATAATTGTTGATATTATCAACAAGAATATTGATGTTTGTATTCGTTTTATTGGAATTTATTAAATTAGTGTATAATGGATGCGACTGAGAGTAGCTTAAAATGTAAATAATAGCGTATATAGTTGCTTACTTATACTATATAATAAATATTTAATAGTGTATGTATGTATATTGAGAACTTTACTATCATTGTGTATGTGAGAACTTTCAGACAATTCAAGAAGCATCGCTGTGTACGTCAAGTAGGTGCTTTACTATGCAATGTCAAATGAAGGGTACATGGAAAGAACTTGTCCTTTTCCATGTTATTCTGATATAGTGTACTTAAACATGTTTTTTCGTTGAACCCTTCAAATTATCTAATTTCGCAATGTTAATGTTTTTTACAAAGCGAGTCCTTCAATTTCGTTCCGAAACGATAGTTAGGTACATATTCAAATAAAGTTTTGTAAAAGACATTCAGATTATAGTTAATTGAGAACTAGGCAATACCTTATTGCAAGCACCAAACTTAAGCGCTTAAACAATTGAAAGTGCAAAGTGAAGTGACGAGCCGCACCACACAGCGATTTTTAGCATGTGGCGATTTGCGAAACACATTTCAATCCACTCTAGCATGTGTAGATAGGAGCAGCCAAAATAGCCAAATATATCGCGACACATTCTTATTCCTATAGTAATAAAGGTGTGTTGCGATATATTTGGCCACTTACGCTGATCCTATCTATTTGATGCTGACTGTTCATTGGTCAAGTAACGATCTATCGTCAATGGATACCTGCGCTGGGTCGATATACTTAATGCTTAAAGCGAGCTCAGTCAGTAATCAGTATCCAGCTTTTGAAAAACATTTAGCAGTCGCCGATGGTAAAAGTATGTATGTTGTCCTTTCATATTAAGTTCGACGAACTTACTTGATAGTTGATATACATGATAGTAAAAATCTGAAGCACAGTATAAATATGGCTAAAGCAGTAAAGAACTACGAAAAAACGTCCCCTAAGCGGACATGGTAGTGCTGTCAGTGGCGGGTGTCGCGTGGAGACGAATGGTTGAGACGTGCGTCTGTGTGAGTGCGACGTTAAGAACGTTTGTTCGTAGTTTCTTTACTGCTTTAACTATAATTATACTGTGTGTGAAGGGAGGACGAGCTTATTTTGTTTAAAGTTTTAACACTGATGCCATTTTTCTACACTATAGTATGTTGTACATTTTACATAATTAAGCTTGTTGCAGATTTAAGTTTATTTAGCAGCTTGATTGATTAATTGCTGAAAATCGCGTTTTATATCTCTGCGGTAAAAGTTTGAAATCATTTATCAATCAAAGAAGTAACAGTGTTTGTAGCGTTGTCCCATCGATGTAGGCAAGTTAATTAAGAAATAGACCAAAGTGAAACAAAATGCCAAAATAACAAAAAGTTTTCAGTCAATTGTCAGATTGAACTTTTTTCGGGTCATTAAATTCGTGACTAAAGTTAGGAACACACTGAGCCCGCGTACGCGACGTATGCGATGCGTTATGATGTCTGGACTCTTGAATATGTATGTGGTGTTTGATAAGTGTGTTTCTATTCATATAAATTCAAGAGTCCAGATTGAGTAAAGTATGAGAGCGAGTGAGGGAGATATACTAACCCGGAGGTCGTTTAAAGAGCTGTTTGCACTGTAATTGCTAAATTCTGGTTCATTTGTTTAACCTCATAATTATAACCTCAAACAAGTATTATGTTATAATCTGTACTGTGTTGCGATACGAGAGGGAAAAGGCACAGTGGCCCTTTCTGGAATGAGTTAGAAGAAAGGATCATTCTTAAATTGGCGGTTCATTCTTATGTGTACATAGTTAAGGACTAAAATTAATAAACGGTAACTTTTCTATTGCGTCACGAAAATTAACTATAGGTACTCGTACTGATAAAAAGGAGCGTCCTCACTGAGAGCATTCGCGTGTAATGAGCATTCGGCGTCGAATATTCGAGTAGTGTGGACGTTGAGCCGGGCGTACAAAGCTTACAAATTATTTAAATTATTGCTCGTTTACAAATGTTTGGGTAAGAATGCTCTCAGTGAGGACGCTCCTTAAGACAAATGGTGGTGTCTCAGACAAAACTCCTGTAGCAAGTGCAACCATATAACTAACGGGTGAGGATTGAATCTGCTTCGGTTATTGAATTTTTGACGTATGAGGGCAGTATAAGTATGTAGGTATAAATGTATGACTAATTTTTGCGACGCAATGGAAAAGTTACCGTTTCTTGATTGTAGAAAACCGCCCAAATGTCTTGTCATGCAAACACATGTCTAACTTGAAAGTTTAAATGTATAGGGAAAACCGCTTTAAAATAAAGTTGCGGTCAATAATGTCAACTTTTAAATAATCTAGTAAACTTGATAGAACAAGTAAGAATAAATTAACAGGGAAAGGAAATGTGACCCAATATCTTATTAATTTAGTTTGGACCGCACTTTGGACGTTTTCTACATTGCCGCTGCTTATCTAAAATCTAAATTGTATTTTTTAATATAATATTTTTTCATGTAATTCCCCATTTAAACAAGGCTGAGCCTAAACTTCTATTGTCTCCATATTTTTAGGATGAGGCTGGACGTATGCGGTGCAGCGCAGGGCAGAGCAGAAATCTGTCCCCTTTCTACAACGAGGCGCAGAGCAGGACAGACAGATTCATGCATTACAAAATCTGCCCTGCCCTGCGCCGCGTCGCCTGCGTCTCAGCATACGCCCAGCCTTACTGTGAAGATCAGTTATTTTGTTATGCGCACGGTTAATGTATAAAGTAAAATTATATTATTTGTATGCTCTTTTGTTTTACTTCGAATCCTATAAAAAAAAGAAGAAACTAATACTCATTATTTTGTCATAGAAGGTAAATGATGCCTTAAAAATAGTTTGTCATATTTTCCTTCTCATGTGACATTTTGTTTTTATAATATATAATAATAATTTATTTAATCGTATGGCTTAACTAATTCTACAAGTCGTTCAAATTATACAGATATACTAAGTGTTTTCAGCCTATAAACGTCCCACTGCTGGGCACAGGCCTCCACTTGCCAGGGTTGGGGCTATAGTTCCCACGCGGGCCCAGTGCGGATTGGGAACTTCGCACACACCGTTAAATTGCTTTGCAGGTGTGTGCAGGTTTCCTCACGATGTTTTCCTTCACCGAAAGCCTCATGGTAAATTAACAAATTATATTTAGCACATAAATTCCCGAATTCGCGAACCCACGACCCTCTGCTTAATAAGAGTCTGCAGGTCAAACCATTAGGCTACCACGGCTTTTTTGTTTTTATTTTATCTTAATTCCGAATGTTGCAAAATGTTGCTCCATAAAAAGAAACTTTAGTTTGGTGCACCATTACATAGATATGGCAACAAATAGTTTCGACGCCGTGATGGGTGAAACCAGTGGCAACAAAAAAATTGGCAGAGAACAGAGAAAGTAGCAATTACTCCACCTTCTCCACCGACAAGAGCCTGCGCAGACATGCTGGGGCCACACTAACGGGAAACGCCGTTAAAAATCAACGTCCATCGCCTTATGCGTAGTATGCATAAAGGCGATAGACGTGGACTTTTATCGGCGTTTCCCGTTAGTGTGGCCCCAGGGATAGAGCGGTCCGGATCCGGAGTTCCGAGTTCTGCGTTCTCTAATGGACATCTTAAGAGTCCTGACGATAACGCACACGGCAGGCAGTCAGAACGTGGCACTGGCACGGTCTTGGTACAGTCACCACGTCAAGTCACTCAAAAGAAATTACCTACGTCAAAATTTTCCGTCGACTTTCTGTGAGAGGGTTCTATAGTGGCTCAACAATCCCGTGTGGGGACTGTACATTCATTAGGCGGTTATTATACTGCTCCGCACATCCGAGCGGCGTCCGGTGCTGTGGTTTTTAACTTTGACTACAATCTTGATTTGTAAACAAAAACCGCATGGTATAACACTGGCTCTGCCTATTGTGTGGAGGTGCGGATCGCACGACGGTTCGCGCTCACGGATGAAGATGCGGACGCGGGACGCGGGATATACCACACCGAATCGAATGTGAAATGAACACAGGACAGAAGTAAACGCGGTTCGTCGTGCACCGCAGCTCCGGACGGAGATACGAGCAAACCGGTACGGTGGTGCGTCGTCGCCGTACGCGAATTCTTCGCTCCGCTCGCCGCAATGGAATGCGGCGGCAGTGTGGTGACCGCCTTAAGAGAAAGCAGAACTCGGAACGAAAAAAGGAAAGGATGAAACCATACCTAAACTCCTTGTTTATATTTTCGAGTATGCTTCCTTTTTATTGGTTTCATAAACAATTTGAAATTAAAAATGTGTTTGACACTTGCAAGTTTGATGTGTACCTACCTGACAGATAAGTGTTGGGTTTTAAAAACTCTTTATTTAGTTTTATTTTAAATAATAAAAAATTCATAACAAAAATGTCCGTGTTCGACGGCGAAATAGACTTTCGGTCTATGTATATGCAAGATTACGTGAAAAAGGAGAAACCGTAAGGAATATTTTTTGTATGTATTTATATGTGGTCGTCCAAATCGAAAGGGCCCTTATGGCGGCGGGCGCTTACCCTGTTATAGTTTTCATTGCCTTGTCATTAGTATAACAACCGTGTGAAAAAGGCGTAACCGCCTGCTGCGATAACGTCCCTTTCGATTTGGGCGACGACATATAATATAACTAAAATAACGTCCCAAAAGCACTTAAAGGTGAACCGCGACTGACGACGGCGACTGGGTCGCTCGACCCACTATTTGTATGAATTTATATACAGCACTGACCAATGCGTCAACGCTCTTTCGGTGATGGAAACTAGTTACAAGTTGCTAGTTAAGGCATCCTGCTTGCTAGGCATCTTGATTTTTAGACATCTACTCGATAGGCATCTTGCTTTTTAAGCATCCCGCTTGCTGGGCATTTTGCTTTTTAGACATCCAGCTTGATAGGCATCTTGCTTTTTAGACATCTTACTCGATAGGCATCTTGCTTTTTAAGCATCCCGCTTCCTGGGCATCTTGCTTTTTAGACATCCAGCTTGATGAGCATCTTGCTTTTCAGACATCCTACTCGATAGGCGTATGGTTTTTAAGCATCCCGCTCATAACCTAAAACCGCAGAGCGCGGGCGCGAGCATTATGCGCTCTGTAAGAAGGCCAATCGGAGAATGCGTGCATTACGACCAATGTAACAGCAAAACGCCCGCGCTTTGTGTGTTTTACGCTTTATTGACGTATTACACAATGTATTTGAACATTCGCTCGCTGGTAGATTTTGACGTGTAAAAGTGCCCGTGCGGCCGGCCTATTTATTGAATAACTTTTATCTTTTTTTACTTTATCTTTTGTAGCTTGAGCCCGCGCCGCCATGTCGCTGACCACAATGACCTCATCTTCGGACTGAGCAGAGACACTCTCAAGCCGCGGGACAAGGAAGGCAAAAACGTGGACTTATTCTGTCCGCTCAAGCAAGAGTATTACAAGGAGGTCGTCGAACGGGTAATGCGTAGTTTTTACTTCACTATCTACAAAATATAAAATAAAATCCCCGCCGCGTCTGTCTGTCTGATCGCCACTCCAAAACTAAACAAAACTAAAACAGATTTTCACACGGTTTTCACTAATGCACCGGAGTGATTCTGTGAAAGGTTTAGGTGTATAAGTCTGCCGTCCTCAGCTAAAAGGCGATATCTCAAATTCAATAGCCAAAGCAGATTCAGTCCTCTCCCGTTAGTAATTAGGTAGCAATTGCTACAGCAGTTTTGTGTGACATTTCGCAGTTTAGCTTAGCAGGGCTGAATTCCGTACCCAATCCCTTGCTAAACATTTCACAAACTGTTTCATTTCACAAATAAATCATTTGGCAAACAGCTTTCTTTCCAAAACTGTAAATATTTCAGGATTTATTTCAGGACCAGCGTTTAGCGTATAGGTTAGGTTAGTTTTATAAAAATCCTGAATATTTTCAGTTTCGGATAAATAGGTGGTTTACCAATTGATATGTTTGTGAAATGAATCGGTTTTTAAAACGTTTAGCAAATGATGGTAAACCGTATAATTCAGAGATAGAGATATGCCAGTTTAATGTTTGTACTGGAAAAGAACTTTAAACTGGGAAATCTTGAAAACCATGTGATTTTTACTAAGATCATGTTAGGCTGGTTCGGTGTGGGGACAATGCGTAACGCATTTCCACTCCGTTAAAAAAAAAAACAATAGTCAAAAACACAAAAAAAAGCAAAGAAAAATAAGTGTCTGGTTCGGTCCGTCTTAGGCTGGTCTACCTCCGGTGTCAATGTGGGTTACTGATATTGGGTGGGACATCCTGTATACGCTAGCTATGCCGGCGGGCTCGCAAGCAGTAACGTCCCGAGCTCGTAGTTCAATGTAAACGTTATAATAAATTCTTCATCTTCCAGTGCCACTTCAATCGTGAAGGTTGGCCGTCAGCTTCTTTTAACATATTCGCCTCTATCCGTAGCCAGCCGGAACAGTTGTTAGACGGAGGCAATGCCGGTCCACTCCCAGATGTTCCGCAGCCATGATTTGTTCCTACGCGCAGCGCGTCTCTCCCCTCCACTTTGCCCATCATTATCAACTGCAGCAGCGTGTATCTGTCGTTCCTGAGCACGTGACCTAGATACTCTCTTGCGCCTTTTGATATGCCTCATTTACATTCAGCCCATTTGAGCAGGGAAGTGAGCAGGGAAGTGGGCAGCAGAAGTGGAAGTGTATGTAGTGACAGCGCGAGTGACGTGTTTACACACTCGTGCTGCCCACTTCCCGGCTCACTTCCCTGCTCACTTCCCTGCTCACTTCCCTGCTCACTTCCGTGCTCACTTCCCTGTCCAAATGGGCTGAATGTAAATGAGGCATTAGATGACATCATTTTCCGGGACATATGAACGCGCTGAAGCACGGTTTCGTTCCTAACCTTCTGTGTCCAACTAATGCGCAACATGCGACGGTAGCACCACATCTCAAATGTCCACAGGCGTCTTGTAGTGAACTTTCTAGGTTCATGTTTCGCAGCCGTATATAATAAATTAGTAATTAGTATTCCGCTGGAGAACTAAAGTAACTGATATACCTAGCTCACCGAATAGCAAACCTTAAGTGGCAGTGGGCGGGGCTCATTGCTCGTAGAGCCGATAGCCGTTGGAGCGGAAAGGTTATAGAGTGGCGACCGCGAACCGGAAGACGAAGTGTCGGCAGGCCTTTCACAAGGTGGACCGACGATCTGATACAGATCGCGGGAAACCGCTGGATGACAGCAGCAGAGGACCGATCGTTGTGGAAAACCTTGGTGAAGGCCTTTGTCCAGCAGTGGACGCCTTGCGGCTGATAATGATGATGATGATGAATTAGTATTCCTTGTTCATACTTGTACTCCCAAGTAGACACTAAATAGTGTACAGTACATACTTAGTACTCGCTGTACCGTGTGTACCGTGTGTTTGGACATTCGCATATAGTTGGAATGTTCCGTAGATCAGGGAAGATCAGCCCCGGGTGGCGAAGATGTACATGGCCGAAGACATGGACCCCGTCCCGGTGGAGAACGACATCCAGGACTCGAAGCGGACTGAGTACCTCAACAAGTACTGCTCCAGAGGTAACCTTGCTTCTTCCGTTTTTTAGGAAGGAACCCTTATAGGATCACTTTGTTGTCCGTCTGTCTGTATGTCTGTCTGTCTGTCTGTATGTCTGTTAAGACCTTTTTTCTCACGAACGCGTGGAGGCATCAAGTTGAAATTAATATCAAATACTTAGGTCTGCAATCCCTTGAATAAGTGAAAAAATCAAACATCTAAATCAACGCAATCAAAAGATACGGCAGTTTATGCCGAAGGTTATTGAAGGGAATCTCAAGGGAATCAAAACCTATAGGGTACTTCCCGTTGACTTAGAATCATGAAATTTCGCAAGAAGCAATGTCTTATAGCACAAGTAAAGGAAAAAATCCGAAAACCGTTAATTTGTAGTTACATCACATAAAAAATATGTCCAGTATAAACTCACACTCACTAAGTACGAAAGTGCATACTTATTGCGTGTCAGTTTATACTGGACTTTTTTATATTGTATTCCCGTGATTTACGACTATTTACATACCTACAATAGTATATGCGGAACCCTCGGTGCGTGAGTCCGATTCGCACTTGACCGGTTTTTTATTAATAGTATTAAATATTAGCTTTTGGCCATGTAGAAGTTGTCTTTTCGCTATTGCCTCGGGAACTGTCCAATATTTACCATTACCCCTTCATGTCAACTCAAATAGGTAGGTATATGATTTTTAACTAAAGACTGACCGACTATTGACCTCTATTCTCACCTGCGGGCTTAACGTGCAGGGACGAGATACAATTTGATCGGTTATTCTAACGTAAGACTTAAGTTAAGAGGACTGTGAACCAACTGCAAAATTTAGCCTTTTCATACAAACGGCGATAACGTTTTCCACCCCCTAAACGTTAACCGAATTCGACCAATTTTTGATATGTGGTCAGTCGGAACAAAAACTATGTCCGTACGTTTCGTTTTTTAAATATTGATTAATTATAAAGAGATTATGGCTTAGATTACTTTTGTATGGAAACCATAAAACGGGAATAAATCGAAATTTATTAATAATATTAAAAAAAAAACGATACGTACGGATATAGTTTTTGTTCCGACTGACACCGTATCAAAAATTGGTCGAAATCGGTTAACATTTAGGGGGTGGAAAACGTTATCGCCGTTTGTATGGAAAGCCGTCGCCTCACAATCATCTTAACGCTTAAGGTTTAAAATAAAAGTGTCTGGTCCTGACTTTCATTAACTTTTATTACTAAGCGACTATAGCGATTTTATCAAGACGATACACTTTTATTTTAATTAAACCTTATGAGTTAAGTCTTACGTTAGAATATGGAATCGATGTATTAATTTCCCTAGCACCTGTCAAATTTTATCTCGAGTTGTATAATCAATATATTTTATAAAAGAGAAAGAGTATAATGTGCGTGCCGCTAAAACTCAGAAACGAGTCCCAGCACGATTGAGGGAGTTTGGTGTGGTAGCTCTCTATCCCCCATCCATGAAGAAGGTTCCCGTTTTTACCTGAAGGGCGTGCGTTTGAAGATATAAGGGCTGGAAGTTCTAGAACAGTCCAGAACATTCGAGAGCATTCCACAACATTTCAGAATGTTCCGGTATGTTCTGGAACGTTCAGGAACACCCCAGATCATTGTGGATCATTCCAGAACACTCGAATGTTGTGGAATGTTCGGATATAGTCTGGAACGTTCGGGGTCATCCCGTAATATAAACACTAAAAAGCGAACAAATTTTTGGGAAATGTTACAATTTTATTGGAAAAATGTACCTGTCTACCCCTTTATGTACTTTTTATCGAAAGTACTGACTCTCCGCAGACGAAGTTGCGAGCGGAAAGCTAGTAGCTGTATAGAATAGCTTCAGTACCACTCTGTCGCTCACACAAAGTCCATGTTGTAGATCTCCCCTTCATGTCAGTCAACTTGGCCAGGCGGGCCCGCGCCCTGCAGACGCTCCGGCTGCCTGACGACGTCTACATACCGGCCACCATACAGAGGGGGTCCTACCGCCCCCCCAATCCGGAGAAGTACAAGAATACCAAGATATCTTTCAAGCCGAAAACGAGCTATGCATTGCAGAGTGAGTTCCGACCACGTTTGAAATACGCTCGCTCGAAGACATGTCGAAACTCTTTTATGTGGTTACGTTACACGTAGGGATAATATGTGTGTGTAATATGTGTTCCCCCCCATCTCCGAAGTTCATGAACCGAAAAATCTGAAAAATTCGTAACTTATAGATAATTAGTTATATTTTACGAGAAAAATAAAACAAAGTGTTCAAAATTTGCACAAATTTTGCACGAATTGACAAAAAACTTTCAAGATCTGTGCTAAAATTTAGGCAAGTCAAAATGGACCTTATTGCATACAATTAAAGTACATAAAAAAGGTTTATTTTTAAGTACCTATCCCAAGCAGCACGCAAGCTGCTAGCAAGCTAGTTTTAGCTGCATAAGGGCTGTACAAGCTCTTATACAGCTTGCGTGCTGCTTGGGACGGACTTAAATACGGAACCCTCGGTGCGCGAGTACGACTCGCACTTGACCGGTTTTTGTTCTGTGACCGGTTATCTAGTTGATTACCTATTTGTTGGTCAAAGTTTCCAACCTTTTTTTTTCTTTCTAGCGGAGCTGCGACGCATCCTGCGCGTGAACACGGGCGAGTCCATGTACATGGGCACCCACGGACTCCTGGGACAGGTCATTCTGGACAAGAACCCCTTCGGCCCCCCCCGCAAGGAGCCCCGCTTCGGCCGCTGGCGCACCCCCTGCTACTACACTTACTATATGCATATCTAGTTAAATGTACAGTTCGCCATCAAATATATCTGTACATATCAGAGTGGTCAAAAATATCTGAACATGCACTCTAACGCCTTGACAATAGAGTCGTGTTCAGATATTTGTGAGCACCTTGTTTGCTGCAATATATATGATGGCGACTGTACCATATTATATGTTACTTTTGATTAATCATACTTATTAAACGAGAAACATTTATTTGTATATATATATTGTACTCACGTTGTCGAAAATGGCTCTAACGATTTCGATGAAAATGGCGACATGAGGTTTTACGGGGGAATCTGGGAAAATTCGTTTTGCCCGTATTTTCACGGCAAAAGATTTGCAACCTTATTACCCAGTAATGAGGTTGCAATTATTACAGTAGTTTTGTGTAAAATACTGCCTTTTACCTTCATCATCATCATCATCTCAGCCGAAAGACGTCCACTGCTGGACATAGGCCTCCCTCAAGGTTTGCCACAAGGACCGGTCCTGCGCCGCTTGCATCCATCGGCTTCCCGCAATCTTAACCACGTCGTCGGTCCACCTTAATGGAGGTCTGCCCACGCTGCGTCTTCCAGTACGCGGACGCCATTCGAGAACTCTTCGGCCCCAGCGGCCATCTGTTCTGCGAGCGATGTGTCCCGCCCACTGCCACTTAAGTCTAGCAATTCTTAGGGCTATGTCGGTGACTTTGGTTCTCGTGCGGATCTCCTCATTCCTGATTCGATCACGCAGAGATATTCCGAGCATAGCCCTCTCCATTGCCCTTTGGGTGACCTTGAGCCTTCTTATGACGCCCATCGCCAGCGCCCACGTCTCAGTACCGTAAGTCATCACTGGCAACACACACTGGTCGAAGACTTTCGACTTGAGACATTGCGGTATATTGGACGAGAAGATATCGCGTAGCTTCCCGAATGCTGCCCGACCGAGCAGTACCTTAGCAGGGCAGTATTGCTCTTCATGATAAAATACTTTTCTTTCCATAGGAAAATATCATTTTGGTCCCTAGCCAATCTTTGTTGTAGGTAGTTTGTATGGCGCCGCCAGCTTATTAGGTACACTTAGGGCCGCTTGCGCCATATGCGTTAAAAAAAAGCCGGTCAAGTACGAGTTGGACTCGCGCACCGAGGGTTCCGCACAAACTTGTATTGTATGTACGTAAGTATTTCGTAAATCACGGGAATACAGTAGAAACAAATTCTAGTATAAACTGACACGCACTAAGTACACACTGTGTGTACTTGGTGAGTTTCAGTTTATACTGGCCTTTATTTTTTATGTGATGTAACTACAAATTAACGGTTTTCGAATTTTTTCCATTACTTATGCCACCAACGCCAAATTTCATGATTCTAAGTCAACGTGAAGTACCCTATAGGTTTTGATTCCCTTGAGATTCCCTTCAATATGCGACATATACGGCCGTATCTTTTGATTGCGTTGACTTAGATATTTGATTTTTTCACTGATCCAAGGGATTGCAGACTTAAGTATTTGATATTAATTTCAACTTGATACCTCCACGCGTTCCTGAGAAAAAGGGTCTTTTATTTATTTATTTATTAAGGATTTCCAACAGCTAATACATCTTACTAATGCTTAAATCTAATTTACAGTCTTGGTCGATGCTTATCCAATTATAGGAAACCACAGCTTACGCCAGTATTTTTAAACTACGACATGCTTTTCAACAACTTAAGTATGACAGACACACAGACAGACGGACAACAAAGTGATCCTATAAGGGTTCCGTTTTTTTTTCTTTTGAGGTACGGAACCCTAAAAATTAAGTCTTGAATCAGTTTAAGTTGTCTCAAAATGTATGGAAATGTCATGTCGTTAAATATGACTTACATATTTAACGCAGATGGTGCAAGCGTATAGTATAGGTATCAATTTCTAGTCTAGTTAAATATGGCACCTCATCCTCTTTGCGTTTTTTTCCCGTTCTTCGTCGGGGTACGCTTGACCATGACCCAGATGCGGCCAATCTGGTTATTACAGTGGAGCTGCCATCTGAACGTAACCCTTGCGACAGGAGAACCAAACCAATTGAATCATGGTTACACATTTTGCCACCTAATGTGCAGGTAAGAGCATCGGTTACCGTGCAAGTAATGTACATAAGTTAGAAAAACTCATTGGTACATGGTGACCGCTTGGGGGTTCGAACTCGGTACCTCACAAACACGAGTCGACACCGCTAGCCACTAGGCCACCGACGCTCTTATTTAAATGTGCCACCATGTTAATTAAATTATTTCTTCCATATGAATGCTTCATAAACAATAGAGATGCACTAAGCGATAAGCGAGGTAATACAAGACGTGCTAGTCGGTCTAGTATACGTGTGTGTATGCAACCTTACGGAAACTTCATCGTTGTGACCAAAAAGGTTCAGTTGGTAAGATGTCAATGTAAATTCTGTCAAATTATTGTCACAAAAGTCAAAAACTTGGCAGCCGCAGCGGCCAAACACAAGCCAATGACGAAAAAAAATCAAATAATTTTGTAAAAATATGCATAAAAAAATTATATAAAATAGCAAACTTTTCTTCGGATAGCGCTGGCAATAGAGTTGTGGTACAATGGACCACTACCTGACAACGTATAGGAAGGACTATCTATGGCCCAATTTACCTAAGGCTGGAGGGGGAGGAGGAGGGGGAGGAACCGAGTAAGTAGAAATAATACGTTCAATGTAATTTTAGGGATCCGTAGTCAAAACATAGTTTCGCCATGTCCGTCCGTCTGTCTGTTTCAAATTTCACTGGAGAGGCAACCCGATGGCGAGTGGTAAGATATCACTACCAGTGGTAAGATATCACTATCAGTGGTAAGATATTTCTACCAGTGGTAAGATATCACTACCAGTGGTAAGATATCACTATCAGTGGTAAGGTATCACTTCAAGTCATCTGGGTCTCGAAGTGATACCGAACCCATGCGTACTGCTATGTTATTCTGTTAACACACATGCACACATGCATGTATGTGTGTGCACATTAATTTAGTCGCTGGTTTGACAGCTGGTCGTCTGTGAAACCAGCGACTAAATGAATGTGCAGGCAGTTGAATGTCATTTACCCACCTTGACGGACGACGTAACTTCGCCGGCTATTCATCGACTGAGTAGAACTGAACGACGATGTGTCAACAGAATAACATAGCTGGCCGAATGGACCCCAAATGGGTGGGGCGGAGATTGCTTTGAATTTTAAAGCCTATTTATATAATTTTATTTAAATGTTTAGGATCCCCAAGCTATCGGACCAGGAGCTGGCGTTCTACCTGGCCTGTGCCCAGCGCACCAGGCCCGCCGACTGCCGCTGCCCCCAGTACTCCGGCGGCGAGGCCCCCCAGCTGCCTCCAGGCAAAGAGGGGGGATGGAGCCGCAACGAGGCGAGTCTCTCAGACATACATTGGTTTTAATTAGAATAAATAATAGTTTAATTATTATAAGTTAACATTAGTAATATTAATACTTATGCCATGGGATTAAGTATTGTAAATTAGACAGTGACAGGTGCTAAAACCAATTTGTAGAATAATGATGGCATGTTCAATGTAATAGTAATTTAATTAATTTATTATCGTTAATTGCTTAGCGTTGTAAAAGAAAAAAGAAGTCTATTAAACACAATATACAGCGTTATTTTTTATTCAGTGCGCAAATTTTGGGACTCTCCCATTTTGGCTATCATGGCATTTGGATCATCGTAAGTCAAATACCTATCGATATGACCCCCATGTATATTCCGTGATTTTTACTAGTTTCGGAGATAATCATTTTAATCTGAATTTTTATAATTTTCCCTTTTGTCACGAAAAATCCTTGATTTCATGTTTTATTTTAGAAGTTTATCAGTGCTATCTTACATTATTAGAATCATTATGAATTAGCCAAGTTTTTAAAATCGTTCGCCAGTGTTTTTTTAATCAACTTTTTATGTAATTACATAAAGTTTGTTTCTCCATACTATGTGTTCCCAGTGTTTGTTTGTCACCTAGTATGTACTTGTAAGTACAATAGGGATGATGACTATTTTTTTTCTTTGACGGTCAGGTAGATTATCAAAAAGTATTTTTTTCTTTTTTTCACATAATCAAAAAATTACGGAGATATATATATATATATATATAATATATATTGAGTTGTAATGTCGCATGACGTCATGTCTCAATACAATTTTTACACAGAAGTGACGTCACGAGCCCCACTCCCGAACTTTGACGAACTTTGATCTTTGTCATTTTTTGTTTGATTGACAAAAGAAAATACGTGTCCAATATTTTTTGATAATGTAACTGACGGACTAAATAGAATTTCATTTTATTTACCCAGTCATGTTTAGTTTTATAATATATAAGCTTAGATATTATTTCATAAGACTGTTACTAAATAAAAAAATTCCTATTTAGTCATGGAGTTATTAGCACGTTTGAACCTTTTCAATATAATGACCATTCGTCATGATTTTTTACTGTCCGACTTTACAATAATGTCAATTTGAATATCACAGTGTGAGTTAACAATTAAATTGGCGTTATTTCCAGATAATGGGTCCCATGCTTGACCCGAAGATCTATCCGGTGAAGGTTGGAGCCAGTCCCGAGACGCCGTCGTCTCGTTACGACCAACCGAACGCCTTCCTAGACCAGGTAACCTTTCTGTCTTTTAACCCATTCGTTTACGCAGACGCAACGTATGCGTCCGACCGTATCGCTCCCGACGCGCCGACTACGCAAACGTTGCGTCCTAACTTTTTAAGCTGTATCTACTACAAAAGATACTCTTCTTCTTCCTATTTCTTTCTTCACAATTAATAACTTAATTTCTTTGTAATTAACAACAATAAGAAGAAGAATAAGTGAAGAAAAATTAATAACATTCTAACGGCTGAATTTTTGACACTATCATATAATAACACTATCTGTCAGATTTTTTTTAGCTCTGACCTTTTCATTCATATGCCAAAGAAAAAGAAAGCGATAACTTTATTTTTTGGAAAAGAGGAGGGACGAAGGACACGATAATATATAACATGATGTTGATGAAGATTGATTGATTGATTTATTAAAATATACCTACACTAATAGTATTTAGACAAGAAATAAAGACATTCGTTGATATTATAAGTCCATGTGCAATACCGGAGCAAGCACTCTTACGATTTCATTATCACTATTTAGATAACTACCTACTCGTATCAAACATACATACATACCTTCACGCCTGCCTCCCAATGGGGTAGGTAGAGACTATGGAACACCAGATGCACCGGTCCATACATACTTCTTTCTTTAGATAACTAACACTTGTACAATTAAAGATCCATGTCTAGCTGGTCTAATTTGACTATCATTCAGATGAGGGTGTTCATTCACCCTATTCGAGGAGTTCAGAACCTGCGAGGGTCTGCTCCAAGAGGAACGGCCTCACGGCCTAATTGAGGATTTTGTAATATGTAAATATATGTAACAAATTATTAAAAAATATTCGATTGCTCTCAACTTGTTCCTAAAGACTTGCAACGAGTCACCGAAGATGTTGATGATGATGACGTAACAAAAAGAGTGGTGAGGATGTATGTGGATATGGAAGACCGAAAAAGGTGTAGATGGATTCTGTGTGAGTACTATTCTGTGGGAGGAAGAAGAGATCATGTTGAACCGACTCCACTTACGTAGTGTGAAAGGCAGGAGAGAATTCAATGTTCTTCCTCGGGGTTTAAACCATGCCAAATTTTGTCAAAATCGGTACAGGGGTTTAGGCGTAAAAGCGTGATAAACAAAGAGACATACTCTCGCATTTATATAAGTAGGGATTGTGTTAAACGGTTTTTTGGTCTCCAGCTGCAATCGAAGTACCCGATGCTGTACAGCATCCTGCAGAACGAGGCGGATCCTGAGCTGAAGCAGCGCATCGACCGCGACCGGAACAAGACCACCTACCAGGTCGACTACTGCGAGTCTGGTGAGAACTGCTCTGGTGACTGAAAAGAGGGGATTTCAGTTCAACCCCTTTAAATAAAAAAGTAAAATACAATTGGGCAATCTTACTCAAATTAAACTAAGCTCTAGGCTTGTAGAGTCGTCATCAAATATAACGGATCAAAAAAGGCATTCAAAAATATCTGATCTCAACTCTTTTTTAAATGGCATTAGAGCGTCCTTAAATATTTTTGAGCGTGGTGCTCGATATATTTACCTAATAGCGACTGTACTATGTGGGTACTATATACAAATAAAAATATGTTTATGTGGCTAAACACAAATAGAAATATATTTATTTCGATAACGCAAAACATACTTATATTTAGGTATGTAGAGATACATATAAAAGAGCTGCGACGAACGGAACGAACGAAACTTATCTCACTTGTTATTGTGCGAATGCCGTTCTTTTAAACGTACCTAGATCAAATTTAGAAAAGGAAATAGAAAATAATTCCTAATCCAAAAACCTGTTTATATTTTCCCACATGTATCTATACTTTGATTCTCCCGAACAAACCATTTGTGGCAGCTCTTTTACCTACGATCACGGCTCCGCGTAAATTGTAGTACCTAGTCCACAACTAGACACATCTGTTACCTTACTGGTCCTATGTATTTGACCTTACATTTGTAATGTTTTTATTTGTGCTAGTTCTAATAATTAATTTTTCGCACCCCCAGTACAACACTGTATTACGTCGAAAAATTTCAAAATCGACTTTTTATATTGCAATCACTTTGATATAACATGAGATAACGATTTTCGTCGATTCTGAAAACATGAAATATTTTGACTTACTGCAGTGTTGTACTGGGGGTGCGATTTGTTACTTTATTACCTTGTAAGTAATGTAACTTACTTTTAAGTATTATTGTATTTTATGTTTGAAAAAATTACCTTCTGCTGGAGTTTCTTGCGGCGCTTCTTCTCCGCAATGATGGTCTTGTCCGAAGCGCTGGTAGATTCACTATATATTACCGACGTGTAAAAGAGCCCGTATGTGGCCAATTTACTGAATGAATATTTTGATTTTGATTTTGATATAAATGGCTTCACCCCCGCAGGTCCTGGCGCCCAGTTCGAAGGGCTCCAGCGCGCGGCGGACGACAGCGGCACCGGGCCGTGCGCGCAGCCCATGCGGCTGCCCGGCGATCCCTGCCGAGTGGCGCCCAAGTTGCGGATGTCCACCCCGAGGACCATATCCAAGCAGGGCAGCGCTAATGCTGGCGCTGATCCTCGCGGCAAATGCGGTAAGTAACCATGGGCACAACTAGTATTTTCTCACAATGCTCGGTGCGTCTTTTTCGTTATCGACTGGGAGGGGTGTAGGGTAGTAGGGTGAAAATTTAAACGTTCCTCATTGGTGGATCAACACATCTTTAGCTACGCAGCACTGCCCTGCTAAGCAAAACGGCGCTATCTCAGACAAAACTCCTGTAGCAATTGCAACCTCGTTACTAACAGGAGAGGACTGAATCTGCTTTGGCTATTGAATTTGAGATACTGGCTTTTAACTTAGGACGGCAGAGCACACCTCTGGTGGAAAAGTAGCCTTATGGTCGCCTATATCGCGGTGGGTAAGTGTGGGTAAAGACTCTGTCACTCTCGCACTGAAATGCTCTGCCAGAATGTGACATGTTTCATTCACCTTCATCCACAATGATAAAGACGACCATAATGGGCCCGCTGGTGGCTTTGTTGTTAGATATATGCCCGTTTGACGGCGTGTTGGCCAGTTCTGAATGTATAGGTAAGGTAAAAGCACCTATTATGGACAGTGCTCCAGTTATGAACAATCCAATAAATATAAGCTTCCGAGATGTATATTATAATGTTAAAATTAGTAGTGTTAGCGTTTAAAATTAGATTACATTGAAATTAGAATAAAATTTTCGGTATTGCCAAGTTTTCTATAAAAAAAGTCATTGTTCATAACTGGAGCCTTGTCCATGATAGGTAACTTCACCTTAGGTAAGTAGACTAACTTCGTGTAGTGGTAGGTACTCCTTTTTAGTTTTTTCCTCAGATACTGTAATAGGCTATTTGACTAATGTCAAAATAAACCACTAAATCAAGCTTTCGTAAATAACACGGAAAAACCTACTTATCGCTTATTTTTGGAATATAAACGTTTTTTAATTCAACAAAAACTTTATAAAGAAACACTGAAAATTGTGACGTCACAGGTTACTATTTTTATACTAACTTCATACTACCGGATCGTTTTGACTTTTCTATAAAAGTTGCTGATTTGACCAGTCAGTCTAATAGCCTATTCTTTTTATAATCCAGATTACGGACTACTTGTGTTTTATCTCAATAAAAAAAATTAAAGACAAGACATTAAAGAAACATTAAAGAATTATGTCTTTGCCCCATATTATTAGATGTTGCTGCTGGATAAACTGGCTCTCGTCATTTACCGTCGATTGGCATATCTCAATTCTCATAGGATATCGGGATAAAAATCCCACGTCCGTTTCCTGACAGACTATACACGAGCCAATGTTTATCGAAATCTGTTGAGCCGTTATATGAGACACACATTAGATTTTATAATATTAATATAGATGGATTTGAAACATCATTTCTTTTCACAGAATCGTCATCGGCAGCGTCACCTATCGGCAAAACGGAGTACGGAGATGGTGTGTCGAAGCTCGGCGCCATCATCATGCGCGACAAGCTGCATCGCCGCCAGAAATAGCACACGTAATCGTTGGTGGCGCAACGTGGCTTTGATTATTGCGGACTTTAGCCGGGCTATGGTCAAGCGCACATTAACCAGCGGATACGGAGAATGCGCCGGGCTATGGACAAGCGCACGTTAACCAGCGGGTACGGGGAATGCGCCGGGCTATGGACAAGCGCACATTAACCAGCGGGTACGGAGAATGCGCCGGGCTATGGACAAGCGCACGTTAACCAGCGGGTACGGGGAATGCGCCGGGCTATGGACAAGCGCACGTTAACCAGCGGGTACGGGGAATGCGCCGGGCTATGGACAAGCGCACATTAACCAGCAGGTACGGAGAATGCGCCGGGCTATGGACAAGCGCACGTTAACCAGCGGGTACGGGGAATGCGCCGGGCTATGGACAAGCGCACGTTAACCAGCGGGTACGGGGAATGCGCCGGGCTATGGACAAGCGCACATTAACCAGCGGGTACGGAGAATGCGCCGGGCTATGGACAAGCGCACGTTAACCAGCGGGTACGGGGAATGCGCCGGGCTATGGACAAGCGCACGTTAACCAGCGGGTACGGGGAATGCGCCGGGCTATGGACAAGCGCACATTAACCAGCGGGTACGGAGAATGCGCCGGGCTATGGACAAGCGCACGTTAACCAGCGGGTACGGGGAATGCGCCGGGCTATGGACAAGCGCACGTTAACCAGCGGGTACGGGGAATGCGCCGGGCTATGGACAAGCGCACATTAACCAGCAGGTACGGAGAATGCGCCGGGCTATGGACAAGCGCACATTAACAAGCAGGTACGGGGAATGCGCCGGGCTATGGATAAGCGCACATTAACCAGCGGCTACAAATAACCTGATACGATGGAGTGAAATGACGGTCTGTGCAAGCTCGCCATATCATCATGCGCGTCAAGCCGCCGCATTGGTGGTAAAACTATCCAAACACACAATCATATAGTAAACTTGATCCTCATTGGAAACCGTTTTTTAATTGCACTTCCTTAAGGCTTTGTCAAGCAGCCGGTGTGGCGGTGGCGTGGCGCGTTCTTCGCGTGGAAATTAACAAGGAGTTGTATGCAGGCCGTCACACAGTAACGTCGCGCCGCGCCACGCTGTCGTCGTTTTTTCTGCCGGGCGGTTTCAGTGTATTTGTGACAATGGATGTAGAAAAATTGATAGATTGTATTTGAGAATGTCCAGTTCTATATGATTTCGGTCATAAAAGCTACAAAAATGTGTTAACTTGGATCGAGATTGCGAGTGAACGCGTCGCGGTCAATAAGTAAGATGCGTCTCTCAATTCGATGTATCGACATAACTTTTATTTGTCAAAACTGAAAGACTAATTTGGCCGACTGTACCGTTTGTATGTTTCGTTGTTATTTTATAATTTTTCTTGCGAAACGATCTGCTATAAGTAGTCTGTTATTTCTGACATCCCAAAAGTTTCTATAATAATAGCTTCATCAAACAGTACAGAATCTAGCGCATAGTCAGTGTCGAATAAAGACATGCCTTTAGCCAAAATAAAAATACGTTATGATAAATAGACGTTTATGTATAAAAGCATGCCTTTAGCCAAAATAAAAATACGTTATGATAAATAGACGTTTATGTATAAAAGCATGTATATAATATGTCATGTGGGCGGTGACCGGGCGCTCGAGATGAGCTCTCCTCTCTTGTAGAGTGTAGTGCCTTCTCTCCTCTCTAGCTTGCTCTCCCGCCTCTCCTCCCGGCGCTCGGCCCCCGGGGCGGCGCGCGCGGCGCGGCGCGCGGGCTCGTGCTGGCGGAGCACCACGGCGCGCGCGTCCGACGTGTTGCGCTCGCTGAACGAAAAATATACACATATGATATGAGTTTGTGTGCGAACGTCTCTTGGAGTAAAAGTGCTCCACAGGCGAGGCAAGACGAGGCGAGACAAGAATTGAAATCTCATCGCCCATCCAAATATTCCATCGCGAGCTTTCGACTAAGTAAATTCAATAGAAATGACGAGCTAGCTCCTGAATTGTTTCCGTTGCAGAGTTAATAAATACTGTGCCGTCGTCACGTATTGTTAATGTCACGTCACGTGTTCTAGGTTATCTAAATAAGTCATGCATAAGTTGTAATAAAGATTGTAACTGACGGCCAAAGTGGTTCCTTTCTCATCCACCAACATGCGATGGCCGTCTCCTCAGGTAAAATCATTATGTATTAGTAACACGGTTCAATATTATAACAAATATTTCAACTCTCAGACTATTTCCACCATTATATAGATATCAAATGGGTAGAATGAGGGAGTCCGAAACTAAAAGACACTAAAATTCAAATGGAAATTTGTTCTTAAAAACCATGTTTTTATTTTAGAATACGGAAAAATGCATTTAAAAGTTTTTGAAAATCATTGAATGCAGTTTTTCTTAGTTCTAAAATCGACGACGCCGACGACGTGATTCCTCTGAACAAATTTTCCTATTTCTCTATCTGTTAAAGTTTCGAATTTCCCCATAAAGACGCATTCGATTTGAGCCCTTTTGTTGGGCTGCACCACGGTGCTTTCACTTCCAACAATCCGTTTTGTATGGACGCCAATGTCTATTTTTAGTTCCGTCAATTTGCACTAGATGGCGATATTTAGATGAAAACAACTTTAAATTCTAGTTTCAAAAAAGCTGTGGCAGTGGCACAGCAGGGCTGGTATTGGTACGTGTGGTTATTGGTCCTTGATATTATAGGTATGGTAATAGATGGTCCTAATAGTAGTTACGGGAATTTGCGTTAGATGGCGTTGTGCCGTTGAATAGAGTGATATCTCTATCCTCCTATATATAATGTACTCTTTGGGCTGCACTGACCGGCCGAGCGAGATGAGCCGGTCGATGTCGGGCGCGCGGCGCGGCGCGGGCGCAGGCGCGGGGGCGGGGGCGGGGGCGGGGGCGGGGGCGGGGGCGGGGGCGGGCGGCGGCGACGCGGGCGGCGACGCGCTGGACGCCGACGCCGGCGACGATCCCACCGCAGAGTCGCGCTTCGCTGCAACATTACAACATTACACACGTCAAATACATTTTACCGCTATTCTGAAAATATAATGTTGGTCACGCGGCAGAAGTACTTCAGTAAATAAGTAAGCCAACCTTCACGGTCGCCGGGCCCGCCATGAACTTTTATTAAGCAACTTTTAACATATCAAGGTTGGTTTCTATCTAAGAATTCTTCGTTTCTGGTAAAATATTCCGCCCTTGTCGAAAATATCTCAGTTTGCTGTGACACAATCTACTATAGTCACCTGTTACGGCAGACATCCAGATGATTATAGAAGACAAAAATACTTAGAAGGACGTAAGTAATTCGGTTAACCCATATGTGCCCCAGGTGATAACAGACAAACGAACACAAAGACAGACACGGCTTAGGCTTCAAACACGGTATCCCCTCCTTTTTAAACAACTTCCACACGATCGGGCGGTTGGGCCAACCGAGAGGGACGCAGCTATCTGTCAGAATGAGATAGTAATATATAGGTCTCATTCTTACAGATAGCTGCATCCCTCTCGGTTGACCCAACCGCCCGATCGTGAAGAAGGGGTATTATGGGGGTTTAAACGTGTCATATCATAATAATATGTAACTTTTTATTATTGGACTTTATTTTTAGGATTAATACATATAGAGAAGTCTGAACTGCTATGTATTTATTAAAGTATCTGCTATGCTACCAGGAGAACATAACTGACCTGAAGACTCCGAGCCGGAGGTGGAGCGGCGGCGCGGCGGCGCGGCGGGGCGCGGGGAGGGGAAGGCGGCCGGGATGTGCAGCGACGCCGTGATCACGTAGCTGTCGTCGTCCGAGCCGCCCAGCGTCTATGGACAGTAAGGACAATATGAAGATGATAACTGTGTGCTACTACTGGGTGTTTATCGCGCCCTGGTACATAGAAATCATAGTACTCCTCATTTTCTGGCTATGATATTCTCCACATTTTTTTTATAATTTAAAGGCTAAGAAGCAGACGGACCACCTGATCGAAAGCGGTCACCGTTGCCCATGGACGTAAGCAATGCCAGGAGCAAAGATAATTCGCTACCTTAGGTGGCACTAAACTTACAGATGCTGGAGGTGGTCCGCGACTTGTTTGTCGCTCGGATCTCCCTTTCTAATTAGTCTATAACGACAGAGACGCACTGAGCGACAAGCGAGAAAATACAAGATGTATTAACTGCATTGGTATCCTGTTAGTGGCGCTGACCTCATTGTAGTCGCTGGCGGAGTCGTTGGAGTCGGGCGCGGAGTCGGTGCGCGCGGCGGCCGGCGAGCACCCCACGCCGCTGCTGGCGCACTCCTCGCTGCTGCGGACCCTGCTGGTTGTCATCACCATCATCACCATCATAAATGTCATCATCCAGCATTATTACACTGAATAACAAGACTACTTGACTTAATAATAGGAGATGAAGGAAGCAAACGAGGTGACTCGAGGAAGAAAATGAAGTTAATAAACGAGCTGTGCCGACTCGCAAAGAACAAGGAAAAATATTCGGAGTTGATAGCCAGCCCTCAGGTACTATTAGAACTGCAGAAGAAATTGAAGGAGCGTTTTCATTAGTTTCCCAAGACAAGTTTTTCTGTGCATTGTATGCTTCTTACCTAGTCATAATAGTCATAGCAGACGACATAGAGCCCGAAGAAGTATCAGATGCAGTTTCTCGCGTCCGTCTGCTGCGGGAGTAACTTGTCTTTTCGCTGTAAGAAATTACGATGGTTATATTTGGAACAGCAATCAGAATAACTATCAAAAATTTAAATGGGTTTACATCCATCCAAGGGAAAAGGAGCAGAACTAAGTATCAGGGACGGAAATATCAGGGGAAGCTTCATAGACCTCAGAGATGCTACGGAAAGGGCGATCAATACTGCGACCTTCTGGGAGCTAGTAATATAGTGTAATATAGGAAAAAGTGTTTTTTGCACTATTTTAGTGAGCCCACAGATTTTTTGCACTAATCTCCCATTTCTTCCCATACCAAAATAAGTTACTGTAGAAGTATATACCCAGCTTCAATATACCAATATACCCAGATTCAATTAAATCTTGGTATATAATACTCCTCCACAAAGGTGGGTTTTTGAGTGGTCAGGGCGATCTACTCGTAAACTTTTTGACATAGCCCTACAACAGGCAGCGTGCAATACGAGGAGTCCCTTGGCCATCAGGCGCCCTACCTGGTGACGGCGGCGGCGGGCCCGCCGGTGGCGGCGGCGCCGTGCAGGAACTGCTCACGCGACCACACGCGCCGTGCCGCGCTCTCCGCCAGCGACTCCTTGGCCTCCGGCACGCATCTGCAAGATCATAGAGAAGGATGTAGTGTAACGTTGGAGCCGTCGTGTTCTTGAGTGGAGACCGCGTCTCGGCAAACGTCGTGTGGGGCGCCCTGTGGCAAGATGGAGCGATGATATGCGCAGATTGGCCGGTGTAGGTTGGATGAGCGAAGCTGAAGATCGGGAGTAGTAGCGTGCAATGGGAGAGGCCTTTGTCCAGATTTGGAAAAATACGGGCTGATAATGACGATGATGATAATAGTGTTTTTAAACGATTTCAAAAACGGAGGAGGTTTTCAATTTGTCGGGATATTTTTTTATGTATGTTACCTGATTACTCAAAGACAGATGGACTGATTTGAAAAAATCTTTTTGATTTTAATCCACAAAGTCGCGCCTTACTACTTAACCTCTGGAACGTAAAACGTCAATTTAAGTGGCTATCTGTTTTTCGTGGATTATACGACAGAGTAACGAAATCTTATGTGAATAGTTGCGTATACTTGACACTCACTCTGCCCTGGGTGCACACTCACTCCGCCCTCAGAGGACACTCACTCCGCCCCCAGTGGACACTCACTCAGCCATCACTGGACACTCACACCGCCGTCAGTGGACACTCACTCAGCCATCACTCGACACTCACTCCGCTGTCAGCGGACACTCAGTCTGCCCTCACTGGACACTCACACCGCCGTCAGTGGACACTCAGTCTACCCTCACTGGACACTCACACCGCCGTCAGTGGACACTCAGTCTGCCCTCACTGGACACTCACACCGCCGTCAGTGGACACTCAGTCTGCCCTCACTGGACACTCACACCGCCGTCAGTGGACACTGCCCTCACCGGACACTCACTCCGGCGTGAGCGGACACTCACTCTGAGCGGCGCAGCAGCAGCGAGTCGAGGTGCGCGGGCGCATGGTGCGCGAGGTGTATGTAGGCCTCGTGCAGCAGCTCGGCCGGCAGCGTCCACAGCTCGCCCTGCCGCTCGATCAGCTGGCGCACCACGTTGATCACGTCCACGCGCTCGTTCAACTGTTCCGCGCTGAAATAGGAAGGTTGAAAGGTTGGTCGGTTGGTTGGCAAACATTTGACCTTGGGCTTATCAAATAATTAAAATTTCAAATCGGTTCTTTTAACTAACTTCACATTTGATTTAAAAATAACTCCCCCAGGATGGATGCATCTTCTTTACACCTAGGCTAACCCTAGAAAGGAATAGAGACCTGATAGAGCCGGGTTCGGAGGTTATAGCCCTTCCCCCACTTAATGTAATGTTGGCTGCAGAGACAGGGTAAACTTGCAATGTATGTGAATATGTGTGCGTGAGTGTGTGTGTGTCTGTCTGTCAAATCTTGCAAGTCAATTTTCAACCAGTTCCCGTTAATGGAATGGGCTGGAATTTTGAATGCGTATGTTAACCTGATGACAATGCAATATTATGGTGTCATCGAGCTGGTCTGGTGATGAAGACGGAAGTTGGTCAAGGTCGTAAGAACTCCTAAACTACACACGATAAACCCGTCGTGTTTGGGCTCGTTGAATTTGTCTTGATAAGCAGATGATGACTGCAAAAGTACAGTCGGCAACAAAAGTTTGTCACAAAAATTTAATATTATATGTTAGGTTATTAAATTAGGGCCTCGATTCTTATCAATTTGTAATGTAATATTCTAAACTAGTTCATACTTCGAGCAGTTCTCATTGTAATATTGACAATTTTCATCCATTCGTTTCAAGTTTTAATTCTGAATTGGACCGTTTACAAATTTTCGGTTTATTTGTGTTCGTTATTGTGAATAACTGTTTTTTTTTATTTATAAAAAAAATATCAGCTAATTCTCACCTAGCAGCCTCATTAGGTTTATTCTTATGTAGTATATTAGGAGCGAAGATGGTCGCCAGGTTTGACGCGTTCATCTTGTTGCCTGTCTCGCGATCGTCGTCAGAGTGGTCTGCGAGGTGTGACAGGAAGGAGAGAAGCGCGTTCAGTGTGTCGCGGTGCGCCGTCGGGAGCAGCTGCACGATCAGCCGGACCGCTTCCCACTGGAGACGGCGGTTGCGGATTTCTGGAAATACAAGGGGTCAATGAAACGAAAGAAGGTCTCACTACATTGTCTTTATTCTGTTCAGAGCCCTTAGCCAAGATGCCCATCGCTAACTAGCGTTTCTATTCGTTTAGTTTTTAAACCAATCGCGTCATTGGTAGATCACGTCATACGGAGAGTCACGTGATCTACCAGTGACGCGATTGGTTTAAAAACTAAACGAATAGAAACGCTAGTTAGCGATGGGCATCTTGGCTAAGGGCTCTGGTATTTCATAGTAGATAGCTACCATAGACAGAACCCAGAATAACGCGGTTAGCCTAGTTGGTAGTAACCGATACGAAGCTAGCGGTCCTGGGTTCGGATCCTGGTATGGGCAAATGATGTGATGTGATGTGGGTGTGATGAGCGCAAGTATTTGTTCCTGAGTCATGGATGTATTCTATGTATTTCTCTATATAAATATGTATATCGTTGCCTAGTACCCATAGTACAAGCTTTGATCTTAGTTTAGGACTAGGTGAATAGTAAGGCTCATAACTCTTAAATGACTTGACGGATTTTCATCAAATCTTGCTAAGAATACTCTATGAAGTCACCATTCTAACGAAGAAAACTAAATCAAAATTGGTCCGTCCGTTTGGGAGCTACGATGCCACAGACAGATACACAGATACACACGTTGAACTGTAACACACCTGTTTTTGCGTCGGGGGTTAATAAATCAAGTTGTACAATATCCCGTAGACTATACAGGGTGTCCCGCGATAAAGTGCACAAACGAATAAGGGTGAAACTACACGTGATTTTATCACGGATTTTTTTTAATTTTGCATAGAGTTTACAATAATTATTATTGAAAACCCCTACATTTTTTTTTGTTTTTTTCCGTGATAAAATCACATGTAATTTCACCCTTATTCGTTTGTAAATGCACTTTATCGCGGGACACCCTGTATAAATATAATTTGTTCTATCAATAAACTTACTCTGCGTGCACAGGAAGGCGGTATACAGTTCCCTACAGAGGAGAGGGTCAGGGAGGTCCCGCAGGAACTCCTTGAGTAACGTGGCCACGTCGTGGGGACACACCGCCGCGTCCAGGGCTGCCTCCTGCCCTTGCTCCCACTCCTCACGCAACTGAAAGAGATACAACATTAGACATTAAACAAAGACACAACGTATACCTATACTCTGTTTGCGCAGGTATTAATCAAAACTATGTGATATATAATAATTCAGGAGCCAATAGGAACACTGATGTTCGAAATTTCGATGGTACAGTTTCGATCGGCCATTTACAGAGACACGTGGTCCTTCGAACCGGATTTATTCTAACATTTATTACAAAATAAAAACAAATTTATTAAAAAATCGCATTATACTCGTAAGTCTTATTATGTGGTTTATTGAAAAGTTCATTGTTTCAAACTAAACAAATTCTCACACACAAAAATTGGTTAAATTTGTTTATACCTAAAGTATTTAAGTATCACTTCCCATCAAATAGTAGTTAGATAGAGGCACTCCATCTGTTTCTCAGGGTTTTCATATGTCCAATGATTGCACATGTCTAAAGGGCCTTAGAACCCACTTACCATGAGATGGCCTATGTGCTGATTGGTATGGATAATGGTCGAAGGATTCAGAGTGGTGGCCAAAAGATCATAGATAAGTGAGAAGACCATCAGCTCGTTACTCTGATGATAACTAGCAGACGATCGATGAAACATAGGTGACCATAGCACAGAATTAGTGTGAGGGTTATTTTCCGTCTCATTCTTACGGGAAAGGTGTGTAAAAGCTTACTGTAAAGTAAAGTTGATATTTGGGGAGAGTAGCTTCCAAAAGATCATCGGTCTTGCAGTCACTTCCGTAAAAAAAGGTTTCATTTCAACATCATTAGTGCAACAAAACATACGCCATTAAAATAACAGCTTGTTACCCAAATCTAAACACTTCATCGAACCCGCACCGTAGCCCGTTCGTTACTCATCCTAACAACTAGGTCAGCCAGAGCGCTCGGGTAGTGAAACATCTAATTCTGTCGATGTTTTATTCTCGCGAAGTGTATCGATATGGGCCGTAATGCCTGATCGATATAGCCCGCCCGTTCTATCTTAGCAACGAGCTGGAAATAGACCGAATGCCAGGAATGGATCGTAACAAGCATACGTAACATGGGGCACAGAAGGCACAGAAGACCCTTCGATAAACAGAATTGAAACGTATTATGATCTTCAAAGCGGTGTCAATAGAGGTCTTTTGAATAAAGGGCATCGTTTAGACTTGATAAGTGTCGCAACCTTTTAATAAATGAAACTGAGCTTAAAACAGTTCCAGAACTCAACTTTTCAAATAAAAAAGGAATGGAATTGGTTGAGTCGAACTGGGTTGGCAAGGGTGATACCACGCTCTCAGGCAAAATAGGCGCTAAGTCGTCGAGTTGCGGAAAACTAGCCCGCTATAACAATATAGTGATGTCAGTTTCCAGTACGCATAGTCGCTGTGACCGAAATCGGCTAGGACATCATCACCATCATCAACCTATGTATATAACCTATTGGTTGAGTCGTTCAGAGTAAGGTTTTGGATATCAGTCTTTCTGTGTCAGGGACTTGAAACGGCAAACGGACCTGAGACCCTCTCTGACATTCTCTCATCTGTACCCGAGTTTTGGACGTTTTTCTGTTGCATCTCCTCACCTGCCTGACTCTCTTCTTGGAGGCCGACACGCGGAAGAGGCCGACGGTGTGCAGCCCGTGCCGCCGCAGGTGCGTGAGGCACGACGACACCAGCGCGGGCACCTTCGGCCCGCCGCCCGCCGCCTCCTCCGGCCCCGACCAGCCCCACTCGCCGGAGTCGCACGATTCGCTCTGGAAAAGAGACCGCAAAATTATGTGATGGGAGTAGGTAATTATCTCTTCTTCGTCGTTTCCTCATGACTGAGGGTCGTGACCACCATAAGTGGTTCTATTAGACAGAGCTCTCCAGGCTGCTCTTTTTTGAGCCTAATGAAGGGCGGAGTGGGTGCTGCACCTTACAGATGTACCTAGCAAATCCAAGAAGCTTATACTAACTGGAGATTGCAGAGCAAACATTGGATTATAACTAGAAAAAAATTTGCACAGATCTTTGATCTCTTTCTCCGGGAAGGAAGAAAAGAAACGAAAAATGCAACTCTTATCTACTTTCTATGGAAAGATGTTATAAGCTTCTTGGAACAATCATACGACAGAATAGATAGGTGACATTACCTTAAAAGTTCGTATTTATTTTGTTCTCTCGGATAGCTTCAGTACCCGTCTATAAACTATGCCATCCCACTTCTACACTAAGTATATATATAGGACGTGCTCAAACGACATCTGAATGCTTGCGCCATCAATGCTGCGTGTTGGGAGGAGCTTGCTGCAAACAGGTCATCTTGGCGATCTACCATCTTTGACTGTATCCAATCGTTTGAGGAAAACCGCCTCACAACATTACACTAAGTAATATTATATACTTATACCTAAAGAGGAATAGACTAAAAATCTACTGGACCGATTTAAAAAATTATTTCACAAACATTTAGAATGGGCTTACGGTGGTCATAGGCTATATTTTAACTTACGAAAGTACTGACTGACCACAGACAAAGTCGCGGGCGGAAAGCTAGTATATTACAAATGTGAAAGTCTGTACGAATGTGTATTTCAATCACACCTAAACTATTGAATGGATTTGGACGAAATTTGGCACCCAGCTGGTTCTTATCCTATATTGACAAATAGGATACTTTTTATACCAAAAAATTGTATAGTTACTGAGGGAAAAGCGATAAATGATTTCTACGCGGACGGAGTCGTGGGCAAAAGCATAATATTATAGGGTAGACTTAGATAAAGACATTTCAAACGCATACAAACAAATCATTAAGAAATAAGTAAGGTCATACACAGTCACAGAAACAAAAGTTGTCTCTCCTGTTCCAGAAAGCTAAGGACCTTGAAACCAAACTTTTCGGGTTAGGATATTATCCGCGTAATGGGAGTCTGGTGTAGTTTTGGCCTGTATCGAAATTATATGAGTTAAAAACTCCCACGTCGTTAACTTTTAGGAACAGAAGGGACAATGTAACTCTATGTATGACCCAGGTAAGGTTTAGTAATGTATTAAGGGTCGATTTCACCAAACTTCTTATACTGGGTATAACGCTTACTCTGAGATTAAAATGAGAGATTCATGACAGATTACTATGGTATTTTGACATTTAAACTCCAGATTAAGCGTCACCCCCGTGTAAAAAGTTTGGTGAAATCGACCCTTAACAACACTTTTAAAACGATGTAGATTGGATGTTGAATAAATGGTGTTTTTAGTTTGTGTACTAGGTTTCCATAAGTTAATACATGTAGTCAAACTGAGGGTGAACCGGCGAAATGCAAGAGTTCACGGGCGGTACAGGAATGGACGGGAATTCAAACATCTTATAGTGGAGTTTATTTCTGGCCGAATAGATATCGGGATAGGCGTATGTGTAAGACGCGTCAGACGATAATTTTATCGTGGCCTTAATGAAAGCGAGCGGTGGAAGGCCGTGCAGGTAACCCGAGCCGCGTGACGTCAGAGTGACGCGCCCAGCGTCAGGCGACCTATGCTGCCCTGGTATGACAGGGCACAACTGGTTGTAAAACTTCTATTTAAGCATTCAAATTGCCGATTTAGCTTTTAGAGCGTGGGCCTTTGTGTCATAATCGCATAAATTTATCGTATTTTTTACACGTGGTTACGATCACGTACGCACAACTGCTATAAGCTTAAGCAATAGCTTTTAGAAATAGACCTTTCCTGATTCTGATTTGACTTTACTGATTGCGATTTGACGCGAGGGTTACGTGATGGTAATGAACCATTGCTGCCCATGAATGTGTACGTAGCACCAGAATAACCGATTTTGTTAATTTCTGAGTTTTAAGGAATGAGTAGAGTTTAGAGAAAGGAGATAAGTTTTAGTATGTATGTTAGTTTTAAAATGATTACACGTTTAAGTTAAGTAAATGCGCAAAGCTCCAACACCCAAAAATTCAAGTATCAAAACTGACGCATCCAGCCGACAGTAAATCAACTCGCGTTAAGCGACTATCAATGCGCGCGTCTAGACTAGATCTCGTTCGCGCAAACAAACAGCTGTCATTAGCGATTTATGGTTTCCTGATTGGCAGGTCCGTCCGCAAACCGTCTACCGTCGCGTCTGGCTGCGCTCCTGGTTATGTCATGGAGTGCGGTTTATGTGGATTTGCTAATTAGGGTTAATGGACTTTGGGTTTTATGGTTTTAGTCCAGTATAATAGTAGGTGTAATAATAGTATGTGGTTTCAATCCACGACGGCGCGCCCCACCATTCAAATTGACATTGCTAGGTTGCGTCAATGTTTGATAAATGAAGTAGTAGGGCGGAACTTCGCGTTAGGTGGGAAGACAGTCATAGGACAAGGGATCCGTCAGAATAGTGGATTAATGACCGACGCAAGGGAGTCACGCGGTCAGTAAATACGACCATCTGCTGTATGGTCTAATGATCTGGTACGATTAACGTCGACATTTAGACTGTGTTCCAACGGCCGTGATCACGAGGAGACTACAGTAAAAGGTGCATAAAGCATATTTTCGTCCATAGAAAATCAACAGATGCTATGACACAAGTGCGGAAAATAAATCCTCTGAGTCGACTCCTCAAATAGTGTCACCGAAACGTCTCTAACCATCTGTTTGACCTAGCTAAGGAATGCCACTTATCGTTTATGCCTCAATTACCTACTGGCGGTGTGTGAATGCACTAAATACTAGGAGAGCATAAATAACTAGGAGCAACCAAATAACTCAGTTCCAACGTTCGGACGTTTCAGCTAATCGTCCCGCATATGCAAAGTTTAATAGCTCAAGAGTTTCTAATGCATTCATTTAGCGTGGACAGTCTATATTTATACTAAAGTCGATAAGCGTAAATGTTGAGTCGTACGTGTATAATCTAAGGAAACTTTTTAACGCTACAACGCAGATAGTAATCGTATCATATCGGTACACTGCAACTGGTCGATTAAAATGTTCAAAAAACATCGCAAGAAAAATAGGAATAAAAATACATATAAAAATGTATATAAAACAAAAATATATAGTTATGTTACTTGTTTATATAAATATATTTGAGAAGCATTTAAAAGTCCTACGACTAGTTTTTAAAATGTACAACACGCCGCAGCAAAAACAATTCAGATTAAAAATCTATCCATCTAAGTGATCATACATTTTTGACACTTCTGTGTTTGGTTCAATTGTTCTACTACTTAATCATCCTCTTTTGACTTTAAAGTAGCTTCTTCTGACATATGAATAAGTGCTACCATTACGTTACCAATAACTACGATTAAAGTGGGATAAAGGCCCTGGACCACATTCACTGCCCTCAGATCCCCAGATATGTATCCATTACGTCCGCGTTGACGTCAGCCGCGGCGTCACGTCCCTACATCGGTCATTCTTGCCCAATACAAACAAAAATAAACTCTTGCGCGTGTCTGATAACCTGGTGATTAATTATGCCAGAGTTAGCTTTTCGTTGGGTTTTTTTTACAGACGTTTTGGCATTTTGTTAAAGGCACATTAATTCTGAAATCATTTGCGTTAATAATTAAATGAAATGTGAACTAGGTGTCTTAAAATTTACTCTTTATTTTGCATATCAATTAAGCAAACAAATGTATGTATGCTTAATAAAGAAAATATAATAAAGACAAACTTATTCGGTTGCAGGTTCTTTCAGTTAGGTAACCTCGATTTTATTAACTGAAAGAACCAGTTGCAGTTGCAGTTGCTATTGCAAACGAATACTTTTTTTTTTGGTCCACCAATGTGATTGGTCGATTCCTACACAGCTCCTCTCCGCACCGCTCGTCTCCGCTTCTATGGAAAGGCAGCCTTGAGGGTAAATTTCCGGGCGTTTCACCCGCCGTCATTAGTGTCTTCAATATATTGACGAAATCAGTGACACTACAGCAACTTCTGATGCTGATAGAAACTACACCCCCGGTTCTGCTTCTGTTTACATCAGAATTTGCTGGTGTGTATCATTGATTTCGTCAATATATTGAAGACTAATGACGACGGTTGAAAAGCCCGGAAATTTACCCTTACTTAGTTACATAGGTCAGAAAGTGACGTATGTTATATACACGTGTATTGAGATCTATAAACATGTCCACAATACTGCCATCCTAAGCTAAAAGGCGATATCTCAAATTCAATAGCTAAAGCAGATTCAGCCCTCCCTTGTTAGTAATGAGGTAGCAATTGCTACAGCAGTTTTGTCTGAGATATCGAATTTTAGCTTAGCAGGGCAGAATAGTTAGCAGTTTTATCATTTGTCGAGAGATGAAGAGACCGACCAGCAGTGACTTCAATAGAGTCAAATATCCACACTCCATACTTTTTGCTTAGCTTTATGGTCTAAAGTGTTTTCACTTCTCCCATTCGCGAAAAGCTTTTCTAGCCCGTTTAGAGCAAAAACGAGTTTTGCTCCCTATTTTATATTTTTTAATTTTTCATTTCTACAATGCCGACAGGGAGCAAAATCGATTTAGCTACCTAATGTCAATTTCCTCATTTAGTAAAACACAGATATAAGAAGACTTAAAATATGACATAGTAAGCGTTCTACACACCTGAGACACCACAGAACACTATACATTTTTAACTTTTTGTTTATTTTATGTAATTATTTGTTTTTCTTAATTAAATGTATGATTGTTAACTACTGGTTTTTTACTTACTTATTGGATGAATAGTTTTTCTCATAGGAGAAATGAAAAGAAGAGTTGTATTACACGGTAGCAAAATTATTTCTATCTCGGGCGCGGCAGTTTGAATCCCTTACTACACTCGGGATTCCATATTAGAATCCCCGCTACGCTCGGGTTTCTATACTGGAATCCATCGCTTCGTTCGGGATTCAACACGCTAACCCTCGATGAAATATTGCATTTCGCTCCCTTGTAATACAATCTACTATTTCAATCCACGAAGTCGCGCCCCGCTCTACAATTTTACTTTGACGCAATAGTGCCAAGTGGATTGAGAGTACTGTACAATACAAAACATCTGTAAGAATCTTTCCCCACAGAAATCCATAATTCAAGGTAAACTGGACGTAGCTTAGGGAAAAGGATCCAACCCACAAAGTAAATGTGTTTAAATTTGAATTCTATTGCTGTCAATATTATGTCAAATTCTACAAGTGTGAAATGGTTGAATTGGATCCTTTTCCCTAAGCTACGTCCAACTATAGCTATGGGTCCTACGTTGCAGCGCTGCAACCAGCATGGCAGACGGCTCCAGGTGCCGTCGCGTCAGTGTTACGTGTCTTGGCGTCCAACCCACGAACTATTTCTGGGCTCCCAATGAATGCCAAACCGCACTCACATTTATACGACCACTCAACTGTGACACACTGCACCTCCCTACCACCAAAGAAAACACAGACGCTGCGGGGATTACCTATAGTTTGCCGCAGTTCAATTTAAACTGGCGCGTGGACCGCTAGACTAGGTAGAAGCAAAAAATAGATGTCAAACGTGCAGAGCAATTGATACTTGGATCATTTTAATTAATCAAAGTCGTCTATTGATAGTATATTTTTCTATTAATGCACTTTGGACATATTTGTCATTAATTTCATTTATACCGCCGGTGATGTATGATGTAATCACGTTTATTTCGCGTGTATACACAAGTCTTAAAAAGGTTCATGTTTGGCCCATAAGATAGGTGCTGATGAGCTCTACCTTTCCAAGGGAAGCCAATACGACTTCTATGCGTACGAAATCGCGGGCAACAGCTAGTATGAAAAGTAATAAAAATAAAATACCTGCGGGAGATGTATAAAAGTCAGTAAAAAATTAATAGTGAACTCACATCATCCCCTTTCTCGACCGCACCGAGCGAAGCGAGCGAGGCGCGCGAGCCGCCGTGCTGCTGCCGCCGCAGCGCCCTCTCTGTTTCCACGCACTGCGACAGAGGCACGCCGAAGATGCTGCCGGTTGAGGATTCTGCAGGACCATTATACAAATTAAAAAAACAAACAACTGTATCAATCCTACTAAGTCGATATGAATATTTCCGTGGATAGCGTAAATAAGTTGATAACTCGTCAAAAAAGCAAGAAGTAATTTAAACCTTATGCAATCTGTTCTAAATACAAAATTCCTTAAGTTTACTTCCCGACTTATCAACTTATTCACGCCATCCACGGATTTAGATATTTGGGTGTTTGTGATTCAATCACGTCTAAGCAGCTGAAAGGATTTGAATCAAATTCAGCACACAGGTAGACCTAATCCTGAATTGACACATAGGGTACTTTTTAACCCGAAAAAATGTATAGTTCCCAAAGGAAAAGCGATAAACGACTTTTACGTAGACGGAGACGCGTACAAAAGCTAGTTGAAGATAAAGAAGGCCCGATACGAACTTGTTTCAGAACTAAGGCTGTTAAGCTCCTAAGTTGGAGTGAACGACAGGGATAGAGTCAAAATATCGCTGTTCCTTTCACTGCCTAGCGCCTGGAACTTGTCAGGATTTGATAGCTCATAATACTGCCTCTAATAACGCATAAGGGGAGTTTTTAAAAAATAGCACACGGTTTTTTCTTCAGATTTGGGGAAAGAATTTAGTTGGGAATTCGTTGGGATCATCATTCTGAACAAAACGGAGGTCGGGCATCTCCATACTTTTTGTGGAAAAAATAATCGTGTGCTATTTTCTTAAACTTGCCTAAGTATATGTATTTAGACTCTCATGAAAGTAAGATAGGCGCCGAAATATAAATCGACAAATAAAAATAATTCCCTGAATACTTCGGTGTCTGTCGGTCTGTGTTATGTTCACGAGCCTCCTGGGAGCCATCGCATATTCTAACGTAAGACTTAACGCTTAAGGTTTAAAACAAAAGGTCCCGACTTGATAAAATCGCTTAGTGATAAAAGGTAATAAAAGTCAAGACGAGACACTTTTATTTTAAACCATAAGCGTTAAGTCTTACGTTGGAATATGGAATAGATGTATTCATTTCCCTGGCACCTGTCAAATTTTATCTCGTCCATGCATGTTAAGCCCGAGGTCTCCTTAGGTCTGCCTTATTATGATAACCCAGCTTTTTATGGGAGTTTGTATTAAGATTTTTTTTTTTACTAAATTTGTGTCTCATACTTCACTAATAAAATGAAAGCGCACGTAAAATATCACAAAACTAATCCTACTCACAGTTTGTGTGTGTGTGTTAGTTATATTTCGGTTTTTCAATAATTTGATGAATTTTCCTTCATTGTCAACATATTGCAAATTTTCGACCTTGTCTCGAAGGTCGAAAATTGCTAGGTATGAGTTATTTCCCTGGAATGCTTCCAAACATTTCGAATAAGCCGGGGAGACTAAAATCCACGACATAATACTAAACGATTGCTATTTTACGATTAATGATTCTGCTTGCGATAATAACTAACCACGTTTTTGTTTCTGTCCATGCGCAGTACTACGTCTAATTGTGCTAACAATGCCCACAAGCTGCAGTGTACTATTGTTGTGTTCCGGTGTGGTATTTACACTTTCTATTAAATTTTAATGTCACCAAGAAAGATAAGGCCAATATTTTAAGATTACTTCCTTACATAGTATAAAATAAAGTCACTTTCCGCGTCTGTCTGTCTGTTTATCCGTCGGTTTTCACCATTAGTTAGATATATTTTCACTGAAGGTTTAGGTATGTTTATATATATAATAGTACCCGGAGCGAAGCGAGGGCGGGTCGCTAGTTAACTATCATGCGTTTAGAAATAAAGGGATTAGTCGTTACTCATCCTCGAGTCTCTTTTATCGGTATTGTCATCTTTTCTTCTCTTACTAAATAAGAACGAGACGCATTGAACCCTACGCAACTGTTATTCCCCCAAGAACACAACAAAGTCTCGATCGATCGCAACATTGGATATGCGGTCGTTCTGAGCGGTGTTTTGTAAACAACGTGCAGAGTCGTGAAAGGCCAGACCCGCAAGCAACTCCGTCCTTAGAAATACGGACGCAAGTGTTACAAAAGTTCAACTGAATTTACAACCTTGTGGATAATGAAATAGGGTAGAAAGAGGTATTATTTATGGTGGAGATACACCCTTGTAATTTAGGTGGAGGGAAGCCTACGGAAATACCTGCTCGTGTAGGTGAAGTGACGTCAAGGAAAGGATGGAATATTTTGGACGAAGGTGTAAAAGAAAGCTTTTTTTGCCGAAGTTTGACGACGCGGTTAGCCATCTTATAGTAGTAACCTTGCCTCGCTCTTTTTAAGTTGTTACACTGAAAAAAATGCGAGCCAGTCAAGAAAAAATTTCACATAGTTGCCATAAATTGATACATAATTTGTGACGTTCTCAGTATAAAGGGACCTTATGGAGGCAGGCGGTTACGCCGTTTTTAGAATTGTTACTATAGTATTCGTATAGTTACAAGAATAAGAAGAGCGTAACTGCCTTCCTCCATAAGGTCCCTTTATATTGAGACCGTCACATTTTAGTTACATCAACCAAAGCTGGTAGTCACAACAGCAAGGTCTTTTGTGATTCAACTTACATCTATTGTCTTGTCTTGATTTATAAATAATAGTCTTGATTCCATTCAAGCCTGACCAATCACAATCTTGTTAGAAGTAGCCATTTTTTTTCTGTGCACAATATGTCACGGCACTGTTTCAACTGTTTTAAATTAATCTCTTTCTGTTGCTCCTTTTACGATCTCCATCCTCCTCATCTTCCGTCCTCTTATCTCAAATTCACTGGTCCTCATTTTATATTCAGGTCATCGATAAATAGAGATGATTGCTTCCAAAACGTACAATGTGACCCACTAAACCGTTTGCTCCCTTTTTATATTAAAAAAACAACCAGTTCATGCGAACACGTCTATTATTATCCATTATTAAGTATAACACTGTTATCTGTCCAAAGATTCTATACAATAAATATACGATTGATATGTAACAGGCAAAACATAATCCAAACAAACTCAAGGCTCTATCAACAGTTAAATAAATAACTGCCAGTTTCTAAGGATATTTCAAGAAATATCTGGACGAGTTACCATCGCCAGGACTCTCCTGAAATAGCCCGGCATCCAGCTAAAGGCCATCTATTCTAAGCCCGCTATTCGGAGCTGTGAACTTAACAATAGATTACAAATAGACAATATTATAAAGGTGTTTGCGTCGCTTGACGTCACGGATTGATGTCACCCTGGCCAATAAAACTCTTATTATATGACAGTGATGTGAATAGTCAGCGATACGCTATTCGAGGACGGTGATTCAACTCTCCAACAATGTGAGACGACTGGGAAGCTTTTCGTATAGTTATCTAAATACCAAATGGTTGCTGTATTTGCAAGCATGTGACATTGTTTATGCTTAATTTGCGATAGTTAAGCTGAATTAAAAAAATGTGAACGTCAGATCCATAAGAAACGAAGAAATATTTTATGTGCAATGGCTCTTCTGGATTTGGATTGAAGAGAACCGCCCAAAAGCCATGAATGGTAATATTTTAGTTTGAAACTAGAGTGAACAATTAATCCACTCATACACAGCAGTAAGACATATTGAACGTGGGAAAACTCATATTCATATTCATATTCATATTTATTTATTGCAATAACATGTTACAGCTACACCTTAAATACTATTAAAGAATACAGTGAGAGGTAACACGTAAACCCTGATGGGCATAGCAATATGTGGAATTGAGGCAGGCCGAGGTTTAATTTTATTTGTCATCAAAGAATTCTTGTAGGTTGTAATAGGCTTTATTTACTAGAAATTCTTTAAGGCATTTATTACATTTTTGATCAGATTTTTCAGATTTTATATTATCCCTAACGTTGTTATAAATTTTCACAGCCATTGCGTTTGGGCTTTTACTGTGTAATTTTGATTTCGATTGTGTGGGTGCTAGATTGTTTTCATATCTTGTTTTATAGCGTCGCCTTTGCTCTGTCAATTTTATGAAAAAATGTGGGTATTTCCTAATAAATTTACATAATTCTAATATATATATCGAGGTCAGTGTTAGAATTTGAAAACTTCAAAGATCAAGACGAGGACTCCACGGGTTTATCCTAAGGAATACTACTATTATTGACTGAACCAAGTAACTTAGTTGCGACGACGAGTGTAGCGTGCGGAACATTGGGTGGTTGTTACAGAACAACAAGTACGCGCGACGCGACTCGAACGAGCGAAGCGAGCGTATCGGGCCACTCTCTGGTATAAATGCGAGTTCTTCGGGTTATCTGTGGCCCGTTTCTCGAAAATTACTGAACTAATCATCGTAGTACATAATCATCGTAGACTTGTAAAAAAATGTATTGCGTTGACTAGTCATATCATCTATTAGATTTTGAGAAACGGGCCCCTGCTAGGAGTATAGTATTTTTGTATTCTATAGCACGAAACTAGCAGTTATAAGTTATAACTTGTATGTAAGCCTCTGGAAATGTTTGCAACGGAATAAAGGCCTACGAAAAGAAAGAAAGGGATAAAGTAACAAAGCGTTATCTAATCCAGCTGATTACAACATCGTTTTTGCGAAGACAATTAGAAGACAATGATATTATAATCTATTAATTCTCTTACTCATGTCAACACAATCTATTCTCGATACCGATCGGACTAAAAACACAAAATTAAATATTTAAATCTCAGAAAAAAACCATAACCCATAAACAATATTATATTCAACACCAAAATAAACAAGTTAATGAGGTTAAATGATGTCATTAGCTCCCTCTAGCGTGATCTATTGTCTGAATTAATCACTTCGCAGGCGCCGGCGCAACTTTCATCTCTTTTTTACAAATTGGAAAGAGCAGGATTGCGTAATACATTGGATATAAAAATCTTCACTTAATACTGTTAGAGCTTAGTTTTGTATAGCCGCTTGTTCAAATAACGCCAGAGAATGTTTTAAAAGTTTTGATAGCGTTCATATTGAGTTGTCAACGGGATATTGACCGTGACCCCATTTTTGTTGTTTCGTATTCTCGAAATGTATCGAAATATCGAAAATTATAATTACCTAGTAATTAGGGTAAACCCATCGAATTCCGTGACTCGCTCAATTCCGTAGTTACTTAGTAGTTCTACGAGTTTAATCAGTCATAGAACCCTGCTAATAGAATCTAAGAACTGAAATATAAGTAAACTATAGTTTAAATATAATTTCAGTAAATACAGTTTCAGTAGGATATAAAAGGTCATAAAACCACTATTTTTGACATGCTTCAGGGGTCACTATTGTTTTATAAACACAGGGATAATCAAACTAAACCCAATTTAAGAAATTACAAGCTACGTAATGTCTTTCTTCTGAGCCATCTTTCGTAGTTCACCCAAAATTGCTTTAAATTACTCCAGATCAGTAGTCGCCAATACAATATTTTATATATTTTATTATGCGAATAAATACAGGAGATATAAGATATTCATTCTCGAAATTGATCAAAGTAAGCACATTTTACGGTATAATCAAAGTAACCGCAATTTAATTTAACCCTGTATATCCTTGTGAGGCCTTCGTCAAAATTTCGTTAGTTCGAAACAGAATCTTATGTCAATCAACAAAAGTTAAGTAATTTTGACAATAAAATTGTCCTATATGTAGGACGTTAGGCCTCATGAGGATATGTTTTTCTGAGAAGCAGGTTTGGAAACAAATGAACTATCTTCAGAATACCGCCGCTATGCTACATCCGCGTACTAAATCCTAGATATATAAATCAGTATATCAATAGCGAACGAAACAAGCTCAGTGGGTGTTTCTTTTATGTGCCCGTAATCTGTTCTGGCGTTTATTCTTTATTTATATTTCAATAGACATCTCTTTCATCCATGGGACAAGGTACTGACATTTTAGTAAAATATTAAAGGACTTAGCCTCTTTCTTATCTGTACTAATATTATAAAGAGGTAACGTTTGTAAATTTGTTTTTTGTTTGTATGTAGTGTTTTTTGTGTGTGTATATGTAATCTCCGGAACTACTCATCCGGTTTCAAAAATTCTTTCACCAACATTTAGAATGGACTTTCAGGGTGGGTAAGCTATATTTTAACTTTCGAAAGTACTGATTCTCCGCAGACAAAGTCACGGGCGGAAAGCTAGTAGGTATTCATTTTGCAAAAGAATCAAACTGCGTTAAAGATATGGACAAACATTTTTATTGCTTTCTAAAGATATGCATACATATGTATAACCACTATTATATAAATAATTGGGGTAATTCCGTCTGCTGGGAAATTCCGTAAACAGGCGTTTGTGCCTATTCTAGAACGGCACACCGTTAACTCTGTCGATAAAGCAGGGGAACTTTTTAGTTCAATATTTTAAAAGAGATGGCGGTGTGACGCCATTATGAGTGGGCACTAACGCCTGTCTACGGAATTTCCCATCAGACGGAATTACCCCAATGCACCATCTGGTAACAATCTCACACAATTGGCTATTTGACTAATGTCAAAATAAATTATTTTTACACTACCACTAAATCAGGCTTTAGAAAATAACCCGGAAAACCTAGCTATCGTTTATTTTTGGAATTTAAACGATTTTTAATTCAACAAAAACTTTATAAAGGAACACTGAAAATTGTGACGTCACATTTTACTATTTTCATACTGACTTCATACTACCGGATCGTTTTAACATTTCAATAAAAAACAAAGAAAACAACCAAGACTCTCGTGCTCATCACAAATATTTGCCTATACCGGGATTCAAACTCAGGACCGCTAGCTTGGTAGGCAGGGTCACCACCAACTAGGCTAACCAGGCGTCGTATGACGTTGTAGACGTAGTATTTTATATTTTCTGGTATTAATGACATATATGCACATGTATATCAATAGACATTGATTCGCTGTTGTCTGCATGTTGCAACAGCACCCGGACGTTTGTTCAGCGACTCGGGAAGTTGAAAGACAACAAAGCACAATGTATCAATCTGATAACAATGAAACACTATGCAACTGGTTTTTCTAACTAAAAGTTGAGTTATCCGATCCGATTTGGTCCCACGACGTCACTTTTGACCCGACTGCCGCAAAGGAAGAAAGAAAGAAAGAAAGACATTTATTCACTACACAGTGGATACAAATATACAAAGATAAAATAAAGCAACAAAACAGGAAAAAAAAAAACGCGGTGTGTCCTCGCGGCAGTGAAACGGACACTGGCTCAGCATTATGCTGAGGTGTCAGACACCTACAGCGCTGATTTTCAGCCAGTACCGTCAGTGACTCACGGAACGCCGTACAAACATAATATATACGTGTAAACTACTTATATAATATTAGCGACAAAAAAAAGAAAAAAATAAATGAAATAAAAATAAAAATGCATTCATAAATACTGATATACAGCCATGATATAAAAAAAGAGTAAAATAAAAGACCAAAATAAAAAGGTAAAAGGGTAATTCTCACGAGCGTTTCAGCCGCCGTCACAACCGTGGTCACATTATTGACGGCTTCGGGCTTCGTTGAAGATTTGAATGTCATTTGCGACTATTCTGTAGAATGCAGAGCCGCCGCTTACAATTCTTATCAATAGCTTTTCCTTAGAAAATCGTCAATTTTGTAGCCACGGCTGTGACGGGCGGTGGAATTGATATGAGAATTACCCCAAAACCAAAAAGGACTTTTTCTAGTATTGTTCCCGAGACTGAAGGGACCTAATCAATATGCATTACGCTACCTAACGATTCTCAAAATCAAAGAAATTGATTGACGTGAACTAACGATCAGTCGCGCCTCATGGTGCCGTTGCCAGCAGTATTGCCCAGACTGAATTTGCTGTCAACTATGCCGGCAATTGACGGCAAAATTGCCGGCAAAAATAGGCCTCGGCAATATTTCCGGTGACAGTGTTCCGGGAGTTTAGAAAACTGGCAACGGCACGTCACTAGTCGCGTCAGATGATAATGTCAATTCCATAAATTTTGACGAATGATGTGGAGATAAATTGTTGAAAGACTGAAAATGTCTATAGGCCTTGTTTGATATATCCCAGCCATAATAAAACTTCTATGCGGCCCCCGTCGCGGACTAAAGCTAGTGTTACATTTCAATATAATATTGTATACGTCAGTGTAATTAAGGTCACATTATTTTGTATATTCAAACATCGATCGAATTAATAACGTAAAATTACTATTACGCTTTCGCATTTTGTTTACAACTTTGTCCCTGCCGTTGTAAAATACATGATAAATACAAGTGTGCGAGCAAATTCCTGACCCAAATATTGAAGGAAATACTTTCTCTGTAATAAGGAAAATTGGCGCGTGCTCAAAAAAAACAAAACACGTAAAATGTTGTATTGGAGTGTAATCAAACTGTACAAGGTCAAGTTTTGTAACTAGATAAAATCCTTTTTTAGTACACGCACAGAAGCCCAAATTTAACGTTTATAAAAAAAATCTATTCGCGTGCCTTAAAATCTTGTTCTCGTTAACTGTATCAGAATATTCAGAATTCCTGTCATTATAGTGTAAACCATTGCGTTGTAATGGTGATAACAGTTCTGGAATAAGCGTTGCCATAGTAATAACAGTTCTATAATAACTATTACAGCATTGTCATTACAATGGTTACGCTTATCACGGGTATCAGTAATGTCGTTCGGAGCGTTGGTGGCGGGGTGGTCGTCGGTGGTCTCGGGATCGTAGCGCACCTAGTTCAAACCCCAGCGTTTTCCATGTACCAATAAGTTTTTGTAAGTTTAAGTATATATTACCCATTACTCTTAAGGTGAAGGAAAACGTAGTAAAAATCAAAAGAACAGTCAAGAGGGGTAATTGTACAAAAAATCGTAGAGAATCCAATCTTGAAGTGAATCCGAAGCTACCAGGGTTACAGAAACATTGAGCATTGATTCTCAACAACAAAACGTTTCACCCAGTTTCAAAATCAAAAATATATCAGTGCTAACATATTGTTTGAGCATATTTTAGCACCGAAATACTCGGCGAGCCTTTCGCCTAACCATGTTTTCCTAGTAACTATAAATATTATGTTTTCGCCGATCGGAACCTATCTCAATTATATGTTGCTCAAGGTGAGACCAAAATAATGTTTTTGGGTTACTCAAGCAGACAATGACAAACTAGGAACCCTTATTGGATAGGTATTTCAATTTGAGGGTTTGTACAAACAACTTTTCAAGTAAGTAGTCAAGTGTGTGTCGTCGTCCCCCCCCCCCCCCCCAGCCAAAACTACAAATACTAAAAATCTGAAAAATATCTTAAATGAAAGCGCATATAACGATTTGAAAAGAATAACTATCACAACTAAGTAGACATCATTGGTTGATGAGTTACAGGCGACTGAAATGTTTATACCTACTGAAAATCACATGATAACTTTAAATAGAAAATTAATTAATAATATGTGAAAAAATTCACGATTATTGGGCATTGTTTTTGGTGTTTGTAAGAATGGCGACGGAACTCTACATTGAGCATGGTCTGACATGCTCTTGCCCGGTTTTTTTTGTTAGCCCGTTTTTGTGTCCCACTGCTGGGCAAAAGCCTATCTATCAACTGGTCCCTGTCCAGAGCGTGCTCCTGCCAATGCTATCTCCAAGTCTCAAAACAATCCTGCGGGCCCCAAATGGCATTGAGCTCATCATAGGTTGTTTATGCATGCGCAGGAACAATATATCGGTCGCGAACGGACAGTGCTCGGGAGCGCTATTTATACCCAGCCCTGGCGCCTACTCTTTTTCTAAATCATTTTCGTAGATTTTTTTCGCTGAAATAAACCGTTTGCCCATTTTGGACACTGAATAATGATAAGACTTTGAACAAGGTCCGTTTTGGAAGCCATCTTCTGAACTGAACCGTTAACCTACTGCCAAATAGCAATGCAATTTCCAGAGCCCTTACCCAAGATGCCCATCGCTAACTGGCGTTTCTATTCGTTTCGTTTTTAAACCAATCGCGTTACTGGTAGATCACGTGACTCTCCGTATGACGTGATCTAACAATGACGCGATTGGTTTAATAACTAAACGAATAGAAACGCTAGTTAACGTAATGCATCTTGGCTAAGGGCCCAGGCCCTCTAGCAGGCAAGCACGAGATGAAATTTGACAGGTGCTAGGGAAATGAATACATCTATTCCATATTCTAACGTAAGACTTAACGATTAAGGTTTAAAATAAAATCGCTATAAAAATGTGAAAATCGCAATAATGGCTTAATAATAAAAGGTAATAAAAGTCAGGACGAGACACTTTTATTTTAAACCTTAAGCGTTAAGTCTTACGTTATAATATGGAATAGATGTATTCATTTCCCTAGCACCTGTCAAATTTTATCTCGTGCTGTGTGAAATATCTGGCATAGGAATTTAATCTTAGTCCTCGGGATTGGCAACGCGTTTGCAGTATTGAGAGTATTGGGCCGTATTAATAAATGCATATTGGCTGAGATGCCCGTCTCAAGATACGTCAAGTAATAGAACACTGTCATTTTTTATGGTTACTCAGCCAAGATCAGTATATTAATGCGGCCCTATGAGCCTCATAGCAAATTTAGCTTATGCTAAATTTGCTAGGAGGCAAATGAGTACACGCCACCTTATGGTGGCGTGTACTCATTTGCCTTCTTCCCAATAAAAAAATCTACGAGAAGACCGCATTGGCAATTTTACATGTCTGAGTCTACCAGCTTTCCAAACGACGGCTGATGAGAAGCGCCGCAAGAAACTCAAGAGTCACTATTTAAACTAAATAGATAAAAATTCTCTTGCGTTCAGGTACAGATCTAACCTCTTTGTCATATACAGGGCAATTTTTTAGTCAGTGCGCAAATTTTGGGGGTTAAATCAGTAAGTCATACTGAACAACTTTCACTATAGGACCAACCCCGAAATCACGAACAAAATTGACCCCCCCCCCCATACAAAACATCGTCAGCTGACTGGCCAAAAATTCGAAATTAGTTTCTCGTGTACGAGTACAATAGAGCGAATGACCTCTTAATCGGTTATAGTCGATTTATAAATTATCCAGACAATTTGCTAGTCAGACGTCTTGTGAGCCCACCCAAACACCATCTGACGCCAATCTGTATTCTAGTCCGTCTGTTGCTGGACGCGTCTTTGTTTACAGGCCGTCTAATTGAAGTACAAGGCGTAGGAATACCGCGGATCGTTGCTATGGGAAATTAGATAGATGAGTGAATGGGAAACTTCTGGGTTAAAAGCTTATGACACTATCCAATTGGTAGGGTTCCTATCTAGGGAAATGGACCCTACCGATTGGGTAGTATAAGCTTTTTAAAAAGGGTAAGGAAAGGCAAGGAAAATAGCGATGTATGTATGTATGGCAAAAAAGAGTTTGGCAAATATAGGGGGCTGGAGGTTCTAAGGCCCATAGACATTTGCAACTAAAACCGCTCTGCTCTCAGTTTTTACTTTGACGAATTAAAAAGTGACTACCTTAAGAGGACTGTGAATCAACTGCAAAATCAACCCTTTTCAAACAAACGGCGATAACGTTTTCCACTCCCTAAACGTTAACCGAATTCGACCAATTTTTGATATGTGGTCAGTTGGAACAAAAACTATGTCCGTGCGTTTCGTTTTTTAGAATATTGATTAGTTATAAAGAGATTATGGCCGAAATTAGTTTTGCATGAAAACAATAAAACGGGAATAAATCTAAGTAAGTACGGACGTAGTTTTTGTTCCGCTGACACCGTATCAAAAATTGGTCGAAATCGGTTAACATTTAGGGGGTGGAAAACGTTATCGCCGTTTGTATGGAAAGCCGTCACCTCACAGTCCTCTTAATGGGACATATTTTATTGCCATCGGCAGATAAACAGGCACCACCCACCTGATGGGAACTGGTCACCGCCGGTCACATTTGCAACACTAGAGGTGTCACCAATGCGTTGCCGGTCTCGAAGGCGGACTGGAAGTGGAACCCGGTCACTAATGTCGGAACACAGCAAGGCTGCATTAGTACTAAACGACGCTATTATTGCGCGACGCTGTGTATTGATGTATTTACTTACAAGTAGTTTATATTTTAAAAGCTGGGAAGTGAGTCCCGAACAGATGCAGCGTTGGCATTGGCAAGGGCGAGCTGATTGGCGAGATAAACGCGTGTCTAAGAGCTGGATGATGCGCTGACAGTAATTTTAGACCGAACTCATAAGCTAATCAATTTCTATTAGCAGAAATTTGTTCAATTGTTGAAATAATGTTAAAACTTGTTCGCTCTTTCGAATCGTGTAACTAAAATCTATGTAAACGTTTCTTCTTCATCATGTATATAATTAATATGTGGGAAGCTAATAAAAGGCACAACGAGGATTCATACGTCAATGCGTACTATAGGGTCGAGGACTATCTAACGGACAAAAATGCTTGGCCTAAACCAGAAAATTAATTAACTAATGTTTAATGTTCAATAGCTTACCTACTACTCGTACATACCTCATAAAAATCATGTAAACGCTGTATCTTGTCTAGAGGACACGGTTTATGTAGGAAGACATGTCAAAACTGTTTTGTGTGATATATATATATATAATTTTTCTCGTAGTCATTCTGACATGTTTTCCTGCAAAACTACGCAGATATTTAATATTGTTTTTTACAGTTTTATATAATGCTAGAATAAGTAATGACATTGTTATATTTTATTAAAAAAATGACTAACTGTTGAGTTTCTTGCGGCGCTTCTTCTCAGCAGTGGTCTCCTCTTGGGAAGCGTTAATTAAATGTTAGTTTTTGGGTCTTCAATAACTCATTTGATACCTACTACGTACTCATATGGTGCTTCGAAACGGAAAGTATTTTACGGCATTATGTACCTATTCGGAAACTAGGCTGTAACTGTCCAACTGCGACCGGATTGTAGAAAACCCGAAATAAAAACCTTGTTAAGTTGCGGAAAAGACAAACCATTTTTCTTATTGTTTCTAACACAGATTAAAAAAAGTATTAAGTATTAGCATACTTAAATAAAAGTAGCAATGACCATGTTAGCCATTATACATCTACTTATATTACTATTAATCGTAACACAAGGTTTAATTTTTGCAGACAGAAAAACAAAATATTAATTCACCTCAGCGATGATTGCAATGACAAAAACATCCAATAACCACTTAAATTCAAAAGAGCACTCTTGTTTTGCATCAGTCAACACGATAACACTATTTATAATTCATAAAATATCATCAAAGGGGCTGGATTAAAAAAATCTAACATGGCCGATCGATCTCGTTTGATAATACTTCAGTGTGTTGATAATCTCCACGTTTCGTAAATATTGTGATCTAGCCGACTTGGCAGCGCGGCGGGAATGCGGCGCGTCTGAAATCTTTTACGAACGCCATTTTGAAATTAAGTTTTTTTCAAAGAAACGCGGCGCAGGTGGCGTGAAGTCTAGTTTTTAGCCGATTATAAACGTTACATCATTGTATGTATTAAGTCTTTGTTATCTCAACATAATGTTTTATAAGTAAGTTTTATTTATATTTGCAGTTATGTTATTTTAAATTCTACGTGAATATGTCTAAGGTATTGTTTAGTCTGAAACGCAGGTACAATATGCTTAATTTTTAAATATTAATTGTTATATTTACACATTAGACAGTTAAATAAACTATCACCACGCCTTCAGTTTTATTTATTGCATCACCAAGACAGCCATACATCCAAATGTCAAGATTCAGAAGATCCAAGAAAACATCGTATAGATCGGTTGTTATTTTAAAACATAATAAATCTACGCTGGTGGTGTAAATCTTTTTTTCACGTGTGAAAATCAATTTCACTCGTTACTACGTAGTTTTGAATGATACGTTTTAACAGTAATAAAACTATACTAGTAGCAGATCATTTAGATTTCGCGGTTGTCGGCGAGATGAATACATCAAGGAGATTTATGAGTTGATTGGGCGCTGGCATCACTGGATCTGCATTATTTCAAGTCGGCTATTACGGCGGGAACGCGCTTGTCTGGACATGCCTTAAGAAAATAACCTCAAAAACACATCTATGGTAAATTTAACTGCCACAAATTTAGCCATAATTAGTGACAATTTGGTATGATTTGTATGGGATATTTGATACGTATTGGGATCGTAAAATTGACCTTGAATTAAACGCTATTTCTATGGCGAGCAGCGGTAAAGTTATTCATGAGAACTATAATAATTATACAGTGCAATTAGCTCTTAAAAAGGTATTTCCGGTTCGGGTAAAGTCGGTTAGACTCGCATCAGATGAGAGCTAGTGAAAGGGAAGTACAAAGCCAAAGAGTTATTGCATTGCTTTAGAGCTATTGCATAATAGCATGCAATATGTTTATACCATTCGCCATTGTCTACTCATATTATAAAAACGAAAAAACTATGTTAGTTTTCAGAAGAAGCTAGATATACATTAATGATTTTGGTCAAGGCAATTAAATATTATTTTGACTTTTGCCCAAATTCGCACATCTTAAAACACCGCTTCAAAACTTGAGTAAAAAGTGATCCTAAACCTTAACTACATGCATCGGTATACAATACAAAAATATATTTATTAAGTTACCAAAGGGAACCTTGTTAGTAAGAATCCGCTGTCCGTCCGTCCGTCCGTCTGTCCATTTTGTGCGAATCCGGCATTTTTTATTCACACAAAATCTAAAATTTGTATCTTAATCTGAAAACACGGACAAACCGCACATAAAACTCAAAAATCAAGACAGAAAAACTCGGAATCGAACTGGCGAACTTTGGCATTACAGTCAAGTAACCTCTAGCCTAGTGTGACGGACGGATGTGTCACGTTTGACGAGCTATGTGTGTGTACCTGTTTTTTATGCAATAGCAAAATAGCCGCATACCGCCGCGGATTGGCAGCGGTCTATCTTAGTCACCGGGCAAACATGCCCGTCCTTACTACAGACACTATAGTAAAACATCGATACTTTTAATTAATGTTGGTTATGAAATTTTTTACGACTAGATGACCTGGATAACTTTCTAGCACTTTTTTCGATTTTTCGTCTGTCACTTTGCGTGGGTTTTTCATTTTTTTTCTAAACCACTTTAGTTTTGATGCGAATAAAAAAAAAAAAACAAATCAGTCGAGTCATTCTCGAATTTTTGCGAGACTAACGCACGGCAATTGATTTATATATATAAGACCCGCCCTCGGTTTGCTTCGGTTAATATAAGTTAAAATATAGCATTTGTCCACTCAGAAAGTACATTCTAAATATTGGTGAAAGAATTTTTGAAATCAGATGAATAGTTTCGGAGATTACCTCAATCATACAAATTTAAAACTTCATTTTGTAAGGGGATGATTTAAACGGTTGGCAAAATACTGACGTTTTGGTCAGCAAAAAAAGGCATTTGGTCAGCAACTTGTGGTCAGCTAACATATCAAAATTTGATCAGCAATTAATGTCATATGGCGCTGCTCTAAAATAGATTGGTAAGCCATTTACATATATTTACTGCATTTTGCTGCTCTTATCTATTTGATGCTGACTGTACGATATTTCATATTGAAAATCGCTCCCTTCCAAATTACCCGACTTCTATATTGTTGGTCCTGCCATACCTATGCAGTTTAGTTTACGATGACAGAAGGGCCGTATAACTTCTATAGTTCTGTCCCTTACACTCACCGTAAATGAACTGCACAGAAATAAAGTGTAAACACCTAGAAAGCGTAAGAGTGGCGTCAATAGATTGCAACGGCCTATTATGCGCCTACGCACAGTGCTACGGCGTAGGTAGATGCCTTCGTAGCGTCGCGCTACAACCCGTACACTATACCTCAGAACTTCTAATCAAATATACAATCAAATATACAACTGTATTGTTTTATGACGTTGTTAGCATAAGAATTAGGTAGATTTACTTATAAACTTTTTGAAAGTAGGTACCTATACTACTTAAGACAGATAATAATATGTAATTCTTCGTTTACTACTTGTTTAACTGTGAAATCAAAACCCGCAAAAGTAACAAAATCTGTCCACAACTTCGTTTGTATCGTCTCTGTCTCGCAACAGTGTTTCTCCTACCTTTGTCCTTGTCGTCCTTGGCGCGGCTCTGGTCGAAGAAGCCCGTGGTGAGCGCCTTGCGCTTGAGCAGGTAGGCTCGTCGCTTGGGCTTAGTCGTCGCAGCCACCACGTTCTCTGCAACGATAGCGGGTTTGAGTCCAGGCCCGTATTACATGAACATGACAAATGACAATTCGGAATATTTACAAACTTAAGCTCTAGCTTGTACTATCTATGGGTACTAGACAACGGTAAACATTCGTACATAGAGAAATACATACTTAAATACGTAGAAAACATCCGTGACTAAGGAATAAAATACTCGCGCTCATCACACAAATTGCCCATACCGGGATTTGAACCCGGGACCGCTAGTTTCATACGCAGGGTCACTAAAAACTAGACTTACCGCGTCTATAGAACAGTATAGCAGAAATATATTATTATTTTGACTGTGGCTCAACAATTTATGTTGTATGACGCAACCTTATCTGTCCCCTTGATCAATTCAGGGTTGACCTCTAATCCACATGTTTTTCTTTACATATGTTTTTAGGGTTCCATACCCAAAGAGTGCCAACGGAACCCCATTACTAAGCCTCCCTAGTCTGTCCGTTTGTCTTTCAGCTGGCTGTAGGTACAGTCAGCGTCAAATAAATAGGAGCAGTCAAAATGGTCAAATATATCGCAACACATTCTTATTCCTATAGTAATAAAGGTGTGTTGCGATATATTTGGCCACCTTCGCTGCTCCTATCTATTTGATGCTGACTGTATCTCATGAACCGTAATAGATAGACAAATGAAATTTTCAAAAAGTGAAATACTATAGCTGCTGCAAAAAATAATGAAAATAAAATAAATTAAAGGAGGGTCCACATAAACACTTTTAATTTTGCTCTTTTTGAAAAGTTGAAATTTTCACAGTGTATTTCTATTGCCACTATAACAACAAATAACAAAAATAAAATGTAATTAAAAATTAGAAAACACATTGTTATCTTGTACGATGGTAAGGACCCCTTTGTGTGCGAGTCCTCCGACCCGCACTTGGCCGTCTTTTTACATGTTTTCAAATTAAAGTTCGTTCCACTTGCAAAGAGCACAAGAATTCCGAAAGGTGCTTCGCGTCACAGAGCGCGTAAACAAATCATTTCTTATTTTAATGCGGTGCAAAACGTTCCCGCGGACATTTCCACTCCGACAAACAAGTAATCCGACTGCGCAACTCGACACTTGTTTTGATAGAAAATTGCGACGCGCGCGCACGTAGACGTGTATTTAAAAAAGTTCAATAGGGACTTCACCTGACAACGACTGCACTCATTTATCTATTACTAGCTACTGCCCGCGCGCATATTCGCGCTCTTCACACAAAAAAAAACACACACACAAAATTGAGATTACGTAAAATTAAGATTAGAACAATAAATATTGTAAATTCTTATAGAAATAAACAGATTTTTTTTTACACAAATATTTGCTGAGAGCGGGATTTGAACCAGAGACCATTAGCTTCATAGGCAGGGTCACTACCAACCAGAAATACCGCGTCGTCGATAAGGTACTAGGATCTCCACAGGACCGGAACCTATACCATATTACATCATCAACTTGTATACAACTTTTTCAAAACCAAATTAGCATTTTCCTAATGTTTTTATTTACGCCTTTATTACACTTTTGCCATCAACGACCTTTTCAAGTAGTAAAATTATATATTTATCTAAAGTACTAGTTTGATTAATTTCAAAAATAATTTTCTTATATCTTCTGTCTTTACTCACATAATAAAATGTATAAAATATTGGCGACTACTGATTTGGATTAAAGCAGTTAGGAGTGAACTACGATAGATACCTAGCTCAGGAGAAAAAAAACATAACGTAGCTTAAAATCTCGATTACCCCTGTGTTTATAATACAATATCAAGTCACCCCTGAAGCATGTCAAAAATTAGGGGTTTTTTAAAACTTAACTAGTTGTTTATAGTTTGCGTTATGAAACAAATAAAAGTTATGTCGCGAAATAGCTCATTAATAACTGACACATAGCACACAATCAATGATTAAAAAAATATCAAAGTCGCCCCGTTTTACAAGTAATTTTCCAACATCATCGTGGTGTGCCACACTGCGTGACGGCGAGTCATCGCGCGTGCGCCGGAGCTAATAACCGCGGCGGATGGCGCCGCTGCTATACGGTTACAGGGTGCCAGACGACTCTTATGTACAACTATACTGCCACCCAAAAAAAAAGACAATATGTGACGTTCTCAATATAAAGGGACCGAATGGAGGCAGGCGGTTACGCCGGTTTTAGAACTGTTACCATAGTATTCGTATAGTTACAAGAATAAGAAGAGCATAACTGCCTTCCTCCATAAAGTCCCTTAGAGAACGTCACATATAAAAGTACGAAGTTCATGCGCAACTGCCTTTTTACCCGACTGAGTGAATCCAAAAAAAGGGGTAATTACTTTAACAGTCTATGTATGTGACCAAAAATCGGATGTTCCACTATAGCTCCTAAACTATTGGACCAATTTTAATTAATGGAGTGTCATATGTGTATGCGTTTTATATTAAAAAACACATTTGTTAACCGTCACTCAAGCAACATCCATACCTCTCTCTCATCTCCCACCCCCCTGTTAGACTAGACGCGAACAATGTCGCTCCTATTTAATTATCCAATAAATTAAGTAAAGTGCTGTACTTGAAAAATAAACAAAGTTTAACAAGTAGTGCTGCACTTTATTAGAAGAACCCAACAATATGTCCCGTCAAAAACGTGGAGTATCGTAGGCTATAGACGTGGGTGTATAATGGTACACCCGTATTTGGTGCTAGGTCTCAGATTCGAAGAGTTCGCGACGGAAGCTGGCCGCAGCCCAGCCGCGTGGGGGAAAGGCCATTCAGATAGCGATCTGTCTTTACAAAAATACTTGGGCTCAGTGAATCAGCACCCATGATAAATTGACGCTGCTGCACCAACGTTGAGAGGTTTCAGGACTCATAGGAATGACGACTGGGTAAAGAAAACGAAATTCTATTTAGTCCTTCAGTTAGATAATCGAAAAATATTGGACACGTATTTTTTCTTTTGTTAATCAAACAAAAAATGACAAAGATAAAGCGCGTCAAAGTTCGTGGGGGCTCGTGACGTAATTGTTTTGTAAAAATTGTATTGACACATGACGTCATGCGACATTTCAACTCAATATATTTACGTAATTTTTTGATTATGTGAAAAGAAATACGTGTCCAATAATTTTTGATATTCTAGCGGATCGACAAAGAAAAATGGTCATCATCCCTATTGAGCTAACAAAAATCGACAATGTCATTTTTAACCGACTTCAAAAAAAGGAGGAGGTTCTCAATTCGTCTGTATGTATGTTTTAATATCAACAATGAGACTCTATTAAATATTAGATAAAAACCTCCGATAAAATCGGGACCCCGACTTCCAGAGCTGCAAGGCTTAAATGGCTGAACGGATTTTCACCAAACATAGCCATACTCTCGATTAAGAGAATTGTAAGTTGACGGCTTTCCATACAAACGGCGATAACGTTTTCCACCCCCTAAATGTTAACGGATTTCGACCAATTTTTGATACGGTGTCAGTCGGTACAAAAACTATGTCCGTACGTTTCGTTTTTTTTTCAATATTATTAATAAACTTCGATTTATTCCCGTTTTATTGTTTTCATACAAAAGTAATTTCGGCCATAATCTCTTTATTTAACTAATCAATATTTTAAAAAACGAAACGTACGGACATATTTTGTGTTCCGACTGACCACATATCAAAAATTGGTTGAATTCGGTTAACGTTTAGGGGGTGGAAAACGTTATCGCCGTTTGTATGAAAAGCCTAGATTTTGCAGCTGGTTCACAGTCCTATTAAGCCGCCTTTTCTATCAAAAATTAAATCAAAATCGGTCTATCGGTTTACGAGCTACGATGCCACACAGATACATAAATACACAAACACACAGATGTGTATACTTGTGTATAGGTGTGTGTACTTTTATGAGAAAGTGAAATCGCGCCTTTTGGTGTGGCATGTATGCAAAAAAAAAATATCGTTCTCATTACCCATATATAGTACAAGCATAATTCTCTATGACTGGTTCAATTTGTGTGACATTCTCCCCAGACACTTAATTATTTATAATATTTGTGGTCGCCCAAATCGAAAGGGCCCTTATGGCGGCGGGCGCTTACGCTGTTATAGTTTTCATTGCCTGTCATTAGTGTAACAGCCGTGTGAAAAAAGGCGTAACCGCCTGCCGCGATAAGGTCCGTTTCGATTAGGACGATCACATTTAATTGGATAAGTATATATTTAAGTATGCTGACACGTAAAGTAGGCGCGAAATGTTGATTGGCCATCTCCGGAAATACAGCGAATAGAGTTGAATCAGCTGAGGGAAGTGGGGGTTATGTCGGGCAGGGCTGTCACATCTTCTACTACTGTAATAATTGCAACCTCATTACTGGGTAATAAGGTTGCAATTGCAACAGTAGTTTTGTGTAAAATATTGCCTTTTACCTTAGCAGGGTAGTCTTGCAAACCGACAGTTGAATAATGCAGCTCAAACCCGCTTTTGAACACTCGGTATTTTAGTCATGAAATAGTCGAAGAAAAAATCCATGCAAAGTTAACAAGTGGCTAACCAAAAAATATTAATTATTGAGTTCGACATCTAGACTGTTGTAAAAGAGTACTTTTTTTAAATACTATGAGAAATAACACAATAAATATAGTAAACATGCTTAAGAATATATAAGACCAGGTCAATCTGCGTGAGCTTGTCCTTTAATATGTTTACGGCTGTAAAACGGCACAAGTCTTCTGAGGCTTAACTGAAAAAGGGTTATACGCCTAGTAGTTTGTAAATGATTCATGCCTTTTCTATTACAACCTTAGTCGACTTACACCCATTTACACTGGAGCTACAGATTTATTCATTTATTTATTATATAATTTCGAACGTCGTCAACCCTACGTCAGTTATCACTCCCGCGCGCGATAACGGGCCGATTGCGCGCGCGCATTCCTTCTAATAATAGCGCGAGTACCTACTGCTTACGGCGCGCTACAATACGCGATCACTGGAAGAGAGCGCTTGCGGAGTCCTCCATTTTAATAAAAATAAAAAATATTATAGTTTTTTTTGACCGGAAACGGCGACACATACGGCTTTTAAGACCATTTTTTCTTGGACGTTGAAAATGCCTCCCATTTGTTTCACCATTCGTTCGTATTGATTGAATATCATAAATATCATAATATCTCAAAAAAATCGGTAACTTACTTATTTGAAGGGTAGAAATCGAAATAAAATTCAAAAAAATATATTCTGTAAAAGCCAACTTTTTTATACTTTGAGAAAAACTTATTTAAGTTTAAATTTATATGTACCTATAATGCAAAAACACATAACCACAAACAATGTTTTCCAGCACCTAAAGACCATAACAACAGAATAATCTTTTTTTTATATTTCTCCGAGACCATTTCTCAGTAGCAGTCTGTTTAGACAGCTGATTACACGCAAAACGTTATTATTAGACACTAGAGGCTAGTTACTGAAGAATTAGTTTTATTTAAAGATCTAGCCTTTGCCCACGCGCCTCGCTTGATAACTTTTTAAACGTGTTTTTCATCGTTTCGTGTCAAAAACTTCAAAAGAACGTTTAATGTTGAGATAAAGTAATTTCAAGTCGAACATTGACCTAGATTTATTACCTGGCTGCCAAACATGAGGGTCATATTTACCTATATGTATGTATGTATCTCAGGTGAGGTAAGTAAGACAGCTGGTTGAATTAATACCAGCATAGAAAGCTCCATTTTAAGGTATAATTCCGCGCTCAACCTCATTGCGGCGGCCAACCTTAGTGTCGCCTGAAGTCGTCACGACTCCAAGCGCAATGTCGTGTAAAGTCGGCGTCAATAGAAACGGCAACTAATGTAAACAGATTAGTACTGTTTGACACAGACACATAACAAATAGAATTCCTTTATCAACACTTTTCTAAGAAAGTAAATAAGCTATACGTAATCAACGTGGTTACAATTTATATTTAAATTGTCGAACCAAAACAACAATGTGCAAACACTTGGCGTAGGTATAAAACCTATACGTAAATAACATGCGCCATGTTTTAAACAAAAACTATTAAATAGTTATACCTATACCTGAATTTTTATTACGACGGAGAAAAAGTAAACAAAGTTACGTCACTGTCAAAGTCAGGGGATCTCAAAGTATAGGCCAGCAAGAAATATAGATAACATAAAATTATCATTTCACTCGAACTGTGATAATCAAAATAAATTTGAGAAATAATTAAAATCAAAATCGCACAAATCTATGAAATGAAACAGCATTATGTATTTTTTACTAATAATAATAATGTTTAACATTATTATTATCACTAACTAATGAAGCTAGTGACGTATCGAGACAATGATACCAGTGCAATAAATAAATTACTCCTACGAAAAGAGTACATTCTCTCTTTAAATTTATATAACAAAGAGTTTATGTCAATATAAAGTTATCCATCAACAAATTAAATTATGTTATCTTAATTATAATGTATATTATATTTATAGAAAGTCGATTTCTTATAAATGTGCAAAGTATAAATATCTTGAATGCTTCAAATGTTTTTCGTTAACGGCAACACCTTTGTTTACATTTTTTCCGTGATAATAAAAATTCGGGTGTAATTAATGCTCACCTAATTGTGTGTTCTTGGGGAATTCCCCATACCACATTTAAATAAACTATAGACAGTACTAGAATAGCAGAATCTAATTTTGGTTCCAAAAGGGCAACCTATCACATACACAGACCTATAAATTAATGAGAAGCGGCACCTACGTGAAGATTCTTAAATCGAGAATAATAATAACCCGGAGGAATAGCGAAGCGATCTACAGGGAACGGATTTCGTTTTGATGAGTGTGTGTTTATTTTGTTTGTGTTATAGCGTGTACGTTATCATCATGTGACGGCGACACTTCCAGACGGCTGTTGCCAAGTATTTGGGTGCGGGGTAGCTACTGCTGCTACCGTCTATACATTACTGAGGAGCTTGGTATAATCAAGGAAAGGTAATGTATAGCGCTGATTGAACTGAGGATTCGAAATTAATTCTTGATCCGGTTCGAAGGACCAAAATGTGCGGACTCGCGCCTGTTACTAACTAAACAACTGAACTACAAATAAAACCAAATGTTGATGTGAACTTTTTAATTTAAGTAAATAAAATTAAAATTTAGACTAGACGATATGGAAATGCAGCCGCTCAGCAACAACAGCAAGAACTAAATATAATACACGCAATGTATTAGAAAATTCGCTCACCGCTCAGCCGGTCGCACAAAGTCGTGGCCTAGCCAAGATGCATTCAAAACTGTCAAAATAACGAAAACTGTAAGCTAACGATCAGCCGCTTATGTCAAACTATAACCTATATATATAGGTAGTTAAAGCAATGACACGTCTTTCACCGGAGAGGCAACCAGATGGCGAGTGGTAATCTGAGTCTTGAAGTGATACTGATCCTGCTGGGCAGTTTCTGGGAAACAACCCTTCAAAAATTCAAAAAAAAGGGGTTTTTTGGCGACTTTGAAGGGTTTTTTTACAACATATGGTGGTACCAATAGTTAAGCTCGCCAATAGTGTGACGTGTTTCAGATGGCAATTTTTTTTATAATACTAGTGGCTCTGTGAGCTGTAGACCTTGCGACAAAGTTAACTTTGCCTGTTGTCCCCATACATAGACATCCGTCGCGGTCAGTTTACGAACACCGAAAAATTCCATAATTATCAAACCTGCTCACAAAATTTCACGAGAATCGGTTGAGAATTGCAACCTGTAGATGAAGACAGCCGGAAATACGAAAGCATTTTTGTCCAGAGCTGGTAAGTGGGCTCCAAGTCCCTTGGACATTTCAAACTCAAGGCCGCAAATGTGTTGCTAACCCTGAGGGTGAAGATGGAATACTTCTATGTACAAGTTCTAATCGTACTCGTATGATGGGAAAAATATTAAAATATTAAATATCCAGTGCATGACATTTCACAATGAAAGTAATTCCTAAGCTTTGAACAAAGCCTCAATATCATAACAATGATGCAACAGCATACCGACCGTCCCATTGTTCGGAATTCTTCTACGCTTCCGTTTCATTGCACTGCACTGCATTCTATTCATTCTGTGTCAGTTACAATGCTCGGAAGTGTATGCTATGTGCATGGTTTACGCTTGATTGCGAAGTGATTTCCGACCATGTTTTTTTACGAGTTAAAAATGTCGTACGGCCGCACTCAGAGACGTCAATTACTTTTTAAGTTTGATTAATGTTGCTGCTGTCACTTTCTTATATAGCAATAGAATAAGACGCAGCAAATTTGATGAAACTTAAAAATTAAGTGACGTCTCTGAGTGCGGCAGGTAGAGACTTATTATATTCGATTGGATAGATAGGTGTGCAAGGTTCTTTTCTTTTTTTCTACCGAAAATAGTCCCACTACCTATTTTTTCTTTTCAATTACCCATCAGCTACCAGGATAAAAGAAATATCAGACGTGTATCTTCTGAGTCGCACCTAGCGCCAGGGAACGTAACCCTTAGGGATCCTTTGCACTCCAGGATAAGACACTCTGGGTCTCTATTCCAATGCATTCGGGTGCGCCTTTTATTTTACTTGTCATTCGAGACTAAATCGAGAGAACTTCGAACTTCTATTTTCAAACCTGTCCGCAATCATGGCGCGGGGCCGTCATAGTTCATCACCTACCTACCAGGATAACAGTAATCTAAGGCTGCCTTGTATCTGCTATCGCGTGGGAGGGAGTCTAGGACACGAAACGTCTTATAAACTACCAGGAAAACAGAAATAAATTAAAAGCGATTACCTTCAGGTATTTTGATATTGGTTCCCAGGTTGATCTGCTGTAGCCTGGCCAGCGCCGCCTGCTGCAGCGCTCTCCGCTCCACCTCGCTCAGCGTCAGCAAGGAGGTGTCAGCCAGCCGCACCGAGCGCCCGGAGCCGTCTGCCCAGCAACAGCTGCCCTGCACATGACGCGTGACGTCATCTCACTACCATTGTATACGTCGTTATGAAATTTAGCTCGCTAGGATCCTAGTGTAATAGGGCATAAGTAGACTGCAGAGCTTTTCATAAATAATGTTACAAAATCATAGAGAGAGTAAACTAAACTTTAACCTTTTATAACTGAACCTCGGAAGACTCACCTTTTTTCACAAGGACTCCTCGTCGGAAGGTATCAGTAGTCACAGATAGTCTGACTATATGACTATGGGTATAGTCAAGTTGCATTTTCCGATCTTTAACGACTCCGAAATCAAATAAAATGTATAGAATGGAATAAGAGCGAAAAAGACTTACGGCTCATCTCCGCACGATTCGGCTGGTCGAGCAGAGCCCTTAGCCAAGATGCCCATCGCTAACTAGCGTTTCTATTCGTTTAGTTTTTAAACCAATCGCGTCAATGGTAGATCACGTCATACGGAGAGTCACGTGATCTACCATTGACGCGATTGGTTTAAAAACTAAACGAATAGAAACGCTAGTTAGCGATGGGCTTGGCTAAGGGCTCCTGTTGATAGATTTCTATAGCCGTTAGCGTTCGCAGAGTGCAACGTGTCAAGTATAGGCCCACGGGCCTTAATTTTTAGGGTTCCGTACCAAAATGGTAAAAAATGAACCCATATGGTGAGACTCCGTTGTCTGTCTGTCTGTCTGTATGTCACAGCAGTTTTTCTCAGCAACTACACAAGCTATCAACTTGAAATTTGGCATAGTTCTATAACTTGCTTGCCCGCATCTGTTTTTTGTAAAATAATATGAAATTAATTTTATAAATAATTGACAAGGGGTCTAGAATGGGCCAAGTCAAAATGGACCTTATTGCATATAATTAAAGTACATAAAAAGGTATATTTTTGAAGTACGGACTTAAATACTTAATTGACCGGTTTTTTTTTCTTTTGTACAATACGGCCGCCTTTGCTGGAATGAAATAAGAGCTACCGTAGCAAAATACTTTGCGATGTCGTTAAAACCCAGTTGGCGTACACTATGTCAAGTACTTTATATTTAATGCTACATATGTTATAATAAATGCAATTTATAATTATTATTTGGGCCAAGACAAGTAAAAGCTAGAAATTGTAAAACATGTCTGAAACCAATCAATTCCTGCGAGCCTAAAATGCATCACAAAAATAAAGTGACAGCACGAAAAAAATTCTACAGTAATTAAATATCATGCTTAGCTTAGAGCCTGTGCACATTCACGTTTAGCCCTTAGACCCCGGTCAAAAACGCTAGGTGTGCACAGGCTCTTAATAAATATGAACGATTTATTTAATTACTCTAGCAATACCGGATAAAATCGCTTAGTAATAAAAGATAATAAAAGTCTGGAAGAAACACTTTCATTTGAAACCTTACGCGTTAAATCTTACGTTAGAATATGGAATAGATGAATTAATTTCCTAACGCCTGTCAAACTTTATCTCAAGCTATCTCTAAGGCCGCACATCGATTTAGTTTTTTTCTGTCTTTAATTTTTTGTGAAATTCAACTTGTTGCGTCTCTGTTTGTTTGTTTATCTTTTCGCAACAAAATGGCTAATTGGATCTTAATGAAATTTTGCAAGGAGGTAGATTGTATCCTTAAGAACGATTTTTGTCCCTAAAACAGAACAGTTTCCGAGGGAACATCGATAAACGACTTCTACGCAGACAAAGTCGCGGGAAAAGCTATTATTTATAATAGTCCGCGTGCAAGAAACTAAACACACAAATCACACAAAAATAACATCAAGCTTCTAAATAATATTTGAACACGAAAAATATCCGCTTTCAATATTAATGAAAGCACAAACAGCAAGTTTAACCTCAAAAACAACTTAATCTACATTTTAAACCGTCATATTTCTTCTCCAGCGAGAGTCTGTCGCCGTTTTGAATTAATATATTAAGGGAATAAACCGCCTATCCGTCTGTCACAAATATAAAAACGTAGTTTGTGAATCACTGGGCGTTGTTACGTTTAATATATTTCGTCTCGGCCCCGCCTACGTAGTTAAAGTGATGATGGTTTATATGACTTCGCAGAAAACGCGAGCGTTGCTCTTTGCTATTGGAAAAAAACCCTATGTATTCCGTCTGCCTAGTATATGTTTTTATAATGTTTTTACGTCTCGACCGCGTTTGCGTACAGATGTCAAAATGTGCGTAACGATGTGAATACGCTATCAATTAAAGTCTCCCAAGTGTCCGGGATAATCTCAAAAAGTACTGTACGGATTTTCATACGGTTTTCACTAATAGAAAGAGGGGCTATCTAGGAAGGTTTTAGGCTATAATTTTATGGACATTAACCCGTGTGAAGCCGGGGCGAGGCGCTAGTAGGTACTTGGGCACTAATTGAGAAATAACGCAAAAGCGATTGAGGCGTTTTATAAATGTTTTATATGGCGCAAAATTTACAGTAAGGGTACTATGAACAGTCAAAGTCATAAATATACAGGGTTATTTTTTAATCAGTGCGCAAATTTTTGGGGGTTAAATCAGTAAGTCTTGTCCAACTTTTACTATGGTACCAACCCCGAAATCGCGACAAAAAAAAATCGACCCTCATTTTGGTTAGTCAGCTGATGATGTTTTTTGTAGGAGGCTCAATTTTTTCACGATTTCGGGGTTGGTCTCTTAGTGAATGTTGGTCAGTATGACTTACTGATTTAACCCCAAAATTTGCGCACTGAGAAAAAAATAACCCTGTATATATATTCCCAAGATGACATAAATATCTATACACTCCTATGCCACTGATAATAAGGTCTAGTATACATATATTTGGCGTGATGGCCGTACATATATTAGTGCTTTTGACTGAATATTACTTTTTTACTAGCTTTTGCCCACGACTAAGATGAAATCGTTTATCACTTTTCCCCGGGAAATATCTAATTATCCTGGAAAAAGTCTACTATTATGTCAAGCTATCTGTCAGACTATCTGTGCGCCAAATTCCAAATCCGTTCAGTGATTGAAACACACCATCCAAATAGACGTAACTTTCACGTTCATTATATGGGTTGGATTTATTAATTAAATACACAATAAATAAATAACTATTATTTTACAAAACTACTGGGTTAGAGTGTTAGATATCGTCGGTGAAACTGCAATACCGTAACTAACAAATTCAAGAAAGAGCAAAATGCACCGTACAACGTAACTCGGTAAGGTGCATTTAACAACCTATTGAATTTGTTAGTTATTGCATTATTACCGACGATATATAATCTTAAAATTACCTATTATTCTAATACAACCTTAAACACTGATAGTATTTTTTTAGTTTAACTCATGTACATAAACATAACATCAAACAGGAATTGCACACATCGCCCTCTGCATATTTGCGTAATTACAGCCTATTTTTAAAGAGTTATTTCGACTCTAATTAGGTACCCGCTCGTGGGCGAGGGCCGAGTGGCACAACTATACAGGTACCGAAATAAATCGGGAAGTGTTTATGTCGTGGCAACCTGTTACATGGTCATTCTGGCCGCCTCATAACTGCGCCCCTTTAGGATGTCCAAAAACAAAACGTAATAAATAACCTAACCTCAAATACTAAAACCGACTACTGTGACACACCCTTATAATTCTCATATAGCTGACACTCATATGGCACCCAATTTAATAAAAATCGGTCCAATAGTTTAGGAGCTAGTGTGGACCATTGTCGGTCACATACATACATAGACTGTTAACCACATTAGCCTACTTTTTGCTTCGCGCAGCTTAGCAAAGAAATAATTAGAAATAGCCCTAAATGGGTTAACGAATATCATCAATTTCACATTGCAATTTTTAATTGTATATTTATTTGTTTATTTAAAACTAGTGACCTGCCCTCGCTTCGCTTCGGGTTCTATTATATACATAAAACTTTCGTGAAGAATTATCTAACTGATGGTGAAAACCGCATCAAAATCCGTTGCGTAGTTTTAAAGATCTAAGCGTACATAGGGACTGACAGACGAGGAGGGCGACTTCATTTTATATTATGTATCCCTCATATATGTATTTATAATTACTTATCTTGTTATAAAAAATCACACTTTTTCCTTCATCCTATCCTGCTTATATTATGTATGTAAACTCTTTATTGCACAGATAATAGATTTACAATTATTATAAATGCGAAAGTTTGTGAAGATGGATGTTCACGCAAAAACTACAAAACTACAAATTTCATCCTAATCCTGAACGAATCAGGATGAAATTTGGTACACAGATAGTCTTTCTGCCGCACTCAGAGACGTCAATTAAGTTTTAAGTTTCATTAAAGTAGCTGCTGTCACTTTCTTTGTTATAGCAATAGAATAAGACGCAGCAACTTTAATGAAACTTAAAACTTAATTGACGTCTCTGAGTGCGGTAGTTTTTGAGTTTCTATCTTTACTATTTACTTTAACTCAATATTCCTAATTATAAGTAAAATCATTGTTGCACCGAAAACTTGTATTTCTCCAAAAAACTCTAAAACATGACAATCAACAACCAACAGTTACCTAGGTTACAAAACCACAAACAATGACTTATAATTAAAACCTCATCACCCCTCCTCAATTCTAATTCACCACAGAATAAGAATTGTCATAACATAGGAATCAATTAAATAATTATATGTAAAACAAAGGTTAAACATCAAATAAATAAGTGATACTTTTCTAATGTATATAATATGTTTTCATTTAACAAAATCTCCCCTTCAAATTCAAGAACTTTACTCATCTTCGATTACATTATAACACAATTAAATTACAGTAACAAATAAAATATTATAACTCATTATAGCAACTCTATATAGCCACACACAATCATACAAAATAATCATTCAATTAAAGCCCAGTTTTTGTACAAAGTAGTTGTGCTTCAGTTTTCCTAAAGACTTTGTCAAAACATCTGCTACATTTTCATTCGTGCTTACATATTTTACAATTATATCTCCTTTACTAACCAAATCCTTGATGAAATGGTATTTAATATCAATGTGTTTAGACCTCTTACCATTTTCATTTGACTCCATTAACTTAATTGCACTTTGGTTATCTACAAGTAACATTGAAATCGAAGGACAGTTAAAATCTCCTAACAAGCCCTTTAAAGAAATTAATTCTGCAGACGCTAGGGCCGCAGCTACATATTCAGCTTCGGCTGTTGATAAGGCGACAACGTTTTGTTTCTTACAAAACCAGGCCACTAAATTATTGCCAAAGAAAACTACAGAACCACTCACACTTTTTCTGTCTTTTTTGTCGCCAGCCCAGTCAGCATCGGTATAGGCAACTAAGTTACACTTGCTATCCCGTTTATATACGAGAGATTTTGATTTCGTTTCTTTTAGATACCGTAAAACACGCTTAGCTGCATTCCACAGTGATAAAGTGGGCTCATCCAAAAATCTACTTAAGTAAGACACTGCAAAGCAAATATCAGGTCTACTCGAAGTAGCTAAGTATAGAAGACTACCTATCAGCTCACGATACGGTATATCCAAGGTAATACTTTCATTGTCTTCTGTTGTGAAATTTACTTCCATCGGTGTCTCAGCTCCTTTGCAATCTGTCATGTTAAATTTATCAAGCAGTCTATTTATTGCTGATTCTTGAGAAATAGAAATTGATTCTTGCGTTCTCACAATATCTAGTCCCAAATAAGCACTCACCTCTCCAAGGTCCTTAACATTAAATTCAGTTTTTAAAAATTCATGTGACTTATTTAAGTTCATTTCGCTTTTTGACATTAGAATAATATCATCGACATACACTAACAGAAATACATCTTCTAAAACATATAAACAAAAATCATGTTTTGATTGTACAAAACCTTTCTGCATTAAAAAACAATGAAGTCTTTCGTTCCAACATTTAGGTGCCTGTTTTAATCCATAGAGGGATCGTTTTAGTTTCAAAACAATACCCTTTTCAACTTTTACTCCTAGAGGTGGTTTTATATAGACATCTTCCTTTAAATAACCATTTAAAAAGGCCGTTGGAACATCTAATTGTTTTAAATACATATCATTTTGTACTGCTTGGCTTAGCATCAAACGGATTGTAGGCATACGAGCTACTGGTGAATATACATTAAATAGTGTTTCTTCTTGAAATCCTTTCGCCACTAATCTAGCCTTTTTTGTACCATCCTTTTTAGTCGTGAATACCCATTTGGTATCTATAGCCTTTTTATCTTTTGGCAATTTCGATTCTTCCCAGGTTCCCAAACATTTAAGGGAATTTAATTCTTTGTCTATAGCATCTTGCCACTCGTGACCTCTTTCAACAGCATCTTTGTAAGAACTTGGATCACCCGTACATAAACAATAGGCCACATGTGTTTCATAGTCTTCTAATCTTTTCGGAGGCTTAACAATCCTGCCACTTCTTGTTTTTATCACATGTTCATTTGTGTCAATTCTCTCACTAAAGTTTTCTTCCATACAATCTTCAAACATTTCTTCATCAACATTTGTATTATCAACGATAACCTCTTCTCTATCTTCATTATCTGGTTCAGATTGTGTAATATTATTATTACTTTCAGAATTGACCTCTGACATACTTTTTTTTTTTTTTTTTTTTTTTTTTTATTACACAATAAATCCACAGCACAAATTACAGTATAGTATGACTACTTTAAAATATACAAAACATTGGCCAATTACGGATTTTCATTTTGCTAACCAGACTTTTACAAAACCAACGTATTACGCTAACACAGTAACAGTACAGTACTTACTCTTTGCCACTCTTGTTCGCTTTCAGATTGATTACTTTCGTTATATATAATGTTGTTTTCGTCGAATCTCACATCTCGTGACACAATTATTTTATTGTTTTTATGATCCCATAAATTATACCCTGTCCTGCTATACCCTACCATTCTGCACTCACGTGCTCTTTCTGAAAGTTTATCAGATTTAGGTAAAATGTAAGCCCACGCCTTTGCACCAAACGCTCGTAGTTTGTTTAAGTCTCTTGTCCCATGTAAAACTTCACAAGGAGTCTTGTAATTAACAGCCACAGAGGTACAACGGTTTAATTGATAAGCTGCACATTTTATAGCTTCACCCCACAAACTTTTCGGTAGCTGCGTTTCAACAAGCATAGTCCTTGCTTTGTTGTATAAACTGCGATTCATTCGCTCTGCAACTCCATTGCTAGACGGTGAATATGGTAAACTATATTCCAAAGCTATACCTTTCAGATCACAAAATTGACGTAATTTATTACATGTGTATTCTCCTCCATTATCACATCTAATTCTTTTAACTGTTTTCTCAAATTCATTTTCGTATCGACGGATATAGCTAATAATGTTCTCAACAGCTTCTGATTTTCTCTTTAACAAGAAAACTACACAGAAGTGGGAGAAATCATCTATAATCGTTTGATAATAAAATTCACCCTGTATAGTTGGAGTCGTGGATGGACCCGCTATATCACTGTGTAATAGTTCTAAGATCTGACGTGACCTAGGTCGCTCTAACGTTTTGAATGGTAACCGTGTTGCCTTACCTTTCATACACGCATTACATACATTGTTGTTAATTGGTAGCTGTAGCCTTTGCAAAGTTTTGGAGCTGGTATGTCCTAAACGTCTGTGCCATAACATGCCATCCGCCGAACATATAGCTGCGACTCCGTCCTCTGTTATAATTTCACCCTGTAAAATATATAGTTTGCCATTATTGTATGCCCATATAATAGATCCATTATAAAAGGTAATTTTTGCATAATCATTTACAAATATGATTTTGTTAGGTTTTTCCAGTAATTTTCGTACAGATAGGAGATTATAGGCTAAATTTTCCACTATAAATCCCTCTATAGTAAACTTTACTTTACCCCATTTTATTAGTAAACTGCCGCTTTTATATGCAATTAATTTTTCACCATTAGCTGTGTTAATTTTCATGGGATGTTCTAGGTTTTTAACATTTGTCATACATGGTGTATATAGACTAGAAATAAAATTTTGTGATGCACCAGAATCTATTACAAAGGAAATTGACTGATTTAAGAATGCCTTACAAGTTAAATTAAATTCTCCATCAATAATGCAGCCCACTTCCTCTGGAGTCTCTTCGTGGACTATTATTGCATCGTCTCTCGATGTACATGCTCTATTCACACTTCGATTTCGTCCCTGCATTCTGCCACGACCCCGTCTGTATACTTCACCACTTCGAACAGGAGCTCCCCTCTGGGAACTATAATACTGTCTGTTTTGTACATTTTTGTCACAATATCTTGCTGTGTGTCCTCTCTCATTACAATTCCAGCACTCAATATTAAATGCACTATCCTGGTTTGATGCAATCATGTTCTCCAGTCTAATTTCTGCATCAAGTAGAGTACTTTTTGTCTTTTCTAAAGTCAGTTCTTCATTCAATGTTTCTAAGGCTGTCGTAACATTATTATATTTACTGGGTAAGGCGAGTAGCAAATGTACAACTTTGTCAGACTCGTCCATTTTTGACATCACTTCAATGTCACTTACCAATTTGTCAAATTTCAAAAAAAAAGCTTGTAACTTTTCATTAATATCACATTTTAACTCTATTAACCTCTTTTTCAAAATGTATTTATTCATAATACTTCTTCGTGTAAAAATATTGTCTAAAGATGTCATCATATCTTTTGCACTTTTGCACCCTTTCACAATTTCCAGAAAATTATCTCCTATGCATTGTACTATTAGCGATCTCGCTTCCGCATCCTTCTTTTTATCTTCCTCCTTTACTTTAGCACAAATCAATATATCACTAAGGCCTTTCTCCTCCATTAATAAGTCCAATCTAAATTTCCAATTATGAAAATTATTCCCATCTTCTAACCGACAAACCTTTTGTATTTTCGACTGAGCCATATTTCGCTCTTGTTACGTAATTTGATCAATTTCTATCCGAATTACTGAAAATTAGGAATATGGGGCGGCCCATAACCTTTTGAGTTTCTATCTTTACTATTTACTTTAACTCAATATTCCTAATTATAAGTAAAATCATTGTTGCACCGAAAACTTGTATTTCTCCAAAAAACTCTAAAACATGACAATCAACAACCAACAGTTACCTAGGTTACAAAACCACAAACAATGACTTATAATTAAAACCTCATCAGTAGTAAATCCTTGATAGTTCTTACGGGATTAGAGTTAAACGGTTTCTATGCGGACGGCGTCGCGGGCAAAAGCTGTAGTTGTTCCAATCCAATTTGTTAATAATGTAAACAAACGTGTTATCAACTCGACCGTCGACTGATTAATGATGACAAATCCAAGGGGTAATTACAAATCAATTTTTTTAATTACTTGATTCATTAAATTAAATTATTCATTTATAAATTTCATAATTCATAAATTACAAGATGTATTTCTTTAAACATAACCTTACTTTTCGACTTGAATTTCTAAATTAAATTTAAAAATAATATTGCTGGAAAGATATCGAGTCGAAACCTTCTAAATACATGTCCATATGTTTTTGATTTAAAGTGAAAGATGTGTTGGAATATTAACAAAATCGGCCTGTTTACGTTATTAACAAATTGTATTGGAACAGACTTTAGTAATATTTTGCAAAATTGTTACGCCTGACGTCTTTAGCTCTTTAAACCTTGAATATCTAATTCAAAGACAAAATATGATTAACTATTCCTGGAAATGGTTTTGAAAAGACTGACTTTACATTGTAATTTATTTATTTAATCGTACGGCGTGTTTATATAAACATTTTAAAAATACACAACTAAAAAGTCAACTATAGATCCACATTCAAGGTCCCGAGGCACGAGATAGTGTCAGGTGATAGTTTGTACAGATCTTCCGGGGCACTGGAGTATGAGTGTAGAGGGCAGCGCTGAACGATGTGCCCTAAGGTTTGGACCTCCTCGCCACAGTCACAGAGAGCAGATTCACGCCAACCCCACTTATGGGGGAAGTAGTTACAGCGTCCGTGCAGTCCTCAGTCTATTTAAGCGACACCAGAGCTTACGTGGTAGGCTGAAACCGTCTGGTTTGGTCGTGGGATCCACGGCTTGCAGGACAGATCCAGTTGTGCCTGCGGTCCACTCGTCCTTCCAACTCTACCTAAGTTCAAAATCACTCAGCCCTTGAGCTGTGACATAGACAGGGCGTCGGGATCTGAGTCGTTGTGGTGGAGGATGGCAGAAAGCCCGGTGGATGGGCAAAGACTGATGCGACATTATAATAAAATGGTATTATATCAATTATTGACATATATTATGTTCCAAAAAATTGAGACGGAATCAGACACTGAACCGACAATTATACACGTTATCGTAAACCATATTGTTATTATATAGCTATCATTATGGTACCTTTTATTTACTTAACAGTAAAGGCCATATCGTTAAGTAGCAATAAGTTTTCAAAAGTATTTTTAAACACGATATTGTCGATTAACCGTGATCATATAACAAACAAACAAATGTTATATTGTTATGAAACCTATGTAACTTTTTTAAACATTTCTTTTAAAAACTTGTTCAAGCATCGCCCATCATCGAACGTTTAAACCTCTCCATACAAATCATTCCGCTGGCAGCGTTGCAAACAAAAATATTTACACAAAAAATTTTAGTTCAACTAAATTTATTTCTAAAGTCGACCGCAACATTTACGAGTATGACTTATGAATTATACACCGATTACTAGCGCCAATAATTTAGATGTGTTATTCACAATATGTTAAATATTATCATAACTATTTGCTAGCTGTAATTTTTATGCCTAAATCTGTCATGGGGTACTAGGGTAGGAGCAATTCATAGGCGGTCGCTTCTAGTGCTAAAATATCGTATTCATATTCATTTATTACATCCATGGTATTTACAGAGGTCTTACAAGGACAATAAGGTAATAACATGGACCCTATGAAGGCAATACAGGATGTCCCGCGATAAAGTATACAAACGAATAAGGGTGAAACTGCATGTGATTTTATCATGCATAGACTTTACAATAATTATTATTGTAAACTCTATGCAAATTTAAAAAAAAAACTTTTTTTCCATGATAATCACATGTCATGAGTTTCACCCTTATTCGTTTGTGCACTTTATCGCGGGACAGCCTGTATAATAACTAATTAATTAAAAGATATCGTGTTGTTTATGACTCGGCTGGCTTAACCGTCAAGTTAATAAGATCTATTTTACATTAACAATACGATAATAATTAAATAGGGGTGAATACAATATTGTCGGGTTTATCATGTGGACAAACGTGGATAAAAAATTTATCACTTTTTGTACTGATCTGAAAAAAAAAGGCCGTTGTCCGGTGAAAACTGCGGACATATGCAAGCGGCCTTATATAAAAAAAATCGACCCTCCCATACAAAACATCGTCAGCTGACTAGCCAAAATGTATATGTTGTGATGTGTATATGTTGTATGTATGTAGGGTACATTTTTTTTTCGCGATTTCGGGGTTGGTCCCATAGTGAAAAATGGTCAGTATGACTTACTGATTTAACTTCCAAAATTTGGCCTCTGAATTTAATTTCACCTGTATAAGTGTGAGAGTGACGGATGCTTTATCCATACTTAAAGTCAAAGTCAAAATATTTATTGCACTTATCTTCGCGATAAACATTTATAATAGATTATAAGGCCGCTTGTACACGTCCGTTGTTTTCACCGGGCAACGGACCGTTTTTTTGCCGGACTTGCGGTGTTGTATGGCTTATAATCAGCTGTAATACGTTTCTATATCAATAAACTTATAACTCTGGAGTGACGGGTTTAAGTCAAATTATTATTTGTGTACCGGAGCTTTTACTGAAACTCGGTAGCGGCTCCTACAAATGTGTACATGCACCGGATAAATTTGTCGCCGGACTGGTATCCGGTGCGAGTCTGGCAAAAAGCAGGTCAAGTGCGAGCCGGAGTCACGTACCGAGAGTTCCGTATTTAAGTCCGTACTTCAAAAATATACCTTTTTTATTTGTTTTATAAATCAAAAAGTACGTCGTTATAAAAAAAAACAGTTTTGAAATGTGCAGAATGCCAAATTTCAAGTTGATACTTTGTGTAGTTGCTGAGAAAAACTGCTGTGACTACAGACAACGAAGTCTCACCATAAGGGTTCCTTTTATACCATTTTGGTACGGAACCCTAAAAACTGTCCGTTGTCCAGTGAAAACAACGGACGTATACAAGCGCCCTTAGGGTTGTCGCCGCGCTGCGCCCGCGCCTTGCGCCGGCGCCGCGATCCGCGCGAACCCACGTTCTTAGCAACGGGGAAATTTTACTCCAGACGCCCGAACAATGTATTTTTAAGCGTACTCCCAAAAGATGTAGAAAGATTTAAAAGATTGCGTGCGAAAAACTTTGTCGGGCATTGTTTGTAAATGTATGTATACGTTCTGGACGGATTCTTTTAGAGATTGATGAAAATGATATACTGCTACAATGGAAACTTTTGCAACAACTGTTTTATAGATAGTACTTTGGGAGACCATCGTTAGCCCTAATACTATCTCTCCTAACGCATCGCAAGTCCTAATTGTGTGAATTTCAGGGCGTTTCACCGCCGTCATTAGTGTCACCAAATATATCGACAAAATCAGTGACACTACAGCAACTCCTGATGTAAACAGAAGCAGAACCGCGGATGTAGTTTCTGTCAGCATCAGAAGTTGCTGTAGTGTCATTGATTTCGTCAATATATTTGGTGACACTAATGACGGCGGTTGACATGTCCTGAAATTCACCCATTTATCGTTTGCCCTAATTGGTTTTCAGCTGAGTCGGACAACTATGCCTGCGGTTAAGTCAGGTTAGGGTTGTTTTAAAATTTAGGTAAAAGCTTTTGGACAAGTGACAATTAGGATTTAAAATAAATACCCAGTTATTTCTTCTGTTGGAAATTTGCACAAATGTGTTACGTTGCACCTATACATAATGTAACATGTTACCTAATTTAATGTCGCCTTAAATTAATGATTTCTCATTTTACTTTTGTGAGTTAGAAAGTGACAGTGTGCTAATGGGACATGAGTGCAAATGAACGATCGTGCAATTGGGTGTCTACAGTCAACCATTATGATTCCTAGGCTACTATGGAACTATGCCGTAGTGACTTTATATATCAAATCTTAAGAAACCCACGATTTGATTGTTTTCGTCACTTTGACATAGTTCCATAGTGAATTCCAAAGTGGCCTAGGAATCAAATTGTGTGATAAAGGGCCTGTTTTACAATCGATTGTCTAATTTCAAGTGTAAGAAAGGGTAAGAGCTAAATTTATTTGACAGATATGCTTTACTTGAAGATTGTGAACCAGGCGGTAAACATTATAAATAATCTTAATATTAGTCTAATATTAATACGAGTATTAGGGGACAATCTCACACAAATTAATCTAGTCCCAAGAGTCCCTAGAGCTTAGTGCTCTAGTCTTGTACATACTATGGGTACTAGGCAACGATATACATACTTATATGTATAGATAAAACCATGACTCAGGAACAAATACTTGCACTCTTCACGCAAATAAGTATTTGCTCATATCGGGGTTCGAACCCGGGACCGCTTGCTTCGTAGGCAGTCACTACCAACTATGCTAACCGCTCCGTCAATATTAACTATAGTCTATACCAACCAACTTTTCTTAATTGGGAAAACAATTTTCTAACCTCAAAATGCAACTTTTTTGGCCGAAACAGCTCTTTTATCGTAAATAATGCAAATTGAGATAACATTTGGGGATCACTTGGCCAATATATCGTCTGGGATTGCTTTAATTTATTTGAAATAGCTGTTTCAGCCAAGAAAAATGCATTTTGAGGTTAGAAAGTTGTTTACCAAATAAGACAAGTTGATTGGTACAGACTGTAGAACTTGTGTTTTAATTAGATTGTTACAATGTTGGTAAACATTCACTTTGTAATTAGCCCTGAACCTTGTGCGCATGCGTCATTAGTAACGAACACAAATAGCTTAAAACAGTATGAAAACACGGATCACACAATTCCGAAGCCGGTTAAAAACACGTTAATTTCGTTGCTAAGGCACCGGTTTAAAATGAATGAAAGAAAGAAAGACACTGTCAAATTAAATCTTATAAACGTAACGTTTGGCGCCCGTGACTCAGCTGGTCAAAATTACATACATTTGCAGGTTAGGCGGCGGCGACCGTGTTAACTAAACGAACATAAAGGTCTCAACCTGACTTGTTCGAGATATGATTTTTTTTTGTAAATATCTTTATTAATTGATTTATTATAACTCATACTCATTTATTTATAATATCAAAATATTACATGTACAGTCGAGGACAGAAAGATGTATACACTTTTGGACCTTATTACAATGAAATAAGGTGAAAAAGTGTAAACATCTTTCTGTCCTCGACTGTACATTAACTGTATGTGTTTATAGCCGAATAAATGTTTCTCTGTCTCTCTCTGATAAAATATATTTATTCAGTATAAGTTCTCGTAGGCTGCACAGACACTATTACACGTCAAAATCTACCAGCACTTCCCAAGAGGAGACCAGCACTTCCCAATAGGAGACCAGCTCTTCCCAATAGGAGACCAGCTCTTCCCGATAGGAGACCACTGGTTATTGCCTATCAACCTCGCCCTTTCTAAATTTCCGGACGTCTCAACGGCCGTCATTAGTGTTTTCAATATATTGGCGAAATCAATGACACTACAGCAACTTCTGATGTAAACAAAAGAACTGGGGTAGTTTCTATTAGCGTCAGAAGTTGCTGTAAGTAGTGTCATTGATTTCGTCAATGTACTGAAAACACTAATGACGGCGGTTGGAACGCCCGGAAATTTACCCTCTTAGCAAAACATTAATATTAGTATTTAAGTCCGTACTTCAAATATCTTTGCAATAAGGTCCATTTTGACTTGCCGAAATTTTTGTACAGATCTCACAGATTAAAGGTTTTTGTCAATTTCTCAAAAACTATATATGGGCAAGCAAGTTATACAACTATGCCAAATTTCAAGTTGATAGCTTGTGTAGTTGCTGAGAAAAACTGCGGTGACAGACAGACAGACAACGAAGTTTCACCATAAGGGTTCTTTTTTTACCATTTTGGTTTGGAACCCTAAAAACTAAATCAAAATCAGTTCATCCGTGTAGGAGATACGACGCCACAGACAGATATGCACAGATACACAAATAGGTACACAGATACACACGTTAAATTTATAACACCCCTCTGTTTTTGTTGGGGGTTAAAACAGGCCAATAAGTAGAGATTTGAAAAGATAAGAACAGTATGAAGTAAAGTTCTTATCTTAATATTAATATAGGTTCTCAGTTCAGTAAATATTGTGGAAATGACAGCTTGAAGCGGTTCATCTATAGTACATTGTACTATTACGTTCACTAATGTTTTAGCATAAAACTTTTCACAAACATATCTTTTTTTTTTATATTCCGGCCTTTATACAAACGCGTATATCGGCCCAACCTCCACAACACTAATATTTAAAAACAACAATAAAAACCCCTTTAGAAAAGTAAAAAAGAAAATACACTGCACTAGGTTCTGTTCACGTCAGCCAATATCATTCGACTAAGTAATATGTTTGTGAAATGAATCAATCAATGACAGGACACCGTACTATAATATAAAGAATAATAGACCTTCCCCCCTTGTTAATGAACACTATGCTTCAATTTGAACTTCTAATCTTGTATTATGACATTAGAGTTTGACAGAAAGATACAAATGACCAGACATAGGAATCCACGGGGAAAAATTTTATGACGTAGGGAGTTCCTATATCGATAAACTCTATTATCGATGCTTGTTATATACTGGTGATCACTCCAAGTTTTGTTTGTAAAAATATGTTAGCTACTTCCATTTAATTATCTAAAGAGGTTTGATAAAGAGATAATTATTGACTATTTCATAGAGCAATGTTACACCCTAGCTATAACCTAGCGATCATATGTTTGTTGTTGGTGTATCTTATTAAATAAATAGTAAATCATGCCATGTCCCGGATCCGTACCATGACATATCAATTTTATATCCATTGGATATAAAATTGATATTTCAATAAATATATATATATGTCACGGCATACGAAAGGTGCTGAAATATGCTTTGTGCGAATTTCATACTCGTCATCAGAACAATACTTACAAAAAAATACACACAACGCTGGGGGCGATCACTAGTACATGGAATAAGCATCGATAATTAAATAAAATTTTGCCCCGTGGATTCCTATGTCTGCAAATCGTTTATGAACGAGAGTAATTGAAAGACAGGGAAAGAACATGTCCATGTCCAGTCGAGGACAGAAAGATGTATACTCTTTTGGACCTTGTTACAATGGAACAAGGTGAAAAAGTGTAAACATCTTTCTGTCCTCGACTGTCCATGTTATTCTAATGCACTTAAACATGTTCTTTCCCTGCACCCTTCAATTAGCTTGCGTCATGTTTGCGTTCTTTAAAGTTTGCTTATGAGATACTACAGGTCGTATTTATTATGAACTACTCGTATCTAAAACTAACAGTTAAAGTAAAAGTTCCAGGCAGTGAATGGGACAGAGATATACGACTCATATAGCTCTATCTCTTTCAAAGACTGACACTTGGCAAGTTTTAAGAGCTCATAATACGGCCTCAGTTAGGATATTATAATGATTTCGGTCCACGACGGCACATCCGGGCTGTGAAAATAAAGAAGCAGTGGGGATGAAGTCGTGGATTGAAAACACTATAGTTAAGCTATCATTAACGACGAGCACTTACATAAACTGCATATTGTTACACCGCCGACCAAAGCAAAAAGACAGTATGCGCATATGGAGTTCATACTCTTGCCTTTCTCTTTTGGCGGGTACGGGCCTTACGGAATATGTTGCGACTGACCTGAGGCGTCCACGAAGCGGCGACACGGCTGGACGAGCGGCTGCGCGTGCGCCACAGCCGCTTGCTCACGCTCTGCACCACGCTGCTCGACGACCGCGACTTCTGCATGCCACCTGCAGACGAAACCACTGTAGTACCACTCCGGCCCAGCAGCGTCGAGAGGAACCCCGCGTGCGTCGGCGACGCGGGCGACGGCGGTGACGTCGGCGTCGACGCCACAGACGCGAACTGCAAATCCCGATACGACAATATCCACGCCTCCTCCGTCTGACACCCTTTATTAGGACCATCGTCATCCACTTCCCCTGGTGCTCGCGGCTTGATATTTCTCAGATTTTTATCATAGTTTATGCGCTTGAAGCGGTCCGCTTTGTCAGCGTCTACGCTCTTTTTCCGCGCCATTCTTAAGTAACGTTTGATTGTGTCGCTGACTGACTGCGAGACGTCGTCGTGGTCGACGCTGGAGCGCCGCCGGACGCCCTTGCGCTCCGGCGGCGGGCTCGTGGGGCTCGTGGGAGCCGTGGCCGCTTCCTGCCGGTCCCTGTACGCCCTCTCAATCTCCACCAAAATTTCTTCAGGGATAGGGTACGTCTGCGTCCCACAGTCGACCATCTTATCCTCCAAGGATTCGTTGAACACCTCAATGAGCGGCGGTGGGGACATCGGCGGTGACCGTAAAGCGTCATCATACTCGCCATAATCACCAGGTCTGCCGAGACGCGGGACGCCCGCCACAGTCCTGCTACGCAACCCCCCCCGCGCGAGCCCACTGAAACCACTGCCACCGGCCCCGTACCCACCACCACCGCTCCTACCGCCTCTATAGGGCTTAGTTTTACGAAGATCATGATACAGTCTTTTTAACAGATTCCTGTCTGTCAACAGGTCCTGCACTATGTGGTCCCTGTTCGGCGACCGGCAGTAGTACCGGCTCAGGTTCTCCAGCAGCGATCTCTGCCCCGGGTCGCCGTCGGCGTCGGCCGGCGTGCGCTCCGACTGCCGCTTCAGATACCGCCGCAGCGTCTTAACTAACTCTTCGGAGTCTGAGAGCCTCGACGGGCCCTTGTCTTCCTCTAATTTCAGGTACTTGCGCAGCAAATCAACTAGTGTGCTCTCCTCGTCTTCTATCTGGACGCGTGGTTCGGCCGCCGCGAGGAGCGCGGCCACGCCCGACGGGCCGGCGCTATCTCTACTGCCTCGGGAAGTGGAGGCTGAAGGAACTGGCGGCGCGGCAAAGAAGTCTCGGCGGAGCTTGGCGATGTCGAAGCGTCCTCCGGAGGTATGCGGGATGAAAAGGTCCGTCGGCCGCGCGGGCGGTGGCAAGTCATCGGACGGCGAGCGCGCACGCACGGAGCCGCCGCGCGCGCGCTTCTTGCGCCGTGGCTTCGGAAGCGCCCCGGGGTACGAGCTCTTGCGCCAGAGCAGAAATCGCGGTTCGCGTGCGCATACTTCCTGGAAGTAAGCCTCGATGCGCGGCACGTCTTCTGCGCGGTTCTGCGCACCGTCGGGCACGAGCCGGCGGCCGGCATCGCTCATGTACTTCCAGGTCTTGCGCGTGAGCAGCCATCGCTCGCGCGGCTTCTCGCGCCGGCGCACCTTCGTCATAGGGTCGCCGGGCTCGGCGGGCCGCCGGCGGCGCTCCATGCTCACGCGCCGCGGCCGCGCCGCATCTCGCACACCTGTGCGAAACTGAACACTAGTGCGATCTGCGCCGAAATAGCCGTCCGGTTATAGAGCGGCCGTGAACTGGATACAGTGCGCTCGCGCAGCGTGCGGCGACTCGGCGCGGACTGCCGCCGCCCGTAAACAAACCGCCCGCCCACGCCCCGCCCGCCCCGCGCGCTTCCTTGACCTATGCGGCGACATCCCGCCCTACCGGCAATTGATGATGGTCAGGGCTTTATGCACTTGCACCTGCAGCCTCGCTCGCATGCCTTAACGACCAATCAAGACGCTTGCGTCGCGCAGAAATCGATAATTTTCTATCAGGCAATTAACTCACGCGCTGTTATTTTAAAGTAGTGTTGCAAAAAGACTAGCCTTGAAGACTTTCGAGGCTTTAAAACGCTCGCAAACCTCGACGGCTTAAACTTTTAAGGCTTAAGCATTAAAGGTTTGAGCTGTAAAAGCGCTTCAAGCCTTAAAGGCATGAGCTCTTGCTGAGCTTTTTAAGAGCAAGCCTTCAAGGCTTAAGCTTTAATAGCTTGAGCTTTTTAGTAGCTCTAGAACTTTACAGGTTAAAGTTGAATCTTAAAGATTTAAATATTTAGGGTCTTGTAAGTATAACCACTACTCGAGCCATGTGGTTTGCGACTGAAAGCTCAAGCTCACAAAACTACCAAAAAGGCATTGTCATCCAGGTTTTGAAATTGCATATCAAATAGCTCATTGTCACATATCTGACTTGTGGGTACCAATACCAACAAGCGCTTTAATAATTATAATTATCATTATTGGAGCCTTCCTTGTTTATTAGGCGTCGTTTTAAATGCAGCAGCAGGTCCTATCACGGCCACGGTCTAAGACGAACTGAGCAATGCACAAAATCGGCGAGATTGGAGTACTTATTAACAAACCTATAATTAAAATGGTTTTAAACTGGGGTCTGCTCGATCTCTGATAGAATCTTTCTTTCACTATAAATATATCTGTATCTGTGTTTTTATTAACTTAACATGTTAGAATGCAGGTCAGTTTGTTGGGTCAAATCTTGCAGGTGAATTTTGAACCACTTCCCATTACTGTGATGGACTCATACGGAATACCTATGTAAACCCTCAATATTATGTTGTCTGAGAGCTGATCTGATGTTGGAGTAGGAAGGGGGCAACAGGATTTCTCCTGTGCTGCACGTAGACCGCGTTGGGACTCGTTAGTTTGGTCTTCGTAAGCAGATTATGCAAAAAAAATACAATCGGAAACTAAAGCTTGTCCCAAAAAAAAAATTTGACAGAAACATATTCTGTTTCGCTTTTAGGCCCACTGTAAAATAAAATGTAAAAAATTAAGTAAAATAGTTGGATCTATAATGTTCGTATACATGTAACGTAGTTATTAATATTAATTAAGGATATGAACATCTAAGTTTTTCGGAATTTATGTGCGAAATATAATTTGTAAATTTACCATGAGCTTTTCGATGAAGGAAAACATCGTGAGGAAACCTGCACACACCTGCAAAGCAATTTGACGGTGTGTGCGAAGTTCCCAATCCGCACTAGGGCAGCGTGGGAACTATAGCCCAAACCCTCTCATTGTGAGTGGAGGCCTGTGCCCAGCAGTGGGACGTATATAGGCTGGATTATTATTATTTATTATTATAAGGATATGAAAATGAATACTGGGTTATTGTGAATAGAACAATTAAGTTCATCAAAGTACTTCTGTCTGCAGTAAATAGCACCCCATGACCATGATCATCATGACCAGATGCTCGGTCCAGCCCGCTGTAGCTGTAACTCGACCTGGACGGCTAGCACAAGTTGCCCATGTCTTGTTTGTCGTTCGGATCTCCCTTTCTAACTATTCTGTAGTGATAGAGACACACTGAGCGACAAACGGGAAAATACTAGATATGCTAGCTGCTCAGGGCGTGTAGCACATGTTCCCCGCGACTTTGTCGCTCGCCCCTCTCTACCCAGTATATAATGAAAGAGACGCACTGAGCGACAAGCGAGAAAGTACAGCTACTGCCGTACAGAAGCCTGTTATCTGGCCAAGCGTCAAGCCTGGATCTTTACGACGCGGGATTCCGTTTTGGTGTATGGAAGTAAAGACCGATGTAGGCAGTATTTGAGGACAGTCCATATTTTGGATGAGAATATAAGATACTGTTGTCCCGCAAAATTCTAAAGTTCCTGTGGGAACAACCACTACAACATAGACGGAGCTGTGGGTAAAGGCTGTCTCAATAAAGTAATAGACATCCTCACAGACATAGTACCATTTGCAGGATTAAAGAAGAATGTACCAGAAAACTGTGTAAATCAAGGTGTGCTAATTCTTCTAGAATTTTCTTTGGGCAGTTATGCAAATGGATGTTCTAAGTTCTAACGTCATTTACAAATACCATGGATATAATAATCGCATTGCATCAATTGTTTCGAATAGCGGCACGAACCATGTACACGTGTCGGGTTACCACTTCGAGCTGCTGAAGGCCATGTAATCTTGGCCACAGCAACAATCCAGGAAAATACCTTTTACTTGTTCCGTAACTCTGTGCCATAGAACTTTAATACTTATAAATTATAGTGCAGAAGATTTTAGAGATTAATCATCATGGTATATTTAGCGTAAACAAAGTAGACAGCTGCAGGATAACGAACGACAAAATACTGGCTAATATTCATCAAGGGACTTGTTTGCCCATGTAGAACGATTATACGATCGTCAACATAATCACAGTCTTTCACAGGACATCATTATCATCTTATCTTGCCCACTGCTGCGCATAAATCTCTCTCAGCCTCTACACAACTCTATTCAGCGACTCCTGAGCCAAGTAATTGCAGAACTGACCCAGTTCATCCTGCCTTCCTTGTTCTTAGTCTGCCTCTTTTCCACTTGTGGCTTACGGCCGCACTCAGAGACGTCAATTAACTTTAAAATTTCATTAAAGTTGCTGCTGTCACTTTCTTTGCTATAGCATAAGAATAAGATGCAACAAGTTTAATCAAACTTGAAAATTACCTAATTGAAGTCTCTGAGTGCGGCAGTTAGTTTCCAGCTTTCCACTGAGTGAAAATCTTGGACCAAAAGCTCACTTAGCATGCGGCATATCAGAACAATCTCATAACCCAGCTCAAAAGCATGTAAGTAGTTTAACCATCATCATCATCATCATCAGCCGCAAGACGTCCACTGCTGGACATAGGCCTTCCCCAAGGTTTTCCACAACGATCGGTCCTCTGCTGCTGTCATCCAGAAAACCACACCATAATGAAACCATAATGAAAGTAAAATCAAAGTGTCTACTGGTTTGTTGTTTCTTTTTGTACTGTTTAATTTTATCTTCCACCTGTTATTTCATGTAATCATATGGTACGTGTGTCCAAATAAATCATTCTTATTCTTATTCTTATTATATAGTCCACTGCTAGATATAGGCCTTCTCCGGACGCCTCAAGTACTGGTCTTGGGCACAAGGCCCAGGCAGGCAGGCGGGCAGAAGGCATCTTGCATTCATCAGCTTTACAAGACGTTTCTATAGATATATAACAACCTAGACTTGAAAAATTAGGTATTTAAGTTTGTAGAGTTCCAATACAGTCATATAATCAAAGTAAAATCATCGCGAGAGCCCGATATTACGCAGCCACTCCGCGGCCGTGTCATAACTTCCTAAGCCACTTATAAAACCTGAGTATAAAACGCTCTGATTCAAAAATAAACGTCCGCCATAACATTAACATATTTTATCCCGCCACTAGCGCCATCTATCGCGTACGTAGCGAGTGAGGAAAACCCGCTGAAAGCGTGCCAAGGGTTTGTTTGTTTTGATTCGGGAGTGGTTTTCCAGGTTCAGGCGTTTTCCGGTAGGTGGCGGTGGAAATTGCGAAGAGGAACAATTTTATTTAAAGGGATGCGGTTTTCAGAATAAGCACTAGATGTCACTGCTGTGATTGATTTTAACTGGGCTGCATTTTTATTGGAAATTACGAGGGTACATAATATGAATAAACTACATATCCAAATCACCCGTCTAGAATCCTAGGCGCAAATATACCTATTCCGAATGTGAGATTGACCACAGCCATTCTTTAATCGATTTTTTTCGAATTTTTGTCTTGTTGTTTTCTTTTCTTTTCTTTTTTTTGCTATTGCTGTTTCGTGTTTTGTGTGTCACTTGAAATGTAAATGTATTTATTGTGTCACCTTCCGTGTTCTCGCCGAGCGGTCTCAACGGAAAACCAGCGTTGGCTTTACAGCCAGCACAAGCTGAGTTGGGACCGTTTCGCGACAACTTTGCTGTAATAAAGATTTCTTTCTTTCTTTCTTTCTATTTTATAATATGATTATGATATGATTTTAGACCAAATTGCACAAACGTTCATTAGCACTTGTCGCATTAGGTCGCGCGCTCCGAGATCTCACTACTGGGGCACGCCCCTGTGTCCGCGTGAAGCTGTCACACCAAAAGCGAAGGTCCTTCCAAAAAATAACCCTTTCTGGATCTACTAATGACATAGACCGTACCGAAACTCTAGCCATAAACAATAGCGGCGTCATAAAGCTGCCGAATAGGACTTGGCAGCTCCCGCTAATTGTCCCAAAGCTGCCCGTAATGAGCGCAATACAATGCGCAAGCGCTTGCCAGCGCATTGTTCTTCGATAGACGATCCTTTATTTGCATATTTATATTGATCGTAAAGGAAAGTCTACCTGTTGACCTAATTAGCCATCATTGTGGATAAGTGGATAAAACATCTGTCACTTGCTGACCTGTATGTAAGTGCATGCGTGCGAGAGGGACGGATGCTTTATTCACACTTATCCGCGGCGATAAAGGTGACCGTAATACGGGTGCTTCCTTAGCAAATACATATTATTTGTCAGATATTTTGTCTGTCCTATTATTAAATTATAAGACACAAGTGTATATAAATACAAATACTTTATCCAAGAATTAACATTCAGAATGAGTTTTTATAAAGTGCACATATTAAAATGAGGGGCAATAAACTAAGTTTTCTCGACGAAAAAAAAATTGTTTTTTCATTTTATTTTTTATGACATGTAAACGCAAAAAATAAAATTTAAAAAAATAATTTCGTCGGTAAAAATTAATTTAATATCCGCACTTTATAAAGACTCGCCCTGTATTCAACGTAGGTATCAAGTTTTCTGACTCCGCTACGCTAAGTTTTTTATTTTATAAATTACAAAATACCAAATTCAAATATATAAAACTAATCACTTATTTTTAATTGAAATTATACATAGTATTTCACATGACATTGATTTTCACACGATTGATAAGATATTCAACCAGCACAACAATAGAACACCTGTTCTGAGCTCCGCCTCCGCAGTATCATAATATGGTCGCCTTTATCGCGGTGGATAAGTATAAAGCATCCGTCACTCTCACACTTACATACTGGAGAGAAAGCGATAGATGTTTTATCGTTTATCTACATGATAAGCACGACATAATAATAGCAGGAATCGTAGGAAGTTATGGAGACGCCCGAGGGAGGCCTTTGCCGAGCAGTGGGGGGAGTTGGGAGTGGGACAGAGATAGTACTAAACTGAAGAAATAAATAAAGTGTAGAATGAACATTTTCCAATTTTAAGGACAATGAAAATAAGTATAAAAACAAACTACATTTTTTATAAAACAAAATTCCGATATTTTTCAACTGGTGGGTACCAGGAAAACATGACCGGTGAACGACCTCACATTATAATTGCGCCTCACATCAAACGGATCACCGAGCGTCCACAATATCCTCATTATCTATTCAAAAATAGTAATGTCGGACATATTTTGCAAGTTCGTCGACCGATGTCACGAAATAAATCCTACCATTAAGAAAATCGCTGTTTTAATAAATAACGCCCGACGCGTGGCTTTGGGAGAAACGCGTCTAACACATTTTTCAGATGTCAGTTGTTACGGAGCGAGTATTCTTCTTTCAAAATATTTTGCGAATAACGTCCAACGCAAAAAGTTCGGAGTTACAATAGCTCTGTCATTTCCTTACAATCGTGCTCATACTGTAGAGTGGAAGGAATGGCATCAGAAGCTACATTCATTAATAAGGTCTCAAAAGTAGAACTCGAAAAGCCTTTCCATGCAATAAAGTCCTTCATGTAAGATAAGTATTTCCTTTTATTGGTCTAGTGCTCCTGTTTCTAACATAATGTTTTACCCGACTACTCAAAAAGGCGTGTATTGTTATTCGGGTGTATTTATATACATAATATATAGATGTGTTCATTTATGATTCTTATTGACCTTCTGTATTTAACTGCTCAATTCTTGGATTGGTCATTGTTTCAGAAGTGTTACAGGCTGTATCTTTATCTCTATTAACATAAATTGTTACACGTGAATATCAAAACACGAGCCATAGAATTTCTAATGCACGTATTTTGATAGACTTTTTCATGCCCATGAAAATCGTCTCTTGAATAGACTAGATTAGAAACATCTAAAACATCACCAATACGGAAAGTATTATATCTGTGAAGTTTACAATTAAACAAAATACCTCATGTTTTCCCCATGTGTCTAAACAAGTCCGTTTCAGACATTTGCTCTCTGAGTCTTGTATACAAAATAGACAAGAAGATAGAGTATATATACAAAATAGACTCAATTTTTAACTCGCGGCACCGAACGTGACATGTTCCTCGGTGTTCATGCGTTACCGTTTTCGAAACTAGTTCAAGCACCGCTTGACCGGATTAGCAGCATCTTGCTAACTCGGGAGTCACGAGCTGACTCCAATTTCAGTAAGTCGGTCATCGGTTTTCTCAAAATCATTAGCTAATAGTTATTAACTAAACTAACCGAATGGCCAGCTTTTAAATATGCCACCACTTAAGTGATCACCATGATACATGTCATGTAACCTGTTACCTTTAAAAGTGCGATAATTTCTTAAAACTAGTCGATAGTTTGTTTATCATTTCCAATTTATTTCTAGAGCTCTCAAGGCTGTTTTGACCTTGTGAAAAATTAATCGCCGATCCAGCAAATTTGGCATAACACCCATTTAAACTGGACCACGTCCATCAATCAACCACTGCACAGTTTATGTACATCTCAAAGATAACTGTCATAGCTTCCCTCCGATTCACAGCTATTGTTTGCCTCAATTCGACAGTTATTTGTTTTTCGAAGTGTTCGCCGCCGCCCGAATTGAAAATGGAACCACCATTCTAAATTCAAAATGAACGCTAATCCGTTCCTTTCGACGCTAGGCCGCGCACACGACATTGAACTTACACGAAAATAAAAATAAATAACAGTTTACTGGCAGTCAGCAGTCTGAAATAGAGAATGATATTACGGGAGGACAAGGATGCTGAACATTTCCTGCATAATTCGTAGTGATTTTGATGTTTTGATGTGTCACAAATTAAGACAGATAGGTACGCATTTAACATCCACGGCAAATTATTAAACATAATTGCTGTCTTCATAAGAAAGAGGACCATTGAAGTTTTTAAAGGTGATGACTTAATATTAGTGTTTACGAGTGTTACGGTTGGACCTTGGAGGAGACGTTACTATGAATTTTCTTTGAAATCAAAAGGGTTGTTCAAGGTTTATATTTTTTATGAAGACATTTAGTTAGACAGCAAGTCGACGTTAGCTGTCGTGTTGTCTTACGACGAATAAGAAGTTTTCTCGAAATAATATTGACCTTCCAAATCAATAGAGCTGTTACTATTTTGTTTTTTTCATTAAGCTCATATTGTTTTGAATGGTCACATGTCATGTTACTTTATATTCATCCAGAACATTACCAGAGTGAGTGATACTTACATGAACTACTATTATAACTGACTGTATTCTCCACTTGTATTCCCATGGTGTCTACCTCATACCGACACTCACTCGGGAGCCGAACGTACGTCCCGTCACAAACACTATGCGTTACATTATTACCACTATTTTAATTTGTTCACTGACTATTCACATTACACTTTCAACAACTTTGTTATTTTCAGTCACATGTCATTTTGTTTTTTACAATACTGGCTGGATGCACTTTTTAAACGGCGGTTTTTAAAACCAGCCAGTCTTGTCGGTAGCACTCGCGAAGTGAAGCGGTGCGTTTCCCGCGCTTTTCGCACGGCATCGCGCCGGCGCCGCCGCCATTACTGCAGCTACTGAAAAAAAAAGTTCAGTTATAGGCGATGCTTTGTGTAGTTCCGCGGTGTGGCCAAGAGATGGCTCCGTGGCGACGGAGCGTACGGTCGTTTTCACTTAGCTGAGGCACGCAGAGCTAAAGTCGATTAGCAGCCGGGGACGTATACTAACTATTCCGGCGGTGCGGTCAGTTAAAGCGATATGGTTCTGTTCATTTCAAAATGTCACTTCCCTGTCACAAAAATTTCCTTCTAAAAATGTCCCTATTGCGTTGTGACACGTTCGTTCACGAAACAAAATATCCTGGTGCAAAATGTATCGTTCTTTACCTTTTAACGCTAACAACAGATATCTACACCTATAATAGAGTGTGTATAGAATTAATTTCAGCTTGTGACATTTCATTTGACGAATTTCTACAGTAAACAGCTATTATTAAAGGCAACTTAACCAGCGGCCGTAGACAGGATACATAACGCTAACGATTACCATATTCAAAAACTGTCAAAATGGATGGACGTATAGTAAGCGTCGGCTACTTAATGTCAATTCAATACATTTTTCTAACGTATAACGCAAACGGTGACGTTCATCGAAAGCAACTTGTCTACGGTCAACGCGCGTCGCAGGCGCCGATTGTGTTGACAATTTTAACAATAGTAATAAAACAAATAGAAACTCATAATTATAAGTTACGGTGTGACGTGGAGGACGAAGATTCAGTCTACGATGTAGCGAGCTCACCCAGAAGAGGAAGTCTTGGCTAAAACTATGTTAGTGACCTCGGACTGATCTGCGGGTCAAATACAGGGCAAGAAAAGAAGACAGTTAAAGATAAAGATAAAATATATAAAAAGATAAAAAAAACGAAGCGATTTAATAGTGACCCTGTCTACGAAGCTAAGGGTCCGAGATTCGATTCCTGGTAAAGGCAAATATTTGTGTTATGAGCTTTAGTGTTTCTGAGCCTTAGATGTCTTCTATATATTTATTTTACGTATAATATTTATTTCTCTATATAAGTACAGTTAGCATCAAATTGATAGGAGCAGCGAAAGTGCCAAATATATCGCAACACATCTTTATTACTATAGGGATAAGAATGTGTTACGATATATTTGGCCATTTTGACTGCTCCTATCTATTTGATGCTGACTGTACATTAATCGTCTAGTACCCACGTTTTTGGGAGATTGTCCCCAGATATTTATTTATTAAAGCCGTGGTAGCCTAATGGTTTGACCTGCCGACTCTTAAGCAGAGGGTCGTGAGTTCGAACCCGGGCTCGCACCTCTAAGTTTTTCGGAATTTATGTGCGAAATATAATTTGTAAATTTACCATGAGCTTTTCGGTGAAGGAAAACATCGTGAGGAATCCTGCACACACCTGCAAAGCAATTTGACGGTGTGTGCGAAGTTCCCAATCCGCACTGGGCCCGCGTGGGAGCCCAAACCCTCTCATTGTGAGTGGAGGCCTGTGCCCAGCAGTGGGACGTATATAGGCTGGATTATTATTATTTATTATTTATTTATTAACAGTGTCTGAACTGTTGTGTTCTAGTGTGAGGGTATTAACCGGTTTGGAAAAACACCCCTTTTTTGGTCGAGGTTAGGACTAGCTTTAGGCGCTGCAGATTATTATAAGGGGTAAATTCCGGGCGTTTCAACCGCCGTCATTAGTGTCTTCAATATATTGACGAAATCTGTGACACCTACCATCCACTTCTGATGTAAACAGAAGCAGAACTGGGAGTGTAGTTTCTATTAGGATCAGACGTTGTTGTAGTGTCGTCATTGATTCCATCAATATATAGGGTAACCGTACCAGTGGCCAGCCGGGGCCTAGTGGTCAGCCGTTTCCGTCGTTTATTGGTTATAAATATCGATATAATTCAAATAAACGAATCAAGTGCACTTAAAAATAAACTTTGGTTCGTCATTGGTTAATACGTCACACGACAGGTGCGGCAAGGAGTCAGAGGGGAGAAATAAACTTGTTCATTCAGGTGGCGGCGATCGACAAGAGCAGTAGTGTCATGTCCGCCATTTTTTTAACTTCGCGTGGTGTTCTCTTTAAAGGTAAGAAAAACACATTTTGTTATCAAATACTACCATTTTTCATGCAATTAAGCATTATGTATTAATTAATGTATTGAATCATATTGAATCTGAACGAAAATATCGTTGATTTACGTAAATAGTGTGGGGGCTGGGCACTGGGTACCTCTTTTTCATAAAAGTTCCAGTGGTCAGCCCCCCCGGCTGGACACTGGGTATATGAATTATTTTTAAAATTGTGAGATGAAGCGGCCGTTAAAACCGTTTAATTTAACTTTTTAAATTTAGTAAGGCATGTCCTTTCATATTCTTCAAAAAACCCAGTGGTCAGCCGCCTTAAACATTTTATTGTTACACGGCTGGGCACTGGGTGTTGCTGTTCCAGTATGCAGCCCCTATCTAGCGGAGTACAAACCAAGATACTGTTAACTAATCACCCATACGACTTTAATATACTGCGTTAAGGTTTATATTCGTTTCTAAATGTACAGTTAAGTGTCTTTGACCCTTTTAAGTGGTATTTCTATGGACGTTGATAAACAAAATTTTAATATTACCTAAATTAGTTCTAAAATATATTCAATAAGGTGGTATAACAACTATTAAAAAGGTACCTATGTAAATAATCTTCGATAAATAATTCTGTTTCATTTTTTTAGCCAAACATGATGTCAAGACAAACGTATCCTCCAGAGAACCAGGAAACGGAAAATAAATCTTTCGCCTGTTTCATCCAACTTATCAGATAGTGATGCAGTTCCTATTCACGAAACCCGATCCAAAGACAGTAAAAGAAAGTGTGGTAAAGATTCTAAAGTAAAGATTATTTCTAATCAACGTGTCTGCTTCCCTAACAAGGAGAATATCCCTTCATCATCTTCATCCAGTTCTCCAAGCACAAGTAAACACATTTTGTTAAAAGATTTTACTTTACCTAAACCAGCGTTAAGAAAAAGTAACAGGAAAATAACAAAACATTTAATAGATGACAAAGAAATAATGAATATCTTAAATACAAGCAGCGGTTCGGATGATTAGATAGAGATATAATTTAGTATGAGATAGATATGTAGGTATGTTGATCTTTTTTCTTCGTTATAAAAATATAAATATTACGACTGATTATTTAATTGTGAGATTAGTTTAAGCTTAACCTAGGTACTAGATGTTCATAGATTTTCTAGTGGCCTATTTTTCTTTCGTGTTAATGTGTATTCGACCTTAAAGGACTATTTACATATTTATATAGTTATGCATAACAAAATTACCTAACATCATTGATTTTTATATAAATACATATTGATGTTTTTATCATTAAGTTTTAGAAAATAAGAACACAAATAAATACTGTGATTGTGTGCTAGCAATTAATACTTATATCAGGTAGTAGTAAGGTATTTTTGTTTTTTTGAGAATTTCGCTATAAGACATAAGAGAAACTTAAATAATACTGTTGATTTTTATATAAATTATACTGATTTTGATCTCATGTTTACTCATAGTTATGAGGGCCGAATACTGGGCCCATCGAGGCTGGTTACTGGAATTTAGAGGCTGACCACTGGCAAAATGGGTCATTTTATGTTTGAATTTAAATATATATTTTATAAAGAGAAATATTGGTTTCGCCAAATGTTGTTTAAAAACTATAATAAACAATGAATACAATCATGTACTTCGTTTCATTATCCGACGAATCCTCTAAAAATGCCAGCTACTCAAACTTCAAAAACTCGATTTGGGGCTGACCACTGGTACGGTTACCCTAGGTGTTGAAGACACTAATGACGGCGGTTGAAACGGCCGAAAATTTACCTGAAATCGGTTTTCTTTTTTGATGTTTCACATGGATAAGGAAAACAAGCACACAGCATCTGAGACTTATAGACCTCATTGTTCATTTATTTATATAACTATTAATTAAATTCACTGCTCTAACTCTTGAATTCGAACGGATCTTCACCAAACTTACCTAAGACCACTCAATTACTCGTAAGTCACCTTTAAAACAACTAAATCGAAATCAGATCATCTGTTTCGGAGCTACGATACCACAGACAAATATACAGATCCTACAAAGATACACACAATAACACCCCTCTTTTTGCGTCAGGGATTAAAAAGAGATCAATCGGGGATTAAAACAGCCGGTCAAGTGCGAGTCGGACTGGCGCACCGAGGGTTCCGCACAAACTTGCAAGTTGTAGGTATGTTAATAGTTCGTAAATCACGGGAATACAATATAAACGAAGTGCAGTATAAACTGACACGCAATAAGTATGTACTTTAGTACTTAGTGTGTGTCAGTTTATACTGGACTTATTTTTTGTGTGATGTAACTACAAATTAACGGTTTTTGGATTTTTTTCCTTTACTCGTGCTATAAGACATTGCTTCTTGCCAAATTTCATGATTCTAAGTCAACGGGAAGTACCCTATAGGTTTTGATTCCCTTGAGATTCCCTTAAATATGCGGCATAAACGGCCGTATCTTTGGATTGCGTTGACTTAGATGTTTGATTTTTTCACTGATCCAAGGGATTGCAGACCTAAGTATTTGATATTAATTTCAACTTGATACCATCACGCGTTTCTGAGAAACAGGGGTCTTGACAGACACACAGACAGACTGACAGACAGACAGACAGACAGACGGACAACAAAGTGATCCTATATGGGTTCCGTTTTTTTCATTTGAGGTACGGAACTCGAAAAAGAGATCAATGTTCACTCTCCGGCTGGCCTACTGCTAGCCTGCATCATTTGACGCATGCCAGGGAATTTTGGCACCGATATGTCTCGCCGACGAAAATAATGTTTTACACCCACCCAGCGCTGGTATTCCTGTTTTAGGTCTCAGTTGTGCCATAGCAATAACAAATAGTAGTGTAGTGGCGACGCAGCAGGAATGCGCTATCGCTATTGTAGGGCCACAGAATAGAATGATTTCGGTGCCAAGAGTTATGTCTGACACCACGTTAAACCAAAAAAAGGTATTCAATGTTTTAAAGGGTATGTTTGTCTGTTTATTTATATCCGTCCAGCCCCCACTAGGAAAATATTTATATTAGCGTCGCGACTGTCATTGAATTAATTAACAATGCTAAAATGTTCATGTTTTTTAATTCTTTTTGCTTTCGTTATGATAATGCGCATTCCCAATATTGACATATTGACAGTCAAATTAACGCGAAGAAACTAAAACTAGGCCAATATATGTTGCAAATATGGCATCTTCCCCCTGAGTTCTCTTACTTGTAGTTTGCCTTTCATATGCCTTAATAAAAGACAGACCAAATCTTTAGACGCATCACATCTTTTTGGGTTGCACGAAGAAAACAATTACAAATAAAAAATAAATAAATAAATAAATATCAGGGAACAATCTCACACAAATTGACCTAGTCCCAAACTAAGCTCTAGGCTTGTACCTACTATGGGTACTAAGCAACGATATACATACTTATATAGAGAAATACATACTTAAATATATAGAAAACATCCATGACTCAGTAACAAATACTCGCGTTCATCACACAAATATTTGCCCGTACCGGGATTCGAACCGGGGACCGCTAGCTTCGTAGGCAGGGTCACTACCAACTAGACTAAGCGTCGCGGACTTAACGCCTAATACTGACAAAATATAAATCAGAAATGTATATAGTAGGTGCACAGAGAAAGAAGACATAACTATCATATTGCGATTGTATAAATTGTCACCTCTTTCTTGACGTAAAGTTCATGGTGCCAAGGTGCCATCAACCAATAGGGTGCCAACAAAAGGACTACCCTACTTCCTAGTGTTTACAAGTTGTCTACTAGCTATTTGTCACGTAGTCTTGTTTTGTTAAGAGCTAGGAGCAATAAAAGTCGGTCAAATTTAATGACACGAGCTTCGAAATAACGTTGTTTACGTCTTTAATCTGGACGCGTCATGTTTGTTGTTCTAGGTCTTGTACAGTTAAAAACAGAACAAAGGATGCGTCAGGGTCAAATAAAATGAAGCATCTCGGATACAAATTGGATGGAATGAGACAAATAAGGTAAATATATCGGCGTGCATTAGGTACTGCATTCATTTCTCTAGCACCTGTCAAATTTTATCTCGTACTTGCATGCTAGGGATGGCTTTTGCAAGGACTGGGTTGCGTGCGAAAGAACACGAATCATGCGATATAATACACGAATACAATCATTCACGAAGCGCCATCATTAGTGTCTTCTATATATTGACGAAATCAATGACACTACAGCAATTTCTGATGCTAATAGAAACTACGAGTACACCCCCGGTTATATATACATATATATACGAGTATATATATACCACCAGCAACTTTTGATATATATTTGACGTTCAAAGCCAGAACCTATATTTATTTTACATACCTACATATTAATATCCATTTATCCATTAGTGGCAGCTTTTATGAATCAACTTATATGTATACGAGTACATATACCCTATGTCATTGAAAACAGCGATACCTTTGTTACCAAGTCTTCGCCATCTGCATACGCACGCAGTTCACATATAACACCTACACACTTAATGCTGTAACTCCAAACGGAAAATTACTTGTTTACAACTTTATGTCTTCATGCCTAAAGTCGTAAGTTACGTTTTCAATTTGGAATTTGTTATGCTTTCCATATGCATATTTGATCTTAAGAGCAGTCACGGCTATTTACGATGACTTTCAATTAGCAATCGAGAATATCCTTTCATCTTAATTCCGGAGTTTGTAAACAGATTTAAAGATCTTAATAAGAACTTGGAATGAACTTCCCGCTGAGATTTTGCGTCACCAATGCGCTACAATATTGGGCTTTTTAAAAAAAGGGTGTCATTAAATTTCTTCGAGACCGGCAACGCATTGGTGACGCCTCTGGTGCTGCAAATGTCCATATGCGGTGGTGACCACTTTCCCATTAGTTGGGTCATCTGCCTGTTTGTCTGTCTAAAGCAATAAAAAAAACATACGAGGAAATCATTTTCATGACAAAATATGTTTCGTCTGTATTTGTATAAGATAATACCGTATTTGAATAAGTAAATAAATAAGTTTTATCGGGTACAATTTCAATGACTATTTCTACGACTGTCCTGTTATTTTCGGCCGATTTTACGGTTGTCCTTACCCATCGTTACAAAGTTTGTAGAGACAAAACATAATCGGCCGGCTAAATAGTCTGCAGTCTGCACGGGGTCCTAAAGTAGAGCCTCTGAACGTAACGTCTCTTTCTGAAGCGTACAAAAATCATTAACTTGATAAGAAACACGTCGGCAAGCACAATGTTCTCGCTATAGCATTATGTTTCTCAGCCACAAAAACGCTTGATGTGGCATCGCTAAAGCGCAAAGGGCAACCCGACCCGACCCGCGCACGCCGTCTGTGTGTCATTGTTCATACATATAGCAGTCCCGCAGTCCCACGACCGCATTCTGTGTGTTTTGCCCTTTATGCGTGTGCTACATGGTTTGAAACCATGGTTTTAAACCAAGTGATCTTGGTAGAAACGAGTCGCTACACGGTTTCAAACAAGCCCATTTGTAGCGTCAGAACCCCCACCACCGCTCTGGCGCGATCGGGGTCGAACAGTCGACGCCACGACAGATCGCGCTGTGGAACAATACACTAATAAGTTTTTTTTTTATCAGAAATGGGTTGGCGTTTGACCTCAGTCGCATCTGATGGTACACTCTTACCCAGGAAATGCCTATTCACTCTTGCCTTGAAATCACCAAGGTTTTAAGGATTCCGGGAATACAAACGCAGGGAGAGCATTCCAGTCCTTGGCAGTGCGAATAAGAAATGTAATGTAATGTGAAGTAATGTGTTTCTAACCATAGTAGATGTATGGAACCGATATGCTTCTGACGCGACACGACAACACGACACAGTAATGTGTGTTGCTAGCTTTACACGAATCCGATCTGCCGAGGAAGTGTCGTTTCCCCAGTCATCAGTGTCGGCCATCACGCGCCGAGTCGCGCTGACGTTCCCAATTAGTTGGGATGATTTCTTTTTATTTTCACGTCTATTATTATAGGATATTGCGTCGTTTGTTGTCTGGCGTTTTTAATTATGAGTTATGACGATTTTAATTGGTTGTCTAGTTGTATGTCGAGTTGTATGCAAACAAGTTAATAACATGTTGAAGTATTTATTTTGAAATTGGTACGGCATAACTTTATTTACTTTTATTTAATATCGCAATAAATAAATCCACAGCATAAATTACAGTGTATGCATGACAAGTTTTAGATTTTACAGAACATTAGCCAATTACGGTTTTTTTGGGAAGCGCTGGTAGAGTTTGACGTGTAAAAGTGCCCGGGCGGCTTACTGACTGAATATAGTAGATTGTACAACAAGTGCATAAAACGCACCATTTTACGCGAGACGTTTATCCATCCAAGCGAGCTTGCGAGCGAGGATGGATATAAAGTCGAGTGTTAAATGGGTTTTATGGACGAGTTGTACACTCTGTAGAGTAGAGTGTACTCTACTTTTCACTTCGATTGTGAGGAAATGAAACCTAACCCATTTAGGCCTTCAGGATTGCATTGATGTCTTGAGATTGCACATGTCTACTCGTATGGGTCTTAGGTCCCTGTTACCATAAGGTGGATTTTCGTTCGGCTTCTCCATGCTTTTAAAAGTCAAGCCAGACGTTTTATCCCGTTACATTCTGCCGTATTTCATTGGAACAAACGAAACACAGATTAATTAGCGGCCGCGGTGCCAAGCGCGGCGCGCGACCGGCCAATATGGTTCTTGGAAGGAAAACATCGCGCCTGTCAACTCCTGCGCAGCTAACGTTTCGTTTGAACATTATCCGAGCCACTTGCGGATACTGCTTCTCAAACTGTCATAAATGTAGATGACGTTTCAATGTCCAGATAATGCTATCTGTCAGATAAATTAGTCCTTTCCTTTCGTATGACAAAAAAAAGGAAAGTAGGTATTAAGATATTAGAAATTGCCGGTGAGTTTTAATCTAAACACAGATCACATATAACCAGATAAATCCATCTCATATAATTACATGATACACAAAAATTCGGCTATTATGTAGATGACGTTAGTGCGTCTTCATATGATCTAAAAAAGTTATATTTGAGATTATTCTTATTACCCAATAAATTAAAACATAGATATGTCGCGCATGCGTCGCAGCTACACAAATTACCTAAAAAACCTCACCAGTAAGTACTAAGACTTCTAAATTAAATCTAAATACTAAAACTATAACTGAGGTTATGAAAACCCTGATTCTCATTTAGCGTCTGATCCATCCGCCAAAATAAACCTCATTCGATGACACATTTACTGATTTGAAACGCAAATCGCGTATATCATTAATTATGGCAACACATAAATAAATTATCAACCTTATCGCTATAAATATAAGAAGCATTGTGAGTATATTGTTGGTTACGTCTTTAGTTATAAGATAAAAATAATGTTAATGATTTTAAAGGTAAGGTAAAGGTTTTTAAGATAGAAAATTAAAATCAGGAATATCTATTTTTTATCTAAAATAGATTTGGGCAAGCAAGTTATACAACTACGCGAAATTTCAAGTTAAAACTTTATAGTTGCTGAGGAAAACTGCTGTGTCATACAGACAGACAGACGCCCACGTCTCACCATGAGGGTTCCATGAGGGACAGCGATTAACATATATGTACTAATACAATTGAAATGCATAGACAGACATCCAAGAGTGAAATAACTCACAAATACAGGGTGAGTCTTGATAAAGTACACATATTAAAAATTTTAACAAAAAAATTAAACCGTCTTCAGAAACCCACTGAAAAGGGTTAAATAAAGACCGGCCTCCTAGGAGTCCTAAGAATTGCCTATTTAGTGCCTAATAGGTAGGTACATATATGAAATATATTCAAGCCGGTGTCAAGTAGGTACGTACACAATAGCAAATACCACCACCACCTTTGACTTCGATATATACATAGAACCTCCTCCTTTTTTGAAGTCGGTTAAAAATGAGGGACATTAAATAAAATTTTATCGACGAAAAAGAGTTTTTTTGTGTTTACACGTGGTGCACAGATGCGAAATACTTTTTTTCAAGAGTCATAAAGTGTTTTTCAAGACTCATCCTATATTTACGACCACTAGCTTTACTATCCTATTACCCGTCTCCTTCAGCAGTCGCGTAATTGAAGACTACACCACCCTTTGTCTCCATAGTATTAATGACGACATCACTACGACACATCCTAAGTAAAAGTGTCTATCTGCCCGATATACAGTTATACTACTATGGCATTGTCGTAATCTACGGTATCGACTTTATCATGTACATTAAAAAAAAAAAAGGTGACTGACAACGTGTAACTGACAATGCCAAAGAAACTCCAAAGAAAATAATAACTTTAAACTGCTCTCCTGTAAAATTTGGTTTTTGTAGATACACACTTTATCTTAGGAGGTGTCGACTAGTGACTAGACAGGATTAGCGAACGAACCTGCCTTGCCAGACCGCGCTGACTCACTCCTCACACGTTAGATACATGTGGACATGTCTGAACGTGACTCACACATACGCGCCACAACACTACACGCCATATACCTAATTTAAAAGTGACTAAGAAACTTGTGCTGCTATTATAAATGCGAAAGTGTTAGATAAATCGGACGGACAATCAAAAAGTACTAAATAGATACCTACTTGTTTCTAACGGGTCTCAGCTGTTTGGCCAAAATATTTTTGATCGAATGTATAATTTCCCAAATTTTCATTGGCCAAAAATGTATTTCCCGCAAATTAGCATTATAGAGGGTGTCCCAATATCAGTAACCCACATTGACACCGGAGGTAGACCAGCCTAAGACGGACCGAACCAGACACTTTTTTTTTCTTTGCTTTTTTTTTTACTCTTGTTTTTTTTTTTTACTTAGTGGAAATGCGTTACGCATTGTCCCCACACCGAACCAGCCTAACATGTTCTTAGTAAAAATCGCATGGTTTTCTAGATTTGCCAGTTTAAAGTTCTTTTCCAGTACAAACTTTAAACTGGCATATCTCGAAAACCATGCGACTTTTACTGAGGTTAGGCTGTTAGGCTGGTTCGGTCCGTCTTAGGCTGGTCTACCTCCGGTGTCAATGTGGGTTCTGATATTGGGACACCCTGTTTTGCGCTCACAACTCTAACCTAACCTATCCGATACTGAGAATAAAACCAAAATAATACAAATAGCTTTTGGGAAATGAAAATTTGGGAAATTATACATTCGACCAAACATATTTTGGCTCTGGTTTTATTTATTTATCTATTTTATTTTATTTTAGCTATATGACGCTGAACTCCCCCAGTCCACCTTTATGACTGACAATTACCATACTTTTAAGAAAACAATTTAATCACGTTAATCAAATCATATTAAACAACATGAACATAATCAGCTGTTATTTACCGAACAACAAACTGTAAAATATACATCGCATACGACTTCATTACTACTGAATGAATCTTAAATAATACTGGACGGTTTATTTTAAAAGTTGACTAATTTATGCAGACATTCAGATTATAACCTCGATGGGGCAATTACTGAAAATGTCGACATCTTCCGCCATTGTTTTTGTTTGTTGTCTCTTCCCGAGCTTGCGGGAAAAATCTAAGATGATAGTCTGCGGGCTTACTCGTAACATACATGTACAATCACCACACGGAATTGTTGAGCCACTATAGAACCCTCTCACAGAAAGTCGACGGAAAATTTTGACGTAATTTCTTTTGAGTGACTTGACGTTGTCATTATGACAGGGTTCTATGGTGGCTCAACAATCCCGTGTGGTGACTATACATACACGAGATAAAGTTTTACAGGTGCTAGGAAAAACATTTAACGCTTAAGGTTTAAAATAAGTGTCCTACCTTGATATCGCTATAGTCGCTTAGTATTTAAGTATTTATAATAAAAGGTAATAAAGTCAGGACGAGACACTTTTATTTTAAACCTTAAGGCTTTAAGTCTTCCGTTAGAATATGGAATAGATGTAACTAGTCATTCCACAAGTACCTGTCAAATTTTATCTTGACCATGCATGTTAAGCCCGTCGTGTCTAGTACAGTCGAAGTCATAAATATGTTTACACTTTAGTACCTTGTCACTTTAATCGCTGTGACAATTTCATGACGTTGAATAGACAAGGTACTAAAGTGTAAAAATATTTTTGACTTTGACTGTACGATGAATTGATAGGCCAATATCGGCCAGTGGACTGTTGTGTAAAGTACCTATATCATTTAATTTTTGTTATTCTAGGTAGTATGATTGTTAGTCTATCCTTTAGTTTGTAAATATTTTTCGATATTTCGGTTTGTATAACGGCCATACAAATAAAACTGTCCACAACTATGTCAACTATAATGTTCACAACAAAATAACTATGTAAATGTAAAACTTATAACTAACCTCTAACATAAACCTTATTTCGCATATATTACGATTGAAAATAAAACAGCATAGATATGCTAGATAGTCTCGATTTAACGCTCCAGTCACGCAAAAATGTAGAGATTGTGCTACGTCAGAATCGGCCCCGGTCGACATTTGTCACCTACCGCTTCAACGGGTGCTATTATCATGCCATCACGTCTATCGTTATAACACACGTGTCCTTAAATTTGTCAGCAAGAATTTAATTAACATAATATCATAAGAATCCGCAAGCATTTAATAGATTGGATTTTTTTAATGGATTTTAATGTTAATGCCAAAGTGTAATGAAATGAATTATTTTGATTTGAAGAATCATTTTTTTTTAATTCAGAATTGGCAATGTCGCCGCACTGTTCTGTTAGTCTATGTTACCCTGGTGTTTATTCACGGCTAGAGACAAGTTTTACTCTTAAAGAAAAACTATAAATGACTTCTTATGTGGACGAAGTCGCGGGCAAAGTCTAGTTTAATATAAATGTGAAAGTTTGTGAAGATGTTAATCTTTCAATCACTCATGAACGTCTGAAAGGATTTGGGTGAAATTCACAATCCATATCCTGGTACCACACATGCTTTTCGTCCCAGAAAATGTTACTGATGCTGAGAGAATAACTCTAAACGAGTTCTACGCCTGCGAAGCATAGACAATATTTAATATTCCTGATAATATTTTTAAACCACAAAAATTTATGGAATGTGCTAATTTAAAACCAGAGATTAATGAGTCTGAATATTAAATCACATGTAAAGTCGCCTGCCATTTGTCACGCTCGTGTCGTACAAAATAATTTGATTCGAATGGAATAAGGAATGCCTTGGAATCTTAACTTTTAAGAATAGGACGTTTAAAAAATAATGGCCTTTAAATTCAACATGCAGTATTGATTAAAAACCGAGCTTTTATAACCGAAAGCTTTCATTGAATTTTATTAGATTTGGTGAAACACCACGATGACGTTTTAACTACCGCTGATGTCTGCTTTATTATCTGAGAGCTCTTTCTAGCATAGCAAATATACAAAAGTAACACGTTTTCCTGTTTATGAAACATTTAGTGACTTGTGGTAAACACAGATGTTTATTGACATGTTTTTGTGCTCCCCGCTGGTGGTGGAGCAAACGAAACAATTCAGTTTCACAACAGTACCGTCCACACCGTGTAGGCCGAAACATTGTTCCTGTAAACAGCTACGTGGTGTTCAGAAACAATGTATCCGAAATAAAAATATAAGAACACCGCGTTCAGTTTCTACTACCCTGGTACCACGCTACAAATATTAAACAACCCTTCCGCGTTAGATTGAACGTATGTATGTGTATATTGCGTAGGGGTGCAATGCATATTTTTATAGTATAGAGATAGCTTGGATCGGAACTCTCCAGCATTTTCTGCTCGCCTAGTAAATCGTCTCGAATACTCGTAGGTACACGTCTTCTGCGTTAGAAAACTTTTACCCCTCGCTTGTACGCAAATGGGCGTTTTTTTATTTCTATGTACCTAGTTTTTTAAGACTAAAATTAAGAAACGGTAACATTTCCACTGAGTTAGGCGGGCCTAAGTGCCAATTTCATCATGCGATGTTAAATGTTAATCGACTGTAAGTAAGTTCATACATTTTGACAGCTGTTAACACTCTAATCGTCTGTTAAGTGGTTGGTGAAATCCGACATAAGTCTGCTACACTTTATCTATTATTTAAGTTAACTTAACACATTGAGCGGCAGTGACATCTATAGACGTCAAGTAGTATATCTGATCAGTACTGCACTTCAACGTGCCATTTAAGTTGAGGAACCAAACTAATGGAAAGTTTCAACGCAACCCAATAAACCTGCAGCACAAGAGGAATTGTAATCAACAACACATTTTGCACAGATTTCACCCTTGGTAACAATTTTTAACTTTTAAGAAAGAAAGAAAGACTTATTCACTAAACAGAAGACAGACGTAAAAGGAATAGCATGGAATGTGGGTATTAGTTAACTACGAATACGATCAAAGCTTTGTTATACGAGTATATATGGCATTGAGAAGGCATGCGAGCTCACAGGCCACCAGATGATAATTATCTGAGAACCATAGACATCTCAAGACTGCAATTCAAAGACTGCAAATGCGTTACCAACCCGGAGGACTAAGATAGAATGCCTGTATGCCAGTCATTTTACCGATTATCTTATTCCCACATCGAAATACGACACTGTGTACTGTAGCTTGGTGGCAGGTTAATGATAAGACGGTCGTAGTGATCCAGACGAACCCAGCACAAGGTCCTACCACTACCGCAGCAGACGACGTGTCGTCGCGACACTACTGGTTTCTATGTATTTCTATGAAATTCCCTCCGTAGCTAGCGACACGTCGCTTTCATAGAAACACATAGAAACCGTAATGTCGCGGCGACACGTCGTCTGCTGCTGCTGCGTGGAGTCGGCTACCAAAAGTATCAAGTAACCCTTCGTAAATCTACAGGACTTGCCATTCCTACGATCGATGTTCTCTTAGAGTATCTGCTCTCCTAGTAACCTGCTTCTAATACTAAACATTTTCCGCAATGGCTCTTTAACCCTAACTACCTGTATTTAGGTATAGATTTCATGATTTCACGAGGGGAGGTTCCTAACGGCCTTTAGCTTGTTTGTACCTACCGGGCATTTCCTGCGTTATCTGTTCTCCTAGTACTCCGTTTCAAATATTAAACATCCCTTCGGGACTTTGACCCCTACACACCCCTAGCCATGAAACCCCTGTTTATAATATGGATGGGAAAACAAAAATTGCATAAAATATGTATCACTCTAGATGTATGTTGACGACAATAGTATTGTAAATAAAGCTAATGAAATTGTAGTAAAGTTGACAAACAAATGCAATTTTATAACAAGAACAATTTTAATTTTTTGGATAATACTTATGCGTAATTATTTTTGGTACGCTTGCAAAATTTTAATGTGTCGTTTTACATCGCCCTTGTAGGTATAGTTTGCTCATTCTGTATAGCAATCAATAGTTATTTGTTATACAAGGGTGCAAAGTTGTATTTTAACCGCGAGTGTGGAAACACGAGCTAGCGATTCTAGGGTTGAACTACAAGCTAGCGAAAGAATTGTATGGTTGAACCACGAGCGAAGTAAGTGGTACGAAAATAGAATCCTGAGCGAAGCAAATGGTTCAAAAATAGAATTCTGAGCGTAGCGAGTGTTGCAACACACGAGACGTAAAATAAATTTGCAGCCGTGTGTAACACAAATCTTTTCACCTCACTAAAGCGAGGAAAATACTACATTAGAAAAACAACTGAAATATGTTGACGACGCGGTTAGCCTAGTTGGTAGTGACCCTGCCTACGAAGCTAGCGGTCCCGGGTTCGAATCCCGGTATGGACAAATATTTGTGTGATGAGCGCGAGTATTTGTTTCTGAGTCATAAGTATGTTTATCGTTGTCTGGTACCCATAGTACAAGCCTAGAGCTTAGTTTGGGACTAGGTCAATTTGTGTGAGATTGTCCCCTGATATTTATTTATTTATTTATTTATGTAAAATCAGCCTTCATGATATTCATGAGTTTTGAGTTTTCACGGTTACTTGTGGTGCGTTTAGAATAATTAAAATTGATGGATCAAAATAAGATTTCATGTAAGATTTTAAGGTAATTTCATGTAATAAATTTGTTTGCACTATATGTTTTTAATTGAATACAATTCAATATAAAATTATTTTTTAGCCTCCACACCACCTGATTTGATCAGACAATTTAATCAGAGCCCTTAGCCAAGATGCATTACTATTCGTTTCGTTTTTAAACCAATCGCGTAACTGGTAGATCACGTGACTTTTCGTATCTTGGCTAAGGGCCCAGATGGGCGATGTCCTGTCTGGACTTGCCTTTACATGTTATTATGTTTAAAAAAGTAACTAATAACACGTTCGGATTTCAAATATTGTTTGCACTCTTGTGGATAAAATGCAGTTTTGCTATGTTTTTAAAGAATATAAAAGGGCTTTCCGAGCTAGTGAGGTGAAAAAACGATTCTGTTACAGTACGTATTCATTGTCTCTTTCTACACCCCCATCGATCCTAAGCTCAAACCTGGATGGTTAGGTACTATTAAGCGTTAAATTCGAAACTGGGATGCCCGTTCATCCCTTTCACTCTTCATACGAGACTAAATCTAGAGAAAGGGATGGATTTAACGTATCTTGGATCTTCGAATTTCGAAATAGAGCTCAACTCAATCAGGGGGCCACTAGCTATCGTTTATGTTCTCCTAGTGGATCGTTTCAAATATCGAACAACTTCCGCGTAAGCTTCGTAAAGCGCTGAAAAAGCTGAAACTTGGTTTGGTTTGTTTAGGGAGAGAAAACGTAGATAGATAAATGTGCAGCTGTTTTCTATTTTACTTTTTTCGTTTTACTTTTGAAATGTGTCAATTAACATACCTTACATACATTAGCAGAAAAAAATGGCAAGTCAAAACTACTGCCTAATCGACTTGGGCAGTAGTTTGGCTATTAGTCTTGTTCCAACCACAGACAGTGGCAGTTGTCAATCATGACGAAATGTGCAGTGAAAAACTGCACAAATAATAACAAAAAAACAAATAAAAAGGATGGAATGTCTTATTTTACGTAAGTTCTATTTATTTATAAACAGATTCTAGTTAAAATTATAATGATTTCATGATTTTTAGGAATTTATTTTGTACATACAAATTATGACTTATCACGGAACAAAAATATATGGAGTAGCTATTACTTTTATTAATTTTAATAAATCGTGTTGGTTTATTTTGACTTATGGCAAAAAAAATGTTTATAATAATATTTCTTATATTGCGAGGATACCGAAAGAGAAATCAATGACCAATCACGCAGAATCAGCAATAGAAACAAATATTCAAGCAAACTGTGACATTTTGTCTTCAGATCTTGATGAGTCTGGAAACTGTTGTGATTACATCAAACAAGTCAAAGGATATATTGCCGGATACGTAGTTCGGAAATTAATAAAATCAATTCGGTGCAACATATGCACAAATTCTCTTTTAGCTAAAGAAATGCACGATTTTCATAAATTAATTGACATCAAAAATTTAGGTGGGATTTTTTACGCATCTCAAGATGTATTTGATGTGTGCAAGAAAACAGAAGCTTTCATTAGAAATAACATACGAACGGGAGAAACACAGAACCATACTAAAATATATGAAATGTTCTAAAAACTTTGCAAGTAGACTATGCAAGTAGATATTTTAATGCGACTACGGAAGAAGACCACAATAATAGTCATAGAGTTCTGTTAATTAAATCTATTACCGATCGATATTTAACCGTCCGTTTAAATTACATTGCAAAAAAAGAAAGTATGTTGAGTAAATGTAGGTCTAAAAGACAATTTTATAATAATTAAACTTATTTCAAGGAAATTAGGTTTTACTTTATGTTTAGCTGGTTAGGATAAGATCTTGTTTTGTTTGGAGTAAAGGAGTGTAATGTAAATGTTTTCAGGGTCATGTGTGTAGTTTTTTTTTATAATTTATCATTTCGTTAAAATTTATACAATACAAAAATGAGAAATGCAACTCCATTCGTCCGATGTTCACTTTTGTCGTAAATGGCGACAATGACTTTGACACTTGACGGCTAGTATATTGAGTTTTTTTTTGCATGAATGTTTAAGGTAAAAATAGCGATGTTAGCATGTATCTGAATACAGTTGTCAATGTCATTTGGGACAGTTTATAACAAAATTTTTGTGCGGGATTGTGTATCTAGTATATACTAAATCAATGCTTACATATGAAAAATCAACTGACTTTCATATATCTTTTCCCGCTAATTATAATCATCTTTATTATTTTAAGAATTATACAATCAAGCTAAGGGCAAACTCTTCCATCAGCATGATAATGAATTAGTTTCACCCAATAATTGCATGTACTTATTTGTAGAATTTATCTACAAATTGTTTGTATTTGGTAAAGTCGATAAGAAAGTAGTTTGAGCAGCCAGCTCTCGGACAAAATAAATACCTAATAATCACTAATCAGAAACTCAATTAAAAGAATCTAGGTTCATAGTAACATACATAATATTTTCATAAATAAATATATTGTGACGTTACTATTAAAATATAAAAAATAAAAAAATAAAAAGTTCTCTTAAGTAATCACGGGAATTTAAGTTATATATACTTAGAGCGGATGGCCCTTTTTTGTAACACAAATATAGTCTGTATGTCAGCTGCTTTACCCCAAACCAGAATACCGTACGACATAACACTATGAAAATAACTATGACAAACTAATCGAGCTCATCGAGCTGTCTCAACATTGGTGAGTTGTCTAATTTTCCTAACGGCGTAAGCGGCCGAACTTAATTTGCCTGCTAATACTGCTATATGGGGACTCCATTGCAAATTCTTGTCTATAGTTATGCCTAAGAAAAGTGCCTTATCATTTCTAAACACTCGCCATTAAGAAAAATACTAGAATTTACCGGTTTAGGGTAAATTTCAGGGCGTTTCAACCGCCGTCATTAGTGTCACCAAATATATTGACGAAATCAATGATACTACAGCAACTTCTGATGCTGATAGAAACTACATCCCCGGTTCAGCTTCTGTTTACACCAGGAGTTGCTGGTAGGTGTCATTGATTTCGTCAATATATCTGGTTACACTAATGACAGCGGTTGAAACGCCCTGAAATTCACCCTTTAACATTAGGCAAAACGAACCTAATACATTTAGTTTTCTTAGCATTGAGTAGTAAATTGTTACTAGTAAACCAATTAAGTACCCACTTTAACAAGCGTAGTAGTGTAGTCGACGGATTTTCGGTCTACCTTGAAAATTAATAATGTAATAAGATACAATAAGTACTTCTACCAATTTCTGTTGTACTAGTAGCTCGGTTCAAATATTAAACAATTCTTCCGTATTGGAGCTTTGACCTTTGACGGCCCTCCCTATTCCCTCCCACCTGTAGAGTTGGCCACGCCCACTCCCCTTGCTCTGGTATGGGGTAGAAAAACAACCCCATTTAACGGCTGTGCATTCTCTACGTAGCTTATCCGCGCCTGGTACCCGAGGTCGCAACGCGAAGAGATTTTTCCGCGAAAAACTAGCTTTTTCTCTGAAAATCATTCTGAGAAATTGAAAACTGATGAAAATGAAGTTAAAATCAAGTTAAATGATGTCATAGTTTTCTTATAGAATGTTATTGATTAAAATTGTGTTTCTTTACCACTTTACGGTGATGATGTCTTGGTAACCGTAGCTCTATCAAATCAATATTATGCGAACTTGCTTCATCACGTTAGATTTCGTCTTGGGGAAGCATTAGTTGTATTTTTTTTTATTTCCAATAAACTTCTTTCATGTATGTTTATCGTTGTCTAACTAGAGCTTAGTTTGGGACTAGGTAATTTGGATTTTCCCGCGAAAAAAAAAAAACAAAGTGATGCAGAGTCTCAGCTCATTTGGCTACATGATGTCTGTTTATTTGTCTGCAGTTATAAATAAATAGTTAACGTAAAGATTACTCAACGCGTTGTGTCGCGTGTGTCATCGAAGTGGGTGTATCAAAACAGTTGCTTGTTTAAAGTAAAGTTGTTTGTGTGCTCGTGGCAAACAAACGAACACTCATAAATTAACAACACACACGACTAGCCGGGGTATTTCACCAAGTTAACAATACAGGTGACAATTCGGAGTACATTGCGATTTATTAATGAAAACTATTCTGCCCTTACTAATAAACGTTGAGTAACCGCTGAGTAGTTATACCATGCTTTGTCCTTATCTGTCATTGTGACATTTGAATTCGACAGATAAGGACAAAGCATGGTATAACTAACTACTCAGCGGTTACTCAACGTTTATTAGTAAGGGCATTCATGTAGAAACTCGTCGAATTAGCAATGTATACGTAATTGGGAATATGTATGTTTTTGTTATCGCATTTCTTAACAAAATATGAAAATACCGTAAAAGAGATGACAAAAAGTGAAATTAAAATGAAAATCGGCCAAAAAATACGGATAGTTATTAAAACTACTGCACAGCGAGAGACATGTACTGTGACGTCAGTGGACACTACGGCCATATAACCTCCATGATAAATTCTGTTTTGCTAGAATGAGATAGAAATAAATCTTTAATACCTTATGTCTTGGTTATTTTTAAAGTTATTGGAAAAATATTTTTTCTCTAGTGTTTGTTACATGAATGACTTTTTAATAAAGCAATAAAAAATTGTCTACATTGCGATTTATTTATGAAAACCATTCATGTAGAAACTGCAATGTATACCTAATTGTCACGTGTCACCTGTTAATGTCAACTTGGTGAAATAGGGGACGCATTTCTGCCTTTCTAAAAGGCGATATCTCAAATTCAATAGCCAAAGCAGATTCAGTCCTCTCCTGTTAGTAATGAGGTAGCAATTGCTACAGAAGTTTTGTCTGAGATATCGCATTTTAGCTTAGCAAGGCTGATTTGTCAGTCTCAGACGCATCTACTTAGTCATACGAAGCCGTTACGAATAGTTCCCGACTTTCAAACAAGAAGTAAGGGCGGTGCGTCACGAGCTGATTGTGACTCACGAGGGTTAGCGATGTGGTTACGCACGACATATTTTGAAACAACTTCGGATAGGCCCCCGAGTAAACTCACCGGCTAATACTGAGTTCAATTTCCCAGTATTAAAAAAGACCGGTCAAGTGCGAGTCGGACTCGCGCACCGAGGGTTCCGTATTTGAGTACGTACTTCAAAAAAATACCATTTTATGTATGTAATTGTATGCAATAAGGTACATTTTGACTTGCCTAAATCTTTACAGTTTTTTGTCAATTTCTCGAAAACTATAAATTTTCGTTTTATTTTCCCCGTAAAATATAAGTAATTATCTATAAGTTAGGAATCTTTCAGATTGTTTGTTCGTCACGGATAATTATAAAAAAAATAGTTTTTTAATGTGCAGATTTAGCCCTTTTATAAGACACTCCACTTGCTATAATCAAATCACTTTTATTTTTCAACCCCCCATTCTAGACCCCTTTTCCATTATTTATAAAATTAATTTCATTGTCCTGCATGTAGCCCTAACTACAGAAAACCACAGTATGCGCAAAATGACAAAACAATTTTTTTATTACAATCTTTAAAATAACCACTATAATAAATAAATAACTAATTTACACGCATATTTTAACTGATTCAAAATTCGTAAAGGTTCAATTGTGACCACCACAAGAGCCAGAGCCGAATTCATAGCATTTTATAAATAATTTGTAACTTGAGAGCTTTCAAACCATATTATACGAACGTAGACAAATAGACGATTAGACAATATGAGTATTATACAAACTGTTATAATGCGAAATAAAAATTAGATCAACCGAAATTGTAAATTAACGTGATTATAAAGAGTGATTTTATACTAAACGATTTTAAGGCAAAGTGAATAGTTATGACAAGTGATTTTAGATAAACCGAAGTTATGTAAATGGCAAATAGACAAAAAGTTGTTATATGAATCATTAGACAACCCTTCAAAACACTACAAAGTCCAAACACTCTGAAATAACCGTTGACTTACTGGCATGCGTGTGCTAACTCAGGGCATGTTCTAGGGATTTGATATCGATAAATAAGATGTCGATATTATATTTATACATGTGCTCAATGAAAATCTTCGATTACTGTAAAGGGGTTCAATGTCATGTCTGATATCGAGCCTCTTAAGATAATATAAGTATACGGATGTCATTTTAATTAAAATAAGACAATTAACTATCAGTGCCATTCATAATATGCATTCATAATTGCCACGAAGTCGATAATAATCATGCCGCCCAGAAAAAACCCACGTGAATATTATATTTACTCATGGATTAGTGAATATCCTGACATACAGCTACGTGGCAGTTTTCAGTGAGAATAAAGGATATTTCTTTATCCTAGAATATTATCTTTATGTTGACAGTAATATCGATATAATTATTGTCCTAAAATATTTTGCTACATCACTTTAGAATTCATGCCCCGAGTTAGCATATGTATGCTTATTGGTCTTGTAGGGCGGTCACTGGGCGGTGACTGCGCCTGCGCGGGTATTTTGATACGCGATACAACTCACTGTTGCGAACAGCATACCAATCATAATATCATATATCCGTGTTTATGCACATATGTTTTGTAAGTACTTGTAATATCCCTGGGTGATTCTACGAGCGTTTCAACCGACGTCCGTCCCTTGATCGCATTGAAGTCCAAACTTCTGTAGCTTTGGATGTAATTTTCGGTTATTTGATAATGGCATCCAAAGCTACGGAAATTTCGACTTTAATGCGATCAAGGGACTGACGGCGGTTGAAACGCTCGTGGATTCACCCCCCTAGTGAATAATTTAAAATTAAACCCCGACTGGCTCGTGTATGACGCACCCTTACATTTTTATATAGCCTGTGACACCATTTAAAAACCTACAAGTAGAAAATATAATGTTTTTAACGGGGTTTGACAATCTTATACAAGTTTAACAAACGTCTAACAAAGAGCCAGGTGTGAAAACCCGACTACCTTTGCAGCATCGGGACTAGGGAGGTTCCAAAGCCAATATCACTCCTTGGTTGAAAAGCAATCCAAAGATACCCCGGACTTTAAAATCCGTCAACGCATTTGTGATGTTCTCAATATAAAGCGACCTCATGGAGGCAGGCGGTTACGCCGTTTTTAGAACTGTTACCATAGTATTCGTATAGTTACAAGAATAAGAAGAGCTTAACTGCCTTCCTCCATAAGGTCCCTTTATATTTATTTATTTATTGAGAACGTCACATTTAGCGTACAGCGGGCTTAACATGCATGAACGAGATCAAATTTGAAAGGTGCCAGAAAATTAATACATCTATTCCATATTCTAACGTAAGACTTAACGTTTAAGGTTTAAAATAAGTGTCTCGTCCTGACTTTTACTACCTTTCATTACTAAGCGACTATTACGATTTTCAAATTTTTATAGCGATTTTATCAAAACGGGGCACTTTTATTTTAAACCTTAAACGTTAATTCTTACGTTAGAATATGGAATAGATGTATTCATTTCCTAGCACCTGTCAAATTTTATCTCGTGTAAGCATGCTAGGGGCCTGGAGGTCACAAAGAAACATACATACATACATACACTCGACCAACATTACCCTCCTTTTTGGGTAGTGGGGTAAAAAGGAGAACTCTTCCTGCATTGCGTCATCGTTTCACGCTATAATATCGTGAAAAAGTATTTATAATTACGGCCTGTAGTAAAATGACGCGCGCGGCACTAATCAAGCGGCCATTACAAAGCTATGTCCAAACCGCCTCGTAAAACGCCGTGAAGCGCGAGTCGGCCATGCGAAGCAGTAAAGCGTGTTTTTAGGGTTCCGTACCCGGAGACTCTATTACTAAGGGTCTCTATTACTAAGCCTACGCTGTCCGTCCGTCCGTCTGTCCTAACTTAAAAGCGCTGTATCTTTTGAACCGTAAAAGATAGCCCGTTGATTTTTTGCAGAATACGTGATATAATGGTGGATTTCCTAACAAATAATAAAAAAGTCAAAAAGTAAAATAAGGGGAGTCCCCATACAAGAACCGTTTTTTTAACGTTATTTTTATTTGTTTATGGTATAAAAGGCAATACGTACAAGCGTCAAATTTGGTATAATTATTTGGCTATTACGGTTTCAGAAAAAATGTCTTTATGTCAAATGTTTATTATGGCAAATGATACATTACGGCATATGAATTTATGACAAACAATAGAGACCCAAGATACATAACGCCAACGATAACGATGCTCAAAAACTGTCAACATTTATAGGATTGACGTAAACTGCCAATTTATAGCGTCAGCTAATGTCAATTCCATACATTTTTCTACCGTAACGTAAACGCGTTCACTGAATGCAACTGGGTCTAGCCGTACAACTCTCCCCCCCAAGCTATTATAATATTTTTTTAAACCTTTGTGTGTCTGTTCTCTTCTAGGGCCAGATCAACTGAACCGATTTAAACGTGTTTTTGTACAAGCTAAGTTAGTTTAGTTTGTTTAGGTCCTGCAAGCCACCACCGCTAACCACTTCCCGGTGTCATTGACCTGAAATTTGGTTTAACTACGAAACTTAATGCAATATGTGACGTTCTCAATATAAAGGGACCTTATGGAGGAAGGCAGTTACGCTCTTTTTATTCTTGTAACTATACGAATACTATGGTAACAGTTCTAAAAGGGGCGTCACCGCCTGCCTCCATAAGGTCCCTTTATGCTGAGAACGTCACATATTGTCTGACGATGCAGTCCGCCACGAAACAAGATAGCCCTGCCGTGATGACCGTGAAAAAAAGAATACAGTTGGCATGAAAAGCTTTCCCGAAAACGAAAATTTCGACAGAAACATATTCAATTACCTGTATTTCGGATTCGTTAGAAAATTATTATGAGTTTGTAAAGCAAAAACATCCTACCTAATTAAAGGTTTAATACACTTTCTGATACATTGCTATTCTTTAAATACCAATAATATTTTCACATCTCGAACGTGCTCTCCAATGATGACGTCACGCCCGAAAGCGCCGCTGACGTCACTGCGCCGAGTAATGACGGCGCAAGCGTTCGGGATGTGGCAACAACACTATTAATAACAAATCGGTAGCTATTTCAAAAGCCACCTATATAAAAACATCGTAATACCACTCGAGGGCTACACAATTAAGCATAATACTTGTAAGTCCACAAATGATTATTTTCTCTTAAGAAACAAATCCTATACCTATAGGTACTATTAAACGAAATCTTCGTATTAAGTTCCCAGATTCTATTAGCAGGGCTATGGCAGATTATAGACCTGCTACCACGGAATTGAGCAAGTCACGGAATCCGACGAGTTTACCCTACATTTGTATGTATATATATATGTATATATATTTACACTCAGTTCTGGTAAACGGCTCTAACGATTTCGATGAAGATTGCGACACGGGGGTTTACGGGGGCGAACATTCGATCTAGCTAGGTCTCATATCTGGGAAAATTATTTGTCGCGTATTTTCAAACAAAAAGATTTCCCGTGCAATATGTTTCATAATATTGCGCGGGTTCGAACTCCAGCTATAAAATCGATGACGATTCGTGGTCTAGACGGGAATCGTTCTCACGACCTATACTTAATCTACCAAGCTCATCAGTAAAAAATATGTTATGTACATAGCTAATTATCCATGTGTTAGAACCGACGCGCGCACCGAATTTATCACTACACTTTGCAGACAAAGAACTCAATTTGGATTCAATTTTGTTTGGAAATAATTCGAATTAAAACATATTATCAAAAGAAAAGCGAATCTAAATATAGCTGCATTAGCGTTGTTTGGGGTTGTACTTCCGCGATCGCAAACAACAAACCGACAGATGCATTGGGATTGCATTGTCAAAGGCGACGTTAAGGAGGAAATATTGCTTCTTTGTTAACATAAAAGCTAAATGACCTCTAATTGGTGTTAAGTTCAAGGGATTTGTTATTAGTGCGCGCGCTTTGTTGGTTATCAACATTAAACAAAGCGCGCGCACTAGGTAACAAATTCCACTAGCAAACTACAGGCCAGAAATCGGGAAACATTTAGCATTTACCTATACTTAACCAGCGGGCTTAACATGCAAGCACAAGACAAAATTTGACAGGTGCTAGAGAAATGAATACATCTATTACATATGTAAAGAAAAATATAATTTTCTTTGATTTAAATATTCCCGCGCATCGTGACAGAACGTGACATACGGATGGATATTTATTTTACAATCTATGGTGAATTATAACCTATAAGTGCTGTCCTGAGAAAGCAATTTATTAAAATGATTTTGTTAATAGAAAGCTAAGAATAACAAGGTAATTGTGATTTAGGAATCGACATTGTGATTAATAAAATTAAATATCGTTTCTTTTCTTACAGGTAAATATTGTTTTTGTACTTAACTGTTCATTTATGTGAATCTTACATGTATATTAATACAATAAATCTTTTCTTACAGAGAAACTCAGTTGTGTTTTGATTCTGTGTCATCCAAACCACTAAGAGTAGAAACTCATATCCCATACATATTCTAACGAAAGATTTAACGCTTAAGATTTAAAATAAAAGTGTCTCGTCCTGGCTTTTATTACTTTTTATTACTAAGCGACTATTGCGATTTTCACATTTTTATAGCGAATCTATAAGACGGGTCACTTTTATTTCAAACCTTAAGCGTTACGTCTTAGAATACATGTATTCATTTCCCTAGCACCTGTCAAATTTTATCTCGAGGTTGCAGGCTAGTGGCCTGTGTTTTACTTCGACTTTGAATCACCGAAACCCATTTCATAGAACGTTTTACTTCGCCGAATATTATTTTATATCGACAGGCATCTCCCTAACCTAACATACGTAGATATGCTTAAAATAACCTGAAAACAATGAAGTTTGAGCAGAAATTAGCTTTCAATATTTTATGTGATATTATAAATAATGTATAAATATTGATTGATGTTTGGGTTCATTGTAATCGCTTCTTTTTAAAGTTTACTGGTCCAACAAGGAACATTAATTGATGCGCCATTTTCATTCAAAGGTGCACTATATGCATTATGCGTGATATTGACCAAAAATGTTCACCTCACAGGCTCGGAAAGGCTTTCTTTGTCGGTCAAAATCTGCGCGCAAAAGCCCACTTTAACCGCTAGCGTGCGAATTGTTTTCCTCGCTACATTGAAATGAGAAATTGTGTTTCGCACGGCAGCAAAGTTATTTGGGTCTCGTGGCCTAGAATCCCTAGTTACGCTCAGGATTCTATTTTTTAAACCACTCGTTATGCTCGTGGTTCAATTTTAGGATCCTTGCATAACAAATAACTATTGTTGCTTTATGTATAGACTACGATGACTCAATAAAAACATGTCTCCATGTGAATGTATATATAATACTTCTTATAAATATAATAACTTGTGCCTCTTTACTTTTATGAACCATGTACAAATTGTGAATTAATCCATTAAGATTATTACTGGTAAGAGCACTCTGAATCTGTATATTAGTATATTTGTTTCTCAATAAAACGATTGAAACGGCCGATTGCACTCAAATGCATGTTAAGTACGTCATCTAGACGTACATCACTGCGATTCGATTTGGCATGTGTACATTGTAATCAAAGATTATATATATTACAAAATGTGTGCGCCTTTATCGCGTCATAAGTGTGGATCAAGCATCCGTCCCTCTCGCACTTACTGGTCAGAAAATGACAGATGTTTTATCCACTTTTATCCACATGATAAACTAGACCATAATAGCCCGCTGCGCACGTTAAGGGCCCTATTTCACCAAGCAACCAAGCAGTCACCAGGTGAGATACCCTCCATAGGCCTGTATACATTTTGTTGGTGGCGGCGACCGGGTGGCGCGACCATGGTGTCCCGGTAAAATAGGGCCCTAAGGGGCTTCCTGGCCAAAACGGTATTGATGAAGTTTAGGTTCTATAAACTCAGTCAAAACTAAATGTAAATGTGTGAAAAATCCTATAATAAATATCTTAACGTTCATGTTAAATCATCAAAGGTTTTTAAAAAAATATGGAAATAAAGTCCAAAAAAACTATTTTTTTGCAGTAAAAAATTCATATTTTTATAGCATAAATCTCGATACTAGTGACTTGTAAGAGAAAAATTGAGATGGCAGCTAGTTTAGAACAGCAGTTTTAATGCAAACAGGTTTTAACAAACAGAAGTGGAGAGCTACAGATCAAACGATTGCAGTAAACTACATGCGCAAATATTTTTAAAATGTATTACGAAAATGGAAAAGTGGAGTTAAACAGGTTTAATAGCGTGTTTGTTTTGGCGCTGCACGCGATTAAAAATTGAATGAGAACGGTGATTACTTTGAAACGACGTGTCGTTTAACAATTGAAGTGGCCTGTTGCAAGGGCACACGTATTTTCATGATGTACTAGTCACACAAAACATCGTTTAATGCGTGGGCTACACGATATCAAACAACGGTTTAAAACAGATTGTAAACCAAATTTCGCATGGCCTTAAACACCCTTGGCAGATATCAAACAAATGGGCTTGTTTGAAACCGTGTAGCCGCTCGCTTCTACCAAGGTCACTTGGTTTAAAACCATGGTTTCAAGCCGTGTAGCACACGCATAAGCCTGACAATACCTGTAAAATAATTAATGGATTATTTTCCACACAATTTGCTTGTTATTTTGAAATACAAACGATTAAATATTGTATTCTATTGTTTACGAAAACAAATGTATGTACAATACATACATAGACTGTTAAATGTAGCCTTCTTTTTGCTTCAGTTGACATACAGCGGTGTATTCCATACAAACAATTTTAATCAGCCATAGGTTTTAGTAATGTTAACCGTTTTTAGCAAGTAATTGTGTAAATTAGTCTCGGTAACTTAGCGTAATTATTTGGTAATAAGACCACGATGTCAAAATTACCGGGCCGAAAGTTCGGCCCAGTGCGTTCATAACCTAATTGCATAACATCCCAGGGATGTTCGATTGAGCCTATACAAAACGCCTTTAAAATTCGCTTCTTTGCGACAAAACTGTACTATCTCCAAAGTTGCGATTTTCAGATGTCACAGTTTTGTCGCAAAGATGCGATATATGTTCGTATGGAATACACACGCTGCTGTATAATACGGCCTATGTTCTGTAAAAATGGTGTATTGGTCGTTTTACGTGTTTAGTCATTCCTTATAGTTAATCCGTTTAAATATTATTGTAATATTATTAAATCACGTACGGGAAAGCCCCGTTGCGCTTGCGCAGTGAAACAGCGCGCGGCGCGTATCGAAGGTCGCAGCGGCCGCCGAGTTTACGACGACATAAACCGAATGTGCGCGAAGGGCAGGCCGGCTGCTACAGCGGGGACTTGACGCCGACGCCGGCGGCAGCGTCGCATGTCTGTCTAGTTTTTCCCGATTATTTTCAAATGTAACATATTACCCTGTGCATTTTAAGTATTTAGATGTATGTAAAAAGATAAAAATATAAATGATATTTATTCAGCAAGTAGGCCGCACGGGCACTTTTACACGTCAATCAACCTCTACCGCTGTAACGCAATAACTATTTTGTGATACGAGTTATTTTCCAATAATTTACATATTTAATAGATTAACATTTGAACATTTCGGGACCCTATTGTTTTACTGAAATATTTTTGGCCGAAATTCACTTCCCATGCTAATTTTAGCAACTGAATATTTCCCAACTCAATCTTTAACATACATTTATTCAGCATTCGGAGATAAGGGGGGAACGGTCATTTTTTGTACATTTTTGGCTATAAATCAAAAAGTACGTCATGGAAAATTATAAAAAAAAATTGTTTGAAATTTGCAGAATAAGTTCTTTCATATGACATCCCATTTGCTATAATCAAATCACTTTCATTTTTCAATCCCCCATTATAGACCCGGCCAATTTTAATGAGAGTCAGTTGTAATTGTAACCCATCCAAAAAAATAAGAATTATTAAATTCGTTACACAATTTATGTAAGATATTACGTTCCATACACACAAAAAAAACAATCACCTCATTTTTTGAAGTCGGTTGTAAAAGACAGCTAACGTTTTTGGATTACGGTTAGTTTCCTGATTCGTCATCGTCACAAATCATTTCAGGACGCGGCGCGGGCGGCGCCAGCACGATCGACTAGATCGATCTACTTTTAAATGATCTAGTCGTATGCGCCCGCGTGTATTATTATTATTATTATAGATAGGGAAAGTTGTGACATGGAGGCCTTCAAGAAAAGAGCATTCATCTCCCTAAAAGGCCGGCAACGTACCGACAACTCTTCTTGAGTTGCCGGTGTTTATGGGCGGTGGTGATTACTTCCCATCAGGTAACCCGCATGCTCGTTTGCCTCCCTCTCTTATAAAAAAAAAAAAAAAAAGATAGGCGAGTTGCATTCTTCCATCGTAGTAGTCGAGTTAATGTTTTCACTATTAACTTTTTTTCTATTTAGATAGTAAATATGTTAATATTTTCAAACAAATAGCATAGAACATTCCGACTTAGTTCTTAGAATCTCTCTTCGTAGAGCTCTACTTAAAAGGAAACGCGTAGCCCCTCTACGGCGTCAGCCTTGTAGAGGGTCTACGTGTTTCTTTTAAACTAGTATTTATGTAGTATTTACGAGTATCATTCTGAAATTATGGAAACCAAACAGTTAAGGTCATGTATGTATACACGTTTAGTACCTTGTCACTTTAATCGCTATGACATTAATATATGGCAGTTTAAACATCACATTAAATAGACAAGGTACTAAATATACACTTATAATGACCATGATAATACAATGTCTTATCTCATGCCATTAGTGGAACAGTACCACGATGCAAAATCGAAAATTCGTAATTATTTATAAAAGTGGCACTCATTTAAATTTTTCAGGAGGCTATCCCTATCTGCAGGATTATCTATTCATTACCTCACGCCAAGTGTAGATAGATGTTATTTCTAACCGACATCAAAAAAGGAGGATGTCCTCTATCCGCCAATTGCGGATCAACTTTAAATATTATTATTTTTTTCAATAAAGGTTCTATTATAATTTTCTTTATAATTGCCTCTAGGGTCTCATAAAATTAAAGATCTGGTCCAAAACCATGGCAAATCAACGGAACTCCTTTATAATTTAGAGTCTGTTCATTGATTTAAACATTTACGGCCTCACATTTGCTGCTGTCACTTTCTTTGCTATAGCAATAGAATAAGACGCAACAAGTTTAATCAAAGTTAAAAATGAAATGACGTCTGAGTGCGGCAGTTTGTTATTATCTGTACGTGTACGATCGTTGGACGGTTAGAAGTAGGTACCGACGGTGACGGTACAATAGCATGAGGTCACCAGCGGTGTTATGTCTCAGTTGTCACACTATTCAACCGTCTCATAATAATCAGCTTCAATCAAAGCAGTAGGGGCAAAGAGAGTAAAATGTGACGTTCTCAATATAAAGGGACCTTATGGGGGCAGGCGGTTACGCCGTTTTCAGAACTGTTATCATAGTATTCGTATAGTTACAAGAATAAGAAGAGATTAACTGCCTTCCTCCATAAGGTCAACTTATATTGAGAACGTCACAAATACGCTGAGCACTATAAAACCCGCCAAGTGCGAGACTCGCACACAGAGGGTTCCATGCCAGCGTACAAGATTACACTAAGGTGCGTTGGGGTAATTCCGTCTGCGGGGTAATTCCGTAAACAGGCGTCTGTGCCCACTCATAGCGTCACGCCGCCATCTCTTTTAAAAACATAGAACTAAAAAATTCCCCTGCTTTATCGACAGTTAACAACGGGGTGCCGTTCTAGAATTACCCAATGCACCATATGTATATTCTATTTTTTATTTAATATTGTTGTTATAGCGGTAATACCCATTCTGTGAAATTTTCAACTGACTACCTATTACGGTTCATGAGATACAGCCCGCTGACAGACAGCCGGACGGACGGACAGCGGAGGCTTAGTAATAGGGTTGGAACCCCTGGGTACGGAACCCTAAAAATTAATGCTAAGATATATCTTCTTTGAGTTGACATGAATAGTTATGGTAGGTTATATCAACGAGAGGTGAAAGTAATAACAGCAAGTTCATTTCTTATTTAACTAACATTTAGTTGATTTATCTAACATCTTAGTTGATGTATCTAACATCTTAGTTGATGTACCTAACATCTTAGTTGATGTATCTAACATCTTAGTTAATGTATCTAACATCTTAGTTGATGTATCTAACATCTTAGTAGATGTATCTAACGTCTTGTTACACTATACAATCTATCTCAATCTTGTACGATTCCATAAATATGTGTACATTTCAGTACCTTATCTCTTTAATGTCATGTTTAAACTGCCATATACGAATGATCACAGCAATTAAAGTGACTATTTTTAGTAGTAGTAACAACTATTTTTTGTGAGGCTCTGACTGCGACAAGTCTGTATTAATGATTTCATCTCGACTGTGATGCTCGTGTCAAGACAAGTCCAAGTCAACATCAATCCATAAAACTGTCATTTTTGACGGATCTTGAGACGGGTATCTCAGCCAAGATCAGTTTCTTATTACGGGCCTTAGCTGATTCGTAATTGGACGTAGCTTAGGGAAAAGGATCCGATTCAACCATTTCACACTTGTAGAATTTGACATAATATTCACAGCAATAGAATTAAAATTTAAATACATTTACTTTGTGTGGATCCTTTTCCCTAAGCTACGTCCAATTTGGCATTACATAGCGCAACTTATCCTAAAGGAGGTTATCAAACCTTGCTTTCGTCTTGTTTCAGATATATTTCGCAATCGACTCCAATCGATCGCGCCTGCGTTTGGTATCCCAAAATAAAGCCGTCAATTATTTCTCCATCGGCCGCTAGATGACTCTGATTTACAGCTGAGCTAATGCTGCATTAGCGTGGTAAACAGCTGCTTCGGCGTACGTAGGGACGATTTAAACAGTAAATAATCAATCTTTAATATTTTTATCAATTTGATTTTATAACAAACTGATGGAAACGCCATTTGGAAAAGTAACGACTCTGCAATTCTACGTAATTTTGAATCAAAACGTACGAGTAGATTCACAACTTTCCCCATGGATGTGACGAAATAATATTTTACTTTAAGTAAGAAAGAAAGAAAGAAAGAAAGAAAAACATTTATTCGTGACCAATATCAGCAAAGGACAAAAAAATACACACAGTAAGAATGTAGTCACGAAATGGCCCCAATTCAGCGTAATGCCGGCATTAAAGTCGGCGCTGGTCTTCCGTTGGAACCATCAGGTGAAACCACGGAAGTGAGCAAACGGCTTTGACAATAAATGGAAATAATGGAGTAGAATTTGATCTGTCAAGTTGTCAATCGAGAAAACTCGTATACCACCCGAACGACGCTCGGGCTACTAAGTAAATTGCTATAATTGGTAGTCTTTAGACTTGCACCTTTTATTCTTTATGATCTGATTACAATAACGTGTAACAAAGTGGAATACAAATTAAAAAAACCTACTGTTAATCTATTTCCATGTATCTCCTCTGCCGTCCTAAGCTAAAAGGTGATATCTCAAATTCAATAGCCAAAGCAGATTCAGCCCTCTCCTGTTAGTAATGAGGTAGCATTTGCTACAGGAGTTTTATCTGAGTTATCGCATTTTAGCTTAGCAGGGCAGTACTGTATGTCGCAAGCACTTTTGCTACAAGTAAAGGGTCTTAAGAGGGTACTCGCTCTCGGTCGGGCCCAACATAACCACCCTGCGGGCTTAACATGCATGCACGAGGTAAAATTTGACAGGTGCTAGGGGAATGAATACATCTTCTCCATATTCTAACGTACTTAAGACTTAACGCTTAAGGTTTAAAATAAGTGTCTCGTCTTGACTTTTATTACCTTTTATTACTAACCGACTAGGTATAGCGATTTTATCAAAACGGGACACTTTTATTTTAAGCCTTAAGTGTTCACTCTTATATTAGAGTATGGAATAGATGTATTAATTTCCCTGACACCTGTCAAATTTTATCTACTGCATGCATGCTAAGCCCGCTGGTCTATATCGGATGGCATAATCATTGTTTCTCCAAATCATTTGGTCGAAAATCGTTTGGTCGAAAACGGCTTTTTCAATTGAACGTGTTTTTTCGGAATACCTACTACATATTTTCAAGCGTGTGTTAGGTGAAACGATTGTATATGAGTCGAACATTCGTCACTGCAATTTTATGCATATCAACCAGGGCTTGTTAACGTTACTAGATAACATAATAAATAACGTTACTTAACGGTAATTTCATAAAAATACTGTTAACTACCATTAAATTAATGTTAAATATTGTTAAAAATAACGTTAAAACAAGCTAATGACGGACGCGGATAACATTCATAAAACAACGTTAATATTAGCATTACTTTGCTATTAACGTTACCTCAATTTACCGGTAAAACTAACGCTAAAATATATTAACAAAATTTTAACGATATATTTTGCTGACGTTAACTGTCGTCAGCGGGTAACGTTAACAACTTTTTAACGTTAAATCAGGCCCTAATTTCAAAGGCCGGATCCCACCCCCGGGTCCTTGGACCGTGGTAAGGGTAAATGCGTTTTCCCAGCGACTAAGGTAGGTTAAAGTGCAGATAAAACGCTATAAGTAAAAGTAACTTGGTACTGCGAGTTGTAAAACATGCCGCTTACCGCCCGAGGTGCTAAAACAAGGCGTTGTTTGCTCGCTAGCGTCCTCTGGCGGACCCGACACCGTGTTTACCAAACAACTGCTGACCTGCACTGCAGTGCAGCTAGATGATTCTTAAACAACTCGCTTTTTCATTCGTCGATGCAATCAATTTTTAACAAATGACTTGGGTTTTTCTCTAATGTCGCATTTTTTTTAATAGCCTATTTGTGTGTCGCACTGCTGGGCAAAGGCCCCTCCCCTTGATCTCCACGAGTCCCTATTTTAGCGTGAACCTTTTGAATTATTACTTATTAACCTGTATGTATTATGTATGGGGGTACATTATGTATGTATGTGTTTGTGTTCCCGCTGAACACTTAAAAAATACCTATCGCATACGGTTAGGTTGTTACTTATTTAATGTGACGTTCTCAATATAAAGGGACCTTATGGATGCGGTTACGTTTTTAGAACTGTTACCATAGTATTCGTATAGTTACAAGAATAAGAAGAGCGTAACTGCCTTCCTCCATAAGGTCCCTTTATATTGAGAACGTCATAAATACGCATTACACGGACAACAACGATATTACTAAGACCTATTTGAAACAAAATAGCCAGAGCAAAAGCAATAAAATCCTCGCACTGATAGATCAAACACTTTATTGACTTCAACATCAAAGATGGAAGTGATAGCTGACCCATTTGCGGCGCACGCGCAAGGTGACCGGACGTCAGGATTTTTTCTGACATGCCCGGAACGTTAGTCATTTGTCAGGAATGCGGCAATATGGAAATGTATCTTTTGATAAGTGAATGAAATAAATAAACGAAGATTTATATAAAATGCGTCATTTGTTTATTTATTTACAATGTCTGAAAAATATTTAACTGAACTCTTTGAAATAAATCAATTTATAATTGACTAATTAACAAGTCACTTATAAATAGATACTAACCGAACCCTACCAGGGCCCTAATACTCGTGTTTACTTAAAATTGTTAAATTGTACTGGAAATAGCTGAATTATCGTAATCGAAACCATCTCTACTAAGGTGTGCGTCATTCATTGCGTTGCGTTTTTGTCACGGATTTAAATGCGTCTGTCAACCGTCTGGTGCTTTTTATGGAACGTTAATTAAGGGGCTACTTGCAGGAAAAAGTTAAATCGTGATGTACCCTCTTAGTCATAATCGCGCAATAACTAAAGTACGCTTGTAGTATAGTTTGTCCTTATCTTTCATTGTGACATTTGAATCTGGCAGAAAGTGACAAAGCATTTTACTAAAATAGGTTTGTTGTGCGTTTATGAATAAGGGGAGTCTTAAGTACAGTTTAGTTACGTTTGTATATGGAACTGTCAATATTAAATCTAGATTTAAGATTAAAACTAGATTATCTTTGCAAGTAGCCCTAAGTGTCCGGGCCCCATAATTATGCCGCGGATAGATAAGGATATCTCGAGTTAAAATTTGACATTTGCCACAACCACGTGACTAATTTTAATTTGAAGTAACCTTATCGTTTGGTTCTGTGTTCACTCGTAGCGGCTAAAGGAATGTCTTAATAGGGGTAGACGATTTTATTTTAAATATTTTTATTTTATAGATATACATGATATGTATATATCTAAAAAAAAAAAATATTCACTCGCATATTAATTTAAAATGCCTTAAAATAAATTTCGTTTTAAAATTTCCCGCTAAAACGCTAACTTCTGTCATGGTGTCGTTATGACGTCACGATCCTCTAAACACTAGTATATTCTAAAGTACTCTGTGGGGCTCACGCAAATCTTGTTTCTTGGCAAATGTCAAAATGTTGTTTGTTTAGAGGACCGTGACGTCACGCGCTGTTTGCGGTCACGTGATAACGAGGATGAAATATATATTTTTGTATAATTAATTTTAAAGATATTATAAATATAATAGTCACGAAAGTGTGATTTTCAGTAATTGTATATTAAACACTACCGGAATTTTTTTTTATTTATTTTCGTTTAGTGTCTACACCCCTATTGGACGTAGTTCAGCGAAAAGGATCCAATTCAACCATTTCACACTTGTAGAATTTGACATAATATTGACAGCAATAAAGTTCAAATTTAAATACATTTTGCTTTGTGGGTCCTTTCTCTAAATTACGTCTAATTTCGTCAAGCGAAGTGTCGTTAGATTTGTGTTAGCATCGGAAATGTCACATGGCTACTTCAATTATTATTATTTTAATAATATCAAAACATTAACAGTCAACTTTTTAAAGTTTGTGTTGTACCTAACAAGATTTTATTTATCTCGACATGTTTGTTTGTTTATTTGTCAGTATAAAAATGGTAAACAAACATGTTAAGATTTAAACTAAACACTCGTAAACAGTTCTTGCGAATAAATGTTGAACCAGTTTTCGTTATGGAATGAACTGTTATTTTATTTGGATAGATAGGCACGTAATTACGATGACAATCTTATCCTATTAAACGAGAAGTATTTGTATATGTATTGTATATTTGTACTCGGTTCTCGAAAACGGCTCTAACGGTATCGATGAAAATTGCGACACAGGGGGTTTACGGGGGCGAAAATTCGATCTAGCTAGGTCTCATCTGGGAGAATTCGTTTTCCCCGTATTTTTACGCAAAAAATTCCCGCGCAATATTGTTCGTAATTTCGGAGCGGCTGCCGCCGTCTGAATAGACTGATGGTTAGAGCGTTGGCCTACTACGCAAAGACTGCGAGTTCGGATCTTAGTTATGGACCAGTTTGTTTTTCGGAGTGACGACGCTCCGTCTCCCAGGAGCTGCAATATCATGTTGTCTTAAATGTGATCAGATGGAGTCGGAATCATCACATCGGGCGCAGTCAGTATGGCGAATGACAAGAAGTTTTAATGAAATTGATAGTCATATTTGGGTCATACACAGATTTAGGTTCAACATGGTCCCTTCTGTTCCTAAAAGTTAACGACGTGGGAGTTTTTAACTCATATAATTTCGATACAGGCCAAAACTACATCAGACTCCTATTACGCGGATATATCCTAACACGAAAAATTTGGTTCCAAAGTCCTTAACTTTCTGGAACAGGAGAGACAACTTTTGATTCTGTAACTGTGTATGACCCATTTCGCAGAATGCAAAAAAAAATGGGTAGGGATTACATTTTTTTTTTTCGTGATAAAATCACATGTAGTTTCACCCTTCGTTTGTGCACTTTATCCCTGAACACCCTGTATAGTACTCTGGCTTTGACCACGCGAGCAGTCCAGTTGGTAGTGGCACTGCCTACGAAGCTAACGGCTCCGAGTTAAATTCCCGATATGGACAAGTTTTTGTGAATCTTAGCTGTTGTACCTATATGTATTTGTGCTTATTATTCTATAAAATTATGTTTATCGTTGTCTAGTACTAAAAGTAAAAGTCTAAAACTTAATTAGCTAAATTTGTGTGAGGTTATGTTTAGATTTTTTTTCATTGGAACAAAGTGGAATAAAAGAAATGTCAATGTGGAATGTTCATGATAGCGATAACGACACTGGTTACTTAACTAACGATACATTAACGTGTACACATACAGTTAATAATAAATAGAACTGAAGAGTGTATTTTAGTTGACTCTACAGTTCACTGTACTCGTGTACACCAAGTTTTTAAGGTTTCGTTATGTGCCTACATTACTGGACAGTATTGCTTTGTAGAAAGAATGAGTACTTATTTTAAAAAAGGAAATGAATATGTGCGTGTTACAGACGTTGATCCATCAGCGACGGATACAAAATACTACAAGAAAATCTGACTGTATACAATAAACGTATTTTAATTGAGGAGATCGCCAAGGGTCGATATCAAAGCGGCTAACAGCTCCGCCGTAAATCTTTCATCGCTCTAACAAACCACCGGCAAATCGGAAAAAACCGAACGATCCTCTTTGATCTTACATCATGTTTATTTGCTATACGAACAAAGAGATCAACCGATCACCCATGCACCTGTGATCATCCGATGTGCTGAAAAATAACCATTATAAAACTAAAAATGGCTGCCCGATATTATTAAAGACTGTCCGCACGTTTATTTTTAAATATAACATACACTATTTAAACATTTACACCGCGTATGAATTGCAGATTTAGAAGTAAAAATATACCTTTAAAAGATCCACGTATACACTACGTTTGGAGCACAGAAAAATACACTTCAAATTCAAAACACTGGCAGTTTACACTATTTCAAATTTAGAATGCAGATTGCATACAGGCATTTGAAATTCGAATGTGAATGTCACTCGCGGGCGGCGCGCGCGGCGGCCAACTGAAACTGGCGGTTAACGCGCCGCGTCACGCCCCGATATACATCGATATACGTAGATATAAATAAAATTACGTTCTGACCACGTGACCAGTGGAAATTTGGGATCAAAATTTCATTCAGATCCGCTAGCTTTAAGCCCGTCGCACACACACAGTTTGCATCTGTAATTAGATCTTACGCACACTAGAATTCATTTCTATGACGCATCATCAACGAGCTTTTAAACATTATGAAGCTAAACAAAAACTAAAGTGCTCGGTACTTTGTTTACACGCAATGCCGTGGCCAAGTGACATAACAATGGCTGCCGCCAAAAACCGCGGCTCCCGCCAAAACCTTGCACTATACGCATACTTCGCGTGCCGTTGAAAGAGTAAGGAAATTTATCTTGGTGAACAACGACATTCCAAAAACGAATAAGCCATTAGCTTATTATACTGAACAATATCACACTGTGGAAAACTACAGTATTTGAAATCGTGTCGTAACCTAAAAAATATATTGAGTTGTAAAAATACAATACAGTACAATACTTTATTCATAACTCCGTAGTTATAGGTCACAACATACAAAAAAAATTACAATAATACAATCATAGTGTACATAATTATTAACAGGTCAATTAAAAACAATAGTAATAATAATAATAAAATATGATAATAAGATGATATGGTAATAGCTTACTGCGTACATTACAAAAAGCCGGTATCTAATCAATCGGTAGATTAAAAAAATCGCCCACACTATAGAGGGTCAGGTCCACCAGCCACCTGCGGAGGCTGCGCCTAAAAATGGGGGTGGAAGCTGCATCCCTGACTTTAGCTGGCAGTCTATTGTATACCGACGGGCCCAAGATGTAAACAGAACTTGCCGATTTTGACAGTTTGTGCGGTGGCGTAACGAGACGATTCTTGTTCTTATTACTACGAAGGGCGTGGTTCGTATTTATACCCTGGCGCTTAAATAAATTAATGTTGTTGTGAGTGAACATGGCCACTTGATATATTAGCTCACCGGGCAGCGTGAGAATTCCAAGCTCCAAAACTAGCCTTGAAAGTTTTTGAACATGAAGGCTAGCAAACCTTGACGGTTTAAGCATTTAAGACTCAAGCATTGAAGGTTCGAGCTCTGAAAGTGCTTCAATCAGCTTAAATGCTTGAGTTTTGAGCCTTATCCCTGATCCGAGTCTTGAGGCTTACCACGGCTCAAAGGTCAAACTCACTGCAACACCAAGGACCGTATTAATAAACTCAACTCGACTGTGATGTCCGTCTCAAGATACGTCGAAGTAGACGTCAATAAATATTAGACTGTCATTTTGGACGCATCTTGTGACGGACATCTCAGCCAAGATTAGTTAATTAATACGACCCTAAGATGTGGCTGTAAGGCCTATAAGATATATTGACGGTTTGTCGCACTTTCCTCGTAGATACATTTATCCTAACTGACCATACCTGGTAAGGAACTCATTGAGCCATTATAGCAGAGATCCTACATCTACATACTCGTACACACGAATACCAACATTGAAGGAAAGTCCAATCTAATTACAATTGGCACCCTTGTTTATGGAAATACATGTCTCTTACCCTGTCCGCACTCTGCCGACTTTCTATAGGCGGATTATCGGTTGTCCTTATCCATTTTTATAAAGTGTGTGGCGACAAAACACAATCCGCCGACTAAGTAAATTGGCTGCAGTGTGCGCCCGCTACTGCTACGAGTATTTTATATTAAGCAAAGATTCCACTTCTGAACCTATGCACCTTTGCACTACATTGCTGACTTTATCATCATTTATATTCCCATTCGGTAAAGTACAATATAAAAGTGACGCATTTTTCCATGAATTGGTTCTTTGTATGTAACTTTTCCCGATAACCCAGATGTATCACATAATTCAGAGTCCATTACCCTGAAGCATGCACAAACAAAACATACATACACATGAAATACTACAATTATTGTGACCCGGAAAATAAATAAATAGAAATAAATAAATAAATAAATAGTCCTAGTCCAAAACTGAGCTGTAGGCTTGTACTATGGGTAATAGGCAGGCAAAAAAGTACATAAATAACGAATACTACCTGTTATCAAGTTTTGTAATTTTGTTTTCGAGCCATAGACCTTTTCAAAAGAAAAAAAGCACACGGACTGTATTAAAAAAAGTTGCTTTGGCTGTATAGGATTTATTCTTGGTCCTATCGATTTTGTATGCAATTGACAGAATATATCTCAGTAGATAAAAATGAGTTTTCATACGTTAATTATACTCCTAGGAATAAAATTCTTCGCGTATTATTTTTTCAAAATAAAAGCCATATCGTTCCGTATCTTAACAACATCGGACAGCAACATTCGGGACTCGCCTGTCGAGTAGCGGTCAGAGTACCCGTGCAGTAACGGTCATAAGTAAGTTCTATTTCAAAAATTACTAATGAGTTTTAGCTTCTTCTCAGCAGTGGTCTCCTCTTGGGAAGCGTTGGTAGATTTCGACGTGTAAAAGTGCTCGTGCGGCGTACTGAATAAATATATTTTATCTTTTTTTATCAACGATGCGACCATAATACGAGGACAGCAGTTCACCCTGCCGTCGATAAAGATAAAACGCTTTTTAAGTTGTCATTAAATGTCGACATCGCAGAACAAAGGGTCCTTTGATCGTTGATCCGTCGAGGACACGGAACAGCTGTACTCTGTAAATAACTCCTTGACGGTTCAGAGGTCCTGGTAGCGGAGACAATGGGATTACCGCCACGACTACAAAAATCATATTTAAGGATGTTAAGAACCAATTTCAACATACGATGTTAAATGTTAATCGACTGTTAGTTCATACGTTCAGCTGTCAACATGTATGAACTAACAGTCGATTAACATTTAACATCGTATGGTCAAATTGGTACTTAGGTAACCTATTTATTACTTAACCTAACCTACCCACGTTTAGATGTGTAGGTACCTATTTTTATGCCAGGGCAAACAAGGCTAACACAATATAAATAATTTGATCTTTTCTTAGGGTTCTGTACCAAAATGGTAAAAAAAGGAACCCTTATGGTGAGACTTCGTTGTCCGTCTGTCTGTCTGTCACAGCAGTTTTTCTCAGCAACTACACAAGCTATCAAATTGAAATTTGGCTTAGTTGTATAACTTGCTTGCCCGCATCTGTTTTAGTTAAAAAAAATATGAAATTAATTTTATGGAATAAAATTAAAGTGATTTGATTATAACAAGTGGGTGTCATATAAAAACGCTCAATCTGCACATTTAAAAACTATTTTTTTTATAGTTTTCCGTGACGTACTTTTTGATTGATAACCAAAAATGTTCAAAAATTTGCCGTTCCCCCCTCTTATCTCCGAAGTTTATGCACCAAAAAATCTGGAAAATTCCTATCTTATAGATAATTACTTATATTTTACAGGAAAAATAAAACGAAGTGTTCAAAATTTATAGTTTTCGATAAATTTACAAAAAGCTTTAAAGACCTTATTAAAAAGGTATATTTTTGAAGTATGGACTCAAATACGGAACCCTCGGTACAGTCCGACTCGCACTTGACCGGTTTTTTTTTACATTCGTCTTGAACAGTTTCATTCAGTTGTATCTAAACGAATGGTAACTTCTTCGGCATTTAAATAAAATAGATCAAATATTATATTTTTATTTCATTTTTTTTTTTTTTTCTGGACAGCCAAATCTGGCATCTATTAAAAATAGCAGAAGCATCTATTCTAACACATTCACATCGTAACACATCTAATTCGGTCTGTCCCTCGCCGATGACTCCCGCTTCCCTGAACCTGCCTGAACACGCTTCCGAAAACTTGTGAACCACTCTTTGTCCCATTCCGGGGAACATATGCATCACTTGACCACGTTAAAACGATTTAATTCTCTCAAACTGCGGACAATTGGGTGAAAAATGCGCTAAAACTAAAAGTTCTCAGAATAATATATTTCAGGATTTTAAGGAAAAAGTAAAATCGAAAGAAATTACTAAGCGCCTTTATTAATAAGACGAGAGTTTTTCTAAATTGGATGCATGAAGCACAAAAAAACCACCGCACTTTTTCTTTAAGGGGTATGATTTCCAAAATCATAATGTTTGTCATCTATACCACATTTATATTACCATCTGAAAAATCTGAAAATTTTTCATCTGATGATGAAGTTGCTGCTGCAGTTTTTTAACACTTTGAAGACAAAACTTCGGCATATTTTTACAAAGGCATAGAAATGATAATTAAACGTTCTGAAAAGTCAAGTGGTCGGAGGAGACTATATTGAAAAATTAAAATACTACTTTAAAGATTACTGTTTGTTATACTATTATGTCGGAAACTGTTGAACCTCACCCCGTAATGTATGTCATATTGTTTCCATATATTCGTTCCGTCAATTTCGACATGCACGTAAATATTATTATAAACCGGACACTTAAAGGATAACAACCAACTTCGACCTTCAATTTCACACTTAAGACAAAAGGAAACAAATGTAAGAAGTAATTCATCCAGTATTTGAGCAAGCTGCTGACATCACATATGCGTCGTCAAGCGTCCCGGCTCGACACACACGCGTCGCCACTCAACACCATTACACGCAATCTGGTAATGCTTCGAGCGTTTCAACCGCCGTCATTCCCGTGGCCGCATTAACGTCGAAATTCCTGTAGCTTTGCATGCTATTTTCGGTTATCTTCTATATATGACTTCAAAAAAATTTTGCTGAAAATGCTTCCAAACCTACAGGAATTTCCACGGGAAAGATGGCGGTTGAAACGCTCGAAGAATTACCCCAATCACGAATATAACACATATACTTATGTGTGGACATGTGTTCCTGGCTACAGAGAAGGTATATAAACATAAATTCAAATTCAAATTCAAATTCAAAATAGTTTATTTCATTACATTAATTATACATACAGGATGTTACAAAAACCCCGTTCAATAAAAAAAACCGTTTTTATTGTTACCGTTTTTTAACGCTAGAAAAATACATTTTCGCATACTATCCTCGTTCGGGGGGCCCGAGGGTTATGTGGTACTCGCCAGCCGAGCGGGGCCGGAACACCCACCAAAAACCCAGCGGTAAACCGGATGTTCCACTCTAGCTCCTAAACCAATAGGACCAATAGGTCCAATAGGACCGAAGTAGCGTAGCCCAATTTGTCAAGTTCAAAAGTGGCTCTCCTGTTGTTATTGGCCAGTCGTCCCAACACAAATAGCATACCTCTACAAACTGAACCAAGAGGAAAATCGTAAAGGGAATTAGCGAGTGACGCGTAAATTTATTGGTCTAATTAAATATTCGGGGTAATATATTGCGGAGTCGCCCACCAGCATTGTCAGTACACTTAATTCTACAGCGGATTTAACATGCAAGCACGAGATTAAATTTGACAGCTGCTACGGCAATAAATACATCTATTCCATATTCTAACGTAAGAATTAATGCTTAAAGTTTATTTATTTATTTAATTATTATTTATAAACTTTTATAAACGTATGTGCAATAGCGTCACAAATCAAAAACAGGTGTAGTTCGATTTTAAATTTTAAGTAAATAGCGTTCCGAATTTAAATACAATAAGTTTGACAAACATTCCAAAATAGCGTGACTTTTTGTTTAGTGAACAGTGATTTAGACATATCAGTGTCAACTGCCTGTCTAATATAAAATAATAATAATAATAATAATTTTGATTTGTGACGCTAAATATTGCACAGAAGCAGTGTCTCGTCCGCACTTTTATTACCTTTTATTACTAAGCGACTATTACGATTTCCAAATTTTTATAACGATTTTATCAAGTCGGGACACTTATTTTTACACGAATGCCCCAAAAAAGGAGTGTAATGTTTTAAACCTTAAGTATTCAAAGTCAGGACGAGACACTTTTATTTGAAACCTTAAGACTTTAGTCTTTCGTTAGAATTATGGAATAGATGTATTCATTTCCCTAGCACCTGTCCAATTTTATCTCGTCCATGTATATTAATCCCGCAGCAACGAGTAAGTAATATTAGCATTTTTAGTAGCGCCGCGCCCAATAATGAATACTTATTCACGATAACAATTCACAATTAAGCAATCTAGGCTATTTAAAAATACTCAAAAGAAAAATCACAGCCCACAAAAGTGATTTTTCCCAATTAAATAAAATAATCACTTATAATTGGTAAAAAATAAAACGTATATACTATATACAGGGTGTTTTTTTATTCGTCTTAAACATTTTGGGGGTTAAATCAGTCAGATCAACTTTCACTATGGGACCAACCTCGAAATCGCGAAAAAAAAATTGACCATCCCATACATTTTGGCTAGTCAGCTGACGATGTTTTGTATGGGAGGGTCAAATTTTTTTTCGCGATTTCGGGGTTGGTCCCATAGTGAAAGTTGGTCAGTATGACTTACTGATTTCACCCCCAAAATGTTTAAGACGAATCAAAAAACACCCAGTATACGTTAACCCACAAACATTATGTATAATGCTGTGCGAACAACGTACTCTTTTATGACTGTCACGCCGGTCTCTACCGTTTGGCCAAAATATGTTTGGTCAAATGTATGATTTCCGAAATGTATTTGGCCAAAAAGGTATTTCCGCCGCAAAAATTAGCATTATATGGCGCTCACCACTCTAACCTAACCTAACCGATCTAAATAGCTGTTTCGGTATCCTGGAAATAAAACAAAAATAATACAAATAGCTTTTTGGGAAATAATACATTCGACCAAACATATTTTGGCGAAACAAGAGTCTGCGCTGTCACGCATGTAAAACATAAATTGTAAATGTTAAATGTGACGTTACGATAATTAATAGGTGTTTATCCACTCCGGCGCAGTCATGGCGTGATGCGATATCAGGAAGCCGGCTTGGCGCGTGACGCAGGGCAGCAGACTCGGCGGTTCTTGGCCAAGTTCCTTGACAATAAAAAATAACAAGGGACAATCTCACACGAATTGACCTGGTCCCAAATTTAGCTGTAGACTTGTACTATAGGTACTGTACTAGGGTACGATAAAAATACTTACATAGAGAAATTCATACACAGGAAATATCCAAGACTCAAGAAGAAATAAGTTCATCACACAAATATTTGCGTGATGAACTTACTTACTCGTCTCAGTCACGCGGTATTGTTCTGTTCCCGTCGTTGTGTCAGCGGGTAGCATTTTTACATCATTTGAGGAGAATAGCGTTAAATTCACATAAGTACGACGTTGCACATCGTCATTTAGCTACCTAGGTTAATCAAATAACTGAACTTGGCCCATATTTTCATTTATTTCAGTTCTCAATGGGACGATTACTCGTATTCAACCGGCATCGCTATCTGAAGGGCCGAAGGTGCGCGTGCTCACTTTTATTTCTAGTAATGACAGCGTGCGCATGAAGCGATCTCACGGCTATATTTTTACTGCTTTCCTTAAAGGTGCTTACCGGGAACATTCGTTTGCATTGAAAACCGAGCATTACACTCATTAATGAACGCCTCTGTATGTATGTATGCCTAGTATTGTAACGTAACGCTCAAAATCGAATTTTGGATTGTTAGGGCCACACGGCGTATTTTTTACAGGCAAGCAAATGCGAATGCTCCCTCTCGAATAACTATTAAAATAACCAAGATATAAGCCATTAAAGATTTGTTTCTATCTCTTTCTACAAAACAGATTTTAACATGGAGTTTATATGACCGTAGTCACTGACGCCACAGTTTGTCGGACGTCTCTGTCTAATCAGTAGTTTCTAAATGCTTATTCCGTATTTTTTTGGCGATTTTAAAATAATTTCACTTTTTATCTCTTTTACGGTATTTTCATATTTTGTTAAGAAATGCGATAAATAAATTTAATGCATAATTCTCTATTGTTTTGTGTTTGTTTGCTTGATGCATTGATACGTAGCGTAGTCGGCAGTGGCTGATTTCAGTGCTACGCACAAGACTTCTTGTGAGGTCTACGGCTCTACGGCGTAGCGGCGTAGCAAGGTGTACATAGCTCAAACTGCAAATTCACTCAATACCAAATATGGTGCGAAAGGGTGCATCCACACGCACAGCGTGAATGCAGTTTTTCTTATTTCTAAAAATAAAGGTGTTGGGGTTTGTTTATGGACCTTTTTATATCTTATCTATATTAAAAATGTCGTACTGAAAAGCTAATGTTGTTTCCTTTAAAGGTGAATTAAAATTGTGAAACCAATAATAAAACAAAAGGTTTCCTTTCAGTAAAATTTGCTATCTTCAATATCTAGGTGACTTTTCCAGGGGCATTGGTTTGACTCACCCTGTCTCTATATAAAAGCAGATTCATACAAGTTTATAAGACTTCTAGTATTTTCGTCCGATATGAGTTACATTTCGGATACAAAATACGACGGAATAACTATATAAGTACCAATTTAAAACCATACGATGTCAAATGTTAATCGACTATTAGTTCATACATTTTGACAGCTGTTAACACCCTAATCGTCTGTAAAGTGGTTGGTGATATCCGACATAAAGATTTCAGCTTTTAACGTTGACAGGACTTTACCAATCGCATCTGTTACCAAAAGGACGCCGACGACAAAACCCAAACAAGACTGACAATGAGCTGGCATCCAGCCAACTAACTGACCCAACCAGCACAAAACGAACTAACTCACATAACAAACGAGTTCTAATTTAAACCGTAGTCTAATATGTTTTGGAATCACAGTTGCTTGTGTTTTGAGTAAGGCTACATTTTTATTGCGAATTTTGTTGACTAACGAACAAAACCTTTGTTATAAGAGTTACACGAAACACGTATGGCGGCTTCCGAGTAGGTATATTAATAAAATAATTCAAGTTGATATTACTTTGAGAAAAATCCAAGGCCTCCATGGGTTGAAAATCTTAAGAACTGTGACCAAAACAGTTTCATGTCTCATACCCTGAATGTATGCCATTGTTTATCTTAGAAGCGGGTTGAAAGTGATGCATTTCAACCTTAAGGAAGAAAGCAATTTGAAAAAAGAACTATGTTTATGGACCTGTGCAGTAGCCGAAACCTATACAGCCTCTCTGTAGTAAGATTATTAATAAAAAACTAAGCTAAAACTATACTAAGTCTAATTTTTATGCGTTTTATTTGATAAATAGTTTCAGAATAGTTATTTTCAGTTTTTTTTTACTTTCCTCATAGTTGAAAAAAAAGTAGTGTTACTCGGGTGAAAGTCACTATTTATTTCACACTCGAAATATAAAATATTTCGTGTGAAATAGCTGCCTTTCATCCCTTGGTTAACAAACTACTCACCGAACTAGTCACCGAAGGAACATTCTAAATTAAGTACAGTAACGTCATCTTTGCTATTCGGTATACAGTATATACCTACACCGAATATTTTATTCTAAATACACTAGGCGTCAAAAAAATAAGACCTTTTGAAATGTTGACTTCAAGCAGTTATAAATCCTAATTTATTTAGCGATCATTGTTACTAATATTCATAGCATAGGGTACCTACAATAAATAATTTAAGAGCTATAATCGTTTGAAAAAAAAATTCGTAGATGTGCGATGTTTGACGCCGAGTATATACATATTTTTTTAGTAACATTGGCTAAAGCACACTTCCGCACGTTCATTATGTGTAGTGGTTCTAAAAACGGCTATATCAATGAGCGGACGAAAAGATTATTCGCGTAAACGTCCGTCATCGCGCTCTGGTTTGGGCGATCGAGACTCTCACCAATTCCGCGCTCCTAGTACATTAGTTTATTTATTTTACTGTTTGTTTATTTAATTTTGATCCCTATAATTATGTGTTAGAATTTACCAAGGAAATTGTTGAGTACTTTTTCGAAAGAAACAAAATTTCCGTACAGCACACACTACCCATGGATCTCTTGGTATATAGGTAATGGGGTTCAGAAATCCCCCCCCACGCGCAATGGTGGTTCCATTGGTACACAGCTACACTCCCTACTGCGACTGCGCTTCAACATTGATGTGACGACGTAAAGATATTGGATGGCGCTTAAAGTCTCGTTTAACTTATTTAGGCTGCCTTTCCATTGAGGCGGAGACGAGCGGAGCGGTACGAAAAGGACCAATCACCTTGTACAGTACCCACACTAACGCATAGCACACAGAAACTAGAGGAATCTGATTGGTCCTTTTGGGACCGCTCCGCTCGTCTCCACCTCAATGGAAATGTAGCCTTAAAACGTCCCCCGCTGCATTAATAAAGTATAAACATCATGTTTTTACTTTACTTCTCACTTCTCCCAATAAAATTAAACTGACATTATGTTATTCTGCTTGCATATTTCACACACTGATACAACAAATTCGACTGCACATTTTATATTTACGAAACTACATAACTCTTTACTTCCTCACTCAATAACTCCGCTAAACAGTTTACTTTTAAGCTAGTCTAGACTAAAATTAAAATAGCCATGCGTCTTCAGCTCATTTATTTACAAATAATATTTAGAATCATCAAGTAAATATGCTAGTATAGCCGTTCGCCGTCGAGCGGAATTCCGTCCAGTTCTGGTTGCCTCTGCCCTTCAGGTGGTAATCCCCACCTGGGCCGCTCGCCGTTATGGGGAACGTATTTTGGTATAATGTCATCTCGGATCATCACATACGCCAACTTAGCTATGCCACCCTGGTAGTCGCTGATACCTGTCCTCCAGTCACTGGGGCGGACGTAGCCATAGACTGTGGGATCAAACAAATTATATAAACACATAGAAATCAAATTTGTATGAATTCGTACCTTATAGGTATCATAAATAGATCGAATGAAGGATGATATCGTGTGAGTGAGTGTACTGAGTGTATCGTCATAATCACTTTAAAACAGGAATCGAAAATTAAGTAGGTAGTATCAAACAATCTATGTATCTATAGTCGCGGTGCGAAAACTTTCGTTGTTTTTGATCCTTAACAGCATTGAAATAGTGTTATTTTCGAGGAGCATTTTCTTACCGAGACTGTACTATTTAAAAAAAACTTTTAGGACAGACACAACATTTTATTGCACGTATCAAAAAGGTTCTAACAAGGCTCAGGGATGTCATGGCCCGGGCTTGCTACACACATTACTCGTAGTGTGAGTCTCTATTTAAAATTAGAACATGTCTCAAACTTCCTAAAGAGCTACTAAACATACGCAGTGACTTGGTCCTCGCCGATTATTGCAATTTGAATTGTTACAAATGGATATGAAACACGCAGCGTGCAGGTTCTGCCAAAAGGCGAAGAGCTGCAATAGATACCTTAGATTAAAACAAAAAGAGGAAGATACGTGACCGGCGCGCGGGCTTGAGCACCTAAATATAGGCGCTGAGCGCCTATGTTTGAGTCAGTTGTCCGGCCGTCACCGATCTGTCAACACGTGCGCCGTCGTGATTGTGGTGGCTGTCTCACTTACGCGCACGACGTTAGTACATCAATTTATCTCTATTGCTCCTTAGTGCAAATTTACAGCTGTGTGTGTGTAATTTGCGAATGTAGGTGTCGCGGCACGCATTATGTCAGTGTCTTGTACGGCGATAACGTGTCTTCCCCTTTGGCTTTAGTCTAAGAATAGATACACATCCTTTGTTCACGCGGACCACACAGGCGCAAGAAGACCTCCCTATTAGCCCTATTACACCACCCTTTCCCTAGCCCTAACGAGAGGGATGCCGCAATACGTTAGATACGTACAGAGATATCTCCATCTCATTCCAACGAATTGCGGCGTCCCTCTCGTTAAGGTTAGGGAATGGGTGGTGTGATCGCTGCTTATCTAGGATGGAAGAAGTCCTTGCCGAGGATGACACAATGTGTGGCTACTGGCTAAGACACATTATACGTAACTGCGACATGGTACTAAAATGTAAAGCTACTTATGAGTTCGACTGTACAAAAGGCCGAACGCAAAACTTACAAGATTGGCAATAATTTCACTACCATTTAAAAGAGGCTGGAGGAAACTGTAGAATTAAAAAAATCTACCTACTAGGTATTACGCGTAAACTATAAAGCAATATTTTATATGTGTTCAATTCAAAGTCATAAAAATGAGTATATTACATAAAATTATTTACATTATGATCATAATATTTCTCTCACGCATTATTTATGTTTCGAAGAGTGTTTATTTTGATTTCAATGTAACGAGTAAGTTGAAGTGATGATGCTCAGTATCAACTCACCTCCCACCGGTACCAGGGCAGCATAACAACAGAACATCATTATTAGTTATCGAAATAAGACCTTCCATGAACGTTACTTCGTCTGATAAAATAAATGAGATGCCCGCAAATGCGCTGTTTTATAGCTAGTACAGTCAAGGGCATAAATATATAAACGTTCCCAAGATCTCAAAAATATCTGTACACCTTTATGCCACTGGAAATAAGGTCCATGTATACATCTATTTGACGCGATGGCTGTATAGATATAAATGCCCTTGACTACATACTTAACGTTAGGCGTTGCGTTCACCGCGCATAGCTAACGTACACACACAAGATGTTTAACGTTATCTTAAAGATGTATATAAGCGGCTGACGCGACTGATCGTTAGCTTACGTCAACTCTGTACATACATACATCTTCTTTGATTTCGAAAATGGATAAGTTAGCGTAGTGCGTCTTAGCTAGGCCCTACGGCGTTCGAAGACCGCCTGTAGAGCGTTCGCGTTGGGTCAGTTCAACACGAAAGCGCGCGATTAAATGTACACGCTTATGGCGGCACACGTGTCGAACCGTTCGATCTAAAACCCGTGTACGCGCGCGTATGCCTAATTAGACCTCTTGGTTCTTAAAACGCGCGTTATCAAAGCGCGCTTCGAAACGCCTAGTGTGTACTAACTCTTAGGGCCCGGCCATGACTGCGCGACGCTGAGCGGCGATCCGAATCCCAATCCGGGAAATGTTCGTAGCAGTACCTATAGGTATTGGCACCAGATTTGAGGTCACGCACACGTTCACGTATTGATAGTGGGATTTTTTCACCACTCACTCCTTCGTTCATTCGCTATCTTTTGCTATTAGTACTCTATGTAGCTGTGTGTGTAATCATTCACCTCAATTCTCTTGCCGACACCATTTGTATGAGAGCCACTCATACAAATAGCACTACCGCCACCTCGGACCGACATTTCTCGGATTCGGATTCGAACGCAGTGCGCAAACGCTCTTAGTGGTGGCAGGAAGGACTATTGCGGGATCCATCCGGATTGTTTCACAGTCTTTAGATTGTAGTCCTGAGATTGTAAATGTGTATGAGTCAAATCCCACTCAACAACAGGTAGCCGTGTGCCCTTTGCCGTTTTCACGCCGTAAATACCTATTAACCTTTTCAACGCCATTGACGGATATATCCGCACCACTTATTCAACGCCAACGACGGATATATCCGTCACGGTTGACAGCGAAAAATATACCTGAGTATCTGTGACGTAAGGTTGAAATTAGCTCTGGTTATCGGCTCTCATTTGCGTGCGAGTGACGACTTTTGTATATGACATTGGCGTTGAAAAGATTAAGCGTAGAATTCATACCCCGCTATTCTTCCAGTAAGGTTTTTAACTCTTACAACAGATGTATATTTTCAAATTCCACGCTTTCTTTAGCCATCTGATGGAAGGCAGGAGGGATTTGAAAATCGAAGTTCAAAGTTACGTTAGCTCCTTCCCTTTCTCACGATTCAATCATAATTGACGAGTGAAAGGGATGGTGCATCCGCGCATCGAAATTACGAGTTTCGTGGTGACCATCCTGTCACCGTCACCCATAGACGACAGCAGCCAGGGGCACAGCCAAGTCGCTGACTCTCAACAGATTCACTTTTTGGAGATGCGCCGAATATTCGATCTTTATTCGGCACATTCGACAGTAATTTATAATCTCTTAGTCGTCCGAATTGTTTGGTTCGATTATCGAATACATATATCCGGAACAGTGAATTTGTTTCTTAGAAAATATTTAACTCTTGTCGTCATTAATCGACGGTCGATTCAATGGTGAAATTGTAAATACCTCCCTTAATAAAATAAATAAATGAAAAAAGAACAAGCTATACGAAAACCTTATTTATTCATTAAATTAGGCTCTAATATAAATATGAACTACCTATTAAAATAAATGGCTGAAGACCATATCAACTTGAACCGAACAATTCGACCGAATATTCGATTCGGCAAAACCGGGACTGAACATTTGGCTGATCGGTGGAATCTATATTCGGCGCATCTCTTCTTTCTTCTGCATTCTTCTTTAGTCACAAGACGTCACGTCGTGAGGACACGTTACAGCTAGATCACGCGAAATATTAAAGTACCTATAATTTCTAATTACAAAAAAGATAATTGTATGTTTGAAAAAAAAATATGTACTAAAAATATGTCAATTTCGTGTTTACGTAATGTTGTATATTAGTGCCACCTCGTGCGTGACATTGCCATAAGATAGCTGTCCATCATGCGGAGTTTAGACTTGTAGCGGTGAGAAAACACCACTTCTACGTTTAGGTAGCAGTTCCAGCAGTCCGTCGTCAGTCAGACGGTAGCAACCTGTTTTATGGCCGCTGTAGGTACAAATTGGGCCAATGTGAAGAGATCTAATTGAGGTATGTTGGTAGTTGGCGACCAACACTGGCCGGCCGGTGACGCCAATGCGTAGAGGTCCGATATTTTGGCCAAACATGCTGACCCACATTGGCCCAATATGTACAGCGGCCATTACAAGTACATATAAAGCAACTAACTCCTTAACTGCGTCTTCACAGGCTCCAGTGTTGGCTGATTCATGTCCCGTTCGTATAGCGCCTTGGCGCACTTCATGACCTCTGTGTCCTTTATGGCTAGCTTGGCGGCCGGCGCGGGAGCTTCCTTTTGGACTTCCTGGCCGGGCGACTTGTCCGCTTTCCGTGGCTTTGGATGCGGCACGAATTCGCGCGTCTTGAATTCTGGAAAAAATTACGTCATAAAGGGGTGCTATTTCTGCTGGTAGTGACTCAGGCGCGTCTCCACGGGCGAGAGAATCGCGGCGAGTCTCGCCGTGTCACCAAATTCGATTCAAACGCTATGGGGTTCTCTTTTCGTTTCCAGAGTACCGGTTAAGAAAAAATACTGGTATTAGCACCGAAAAGACCTTTATAAGGTAAAGGTTCCAGCACGCGTGTGAGAGTACGTCGTGCGCACATATCTACTGCTCACTCACACACACTTACGTAAATATTACTGAGTGCCGGTATTTTTGCCGGTATTCTACCCTCGTTAGAGCCGGTAATTATAAGCAAAGTAATGGCACTTTGGTAGCGGTATCCAGCTATTTACCGGGATTGTTTCTTTAGATACCAAGGGCAGATTTATTTACCCCGATGGTTGTGGAGTTTTTTTTTATTATACTTATGCCACAAGATACAAATTTAATGACATTTGGAATAGTTTCGCCAAACTGCAAAACAGTTTGTTGGCGAAGACAGCGCTCTTTTTTTACATTTTACCAATTAAACTAGGCAATTATTATTTCCATCACAGTACATACTTATAGTTTATTTTAAACAGTTATTGTTGATTATTTTTGCCCGTCTGCCCCTTGTGTTCCCAGAAAAAAATTCTGGATCCGTCCTTGCTAGATACCGATACTGAGGTATCGGTACCGCGTTTAGCACCGGTTCTAGGTTCAAGGTCACGACGATACCGGTTCCTGAAAATACCGATTTTTCATGCCCTGAGTACAACATAGAAGCGAGATGGACTGAAATTAAGTGGAATACAGGCTCTTGAGTATAAATAAAGAAGGATGGTGTTGGAAATGAACCGACTTGGGTCCAGGTGCTCGCAGTAGTCGTTGCCGTAGGTGGAGCGCCCGCGGAGCCCCATCATGGTCCGCTTGATGAACGCCTCGGTCTCTTCGTCCGTCCATGCCCTCTGAAAGAGGAACCAGATAAATTAAGATAAAGTAAGTATTTTATACGTCTTAACAAATCGATGAATTTCGTAAACTATCTATAGTTCATAGCCTGAATTTCTATTGTGGCGTGTTTATCGCGGTGGACTATGGATAAAACATCTGTCACTTTTTGACCAGTATGCAAGTGAGAGTGACGGATGCTTTACAGCTTTAACTACATTTCCTCCGCGTGAAAGTCGGATATGATCTGTTATGAGTTCCGTTGGTAGTAATAAAAATTATTAACAAAAAAAGTATTAGGAAAAAAAAATATGAAGAGTGATTATTATGAATATACAAATCGGTAGTAAAACAAAAAATTGAAATAAGAATTTTATGTGAGCCAATATGGACCTCACTGGATGAAAGTCAGAAAACCGATTACATGCGTTGCCGGTAACTAATGGATTGGAATTCTATCTTGAGACAAGTCTTACGTCTTGTGTCCCTTTTTTGGGATCCAGCCATTTGCCCTCCAAATGAGCCCACCGGAGCTCGGGGCGACACCTGTAAAATAATACCGGAAAAGACTTAGATAAGCGCGCCCGAGGTTCCCAAAAGTCCGGGTAGACCCGGACATTATAGGCTTTTTGATCGCTTGTCCGGCTAATTAACACGGTGTCAGGCCTGTCCAGTTTGAAACAGGCTTTTAAAATCCCGGGTTTAAAATTCGTCGTGCGCCGTCCCTACAATATGGTTTAATTTTAAATGTAGGCAAAAAAATATTACTGATTCAACTGGTCGGCACTATTAACCAAAGTAAAGAAATGTACATATCATTATTTGTTTATTTTAGAGACAACAAACAATTACACAATATTTGTAACTTACTATGATTACGATGTGTGATTTCAAATTGTGCAATCAACAGCGTTATCCACGTAATACTCTTACATGATAGGTTGCCATGAGTGGGGCAGTAAATGTACATTTCTTGAGGCTAAGTGATCAAAATTTTATGAAAAAATTTGCTATTAGCAGAATAGTGACATCTCAGGTAAGTTACATACAAATGTGTTTTATTAGTTGCTCTCCTAAACATTTACTTACATCTTGGTTTTTCTGATGGGCTGTAAGCGATATTCGTCAAAATATTCGGTTAAAAAAGACATCTTCACTCACAATTTAAACGCAATAAAAATAAAAATATTTAGCAAATTTCTACGAGCATTCAGCCGTAAAAAACGTACGGTAAAAAATGTCAAAGTTAACTTTTTTATTTTATTGATTTATTTTTAAAAGAGGTTGATAATGTTTGTAAAAAGGTTGTTAAATGGCCCGTTTATTGAATGTAGTGTCACGGTATCTGTGGTTAGGCAATCCGGCAGCTTGCGGCGGCTTATTCGTAATGTGAAGTTTTTCTTGAACTTTACCTTCATAATAAGTTCGTCGTTATCGTGGTTTTGCATGTTGCACGATTATCTTCTAGGCGTCGACAACATTTTCATAAATATATATATTTTTTTTATATGTAATGTGTAAAGTTCCTAAAGTATTTTCAATGGGTAGGTAGGTACCTAATCTACGATGACGGGAACAAATAATATTACGGTTTCTACTAACTTTCTACCAACAAATGTCACTAGTTCTTAATGGAGAAGTGACAAATATTTTAGAGCCCAATGTTGACTAAGATAAAGATATTTATTCAGTAAGTAGGCCGCTAGGGCACTTTTACATGTCAATTTACTAATTTACACGATATTATTACTGGTAATAGTCGTGATGTGGGTTATCTAAGTTTAGAGGCAAAAATAGGTAACTGGGTAAAAAAAACTTAAAGATAAAAAATCGTAGGCAGGCAATAGTTGGCTGGTGAAGGGAGTTTATACGGCAGTCACTGAGAAAAATGGTGAAATAAGTATTGGTTGGTGGCTGTGGTCGTAAAGATCGTATTCGAACCCAAGCGTTCGCCATGTACAGAGTTATTCAAATAAAATACGATGCCTGAGAACTTTCAAATCGATGATATTACGAAGGAAAGACATCGCGAAGAAAACTCCAAATTTCGATCACCTATACCGCGCGTACAGTCAGCAGTCAGCTGCAGAGAAAAGTAAACTCCTACATACAAGTTACCTAGCAGGTTACTTTACAGCTAAGTATATGTGACGTTCTCAACATAAAGGGGCCTTATGGAGGCAGGCGGTTACGCCGTTTTTAGAACTGTTGCCATAGTATTCGTATAGTTACAAGAACAAGAAGAGCGTAACTGCCTTCCTCCATAAGGTCCCTTTATATTGAGAACGTCACATATGATTAGTAGATAAAAAAAAACTCAAGATCGAGCTCAGTGGCGTGCAATGGGAGAGGCCTATGTCCAACAGTGGACGGAAGTGGGCTGATGATGATGACAAAATATATGGAAAGGTAATAAAAGGTTGACAACACCAGCAACTCTTTTCGGCGACCTCCTCGCAATGACGTACAATTTTTATATCGTGCCCCGCAGCGACCGACCGCAGGAGTGCGTCGGCGCGGCACGGCCACTACATAGGTGTTTGGACACACTTTTCGTCCTAAAGTATCGCGGCTCCAAATTATCGTGTCCTTAAAATTTTTCAGCTGGGTCACTTAATAAGGTTATACATAAATACTTGCGGTTAAGGTTTGGGTTGTATTACTCACTGAAAAGTAATTTAAATCGCTTAGACGGTACCTACCTAATTAATACCTTTATTTCCCTAGTCAGTTGGGTATCCTTATACCCAATACAATACTAGGTTTTTTTTATTCGTCTAAAAATTTTTGGGGGTTGAATCAGTAAGTCATACTGACCAACTTTCACTATGGGACCAACCCCGAAATCGCGAAAAAAAATTTGACCCTCCCATACAAAACATCGTCAGCTGACTAGCCAAAATGTATGGGATGGTCAATTTTTTTTTCGCGATTTCGGGGTTGGTCCCATAGTGAAAGTTGGTCAGTATGACTTACTGATTTAACCCCCAAATTTTTTTGACGAATAAAAAAACACCCAGCATAGATCATTGGTATTTTCTTAGAAAATATCGGTGCAAGCTCGGGGCTCGAATCGGTGGATTTGGAGCGTTAGGTATAATAGTTACCTTTACTTTGTTGAGCTACGTCGAAGTACCTACGGTCGTTCTCTCGATGACCTTGTCGACGAGTTCAATTATTATTTCAAATTTCACGTTCCTGTGTTTACAGCTTGACATAAAGTAGAAACAAATTAAAATACATAATGAAATAATAAATGATATAAAAAAATTATAGGTTTATATTATATAAAAAAATTATATATAATTATACTTAAACAAAAAATTAGGATAGAAATACGTATTTGATGGGATTGCGTTTACGATTTATTTCATAGACCCAGCGTGGCGCACACGGTGGCGTGCGGCAAATCACAGCACCGCGGTATTTTTAGCGCGGCTTTCTCGTATCGTATCTTCCTGAAGGTCACTATCGATTAGCGATGCCTCCGCGCGAACTTCCGCCATCTCTATGATGGCTATTTAGAAGCCAGATCTTTCATGGCAAAAACTGTTTTTTTTTTTATGAATTGTTGTAAGCAATACTCGATCCCCAGATTTCTCTTGCAGTTTTCGCTTAACACTTCGTTACTTATTGTGTACTTGCTTGATACAAGATTAATTAACTCCTGCACACTGAACTGGCAGTCGCTACTAGATTCCATGTACTCATAAATCTCTTCCATCGCATTTGTTAAATCATCTGAAGGTTTTCGTCCTGGGGTACCACCGGGCCCTGCTTGCTGTCTAAAATGTGAAGTGACATCGTGCACGCTCCTTTTTTAAATCAGCTGTTCAAATACGTCCAATCACCTGTCGCTTCTGGCTATCACCTCTGTCCACAGCTTGTTGTTCAACTATTGTTTTAACATCGTCATTCGTAACTGTACGTACTGTTTCTAGTGGTCTTTCTCTCGGTAGAAGTGATGATTGATGCACAAAAAAAAATGAGTTTGAAAAATTAAATAATCACGCTGATCTCATTTTTTTTCGGTGATACTGTATTACTATGGGACTCACCTTCTTTTTGGGAGTATTTTTTTGTATATGAATTTCTGCAGTCGTGAAAAACAATATTACAATCATCGCCACTGAGAAAAAGGTGTTTCCAGTCTCTTCATATCTCGAAAAATATTGATCCTATAAGTGTGGGTATGGTCTCATTCGATTCAGCGCAAAAAATACATAGAAAATGACACCTCACTCGCATAGTTTGTAAAATTTGCATTTTTTTAATAATCCTCTGTGAGGGGGTGCAGGCACCACGCAAGCGTAAAACACACATAGCGCATGCGCGGGTCGGGCGCGGGCGTTTTGCTGTCACATTGGTCGTAATGCACGCATTCTCAGATTGTCGTTCTCAGAGAGCGCACAATATAACAGCAAAACGCTAGCGCCCGCGCTGTGTTTAACGCTTAAATATCCTCGTGCCATATCAGACGCCAATCCCCTACCTATCGCACAAAACTTTGAGTGTAATACAATTTGACATGTTAGGTTTTCCATAGAAAAAGCTTTTGACTTGTACATTTTTAAAGTTTTATGGGGAGGTAGGGAGCGAAGAAAACTCGCTTAGTATTGAGAGTCCTTGGCGTGAAAATCCGTTTCGTTTACAAAAACAAGAAATAATGAAAATAGTAGATTGTACAACAAATGCATAAAACGCACCATTTTACGCGAGACGACATCCAAGCGAGCTTGCGAGCGAGGATGTATATAAAGTCGAGTGTTAAATGGGTTTTATGGACGAGTTGTACACTCTACTTTTCACTTCGATTGCGAGGAAATGAAACAGCTACATGATAAAAAAAAAAAAAAAAAAATGCGACGACATAAAAATTATAAGTTTATTTCATGGAGCTTTATTGTGTACTTTGGCTGTTGGTATCCTTGCCTTAATGCCTTGGTCTTAGAATACTAACGAAACGAAATAAAATAAAGAGGTTATTCTGTGAAGTTAAAGTTGTTCGTGTGGCTGTTGGACTGATTGCCTAGGTCTTCAACGAAGATTTTACTTTATGCACTAGAGCATAAGAAGCGACTTTATGTCGCCTACGCACGACATAAAGACGAGCTATTAGAGCAAGAGAAGTGAAAAATCTATTATAACCCCGCATTTTATTGATGTGCACTAGCTCTTCAAGCGGAACAAATTCGAAAAAAACAACCGAAATGAGAACCACCTCCTTTTTTGAAGTCGGTTAATAAAACTCCCGTCATATATATAGGTAAAATAGTAGTATTTATTTAGTATTAAGCTTCAGACGAGTAACGAGTTTAACTTTGAATTTTAAATCAACGAAGTGAATTGGGTGTCCCCTTGTTTTGCAGACACTAATTTTTCGAAAGCTAATTTCTGCTGAAACCTTATTGTTTTCACGTTAACGTAAGCATGGGTTACGTAGGTTAGGTTAGGTTTCACCAAAAATTATAACTCCCTGCACGTGGAAATGCCTGTCGATGAAATGAAAATTCGACGAAGTAAAATTCTATGAAATGAGTGTCGGTGATTCAAGGGTAAACCATAAAGGGGCTGCTAAACGTGCTACATGTTCTGCAATTTATAGCCGGCAATATAAGGGCATATTGTTCTGGCATACGCAGTTAGAGAAAGACGAAGAAGTTTAGAAGCCCCTTAACTCTAGTTTTGGTAGTTTAATAGTTATCATGTGGATATTTTTAACATTTATATTACTTAACTACAGTCCGTGAGCACTTAGAATAGGATTCGGGTTCGGGTGAAGTCGGCTAGACTCGCATAAGAGCGCATGAGACCGAGTGAGAGAGAAGAACACACCCGAATGATATTCTACATGCTCACGCGCAGTGCCTCCTTCCACAAGATATTGATGTAGCGAAAGAAAATATCAGATGACGAAGAAACTCAGGGGAATTATTTACCACAGTAAAAATACAATAAAAATACACATTTATTGTTTACTTTGGACATATAATTATTAACATTAAAACGAGTGCTAACTTAATCAAAATTAAAAATAAGTGTACTGGACACGACGTCAGAAAAACGTGTTTCATTTCATTGTCATACGCTAAAGGTACTAAAAATAACATCTTAATTACTTTGTTTTGGGAGAGTCGAGAAGCTGACAATAACTCGTTAAGGATCCATGTACTCGAGCTGTGACAATATTAAATCAATTTACAAACAGTTAATTGCCGAAATATTGTCACGGTTAAATGCAAAATGTATCATTACGATCAAATAAAGCCTTGATACTTGAAGCTAAGATATTGGTAGCGGCCAAAGTCCTAGAAATATATCCACACGACTCTTTCAAGCGATACAGAGCGCGTATACAAACTTTATCCTCGACTGCATATTTGCGTCCATCTGTACCTCGCCTAAGGCCACAATAGTGAGTTCCACGCCTTTTGATTAACTAACCTATGTTTATTAAAAATAAATTGATGCACTTCGCTATAGTCACAGAAACATAATTTCAAAGATTGTTCGTCCATACATCATTAGGATAGAATTGTCTCTACTTGGGTTTCATAAGTATTTTAAAATAACCTCTATAAATTATATGTTACGATAAATTGAGAGAAGATGAACAACACGTTATTTAAAATGAAACTATTTAAATATTTTTTCTATAAACCTGTGACGTCACCATCTAGTGTAATGCAGATAGTGACGTCCTATATTTATCATTTTCTCTTGTATGTTAGATTCGAACCAAGCAGGATTATAGTTTTAAAATAAGTCATTATTATACGATTTTCGTCCAGTTTGACGTTAAACGGCTTAATTTCTATAAGTTCATTTTACAAACAATTTGTTTTACAAATCAAAACCTGCTAAATCACACACGGTGAAGTCGTCAATTATTTTGATAATAAAAAGTGTAATCTGATTCTAAAACAATACGCATCTTCGCTGGCTACGCCTTTACACATATTTACAACAGGGCACCCGACATTAACCACGAGTCAACAATCACACTCAACGCGCGCAACCGACCATCGTACGAATCTATAAGGTGTTTTACTAGGTGGGGAGTCACCAAGTTGAAAAACATTTTATTAAACGTTGTAGTCGACTGTACAAATCTTGAAACACGTCAACTAGTGTATTTTTTAATTGGTAAATAATCCGCGCTTATCATGTATGTCGGTGATAGTTGACATCCCAGCAGGACAGAGCCGCTTCCAGGGCCACCAGGCGCCTGCTGCCGCACTTCCGAGAGAACGGAATCATTCAAAAAATATCACGAACATTCATTATATTTGACATACATAAACAATAGGCTAGACAAGTGACATTCGGTAACGTTACCGTTTACGTCACGTTACCGACTCAACGACTCGCGACTCACGCAAAATAAGCGCTTAGTCGTCACTTTAGGTTAAAGTATTGTCATAAGCGGCCGACGCTGTTGTGCCCGTGACAGCTCGTATAAACACGTATTGCACTCGTTTCTTTGGCTTCTCATAAACAATACATCGATATAATCACCAATCAATAATCGAATTAATCACCTCTTTATTTTTATATGCCTTTCTTACGAGTATAACGAGTTTTTGAAATTACGAAATACGGCTGTCACAGACACCGTCCTACAGTGAGAACACTGTACTATCGTACAGTAGTGTTTCCACCCATCAGCTTAAGTCGTTTTGACAGTTTTCGAACATCGTTATGATATCGTTGGCGTTATGCATCTTGTCTAGAGCCACTGGCCTATTTAGAAATTGTCAACTGTGACGGATTTATCCGTTGATAGCATTGGTAAAGTTACTTCCCGTAGGATATATTTTCTTTTGTTTTTCAGGTGAAAGCATCTGTTATGTGACCTGATTAGAAGTATGCGACGGGTATAGTTGTATTACGGGCTATTGACTATTAACAATTAATCCTTCGGTTCGTCCTATCACCATTTAAGTCCCAAGAACTTGTCGCTTGTGAGAATTTAATTAAAAAGATTTACGGCCGCACTCAGAGACGTCAATTAAGTTTTAAGTTTCATTAAAGTAGTTGCTGTCACTTTCTTTGCTATAGCAATAGAAAAAGACGCGGCATCTTTAATGAAACTTAAAAAATAATTGACGTCTCTGAGTGCGGCAGATAGTAGCTGACGATATTTAACTGTACAGCGAACAAGAGGTAATTTACGGAGACGCGACGCGACGCGCGTTGCGTGTTGTATCTACATGAAGGCTTATAGGGATCATTCACGTTACGACGGTCGCATGGAACGTCCCACGAGTTTTTGTGCAATGTGGCACTATCACACACTGTACTGCACATTTTTTCCATTCGGTTGCAGTTTGATATTATAAGTGATATTATATTATAGAAAAAAAAAAAGTGCAATAACCGAGTGGGACTAGGCTGCATGGATCCTGTAATGAATGAGTTTTTAAACCGACTTTGATCGTGCGGCCCGCGCGACCGCCATGCTAGCCGGGCCCCGCAGCCTCGGCCGGGGGCTGTAGTCCGGGCTCGAGGGCGCCGCCGCCCTGCCGCGCGCCCCGCGTCGCGGAGTGGCCGGCCACGTGACCAGGCCGAGGCTGCCCGCTATGAACCCGGCTATGTACGATACAACTCGTCGTGAGTGAAATTGGCGACACGGTCCTACGCGGATAACCCCTATACATCGTCACGGGCGTGGGGCGGGCGAGCTAGAAGCGCGCGCGGATGTAGACGGCGGCGACGTCGTGGTTGGCGTAGCCGAGGCGCTTGGCGTGCTTGAAGATCTCGTTGGTGGTGGCGGACAGCGGCAGCGACTGCTCCAGCGCGTCGCCCAGCGCCAGCGCCAGCTTCAGGTCCTTCTGCATGTGCGACAGCGGCTGGTGCGTCGAGTACGACGACGAGATCATCGCTGCCGGTACACACAACATTTAACAATAAATCAATAAATTAAATAAGGAAATTGACCTAATCCTAAGCTAGGCTTGTGTAATGGGTACTAGACATATAGAGAATACATACTTAAATACATAGAAAACATCCATGACTCAGAAACAATACTTGCGCTCATCACACAAATAGTTGCCCATACAGAGATTCGAACCCGGAACCGCTAGCTTGCGCCTATCAATTACATCACTTTCAGTATCTATAACTTTCAAACGATCCTATTTGCAGATTGATCATTTCGTAATATCGAACTATACAGATTATATAGATTCGACTAAACATTTTTTCCATTGAAAACAAAAACACAAATAGGTAAATTCGTCTGGGTGCTACGACATCGCAAATCGATAAGACTAGACAGACAGACCTCGAGCTAAAACCTTTTTTACTTAAATAAAAACGATCATCCGTCGTCAGTCGCAGTCACCAACATCGGAATCGTACCTTCAAAATCAACTGTTACATTCGTGTTTATATATTTGTTCAATAACAAGTTAAGTATTGTTGATCCGATTTTCAAGGTATTTGTTACGGAAAATACAATTTCCAAATTGAAACACGAATAAATTGAGTCAGGGCGTTACGGAATTAAAAATAAGAGAGGGAGGCAAACGAGCATGTGGGTTACCTGATGGGAAGTAATCACCACCGCCCATGAATACCGACAACTCAAGAAGAGTTGTCGGTACGTTGCCGGCCTTTTAGGGAGATGAACGCTCTTTTCTTGAAGGCCCCCATGTCATAACTGGCCGGAAACACCGCAGAAGGAAGTTGGTTCCACAGCTTCACCGTGCGAGGCCAAAAGTGCCTGTTGAAACGCACGGTGGAAGAACACCATTCATCAAGGTGATGTTGATGAAACTTGGATTTTCGAAGAGTAGTACGGTGGTGGAATTCTGCGGCCGGTAATGTAGAGATGTATGTGGGGAACAAAGCAGTGATCGGATGTGTATATGGCTCACCGCGGCCCTTGAGGATGAGGTGCGGCGAGGCGAGCGGCGTCAGCGCCAGCACGTCGAGCAGGTCGGCCTGGTTGAGGCCGGCGCGGTCGGCCAGCGCCAGCCCCTCGGCCAGCGCCGCCAGCGACACGCCGCCCACCACCTGCAGCACGGAGTTCATCTTCGCCGCGTTGCCGATGTCGCCTGGGAAGCACGACCACGATTTTTAGAGCCTTGTTTACTTGTATCCGAGAGGGAAAATCGTTGCATGTGCTCGAGACTATAGCGTTGCGTTATTTCAACATTTACAACTAAAATGCTGCTTCAAAAAAGATAACTGAAACTGTTCCATTAATTTTTTTCTTATTCTTCCACTGTGTCATGATCAAGGTGGGGATTTCAAAAAATAGCACACCTTTCACTTTTACTTCAGATTTGAGGAAAAACTTGCACGATGGTTGGGACCACCATTCTGAACAAGAAAAATAGAATTCCTGATATGTCCCCAAAAAGATGTATGGAATTGGGGATCGCCTAAAAAAAAACGACTTGTTTTTATTTTTTTATACGAAAGAATAGACTTTTATAAGCAAATAAAAAAAATATCAGATTTTTTGATTGCGTCATATAATTATAAAAAATAAAAACAGTTTATTAAATCTGGGACGGATTAAGATGGACACTGACCTTAGTCCGTCACATAATTAAAAAAACAGTGACAGATGTGCCATGACACAAAGAGTAAAGTAACTATAGAGGAAAAGAGTGGCAACTCTATGGCCAAACTTGCATGTATGACAAGTGCTGCCACCTAGAGAGCTGTGGTTGAACTAAAGCTATATACTATATATATCTACGTACCTAGGCATGTGTCGTAGAGTTTACCACCGAAACATTATATTGAGACTCTCCATAGAACCGAACTCTTCATAATAAAGTGACATCCATTTTGCGCCTCTCAGTATGTCACTTTATTATGACGCGGTTCTATGGTGTCACAATAACAAAGTATTCAGCAATACATTTTAATATTGAGAGAACTCGGAGAAACGCATTTCCGCACAGACAACGCTTGACTGACTGACATTGGACTGACACATGTTTGACAGTTGACACGTTTTGTATTTTCATCAACACTCCAGAGGTCGCTGCCGTCAATGAAAATGGTAACCATTCTAAGTGTGCCCCCCCTGCATTGACAGCTACCTTGTCATGAAATAAACAACATAACCTTCGCTTGTGATTTTATTCCCGCGTCTTTCTCTAAGTTTTCGGTATTTTCTCTGGATTTCTTTTAATTTTTCGACTGCTTACCCACGATAATAACTACGACGCTCTTGCTTTGTACCCTGAACCTAACCTTGATAGCTGCTACGACGACTTGGAACTGATACTGGAATTAGAAAACTGCAAAATATGAATAGAACCACATGTTTTGCTTTTAAGGTCATCACGGCAGTCTTATGTAGAGAGTGCAGTTGGCTATGTTGAGGTGAAAAGAACTGGAAGTTTATGTGATGTACGAGCAAAAATCGGGCATAAAAAATTCACAAGCGAAGGTTATGTTGTTTATTTCATGACAAGGTATCTGTCAATGGCACATCTGTCACTGTTTTTTTAAATTATGTGACGGACTAAGGTTAGTGTCCATCTTAGTCCGTCCCAGATTTAATAAACTGTTTTTATTTTTTATAATTATATGATGCAACCAAAAAATCTGATATTTCTTTTATTTGCTTATAAAAGTCTATTCTTTCGAATAAAAAAATAAAAACAAGTAGTTTTTTTTTTAGGCGATCCCCAATTGTCTGTTTTGTTATCTAAATTCAAACATTTCTTGGTAACAAAACGGGCAATTCCACACATCTTTTTGAGGATATACCAAGAATTTGTATATTTCTTGTTCAGAATGGTGGTCCCAACCAACGTGCAATTTTTTTCCCAAATCTGAAGAAAAAGTGAAAGGTGAAAGGCACCTTCCTTGCGTTTTTCACGAATTTTTAAATAACGATACAACGGCGACGTTCTAAAGTGTACCTATATATAATATCTAAAACAAAAAGTTAATAACATGCACAAATAAATATGTATAACTAAAAATGGCGCTCGGTATTGATAATTGACAGTGATACAAAAACAAGATGCAAACTACAAAATCAAATGAAAATAAGCGATCTATTTGAAACCGCACTGCTGAAGCTAAAGATGCACGCACTATCCTAATTAGTTCGACCTCGAACCGTATCTATTACTCATTAGTTCATTCATTAACTATACAAAACCAACTATAATTGTTGGATAATTGTCAGGTTTAACCTTGTACGCCCTGTTTGGTGGTCCATGGAAGCTATTGTTTATGATCTTTCTCATTGTTACTTAACTTATTTTCGAAATATGCTAATGCTCTTTCCACATATTCAGAACGCAGATAGAATTGGTTACTTCGTATTAAAATTTATCAAATTTCGTATGTTACGTATGGCAAATATTTAATTTAAAGTAGCTTCGAAAACTGACTAGACAATAGCCATACAACAAAGAATTGAAATTTGAACTAATTCTATTCGCGTTAAGAACAGAATGTATTGGGAGTGTTTTTTTTTAATCCTACTCATATTATAAATGTGAATTTTGTATAGATGTTTGAGTTTCAATAACGTCAAAACGGCTAAACTGGTTTGGATGGCACACATATAGTCCTGATCCTGGATTAATACAAGATACTTTTAATCCCGGAAAATTTGAGGATTCCCTAGGGTAAAAGCGATAAACGACTTCTACGCAGACAGAGCCGCGGGCAACAGCTACTATATGATACGATGACGAAATTGAGCGCTAGGTGGCCTCTCCTAGTGGTATATGGGGTCTATGGCCCACGAACATAATGTAACCTCAAAACTACCACTAGTTCGAATACTGCTTCTGGTAACCTTTACTAGGTAACATGGTGGTAGTATTAACAAATTCCCAGTGGCCGCCGTGAACCAAAAAGTGTTCTAACTTAAGTACAGAAAAACATCGTAAAGAAACCGCCAGCTGAAAGTGTAAGAAGATCCTATTAGGTTGAAGTGTATCCCGTCCGCTAAGACAACATAAAAAGATGTTCTTTTTTTTATTATGAAGCAAGCATAAACAAGCGTTTCGCAGCAGTGCGGCGTCAAATCTGTCAAGGTCCAGCGCCGAGGCGGTTAAACCGGAGACTGCTACTACTACCGAGGTAAAAGGAGTTCTTGCTCATCGCCTTGAAGCATGATTGGCAGTCGTCGAACAGCGAGCGGTCGCCCGCCGCGAGCAGGATGAGCGTGCCCTCTTCCGCTTGTGTTTTGGACCCTTGGATCTGGAACAGACAAACTTAGGGTCAGTAGGCATAAAAAAGATAAGTGCGAGTTGGATTTGCCTGCGTTTAAAAGCATCCGTCACTCTCGCACTTGCATACTGGTCAGAAAGCGACAGATGTTTTATACACATCGATAAACACGAGCACAACACACGTGTCCCGCGTACCTGCGCCTCGAGGTAGCGGCCGCCCTTGCCGCCGACGGCCTCGACGATGTCGTGCGACGTGTCGGCGTCCACGCTCGTCATCTCCACGTAGCCCTTGCCCTCCAGCGACGCGCAGTGCAGCACGCCGCAGTTGCCGAATACCATCTGGAAGAACAATTCCTCGATTAATATAGGTAATTCACTTAAATACCGTTCACACTAGATCCCAATTCTAGAAGCACTCGAGTAACGCATGCAGTTGACATTATCATCTCGAATGAAAAGGATATGGTCTTTACAAGTTGGTTTTAAAAAATAATAAATCTTATAGCGGGATATTGCCACTAAGTACCTAATTTATTTATTGTAGGTGTATTTGTATTTCCTCGCAGTAGTAGGGATATCTCTACCTCGGTGGAAAGCGCAATAAATGAAGTGTCATAGTTAAGGACAAAAATGAAGAAATTTTAACTTTTCCAGTGCGTCAAGAAATGGTTAATTTTCGTGACGCAATTTTTGTCTTTAACTATGTACACTTTTATTGAAAAAAAAAACGCCTATACGCGTGACGCGGAGTTAAGTCCTCTTGACTCGAGGGCCTTAACTCCATTCCACTTAGTTTCGGCTACCATTACGTGTCTCATGTATCTATTGCCTTCTTTCCGGCCTCTGCAACAATGTTCTATTCAAACCTCTGAGGTTAAATGCCAATTGCATCATCACTTTGTACACGTTTACACGCATGTTAATGACAATATCAATTGGTTTATCCTATACCTAATTATATCCGCATTTTGATAACTTATTTATGTTTAAGTGATGAATTTCGAACTTATCAAAATGCGGATATAAAGTTTATATCCGTGATGAATTTCCTAAGATTTATAGGGCTATGTAGCATATGGCCCCACCTCTTCGCTGTTTTCGTTTGTCCAACCATGTGCCAAACACCCCGTATATTCAAATATTTTAAGAAGAAAAAATGGGTCTGCTATTTTAAACTCGTTGATAATCTGTTGTCTTAATATTAAATATCGAAAACTCAACATCAAGCCAAAAGATTTCTATTCTTGTTTAATATCCAGTTGAAACTAAGCACAAATGTGATAAACACACGTATCTATGTTAAGACATCCACTTTAGACCAGAAACGTCCAACACTAACTTATTAAAGGTAATATATTTAATACATTAAGCTCGTGCTCGCGAACAAAAAATTCAGCTTTTACGCAAATGACCAATCCAGTAATCCGGAAAGGCGAGGGGACGGTGGAGAGGGGCGAGGGGGGAAAGGGGAAGGTCAGGGCGTATGCGTTGACCCCCCCGGCCGTGACCTTAGCGCTGACAGTAAATAGGTCAGTGCGACCCCCCGGGACTCCCTAGCGGGTGCTGTGGGTTAAGATGCCGCCGAAACTGCTCGGGTGACGCAATCAAGTTGAACAGTAAAACCATTTAAAAAATCTGATCATTATAAATTGAAACGGACATTATCTTTAATTAAGGATATACGTAGCCTATTTGAAAATAAATTTGTACAAAAATGGATGTAACCGTCCACAGGGTCACCGCCAACAGCGGATAAATCCGTCAACGGTTGCCTGCGCAGAATAATCCTGCGTACTGTGCAGTAGCTCCTAAAACTTCCTTCGGGTGTGTACTTTCTCTTTCACTCACTCTTACAAGTATGTGCTCTTAGATGTGAGTAGATTTGATGTTCAATAAATGAAACCTTTGACCATTAAAAGGCTATGACCCAACAACGTGTTGGACGCCGTTAAACCATCATTGACGCTGTTGTTAATTAAAGTCAGTGGTGACGGTGATAAATTACAATTTAATGTTTAATTTAGCTGTTATCTGGAATTATCATATACATACTTATGTTAGCATTTAATGAATAATATTTTAATAGGAAGATAATGTAAGAATTGAGGTGAAATCCTGGCTCTGCCCCTGACATGAAGTTAGGTACCTGATGTCCTGGCTCTATAACTACCTCTAATTAAACGGAACGTTACCTCTTTGGCAGCCTGCGGGTCGGCCACGCACGAGAAGGTGATGTCGGCCTCTTCGACGACGTCGCACGGCGTCACGGCTATCGTCGCCCCCGCCTTCTCGAAATCCTTGCACTGGGGACAAGAGATACCAATATTTAGAAAGTGTTCAGTTTACTGTGAATTGGTATCGGTTTTAATTATTATTCTGCAGTAAATGAGCCTAATAAGTTCAATAATCTATTGATATTTATTACAATTTAATAATGTTACAGAGGTCCTAGGGCCACTAGCACGAAAAAGACAAATCCAATTTTAGCATTACAATTTAGATTTAAAACTGAATACACAACTAAATGTACTTTAGACTAAAAAGTAGACAATTTAATATCAATACTATTTTAATATATAGATAGAGATAATAAACCCTAATGGGCACTGCAGTATTAAATGAGAAGACCTGAGAAGACTGTACTATTGACTCTGCAGTGAGAAGAATCCATGAGCCCAGTAACCTGGTAAAGTGGTAACCTAAATCGACAAAGCCTAACATAAAAAAGAGCTAAACTCCCTTATCAAACAAATTCTATATTTAAACTTTTTGTCAACAGCGCTATCTGTCGCTCTATCTACACATTGTCGTTTCCACGTGACAGCGCTAGATGGCGCGCAGCGTTCCCCGCGAGACTCTAATCGATCGAGGCGCAACAAACGCCGCGTCAACGACCGCCGGCCGGTCGCCACGCCACGCGCCGCCATTTTGATAATAGCCTTTTAGTGCACCACACAAAAAGCAAGCGTGCTTCGCTTAGCGGGAACAACTCTACGAAATATTATTACACGGTGCCATTTGTGTGGTTTGCTGGAAAACGAGGCTATGCGATTCGGTTTGCGGTACTCGTGCACTAGGAATTTTGCAGAGCTATGAACGATTATGCCGTGTTTTGTATCAATGGTCGTTATTATCATTGGCGATAATAGTATAAGGGTATCCTTCCAATATATAAAAACACGCGATTGAAAGAACAATGGCACTCTATTTATAATTTGATGACCTACCAGCGAGATTTACTAATTATGGTACTTATGCACCACTATTATTTTCAATTATAACAATAAGATACCTAACTTACGAAGTCTCAATAGAGTCACTGGCATCCAAGATCTTTATTGTCAGGCTCGTTCTCAAATCGTGGTAGATAGTTAAATATAGAATCCCCTAAAAATCCTATGTAAGTTTGTACATAATTGTACAAATATTTTCCTGTATTGAGCTCTTTAAAAGGTGGCTTACAGTGAAACGACCATAAACTCGAGGAGTTTGCAACAACATCGACGTCTGATGTCAACGAAGGTCAATAGCAATGTTTGCGCAGATGCCGTCACGGGCCGTTTAATAATAACTAAAGATACTAAAGTGTACAGAAGAAGCCTGTAAAACTAGAATTTAGAGATGTTAACGCTAAACGTCAATAATCCAATACAAATCATGATAACGGGCGGTCAATAAGTATGTGCTAAAACCTAAGCAGGTACCTTTGAAAGGTAACAATTTGGTCCCTACGCAAAGATGTCATTACTATAACGCAAACGGAAATGTGCTAACTATTGTGGATTATGAAATTCGCAACGTCTCATTTGAGTACATTGCAAGTATTGCAACTCACCTAGAAAGTCATATTTCGACATGACATCGCACTATCGTCGCCTTAGCTAGAATTACAACTTTGTAAATACATTAAGTACCTATATCCCATGGGAGACTATGATATGTCCAGTAATAGATGTATTTCGGCTAACATGATGCTAATGAAATCTCGATGTTACTAAGCAACTGCCCACGTCAAAAGCGATCTTACGGCGACTAATATTTTATCCCATACTTCCTTATTATTATAGCCTTGTTATTTCGATAATAGCAACAATAAGAACGTCGTCGTCGCCGCCAATTTGTTTTGTGAGTTAAAGTTTTGGTGGCTACGAGATAGCTATTGCGAGGTGTTCAGTTCACTTATGGCGACGGTACGCGATTGTGCTGCCTCAACGAAAATCACTGCAGTAATTGACCACCTTGAACACACGTTAGTAACCTGTTTACCGATCCTCTATAGGTATATTTTTTGTCACTTGGCCCAGATTATTAGTGGATTAGTGTCAAGGTCATTATTTTTCGACTGTTAAACCGATAGGTCGTCTAGCGCAAACATCGTCGCGTCTAAACCTGTAGTTAATAATAACAATAATAACTTCCGTGGAACAAGGAGCCAGTGTCCCGCGTCCGCTCGCCTCCTACCGGTATATATTACGTCCTTCATATGAGACACGAGCCAGATGGCGAGTGGACGGAGCTATATTACGAAAGGATCGTTCTAGATCAATTTTGAAAGGTTGTGTATCGAGAATACGCTTTTATTGTTTTTTTAGGCTTTAGGCCAAACGTTTTCTAACACTGCACTGCTTATTGTTCAGTGGGCGATAAAACAAAGCGGTTGAATAATGAATAAGGTATCATTACCAAATATTATCAACGTTACATCCGAAACAACCAATTTTATATTACTTTAATGGTCTGTATTTAAGGAGACTATGTGAATAAGTAATGTGCTATATTAATATTCTTCGAGGGAGTCACGCGACTTGAACTATCGAGCAAGTTGATCATTTTGAACACACCTGCTCTTTTTTTGCTTAGCCACGTACTCATTGGAAATTTTATAGCTATACGTAGAAGGGTCTGACTGGCTTGAGTACTGACGTCACGACAATGAATGCTATGAGATCGCGCGATCGGCGGCGAAAATGGCGGCACGTAATAAGCGAATGCGAATACCCAAGGAATAATTGTGTGGTTATGTATGACGCACTTTAACGATACAGAAGGCGGGCCGAGGGACGCTCTGCAAGTCATCCGTTCGCAACTGGCACATTTTTGGCTACCGTCCACGCTAAAGCAGGAAAAATTCTCGCGATCCCACATCCGACACATTTTTAATGTAAATAAAATAGCCATTTGCCTACGACTCGTGTCTATACAAATAGAATAACTGCCTATAAGTAACAGCATATTTGTGAACGCACAAGGGAATGCAAAATACTATGGCGATGCCGCAAACAATAGACAACCCGATCGTTAACGTGGAAACAAACAAACACACTTAAAGCATCTAATCAATCTCCGAGAATCCATCAAACCTATAATTTACTAGATAATTGGACTTTTGATTGAGCGTTTTATTAGAATTGATACGATGGTCGTTTCTTGGCAATTTTCCCGGGCGTACTACAATGGTTAGAAATCTGTCTTAGAGAGATCTTTATTTTAATTGGATACTGCAATCGTTTCCTTTAATTAAATCAGCTTTGTGATGGTGTTTTGAGAATTCTGTAATGCATCGCATTGATCCTGCGGCGCGCAGCCGCACGTAGAAAGGATCTGCACGAGAGAAGACGTAGGTAACTAATGAAACGGTTTTGTAGTTTTTACATCCGTATGTAAGCAGACGCCGAGCCGCGCTAATGACAGGTTATTTGAACAGGCAACAAGGAAACATTGCTGTCGCTAATCTCACGCGGTAAAAACATTACATAAGCTAACTATCTCTGACGTCTTAATTGTCTAGTATTGTCAAACATGGTGTCGTAAAGAAACTTAATTTTTGAAATATCAACGTGTTCTTTTAACGTCTATGTGACATTTACGTGGATAAAATGATTACCAAGTGAAGTCTATAGCAGCAGGAGGAATGTTCAAGACAGGAACGCGTTTATCAAATCGAAGACTGTCTTTAAGCCGTAGATAGTGGGAGTTGCAAACAGGATGGTCTATAAATAGGACGCACCTGGCGACGACCGGGTCACCGGTGCGTCCAAACCGCGGCGACACGGGTAATGTGGGACGTGCACTCCCAACGGCATACATACTTTTGATGCGCATTTCAATTGACCGCGTGCCCAAGATTGTTGTTTCTTGACAAGACGAAACTGGTTTCTATGTAGCATCATAACGAGTTTATCGGAAACATTTACCGATTTAGTATTTTATTGACATTACATTATGCATCTATTTTAATACACCGTGGTCTTTTAGCACGCACGCGCAAGCTTCACGGAAGATAACGTTATCACGCGTTATCTGCGGCTTGCAATAACGAATATGTTGAGCCTATGTGTTTGCGTCATCGATAAACAATTCCGAAACTATTTGTAAACGTGGTACAGTTAAACCGCTTCGGTGTTACGTTTGCAGACGTGTGTTTGTACTGTACTTGATGATAATCACAACTGACATGTAATCTCACAGAAGCACAGCCTGTGCGTCAGTTTAGTTCTGAATCATTGCTGTGTTGCCTTAACCACTACAGCCAAACCACCCTCAAGTAATATAATAACTTTACACACCGACCTGATTCTTAACGCTTGTTTCAGACAGTTATGACATTACGTTGCGATTACGTAATCCTTGATGCTTATTGATCTGCCGCATCCTGGACGGACACTTATTGATTACGTCGGCGGCTGTGCGCACGGTGCATAGGTGCAAAGCGAAGGGTTTGCACTGCATTCTACGCTCAAGGTTACCGCTACACTGGCGACAATTTCGCAAACATCCGGCACGCTTTATGCACACACCTATCAAAAACTTAGTAACTGGCACTTAGCCTATCTCTAGCCGTTGGTTTGCGCTCGGTGACTTGAAGATAATTTATCTAGTTTTTGCTAATGGGTATTTCTTGACGCGAATGGAAGTGGATACGGTTACATTGTAAGCCTTGGTTTACTGGCTGCAGCGAATATGGAAGCAGCGAACATGCTTGAATAATTAAAAATGTGTCGCATTATAATTGCTGTTTACCACGAGGTTCAACTTCAAACAAGTTTATGTTAATCCTCCTTTGTTCAATTGTGGCTAGGCATCAACAATATTTACACGATACTGGCATAAATCTAAACATAGGATTGTTTTAGGTGTTTTAATCGTTTTTTTTCTTGTTACCTATCTAAGCTTTGGCCAAGGCAAACCCGTAAAAATACAACCTATTTATTACACACCAGTGAGAATGTGTTTGTTTTTATTTTTTGACTTTAGATGGTTACAGGAAAAAGTAATTAATTACAACCAAGAACAGCTCTACTTATCATTTGAGTAAAATATAATTGTAAAAGTAAAAACGAACACTGCGAAACTACGCATAAGTAAAATAACGCCTTGTTTGGAGAATCTGAAAAAGTCACACTTAACAACCTCCCAAACAACCTACTTAGACCGATCAAATTGGGTAATTTTGGAGAAGTTAGGCAGGACACCTTTGACCGTCGCGTCATGATCACGTAACGGAAATTCACGAGCTATAAGGATGTCAATAGGTAGGATAAGTTGTTTTTGACGCTTCAATTGAATAGTCGGACGCCCGCGTTTTGCCTCAACGAGCGTGGCCGCAAAAATTGTTTAATATTACGTATACTTTAGTAAGTATCATAACATTCATGACATACTTGATACTTACCTTGGCAATATATTCAAGATTTTATAATCGGTAAAAACAATCTCTACTCAGAAGTGAAAAGAAAGGTCACAGAAACATGTTTCGATAAATATCATAATATACTTGAAGGTAATGATAATGAAAAACTAATGAACAAATCAACAAGAAACAATGTAGAGTCTAATTTGTGACGTAAAGTGTTCTTTTTCCCACCGAGCGGTAACCAGTTGATTAAAACAGAATAGCTATTTAAGTATTTACAGTCTATTTACTTTCTAGCGCTCGCCTGTGGAAATCCATAACATTTAAATAATGGAGGCACTTCGAGCAGCAGCAATATTTTTGAATAAAATCTGAATCCGAATTAGTTTTTCTAAGTCAAAAACCAATGAACAATGAAGATTTCTTTGCATGTCAAATATTCACAACAACATGAAACAAAAACAGCATAGAAATAATAAGCATTCGTTTTGTTTTCTTTACTAAATGCAAATTATACCTAACAAGTTTGCAGAAAAGCGAACGTGACAAAAACTTCTCCAGATATAATAATGCATGAATTATGTTCTGCGTTATAGCTATATATGGCACGTCGCGACGTCGCCGAATGTACACAACTCGTAACAGGGGATTATGGACTTCGCGGGTCTTCGGAGGATTACCGCAAGACACGTTTTTCACAACGCGGACGTAACGCAAGGACCTTGCTTGTCCTTGACAAATAAATATCAAAAACACTTTTGCAGTGTGAACATTTAATGTAAGCCGAAAATTGATAACCTAAAAACGAACATCGTCCGCTCCACGTCCGTCGTTATATTAATTAAGCTAAGCGTTTGGATCGGAGATACCACCGATCGATGCTAATGATGATCCAAGTGCCCGTGAAACACCCATCTATACCTAGTCAGCCCCAAGGAAAGGAATAAGATCCACTTTATTCTGTTAATGAATATACAGAACTTGACATATACTACTCTGTCAAGAAAGTACCGGGAAAAGATCAATAATACACAAACTGTTTGTTAATCATCCAAATTTATTTTATCACCTTCAAAGTATGCTCCTTCAGAAACGATACACTTACGCCAACGAATAATCCAATCATCAAAACATTTTTTAAACGCTGTTTCCGGAATTGAATTCAGTTCTCGGCGCGAATTCTCCTTTATGTCTTCTACCGATTGAAAACGGGTGCCACGAAGTGGTAATTTGAGTTTAGGAAAAAGAAAGAAGTCGGCAGGAGCCATATCTGGTGAATATGGTGGTTGCTCGATGGTATTTGTTGAGTGTTTGGTCAAAAATTCTTTCACAATGATGGCCTTGTGCGAAGGCGCATTATCGTGGTGCAAAATCCAAGAATTTTCATTCCACAAATCTGGCCTTTTTCGTCGAATTTGCTCTCTTAAATGCCGCATAACGCTCAAATAATATTCTTTATTTACCGTTTGACCTTCCGGCAAGAATTCCGAGTGCACAACACCGCGATAGTCAAAGAAAACAGTCAACATGACTTTGACTTTTGATCGACTTTGGCGTGGTTTCTTCGGTTTCGGTTCAGTTGGAAGGCGCCACTCCGAAGCTTGTTGACTAGTTTGCATGTCAAACTCGTAAACCCACGTCTCGTCACCAGTAACAATGCGTTTCATGAATGTTGGGTCGGAATTGACTCGTTCTAGCATGTCCTCAGCGACTCTCATGCGATTGAGTTTTTGGAGAAAATTCAGGTCTTTTGGGACTAGCCGAGCGGTAACATGTTTCATACCCAAATGATTAGTTAAAATAGTACGGATCGACTCGTGAGATACAGAAAGTTCGGCGGCTATCTCTCTCAAAGTTGAATGAGGATTTTCAGTCACTATTTCCTTCACTTTTGCGATGTTAACTTCAGTTGCAGACGTTGATGGCCTACCAGAGCGAGGCAAATCTTCCATCACATCTCGACCGCTTTTGAACGCTTTGTACCACTCATAAACACGTGTTTTTGATAAAGTCGAATCACCGTAAGCCTTCTGTAACATTTTCAGTGACTCCGAACACGAAATTCCATTGGCGATGCAAAATTTAAGACAAACTCTTTGTTCAATGTTTTTGTCCATTATGAAATTCGCAATACACACTAGATATGATATAACTAAAAACAGCACTGTATTTAATATAAATAACAGATGCAACTCAAACTCCGCGCCAAAATAGAAAACAGTTGTGCCAATCTAACAACAACAAAAAAAACAAAAATTTGAATTTGGAACCATAAACAAATCATCCATTCCCGATACTTTGTTGACTGAATGTAAATAATATTGACATTTAATGTATTTTGTGTTGACTTTCATTGTTGTTATATGTTGTTATTCCTGATTTCTTTACTGACCACGTATTTATATCATGATGTTATGACGATCCTTAATGGAGATATACTTATAAGATGACATTAACATGGAGGTTAAATAATTCAAATTTTATATTTTTGTATTTTCATAATTAATGTGTAATTTCTACTTCTGACGATCTCAATATAATAACTTGTAATTTGACATGAAGTGCAATTTATACTGTAATTTATATTGAGTAATAAAATCTGAATCTGAATCTGATGCCACAAGTAATTATTACCCGGTAATTCTTCTGTTCTAAACCATATTGAACATCTCTGAATAAAACATGTCAAATACCTCTAGTAAACCTAGATTCCAGATAGCGTTTCTCTCGTTTCGCGGAAAACCAAGCCTTCAGTTACCTACGTAAGAGGTTACTAGTTTCAGTTGCTAACGAGATCAAAATGGACCTGCTAATTTATTATTCAGGCTCTAGTTCGCAAGTTTGCTCATTTAGTACCGGTCCAGGGCACGTCTTTGAGTCAATATAATACATTTTTAAGCGCTTTCTTTGGCATTACGTGAAAAAAGACGGCGCGGCGTACGGCGGTGGGTGGCTTGGGAGGAGGGTGAGGTGATCCGCAAGGTAGATCTGAGATCCACGTATCGGATTGTTTGAGCTCTGTCTAGTAACTGTATTGCATCAGGGGGTATTGACATGCCATTTGTCAACAAATAATTGCACAATTATTTTTATTTACAACAATCAATAGACTTCGTCTCTTAATTGCCCTGATGAGCATTGGTTATTTTAATACAAAATTATTGAAATAAACCTGCGTCAAACCAGCAACCTTTGCATCAGTAGGTACAAAGCTGATTTAAAGTTACGCTGGAATAAATTAGCATCTTGATTATTAACTGACGCACTGTCTCAGACTGACGTGTTTCCGTGTGACTTGGAAGGAATTGAGTAAGTAAGTAAGTAAGAAAGAAAGAAGTAATTCCACAAGGCTCAATTACTTATCAGTTCAAACAAGCGGCATCAGTATACATCCATGAACACTGGTAATTAACCATCCTTAAATATGCCTGATTGAATTGGTAATAGTTTCTAGGTACTAGAAGTCATCAACTACGTTCAAGGGGCGTAAAACAGAAGTACTAAAGTTCACAGAATAGACTCCTCGTGTAGGTGGGCAATAAAAAGTCACTTTAGTAGATTTTCGCGTCTTCTGAGAAACAATTTGTCGCAAAACCGTTATACGTAATATGTTAATATTCATCATAGAGTTATAACTAGGTGGAGTGAACGTAGAAAGTCGAACGTCCTTGAGGGTTCGCGGCACGCCCACGTGCAAACTATACACTCTTGCTTTTTGAGCAATTCGCACGCCACATTGCCATTGCCGCCTACGCGGACCGATTTTATATAGCTTCATGTTAATTACTTAATTCTCAAAGTGAATACTGGAAATATTAGCCTAAATTTGTAATTCCTAATATATTATTGTCTAGGGTGATTTAATTGTACCTATTCATAATGTTGACCCCAGGTAATCGCCGAAGCGTATAACCTACATTCGAACTATCAGTTTTATCTCACCACAACTTCTCATGTAGGTAGTTAGTATCTCATGCTTTGTTTCATCTGCGGATTCTCGAAAGTCATTGTCAAACAACTCGTGAGAGAAAGCGCACGTAAACTTTGTTGATTGGACACGGCGGTGTATTACAGTTTACAATAAAATAGAAGTGCAGCGCAATACAAGTCTATATGTCTTTGGGTTTAGTGATAATATAGGTAAATTTGAAGCTTGCGATTTTTAAATGTAGTAAAGCCAATAAAAATATCCAGAAAGAAGAAAGTTGAGGCACGTACGTAACAGCACTTGTGCAAGATTAAAAATTTAATTTCCGATTGTCATCTATTTGAACATGCCTAGTGCTTAGATTAGGTTTCAGTGCATTATGTATCCACAGTGACATTTAATACTAAAATTAAGATAATGATGTCAGGCTAACGCTATCGTTTAACTATTTTAGGAGCGTGCGTGATGTACATTGTTGATAATAAATTGATTGCACCAGAGCGGCTAGCACATCTTGTATTTTCTCTCTTGTCGCTCAGTGCGTCTTTATCGTTACTTTATCGTTTATTAGAAAGGGATATCCGGGCGATTCTTTGTAAATAAAATTAGTTCTCGTTGAAAAATGATTAATAAGGCACACTTTCATCAAATAAGTAATGCACGAGCAGTGGCTCGGTAAATCAGCTGTTTACTCGATTATTCTTTACTGCAACAAAGAAGTCTATACAGTCTTACTTGACCACAGTAGCATTCTTCCTACGATTCTTCATTCTTTTGCTATAACAATCTAGCTCTACAGTTACTGAACGCATTGCTTGCTGCTTCAGAGGACTCGCACGGTCCCCATCATGTAGTGGCTGCTGTTGGTTTTGAATTTGATTTGGATGGATCGTTCTCATTTAGGTGTCCTGTTTGGTTTATATGTCCTAAGTTTAAAAAAAACAAGCTGATCTAAGTAAACGTGGTGCATCAAAAATCTCGTCCATTTTTGTCAATTGCCTGACCACTCTTTTGATGGTTTAATATCAACCTTTTTGCCTATATCATCAATCCACTGGGCCCTGGAGCTAATAGATTGGCATCGACGTCCGATAGCCCTTCATCGTGCATCGCGACACGCACGGACGATGTTTATGATGCGTTTAACGTCGTCCGGCATTGTTTATGAGCTCGGCTGACCTAACCTTTCGTAATCGGTTATCTGTGATCGAACGTAATTTTCTTAATACGATCACGCAAATATTTTTGCGCTTTAGTTACTGCGAAAAGTCAAATGCATTCAGCGTTCGAGTCTGAAATATGCTACCTGAAAGATTGAAATCGGGCAGTTGATGGAAAGCAACGGATTTAATTTTAAAGAGTTGTAAAACGTAGGCAAGTAGAACTAAACTTTAGCTGTTATGCTGTTCAACAACGTAATAAAAGAGTCCAAGACGACTACTTGACCACTGACCATGCAAGTAACTCTTTTAGATTCGTATCAATTATAATGGTCCCCTCGAGCAAACCTGAGGAACGGATAAGAGTCGCTACGCATTGTTTGCGGGACCAACGGTCAACGAAGGCTGATATGTCGTATAGATCATTGATATCGACTTAATTACTTTCATAGCTTAGTTTCTTTATCATTTATTGGTTATATTTTAGTGTAATACATATATTGATGATCTAATGACAGACAAAACAGATGAACAGAATTTAACCTCGTTTCAGTAACACGGTGCTAGCGTGTATAACAGTATAATCCAAATGCACAGATCAATAAACAAAGTTATTTTTGCAAGCAAAGATATTAATCGGATCCAAATGACTGCAACTCCAAATTAAATCCTCATCGTTTACAACTTTACGTATCAATACATAATGCTGCAATTGGGTCGTGTTTAACTTGGAGTTAGAATATTATGATTCTGAGGCAGAAATTAGAGCACCAGAAGTATCCTGTATAGAGAAGCCTTAGCGGTACGCGAATGCGGGACAAGGCTAAGATAGTTTCACAATGTACGTTCACGTGCGAGGAAGCTAGCCTGGGTGGTCGATGCAGCTATTGTAAAGCATCGTTATACTTATTCTGCTCTAACATATACTTGTGGTACGATACGGAGGCAGGTAAAATTTTACTTAAGCGATAATAAAACGGATCAAGCGCGAGTCGGACGGGCGCTAGAGCGTGATCGAGAAGATTTCGTGCCTACACACGATTTCCTGTGGCATGATTATTAAAATCTTGCAATGATATTTATTGAAATACCATAGCTTGTGGATGAAAAATGATTTTATGTAAAAGGCAGACGATTGCTTACAAATGTGTTGTTTTACCTATTTGACATTATTTGTAGTATTACTATAAACCAAGACTAAGGGCTACTTGCAGGAAAAAGTTAATACGAGTTTTGTCCTAAATCCGAATTGAAGACTGAAATTTCCATACATTTTGACACAACACAACTAAACTGAACTTAAGTTTAAATCTAGATTTAGTTTTTTGCTGCAAGTGGCTCTAAATAAAACCAGTTAAAGTCTCACCGGCGGCGTAAAGAGCCATAAAACTGTTAACAATAGCATTTTTGTTTAGAATGGTCATAAACTCATAAGTTGTATAAGACGTTATTCGACATTGAACTTTAGTGCAAACTATTAAGTTAGCTTTTACAATAGATTAACTAATAATTAGCTTGGTTTTATGGCTCTTTACCCTTACGCCGCTGGTTAGACTATAAACGCTTTTGTATTCTATTAAAACTACAGAAGCAGCAAAAAAATTATTAAATGCAATTGTTTCGAGATCTTCTGTATTTGCAGGTGATTTGCAGCCACTCAAGATACTGATTTTTTTGTTATTATTTGCCGTTAACACTTTTTTTACGGTTCATAAAACACCACCCTTTGGCAAAGGTACCGGCGTACGACGGGTTGTTAAGGCCCCAACATTTATCGTTTTATTATTGTAATCAGTAGATATACCTACAATTTAATTTAATAAAAGAGCTGTTGAGTTTCTTATACGCTTACTCAATGATCTACCCTCGGAAAGCGCCAGGGGACTCTATTAAATATCATGTTTACAGAAAAATCATTATTTAATTATAGGTCCATTTGTATAAGATTGTTCCTTTTAATTATATTTATTAATTATTCATAACCTGACAAACGAATAAGCTGTCTCGTGTCGTCAAGCGAAGTCACGTGCAGACTTATTAATAGTCGGTGTGTGGGAACGGACGATGATAATACCTTGCCCGTTCACGCTGCCAAATCCCAAATGCAAGATTAATAAACTTTAGACTAGATTGTGTATCGATTCAATCGGCAAATCACAGATCTATCACAAAAAGTGTTTGTTTGTTGATTCCGTCTTCACGGTTCAATTAGTTACTACCTATACCTAGATAAGTAGTTATAGTACCGGCACGGACGATGATTTTCTCAAGAGGCAAATACTCCTAAGGCCACGGATATAGAAGGATCGGCCAGCTTAGACTAGTTCCATCGATCGAGCAGGATTGCTGCGAAGAATATCAAGATCGATTGTATCAACAAAGTATAAACAGACCAGAAGAAAATCATCGAACAAAGGTACATCGTGCGGTGTTTGTGTGCGCGTCTTAGGTACATGTGCCTGTGGCGTGAGCTAATATTGATAAGATAATCATGAATTTAGTAGGTGCTGCTCATGTGCGTTGGTACCTAACTTTATCTCCTAAAGGGCCCGAGTTGAATACATGTCTGTATACTTGGTATCAGTCAGTAAAGCACCGCCCTATTGGATTAGTAAACTGACTCCGGTCGACTGTAATTACATTAACCAGTTCGTTAATTAATTAATGTCGCTGATATATACACGTACCGCTTTAAACGAGGTGAATAAACTTTTATTTACTAATTGCGGTTCGTAATTAAAAACTAACTAGTTGCGATAAAAGTTATAAACTACATTTATAAGTTGGCTGGGCGTGTAGTGGATTTTAAATGCACTGATTTACCAGGTTCTTTTAGAGCCTGTCTAGATGACTAGTTTTACGCTCGCGCGTAGACACTCGCGCGTTCCCGAGATACTAGACCTACCATACATCCCGTCCAGTCCAGATGCTGCCGCGTGTTTCCTCCTGGACGGGATGTATGTAGCTTAGTATCTCGGGAATGCGCGAGCGTAAAAGCGTCATCTGAACAGGCTCTTAGTCGAGTCCGGTTGAGACTCGGATTGTATAAAAAATAGGAAAATAAATTAACCAAAGATATCACAACTAAAATAACCAAAGATAACCAGCTACGGGGGGAAATCGTAAAAAAATCTTTGGGTCCTTCATGGTAATTTGTAGCCAATGCTAATTAATGTAGGCGTGCTATAAAGACATTAGGGCCTCGGGCCTCCATGCTTGCTTGGAGCAGTCGAGAGCAGCTGCAAGAGAGAAGTCACATTGCGGCTGGCGCCGACTGCTTATAATTTTGTATTTAAACTGCAGATCGCCAAAAACTTGAACTTAAATGAAAGCAAAAAGGGGAAGATATGGTACCAGGCGCGCGCACTTGAGCACCTCAATATAGGTTCCGGGGACATAAACCACGTCAGCTGTCCGGCCGCCACCGATCAGTCAATATCTTTTCAACATACAACTATATAATATCGAATACAGCTAAAAACATGCCGTGTTGCGCGTTTTTGAAATGCTTCAAAGTTTTGAAGTGCAAAACATAAAAATAAATCACATAGAATCACATTTATAAAGAAATCAATTTTTTTAGCTAAATACATAATTATTTCAATTTTGGGCCTCAATGTTTGAGCGAGCGAGATAGCGTAATAATAAGTTTACGCGAGTAAAACCCGTGCTGTTAAGTCTGGCAACGTCGCATGCGTGAACGGATTGCTTTGGCTTTTTAACTTTGGCGCATAATAGGTATGTTTGACTTTTTAACATTGACGCATTATATGATAATGCGCCAAAGCAATCAGTTCACATGTGACATTGCCAAACTTAAAGCGCGTCACACACTATAATATATATTATAGTGGGTGACCATAGGCTGAAGAAGAACAATAAAGGCATTTACAAACCGGATAACCGCTTTTAATATGGAACCACATATTGGAATGAATTGTTTTCCCTGATAGTAAACGCTATGAGTGTGACTAGGTATAGGTTTACTCTAGTTAACGTCGCGAACGTTTCGCAAACACTATCAAGCTGTAATGGGGCTGTCGCATCAATCAAACCTACCTACATTACATGTTTACACCACAACCTATCACAACAGATAAAGACCCGTCCCTGGCATTATACTTGGCAGTATTTTCCAAACATTGATTTTACATCTCACATTCGAAATTTAAAGAGATGCAACGAAAATGTTTGACAAATAATAGCCAAGCGGAGTGCCACCATCACAAAGAGTTCAAATGTGACGTTGTCAGTATAAAGGGACCTTGTGGAGGAAGGCAGTTACGCTCTTCTTGTTCTTGTAACTATACGAATACTATGGTAACAGTTCTAAAAACGGCGTAACCGCCTGCCGCCATAAGGTCCCTTTATATTGAGAACGTCACAAATAGGTAGATAAAATAATAATCTTGCTTTCTCCGTTCAGTGCGGGATTGAACATTCTAGGACCACCAGGACTGCTCACAAATAGGCCAGCAGTCCAGCACAAACTCGGAGAAGTATCACTACATAATTAGGTACTATAAATCAAAGTCCCCCCGCCGCGTCTGTCTGTCTGAACGCGAAAAACTCAAATACTACTGAACGGATTTTCATACATTTTCACCAAAGGACGGAGTGATTCATGAGGCAGATTACGATGTATAATTCATTCATAAAGTTAGGTGCGTATATGCTCTACTGCCCGTGCGAGGCCGGAGCGGGTCGCTCGTCAAAACATAATACGAAATTAGCAAATATGAAACCTATTCTAAGAAAACTATGACATGTGAAAGGTACATGTTATTTTCTCCACGAAATATAAACCATATAACTGCCCCGCCCGACCGAATGTTCACGTTACGTCATCTTCTAGGTCTCCCACCGCGGACACGATTCAGGCACAAGACTAATGTCCTGTGTTCGTGTCAGCCCTTTTACGACGCTTACAGAGTGAAACAACTTTCATGGCATCATTCACCAATGAATTTCCCTCGGTTTAGAAGTTATGACCGTAGTCTCGTAAATTTAGAAAAGTTGTCTACGCTCCGTCTGAGCTACCAGGCCTGCAGCAGTAGGTAATATCTTATTTAAAGAGAGCCAAGAACGGAGAGGTCATTATGTATGCAAATAAAAAGTTCTGGCATTCCATGTGCAATGTTAAAATACGTTTTATCTACATACCTATCCCGAGAGAACTAAATAAAAGTGAGAAATAACAAAAGACATCTACCTATATACCCGTGGATATCTATGTAGGTACAGTCAACATGAAAAGTATATTCACACTTTTGAACCTTGTCGCTATACAGCCGCGTATGTTAATTCGATAAAGGGTGAATTTCAGGGCGTTTCAACCGCCGTCATTAGTGTCACCAAATATATTGACGAAATCAATGACACTACAGCAACTTCTGATGCTGATAGAAACTACATCCCCGGTTCTGTTTCTGTTTACATCAGGAGTTGCTGCAGTGTCATTGATTTCGTCAATACATGGTGACGCTAATGACGGCGGTTGAAACGCCCTGAAATTCACCCTAAAGTAAAAAAAGTGAGTAGGTAGGTATATATGTATATACTTTTGCCGTTGACTATAGGTACCTACCTAATAGAACAAATGTCTGAAATACCACAGAGCTGACTTTCCTTCCTGTGGACATAGTATGAGTAGAATTAGATAAATATTTAGGGATAAGTTCGTCTTTTTACGTGTATGTAATGTATGTTTTTTTTATGTGTATGTATGTAAACTCTTGATTGCACAAAAAATATAAGTAAATAATAGTACAATGACGTAGGTAGGTAGACCTACGTCATTGTACTATTATTTACTTATATTTTTTGTGCAATCAAGAGTTTACATACATACACATAGGTAAATATAATAACATAGATACAATACAGGAATGAAATGTATTTATTTAGTTAGCTGTAATACCCCTTCTACATGATCGGGCGGTTGGGCCAACTGAGAGGGACGCAGCTATCTGCAAGAACGAGATGTATATATTACTATCTCATTCTGACAGATAGCTGCGTCCCTCTCGGTTGGCCCAACCGCTCGATCGTGTGGAAGTGGTTTAAGTACCTACCTTTGCCCTCATTGGTTAAACTTGACCCGTCCTGTGGCCCTGTCACGTTCCAACTCCGTAAACAAAGTTGAGTTTGTCATTGTTCAAGAAAAACCTGTTTAGCGAATGTAATAGATGTAGGTAGCTACTTTAGCTATAGACACATCTTTACTACTTATTATGTTAAGCGCGTCGCACACGGAGCCATAATATATATGAATATAGGCAAAATATATATTATAGCAAGGCATCTTACGATATATTTTCCGTACTACAAGGTGGGCCAAAAGAAGTCATCCGATGTTGTTTGACTCTCTTTTTTTGAATTGTTACGCAAAAAAATAGACACGATTATTCCGCGTTCTTGGGGAGTGTATCGCTCCATGGCTTGTTCACTTGTATTTTGCATCTGTCAAGTCCACAAATGTCAAAACAGATTTGACATTGGCGACTTTGCAAAAATGAGAGCATCTTCCAATAGGGTGATTTCTTTTGGCCCACCTTGTAGTTGACAGGGTCCACACACGTAGTAATCTTATATCTTATACTTTTAAACGAGAAACATTTGTATATTTATATTTGAACTCACGTTCTCGAAAACGGCTCTAACGATTTAGATAAAAATTGCGACATGGGAGTTTACGGGGGCAAAAATTCGATCTAGCTAAGTTCATATCTGGAAAAATTAGTATTCCCTGTATTTTCACGTAAAAAGATTTCCCGCGCAAAAAATATGGTTCGTAATTTCAGGGCGGCTGCCGCCGTCTGAATAAACTGATGGTTAGGCCTAGCGCGCACTGCGGATTTTTTTCGTGCGTTTTTTTTTTTTCGGAAAATCTGTGACCTCTAGAACTACATAGAAGCGCGCACTGCGGAATTAATTCCGCATTTAAATTCTGTAGATTGTTACAGATTTGGTGCAGATGTAAAAACGCACCGCACCGCACCGCACGCACACGCGCGCTAGTCCTTAGAGCGTTGGCCTACTACACAGACTGCGGGTTCGAACCCCAGCTATGTATCGTTTTTTTTTTGTTTTCTTTGTTATTGTATAGAAAATCGATGAAAATATGGTTTCGACCCGAGCGACGACGCTCGGTCTCCCAGATACTTTATATTAAAATAAATTATAGCTCCGTGTGTGACGCGCTTTATGTAGGTATGTAGCTATGTTTAATTACTAGGCAAGCATTTTATAGCCGCAGAGCATCGCGTTACATTACATGTCACGTACTTACTACTTTACGCTATAAATAAAATAAATAAGTAAATAAGTATGTTTATCCCACTATGATCCCACTAATATAATAAATGCGAAAGTTTGTGTGCGTGTTAGTTTGTTACTCATTCACGCTGCAACGGCTGGACGGATTCGGATGAAATTTGGAATGGAGATAGCTTATACCCTCGATTAACACATAGGCTTTTTATCCCGGGAAATGTGATAGTTCCCGCGGGAAACACGATAAAAGCTAGTAAAGCTTATACCTGCTTATACCAATAGGTATGAAACCTACGCCAGCTGATTGGTAAAAGGAGCGTCAAATTGTTAAAATAGATAACAGAATAACAACAAAAATGCAAGTAGGAACGTACCTACATTATTTTATATACTCGTACTAATTGTGCGTGAACGAAAGCGAGGTTAATTGTTTATTTAATAAATTGTTACGATATGGTTCTGTAATCGAACCTGCAGAAGCCCAGCCCGCCAGACGCATTCGAGCCTGACTCATTAAACCACCGGTAACTTAACGCCTTTCATAATTTCAAGGACTAAATAAACCAGTTAGTTTAACTAAGGCCGGCCCCACACCTACCGATTCTGTTCTGTTCTACCTAGATCAGAACAGAAAAAAATGAAAATCGGAAGGTAAAGCTTTCGGCACACCAAACGTGTGTCAGGCGCGTCGCGTGGCGTGAGCGACACAGCACCCGGCACACCGCAGGCAGCAGGCAGCGTTTCGAACGCGTGCCAGCGCTGCGCACGCCTCGCGGCTGCGTTCGGTGTGACTTGCTGCGCGGCGCGCGCTTACCCCCACCACGCGTTTGTAAAAAAATACAACGACTAATACCCGCGCCGACGCCGCGCTGATGCGATGCGTGCCAGCGCGCGACGCGCCTGCTTCGCGCACGCCACGTGACGCGCTGCCCGAGTTGTCTGCGACGACTGCGGCGCGAAGCAGCTCGAACGCGTGCCCTGCGCAGGCACGCGTTACTTTTTGGTGTGCTGGGTTCAATTTTATTTGTTGTTTTAACACATGCGCGGGCCCGCGTTCAAAGCGCGACGCGCCTGACTCGCGTTTGGTGTGCCGAAAGCTTTAGAATGCAATACAAAATGTACCACTCGTCACATACCTACCTACCGACCCGGTACGGCCAGAATGCCCGGTCAGAAAGCAACCAGCCAGCATCGCCGATCAGAACGTTCTGGCCCATTGAGATAGGTAGGTATACTAAGTAGAGGAGCAGTAACCACGCCAAAACCGTGTCACCTCACTAGGGACCACTGTCTCTACATAGTCCCATACGTCAAGTTAGTTGTCAAACAAACGGCACCCGTACAACAAGCTGCGTAAAATGGGCAAATGCGTGATGAAACCGTGCTTCTCAAAGTCTCAAACACGTAATAAGGCAAAAGGAATAACTTTTCACAGTTGAATATATTGTTTCTGTGTTAAAATACGTAAATGTAATTAACACGAAAATTTTAATTAAAACATCTGATACTAATTGTTTAGGGCCAGTGTTACCTACTAGTAAAACATCGCTTCATTTCCCCAAGTTTTTGTGAGAATTCAAACCTATATGTTTTGTCCATCCGTAAAATTAAATAAAATTAGATCTAATAATTAATGTTTCTAAACTGTTATATTCAAGACATGGCACTCCAAATTTCATCGGACGAGTAACGAGACGGTAATCTAGGTATTAAAGTGATATTAAACCCCCCCGTACCGGCCGAATGGACCCCAAATGGGAGTACAACGTAAAACTGACGAGGCAACCGGATGGGAATGCCGAATTCTCAATAGTAAATTTTGAAAAAAAAAAAAATTATATTTTTATTTTGACCCGCGTTATTCGGATGGCAAACATTTTTTATTAGAGAGTAGACAAGAATCGGTAGGTCTGTGGCCGGCCGAAGTAAAGTAGGTAATTAAAATGGCACAAATAATTAAGTTCTAAGAAGGCATCACGGTTCGGATAGAGCGCCTCGCAATTTTCATTTCAATGTATAATTTTGCAAGGTGTTGCATTCTCACATTCTCAAGCATATTGTCGCTGATCGTATAAAAAAAACTGGCACATTACTTCTATAGTTCGCCGCCGAAGCCAAGAAATTTAGAAGTGCAAGGCAAGAATGAATCACGGTGCGGTGGTGGACATGGCGCGCGCTTCCGAAAGCACTTTCGCCTACACTCGGCTCGCGTCGGCCATCTTCGCTCCCTACAGCTGACTGGGCCAATGCCAGAGCGAGCGCGCGATAGTGGCGCCGCGCGCACTAGACAAGGACGACGCCCCGCGCAACTCCCATCGCCGCCATTTATTTCTTTCTAGTGTCCGCGGCCGTCGTAGTGACAGCGTATTTCATTCTCGCAAGAGCAAATTCGTTTTACTTGTGAAATTGATATATTAAATTTTATGCTACATTTGCAAAAAGTGTCGAGTGAAAACTATACGTGGCAATTAATGATGTTATCTTGTGTGTTGTATGGGTAGAAGCTAACCCGTCGCAGTGAAATATGGCTGGCTTTGCCGTGTCCGTTGTCAACACAAAATAAAGTGGATTATGCAAGTTGGAGTAAAATGCGGGCGGTTATTAGGTAAATTTCGTGTTTTATTATGTCTGTACAGTGTAGTGCGGCTGCAAATACCAGTGATCGGTATAACGGTAAACTGTTCTAGGTAGAAAGGTGAGCTAGCGAGCTAAGTTACTTGCGATCTCGAAACAGTCGACGTCTCGGCCGTTCCAAAACTTGCCACACAAGATTATTACAAACGGCTGGCTCAGTCGAGTCAGCCTCCATTAGACACAGTGATAACAACGTGTATGACAATTTTGAAATGTAGGTACGTACTTCTTCATGGCATTACGGTATGCTAAATGTTTTGATAAGCCAATTTGGCAATGGGTACGTGACAGATAGTACTGGACATATTATCTGAGGATTGATTATTCTGCTGTGTATGCCTAAACCAAAAAAAAGGAAGGAAAAATTAACCCTTATTATATATAATTGCTTAGTTATTCAACAACCAGGTAATATTTACAATAAATCAATTCAAATTAAGGGCATAAGACATCAAGTTAGATAAGTACCTACAAAGATAAAAGATAACGTAAAATGTATTTAATATTTACATTGCCAAGCAATAATATCATTAGATTTGCAGAAATGCCTCTAAGAGGTTGTTTTTTAAATGCAGACTAATGTATAAAAATAATCCTGGAAATAAAAATATAGGCTAAGTATTATTAAAAGTTCAAGTTTCCTGAAAACCTGAAATATAAGGATAGGTAGGAAAATCAAAATATGAAGTTACAGATGAAATATAATGAATTCAAAGTATTCGGTACAAGCTGCAAATGCCATGCTGACTGTACTGTGTTCATTGCTAAAGTACTAACAAACATGGATATTAAGTTTTCAGTTTCATGATATCCTAGAGTATAAGGATACATAAGTAAATAAAAAATGTACATAGATTAAATAGAATGAATTCCAAGTAATCGGTACTAATGCCATAAATACTACAGTGTATGTTTGTTTTGTGCTAATAGCTAAACTAATTATGATAAAAAGGGCTGAGAGGTAGATAGTCACAATATTTTTACAACGGAATATTTTATCTCATTAAATTAATAGAATGAGCCATGAGAAATCTAAGCGGGGATGACACAAGCTACATTTATCTTTAAATCAAGTTGTTGCTAACTTTATAAATGAAATAGGCACACCTAGTCAGTCACATAAAGCTTACTTTTAAAGATATATTCACTGGCAACGACGGGCCTGATGTGTTCAAATAAAATGCATTAACCCGGGCTTCACAAAGGCGGTCTTGTTAAGCCCAGGTTTATCATCCTAGACTGAACAAGTGCATGTAGCGTTATATTTCTCTTGTTTCAGTAAATAAGAATATGCAGGTTGTTATCAAATAATGCAGCGGCTGGTTAAAATATTGGCGCTGGCAATAAGCTGCGCGGCGGTGCGGGCGCAGAGCTGCCCGGCGGGGTGCGCGTGCACGGGCACGCGGCTCGCGTGCTCGGTCGTGCCGCCCGGCCTCAGGCTGACGCGCGCGGCCATGGCCCCGCACGACCCCCACCTCCAGGACTTCTCCTGGACGAACGCCCAGCTGACCGCGATAGACAGCGACCTGTTCCAAAACCTTACCGAGCTAGAATACATCGATGTAAGCGGCAACGAGCTCCGAAGGACCGAGCACGGGCTGTTCGCGGGGCTGACGCGGCTAAAGCAGCTGAACATATCGCGTAACGGACTCGAGGACATCCCGCGGTTCACGTTCGCCGACCTAGAGGCGCTTGAAGTGCTCGACGCGTCGCACAACCAGCTCCACGTGATCCCATACCAAGTGTTCGGACCTATGATCCGCCTGCAGTACTTAGATCTGTCCTACAATAAATTAGCCACTTTCCTAGACTACTATTTTAAACCTAATTTAAAACTAAAATCACTGTTCCTAAATAATAATAGCCTAGTCAAAATGACGTCTAACGCCCTAGTCGACCTGCAGGAGCTCGAGATGCTCGATATATCTAGCAACAAATTAGACTATCTTCCCAAATCCTTATTCGACAACTTCGAGCGGCTGAGAGAGCTGAATTTGAACTACAATCACTTTCAAAACATATCACAGGAAGCGTTTAGAAATTTGATAAACCTCAAGAGGCTACACATGGGCGGTAATAAGATGAAGCGGCTGCCTGCGACGCTCTTCCATAATAACGAAAACCTGAGAACGCTCTACCTCGACCACACAGATATAACTGTTATAGAAAATACTAATTTTAAAGGCTTAAATAATCTACAGCGACTTTACATTAGATATAATGCTAACTTACGTGAAATAGAACCGTACGTGTTTCTGGACACGGTGTCTTTAACGCATTTGGATATAAGCGGGAACGCTTTGAATTATTTGCCGCAGTCTTTGAAACGTTTAGATCAATTAGTAGAGATAAGAATAGGGGATGGGAATCCGTGGGCGTGCGATTGTCGGATGGCATGGTTCGCGGCGTGGGCAGAGAACAGGAAAGAGATAATAAAGTCGGACCTGAGCTGCCGGCTGACTTATCCGAACGACATGTTGATATACTTGAACAACATGAACTGCAGGGGGCCGGTGCTTGAGACTGCGTCGCCGCTGACGCTGCACCGGCTGCAGTCGGAAGCGCTGCTGAGCTGCCGTTTCCAGGGCAACCCGGCGCCGTCTCTCACGTGGATTACGCCGACGCGGGACGTGTTCCACTGGAACCCGGACCCGCAGGTCCCGGACATATTCCACAAGCACGGAAGAGCACACGACGAGAATTACGAGCCGATCGACAACAGCAAGTATAGAGTGAGAGTCCTCGACGATGGCTCGCTCTTTATAGGAGATATACATCGGGAGGACAGCGGGACGTATTTGTGCTTCGCGTCAAACCCGACCGCGAACGCTTCAGTGGAGGTGGTCATGAACATAGACCCGGTGACGATGTACGAGATCAAAATCCACAGTTTGTTGTGCGGGGCTCTGAGTGCGGCCGCGTTTTTGGGACTCACGCTACTGGTGCAGGCGCTGCGATATATTTTCCGCAGGTGAGTGTTTTTTTACAAATTACTTTTCAAAGCTTTTGAACTCTGGCATATAACTCCGCCGTCTACATTTTTTTGAGTAACTTAAAACTTGTAATTTATATTTGTATTTAAAAACTATTTTATTATATGTACACGATTGTAAATTTAAATCACATCGCTTTGTATATTGAATACTACTTAAATTGTGTGAACACCACATAAATAAATATCATTACAACCACCGATGCTATTTAAATTTTACACTGAATGTAACATGAACTAAGATATTAATAACATACGTATGTGTTACTTATAGCTTGCCACAACAGTAGACTCACGGTGAGAATAAAATATCCTTTCCTTAAATGGTTTTAGCTGAATTTTGATTTTGACGTAATTATTGAAATTTTATTTTACAAGAATATTCACACTATAGACGGTGGCAAGCGTTATTTTCAAGTAATCGTCTATTGAATACACTTGACATAAATTATAGGTCACTAGACAGATTAAGTCACCTTAATAAACTGATAATAATGCTATTAAGTTTCATAATATTCATTGTTTTTACATTTGTCTATGGCGCTGTCTTGTGTCCCGTTCTTGTTTATTGGCTTTAGCAGACATTTCTTCAACGGAGCCGTGTGTCGGTTGCAGGTTCCGTCTGATGGAGACTTGCTGCAGTTGCTGCGCTTGCGTGCGGCGCGACGCGCCCCGCACGCGCCAAGTGTACAGCATGCTTGACAACATCGAGCAATACAAGAGGCAGCAGCTCGAAAAGCTTCGGGAAAACTACGCCGTTCAGGTAAACTGTTAACTTAGAGTAACATTCTGAATATTTTAAATCCTATTTCTTAGTTAATGAAAATTTACCTATAATTTAATTTGTCAGGTGCATCGCATCAAGGAGAATTGCACGCAGCAGATGGATTGGATACAGAACAGCTACTCGTCTCAGGCGACACATCTCCGCAACATTAGAGACATCGGCACCAACCATCTCACGTCAATGAGAGACCAGTATCACGATCAAGTAAGCCATAATTTCATCCGCATCTTTCTTAAGGATCTCATCGTTGTGGATTCATTTACGACTATTTTGTTTCGTGCGCAGGTGAAACGCGTCCGCGACTATTCAACAACGCAGCTCAACTGGGTGCGAGAGAACTACGTGTTTCAGCGCAACAAGATACGTAAATTCAGCGCGCATCAAGTTTTGCGTATCCGGCAATCTTACAAGTATCAGCAGCAGACGCTGAATAAGGTATTGGAGAATTTGCCGTCGTTGTACTTCGACAACTGTCGCAGTGGATCGTGCGGGCGGAGCGATTCGACGCAGCTGGATCCGGACGTAGAGAATCTCGACGCGTATCTGAAGACTAAGATAGAAGCGCTCGCTCGCCTGCCTCCGTTAGCCGCCGACGCCGAGAGCAAGGTGTCGGTGTACTACACGCCGACGGAGCGGTCGCTGGCGTCGCGGCGGTCCTCCCCGGTGCCGGAGTCGATCCACATCAACATGATCGAGCGAGCGCCGCCGCGGCTGCTGGCCATGATCCGGCCGCTGCAGGCGGAGCCGCCGGACTCGCCGCCGCCGTCGCCGTCGCCGACCACGTCGCGCTGCGGGCTGCCCGTGCGCACGCGGCCGGCGGAGGAGGCCAAGCCGGCCAGCGAGCCGCTGCTGGGCCGGGCGCGGGGCGCGCGCCTGTCGCCGAGCGCGAGCGAGCCCGAGCTGAGCGCGGCGCGGCACCAGCGCGCGCGCGTGCTGCTGGCCGTGGAGCTGGCGCGGCCGGCGGCGGCGGCCGTGGAGCTGGCGGGCCCGGCGGCGCCCTTGTAGTACAGGCTGACGCGCGTCTTCAAGATCTACTCGGTTCCGGAGCGCGCGCTGCCGCTGCGCGACTACGTGTGAGCGCGAGTACTTCTAAGTGTGCTGTGATAGACTCTGCTCGACGTCTCGAGCCCTAGTGCTAGTGTTAAGTTTCGCGACGTGTCGCGGTACGATTAAGCGTCCCCGTGGGTTTAGGAACTTGTAAATACGACTGTTCGTTTCGATCGTTTCCATTTTGATGTATTTTTAGGGTGAACTCTTAGAGCGTTATGCATTTTATATTCGTTTAACTCGTAGAGCGTAAAGTGAGGTCGTAAGGAGTTGTTACCGTGTTGCTGTTGCTGTAGCGCGGCGGCCCCCGGTCGGCCGCGTTCATATCGAGTACGCGTAAATCTCTCGTAGGTGAATAGAGTAATCAATCGATCATAATTTTGTGACATTTCGTACAGAGTATAAAGTGAGTCTTACAGTGATATGCCAAATACTACGATCCAGCAATGATTATTAGGTACCTATTATATAATGTTTCTTAATAGAAAATATACAAAATATTGTTGAACATTTTCTAAATATATAAACAAGATTAAACCGCTAATCATGGAAAATAAATTATTTTTCAATGTATCTCTTGTTTTATTTAACCATATGTATCTTCTTAGAGGTCAAATTGGTTATTTTAATTGTTATTTTATATACTGACTAATTTTTGCTGTGAAATACGCTACGGCTTGCTGAATGCTGTAGTAGTAACATTTTATCTAACTGGCATCTACTCGTGTGTGTTTACCTTCAGTAACTCTCACTGAGGCTCTAACTCGAGGTCATGTAGCACCTAGTTGTGTCAACAGTGTCTTATTGGGATACTTCATCACCCAAGTGAAATAAAACACTTAGTTCATAAAAATCATTTATTTGCACGACGATAAGAAAACATTAAAACTTAGTCATGCATAATTATAATAAATTAATAATATAACGGAAATTTCTATCCTTTGTAGAGGCTAGCTGCTATTGGGTAGAAATGTACGGATAAATTGCAAAAAAAAAAAAACATTATCAATAATTAAATATCTAGTCAAATCCACTGACTCTACTATATTATAACTATATTATACAAAGGATTGCCTTGAATTGTAATTAAAATTTTAAATTCCATCAGAGGTATTTCATATTAATAAGCTCGTTTTTCTCAATTTCAATCAACTTTATAGAAATGATGGAAAAAGATTCACCTCATTTTCAACCACGGATCATACAAATAAGCTATTATAATAAATTATCAGTCCTTCTATATTCTATTCTGTTTATCATATAAAAAAATAGGATGTCCATTTATAATAGTATGTCATTGGTTAATTTGTCGTTTCATTTTAAGATATTGTAGTGGATAGCGACTAAGTTACTGGCGCGTTAGTGTGCCGGGGGTGAAACGTGATATCTGCAGACATTAACGCTTACCGAAGATCGTTTGACGCGGATGTCGTTTACAGATTTCCTGTAGAAAGAGCTGTTGGAACGAACACTTGCTCTAAACGTCCTATTTTATCAGTATCACCTTACATGTGCATATCAATAAAGGGTATATTTGTACACACCAGAGTAACCGGTGCGATTAACGGTATTATAGAATTTATAAAGAGATACCGTGACAGATGCAACGTTGATTGTCCGTCTTTTCAATCCAAGGTAAGAGGTGCGTCTTGCCTCATCACTTGCGAAAGTAAAATATTAGCATTAATAGTGATTTATGGTTGGGCGAATGGGCGAGTCTTTCTGGACTGAACGCTTCATATCAAAAACCAGGACGTCCTAGGCTAGGAAGTAGTGATAAACCGAAACCCAGAGACACTCGATGGTCCTAAAATTTGACAGTGTTCTGGTTGTTTATGGATTTTGGCTTTTAGAGCTTTCTGTAGGTATTGCAGTAATGGTTTAACCAAATTATGCATACACAAACAAATAAAAAAACATCTGAACATCTGGCAGAGTATGTTTAAGACCTAAATGGAAGAAATTTTGGAGCGAAATACCAAGTATTTCATGCCATTGTGCATCTTTACAGATATCAAAAGATCATTTTACTTCCTGCACTTGAGTTATCTTATTTTAAGATAGCAACTTCAATATCATCGTTATTGTAGTCGAAAAGCGCCGAAGGATTCCTGACCTTCACCATGACCGTCTTGTATAACAGAATCCATAATTTGACGGACCAGTATAACAATTTATAAAAAAGTTATTAAATATCGAGAATCTCTTGGATGTTCCAGGATAAACTATATCTACCTAATGCCTATCTATATATATTTATCTATCAATTAGGCATCAAGTGTTATATTGGATACAAAACACACACATCCACCCATTCATACACTCGCTCACTAACTAGAATGTTGGAAGTATAGTTAAGTGTTTAATTATAGTACTAGCGACCCGCCCTCGCTTCGCTTCGGGTACTAAATATATATACATAAACCTTTCGTGAAAAATTATCTAACTGATGGTAAAAACCGCATTAAAATCTGGTGCGTAGTTTGAAAGTTCTAAGCGTACATACAAACGGAAAGATGGCGGGAAGCGACTGTTTTATACTATGAAGTGTGATAAGTTTAGTATAATGGAAGGCTCTGTAAAGTCTACAATATAATTAAGAAATTTACTTTAAAAATTATGTACTACTGGGTCCTATAACACAGGGCTTCCTAGCTCAGGACCAAGATAAAAAGCTGTATGTTTTATGCCAATAAAATATTTTCATTTTCATTTAGATAAATAAATTTAATTTAATTTACATAAATTTAAAATAAAATAAAATATTATCAAAACTAACAACCTGACATTGTCGATAGTATCTAATGGTATTGTACAATGCAGGGTGTCCCAAGAAGTAGTGTCAAGCGGAGGTCAAGAGGTAGAGCACCTCCCCTTGAGGTATGTACAATCCCAGAATTTAGTCAAAAATCTGGTTTTTTCTAGAATTTCACAAAATTCCCGAGAGTTATTCTCTGAAACAAAAGAAAATCGCGGAACATACATGGGGATAATTTGAATACCTCTTGAGGTGTTCTATTTCTGGAATTCCGCTTGACACTACTTCTTGACACCTGTATAGCTCAGACTTGACAGGCTACGCGGGTCAAGTCTGGACATAAACAGTAATTTCCTCATTAATTATTATTAAATTTTATACACTTGAGGCAAAACTATCCGTCACAATCGGCTAGAACTAGATGAATGATCCATCAAACTAGTCTGTCGAATGAATTCTGATATAGCCTTGGTAGGTTGGGTCTCCCGATTGGCGGTCGCCATTCGAAAACTGTTAATCAGTCATTTGTTCTTCGAGCGTGCCCTGCCCTTTGCCACTGCCTAGCAATTCTTTGGGCCATATCTTTCTGGATTAAAGTAATCTAAAATGTAGGTAGGACGATAGTGATATGCGACGGACAAGGACATAAAAGCGACCTTAACAATTTATTAACAACAAAATCCATTAAAACCTTCGGAAATATTAACACCTTGTCAAGTCACTAGACTGATACGCAAAAAGAAAAACAAATGTATGTCGCAGCTCGCACCACGCCGGGGAGCAAGACTAGTGTTTCCAACGAAATGGAGATTTTGTAAATATTCGTGAAAATCTCGTAAATTTCATATACAAAACTTCCTGAGTCCTATCAAAAATACGTTAAGTACCGATCAAACAAAACATCGTATCCATATGCGCGACTAGATTGGGAGAAAGAAATTGAGGTTAACCCTACCTACTTATTGGTAACAGTCCCTGACTAGAGAATTACTTTCATTTCAAAACTTAATAACACAGCTCAAATTTACTTGGACTGCGAGGATCTCAGTGTTGTTCCCTTAGATGCTGCACAATCGAGTAGAATCTTAACATGATCCGCAAGTGAAACTATGCGGCTATGACTTAGGCTCAACAGAGTCCAGAATGAACCAAGATCGAGACACGTACAGACCCAGTACGGGTTCAAAGGTCAACTTATACCGGTCAATGTGCTCCTAAAGAGAATATCCCAGGTGGTTGAAGGAAATAGTGCACTAACCTTTGCCGCAGTTCTGTTCCACACAAGCACCTTGTGCCCAGAGTTGAGGAGGTTCTTAACGATGCCACTGCCCATGATACCAAGCCCGAGGAAACCGAACTTCATTTGGCTCGCCTTGATATTCTTCTCTAGCAGTGTCTCTGACACGTTTTCCAAGTCCAATGGGGGAGTTTCCTTGAAACAAATGTTAAGATTTAGGTATTGAAGGTACTTTATATTATAAGTTAATATAATAGAGTTACATCTGTTTACAGTATTTCTAGTTTCTTAATAGATATCGGCAATCTTCGTTTTTCTATGACACACGAGTGACAAATATAGTATACTGTCAGTTGCGAGTGCAAGTGTGATAAGGATAGCCAGCCGAACGCTATTAAGAAGCCGGGAGTACTGCATTAACAGACGCAATGAGCTTAAGTACACATTAACAACTTGAATTGTTGAGCTACCATAGAACCCTGTAATAATGACAGCGTAAAGCCACTTCAAAATGAATCATTGCTTTCTTTTGCGACACTAAATGTATGTACCAGAGTTTTCATAACTAAGTACATTACCCGATGATGTTACGCTGAAGGAAAAATACCGTAAGGAAACCTGAAAGCTGAGCTTGTAAGGATATTCGCACAAAAGATCCCAAAAGGGTCGATGTGTCCGGAAGGGCCCATCCCATCTCATCGCGTGGAAACCGGTCCTTCATCATAAAGGGTTCTGGGTCTTAGTCACCAAGCGGGCCCAGTACGGGTTGAGAACTTAACACACTTGAATTGGTTCATTCACTGCAGGGAAGTGGCAACGCGTATAAGAGTCCCTAACTTTCATCCAATGCCTAGAACGCGTATGTGCGTTTACGCTACAGTACCTATACGAACTAAGTATAGTAGATGCGGCACCTGGAGGAAGCCCTAAGATAAAGGTCAGCAATTAATCCGTTAAATCCAAGAGTATTTACTATACAACTAAATGTAACTGTTTATTGAGTAAACTATGTTCCTAGCTTGCAATACTAGTCAAAGTATTATCAAGAAAAAAATGGAAGTTTACTGCATTGACGACGCGGTTAGCGTAGTTGGTAGTGACCCTGCTCTACCAAGCTAGCGGTCCCGGGTTCGATCTCCGGTAAGGGCTAATATTTGTGTGATAAGTTGTTCTTAAATCTTGTATGTTTTCTAGCTATTTAAGTATTTATTTCTTCATACAAATATGTTTATCGTTGTCTAGAACCCATAGTTCAAGTTTAGAATTTAGTTTGTGACTAGGTCAATTTGCATGAGACTTTCCCCCTAATATTTGTCTATTTAATGTATTAGGTGATTTGTAATATTGTAGCAAGCTAGGAACAGCTATACCAGAGAAAATAAATTGTATACTTACAGGTCTTATAATATTGGAAGGGCGTTGCAGAAGACTGGACTTTTTAGAGAAAGAGTGATTCAGCATTGACGGCTTGTCGCTGGCCATGTCCGTATCCGTGAATGAGCGGGACAGACTGCTCTTGCTCTTCTTCTTCGCACTCGACTTGATGCCGGCGGAGGACGACCGTTTTATAGGCTTCACCTTTGAAATGCCCAAACGTATCTATAAATATTTAGAAGATGGTCACTGATCATTAATATTAGTTTTAACATGCAATCCGTAACCCATGCTCCTACTTCCATTTTCTTTTGTAACATGCTCAAAAGCAAATGGTTTTCACACTTAGTCAAGATATCTGTTTTTACTTCTTTCTCGTTGGCGTATGCGCTCGAGATTTGAGCCATACCGAGTTTACTTCACTCGGACCCATGTATTTTTAACTAAACGTGTATAATGTACATCTGTATAAAATAATAAGCTGCTTCAAAAAACTACAATTTCTTGAAACTCTCCTTGGTTAAGGAATAATATGTGCTGCTTCTAAATTCTACCTGTGTATCTACTGAAAGCTTTCGCCACACCATAAACATAATCATAACTGTTCAGTCAGTCAAAGAAGTGGTCTTCCATTATTGCATTTATTTATTTTTACGTTATATTTAAAACAATAGCCCCCTTATTCATAAACGCACAACAGACCTCTTTTAGTAAAAGTATGCTTTGTCACTTTCTGTCAGATTCAAATGTCACAATGAAAGATAAGGGCAAACCATACTTCAAGTCTTCAAGCATACTTTAGTTATTGTGCGATTATGAATAAGAGGGTTAGTCTATAATATGTGCCCAAATCCGAAGTGTTATAAGGGGCCTAGCGATATTTTTTGTATCAATCAAAAGTGATAAAACTAAAACCCTACTGGTGACTAAGACGCACCTTTATAATTTCTATATAGATTTATTGGCAAATGACACCCCGTTTATTAAAATCGTTACATTACAATAGTTAAGGAGCTAGAGTGGAACAATTTTGCTCACATGCATCAATGTCAAACTCATAACCTCAAGGTACTTTGGCTTCGCGCAGTTCGAGTAAAAATGAGAGACCACTTTCTTGTACGACTTAACAAATCCGTGCATAGAAACTCTCATCCGAATATGCTTATCATAATCCGTCTATAGTTCACAATACCTTGGGTGTAGCGCTCTTCTTCTTGAGCAATTCTGGCTCCGGTTCCTCCTGCTGCGAGTCCTGTTCTTCGCTCTCCATCTCCTTGAGCTTATCGAACTCTTCCTCTGGGTTCCGTTGGGGCCCATCGATGTCACCGAATTTCTAGACAACGTGACTAAGTTAGTTGGGGGTCTACTGGGCTAACTAGTTTATTTACGGTATAATGCGATAACATTTAGAGCCCAACTTCCCAATCCCCAGACCTGACCTGACTACTAGCTGAGACCGATTACTTTCCCTTTTTTTGTCATTTGAATAAAAAGGACAACAGGATGTTTTATTATTTATTCATCTGGCGGAAAGAAATTAGACTTACTTCCAAAAATTTATCCATAGATCAACTAATCGAACTTTTTTAATTTCCGAAAATTACAAGAAAAAATAAGAACACTCATGTGGGTTTTGTACAGTCGCAGGAACGAACAAGTATTAGAAAAGTAAATGCAGGTTACATACGTTCATCACGTCACATACAAATAAATATAAAAAGCTTTTGCCTGCGACTTAGTCCGCGCTAAAGCAGTTTATCGCTATTCCCTCGTAAACTATCCGATTTTCCTCCTCCAAAGGGGATACGCCTTTACCCCTAACATTTCCATCACATTCACTCACCTCGGGATTCACCATGTACTCCTCGATCTGATTGACAGCCTCCTTGAAGGCAGCAGTCTTGCACGACTTGATGAGCTGCTCCTTGAACTCATGGTACGGCTTGATATTGTTGTCTTCGATCCAGGCACTGTTGGCAAAAGTTTACTATAAGTATCGTGCAATCAAACTCAAACTACAACCATGGTCCAAAGAACTACTACTAAAGTGAGGCACTGCAATGGCGCCCGCGTGATTGTGTTGGTATGGCGGCCGTTGGGCTAACACAAGGGCTTACTATGCTTTATATGTGTGCGTGCCGCTAGTACAATCGAATCTGCTATCGGCTTACTACGGGTGCGTCAGTCAGTTGCTTAGCTACTTACCCGTAAGTTTTATAGAGCTCCACTTGATAGGTTCACGCGGACGCGCCTTCGTGGATTAATAACAAACACAATAACTAATAATGTATAAATAATCTATTAGTAACTTTATAATTTAAATACATATATTAAAATCCTCCGTTGACACTGAGACCCCTTCTTTCGGAGCTAATTATCTCTAAAACTTATTAAATTGAGATAAATAAAAACCAAATTCAAATCGGTCCTTCTATTCCGTTTGGGTGCTACGAAACCACAGACAGACAATCAAACTTATAATATAACTATTTTTCGTCGGGGATTCGACCAAGAGCATTTCGAACCATGCCCGGTGTGACGTTCCGTAGTCATAACAACAAACAATTAGTGTGCATAGTTGTTTTTACGGTTTTTTTTCAAACAATTTGTTCGTGTTATTATTATTATTTGCACGAAAATATTAACTTTGTTGGGTATATCTCGTAAATTATATACAGGGTGGAAAAAACGAACGCCGCATGGACGGCAACTATCTTAAATATTGGAAATAGCAAATTCTACGCAAAGGAGACTTACTTTTATTTTTGAAAGCAAAAAATACAGCATTTTTGAATTTTTGAAAATTCGTCTGCCTTAACCGGGAACCGAACTGGTCGCATATGACAAAACAATAAATTCGTGTTTTATGATACAGATCGAAAGGGTCATTGATAGTGATCATTTATATCTACAATACATACACCTTTAAACTAAACAAAGACCGTGAAAACTAAGAATTACTTGTATCTTTACCTAATCATTTAATTAATAGGTACTGAAAGTAACAAAGTGAACTTTAAAATTCACCTTTGTAACATAAACAACTCATTCAAATGTTCCATTTTCAAATTGCCTATCTATGCAGCAACTATTTTACATCTATATGTAAAGATAATTGATCTAAGAAGTCAACTGTAACGTAATAAATAACTGCCGCACTCAGAGACGTCCATTAATTTTTAAGTTTCATTAAAGTTGCCGAGTCTTATTCTATTGCTATAAGCAAAGAAAGTGACAGCAGCAACTTTAATCAAACTTAAAACTTAATTGACGTCTCTGAGTGCTGCCGTATATAGCATCAGTAATCGCAACTAAACTGATAAACATAGTTATACATCATTTAAAAATCTCCTTTACTTTCCCTGCATGATAGCGTAATTGAGTGACTTGTTACTTTCAGTATTAGTTAAATAATTAGGTAAAGACAATGTACCATACAAGTAAGGCGTTTTTAAGGCGTTATTTAAATGTAATTTTACGAATTTTCCAAAGTCGCGTTTTATATTACCCGACAAAAACTTAACAAGAAATAGTCGTAACCTAACTTTTAGGATTTAAAAAATTGTGTCAACCAAAACGATAACTAAAATATGTTAGGTTAATTGATACATTAAATCGTGCATCGGATCGCACGCGCACGCTACTTCGCGCGCACACGCTTGCATTTACGTAAAAATATATCGCAAGAGAACGTGCTGCATTCGTCTGTTTGTGTGTTGAAATGAATAAAAATACACCTAAAATCTATCCCTATTTCTATTCGTTACGTTGCATGGTAACGTAACGCATTCGTTGCATTATTTTATTTTATTATACATATTAAAATGTTTAAAAATACAGCAACAAGATTTTGCATTACTGTGGGTTGCATGCAGCAAAGCCAATAAAATGTGGCCTGGCGGTCTTGGTGTATTCAATTCGTCCAAATTGTGAGATTTATTATTTTAGAGATAAATAATAAAATAATGTAAATAATATATGAAGAATATACATTTATTGCTCTCTATATTGAATGCAAGAAATAAATGAGCAATACGTTATTATTTTATTTTTAGTCGTTAACAGCCCTCATTATCGGCGACGCGGCGAGTGAGACAATTAATTTTCACCGTTCGTACAGTCAAGGTCATAAATATGTATACACTTTAGTACCTTGTCACTTTAATCGCTGTGACATCCATATATGGCAGTTTAAACATGACATTAAAGAGACAAGGTACTAAAGTGTATACATATTTATGACCTTGACTGTACACAGCCTTAACGTTCCGTTTGGCTTGCGCTGGGGTCGACGACGTCAGAGGGCCATAAATCATAGTGTTTTAGGCTAAGAAAAAAGCGGCTTTTGTAAAGATGAAAGGAGTGTGCCTTCTGTACTTGTACTATTATCTATTCTGTGACTAAGCAAATACTTTCAAGGAGATACCTAAATTTTTTTTTAAACAACAATAAATCAACATATTTTGATCTCTGATTTCAAACAATCTCTACAAATCCTGGGGTTTAGTTCGGTGGTATTTTTAAAATACATCTTTTTAAATTGTATTTGGCATGGCAGCCCAAAATTAATGGCGGTGCACCGCCGTGGTAAACGGAGTTCCGTTCCTGATTATACATTTTAACCTTAGAGAAATAGGACTTTATCTTTAGGGACAAAAAAATGAAGGTCAAAAATTTATATTTGGAAATTATTATCAAGGGTCGGAATAGACAGGGCCTATTTACATAAAGTTCGCGAGCGGACATAATTAAGAGTGGTTACAACCCCAAAAAGTATTATTATTTTTATTGAATACCCGGTATTAGTCGTAATGCTAAATAATAAGTATGAACCGGTAGCGGCCAGCTTAAACCAAAGGAGACCCGATACCTTATTGGAGTAGGCTTTCAGCTCACCTATCTCGGTTATTTTTAATCTCAGAGAAGTTTTATTAATTTAAGATGCTTCTTTAATCTTCTGTACGGTAAAATATTACCATTATGACAAAAAAAAATCAAGTTTCCGACCGTTTTTGACCCAATCTGACCTATAATATTCAACACTGAGTAAATTTATATGTATTACGCATCACGACTAACCCCGGGATCCCCGTATTCAATAAAAATAAACCAATATTTTGCGGGGTTGTAACCACTCTTAGGACAGTATTAATAAATAGATCTCGACTGTGACGCCCGTCTAAAGACACGTCAAAGTAAACGTCAATCCATATAAAACTGTCATTTTTGACGCATCTTGTGGCGGGCGTTTCAGCCAACATCAGTTTATTGAATACAGCCCTTAATTGCGTCCTCTGATTAACTTTAGACCCTTGATTATTATTCTTTCTACTCGCATACTATGACCTGCAAATTTTACTGTAGTTAATGGTTTTAGAAAACAACTCATAGTGGAACCCATTTTTGTCATTGTTATTATCATTTTACCATGATAACACTTATCACGGATCTCAGTAATGGCGTTTGGTAAATAATTGACATCCCAGTTTTTTATTATTTTATCAGCATTAAAAGTAGAATACAAAATTTCAATATTAAACTAGCGACTCGCCCTCGCTTCGCTTCGGTTAAGTTCTCCCTCCTATTTCCCCCCCTTGAAGTTGAAATATCAAACTTTTTTCTTCATAATAACCTTCTCCTGACAATAACAAACACAACAAAAATAGAATTAGCGAAAACGGTCCAGCCTTTTTAGCCGGCAATATATGGGCGTCTTGTTCTATCTTACGAAATTAGAGTAAGAGAAGCTATGGTTGACGGGCAATTATTGCTCAAAAAATTGCCCGTGTAACTGCACCGTAAGACTAACAATTTATTCAGAATCACTGCTACCAGTAGTTGAAGAATTGTTCGTCCCCAGTTGTATAATTAAAGGATGACAGGGTAATCTCGAGTACTTGTTTTTTAAATCCCTCACGTGTTCACAATTTTTCTTCCAGTGATGGCTTGTGGCTGCTATTTCATTTTTTGTAATTTGTATCACGTTTTCCGAAAATTTATAAAAAGCATTTGGCACACCTGCACTCGTTAACCATAAGACGGATCAAGAAAGTTTAGTCCAAGTACGCTTTTAGTAAACCGGTGTTAATGGTTTTATTACCCTATTGAAATACAAAGGTCCAGTAGATAACATTCATCGGTGCAAATAATATTTCTTCAACTATACAAAAGAAGCACCTGTAACTGATAAAGTTTTCTCTGAGATTAAAAATTGCCGAGATAGGGAAGCCGAAATTTTATAAAATAACTTACAAGCTATTCCAATAAGGTATCGGCCACCGTTCAAGTCCCCTTTGGTTTAAGCTGGCCGTTACCCGTTAATACACTCCGTGAGCTGTTCAAATAACCTTCGAGTTTAAACTTCTCTCGCACTCGCACTCATACGCTCTTATGCGAGTCTAGCCGACTTTAGCCTAACTCGAATCCTATTCTAAGTGCTCACGGACTGTACTTATTATTAATTATTACGACTAATACCGGGATGCCGGTATTCAATAAAAATAAATCAATATTTTTCGGGGTTGTAACCACTCTTAATTACTTCCGCTCGCGAACTTTATGTAAATAGGCACTGCCTATTCCGACCCTTGATAATAATTTTTAAATTTTAGGCCTTAATTTTTTGTGACCCAAAGATAAAGCCCTATTTCTCTAAGGTTAAAATGTATAATTAACCATTAAAACTCGCGACTATATGTCAGGAATGGGAGTAGGTTTTCCACGGCGGTGCACCGTATTTTTTTTAATATCACCGAATTAAACCCCAGGATTTGTAGAGATTGTTTGAAATCCGAGATCAAAATACGTTGGTTTATTGTTATTTAAAAAAATTGTTTAGGTATCTCGTTAAAAGTATTTCCTTAGTGATAATAGCTATTTTTTCTCGGATATTTTAACTTTCTTAGATTTAAAATAATCTTTCGCCAATATTTAGAATGTACTTTCAGGGGTTCCGTCTTTTGCCATAACATCGTTTGTCCGAAAGTCATTTGCCATAACACTTTTATCATAATGTTTAATTCCCTGGACATATCAATTGTCCTAGCATATTTGTCATAATTTCGATTGTCACAATTATTTAAATCCTAAAAGTTAGATTACGGTTACGACTATTTTTGGTGAAGTCTGTCGGGGGTAAGATACAATGCGACTTTGGAAAATTCTTCAAATATACTTAAAATACTTAACGATTTAAAAGAGTATATAATTTACGAGATATACCCAACCAAGTTCATATTTCCGTCCAAATAATAATAATAATAACTCGAACAAATTGTTTAAAAAAGACCGTAAAACCCACCTATGCACACTAAAGGTCTGTACCCACTACAACAGATCATACCATGACCGTAACATGAAGGTGTCCGACACTAACGAAGACTGCTATCCCCACTACAACGAATTTTGTCATTTTATCACATTACCAAAAGGTGCCTTTAGGATGTAAAAGCTTAAGTTCTTACCAAGAAAACCAAAGCGGCTGTACGAGTGCCTGCGTAACTTCTTCATGGATGCCATCATCAGATCACGCACACCTTTTTATGGACCATATAATATATGAAGTATGATGTATGAGAAGTAGGTACCTTTCCATCAATAAAAATAATCATCGAAACACGAAAAATTATACGTGATTCGTAAAAAAAAGATACCTACGAATTGAGGAGCTTTTTTTTAAACTCTGTTAAAAAATATGAATATCCTACAACTTTAGAGCTTTCAAATACTACCTCGCACGAGAGGTTCAAACAAAATGGTATTTTCGATGATATTTTATTCGCTGCCAATAAAACATGGGCTCGCCTCGCATTCTAAGGGCCGTATTAATAAACTCATCTGGACTATGATCCCCGTCTCAAGACACGTCAAAGTAAATGTCAATCCATAGAAATCTGTCGTTTTGACGTGTTTTGAGACGGGCATCTCAGTTGAGATCTGTTTATTAATACGGCCCTAAGATTCTAACTCCGGTCACTCGTATCTTAAGAGACTGTTGCATACACTATTGTAAAATGTTGCTTGCTTAATCGAAAGAGCTATTAGAATGTATGTGGGCGGGAACATATCCTACAATTTAAAAAAGGCCTGCGGAGTTGTACTATACTTTATTTCTAGTTTACGTTACATTTGCGTAACTAACGATACTTTATCTACACCCATATCGTAAAACCTCTACAACGCGATCAGAAACTGTAGGTTATATTATTAACCCCCGACGCAAAAAGAGAGGGGTGTTATAAGTTTAACGTGTCTGTCTGTGTATCTGTGTATCTGTCTGTGGTATCGTAGCTCCCAAACGGATGGACCGATTGTCGTTTAGTTTTTTTGTGTCCTAGATAATTTTATCCCGAGTGTTCTTAGCCATGTTTCATGAAAATCTGTTCAGCCGTTTGAAGATCATCAGCTCTTTTCTAGTTGATGAGGGGATCTGATTTTTTAATTCTTGAAATCTTCTAGTGATGAAGTCCTTCCAGTGAAAATGTATGTGCTTGGAGCCCGTTAAAGGTTTTGCTCATTGCTCAGAAGGGTTTTAGGCGCTGATATCGGGGGTTTTTAACTCGGTTAGGTTATAATATGACTAGCTTTACGTCCGTCAGTGGTGTTGCTGTCGCCATGTCAAATTTTTCGCGGCTGTAATGTAAAGTTCACTTTACGTGTTCGCGGTCGATACTGTAATGGTTTTCGAATCGATCGTTTCGAATCACGATACAATGGTTCATGTCACTCGAGATGAAGCATCAATCAAGATGAAATGTCAGCAACAATTACCTATATAAGTAGTATATTTTTTTATCATAGAGGATTTACAATATGAGTGTAAATAAAGTATTGTAGGCGACTCTGCGTAATTGGCGTTACGAAACCGTCACGTAAACTACTATTACTTAATCGAAAGAGCTATTGGAATGCAACATAAATTCAATATTAAAAAAAAAGGCCCGAGGGTTTTATTCATTGCCATTATAATCTTGTTACAATTGTGGCATGTTAAAGTATTTCAGGGTGAGTTTACTTTTAAAGTTAACTAATGTGTGCAATTTCATTAACCGTCGAACCATTTCAAAATTTCCCATTACGTTTTGATTTTTAGGAGGTTCAAGTAACAAGAGATTTTTATTATTGATTTTTTTAAGAATTTTGCTAATCAGTGCAGTAGTGTTTAGATAATCGAGAAGATACAAACCTACGTACATTCATTCGGTTCAAACATGGAACCTCCTTTTTAAAGTCGGTTAAAAGAATAAATATTATGATTTTACTTTTTAAGTTTTTAGAATACCTTCTTTATTCTTTACATTTCTTTTGTTCATTTCGAAATTCAACACCTAACGGAAATAAATGCGGAGCTTAAATTATATTAATTAACCAACTAGTCAAAGGACACCGCACGGAAAGTACGAGACAAGAAGATATCGGTCAATTTAAAAAAATATTTAAAATTCGAAAACTTTCACTGATGAATTCTGAAACATTCAATTACAGCAGGTTTTGCCACTTGGCTACGGAATATTTACATATTTATTTATTTACCATAATCGAATTTAACCACTATTTCGTTGACCATATCACGGAAACCGTGATTTTTTTCGGGATAAAAGCACATAATAACTAATATTACTAGCATAGCGCACAGAACGATCACTCTTAACAAAGGTCGAGTTTAGGCATAATAATTGCCTATTCTTGCGACTGTCACCTGCTTGGACGCGAAATTGAGACGTATTGTGTGGCACTAGCGTTCATATTCTATTGGGCACCGCTGACATGAAACCGGTTTGGCTGAGAACACAGGGTTACAACTCTTTATTTATGCACCCATAATCACAACAGTATTTTTAAACGGATTATATCGTTTGGAAATTATTATTTAGTCGCAACAAAACAAATATATACCTCGTTTTTCCTTGGATAATTAGAATGACTGATGTCACTTTATGATGACATGTAACTTTTTAATGCGGTAAGCAGAGTCGAGAGCGGCAACCTACAGGCATTCGCCTCTCGGTGGGGCGCGGCGGCCGAACGTACCTACACTGTGGAGTGACACCCCCTGGGCCCTAGTAAACGGTAGTCTGTATTGATCCCATTTAAAATGTCATCCAATTCGTGCTGCCGTTTCAGCGTGAAAGAGTAACAAACATACCTACACACTTACAAACTTTCGCATTTATAATGTTACTAGCTATAAAAATAAATAAATCAATCAATAATTTATTTTTGCAAAACAGGCAAGTACATAAACAATGCTTCGCCAAAGTGCACAGTTTGTAGGCAAAAACCACCGCCCGGGAGCCCCTTGACCGGCATAAAATTGTTTTCACTTCTCATGCTCTAAAAGTTCGTCTTTATGTCGTGCGTAGGCGGCAAGTCGCTTCTTATGCTCTATAATCTTTTTCACATCTTATTGTGCCTGTGACAGATTGAAATTTTACATTTCACGCGAACGTTGTTCCAACCAATTGAGCATTCAATTAACTTTAAAAAATACGTATCTGTATTAAATTAGTTACAAAAAATAGTAACAATTGTTTTACGCAGTTTTAAAAACAAATTTTGCAAAACTATGCACATATTTAATGGAACTAAAAACAAGTTAATCAACTACATTTACATCCCATATGTGAAACGAACCGTCAATAGTGTTTGACAATAACCTCGTCCTTCTACCGAAGCTTCATGAAATAAACTTATAACGACGCGGTTAGCCTAGTTGGTAGTGAACCTGCCTACGAAGCTAGCGGTCCCGGGTTCGAATCCTGGTATGGACAAATATTTGTGTGATGAGCACGAGTATTTGTTCCTGAGTCATGGATGTTTTCTATGTATTTAAGTATGTATTTCTCTATATAAGTATGTTTATCGTTGTCGTTGTCTAGAGCTTAGTTTGGGACTAGGTCAATTTGTGTGAGATTGTCCCGTGATATTTATTTATTCATTTATTTATTTAATTTTTATTTCGTCGCATTTATTACTATAATTATTTTTATCATGTTGCTGATTCATTTCCTCGCAATCGAAGTGAAAAGTAGAGTGTACAACTCGTCCATAAAACCCATTTAACACTCGACTTCATATCCATCCTCGCTCGCAAGCTCGCTTGGATTAGTCTCGCGTAAAATGGTGCGTTTTATGCACTTGTTGTACAATCTACTATTGACCTAATGTATTGTTTGGTCGAAAATATTTTGCCTAATACCCTCTTAGGCTGAAAATTCAGGATTTAATAAATCTTTTGTGTAGATTAGTTAGGTTAGGTTAGTTTTATAATAATTCTGAAAAAACCTTTCAATTGAAAAAAACGTTTTCGACCAAACGATAGAATTAGGTCAAACAATGATTATGCCACCCGATATAGACCCCCACCGCCCGCATTGAAACCGTTTATCGCTAATCCCGTAGGAACTAACAAATTTCCCAGGATAAAAAGTATCCTATGTGTTCATCCAGGATGAGGAATACCTGTGTGACAGACAGGAACCGGCCTGCTATCCCGTTCAAGGAGTTTCGAATGGGCTTTTATAAGGATTTTAGTTAAAAAAGCCGTATCGCTTAAAAGCCGTTCGATTTGCTTTTTAAAGCGCTATTTATAAGAGTTACCCTTACCAAGGGTTTGGAATAGGTATTTCGAATGAATTAACTACTTGGTAATTTACATGTTATGTTCCAAACAATGTTGTCTAGATTAAAAAATTATATGACTCTACACATAGAAGTTACCCGAGAAACTTGCCCATCTAACCAGCTATCCAAAAAGGTATGAATGTTAATGTAAAAACATGTAATTCTTAACAAACGGCCAACGGAGCCAAATCTAAGTCGGGCGATTCCACGGGCGTTTTAACCGGCGTCATTGGTAAAGCAGTCTTTTTAACAGAAGTCTGAAGCGAAGAATAACAATTAGCATCCCCATGTAATTACAGCACCCCATTTACGTATATATTTTTTTTAAATCGCAATCATTTTTTTTTATTTTGTTCTTAATTTCTTTTAAAATTTGTTAGTCCTGTATCCGCTATCGAGGGGATCATTTCGAGCAAGATATTATGTAAATAATTTTGTAACAATAATGTAAATAAATAGCAGAATAACTAAATTGACGCATTTGTTTCTTTTAGTGTGAGGGCATTAGTATCAACTTGCGTCGTGTGATAATTTAACCAATAAGGAATCAAGGCGTCCATTAACTTACAAGTGATTCGATAATTTGAAATATACCGCTATTTATAAGCAAAAAAAGACGCAAAAGGCTGACTACAGGATCCTGCCCCCTTATTGCCTAACGCGTTTGACGCTCGGAATCAGAATCAAGTGTCATGATTTTGTATGGGCTATGACAGTTGATTCGGATACCAATTGTCAAAATTTCGTTAGGCAATAACCCCCCTGGTTTACCACTGGTGGCTTTACCATATTTGGTTATGTCAAAAGAGGGATATCAATTTATTGCTGACGCTGATCTGTGCTTTAGCTGTTTAGGTTTCCCTTAATGGTTAGTTTAACAAATAACTTAGTCATATATTTCTTCCCAAGAGGTTATTCTTTTAGTGGGTTATTCTATTGAGAGGTTGGTCTTTCAAAGGCTTTTATCGGAGAATGGGTGATCGAGACGCTGCTGGTGACAGATTTCATCCAAATCTGTTTTCAGTAGAAGTAGGATAAATGCGAAAGTATAAATGGGTACGTCGGCGCCTATCTATAAAAACTTTGTGAATGATTTTTCTTGTTAGGGTTACGTACCAAAATCGTAAAAAAGGAAAAAAAATAAAGTAGGGTCTGAAATGGGAGGTTAAAAAATAAAAGTGAGGTTATTACAGCAACTGGCTCAATTTACACATTCCAAAACAAGTCATGTACTTTTTGATTTATAGCCAAAAAATTACAGTTCTTATCTCTAAGGTTTATGAGCCAAAAAATTATGAAATAGACAATTTTTTTTTGGAGAACAATAAAATGAAGTTGTCTAAATAGACAGTTTGAAAAATTTTCAACAAACTTTGGAAATTTATATTAAAATTTAGGCAAGTCAAAATGGAAGGTCCATTGCATACGAAATGAAGTTCATAAAAACTTAAAGTATATCCTTGAACCGGATTCTACTATTCTATCTTATAAACGGATCCCTCAGTGCGCGAGTCGGGCTAGCACTGAACCAGTTTTTTAGTAGTAGTAGGTACAAATTCAATGTCTGTGTATTCGTTCAATACATCAAATTGATAAAATTGTTTCATTACCCGACTACGGTAAAGTCAAAAGGAAGGATTATGTTTTTAGCAGTCTATGTATGTTTATGTTTTATAAAAAAAAAACTTTACACTAATTAAAGAGAAACAATTTCTGTGCAGAAAATGTTAATTTTGTACCATTAAAAAACGCAGTCATTATGGAAAGGCGTTTGGGTACCCCTTGATAAGGGCTACAGGGCTGGATACAAGATGGCCAACAAACGAGAGATGAGTTTGATATCGATATAATAGACGGCATTTTATTACCCGAATGCCCGAAACCAAAACAAGGAGTCGAGAGTTTGTGATCAAAAATCGGATATCTCACTCTAGGCCTCTAGCTTTTACCCTCCCCGCTTTTTATCGGCCGATTATACGATCGTCTTTGTCCATTTTTACAAATTATGGAAATTAACAAAAAAATAAAACTGTCTTCAAAAACCCACTGAAAAGGGTTAAATAAAGACCAGCCTCTTAGGAGTCCTAGGAATTGCCTATTTAGTCCCTAATAAAACATGAAATATATCCAAGCCAAGGCACCCACCAAATAGGCCAGGAAGCCAGTCATTATTTAGTCTTGTTTAGTGGGTTTTTTTTGAAGACGGTTCTATTTTTTATTAAAAAAAATTTTCCGTCTTTTTTTATTACATTTTTTTTTCGCTTTTTAGTGATACTTTATAACTATCACTAAAAAAATCGCGTCAACACAAAATCGGTCGAGATTAACTAATATCGCTTAATAACGGATCCATGCGGATGACGTCACGTGGTATCCATTATTCTTGTATACCAAAACCTTCTCCAGAATGTAACAAATACTTTGCTGAAAACCGCATCTAAATCGGTTCAGCCAAACGCGAGATAATTGTGGACAAACATACATACATACATACAAACATACAGGTCAAACTGAGAACCTCCTTTTTTTTTTTGAAGTCGGTTAAAAAGGGGTGTAATATGATTCGTCAAACCGTATCACAGGCTATATGAAAATTGTAAGGTTGCGTCATAGCAATCGCCAATCGAGTTTTAGTAATTTTTAATTTAGAACCCAATGTTGGATAATGTTAATGACGACGCGGTTAGCCTAGTTGGTAGTGACCCTGCCTATGAAGCTAGCGATCCCGGGTTCGAATCCCGGTATGGGCAAATATTTGTATATTTATTTATTTTATTTATAATACATACTTTAACTGAAGTAACTGTACAGGAAGTTCTAGTTTGAGCCTAGCTCAAAATGTTTTGTGTTAGACATTTTTTTAACTGAATTTCACAAACCTACATGTCTATTCCTTTTTATTACTATTAATTAGAATTACAAAAAACTATTAAGTACAATTATTCAAGATTATAACCACCCAAGGGTTGATAGATGTTTATATTAGGTTGTTGCCGAGTAAAACATGACACCCTATACTGAATTTAAATATTGCTTGCTTGGGATTCTATATTAGCTCTAGCAAGATACTTGATAAAGCGAAAAGAAACTATGTGACTGAAGAGTCATTCCTTTTATATCTTTCCTCCTTTGTTTTGCCTAAATAAAAGGTACAATATGTATATCACCTCTCCCTTGCTCAGAAATAATCGTAACTGACGTGCCTGCCAAGTGAGTGAGTGAAAAAAAAAACCTAAAATAAAAAAATTATTTTGATTAACACACTTATATTGCCGACTGAGCTTTTAACTCATTATAAAGTCAAGTAAAACGGGTCCAACCTCGACGGATCTACTATTACTATTGAGGAGTTCCTGTAGCCACCTTCCATCTCCAACATCATAATAGCTCGATGGTACCATAATTAAGGACCGTATCGTTAATTATGGGTACGAACATAAAGCATTTTAAAACAGAGGTTATACTATTTAAAAATAATAACGTGTTATCTGTAGAATAAGTCATTGTCGGTTAGTCAAGTAACATAGTCAATTAATAAAATATTTGTGTAATTTTTAAAATGAAAGGAGAAAAGAGAAAATCTATTATTTCCAAATGGTGCGCCGAAACTGGTATGACTTACATAAAGTTAGCTAAAGAGGAAGGTGTAAGCGTTCAGGCAGTCCAAAATGCAATTCAGAGGTACAGTGAACATTATACTTTAAAAGACCGCCCTGGCCGACAGCCTCCTGGCCGGACAGAAAACCAGGTCCTTTAAGACCTAAGTTGGACCAGAAGATATGCTAACTGTTTGCATCGAAAAAAAGACTTTTGGTCCGAGATTGTGCCAAAAAAGTAGGTTCTAGCATTGGTATGACACAAAGACATAGAAATGAAATTGCTTGAAGATCTATAAAAAGAGAAAACAGCCAAAATGAACTTGATGAAATTTTTTATTTTAATTTTCAAAAAAAGTCTTAGTATCGCAAGCTATTTGTCAGTATGGAATGTTATCGACACCATTTTTTACTGACAAAACTTTGAATGCCGAAATCTATTGACAGGAATGTCTCGAAAAAAGACTACTGCCACTACTGAGGATGCACAAAGGTCCAACACTATTTTGGCCTAACTTGGCTAGCTCTCACTGTGCTCCATCTGTGCTACAGTGGTGTGCCAAGGAAAACGTGCAGTTTGTAAGCAATCAACACAATCCACCAAACTGTCCAGAAGTTTGTCCCATTGAGAAATTTTGGGCCTTATGATGAGGGATTTATGTAACAATAATCATTCAGCCAATTCTTAAAAAAAAAAAAAAGAGACTTAATGATACAGTCCTTATTCTATTGTCATCGGAATTACATAAGTATGCAAAATTTCACATCAATCCAATCATTAGAAGTAGTTTAAAATTTAAGATTTGATTACATTGTTAGTTTGTTAATTACAAGTGAACCTAATAAAAGTGTGTTAAAAAATTAAATTAATCAGATGATTGTCACAATGGAGCACAGAGTTAAATGAGCTGGAAAGCTAAAATAATGATATATACACTGGATATTTGATACAATCCTTTTATGATTCCCTAAACATGAGTTAATCTACAAGTATCCATTTTTGACGGTGAATAATTGCTTACTCTTTCTTAATTATCTTTTAATTAATTAAGTTCAGTTCTCTTTTGCAATAATATCGGCCATTGAAGTGTGCATCTGAAGATAAATACTGATTTCTGAAGAGTTTGTACCAGGTACAAGACTAATACAGATAATAATAATACAGACAGATACAGGCGTCTATCAGTTGTCACAACTGCCTGCCTGATAAATAATAATAATAATGGAAATTCATAAGAAATGTACTTCTTAGTTTTAATTAGTACTTGTTCTTTTAATGAAGTAATTACTTTTTGTGTCTTTTTATTGGAGCTTTATTAAATAACATGACATGTAGCATTATGTGATTAGGTTTTTGTCATTACATGAAATCGCTGACATTTTAGCTTTCAGAAAATATGTTAAAATGCATAAAAAAAAGGCAAATTATTTTGTTATATCTTTTTTTTCGAACATGTTCCGCAATTTCGAAAAAAATCTAAAATCTCTAATATCTCAGAAACGAATAATTTTCGGGTAGGGTACTACATGACCTAATTTGCTCCAAATGAGCTCTACTATGCCTCCTTAAAAGGATTGTATCGAATATCCAGTCACCCTGTAATGCCCTGTATATCTCTGCGAGCCAAACATTTGTATTGCCTATTTTCAATTTAAGCGCTACATTATGTGTCTCTATCCCACTGATGCTGGGGCCACACTAATGGGGAAACTTGTACTTGAAGTTGGTGTACTTGCCTCTTGCTTAATTAAATTTAAAAATTATGAATATTACATGAGTATAGGTAAATAGAGAGCTTTCACCATGACTTCCAAAGCCAGGTCAATCATCACCTAAATATGAACAGCATTTTTTTTTAAGTTGAAAAAATGAGGCTGTTCAGAATATAATTGGCAACATGATCCATTTAATAACCAAGAACTACTTGAAGTGGTGGTTGCCACTTGAGAAAATTGTAATCACAACTGTCAACATGCCAAACTCTTCTGCCAAGCTACATACTATGAAATGTGAAACCTTTAATATATATTATCAATAACATAAAGTAAAATAATACTTACTAGTTGTTGGTACCGAAGAAGTAAATGCATTGCACACACGACTTCTTTGGAGGTTTGGACAGTTCAGGGGTAGGGATGGCTACCTGAAACCACGGTTACGTCCTGTTAGCTTGATGACAGAGGTTATGCTTACAGCATCAAAACACGCTCAGTTTGTAAACCTTCAATTTTATTCAAGCACTAACGTCAAAACACTGTCTAGGGGACGCCAACGCCACTGAATGGCGAAGCTAACACGTAATAATAGATTTCCCGCCTATTAATATTAGATAAATATTTTAATCTTAATCGACCGAAAAGCATCAAGAGAAGTGTTTACAATCAACAAGTATACTATGCTTGAACTGGGAACGTTTTGATACAAGAATCTTTAGTAATATTCGGACACTTACCCGGCCGGGCCAGGGGCTGAAACCCTTCATTTTAGCCCTGAAACAAACACATAACCAATTAAGTTATACCGCATACTTAATTTTCACAGTAATGCTGTATTTTTATCTTCTATTTTGCTACATACCAAACTAGATCACCAAGTTTATATTCGAGAGACATTGTACACGACAGCTCGAAACGAATTTCCACGACGAACTAAATTAAAAAATTAAACGAAAGGGGGCAACTTTGCTGTTTTGAGCGTCTCTTGTGTCTATGGTTGCTGTCCAAAAACCGGTTATCAATGAAACGTCACATTATGGAATAAAGAGTCACACACACGCCATATTAAATCTGGTATACACTATGCGACTACGTAATCGTCGTGTAGTGTTAACCTCATTTTAAGGCCATATCGATGATGACATTATTGTAGTCATTGTTAAAAACGTGCGATATATTTTAAATACTGAATGGACGGGGCGATACGTGCCTTGAACAGACTGTTTATTATTCAATTGTCAAAAACATTTTTCTGCCGCCAAAGTTCAACACAAATTATTCAGATTTTCAGCGAAATATACAATGAACTGATAATATTTACATCTCTAAAATGTCCAAAAGATTTTTCCCTCAACAGCATGGTGAAAGAAAAAAGGCTAAACTTGACATCACTATATCGGATCACAACTTTCCTTTAAGTCAAAATGCCGTGGCTAATAATGGTAATTTTCTATAATTTACGTCAATAAATCGTTGTGTTGCCTGAGATTTCTCTATAGTAAATCTCTCCTTTAAGATCTCTCCTTAATAAACTATACGATTAATGTCCAATACTGTTGAGTTAGGTTATATATTTTGTTTTGTTGTGTTAAAGATGCCGATAACTGGGGCGATGATAATGACGACGAAATCTTGCTCATGGCGAGTCAGGCATGCGAGCAAGCGTATGGCGACAACAGCACTCTGCCGGACTTCAGTCTGTGTATGCAACCAGGTGCTACCAGCACGCAGATGCTACCTCAACCGGGCCCTAGCAAGGCCGAATTCCACTTCAAAAAACCCACCGTAAACTCCCCACAACTAACATCTATACATTTAAAAGATAAATGCAACAGAATTTCTTCTCCGTTACCTGGTATATCTTCAAAAATATCAAATGTTGACACAATGAAGTATAATGATGACTTAATTTATAATGACAAAGTCTGTAAAGGACAAGATGCAGACCATGTTTACCGCCAGCTGCTTCAGTTACAAGAAGAGAATGCTAAGTTAAGATCTGAGAATGGAAAGTTGATGGATAAGTGTGTAACGAGGGAAGGTGAAGCATCCATTTTACGTACGCAGCTAAAGTCATGTCAGGTGGCAATGGATAATGCTAGGATGGAAAAAATCAGAGCTCAGGAAAAGGTGCAAATGGAGTGGACGGAAAAGCTTTCTTCAGCTAACGGGCAGATGCATGATCTGAGAACCCAATTAGACTTTAAGGTAATGTTAGAACATTTAGTTAAAATAACTACTACTAATAACTACTAGCTTTTGCCTGCGACTCCGTCCGCGTAGAAGTTGTTTATCGTGTTTCACACGGGAACTATAAAATTTTCCAGGATAAAAACTAACCTATGCCCTTCCCCGGGACTCAAAGTATCCTCATACTAAATTTCATCTAAATCAGTTCAGCGGTTTAAGCGTGAAGAGGTAACAGACAGAGTTACTTTCGTGTTTATAATATTTGTATGGATAGAAAAAGTCAATCACTATTTAAATATTTGTTAAATGAGCAGGATTCCTCATGTCTTAAATAAAAAAAATCATCAGACTGCATCTTATAATAATAAATTTATTTTTATTATTATTATCTTGTTTGCAGAATTTGGAAATAATAAGCATAAAAGAGAAATGCAGGATGCTGGAGTCCGCCAAAGTAAAACTGACTCAGGTCACCGTGGCCAGTAATGACATATCAATAAGGTAAAAACATTAATATCTGCGGGCATCAACCATAAATAATACTCTTATTCCTGGAGTTCTACAGTATGGTGGAGTTTAATACTGTGTACAATTCACAACCTTATATAGTACCTTCTAAGGCAATAAAATGCCTTTATAGTACATATTTGTCAATTTGTTTTGTATTCAATTGTGATTGTATGGAGTCCCATACCATGAAACTCCAATTAAGTTAATCCCAATCAATTATTAATTATATTTATCATCTTTTTAAACCATAAAGTTCACTCCTGTTCTTAAATTGATGTTGCATGTTTGCATCAATGTACAGTCAGCTGCACAGAAAATCTCCCGACAGATATAACCTAGCAGAGGGGGTTACTTTTTTCTGCTACTAACTGTATGTGTAATTAAGTTGTGTAGCGCGAATTTGTAGATGGAAAACACTATAAGTTTGTATGTTTTCTAATTGTCAACATCAATAAAAAATATTTTCTCAGACATAACAACTTGAACTCTAACTACCAGCCCATGTCCCAGAGGAGGGCCAAGATGGCGTCAGTGGGCGCGCAGACTGACGGCCGAGCTCACTTCTTGAAATTACACAAAACTCATGTTTCAGGTACATGTTTATATTAATTAGGGGCTGTCCATTAATCACGTGATGTTTTTTTAACATTTTTTAACCCCTCCCTCCCCCATGGTGATACGTGGTGAGGTTTAAGACTACCCCCTCACCCCCCCACCAAAATCACGTGTATTTTTATAATATTATTTTTAAGTACCGGTATAAAGTATAATCTAATTCAGATTCTTAAAATTCAGACTGTGTAAGGCCGGCCTTAAACGTCAAATTGACGAAAAAATAAGTACACGTGATATCTTACTATACCCCCCCCTTGTGATATTTCGTGATTTTGGCCGAACCCCTCCCCCCCTTTCGAACCTCACGTGATTAATGGACAGCCCCTTACGTCAAGTATCGTTAAAAACGTCCTGACGGTATTATAGTTGCAGTATGAAAAGTTTTGTCATTTTTGAACCTTGCATTAAAATAGAGTTGAAAAGTGATGAATTCATTAATTCTGTGATACCTGACCGCAGCGCCGGCGCTAGGGTAGAGCGAGTAGAGCGGCCGCTCTAGGCGCCAGGTGGTGAGGGGCGCCAAAATAACAAAAAAAAATTTAAAAAAATCTTTCATGACACCTTGTGAGAGAGTAAAAAGCTTAAATCAAAGGGCGCCGAATGACGATTTCGCTCTACCCTGATCAAGGGTCCGACGCTGCCTGACTGCACACAGTCGATAATGACTAAGAATTAAAAAAAAACAACATGCAACAATAATGATAACAATATTGGCTTTATAAAAACTTTCTTGAATTAAATATGTATAATAGGGTTGTCGCACAGTCTAAAAATACTAGCTTTTTCCCGCGTAGAAGTCGCTGCTCCCTCGGGAATAGAAATCTCCACATAGCTGTATATCACGCTAGCGACAAGCCCTCGCTTCGCTTCGGCTAAAGTATTCCCTCCCATTTCCCCCCCTTAAAGTTGAAATTGCTCAGACTTCAAGGTATATTTGAAAAAATAATTAGCGAAATCAGTCCAGCCGATCACGCGTAATGCCGTGACCAAGGGGATAGGGATTCATTCTTATATACAGGATGTTTTTTTATTTGTCTACAAAATTTTGGTGCTTAAATCAGTAAGTCATACTGATCAACTTTCACTATGGGACCAAGCCCGAAATCGCGAAAAAAAAATTGACCATCCCATACATTTTGGCTAGTCAGCTGACGATGTTTTGTATGGGAGGGTCAAATCCCATAGTGAAAGTTGGTCAGTATGACTTACTGATGTAAGCCCCAAAATTTTGTAGACGAATAAAATAACACCCTGTATATATAAATGTGTATCTTTTACAGCCCCATCTAAGCTACCAGCAATCCTTCCACTAATCCTCGAGCCCACGTGCGAGCCCTGCCTCATGGACTACAACGAGAAGCTCCAGACCAGCTCGGACTCGCAGCGGAACTGCAGGATATTCAGCACATTCCATCGGATACCAGCCACTCCGGCAGTATCAAAGCATAAGACCGAGTCCAACGTGACTATCAATTGTATACACGAGGACTTGACGCGCATAGCTGATGGAGTTGATGTAGGGGAAAAATTGGAGAAGGTAAGGAAATGTTATCTTTTGTTTATTTAAAGAACCAACTCGGCTGGGCAGCGTTCGGTAAGCTACGGAGCATATTCTCGTCCCAGTTACCGCAGTGTCTAAAGTCAAAAGTCTTTGACCAGTGTGTGTTGCCAGTGATGACTTATGGAACAGAGACGTGGTCCTTTACAATGGACATAAGAAAGCTCAAGGTCACCCAAAGGGCAATGGAAAGGGCTATGCTCGGCGTATCTGCGAGATCGAATCAGGAATTAGGAAATCCGCGGGAAAACCAAAATCACCGACATAGCCTAGCGAATTGCGAACCTTAAGTGGCAGTGGGCGGGCACATTGCTCGTAGAACTGATAGCCGTTGGGGCGGAAAGGTTCTAGAGTGGCGGCCGCGGACCGGAAAGCGAAGTGTTGGCAGGTGTTTCACAAGGGGGACCGATGATCTGGTGAAGCTTGCATTTAAGGAAGGCGTCCACAGGTATCGTACCAGGGACCGGACAACCCTTTCATCGGGAAAAGCCTTTCAAAGGGCTTCCCATTGAAACAGCTAGCCCAGTGGATTTGCTCACCCATTCCAATTGGCAACCCATTCGATTGACTTTCCCTTATCGAATGAAGAACCTAACGATAAGGGTAGCCCTTTGAAATTGGTAACCGGTAACTGATTCACATTGATATCCCTATGTAAGGGTTTCCCTGACGTTTAAGCGCTTATTATAAAGCTTTCCCTTTTGTGGAAGGTATGTACGAGCCAATCACAAACGTTTGCCATAGAAAATCGAACCGTATTAGATCTTTTGCCGCTCCGCGCGGTAACTTCAAACGATACGCCGTCGGTAACGTATAATAAGGGTTTTATAAGGGTATTGGGTTAGCGCTTAGTTGAATGGGCTGTCATTTACTTGCTTCGAACGGGACGCAAGGTAACGTCTGTTTTATGAAGTCTAAAAAAGGTCTTAAATTCCGTATACACTAGTAACCTTTTTTAAACGGTTTAATAAGGGTATTGGTTAGCGCTTAATAGAATGGGCTATCGTTTGGAAATAGCGCTTTAAAAGCACATTTAAAGGGTTTTGACGGGCAAAGGGTTTGGTAAGTAAATCCTTACGAAAAACCCATACAAAACCCATTGAAAGGGATAGCGGGCCGGTCCCTGTATCGTACGCACCGGAGCCATCGGTCGGATTAATTACCAGGCGTATTGCGTTCCGTTCGATGCGGATCAGTGGACGCTTACCTTTATCCGTACCCGTATCGTGGGAAGAGTCCAATGCAACGCCTTTCAGCTCCTAGACTTTCATATCCGTACTCTAGATAAATATCGGTCAAAGAATTCATTTTTGAAATAAGTTTTTGTTGCTAACTGTACTTTGTAATGCAGTCATCTGCTTATCAAGACTAAACTAAACGAGTTAGTTAATCAGTACATCTAATTTAAATATTGCATTGCCATCGGGTTTACATATCGACGGGTCTCTGACTCGACCTCGTATATGAAATTTTACAAAATCCGAATATCCACTTTAGGTACACGTCTTAAAGTAGATATTCCATTTTCATAAATTTTCATATACGAGGTTGAGTCGATATGTATTCTTACAATTACAATAACGGAAGCTAGTTCAAAATTGAATTGCAATTTTTAAACTAAAAATAATGACGAAACAAACATTTTATCCTTATCCGGCATCGTGGCATATGCATTTAACAGAGAGAAACAAAAAACAAATAAAGGGGCGATTCTATAACTCCCAGAAATGTTCCAGATATTGAAGGTGACGGCGACCGTCCTGTGTTCCACTCGGGACCGCCTGCGGGAGCTGTGCGGGCGCGTGACGGCGGCGTTCCGGCGGGACATGGACCAGCGGTACATCGACGCGGTCGGCCGCTACCTGCGCGTGTCGCCGCCGAGCCTGCTGTCGGGCAGGTCGGGAAATGCTATTCTAGGGTGAATTTCAGGGCGTTTCAACCGCCGTCATTAGTGTCACCAAATGCTGGGTGATTTTTTATTCGTCCTAAACATTTTGGGGGTTAAATCAGTAAGTCATACTGATCAACTTTCAATATGGGACCAACCCCGAAATCGCGAAAAAAAAATTGACCATCCCATACATTTTGGCTAGTCAGCTGACGATGTTTTGTATGGGAGGGTCAAATTTTTTCTCGCGATTTCGGGGTTGGTCCCATAGTGAACGTTGGTCGGTATGACTGATTTAACCCCCAAAATGTTTAAGACGAATAAAAAAACACCCAGTATATTGACGAAACCAATGACACCTACCAGCAACTCCTGATGTAAACAGAAGCAGAACCGGGGATGTGTTTTCTATCAGCATCAGGAGTTGCTGTAGTGTCACTGATTCCGTCAATATATTTGGTGACACTAATGACGGCGGTTGAAACGCCACGAAATTCACCCTCTAAGTAGCGTGTTGTATGTACAGTCAAGGTCATAAGTATGACCTTGACTGTGAACATTTTAGTACCTTGTCTATTTAATGTCATGTGTAAACTGCCATATATGAATGTCACAGCGATTAAAGTGACAAGTTATATATTTATGACTTTGTCTACTACCGTGAGTAGGCTTAAAGTTTGTTAATAGGTAAATGTAGGTAGTATGTAGATTGTAGGTAGGTTTGGTATCTAGATGTCAATAAAAAAAATCACGTGACTCACTGCATATGGAAATTTGGCGCAATTTTTTTTCGCGTGTGCGTGTAGCTTCATATAATTTCTCTATGTCACACATTCTGCGGAAATAAATCGCTACACACACACACACACACACACGCACGCACGCACGCACGCACGCACGCACGCACGCAAGCGCGCGCGCGCGCGCGATTGGTGTTAAGATGATAAAGATTTCTTAACATATTTTTATTTTTCAGAGCGCTATACAAAGAAGAGCAAGCTATATTAGCACGAAGGATGGTGGCCATACTAGCATATATTCTAGAACCTTCTAGAAAGATACTTACTATAGAACAATTAAAAATGCAAACGGACAGCGTCGAGAGTGAAATCTTGCCGGTTATAAAAGATATTTGTACTTTATTGGAGACTGCTGTAAGTATTTTTTTATTTTATTTAAAAACTCACTGCTTTCAGAGCAAATTTTTGAAATACTCACCTGATAGCCATCAACCCGGCTAAGAAAAGAATCGCCTTGATAAAATTACCCAAACAAAATAAATTAATAAGTTTCCTTCCATTTGTTAAAACTTTACGAGATTTTGTGTTTATGTTAATGTCAACTAATTTTATATTTGATATTTTGAACTGTAATGAAAAAATATGAAAGAGCGGGACCTCCTGTCACAAGTGTTTTATACTTACTTTTTTATTTTATTTATTTATTTATTAATGGAAAATCAACAGCTTAGCACTTTAGAAACATTAACTAACTAAATAGCCAATTACAGGTTTATTGGTTGGCCCCTGGACCACCACTCTTTGCTCATTCCCTACATTGTACCTATGTTGTTCATTTCAGTCATCCATTCTAACTTTTTTAGGGTTCCGTACCCGAAGAGTGCCAAACGGGACCCCTATTACTAAGCCTCCGCTGTCCGTCTGTCTGTCTGTCGCTGGGTTGTATCTCATGAACCGAAATAGGTAGATAGCTGAAATTTTCACAGAATGTGTATGTCTATTGCCGCTATAGCGACAAAAAATAAAATTAAGAGGAATCCCATTCAAGAAACGTGATTTTTTGTTAAATCCGGCTGTATCTCATGAGCCGTAACAGGTAGACAATTGAAATTTTCACAGTGTTTATTGCCGCTATAACATCAAATAATAAAAATAAAATAATATCTAAAATGAAAGGGGCCTCCCATACAAAAAGCGGGAGTTTATTAAAGGTTGTCACTCCGCGGGCTGTATCTCACGAACCGTAATAGACAGGCTGTTGAACTTTTCACAGAGTGTAGTATCTCTTTTGCCACTGTGACAAAAATAATAAAAAGTACATAGTATTTAAATGTTGTACGATGGTACGGAACCCTTCGTGCGCGAGTCAGACTCGCACTTGGCCGGTTTTTTCAGTCCTGCGGAACAATGTACAGCGGTCTCCTGTGCGCCATAGCTTCCCTGGTCCAGGCCCTCCCGGCCTCCCTTGGTCCAGTGCCGGCGCTGGCGCGGTGCCGGCCCGCGCCGTTCGCGGCGGCGCGCGTGCTGGCCCTGCTGAGGGCGCGCGGCGCGGGGCGCTGCGCGCGCGGCGGGGTGCGCGTGGACTTCGAGCAAGGTGTCCTCATGTTTAACAAACGTATGTTCTTTGTTACATATACATTTTCTACCCAAATGAGTTACCGGTTAGATATACATCAAATTAAAAAAAAATACAATTTTAAGCTTTATAAAATCCACACTAAGACTAAGCGATAACTCTAATTGATTTTAATATAAAATAAAATTCCCGGCGTAATGGCGCTCACTTATGTCAGAAGTGATATGTTAATAACTCTCCATGGATTCGACCGATTTCCCACTGCTCCAACTATAGATAATTTCCTCCAGCTATATGAATATTTGAATGAATATATCAATCATCCCGCTTGTAATAACTTTAAAAAAAAAAACATTTTAAAATCGATCCATCCGTTTGGAAGCGAGATAGACATAGGCGTCAGTCTCAAAGAAAAATCTTTTGGTAGTCAATGTAATGTAAGAATAGGAATGATGACTGGGTAAAGAAAACGAAATTCTATTTGGCCCGTCAGTTAGGTTATCAAAAAATATTAGACACGTATTTTTTCTTTTATCGATCAAACAAAGAATGACAAAGATAAAGCTCGTCAAAATTCGGGAGTGAGGGCTCGTGACGTCACTTCTGTTTAAAAATTGTATTGAAACGTGACGTCATTCGCATGACGTCACATTTCAACTCAATGTATCTTCGTAATATTTTGATTATTTGAAAAAAAAATACGTGTCCTATACTTTTTGATAATCTACCTGATCGACAAAGAAAAAAAGTCATCATCTCTATTAGACATCTTAATGTCCAAACATGTTTTTTCTAGATTCGTGTCACTTGCATGTACTTCTAAAACAAATAGAAGTTGCGCTGAAGTGCATCGAACAGCAACAGTTAGTCCAAGAAGCCGTCGACGTCACGCAGGACCTACTTGGCTTCTATAGCAACCACTCCGCTCATCGGAACGTGGAACAAGAAAATAAGTATGTTACACTAACGGCCCGTTTCACATTCTAGAATAAAATTATGTCAGTTAAACTTATTGTCTATTTTCAAGTGTAAGAAAGGGGAAGGACTGAATTTATCTGTCAGAAATGCTTTATGCGATTGTAAACAGTCGGTAAAGTTATTATAGTTTGAAAGGTACAGAAGTCTCACTGTGATATATTGAGTACAGAGTAGTTTTCTTGAGGAATATGTACCAAAACTTTGAATTAGTTTTTCTTTCATCCCGCTTAAAAAGCGGAGGAGCTAAAGAGGTGCAAAGTTTGCACCTCTTTAGCTCCCCTTTTTAAGCACTGACATTCATTGACCCGTAACTCATATTTGCCATAATTAATCTCAGGTATTTCAAAATATTCACAACACTATTCTAATTAGAAATATACATCCGCGTAGCCCACCCACTAACAGTTAAATTTGACGTTTCGACTCACGCTACACTAGCGCCTCTAGCGGCGAACACACACGCGACAGCCCTCGTTATTTTGACTTCTATTTTGTTTTGTCTCCAGATGCGACTGTCAACTTGTGCTGATGCAAGTGATCGTGTACGCCCTGAGGATATGCGCCGTCATGATGACCAGCACCAAGTCTACTGCTGATGGTGTGATGTCATTAACGTTTAAAGATTTAAAGTTGTTATAATGTTAGGTTTTTGTATTTATAAAATCCTAAGTTGAAAATGTTCAATGGTATTGACTGATTATCCGCATCGTGGTAAATGACGATGGATTTGTCTATTGACACGGCCCTTAGAATTGAAATCATGAGATTGTAGTCTGCAGGGACCGGCCCGCTATCCCTTTCAATGGGTTTTGTATGGGTTTTTCGTAAGGATTAACTTACCAAACCCTCTGCTCGTCAAAACCTTTTAAATGTGCTTTTAAAGCGCTATTTCCAAACGATAGCCCATTCTATGAAGCGCTAACCAATACCCTTATTAAACCCTTTAAAAAAGGTTACTAGTATATACGCAATTTTAGACCTTTTGTAGATTTCATAAACCACACGTTACCTTGCGTCCCGTTCGAAGCAAGTAAACGACAGCCCATTCAATTAAGCGCTAACCCAATACCCTTATAAAACCCTTATTAGTATACCCGTTACCGACGGTTACTCTTATCGTTGGGTTCTTCATTCGATAAGGGAAAGTCAATCGTTTGGGTTGCCAATTGGAATGGGTGAGTAAATTCACTGGGCTAGCTATTTCAAAGGGAAGCCCTTTGAAAGGCTTTTCCCAATGAAAGGGTTGTCCGGTCCCTGGTCTTGAGATTTCAAATTTCTATGGGCCGTATTGATAAAATGATTCCGACTGAGATGCCAGTCTCACACTTTAAAAAATGCTAGCTTTCTATGACTAGACATTTACTTTGACGTGTCTTAAGACGACCATCTCAACCAATATCAGTTTATTAATACGGCAATGTCTCAGATCTTACTTAACATCAGGTGGTTTGTGTGGCCGTTTTTCTCTATGCCAAAAAAAGCGTAAACTTATTTGTATAGGGGCTTCAGAATGTGAGCTGGCGGCGTGCTGCCGCGGCGGCGCCGCGCTGCTGCACCGGCGCGCAGCGCGCGACGCGGAGTTCAGCTCCCGGCTGGGGCTCGCCGAGGGCTTGTTCCTGGAGTTCTGCGAGCGGCTGCGGGGCTGCGTGCACGACGAGTTGTATGGTGAGGGCTTACCTTACATATCCGATATTGCGAGTTTTTCATTTTTTTTAAATAATTAATTAATGTTATTATTGTTAATATTTCGCTATAGAACCCTGGCGCAAATAGAAGTCGTTTGTCGCTGCTCCCCCGGGAACTGTACAATTTTCCGGGATGAAAAGTAGCCTATGTCCTTCCCCGGAACAGGCTATCTCCATATCAGATTTCATCAAAATCAGTTCAACGGTAAACCGCTGAACTAAAGGCTAAAGCTAAAGCCTAAAGCCGTGAAAACGTTACAGACAGACAGAGTGAGTTACTTTCGAATTATAATATTAGTATGGATGACTAGTTTTCGCCCGCGACTAAACAGCGCAGCTTTTGTCGCTTTTCCTTGGGAAACTATAAAAAATCGGGGATAAAAAGTATCCCATGTGTCAATCCAGGATAAGAGCTATCCGAATACCAACTTTAATACAAATCCGTTCAGCCATTTAAGCGTGATTGCAACACAAACATTCACATTAATAATATTAGGATTAGTCGTTTCTTTTTCTTGTGACTTAAAGCCGTTATTGTGACAGGATTCTATGGTGGCTCAACAATTAAAGTGTGTCCCTATGTGCATAAGCGATGGGGGCATTTATCTCCCTCGAATGTTTCCATTATATATTAATGTCCTATAAGTCGTACGTAACCAATGTGACGTCAATACACCGGAGGTAGACCAGCCTATGACAGACCGAACCATCCATTTTTTTTGACGAGTGAAAATGCGTTACGTATCATCCCCACACCGAACCAGCCCAACATGACCTCAGTTAAAGTAGCATGGTTTTCAAGATATTTCCAGTTCTTCTTCTCTTTAAAAAATGGCTTCTGTCCACTTATGTAGACAATTTAGCCAGTGTCAGTGTAGGTTAAACCATGTACGGTAAAAATATATTTATATAAAATTGGTGTTGTTCGGTAATATGGAGAACTGTGGCGAAAGCAGGGACCGGACAACCCTTTCATCGGGAAAAGCCTTTCAAAGGGCTTCCCATTGAAACAGTAGCCCAGTGGATTTGCTCACCCATTCCAATTGGCAACCCATTCGATTGACTTTCCCTTATCGAATGAAGAACCTAACGATAAGGGTAGCCCTTTGAAATTGGTAACCGGTAACTGATTCACATTGATATCCCTATGTAAGGGTTTCCCTGACGTTTAAGCGCTTATTATAAAGCTTTCCCTTTTGTGGAAGGTATGTACGAGCCAATCACAAACGTTTGCCATAGAAAATCGAACCGTATTAGATCTTTTGCCGCTCCGCGCGGTAACTTCAAACGATACGCCGTCGGTAACGTATAATAAGGGTTTTATAAGGGTATTCGGTTAGCGCTTAGTTGAATGGGCTGCCATTAACTTGCTTCGAACGGGACGCAAGGTAACGTGTGTTTTATAAAGTCTAAAAAAGGTCTTAATTTGCGTATATACTAGTAACCTTTTTTAAACGGTTTAATAAGGATATTGGTTAGCGCTTAATAGAATGGGCTATCGTTTGGAAATAGCGCTTTAAAAGCACATTTAAAGGGTTTTGACGGGCAGAGGGTTTGGTAAGTAAATCCTTACGAAAAACCCATACAAAACCCATTGAAAGGGATAGCGGGCCGGTCCCTGGGCGAAAGTGTCAATCGCCTCACGCTCCGACCACTACGCCGCGCTCCACTCCGCCACGCTTCGCTTCTCAAAAGAGAAGCCCAAGATGGCGGCCGGCTCAGCAGAAGCGATCGACACGTGCAGCACCCAACACTCCCACCACAGGCCTCCCCCAGTTTAAAGTTTAAATTGGCAAAAAAACTTGAACTTTAAACTGACATATGTATCTTGAAGACCATGCGATTTTTACTGAGGTCATGTTAGACTGGTTCCTATCGTCTAGGCTGGTCTACTTCCAGTGTCACTGTGACGTGTGACTTATGGGACACCTGTATGCAACATTTAATAATACTTAAATATGACATGTTTACAGAAAACATGTTGTTTGAGTTGGCGGGACCGTTCCAATGCGCGGCGGAAGAGGCGCCATCTTCCTTCCATAGACAAGCCTGGGTGCGAAGCTTCGAGAGGTTCTCTCTGGCCGACTGACTTACTCTATGTAACGCCTATATTTATTATTGTAAATAGTGTATATTGATTAAACTATTTTAGTATTCATATTCATGTATTTTTGTCGATATACGCCTGTTCTGCTCATTTATTTGGTTTGCCAACAGATATTAGCACCATAACTTTATCTTGAAATTATATTTTTGGAAACAATAGATAACCTAACCTAACTTCTAAAACTAAAATCTGACTGGCGACTACGACGCACCCTTATAATTTTTATATCGCACGTTTTTGACTAATCATATGACACCCCATTTATTAAAATCGGTCCAATAGTTTAGAAGCTAGAGCGGAACATCCGATTCTCGGTCTCATACATACATACAGACTAATAACCACATTACCCTTCTTTTTGCTTCGTGCAGTTCTGTTTCCGAACTTTGACCAATGTTCAAAACATGGTCCTTCTAGCCGGATAAACCTAGACGCCGTTGACTCGGTAGGAGTGAAAACTAGAGCAGATTTTGGGAATTGCTTCGTATATATGAGTTTTCTCGTTTATGTAGATAGTATACTCAGTCCATATAAACCCTTCCTTTCGTCTAGGGGAGGAAGAGAGGAGGAGAGGAAGGGGCGGTAGCGAGCCCAAGCTGCATAGCACTCGCTCGGGCGTTGTCCCACTGTATAACTCTTTACGTTGTGGTATACTTATGAGAGTAAGTATGACGAATAATAAATAAGACTATATAACACAATGAAATGGCTTAAAGGACTTGGTATCCAGGCCATAGACATTGAAAAAAAAATTTTTAGCGCTAAACACAATTTAGGTTCTCAAAATAAAGGCGGGTGAAAAATTTTGTTTACTTTATTTTATTTTCAATAATAAATAAGATTTTTACACGAACCGTTTAATCTATAAATGGGAATGCAATATACTTAAATAACATGTCAATTCATTAAATTTCAACACCGATCGAATTTGTGATCGAATTCTAATTTGTCAACAAACAATATTGTGCAGTAAGATCCGTCTTAATATTATATCTAACATTAATTATTAAAAAAACTAAATTAGGGCTGATTTTAACAATCCCCAGATAAAATTATCCGGCAGTTATCGCTTTTCATCTGACAGAGTTATCTGGAGGAAAAAAAAACTTTACTTAGGGGTTACGCTAGTTGGCGGTACTGTCGCCAGTGTCACCACATGTACGCTTGGGACGTGGAAGAAATAGAGCATGAAGCCAGCTGCCAGGAGAAAGTGGAAGCCAATGATGGATGCTATCATGAGGAGCTGGTACTTGGACTTCTTGAGGGCTGGCATCAGCCAGAAGATCAGAACTGCCCCGGACACCAGTGCTGCCATTAACACGAATAGCCACTGGAGCCAGGACACCTGCAACAGAATAATAAATATTAGGGGATAATTTCACAAAAACCCCACCCAGTCCTTAAAGTGTGTGCTAGACGGTTTGAAACCACGGTTTCAAACCAAGTGACCTCGGTAGTTTGAAACCATGTAGACAGTGATTTCAAACCAAATTTCGCAAGGGCGTTTGAAGGTCATATATAAAGGCGGCCAAGTTTGGTGAAAATTGGGCCATTTAAGAGTGAGCTCCGAAAGTAGTCCCAATTTTGTCAGGGGTTTATACCTTTTTTAGGATTCCGTACCAAAATGGTAAAAAAGGAACCCTTATGGTGAGACTTCGTTGTCTGTCTGACCGTCCGTCCGTCTGTATGTCACAGCAGTTTTTCTCAACAACCGCACAAGCTATCAACTTGAAATTTGGCTTAGTTGTATAACTTGCTTGCCCGCATCTGTTTTTGAAATTAATTTTATAAATAATTAAAAAGGGGTCTAGAATGGGGGGTTGAAAAATAAAAGTCATTTAATTATAGCAAGTGGGGTGGGGTGGGGGGCTCAGTCTGCACATTTCAAAACTATTTTTTTTTATAATTTTCCGTGACGTACTTTTTGATTTATAACCAAAAATGTTCAAAAAATGACCATCCCCCCTTATCTCCGAAGTTTATGAACCAAAAATCTGAAAAATTCAGGCAGACGGCCCACCTGATGGGAAGTGGTCCACCGCTGCCTATGGACATTTGCAACACCAGAGGCGTCATTAATGCGTTGCCGGTCTCGAAAAAATTTCATGACACCGTTTATAAAAAGCCCCATATTGTAGCGCATTGGGAAAATCTCAGCGGGAAGTTAAATTACTCTTACTCTTAATTTACTCTTATAAAGTAATCAATCAATCAATTGAATTATACCCGGCACTGACCTGAATGGTCCAGAGAATCGCCACAGGGATGTAGATGGACAGGGAGTAGCCGTACAGGCAGAACAGCGACATCATCGTCGGCGTTGAGGACGTCTGGAACAAACAATTAATTTTTTAAAGAACAATCTCAAAAATAATGAAGTCATGTTTCAGTGGGGACAAGCTTGCCCACCACTTGTGACGGATTGATTCGTCGTCATTAGCGTGGAAAAAAAGTTATTGTTTAAGACAGTTTTTATCATTTTTATTTGTATTCCTATACTGTATAATCTTTATGCTCAGAACTGGTGTGGCAATAAATGTATTTTCTTTTCTCTTTTTCTTTCTTTTTTGTTTGCCACTCGGATATCTCTTTCTAAATATTATCTTACGATAGAGACACACTTAAACTAAAAAAAAATATTACTATTAAAGGCTAGCGAGAAAATAATCATAAGATGTGCTAGCCGTACTGGTGAGCGACAAGTGAAAGGTAACAGACTATTTAGAAAGGGATACTTTTTTTTATTGCATTCACGTTTTTTTTATTGCATATCCAAACGACAAGTCGCGGGCAAGTCGTACCTATAAGCCCCCCAGCTTAATGAAACTGAGGCTAGGTGTATAACTGGCGATATTTCTCTCACTCTAATGTTGGCAAAATGGCTAACACTTGTAAAACTTATATTTAAAAAGTTACAACAGACCTGCGTCTCGATCTCATCCTGCGGCGCCGCGGTCCACTTGAACGCCGCCCACAGCGCCACCGGCACGAGCCACACGTAGCCGAAGATGGCCGTCGCGGCGTACGACACCAGGTGGAAGTCGTACCGCCAGTGCACTGACTTGTTCGCGTGCTGCAGGTAGCTGGCGATGTTGCCGCTCACGGCTATTGTGAAGATCTAAAAGGAAATCATTTTGATTAGAGTAACAAATCTAATACACATCAAACTTTAAAAACCTGAGTGCATATTTTGTTATTGTCGTCTACTCGTATTAAAGTATAGTAAATAAATAAATAAATATAAATATCAGGGGACAATCTCATACAAATTGACCTAGTTCCAAACTAAGCTCTAGGCTTGTACTATGGGTACTAGACCACGATGAACATACTTATATAGAGAAATACATACTTAAATACATAGGAAACATCCATGACTCAGTAAAAAATACTCACACTCATCACACAAATATTTGCCTATACCGGGATTCGAACCCAGGACCGCTAGCTCCGCAGGCAGGGCCACTACCAACTAGGCTAACCACTTTGTCAATAGTAAAAACCATATTTACATTTTAAATATGCCATGTTGGGATTTTAATAACCTAACTGAGTTAAAAACCCCCGACATCAGCACCTAAAAAACCTGAGCAAAAACTTCAACGAGCTCTGAGCACGTACATTTTCACTGGAGGGGCTTCATCACTAGAAGATTTCAAGTATTAAAAATCTCCCGACAAAATCGGGATCAGAGCTCATAACTTTTAAACGGCTTAACGGATTTTCATCAAACCAAGCTAAGAACACTCTCAATCAAGTCACATTTCTAATTAAAAAAAATCCGGTCAAGTGCGACGCGGACTCGCGCACCGAGGGTTCCGCACAAACTTGTTGGCATGTAAATAGTTCGTAAATCACGGGAATACCATATAAACAAAGTCCAGTATAAACTGACACGCAATCAGTATGCAATTTCGTACTTAGTGAGTGTCAGTTTATATTGGATTTTTTTTAATGTGATGTAACTACAAATTAACGGTTTTCGGATTTTTTCCTTTATTTGTGCTATAAGACATTGCTTCTATCCAAATTTCATAATTCTAAGTCAACGAGAAGTACCCTATAGGTTTTGATTCCCTTGATATTCCCTTCAATATGCGGCATAAACGGCAGTATATTTTGATTGCGTTGACTTAAATGTTTGATTTTTTCACTGATCCAAGGGATTGCAGACTTAAGTATTTAATATGAATTTCAACTTGATGCGTTCCTGAGAAAAAGGGTCTTGACAGACACACAGACAGACAGACAGACGGACAACAAAGTGATCCTATAAGGGTTCCGTTTTTTTTTTCATTTGAGGTACGGAAGCCTAAAAACTAAATCAAAATTGGTCCATCCATTTAGGATCTACAATGCCACAGATAGATACACAGATACACACACAGATACATACACAGATACACAAGTCAAACCTATTTGAACTGAAATTTTGCATACTTTGTAATTCCAATGACAAAGATGACAAGATTAAATTCCTTTTAACAAAATTCAATTAAGGTAACTTACTAATGTAACAGAAATCCATATTGGACCATACAAGTCCGGCTTGCCCTTGATATGTTCATCAAAATAGTTACGTGAGACCTTCTGTGGCACTACGGAGGATATTATCCGCTCTACAACTTCATTAGTGTGCACATCAAAGTACTTCTGATAATACTCTAGCGTCCAGAAATTATGGTTAGCTGAAAAAAAAATTCATTCATCATAATGTAAATAGGATAGTATGGGGATTGAAATAACTACAGTATAATTAACTATTAAAGGTTTTTTATCATTGTCAAGTATGAATATCATTAATGATAGATTTATATGGAGCAAAAATTAAATAAACCAGGTCTGTAATCACCACACTAGACCATAATTCTAATCGGCTTACTCTGAGGCGCCGCCTGTGGTTCTTCGTCAGATAATCTCGGCTCCTCATACGTGTAATTTGGGTTCGACATGGAACTATTATACTGATGTGACTGTACTGCCTCCACCTCAATTCGCGCACTCCGATCATTGTGCTCCGGGGAATAGTCTTGGAAATTTAACAATTCACCCGTCTTTATCGTGGACATTCTAAGGTTAACTAGTCACTATTCTTCTCAAGTAAATAATCACATAAATAATGTAGAATCTCATATAGAAACTACAGAATAGAATAGCAACAGCGCTAATAGCAGAAATCAAACGTCACAACGCGCATGTGTCACTGTCTTGGTTTGGTTTGTTGGAACTTTTGTTAAAAACGTCAAGTTTTCAAATCGATTATCGCTCGTTAAGCGGCTACCACACGCGCAAGCTTCACCACAGTTTTGCCTGCGCAGGCCGGTTTGTACACGGAACACTGAGCGTGTGGTTGGTAAAACTCTATAGCTATGTCTACACCTTTGCGCTTTCATGTTCAACTTGCGCTTTTCTCTGACGCATGCCTCTGCAACCACAGCGCATGCCATAACGAATGCGCTCAAACTGGTTTGACAGCAGCGCATGCCCGTAGCGCACGCTGATCCGTCACCGTTGGGTTGATACGTACGCTGCATGCGTCAAGCGCACAGGTGTAGACAATAAGCTGCATGCGTCTTAAAGCAATCAATATTGAATGCGCTTTACGCAAGACGAATCGAAATTTGAAAGCGCAAGTTGAACATGAAAGCGCACAGGTGTGGACATAGCTAATAGACACGAAGTGTTCAGTTTTGGCTTGCGCAGGCAAAACTGTGGTGAAGCTTGCGCGTGTGGTAGCCGCTTTACTTTAAAGCTGTTACCACACGCTCGACTTTTACACCAAGGCTATACGATAAATTTCGCAAATGTAAATATTCTTTGTGAATAACTTATCACAATTTTTCTAATTTGTCTTTGTTCGTAACTTAGTGTAAATTACTTACTAAATAAAACTTACAAGTATGATTCCAGCCATAGCGTAATAACCCTTTAATTGTTTGACCAGTCGACAAGTAGTGATGTACATGTTTATTTAGACTCCATGCTTATTATCAATATTATGTTATGTTCGTTAAATTTTATTCTATTCGAAATATCAACCAGGACTCGTATTATGGTCGCCTTTATCGCGGTGGATAAAGTAGCTTGGAAAAAGCATCCGTCACTCTCGCACTTACATTATAGTTAGAAAGTGACAAATGTTTTATCCACGTTTATCCACACGATAAACACGCCCATAATAGACCCACAAGAAGACTTTAGTACAGGGATATGAAGCTGTACGCAACGGTGACAACTTTCCTTACTTAAATTATTGCCATGATTTAGCTAATATGTCCAAGGTATACCTTTTTGAAGCGTGGAATCGACTTTGGGTCAATAGCACCAAAGGTAAATATTATCGCCTGGTGCAAGAGTCTATTCCACGTAAACCATGGTTTAGTAAAGTGAAATTTTCTAAAAAGACTACATCAATTTTGTGCAGACTGCGTCTGTGCCATGTTTGCACCCCTGCGCATTTATATAAGTTTGGCATTGTCGATGAACCTTTGTGCTCTTGCGGGAATTATGGGGATGTGAATCATGTTTTTTTCTCTTGTCCATTGTATAACCATACTGAGTTTTTTGTCCAACTCCAATCCATCCGCATTCCTTTTCCTACTTCCATCCACTGTTTATTGTATTATAATTGTTACGATGTGTATAAAATTATATCCAATTTTATAGAAATGTATGATATGAAAATGTGATATTTGTAATAATGTATATATTTTTTTTATGTAAAACCTAATCCTTTCTTTCTTATTCCAAATTCCGTTATGTTTTATTTCTGATTCTGTTTCCCTAAATTTGTAGTTGGCTAAAAGATACCGAAGCCATAAAAAAAAATCAGGTATAATTATTACCATTTTTACGACAGAATAAATACAAAAAAAACGTTGAGAAAAAACGTTTCTTGTCTGGGGAGTGGGGACTACCCTTATTATTGTACTTTTTGATTTTTTATTATTTGTTTGGAAATTTTCCGTTATTTCACATATTTTGCAAAAAAAAACAACGGGTTATCTTTTACGGTTCAAAAGATATAGCTCTTTAAAGTTAGGATAGACGGATGGACGGACAGCGTAGGCTTAGTAATAGGGCCCCGTTAGGCACCCTTCGGGTACGGACCCCTAAAATAGAAATATAACGTAAAGGTAAAAAAATATTAACTCAAGCTCACAACATTTATTTGACAAAGACACTGCAACACAACAGACATAGTTCAAAGAAATTTATAACAGAAAACCATTGTAGACCTAAAAAGATAGATAGATACATCGTAGAATTAAAAAAATATACTTACTGCGCTAAATAAATGTACCATAATCAAAAAGGAAAAAAGATGTAAGAATGGTACTTTTACTTACTTTAAGCTTTTGAATAAAACGGATAGAACTCATAAACTTCATGACGGATGCATCGTAAGTATTCTTTTCTTTTTTGTAAACAGTAGATTTGCTGGTTTTAATAAATTATTCAGCTAACATAGTTTGTCCTGATAAAAAATAATGATTTATTTTAGCAATACGAAACAATTTTGAAAGACAACAATGAATTGCTTAGTTAAATTTTAGTGTATCAATGAAATAAATCTATTATAATAAGTTATTTCATCATTTTAGGTTACTTAATAATAATAAAATCGATTCATTACTTAGTAGTAAATCCACCGTAATAATCTGTATTTCGTCGTTAATTAAAAACTTGTAATTAGGACAGCACTTAGATGACGGAGGTGAGGGGTGCAGTAAAGAGGGGAAGGGTCGAAAACTTGCGGTCCGCGCGGTCGGATTGGCTGGTCGGTTTAGAGCCTGACGCCATTTTGTTTTTCTGCAACGGGACGTGTAGTGAATCGGACGCTTCCTCGCAGTTCGTCGTGTAATTACTGCTACGTGACCCAAGTTTTATATAAATATGTGCTCTGATTTGTACGTGAGGTGATTGCCGTCGATATTCGGATTATCATCATCTATTGCGTGTTATCGGTGCTAACGTAAGTTTCCTACGTGTTGCCTTGTAAAAACTCGCCATATTGAAATCTTGAAAATCATCCATCCACGTAACAGTACAGTAGTATCGTGTTTTACAGTGATGTGCAGTTGAAGAGTGTGGTATGCTGAGAGCGACGACGGCGATCGCGGAGCAAGATGTCGAAGGAAATAGCGGAGGAGTACGCTTCGAGCCTTGCCGACCTTACGGTCAACAGCAAGCCTCTCATAAACATGCTGACGATTCTCGCGGAGGAGAACATCGAGCACGCGGGGGTTATCGTTGATACCGTCGAGAAACACTTGGAGAAGGTGAATTTGCATTTTTAAAGTTAGGCGATGGGCATTCGTGGAAAATATGTCACGTGACGGGGAAAGTGTCGTTCGGTGACGCACGTTGACGTGCTTTTCGTGTTGATGTGACTGAGCCGACCTCGATTGTACCGGTCGCGCTCGGCACAGGTATCTCCAATTGTCCTATTCGCAGCAAACATTCATTTGACGTTGTTATAACTTGTTTGATGTCGGGCTATTTCTCAGCTCGCGAATACACTATTTACTAGAAACTACTAGCAGCGAGATAAAAAGTTTTCCTATCTGCTGACTTGTGTTCAAAGCCAAGATAAGGTTATCATGTCACCACTTGTATTAAAATGGTCATATTTCAGTGACATGCTAAAATACAATAATATTTTTTATTTCATCATGTTTTGTAACAGTAAGAAAAACCAGTCCAGATCAAATTGGAAAGTCTTGTTGCTTAACTTGAAAACTAGGGTGGAGATACCTGTTTGATAGATATCTCTTTAAATCCTTAAGAACTGTGGCAGTTTGCCTGACAATTTCATAAACTCTCTGATTTCGTTTCAGTTGTGTATGAGAAAAAATGTTGAAATAAAGTTTTTTATAAAACCGAGTTCGTCCTTATTTATTTTCATAGAGCCGGATATTAAAAGGGATTATAAAGTAAATGTTTTGTATTATTCCTACCCATACTGTTGAGTAATTAATTTGTAGTAATATATCAACTAGAAGTTCTGAAGACAAGAGGACAGCCTCGGATGAACCAAAGGAGTTGGTTTACCGGGAAGGGCTTCGGTCTAGAAGTTTTGTTTCCTCCATACAGGTCCCTGCGGACATCAAGCTGCCAGTCCTCTATTTAGTAGATTCAATCATCAAGAATGTTGGTGGCGCCTACACAGCAAAATTCTCTCAAAGCATTGTTAATATGTTCACTCGGACCTTCAAACAGGTAATTACAATGTTTCTGTATATCTCGTGTTTATTTGTTGGTTAAGTTAAATAAATGAATAGTTTAATGTGATTTTTTTGTGCAGGTTGATGAAAAAGTGCGGTCACAAATGTTCAAGCTGCGGGAGACTTGGCATGATGTGTTCCCGAGCACTAAGCTGTACCAGTTGGATGTTAAAGTGAATGTGATTGACCCGGCGTGGCCGATCCAGGCTCAGCCCCAGCCAACCAACTCAATCCATGTAAATCCAAATTTTCTGAAAAAGGTGTTTTTTTGAGTTGTTTATGTTTTGATTTAGCATTAGAATTGTTGTAACCTAATAATGTATGTTTGTGTTGCTAGCAAACAGAAATGTAGATACCTTTAACACTGTTAAATAATCTTCATCATCATTATGTTGGCTAAAATATGTTCACTGCTAGACACAGGCTTTTTCAAAGGTTTCTTAAACACTATATATAAATACTTGTTTAAATTATTCAGCAATATTGCCATATTGTGGTGGTGAATGGTAAAGTCCTTTTATTACAAATGTTTTTGCATGTTATTGCATTCTCTCAATGCATCACCAACAATTACATTATGCAACATTTCAACTCGATCAGATAACAGAAGAGCTGGGATCTGTTTTAAGTAAAATTTCTTCTAAACCTACAATTATCATCATGTCAGCCAAAACGTCTACAACTAGACATAGGCATGCCCCAAAGATCACCACAATCAAGTAGCCTAGTTGGTAGTGACCACCCTGCCTACGAAGCTAGAGGTCCAGGGTTCGAATCCCGGTATGGGCAAATATTTGTGTGCATACTTGTTCCTGAGTCATGAATGTTTTCTATGTATTTAAGTATGTATTTCTCTATATAAGTATGTTTATCGTTGTCTAGTACCCATAGTACAAGCCTAAGCTTAGTTTGGGACTAGGTTAATTTGTCTGAGATTGTCCCCTGATATTTATTTATTTATCCTTTGCTATTCTCATGCAGCAAACAGACTTTGTCACTTCCCATCAGGTAAAAAGAGGTCAGCTGCTGCTGTCTTATACTATTTAAAAAGTAAAGATAATTAACACTAACCTCACAATTTTCTTAGCAGCCCGTGGCTACCAGCAGTGCCACTGCACCAATTTCTCATGATGATGAAGCGGAGATGCGAGTAATCCTCGCCAAGCAAGAGCAAGAACTGCTCATGCTGCAGCGGAAGAAGGTCGAGATGGAGCTCCATAGAACCAGGCGCGCGCTTGAGATCGCTGCTAGCACTAACACCAAGGTAGGGTTTTATCTGTTTTCTTCTATAAGGTCCTCAACTTCTGTGTAGAACTCTTTTCTCGTTCTATGGCAACTAACAATATTTCTGGAACAAAATAATTCTGTGTGCTAATTCAAGGGGGCTACTTTGAAAATCGAAATTCAAAGTTACGTTAGCTCCTTCCCTTTCTCATGATTTAATCACAATTGACGAGTGAAAGGAATGGTGCAACCCAATGTTGAAATGAGTGTTTCATAGTAACCATCCTGTATGCCAAATTTCATACAAAAAATTGTGTTAGAAAGACAAACATCCTCTAAAACTTTTTTATTTATAATATTAGTAGGACTTATAGGAAGTAGGATAATATCAGTAGCATTATGGAGGTGATTTTTTTTAGTTGTTACTAGGGGGGGGGGTGCGCATTTTTTCACCTTGTTTAGACTAATATTTCATATATTTTCTTGTACTAACAATCGAAACTCCTAATCATTCTAATTCATAACGAAGGTCTCCGTTAGGTACGACGACGAGCAAAGCGAGGTGTGTTAGGTAGAAGTGTGACCCTACAGGGCGCGACCCCAGCGAGCGAAGCGTGCGTGCCGCAGTAGCGGTCGGCGAAGCGCCAGAACCGAACATATTTTTTAACTAATGTCTGTTATGAAGGAAACAGTTCTGAAAAAAAAAATTATAAATTATGAATTCAAACATGTTCTTTCTTAGACCCGAGTTCACCAACAGATGTTTAAATTTTAAACGGCTGTTTAAACCGTAAACGGCTGTTTAACAATATTATGCTGTTCACCACGCGCTATCCATTGATTAAGTACAGTAACCGACTGATTAACTTAAACGAAGAAGCCATCTTAGTTTAACCATCGGTTTATTGCTTAATGACGTAAAATATTTTTTTCTGTCCCTGAGACCCAAGACCGTTGAGTTGCAAAATAAAAATGCAAGACGCTTTAAATTATATCTTTGAAGAGGATAATGTGTTAGATGATTTCGAAAATATGGAAAGAATATTGCGGACTCCTCGTATACTCCAAAAACGCCGCAATTATTTCAAAGAATATGACGAGAAAGCATTTGGTACTAGATTTCGTTTACATAAACGTAGTGCCTTAGAATGTATAGGTACTATAGGCTACTTATTATTATTATTCATTACGTTGGGGTGGGCAACTGGTACCTGTTGTGGGTCATGAAACAGGATAATTTGAAGTTAGATTAATGATTTAAATATTTGTTAATTATTGTAAACTTAAGAACCGAACCTATACTATATTATATTATATTATAACGGAAGGGCCGGAACGAAACAATGTTTTGACAACTTTGAATGACAGTAAAAAGGATGCTATTTAACGAATACGTTTACCTTACGGAGATGGCACTGACAAAACAGGCATAACATTTTGCAGTATTATAATGTTACCCAGCCATTTTTAACGATGCTCCGGTGAAAACAAAGATAAGCGGATACATTGCCATCTTTACAAAGTAATGTAATACCATTCGATCATTTTTGGCTCATTCATTCAAAAACGATTGGTTTACTAACCGTTGTTTAGAAATAAATGATGAACTCGAAAAAAAACGCTGTTTGTTTAAACATCTGTTAAATGTTAACAGGCGGTTACGTAATCAGTGATTATGTTGTAGTTGGTGAACTTGGGTCTTAGTAATGACAGTATTAAAAAAAAAAACTGTTATGAGTTCTGTTGGTAGTAATAAAAAAATTATGAACAAAAAAGTATGAGGAAAAAAATTATGAAGAGTGATTATTATGAATACAAATCAGTAGTAAAACAAAAAATAAGAATAAGAATTTTATGTAAGCGAATATGGAACCGTATGGACTAGAATATGGTAAATGCAACAATATTTGTTAGGACCCGCTTTTAAAGAACTCTAAAAATGTCGGTCCTTTTATGAGTCTGGCGGCTTTTCGCGGTTTTTTGCGTTTAACCTTTTCAATGCCATTGACGGATATATCCGCATCACTGGATCAACGCCAACGACGGATGTTTCCGTCACGGTTGACAGCGAAAAATAGACCTGAGTGTCTATGACGTAAGGTGGAAATTAGCTCTGGTTTTCAGCTGGCGTGCGAGTGACGACTTTTGTATTTGATATGGCGTTGAAAAGGCCGGGCTCCGTATCACGGAATTGTCAAAGATCCATAAATCCGAATCGCGATTGGGATCTATAAATAAAATATTGGATCACTATAGATATAGTATGTGTATTCGATTCGCCAATGACGCGCGAGATACGCGTGGTGGACAGTCACGGAACCATGTCATGATGAATACAATTGTTGAAGGCTGGACCCAGCTAATGATATTGCTGTGTGTGTGAACATTGTTTATAACACAATTATTATTTAATTATTGAAGACTTTCGTTAAACAAAAAGATGGAAAATTTCAATTCGAAAAACTGCATCTATTGACTCGGTTGCCTCCCTGTTAGCGATTTTCCATTACACGCCACGGTACCGGCATCGGTGCGGCGGTTTTCATTCGTTATTTTATAACTACACTGCGACGCGCCCTCGCTTCGCTTCGGTTAATATAAGTTTATATATAGCCTATTTGCCTATTTCCGCATTGAAAGTCCATCTATCCCTTCGTAATGAAAACTTTATCTGTGCTTTTTAACGAAAATACTGACTCCGCAGACGAAGGCGTGGGCGGAAAGCTATACGTTATAATTAAGCTGTACTGAAAATACTTGAAAACGGCTGAACGGAGTTAGATGAAATTTGGTATGGAGATAGCTCGAGTCCCGGGAAATGAGGAGGAAAGGAGGGGCGGATCGCTAGTTCTAAATATTGGTGAAAGAATTTTTGAAATCTGATTAGTAGGTTTGGAGGTTATCCCCTAAATCCACAATCCTCTATAATATTAGTGTAGATTTGCGAGAGAAGTACTTGAAATGCAATGTGGTTACAAATATTATAGTTATAGGTGTTGTTGTAATTATTGTTTGTGTACAGTAAATGGCTTAGAATCATGATTACCGTCAGAACACCATTATGATTGTTGTGGAATTGCTCAAGCGTATCACATTTGGATAGAAAGGTATTATTAATATTGACTTAATATAAAATTGAATAATGATGACAATGACATGTGTATTTTAGTAAAATAATCAAATATGTTAATAATACATGCATTAGGTAAATTAATATAAAAGTCAATTTATTTGCTTTTTACCCGACTGAGTGAAGCGAAAAGAAGGGTAATGTGGTTACCAGTCTACATATGTATGTATGTGACCGAAAATCAGATGTTCCATTCTAGCTCATAAACTATTGGACCGATTTTAATAAATGGGGTGTCATATGATTCGTCAATGACGTGCGAGTGTCATAGGCTATATACAAATTATAAGGGTGCGTCGTAGTCGCCAATCTGTTTTTAGTTTTAGAGGTTAGGTTAGGTTATTCTCAGAATTCAGTCGTTAGTGACAACCGCCTATTAGTTCATTAACTTACACAATAATTGTAATCGGTTAGGTAACTAAATAACGAAAGCAATTTTCACTAATTTATGTACAATTTGATAAGAGCAGTTGAAATACTCCATGCAAACCACCAAATACAGGTTTTTTTTTATTATCTTAGAACAGGCTTGCAGTTAATTAAGTGAGCTAATTTCCGTTCTTATCGCTAATCATAAAACTCGTTAAGCCGTGTGCTGGCGTTAATTTCTTTCATTTTGTACCGGAAATGACCAATGACCAGCTTTTTACGTCTGTTTTTTTTTTTGTAGTTCCTTAGGGAATATCCCGGGATGAAAAGTAACCAATATGCTAATCTAGGAACTAACTATGAACTGTGTGACAAAGTATCATTTAAATTATTTAAAATTAATATGTAATTAATTTAAATTGTTTAAAATCCGTTCAGCCTTTCAGAGTCTAAATAAATCCGTCCGTCCGTCTTATCTGTATGTCACACTCACTTTTATCTCAAGAACTATGTGTGTTTCAATGACCAGTGATATTCCATGTGTAAAAAAAATATTTTAGGGCACCTCTCATTTTAGAGCCTGTCCAGATGACGCGTTTTACGCTCATATGTAATAACATACACATAATTATTTTTTAGAAGGTATCCAATGATACCTCATTCGATGTTTTAAGGTAAAAATAATGAGCCTGTCCAGATGACGCGTCTTACCCTCGCGCGTAGACACTCGTGCGTTCCCGAGATAGGTACTAGAGCTACATACATCCCGTCTAGATGCTGCCGCGCGTTTCCTCCTTCCTGGACGGGATGTATGTAGCTCTAGTACCTATCTCGGGAACGCACGAGTGTCTACGCGCGAGCGTAAAGCTGGCCATACACACTAGGGTATGCCTGTACAGTTGAACTGCACAGGTAAACCGGAGCGTGTATGTGACACAACTGTGCAGGTTTCCAGACCTGTACAGGCAAATTGTGTATGGCCAGCTTAAGACGCGTTATCTGGACAGGCTCTTACATAATGTATGTAAAGCAAAGGTAAAATTATTATTGTTACCTTATAACATCGAATGAGGTATCATTGGATAGCTCCTAAAAATAATTATGTGTATGTTATTATTTTTTTTTATTTAGGTTACCGTTTAGGAAATATTGAACTCGAAGTCATTTTTGCTAGAGCTGCGTGTCTCCAACAGTCCAAAATATAAGGACTAAAGTCTGGAAAATATTTTATATAAAAGCACATAATAACGGATTTAAAAGGAAAACTATCACGATAAATTAGACTTAATTGATTTTTGAGACGTCTGCAACTTTACGCTGTTGACCATGACGGATATACCCGTCGTTCGGTGGCGTGGCTATCGGAGGGTTAGGCATCGGCGCCCCCGACCACCAAACCTCAACCTAAAACTGATCTAGATAGGGCCCCAATTTATTTAACTATTAGTCGTTAGCGTTGAACCAGTGGTGCGGATATATCCGTTATTGTTACACTAGATAAAAACTATCGATTGAAATAGCGATGATCTCGGTCGCTGACAATTTTTTCACATTTTTCCTTGTTTGTCGTTTGGTTATTATTGTAAACAAGTATTTCCATCGCTTCCTTATTTGAGTCGACTTCTTGACTCAATGTCGCATAATCGCAAATTTATTTCCGTGAACAGTAGTTAATGTAGTTATAGCTTCTCGCAATGTGCTTAAAATGTTTAACTGAATACATAACACTCTTCTAAGGTTTGGGCACTCCCATTATACGGCTTTTTGCCCGCGAGTTCGTCCGCGTAAAAGTGTATCGCTACACCCCCGGGAACTGTCAAATTTTCCGGGATAAAAAGTATCCTATGTCCATCCCCGGACCTCAAACTATCTCCATACCAAATTTCATCTATATCGGTTTAGCCGTGAAAGCGTAACAAACAGAGCTTCACATTTATAATATTACTACATATTATGTATATTTGACAAACATATTATGTTTAATTGCCGGGAAACTGCTTGACTCGAGTTATTTGTTTACAAATCCTATGGAAATTACTAGTTTTAACGTTTACAAGAAAGAATCTCATGCCTATTCCTTATATTTATATTTAGGGCTGCAAAGTGCCGCGACTTCCAACTGTGTCACCTGACTGGAGTGGAGCCTCCTAGCATACGTTTCATTAATTCATGTAACTGGGTGAGGTTACCAGGTGATCTCACGTGTGTATACCCGTTTTCATGGACTGATAAAAATATGATAGAATAAAACTTTATTTCGGTAAAACTTCCTGCTAAACTTAACATTAACTTAACAAATAACTTTGTCGTTTACTGACTAGCATAAGCGGAATTAACGAAAATAGTATCCATATCCACTTAGAAATTTTAAGTGAGTTGGGGGTAGATATGAGCGCCGCGCCGGCGCGCCGCCGCCGCCGCTGATTTCGCCGCGCCGCCGCCGCCGCGAAAAAGTAACGGCGCGCCGAGTGAGCGAGAGAGATAATTGAATCGGTCACTTGACTAATACTGACTGTATGAGCGTGCTCGTTGTTGCCGTAGGACGCGTTACGCAGTCAGTCGTCAGCTACGAAAAATGGCTGCGTAGTTGGTTCTTGAAAATGTGGACGTTTATAAAACCAAAATAGAAAAAATTACAGTGACTAGGTATGTACGCTCTCCCGTGTGAAATCAAAGCAGTTACTACTGGAACTATTTTGGATACGTAATTGTAAATGTAGATGGAAAAAAAGAACAGTTCTCATCGACCAAGTGTTTTGTGAAACATGTTTAAGAAATGCAAAGGAAAAAGACTATATACAGGGTGATTGTAATTCGACCTATTCCTTGAAAGAGGTTATACTAGAGCTTATTTGCAATATATTTTTTTTAATTTTTTAATGTTATTAAAAGTACAAAATGTAATAAATATTTTACAAAATTTCGCCAAACTGCGGAACAGTTTGTTGGCGAAGCATGTACACTCTTGTAATAAAAGTTGGTACAGTGTAAGCAATACTAATCTACAAAAAGGGTAATTACAAGTATAAAGATATTGTATCAGTCACCCTAACTACCTACTAACTATTTAACTATTTTCTGAGTGGAAGATGTTTAATTTACGTTTGAAAACTTTCTTGCTTTTACATTCATCCTCTGAGAAAAGACTGTTGAAAATCCGTGGTATCATATAGCTTCTCGTTCTCTGTCCATAATAATTATAAGCACCGGGTTCAGTGAACTTCTTTCGTAACGCTACTCTTAGACATCGGTTGTCATTTTTAAAACTTTTAAAATCTAAACATTCATACTGATCTACAGCTAATAAGTATTTAACTTTTTCATGCACAGGAATTACATTACATTTTTTAAACAAAAGGTTATAATTTTTATTACAATTTTTTTTGGTCTTCCTATCAACCAGTAATTTAAGTAGTCTACGTTGTAGGTATATATTTCGCCCAGTCAACCAGGGGTCGAAATTCGGTAGTTTTCGAGTTATACGAGTATTCAGTATTTTACATAGTATATAAAACACACAGACAAATACACACACGCGCACACGGCACACCCACATTCACACAGTAAGTCAGGGACATAATTATAATGTAAAAAACTAAAAACTGGAATAACTCGAAAACTACCGAATTTCGACCCCTGGTCAACCAGCGCCCAGTCAACTGGGGGCTAAAAACATTGCAAAGAAGCCCTATAATAACCCCTTTCAAGGAATACTTAGGTCGAGTTACCAGTCACCCTATATAAAAAAGTTTTTTTATCGATAAACTACGTGATTATTTTATTTTTTATACTGGCAACGTTAAAAAAATCCTTTGGAGGCCACGCCGCCGACGACGCCGCCGCCGCCGACTCCAAAAAGTCGGCGCGCCGCCGCCGACCTTCTCCCCATCGGCGCTCATATCTAGTTGGGGACGGCTAGCACAAGTCGCCCGCAACTGGTTTATCGCTCGGATATCTCTTTCTTACTTGTCTGTAACGACAGACGCACTGTGCGACAAACGAGAAAGTTCACTATGTGGGACGACAGCGTGCCAGAGTGCATATAATTAGTTCGTTAAAATAGTGTGCCGTACACCCACACACTGCTATGGAAACTATATAATAGTATCTGAATAACAATACCCATTTTAGAATAATTTAATATTTAATATTTTTTTAAATAGTGACAAATAATCAAACGAAAAAATAAAACAACACATACATATAATGTCAACATTTTATTAATCTTAAACACAACTCTTGCCGCGACTTACCAGCACTTACTGCGGGTGTACAAGCCTTTGAAGTCGCCGACACCGCTTTGTGCATGCACCGGCGGCTTCTTTGTAGCGGCACATCAAAACATGCAAACTATTTGAGCGAACGAACTATAATAAATTTTGGGAGGACTTTACAAACACGAGATGCAATTAGTCGTAGTTGTTATTAACACGTGCATTCCCCGCAGGTGCCTGTGATACCGACCCTGGCGGGCGGCACGCCGGCGCTCGTGCCCCCGGCGCCCCCCGCGGCGCCCGAGCCTGCGCCGCTGCCCGTCAAGCAGCGCCTCGGCCCGGTGAGTAGCACGGTAACACCCCAATATTATAATCGCTTATTAAACGGTAAACAATACGATACATTACCACACCCATCACTTGACTTTGTGTTTCTTTTGTAAATTACGGTTCAAAAGATATATGCCTATTTTTTTACTGTCATAGAGGGACGGACGGACGGACGGACTTGTCACGTATTGGCTACCAAAAATAACTTAAAGGTAAAATATCAGCGGAGCGTGTTTTTGTGGATTGAAAAACCGTAACATTCAGGGCCAACTGTAACAACATGTCGTGTTATTGCAGCCTGTGAACAAGCCGGCGTCGAGCGCGCGCATCGCGCCCGTGAGCGCCGCGCTGGTCACGGCGCGCCGCGACCCGCGCCTCGCGCGCCGCCCGCCCCCCGCGCGCGCCGTGCCGCCGCCCGCCCCGCGCATCGCCCCGCCAGTCGCCCCCGCGCTCGCCCCCGCGCTCGCCCCGCCCATCGCGCCCAACGTGTTCGACATCAAACCTCTCGAGCGCGTCACCAAGAGGAAGAACGTCATCACTATAGACGTGCAGCCCGACGCGCCCGGCTCCCCGCGCACCGTGCGCCGCGACCCGCGCCCCAAGCGCGACCAGGAGCCCCGCTCGCCCGTAGACAAGCGAGATTTACGCAAATTCAAAATCAGAAAGAACGAGGAGGACAAAGCTACCGTAGAAAACTTCATGGATAAACTCCGCGTCGTCGACGCCAAAAAAATCAACAAGCTCCCGCCTATCCCGAAAATTAATCGCGAGAAAGAGGAGCCGGCGAAACGGAAAAAGGATCCGACGCGGGAGAAAAAGAAGAAGCGCGACCCGAGCGCGAGCAGCAAAGATAGCTCGGAGAGCTCGCCGGAGAAAAAGTCGAAGAATCGCAAGGAGAAAAAGACCGAGCCGGTCCCGGAACCGGAGGAGGCGACGAACCCGGTGGTGGCGTTTAAAGAGCTGAAGAACTTCCACCGGGAGCGGTACATGCGCCGCAACCGCGCGCGGTCCGCCTCGCCCGCGCCCGCGCCGCCCGCGCCCGCGCCGCCCGAGTGCGACTCGACAAGTAAGCTATTGCTCTATGTTAACCGACCAAGGCTAACCCTCTCCTTCCACGGTTCTAGTCAAATCTGTGATACTAGACTTAAGGGGACGCTGACATGTGTGGAAATAAAAGATTTATCAACTGTTGGAGTATTCATATTACGTGTTTTACGCCGGCTCGTGTTACCCTTTACTTGTAAGGCTAGCTTAGTACGCTCAGTATGAAACGCAGTTTTGTTTCAAGTGTTGTGAGTTACCTTTTTAAAGTAAGAGCGTTTCTCGTTGTCTTTAATTTATTTTGAAGCACATCACTTTAGTGGATGCTGTCCAGCTGTGAGTATCACGTGTGATCACGGTTTTAATCGCACGACACATCGACACGGGACTAACTTACGGGCTCCACTGTTTTTACGTGACTAACAATGGGCACACAGTTCTTGCAACGTTTCTCTAAGTTACCAACACGATGATCAAAACTAGTTACTTGATAAATAATGCTAACGTGGGAATGCTACTCCGAAGACGCTCTGGGACCATTGCTGATCAGGACCTTGGATAAGACTACACTTGTGACTGGCGTGCACCACTGGGACATTGGATGGCGGTTCATCACCGTCGAGATAATTCCATCGACGTTAAATTATCTTTACCACGAGCCCAGTAGTTGGGTCCAAATCAAAACGTGTAGGAACTTTCGGATCTACCACATTCACTGAATAATAACATTCTCTTCATATTCTTCTCATTTATTAAGTAATATTGGACTGATGCCTTGTAAGTCAGTAAATACGACCAAGTGATTCACTCATCAACAGAATGTAGTTAGTTTTTTCATACTATGAAAACAACACTTGAAATTATGTCACAAAAGACAATTATTTTCCTATAGTAAAAAAGGAAATTTCATCAATCAAAATAATGAAGATAAATCGTAGGTCTAGTCTAGTTATATCTTATCAATTTTGTTGAAGAAACTAAGATTCAGAATCCATAGTTTACAATTAAAACTGCAGAAAATAACCTTCAGTAAGTCCGCTATGAAGTTATTGTTTACAAAAACCTACAAAGTATAACGTCCGGAGTCATTTTCGTTTTAGCCAATAGCGTCCACGTGTTTTTGAATGAAATAATGGACTATTGCAAAATTCACGTTTTTCTTTTTGTTTTGACATGGTAAGTATGATTGGATCGTCTAGTTTAGTTATAGTGGTTTCATCTCACGAATGCGGGTGTGCCATGGTTGTGTGTGTAGGTACACACGCACGCTGTCTCTGTGTGCTTGCTGTCGCCGCTAAGCGTCGTAGTGTGCGTGTATTCGTGTTACAACTACAAGCATGGCTCACCCGCGCTCATGAGATAAAACAACTATACCAATGCTGAAATCAGATGCCGACGCCGTCGAGGAGAGCAAGTTTAGCGGCGAGAGATAACATTTGTGCTTTCTACCCAATCTTAAACTCAACTCAATGTGAAAAAAAAAACATGTCGCCAGTTTTATTTCTGGTTAGTTGTACTTTGCATATTATTTCAAAGTTTTATTTATTTTACGCAAACTTATTTGTAGCTAATCTTAGTTTAACATGGTAATTATTGTTCAAAGATTTTCATATTTCAATTATTTGTTTTTTTTTTGTTTACTGTTTAATCCTTCATATGGATGTGCCATAATTTATGGATAAAATAATAATTTTCATCAATGATTGCTTAGATATAAAATATTGGGCTTTTGATCACAAGAAAAGGGTCTTCCAGCGGTTTTTTTTTACCAAACGAGCAGCAGGCAAAAGGATGGTTAAATCATTGAGCTTTTTGGTCTGGAGGACTTTACACCAATATTTTTATAATTATTTGTTTAGTTTCTTTAGTAGCTTTGGGATCATTCTATTGTAACTATGCACGGGGATTTTTTTCACGTTTCAGGACCCTGAATTAAATGGGGTTGCTATACACATAAGCAGATCACCGCATTTGGCTCTATATAATCAGTAAATTCAAAAAAACTGGTATCAGACACCGTGCGACTTCTAGGTTACAACTGAACTGAATGTTGCGACACGAATATGTGTATAACTCCGTTGACTGCTATACATTTTTAGTTTGAAAAGTAATTAGTAATTTGTTGAATCATCCCTCAATATTTTTGAAGGCATGATTCAACATGAATGTTGAAACTTTAGAAAGAGGTTGCAAGTAACTAACAGTGTGATTACTAAATACTGGCTATAGCCAAGACATTTCACCAATTTTTTTTTGTATTGTTATCATGTAACATTAAGTCTGCAGTGCAGCTAAAGATGCCACTGCATAATATATTTCTATAATAGCATATGACACTATCAAAATCCGTCCTATTTTTTAGTCACGCAGCTCCAACCTACACAGTTGCATACACACAACGCTAAAATCGTCGACTACATTATGTACTTTAGTAAATAATATTAATTTTAAAACTATTATAATGGAAGTTTCAACTTTAATGCGTTCATCAAACTTACTGTTCGTTTTGTAACGGCTGCGACTGAGAGAATCAAAATGTTTTTGTTACCTTGTCTATCGGGACACGCGTTTTACTTTCATTGGAACGACAGTAGCGTAAGATTAAGGAAGCAGTAGAACTGGAACCTGGAACGTCGATGTGCGTGTCCAACACCGCGCCTTAAATACCTACTTCCCCGCTCAGCCCACACCTCTCGCTGCTGCAAATGTTGCAATATGGATGCCGCCAGGGCTGTCACCATACACACTAGCGCCCCGCTCCGGCTTCGCACGGGTTAAAGTTTATAAAATTATAGCCTAAAACCTTCTTACATAGCCCCTCTTTCTATTAGTGAAAACCGTATGAAAATCCGTAGAGTACTTTCTGAGATAAGCCCGGACAAACACTTGGGGGACTTTAATTTATAATATGTAGTGACTATAACATCAAGAATTCTTACCGTCTGACTCACAATCGTCAAGTAAAGCATATCTGTCACATAAACTTAGCCCTTTCCCTTTCGTACACTTGAAAATAGACAAGGTGAGGGCTAACTTAAGCGGCAGATAAATTTACTTGTCAATTGAGACAGGCCCTTAGAGTACTTATTTTAAAATAAATTCAAGTAGATATTTTAATTTGTCATTATGTCATTTTAAACTGTAAATGCATTATTATACTTATTATATAAATAACTCGCTCTGTAACAAATCCATGAAAAATGAAGGTTAAAAAATCAAAATCAAAATATTTCATTGTTAAACTATTTTTATTCTTTAAAGAATCCGATATTTCGAAATTTTTTGTCTAACATTTCATGACAATATCAAAAAATTTAGCTAAATAACGCTACTGGGATACTCTGACAAAACCCCGCACTTCAAAATCCGTTTGTTTGGACGAGTTACAAATATTCAGACATGGGTATATTATACATAATAACTATACGTTTTTCTGGTATATATTACACAAGTGGTTGTGTTTAGTTTCGCACGAGTCTGGCGCATTAGTTTCATTTATGTATACTCTTCTTTATTCTTATGATATTAGTGAATCTACCGCTGTATGAAAATATTTTGATAATAGCAGAAAGCGGATAAAACAATTATTAGTATGGTATGGGTTTATTCACACGTGCTGTCAGCAGCAAATAGGATACATCTTTATTACTATATGAATAAGGATGTGTTCTGATATATTTGGCCATTTTGGCTGCTCCTGCCACACCACATCGCAGCGACAAAAATTGGTGAAGCAATGGTTACGTGTGAATAAATTTATTTATTTTCATAGAAATGACCGCCCGACCTTTTCGTGGTGTGGTTGTGGTCCGTGCGAATAGATCCTATGGGAGCTTGTATACACTAACTAAAATGTAGTGTAGCGATAAATATAACTGACATATTAAAATCATAAGAATAACCTTAGTTTTTAACCGACTTCAAAAAAGGAGGAGGCTCTTTATCGAAACATTTAAATTATAGCCTACTAACTTTTGCTCGCGACTCCGTCCGCGTAGAAGTCGTTTATCCCATGGGAACAATCAAATTTTTCGGGATAAAAACTGTCCTATGTACTTCCCCGGGACTCAAACTATCTTCATATAAAATTTAATATAAATCGGTTCAGCGGTTTAAGCGTGAAGAGGTAACAGACAGACAGACAGATTTACTTTCGCATTTATAATATTAGTAGAGATTTAACATCTTTAGCAATTCAATGTATTTTTTTTAATTAAAGTTTCGGCCCCTGGAACTCTTAAGCTAATGCAAAAACAGACAAGAATAAGTTAATATAATCTGTTGAAATTAAATGGTCGTAAAATGACCACACACTTTAAAAATACTTATCCAAACTGGAGTCGCTTTGAACAGCTGGATAGACACATTTTTGGAAAACAGTAAGACAGTGCGCTCTGGTGTGGGGATAACCCATTGATTTATTAGATACAGTACAGTGAATTACAATTGAAATAGAAAAAGTAACATATAGTGATATGACTAATATTACCTACTATTACTTTGTACAAATGTCAGTGACGGATGCTGCTGAAACAACCAGTATCTTCTCAATCGTGTAACACCAACAACCTGTAGACGACATTGTTTAATCTTATATTCTATCGTTCTGTAAGAAAACAGATTATTTGGTACCAAAGTGTTCACACTTGGTACCAAATATTCTCCTTATATCTGCTTAAATGAATGTCCAATGAACCAATCTAAATAGTGACGGAACCAGAGCAAACCGCAGCATCGGTAAGCACGGGCCGTTTAATGGGATCGTGGAGTAAAACTAAAAGCTACCTATAAAACTGCATAAAAAATAAGTTCCGTTTCCAGATGCGTCAGAAATTGTGGAGAACAAGGATGTGGACCTCAGGGTGTTGCCGCCCACGGTGCCTGAGGCCAAGGCAGCCCCGATTGTCCAGAAACGGTCGTCTACAGAGACCTTTGAAGGGAAAGTCAAGAAAGCCAAGATGGATAAGTTTGATATGTTAGTATTTTTAATATCACACAGTTTTAGTGCTTTGATAGTATGCATGTATTAGCGAACTCGCCAGATCATGTTTTAAATTCTTAGTTTTAGGTTCTGTTAGACTTTCGGCCGCACTCAGAGACCCCAATTAACTTTTAAGTTTGATTAAAGTTGTCGCTGTCACTTTCTTTGCTATAGCAGTAGAATAAGATGCAACAACTTTAATCGAACTAAAATAAAGTGCGGCAGTATATGTTTGATTAACTTTAGCCATTTAAGATGATGAATAGATAAATAGAAAATGTTATTTTTTTCTTAGCACAGAGTCCGCTGCTTAACATAATGTCTCTTTCTTCAAATATTTTTTTTTTTTTTTATAAGAGAGTGTGGCAAACGAGCATGCGGGTTACCTGATGGGAAGTAATCACCACCGCCCATGAATACCGACAACTCAAGAAGAGTTGTCGGTACGTTGCCGGCGTTTTAGGGAGATGAACGCTCTTTTCTTGAAGGCCCCCATGTCATAACTGGCTGGAAACACCGCAGAAGGAAGTTGGTTCCACAGTTTCACCGTACGAGGCAAAAAGTGCCTGGTGAAACGCACGGTGGAAGAACACCATTTGTTCAGTTCAGTCCAAATTGTTCAGTGTTTTTTTAAACACTCTTGCGTCGTCTTATTTTTATATAATCGAACTAGCGAACCGCCCTCGCTTCGCTCCGGGTACTATTATATACATAAACCTTCCGTGAAAATGATCTAGCTGATGGTGAAAGCCGCATTAAAATCCGTTGCGTAGTAATCTAAGTGTACATACAAAGGGACAGACGGCGGGAAGCGACTTTGTTCTATACTATGTAGATCATGAACATTGTATGCACCCAATATGTCAAATTACTTTTAGGTATTATCACACATCCAAATGATCATCTTGGAGGATACACAATAGTACTACCTGTTCCTAAGTAGTTAAAGGCGATCTTCGTCTTTCTATGAAACACGAGTGACGAATATTGTTACAGTCAGTAGCGAGTGTAAGCGTGATAGCGATAGCCAGCCGGACGCTATTAGGAAGCTGGAGTAATGTATTAATTAGTACATTTTCAAGGTAACATTAACTATCCAATACTTCTCCAGACTGTTTGGCAACGAGGACGTGGACCTTCGCCAGCTGCCCCAAGTAGAAGAAGTCGCCGCGCCCAGCGTTTCCCCCAAAACAGACAACGGGGTAACACAGGAACCAGAGAAGAAAGCCTCGCCGCTCTCCTCGCCCAAGAAGGACTGGCACGACGTCAAAGAACACGAGGAAACCAAGAAGACGCCGTCAAAATTAGATTTGGTCAGGGCTAAGTTGGCTGAAGCCACCAAGGGTAAAGACCGCCTTGGGAGACCGTTGCTGTTCAGCAAATCGCCCAGTAAGTATCCATTTTTACTTGGGAAACCCTACCCTTCAAAACAAATAAGATTCTGTCAAAAATTTAATTTTTCGATCATTTTGTTGCCGATTTTACTTTTTTTTTTTTTTTTTTTTTTTATAACGAGTCACAATTCGTTGGGTCTACGTTGAGTATTCTGTTGAAACCGTCCAACTCCGTCATCAGATAGTGCTTTGTCATCGGGTATGCCTTTCAGCTCATTACATTAATGGAAACTGGTTCAAACTACATGATATGAACCGGAATACATACGAACGAATCAAGTTAGACAAAAACTTGTAGTAACAAAAAAGGATTTGTGGCTGTTCTGATTTGGCTACTTTATTTGGTAAAATTGATATATGTTTTTCTTCTAGGTATAGAAAGAGAAAGGCGACGGACCATCAGCTCGCAAGATGAAGACATGAGAGTTGATAATCCCGAGGAGTTCGACGCCGAAGATCACAAAAATACAATTTCAATCATTATGAAACAGGCAAAAGAGCAGTTCACGGACGGGGAGCTCGATAAGACCCAGTACAACAACCTAATGTACCAACTGCTCCAGCTGAACGAGAAGCTGAAACTGAGAGAGGCGAAACAGAAGGAGTCGCTGGAGGTATCCAAGCGCAAGCTCAAAGCGCATATCGACGAGGAGAACCACAAAGTGAACAATTCGAAAGCGTCTCCGAAGGGGAACAACTTCGGTGACATAGACGAGAGGGTGATTCCCGCCGTGTTCGCGGAGGCGGAGGGACTCCTCGAGACCAAGAACTTCATGCAGGACTCGGACATGAGGCTCCTGGACGCGCTGCCGGCGCCCGGCCCGCTGCCGCGCCCGCCGCCCATGCCGCTGTTCGCGCCCGCGCCGCCCTGGCGCGCGCCCTTCCGCCCGCGCCCCGACGACTTCCCGCGCCCCGACGACTTCCCGCGCCCCGAGGACTTCCCTCGCCCCGAGGACTTCCCTCGCCCCGACGACTTCCCGCGCCCCGAGGACTTCCCGCGCCGAGGCCGGGGCGGGGGCCCGCCTCCGTTCTTTAGACTCAAGTTCGATAAGCGAGCGCCGCGGGCGCCGTTCGAGCCGCGGCTGCCCTTCGTGCCGCCCCTCCCCACCCCGCAGATGGGAACTTGCCAGGGCGAGTGTCCGTTGCCGCCCTACGAGCGAGCCGGCACGCCGCCCCCGCTCGGGGCGCCCGGCGTGCTCATCCCGTCCACGAGCGTGCAAGCTTTGGAGTACATCGACCTCGACCCCGTCAAGACGATCCAGATTGACGGCATCCCCCGCGAGATCCGCTTTTACGGCGAGACCGCCATCATCATGCTGGAGTGGGACGACCCTCGGGAGATCAAGTTCCTCCCCGGAAGCAGGAGAGTCACGTTTGACAATAAAGACTCTATAGTATTGAATTTCAACGAAGATTACAAGCAAGTTGACATCGATGATCAAGTGTTTGATATCAGATTTGGTGCACCGACGCGGGAACTATTTATTAATGGAAGATGGCACGAATGCTTCTTCGGCGGAGCGCCGTTAGGAGTGATCATAGACGGGAAACCGAGGCTAATCCACTTGGAAGGTCCGTTGCCTCAAGTGGACATAGGTAAAATCAAGCGAACGGACCTGGTGGCCGGCAAGATCAACCTCATAGTGGACGCGACGCAAATGTGTCCGATATTCTTAGACGCGAAAGTGCAGAAGTTCACTATAAACGGGCAGTGTTTCACGATACGGTTCGTCGATGCTCTGAGGACTGTTCTGATCAATGAACAGCCGTTCCAGGTGGAGTTTGGAGGGCTGCCGCGGCCGATATATATTGGGAATGAGAAGCATTTTATAAGGTTCTCGGTGTTGCCGCGGCACGTGAGGCCGGGCTGCAGCCCGCCGGCCGGCATGCAGGGCGCGCGCGCGCCGTCCGCGCCCTCCGCGCCCCTCGCGCCCCTCGCGCCCCCGCCCCGCGCGGACCAGGGCTCCCCGCCCAGGGCCAACAGGACGCCGAGTCCGGACACTGAAAACAATAACAACCAAAGTGAGTGGTTTTCTTTCTTCATTGTTACAACGCTAACGTATATTTTGCTGGATTGTTTGCGACTGTACTATTAACTGCCGCACTCGGAGACGTCAATAAATTTTCAAGTGTCATTAAAGTTGCTGCTGTCACTTTCTTTGCTATAACAATAGAATAAGACGCAGCAACTTTAATGAAACTTGAAAATTAATTGACGTCTCTGAGTGCGGTAGTTAGTCTTGACAAGATAACAAACTACTTTAGGCTGCTATTTGATTCCATATTCTTACTAATATTGTAAATGCAAGTGTGTTTGTTTGTTGGTTCCGTTTTCACGGTACGATGTTAATCATGTGGATGAAACATCTGTCACTTTCTGATCAATGGGTGCGTGCGAAAGTGACGGATGCTTAACCACACTTATCCATCGCGATAAAGGTGACCGTAATACGGGTGCTCTCAGCAGCTGAGCAGCTGAGGGAATAACGATAAACGACTTTACGCACACGGAGTCGCGGGCAAACGCCAGTGACTTCATAAATCATTGCAAGGGTGTTCTAAGCGCTCTAGTAAAATATCTGTTATCAATTTATTCAAAACTATTTGGGTAATTCTCATATCGTTTCAACCGCTCGCCACAGCCGTGGCTACAAAATTGATGATTTTCTAAAGAAAAGCTATTGATAAGAATTGTAAGCGGCGGTTCTGAATTCTAAAGAATAGAATCTACAGAAATCAGTCAATAATGCGACCACGGTTGTGACGGCGGCTGAAACACTCGTGAGAATGACCCATTTCTTCTATATATTTCGCCATTGGAGCTCGCTATCTTGTAGCTCATTTGTATTGTATAACCCATCTTACTAATCCCAATGTTTCAGGAGGTCTAGATATGCTAGCAAGCCTGATGCCGTCCAGCATGGCCCCGGCGTCGGCCATGGACTACAGCTCGGCGGAGCCGTTCTCGCGGCCCGCCGCCATCCCCGGGCTCGACGCGCCCGCGCCCGCGCCGCCCGACGACCAGCCCGTGCCGGTGCTGGCCATCGACGACCTCTTCGCCAAACTGCTCGCCACCGGCATCATTAAAGTACCGGGGGAAGCCAACGTCGACACCAAAGAGGAGGAAGAGAAGAAGAAAGCGGAGGAAAAGAAACCGAGGGAGGATAGGAGCGTGATACATCGTGTTGATTTCGCGAGGCCGGAGACTTTGAGAGTGTGAGTTGTGGTTTTTATGTTTGTTTAGTTTGTTGTGTGCAATTTAGTCATAGTATTTATTTATTTATTAAAATAGGAAGCCTCCATGTGGTACATAAGTATTATGTTACAGATTTTCATGCTTAGGCGCGTCATACACGGAGCTATAATATATATTTTGGTATATTAATATATATTATAGCAAGGCATCTTACGATAAATTTTCGTATATTTTAGGTATATTTTTCATACTAGTTGACAGACTCCACACACGCAGCTATAATTTATATTAATATATATTATAGCTGCGTGTGTGGAGTCTGTCAACTAGTAGGGAAAATATATCGTAATATACCGACCTATAATATATATTATAGCTCCATGTGTGACGCGCCTTATACTATTTTACCGTTACGTACAACATACTTATAGGCTAACTCAGCGTGCGTATAATTTATTTGCTTCTAATACATTACAATAACTGCATGTAGAAGTTAATTACATACAAAAACACACACACGCACTCTCACACGCATACATAGTGTATATTTCACACTCGAAAGTTGTACGAAGGTCAGGTAAAAGATAAAAAAGATTTAGTTATTTTATTAGTTTGTTAATGTATTGTTTGCGTTATCAGTAAGCAGCCCGGGCTGGTGGCGCGGCTGTACGGCGGCATGCAGTGCTCGGGCTGCGGCGCGCGCTTCCCGCCGGAGCACACGGTGCGCTACTCGCAGCACCTGGACTGGCACTTCCGCCAGAACCGGCGCGAGCGCGACTCGGCGCGCCGCGCGCACTCGCGCCACTGGCACTACGACCTGGCCGACTGGGTGCAGTACGAGGAGCTGGAGGACCTGGAGCAAAGAGGTAACCTCCACACCTCTCACATATTTCAGAGATCCCATAATACGGGGTGTCCCGTAAATAGTGGTCCAAACGAAAAATTTTAATAGGCCAACCTCAGGGCTACCAAAAACACCCCCCATGTACATTCAGTCAACAAAGTATCGGGAATGGATGATTTGTTTATGGTTCCAAATTCAAATTTTTGTTTTTTTTGTTGTTGTTAGATTGGCACAACTGTTTTCTATTTTGGCGCGGAGTTTGAGTTGCATCTGTTATTTATATTAAATACAGTGCTGTTTTTAGTTATATCATATCTAGTGTGTATTGCGAATTTCATAATGGACAAAAACATTGAACAAAGAGTTTGTCTTAAATTTTGCATCGCCAATGGAATTTCGTGTTCGGAGTCACTGAAAATGTTACAGAAGGCTTACGGTGATTCGACTTTATCAAAAACACGTGTTTATGAGTGGTACAAAGCGTTCAAAAGCGGTCGAGATGTGATGGAAGATTTGCCTCGCTCTGGTAGGCCATCAACGTCTGCAACTGAAGTTAACATCGCAAAAGTGAAGGAAATAGTGACTGAAAATCCTCATTCAACTTTGAGAGAGATAGCCGCCGAACTTTCTGTATCTCACGAGTCGATCCGTACTATTTTAACTAATCATTTGGGTATGAAACATGTTACCGCTCGGCTAGTCCCAAAAGACCTGAATTTTCTCCAAAAACTCAATCGCATGAGAGTCGCTGAGGACATGCTAGAACGAGTCAATTCCGACCCAACATTCATGAAACGCATTGTTACTGGTGACGAGACGTGGGTTTACGAGTTTGACATGCAAACTAGTCAACAAGCTTCGGAGTGGCGCCTTCCAACTGAACCGAAACCGAAGAAACCACGCCAAAGTCGATCAAAAGTCAAAGTCATGTTGACTGTTTTCTTTGACTATCGCGGTGTTGTGCACTCGGAATTCTTGCCGGAAGGTCAAACGGTAAATAAAGAATATTATTTGAGCGTTATGCGGCATTTAAGAGAGCAAATTCGACGAAAAAGGCCAGATTTGTGGAATGAAAATTCTTGGATTTTGCACCACGATAATGCGCCTTCGCACAAGGCCATCATTGTGAAAGAATTTTTGACCAAACACTCAACAAATACCATCGAGCAACCACCATATTCACCAGATATGGCTCCTGCCGACTTCTTTCTTTTTCCTAAACTCAAATTACCACTTCGTGGCACCCGTTTTCAATCGGTAGAAGACATAAAGGAGAATTCGCGCCGAGAACTGAATTCAATTCCGGAAACAGCGTTTAAAAAATGTTTTGATGATTGGATTATTCGTTGGCGTAAGTGTATCGTTTCTGAAGGAGCATACTTTGAAGGTGATAAAATAAATTTGGATGATTAACAAACAGTTTGTGTATTATTGATCTTTTCCCGGTACTTTCTTGACAGAGTAGTATGTTCAGAGATTTTTACTAGTTTCGGTGATGTTTAAAAACTGGCAAATGGTCTTACAAACTTCGCTGAAAAATGTGCAAACTCGAGGGTCAATTGTTGAAAGAAAATACATGATGGTGGGTTTTTGAAATAGAATATGATGTCGGTGTATATTCCAGAGAAGAGCTGGTTCGAGACGGGCGGGCTGGAGGCGGGGTCGCCGGAGCCGGCGGCGCTGCCCAGCGTGGCGGCGGGCGCGCCGGCGCGCGCGGCCTGCGCGCTCTGCGGCGACGCCTTCCTGCAGTTCTACAACGAGGACCGCGAGGAGTGGCACCTGCGCAACTCCGTGCGCCACGACGACGACAACTACCACCCGCTCTGCCTCGAGGACTATAAGGTCTTGTATATTACTCTAAGTCTTATATATAGGACTAATAATAATCCAGCGTCCAGCCTATATACGTCCCACTGCTGGGCACAGGCCTCCACTCACAATGAGAGGATTTGGGCTATAGTTCCCACGCGGGCCCAGTGCGGATTGGGAACTTCCCACACACCGTCAAATTGCTTTGCTGGTGTGTGCAGGTTTCCTCACGATGTTTTTCCTTCACCGAAAAGCTCATGGTAAATTTACAAATTATATTTCGCACATAAATTCCAGAAAATTTAGAAGTGCGAGCCCGGGTTCGAACCCACGACCCTCTGCTTAAGAGTCGGCAGGTCAACCATTAGGCTACCACGGCTTTTTTACACGGCCTAACGTATTAGGTTATTGTACTTATCCCAGAAATTTGTAAATTCTAAAAATAAAGCCTTTATATGTGAAATAAAAACGACATCTGATAAAGTCGGTCCTGACAAGTACACACTGACATCTACATCTGTAATTAAAATGAAACCTTACACCCGTAACATGTTGATAGTTAATTAAATTGGTAATATTGTTACAGGCGTCTCTAATGAAAGAGGAACCTCCCAAGGAAGAGGTTGCCGAGGTGGAGAAAGCTGAAGAAGAGGCGATCGAGATCAAAGACGTGGACGACACCATCGACCAGTCGGACAACGAGTCGGTCGTCGAGGTCATTGAAGCTGACAAACCGGTTGAGGTAAGCTTACCTTTATGGCTAATTAGAAATATCTTGTGTATCCAGTGTCGGACTGGCTACGTAGTCGAGGATGCTTTTGCCAGCCGGGCTCCTATAATGCGTGGGCTACACACAATCTTCAAACAATGGTTTAAAACAGGTGGTTTGAAACCATATAGACAGTGGTTTTAAATCAAATTTCGCATGACCTCAAACGCCCTTGGCAGATGTAAAACAAATGGGTTTAATTGAAACCGTGTAGCGGCTCGCTTCTACCAAGGTCACTTGGTTTAAAACCTTGGTTTCAAACCGTGTAGCACGCGCTTAATACGCGCGCGATCTGAGTGCAGTCGGGGTATGAGGTGGGGCGTCCCCCCGCCGGCGACACACCTCGCCTCGCTCGCGCTGTAGTGTAGGGCTGTGCTGACCTTGATGTCTCTCGCTCGCATTCCTCAGAGCTGCACTCAGATCGTGCGCGTACTATAGGCTGCGCGGGCCCCCAGGCTTCCGACCTACATGTAAAATAGTTCATTCATGCTTAGAGAGAAAAAGAAATGCCACCCGGGCCCGTCAAGCCCACTACGACCCCGTGTGTACCCGTCAAATTAAGTTAACCTTTTTGTAGGCAGAGGTTATTTATTAACCACATGTTTAGTTACAATTGTAACTTTAGTACCTTGATTTAGGGTTCAAGTAAGTATAAGAAACATTTTCTATGAAATTAATTTCCTACAGTAAACAACTTGTATATGATTGAATATTTTGTAAACATCGTCTAGATTAGTGCGGCCTGAAAAAGGTTTAATCAGACTCCCCCATCAGAACAATTAATATTTTAGCAAACCGATAAAACAAGAAACTACGAACAAACGTTCGAAAGTCGCACTCACATAGACGCGCGCCTCAACGAGACCCCTAAGCGGACATGGCAGTGCTGTCGCGTCGAGACGAATGGTTGACTTCCAGGCAGCGAAAGGGACAGAGCTATGAGACTGCTATTACTCTTTCCCTATTACTGCTACATAGTTTCTAAAATTTTTTTAAATGTACAGATCGACGATATCGAGGACACGACCGAACCTCCAACGGTAGTGGAACCCGACGACGGCGACGAGGACGACGTGGTGTTCAAGGCCGAGCCCGTGGAGCAGGTGGTCGTGGACGACGACAACGACACGGACGACGAGACCGCGGCCGCGCGCGTCGCCCGTGACGACCAGCACAAGCTCGACTTCGCCAGCGTGCGGGTCAAGCAGGAGCCGGTCGATCCAGGTCGGGCTTGTGTCTCATCATCTCCCTACTGTCAGCCAACAACTTAAACACACACACTTTAAATTCACGAACACGTTTTATCTAACTTATTGTTAACCCTTTCGCAAAATTGGAAAATGACGTGACCTCTGTTGTTTTATTAAGACCTTGAAAAATAATGAAAAAAAATGTAAAAAAGTGAATTTGTTGAGCCGGCTCAACATTGCGAGTAAAGAATAGAATAGAATCATTTATTCGGCTATTAAATAAAACACATATCTACACTTGACATTAAAAATACAAAACTAACCTATTTAAATAACTAAAGCGTATAATAAGAAACAGCCGAAACGGTGGCAAAGGGTGGCAATGTGCAAATGAAATTTGTTAGATTTCTCAAATCTTATAACTGACTTTCCTCATGCTATCTTACAAAAAATTTACATTTTTTATTTTTATTTTATTTATTTAATGGCTCACAAAACAAGTTACAGTCAGAAAGAATACAATTATTATGATTAAAATATGCAGATCTAGACGATAACTGGACTATGTGTGCACAGAATGAATTAAATTATGTAAATGATTCGACGGGATCGACATTTTGGGCAGAATCCATAATATAGAGTAATTAATATTGATTATGTATGTAATTCTTTATTTCGAGTAACGAAGACTAATATCTTATACACTAATTACATTGATTTGGCAGTTAATTCTATCACTGTGCCAAATCTACGTGTATATATTTCTCATCTTTGTAATTACGTACAGCGTGTAGCAAAATTGGCAACAATTAAATGTGACGTCAAATCGCGTCGTGGAATAAAACTCGCTGCGACGCTACAAACGCATCGACTGTCTATAAGACGTAAATAAAATCGCTGCATATTATAAACTACTGTTATATATAACAAGAGTAAATTGTATCAAATTGAAAGTGTTTAACAAGGATGGGTGTTGCAGATGACGAGCCGATAATAACGGCGGAGGAGGAGGCGGTGCGCGCGGCGGCGGACTCGTCGCGGCCGGCCGCGCTGCCCAGCATCGACGGCAACGTGCAGCCCGCCGCGCCCGCGCCCGCGCCCGCCGCCGGCATCGGCATCCGCATCAACATCAGCAAGCCGGCGCCCGCGCCGCGCGACTTGGAAGACGTCAGCGCCGACGACGAGCCGCCGCCGCCCGGCGAGGAGCCCGACCTCCACTACACCCTCAAGCCGGACCTGGAGGGCGTCGTCTTCAGCCGACAACCCCCCCTGCAAAAAGGCAGCGAGCTCTCCGGATTGTGCTCTATCATGTGATTGTGTTTGTGGACCTTGCGGACTCGTGCCGTGATTCTGTCACTAGTGTGGAACTTGGAGTGAAATGAACTTATATGAAATGTGTTTTTATTACTAGTAGTGTGAAGGCGACAGAACCAGTCCGGGTGTTGTGAATCGCGATGTCCATTGAGATCGCCTGACAGAATCCACCAATTATTCATTGTCAGGTAGCCTGTGCTTGCCTTTTCTGAGCAATAAAAAAAATTATATTGTTCCTGAGTGATCCTAACAGGTGATCTCGTGGATGTATCTGCGAATAACTGGTTATCGGCATTGTTATTTAATGTAATGATGTGTGTATGTAAGATTTAATAAATTAAGTAGTAATTGAAGTACGATTGACATGGGTTTGATTGGTATAAAAATGTTAGACCAAGTCTGACTCTTGTATAGACGCCGTGTGTTATGGTTTGTTGTGGTATTTGATTGTAATTGGACCAGAGGCTTCGATAATTGTAAATTTAGTTAACAAAATGTGATATTAAAGTTAAGTTCCTGATGTACTCAGCGAAGTTGCGTTTTGTTCCCGCGGTACCTGGCATTACTTGATTATACTTGTAAATATATACAAATTGTATATGATTATTAGGGTAGTAATTATTATTTAACTTTTAGTCTGTTCTTATGTGAAAGTAAGCTTCCATTGTACATAATTATAGGAATGATTCTGAATCTCCTGTTCCATATATGTACATAAGTTTTACAATCGAGTTTGAGCCTTGTGGGAATTTTTGAAAGTTGATTTTAAATAATTGAAAACTATTCATGGCTTTTGGTTGTCACTTGGTGCATTTGAAAAATGGAGATTTAATACTACATAATCATGTAGTGGAAACTATCACATCACCGAATTATTCTAGTTATTTCTTGCTCAAATCATTATTAATGAAAAATAAACAAATGAAAATATCTTCGTTTTCTTTCTTTGCTATTTCCTTTGTTCTAACTTTTTGGTTAAGAATTATAATGAATTGTTTCTTTTAGATCTTAGCTTGTAAATAAAACTTTACATTGAAGTAATGTTGTTTGATTTACACTCATTACGTCAAATTTCACTGCAATACTGATTGTCGGCTCTGACGCGCTTCCCGCCCGGTAAGTCAACCTTGAAGTTGTTTAGAAACTTAAATAGTAATGTTTCTAATTGTTTTAAGGTGTCATGGGTCACTAACCCATTATTGGTCTGTTAGCACCGATGGTCAGCGTTACTGTAAAATTGGCAAAAAAACCTACAAAATTAGATTACCATATTCTCCGTTTTGTTGACAAATGTGCGCTGATCTTATGATTATGAACCATACCTATTGCCCAGTGACCACAGAGTTGTATTTTTCCCGTCAATTTGATAACTGGATATTGATGGGCAACTTTGCTTGTCGAAAACTATATCGCCCGCATTTGTCCAATGAAAACGAATGGACACTAGACAAGAGATTAATATATATATTTGTACTCACGTTCTCGATAACGGCTCTAACGATTTCGATGAAATTTGCTATATGTGGGTTTACGGGGGCGAAGAATCGATCTAGCTAGGTCTTAAAATTCGTTTTCCCCGTATTTTCACGCAAACAGATTTGCCCGCGCAAAATGGTTCGTAATTTCGATGCGGCGGTCGCCGTCTGATTAGACTAATTGTTGGCCTACTACGCCAAGACTGCGGGTTCGAATCCCAGTCCGAGCTATGGACCGGTTATTTTTTCAGGTAAATCTTTTGTTAATCTTTTGTTTTTGTATAGAAATCGATGAAAAATCGGTTTCGACCCGAGCGACCATGCTGGGTCTCCCAGGTACTAATATCATTAAACTCGTACAACAATTCCGTGAATGGCGTGAATAAATTGCAAACTATAAAAAAAAATAAAGTTATTCCTGGACCTCATGTTCTAAATGCAATATTATTTTTTTGTTTACATCTCGACTTATTCACATAAAATAATAAACAATCTCTCAAATTTAATATTTTGTATTTGATCTTATATTTTAAAACAATAAATATCCACACTAACCACAACCAAAGTTGCAGACCACAGATTTGTCTCTATTAGATTTCTATAGCTGAGTTCAGCCTTATAATAATATATCCTTTCATATGTTGGAGGAGAAAAAAATACCAAGTTTTAGTCTCTTCAGCTAATGATACAGTCCAAAAAAATACAAGATATCCAAATTTTGAGCACTGATCGGAGCCTAAGCATACAAGAGGATATTATAACAAAAGCCTACCATGATTGCTATTCCACGGGGTAAAATGATGATGGCATTGTAGAAATGCAACCAATCATGCCCACATAATTACATTTATAAACTACAGTTGTGAGGCCACCTAGGAAAGGGCAGGGTGTCCTTAATATTGCTAACTTTGCACATAACTTGCAGGAGCCTCTCTAATCCCAGACCGAAGCCCCCTGTGGGTATGTTGCCAAATTTCCTCAACTCCAGATACCAGTCAAGACTGTCGGATGGTAGTTTTGCCTTCAGTTTGTCATAGTTTCCTTCTCTCAAGCTTCCTCCAACTAATTCTCCAGTTATTGTTGTTAGGAGATCTAATGCATCCACCTGAAGATTTAAACAAATTATTTTAAAAATTTACTGGGATATGCTGGGATTAAAATAAGACTTAATAATTTTTTGGCATATAAATTACCTTGCTAGGATCATCATCACATTCTTTCATGTAGAATGACTTTATATCTTTTGGCCATTTCACTATAAATACTGGCACTCCATTGCAAAAGTCTACTAATGCAAGTTCCTGCTCTTTATTGATTCCTTCCTCAGTTATACCCATATTTTTCTTTTCTAAAATATTCCTCGCTTCTTCATAAGTTAACGTAACAAACTCCTTGTCTAACCAAGTGGGTGGTTGAGAGTTTTCCTTATCTAAAATAACTAAATCTGCTTCGTTACTATTTCTTGTCTGTACAAAAACATACTTTAATAACTCCTCAATATGTGACTGTAGATCTTCTATCTTATCACAGAATGCTAGTTCTCCTTCCAACATGTAAAACTCAGATAAATGCAATCTAGATCTGGAGTTCTCTGCTCTAAACGTAGGTCCCAGTGTGTACACACTGCCCATACCTCTGCATACAGCCTCTAAATGCAACTGTCCAGAAACTGTCAGGAATGTTTTAGTGCCGAAATAGACAGAATCTCTATCTCTGCCTTCCTGCATCATAGCTTTAATCGTCTGCTCGTTATCTGGCTGCACTTTAAACACCTCCCCAGCTCCCTCGCAGTCATTTGAAGTCAACATCGGGGTGTGAATGTGAAGACAATTTTTAGATGCATAAAAGTCGTGTATGTGCCTGCTGACAGAATTTCTGACCCTTAATATCGATGATATGTAGTTTGTACGAGAGCGCAAGTGTAGGAATTGCCGGATGTATTCCGGTGGGTGAGTAGTTCGGGGGTTGAAGGGGTATCCGTCGGTAACTATACATTCCCCGAGCACTTTGACCGAGTCGGCGGTAAGCTCGAGCTGGCCGCGCGGGCTCCGGGACAGTGTCCCCGCGATATGCACCGAGCTACCATACGTAAGAGCATCTGGCTTCAATTTTTTGGGGATGACGATTTGAAGTCTTTTAGCGCTAGAGCCATCACTCACATCAGCAAATATAAGCTCCTTTTGCACGCGGAGATTTTTAACCCATCCCTGAAAGCTCAATTCTGTTTAGTATGATAATAAAGTCATAGTTATTTTCATATTGAAAAGGTCCGATCCTAACCTTAACTTCGGCAAATTCGCCAACGTTAGATTTCTCTAATACAGATGCAATTGCACTAAAGTTTTTATGACAATTATGACTGCTAGAGATTTTGGACAAATCTCCATATTTCAAGATATTTCTGCACCACATTTTCAGTTGGTTGTTATTTTATTTTCATAACAAAGTTTAGTTCTGTGGTTTAGTTTATTTTTTTTTTTTAATAGGGTTTAGTCACGGTTTAGTTTAGTTCACGTTTAATAAGACAAATGATTTTTTATCTTGATTTTCTTTCTGTAGAGCAGTCTGCGGGCCATATCCGCTGACATGGTCCGCAGACTGCTCTACACACTGCCGGATCTGGTTCGGAGCGAACCAAATCCGTTGTCCGGACCAGGGGCCTGTTTATCAAAAGCTTGTAGCTTGTGTTACAAGTGGAAGTCTCTTTTTATTGCATATTGTTGGAAAGAGACTTCCACTTGTAATACAAGCTACAAGCTTTTGATAAACGGGCCCCTGATTAAATCGTAAAAAGGTTGTAATGTAAACACCACTATTAATGTGCCTTGTCAGTGCACGTCACGACGTCACGACTTTAATTTCTTATCTGTGAAACTGTCATTTGGCAAATCATGTTCCATTCAGTCGCGCTGTGAGAATAATTGTGCGTTTTAAAATAATTTAAAACGATTAGTTGTTATTAACTTATTACTAGTTTAATTTTTAACGTAAGTATAAGTCTATAGTGTCACTATTGAGTACTATTGCTGTTGTATCACTAAATTTTTCTTTTTATAACTCTACTAAAAAGTTCAACTTAATTATTAATAATTGTACGTGGAAACCAGTTTCCTGTTTATATAAGTCCTTGGTCGTCGTTTTATGGCATTGGGTGTCGTCATAAGAACTATGTTAAGTTTGTGGCGTAAATGAATCGTCAAAAATTTCGTCATTTACAAAATTACTTTCATGACCCACTAGTCCAATTTTTTGTATGTCTTTTCACCGTTATCTACCAAAGTATTATAATGTAGGTGTTTGCCTTTATGTTCTTAGTGCTTGTTCTTTATTATAAGATTGTTCTAACGAGCTAAAGAGTATAGTTGTGTCTGGCAATGTTGACCTCTTATCACTTCTTACTACTTGTCTAATCTATAGATAACAGAGACTACTTTATCAGTTTTTTCGCAGGAACTAACTTTACTGTAATAACACCAAACTTACAGGTGCACTCAATAGCAAATCTGTAATATATTGCCAATAGAATACATTTTTCTCTATGACCTACATCTTCTTAGAAAGTGTATTAAAAGTAAACTTTCATTTTTTCTTATTCACATTTTTAGATTGAATATTAATATTTGCTGCTTTGTAGGTACCCAATTTTCTAATTTGTACCCACAGAGCAATATTTGAATATTAGCACAAATCATTTCTTATTCAGTATTAAAATAGGCAATATTGTTTAAGGTGTTTAAGCTTACACTTGTGCATAGCCTTCAGGTTATTGATAGAGAATTTTAGGATAAAAACCTGTAGGTATCTATCACAGCAATGGTTGCTGTGTATATTCAGCATGCTAATGAGATGTCAACTCCATTCAGGTGTCAAATATGTTTTTTTATAAATAAAAGTACATGTCTTTGATATTCTTATAAGTTTAATGAATAATGGTGATTTTATTGTTATCCTCAAAGCCATTATGTTTAGTTATAGGTATTTATATAAGAGTGATATATAAATTTTTTTTTTCATTGTTGTTTATGTTTGGAAATTTTCTTCATATAGAGTTATAGTATGTATTATAGGTTCAGTGTGATTTGGTGATAAAGCCATTAGTAGAATCAAATAGATAATAACAAGTAGTAGAACCTCTAACTATTATGATAGTCTACAGAATATTGACATCTTAATTACCTATTTGCTCTACCTATTTAGGCATTTCCTCAAGTTTACAAAATGTTGTATTAAGCACTATCGTTTGCCCGTGACTCTGTTCACATTGAAGCCGTTTATCAAGCTATAAATCACTTCTATGCGGGTTGAGTAGGTCCCTTGGGATCTATAAAAAATTCTGGGATAAAATTATCTGTCAATTCAGGATAAGGACTATATGTGTGTCAAATATCATCCAAATCTGTCGAGCCGTTTAGACATGATTGAGACACAAAGATCCAAACTAACTTTCCCATAATATTAGTAGGAAAGATAGAGAGCCTTTTAGCATTATTTACCAATCAATAATTCACCTAAACAAAAAAAAAAACGTTTTGTAATACTAAATTTGTATATATTTTCATATTTATCAGACTCATAAAAGCATAGATGAGGCAAAGCATATTCTCAAACATGTATTGTAGTTAATTTAGTAATGATATGCATAGCAATTACGCAAGTAATGTTGTGGCCACTCATTGGCCACGGCTAACTGTTTTAGTACAGTTACAAGTGCCATGCTAGTGTTTCGTGGTCAGTGGGGTAATTAGGAGAATGCTACTGTTTCAATATAGGTGTTTTATGGGAGACAAAACATTGGCACATTTATGAATTCAAATTAGTATTTTCAAGTATCAACCTTGAACATCAATTATGTTTGTTTTTTAACACATATTTAACCGTAAGAAAAAACAGTTGTACTATTAAAGTTTGATAATGATGCTATTGTTGCCAATATACTCTGTATAGTAACAGGGCCGGCTTTACCTATGGTGGGCGCCAGGGACCGGCCCGCTATCCCTTTCAATGGGTTTTGTATGGGTTTTTCGTAAGGATTTACTTACCAAACCCTCTGCCCGTCAAAACCCTTTAAATGTGCTTTTAAAGCGCTATTTCCAAACAATAGCCCATTCTATTAAGCGCTAACCAATACCCTTACTAAACCCTTTAAAAAAGGTTACTAGTGTGTACGCAATTTTAGACGTTTTGTAGACTTCATAAAACACACGTTACCTTGCGTCCTGTTCGAAACAAGTAAACAGCCCATTCAACTAAGCGCTAACCCAATACCCTTATAAAACCCTTATTAGTATACGTTACCGACGGCGTATCGTTTGAAGTTACCGCGCGGAGCGGCAAAAGATCTAATACGGTTCGATTTCCTATGGCACACGTTTGTGATTGGCTCGTACAAAAGGGAAAGCTTTATAATAAGCTCTTAAATCGTTACGGAAACCCTTTCTTAGGGACATCAAGATGAATCAGTTACCAGTTACATATTTCAAAGGGCTACCCTTATCGTTGGATTCTTCATTCGATAAGGGAAAGTCAATCGTATGGGTTGCCAATTGGAATGGGTGAGCAAATCACGGGGCTAGCTATATCAAAGGGAAGCCCTTTGAAAGGCTTTTCCCGATGAAAGGGTTGTCCGGTCCCTGGTGGGCGCAGGGTTAGCTGACGCGAGCGCCTACTAGAGGGCGCCTGGGTTGCACTGGATTGCACACGGGCGCTACATGGGCTAGACCCGGAGCTACATAGTTAGGCTCCCTCATTTTTACCAAACACATATTTGAAAAGTTATTCTGTTCTAATGTCGATTTTGTTATGCCAGATAATATTGGTTTGTTTGGGTGGCCCTAGCAAAACCACCTATAGAAAGATTAACAGACCGAAGAGACTTTGCACTATCAATAGTATTATGATTTTAGTCATATTGTCATACATATGACATCTTACCTGATAAATATGTATTAATATTGGACATTCAGTGGTAATTTTATCGTAATTATAGCTTCACGCAAAATAAATTGGAACTCAAACTCAAAACTACCACCATATCAGCCAGCAGTTTTTCAACATGGATCATACCAATTTTACACCAGTGTCCTAATTTTTTAAAACTTTTTTTTATCAATCATTCAATACCATAACCATAAGAAAAGACAGTTGTGCTATTATGAAAATTTAATAATGATGCTGTTGTTGCATAAAAACGACGCGGTTAGCCTATATACTTGGTACTTAGTGACCCTGCCTATGAAGCTAGTGGTCCCGGGCTCGAATCCCGGCAAATATTTGTGATGAGTATTTGTTCCTGAGTCATGGATGTTTTCTATGTAAATAAGTATGTATTTCTCTATATAAGTATGTTTATCGTTGTCTAGCACCCATAATACAAGCCTAGCTTAGTTTGAGACTAGGTCAATTTGTGTGAAATTGTCCCCTGATATTTATGTTTATTGTGTGTGCAGTGAGAAATGGACCGCAACGCACATGGCGGAGACTCCGGCCCCCCCAAGGGCCTGCCGGCGCTGAAGGCGCACGTGGCGGCCAACAAAGTGGACGTAGCGCTGTGGGCCATCCGGCTCCTCACGGTGCTCTGTACCATCGGCTACATTCTGCCGCTGTTTAACAAGTAAGCTCTCTAACCTTTCTGCCTCCCTGGTACCTGTCGTACATATAGAATGGTATAGTCTTTACTTTTTTAACTGAACCCACTTAAAGAAGACAATACCATTGAGTGGTTAACCGCAAATTATGATAACGAGTATGTAGTAAAAGCAGATTATAAATACCTTGTAAGGTTAATAGATTATCGACTCTACTCCCTCGGACAGTAGATTACAAATACACTAAAATAATAGCATTCATAAGTCGTTTTCCATTTCGCTACCGCCCGACTCAACAGGAACGCACTTCGTAGAAAAAGGACTACGGAATACTTTTTTCAACGGGTTTAAGGCTCTACGGTCTTTTCATAAGATTAAAAATTGCTTCAAATGAATAAAAACGCTTGACGCGTATGTACCTGGGTTGCGGTTACCAGAACAAAGCAGATAATAGTATTGTATAGATACAATGGTTTTGTCTATTCATAAGCTCACTTCAAAAGACTAAGCCCCGTCCCCCGTAGCCCGGTGTCGGCGTTCTACAAGGCGCTGCTGGGCAACGCGGCGGTGTCGGCGCTGCGCCTGCACCAGCGCGTGCCGGCGCGCGAGATCGCGCTCTCGCGCGAGTTCCTGGCGCGCTTCTTCCTCGAGGACTCGGCGCACTACCTCTTCTACTCCCTCATATTCATCAACGTGTCGCCTAACTTATGTATCCTTTTTTAAATTGTGTGAGCAGCAAAGTATGCTGATGCTGCGTGAATTAAGCTGTGTCTAATCACATAAAGAAGTTGAAGCTTGGCAAAAAATAATTCGATGTGACAACCACCTTTATAAGCATCTGATTTCGTTTTTAGGGTCCCGTACCTAAAATGAAAAAAAAAAAACGGAACCCTTATAGGATCACTTTGTTGTCCGTCTGTCTGTCTGTGTCTGTCAAGACCCATTTTATCAGGAACGCGTGGAGGTATCAAGTTGAAATTACTATCAAATACTTAGGTCTACAATCCCTAGGATGAGTGAAAAAATCAAACATCTAAGTCAACGCAATCAAAAGATACGGCTGTTTATGCCGCTTATTGAAGGGAATCAAAACCTATAGGGTATTCCCGTTGATTTAGAATCATGAAATTTGGCAAGAAACAATGTCTTATAGCACAAGTAAAGGAAAAAAATCCGAAAACCGTTAATTTGTAGTTACATGACATAAAAAATGAGCCCAGTATAAGCTGACGCTCACTAAGTACGAAAGTGTATACATGCTGGACTTTGTTTATATTGTATACCCGTGATTTACGAACTACATATTTACATACCTACAAGTTTGTGCGGAACCCTAGGTGCGCGAGTTCGACTCGCACTTGACCGGCTTTTTTTTTTATTAAATTGCCAATTCACTTAGCAGTTAAGCACCCTTTTTTAGCAAAACTATGCAAATAAGACGACGAACCATGGTGGGTAGGTGTGTTTAGCACTTTTATTACTAAAGTAGGCAGTATATACTTTTGCATCTTACAATATTCTCGTAATAAGTAGTAAATAACAATTAACTTCCGCCAATTTTATTGCTAGTTACTTGATTAAACTCTATAAAACGTCTTACATTGCAACAATATTTGTCTTTAGTTCATGAAAATGAAATGAAGTTTAATTAAAAAATATATAACACCTCAAATCCTGCTTAGAAGCAACCTGTTGGTTGGGGGATTAAATAATGATGCGGTCGTAGGTTAGATTCCTGTGCTCACTCGCGCAGTATTCATACACGTGTATATTCAACACGCGCAAGTCATTGTTTACCCACACATGCAACTCGAACGTGACGATGCAAAGACGGTTCGATATAAAACATAAATTTATTTAAATTATTTTGCATCACACATTTACCAATGCCGGGATTAGAACCCGGGACCGCTGGCTTCGTAGGCAGGGTTACTGCCAACTAGGCTAACGTCGTCAAATATTCGGAAATGTTACAACTCGTTAACGAAAACTTTAAAAAACTTGACTTTGCACATAATGATATGGTATCTAATAGGAATGTCAGTAATGTTCATTCGAGTGGTCGGCTCAAGGTCGCACGTCGTTAGTATCGATTAGAGTCTATAACCGACCGATCGAATATATTTTTAACCCTTATCAAGAGGCTATTTACCGACCACATGCGGTTGGTTGAAATATCAATCTTAGTACCTTATAAATAATAATAATCCAGCCTATATACGTCCCACTGCTGGGCACAGGCCTCCACTCACAATGAGAGGGGTTTGGGCTATAGTTCCCACGCGGGCCCAGTGCGGATTGGGAACTTCGCACACACCGTCAAATTGCTTTGCCGGTAGGTGTGTGCAGGTTTCCTCACGATGTTTTCCTTCACCGAAAAGCTCATGGTAAATTACAAATTATATTTTATTTATATCTTAGTACCTTGATATAAAGTTTAAACAAGATTGCATTTACGTGAAAATTTTTTTTGTCTAAAATTTCTCTCCAGTACACAATTAAGTTGAATATGTATTTTATTTGTAGTTTTAATTTAATAGTAATGCCTGATGGTGGGGATAATTTGTTAATTTATTTTGGTTCTCTGTTCGAGAAGACTGCTTACCAATTGGACGTAGTTTAGCGAAAAAGATCCAATTCAACCATTTCACTTGTAGAATTTGACATAATATTGACAGCAATAAAGTTCTAATTTAAATACATTTTGCTTTGTGGGTTGGATCCTTTTCCCTAAACTACGTCCAATTATAAACTTAATTTAGTTTAGAGGTAGTAATTCTACAATCACTAGATCCACTGTCGAGGTCTTGTATTTCTGGTATCGACGACGCGGTTAGCCTAGTGGGTGGTGACCCTGCCTACGAAGCTAGCGGTCCAGGGTTCGAATCTTGGTATGGGCAAATATTTGTGTGATGAGCGTGAGTATTTGTTCCTGAGTCTTGGATGTTTTCTATGTATTTACGCAAGTATTTCTCTATATAAGTATGTTTATCGTTGCCTAGTACCCATAGTACGAGAATATACCTACTACTAAGTCAATTTGTGTCCACTGGTATTTTTTTCATTTTTTTATTTATTAAATACCAATAACAGTTTTTTTAACATATGTTCAACAAATTTCCTTCGCTTCCGATTATTTGCACCTTTAACTGTGTTTCAATTCTTCAAGGTCTAGGTGCCAATAACTGGTATTTTGGATGCCAATAATTATTTAACCCTATATGTCATAATTATTTTTGTTTTGAACTACCTGACCCGAGCGATGATTCTCGCTAATAACTTCATTTGTCTATTGCATGTTCAAGCGTCAAGGTTGAGTTTCCATACAAGGTTACCTATTAAGACGTTTTGTCATGTTTTGTGATTCGATCACGAAGCTACTGTAAACATACTTCTGCGTAGAGGACACATTTTAACCTTTTCAGCTTTTTATTGCACAGTTATCAACTACTTCCAAACCTTTCTAACAAGTAGGACATCGGAAATTTAGACATCGACTAGGACCTAAGATACTTCTAGTCCCGGATTTTAACGTTCCAGCAGGCTTAACATAAAATTTGACAGGTGCTAGGGAAATTTAATATATCTATTCGATATTCTAACGTAAGTCTTAACGCTTAACGTTTAAAATAAATGTGTCCCGTCCTGACTTGTTACATTTTCTAGCGACTATTGCGATTTTCACATTTTTATCAAGACAGACCTTAAGCTTTAAGTATTACGTTAGAATGTGGAATAGATGTTCCCTAGCAACTGACAATTTTTTATCTCGTGCTTGCACGCTAGGGGGCAAACAGAATAGGGACAAAATAGCTAGTTTTCGTTAACTATATTATTAACACATTAGGTGCTAACGAGGCGATATCGTTATAAATAACATCGCGGTCATTTGCGTGCGACTTTTAATGAATATTTCATTGTTCTAGAAAATTACCCGATCAGGTAGTACAGTTGGTATCACTAGTACTCGTACACTTGACCTAGTCCCAAGCTTAGCTGAAGGCTTGTTCTATAGGTACTAGACAATGATAAACATACTATGTAGAGAAATACGTATTATACAGGGTGTCCAGTAAGTAGCACGACAAATTTAAGGGGGAGACAGGTGGACGGGTCACCTACCAAATACCTAAAACCTTGACATTATTATAATATATAAATGTCTATTAAACGAGCATGTTTTAAACTGATGGGCTAACCAGCGGTCATGTAATTTTTTTTCACGGTTTGACAACAGTTAAGAAGAGGCAAAATTTAAATTAAAAAAATACAACTACGACAGTTACTTTTTAATGTTTTTTTTTTGCGTCTGAATATAAAATTACTCCCCTATTTTGGCACTTATGACATTTCACTGCCCTGACACAACGAGGAGTAAACATAACTATTCAAGATTGTTTTGCGATAAAAACAAATGTAAAAGGTAATAAATTCCGAATACCACAACTCAAAAACTTAGTGCGGGTGTACATTAAAAAAATCAGAAATATCGAAATACATATCTCGAAAATAGTGATACTTTTATTAAGGTCATTTATCTATATTTGGTAGGTGACCCATCCACCTGTCTCCCCCTTAGGTTTGTCGTACGTTACTACTTATGGGACACCCTGTATAGATTTCTATAATCAAAATTAATATTCATACTACATACTCATTCGGTACCTCGCGCATTTGGCTTTATATAAATACAGAATTAATGGTACCTACCAAATGATGGCATGCGCTGTGATCGGCATAGTCATAGCTAATTTGTCTAAACTTGCGTCAATAACCCACGAGTGGATGAGAAAGAAATAGCAAAAATGTAATTCTATCTCAATCACTCGCGGATATTAATCATTATAGGTTATTGATTGATAATATTTTGATCAATTACTATGAGAAATATTGTAAACAGTGTTTCTCGGTGTAACATCAATAAATAGGGTCAAGTGTTTTACGTAATAATTGTACACTGGCACGAAAACCTCTAAGTACGCGTCCGACTCTCAAATAACCGGTTTATCAACGATATATGTCCCGTTGGCAATAAACTAGCACTTTATGGAATGCAAAATATGTAAATACAGTCGCGGTACGAAAAGGTTCGTCACTTTTCGACTCTATTTCAATGCTGTTAAGGTCCAAAAGTCGTAACTATACATAGTAATGTGTCTCATCTCTCTCTTGTAATTGAAACAAAAACATGTTCACATTTTTACCCGACCGAGCGAAACTAAGGAAAATGTGAGGGGTGTATAAAAAAAAATACCTTTGTGACTAGCCGCGGTGGCCTAATGGTTCGACGACCGACTCTTAAGCGGAGGGTCGTTGGTTCGAACCCGGGCTCGCACCTCTTAAGTTTTTCGGAATTTATGTGCGAAATATAATTTGTAAATTTACCATGAGCTTTTCGGTGAAGGAAAACATCGTGAGGAAACCTGCACACATTTGCAAAGCAATTTGACGGTGTGTGCGAAGTTCCCAATCCGCACTGGGCCCGCGTGGGAAACTATAGCCCAAACCCTCTCATTGTGAGTGGAGGGCCTGTGTCCAGCAGTGGGACGTATATAGGTTGTTTTTTTTTTATGTATGTGACCAAAAATCGGATGTTCCACGCTCCTAAACTATTGGACCGATTTTAATCAATTCTAGAGATCGCCCGGCTTCGCACGGATAGCAGAGCATATACGCACCTAAACCTTAATGAAATATACACCACCTAAACCGTCCTCATGCATCTCTCCGTCAGTCTGTCAGAATGTCAGTTGCGATGGTTTTCTGTCACACTCTCTCTGGCATCTTTCAGTATAATAATCATAATCATAATAATTTATTTATAAAACCAATTTACATGTGAAGAGTTCAAATTACGTATTGTATACAACAAGAGTTTATGTCAACTTAATGTCAATTGAATTATTTGTATAAACAATAATAAAATATAATGTATACAATATAAATGTCAGCTACATAACTACAGCAATATTTGTTATGCCTGAGTGAGTGTGACAGCGATATACTGTCGAGTACCATTAGTTGTATGCAAACGTAATGGTAAAGCGACTGAGTTTTATAACTTAAAAAAATATCTTGAAAAATGTCCTCTATTGTAATCTTTTAACGTGACGTGTAAGGTTGAAAGAAATTGTTTATAAATATTTCATTTTATAAATAGCTTTATCTGAAATGTATGTACACGTATACACAGTTGTGTACACTTATCCTCCACTACAAGCTTACCTATATGTTATTCACAAATTATTACATTACAATTTAATTCTATGTAGGTAGTACTTAAGCAAAGTTTTTCGATTTAAGCTAGACTTTATTACCTGATCGATTAATTTACATGACTATAAATAAACAATTTCATTAATAAAACACACTCGCGTAAATCACTAAGTCTTTGCCGTCGTGGAAATCCTTGGGGGAGGCTTATGTCCAGCAGTGGACGTCTTTCGGCTGATATGATGATGATGATGAGGTAGGTAGGTAGGCATACTATACATGTTATATAATTATAATGAATTCACAATAAGATCCTCAAGAGAATGTCAAAATGTAAAGTGATAAAAATAACAAAACAAAGAGACAATAAAAATAAAAATATAGCTCAATAGCTAAAGTCACAATAATGTCAGAAATTAAATAAAATTTAAAATAAATGTAGCCAATGTCATATTGAAAAAATTCCAAACAATACAAAACAAATTACCTAGTTATAATTATAGTTAGTTTATAGTGTTTCTGTCAGATAATATAGTGGTTGCGTTAGCAAAAGACCCTTAAGTCGGCGACATGTTTCATCCGAAGATTCATTTTTCAAGTCTGACGATGATGATCTTGTGTGTCGTGTGCCTCCCACGCCCGTGTGATCCTTGACTCCAGAGCCAGTGATCCTGACGCCGATCTTCCTGTTCGCGCTGCTGCACGCCGCCTCCTACTCCCTCACCATCCTTGACGTGAGTACACTTTAACAAATTACTCTACGATAAACATGGAAAATTTATTTGTTAATAGAACCTGAATCCTATTTACTTCGCCGTAGAAACTTTATTTCAATCGGGGGTAAGCTTCTTGAGTAATTCAGGGTTGTATTTCCAAGACTTAAAGGTGCTTTTTCATCGGTGAGGCGAGATGAAAGAGAATTGAAATCTGGTCGACCCATTATCACCAAGAATTGCCATCGCGAGCGCGCGATTAATATCAATAGAAATGTCAAGTCTCTTGCGCGAGCTCATGCAAGACCTCACGTGTTTCAGAATTGTGTCCAATGCTAAGTTACACAACAACCAGACTATTTCCACCAAATATACGCTAGACGAGAATAGGGAATATGCATTTAAAAAAATATATCGCATTTCTTGACAAAATATGAAAATAGTAAAAGAGATGGCAAAAAGTGAAATTTAAATTTAAATTTGCTAAAAAATACGAATAATATAAGCATTTAAAACTACTAATTAGACAGAGAGATCCGACATGTACTGTGACGTCAGCGGGCACTACGGCCATATAAACTCCATGTTAAATTCTGTGTTACTAGAAAGCGATAGAAACAAATTTGTAATGGCTTATATCTTTGTTATTTTTATAGTTATTCGAAAAATATTTTTTCTCTACTGTTTGTTACACATATGACTTTAATAAAGCAAAAAAAAAATCATGCATATTCCCAATTGAAATTTTGACAAATCTTCAATCTCATAGAAAATCATCTCTTGAGACGCATGTTATTGTTAAGACGAGCATCTTCCGAGACCAGTAATGAAGTCCCTGGTGCGCAGACGCTGGGGCAGAACTCGCTGTGGGTGGCGCGGCTGCTGATCTCGCTGGTGGAGTTCCAGTCGCGCAACATCCTGCGCGCCGCCGCGCTCGCCGAGGTCGCGCTCTTGCCGCTCGTCGCCGCCATGGCGCTCTTGTGAGTCACACACATTTATATATTTTATTCACTAAGTAGGCCGCACGGACACTTTTACACGACCAAATCTACCAGCGCTTCGCATATTATTACATATACCTAATTATGGCAATTGGCATAATCTATTTAAACAAGAGACAAGAATCCGATGAAATAACAATCCGGCCTGATGGAAAGTGATGATGAAGCCGAAAAAATAAATAATCTTTTCACTTCTCATGCTCCAAAAGTTCGTCTTTATGTCGTGCGTAGGCGATATAGTGCATAAAGTAAAATCTTTGATCTAGGCAATCAGTCCAACAGCCACACGAACAACTTTAACTTCATAGAATAACCTCTTTATTTTATTTAGTTTCGTTAGTATTCTAAGATCAAGGCAAGGATACCAACAGCCAAATTACACAATAAAGCTTCATGAAATAAACTTATAATTTTTATTTCGTCGCATTTTTTTTATCATGTTGCTGTTTCATTTCCTCGCAATCGAAGTGAAAAGTAGAGTGTACAACTCGTCCATTAAACCCATTTAACACTAAACGTCTCGCGTAAAATGGTGCGTTTTATGCACCTGTTGTACAATCTACTATTTCTGTGTACATAATCGCCGTACGAATAAATAATAATAGATGAAATAAAAATGTGCCATTCCAGCGGCTACTGCGGGCTGATGACGCCGTTCGTGTACTACTACTTCGTGACGTGGCGGTACGCGTCGCGGCGCAACCCGTACACGCGCAACACGTTCCGCGAGCTGCGCGTGGCCGCCGAGAGCGCCGCGGCGCGCCCCGCGCTGCCGGCCGCCGCGCGGAGCGCCCTGCTGGCCGCCGTGCGCCTCGCCTGCCGCCTCGCGCCGCCCACGGAGCCGCAGCCGCAGCAGTCAGTACCGTAGCCCGGCGATTCTTGAAGTGGCTCCTCAAGGCCCAAAAATTAATCCAAAGAACTGAAGACTCCTATTACTTTGAACTCTTATTAATAACCTTAGACCATTTATACCAGGACAGGCCTTACCCATACTTGCCCCTCTGCCGAGGTATACGTAACGCCAAATGATCTTGCACATTTTATAAAAACTACCCATTTAGTCGATTATTTCGCATTATCAAAATCGTTTTCGGAGAGTAAGAGGCTCCAAGAAAATACCATGTTGTGCTATGTTAGCGCGCAGCAAAATTCAAAACGCATCAAATTCGAAGAAAGATAGCGTAACATGTTCATTTTATTATTTTTCACCATCAATTTTGATCAATTTCAAGTGTTTTTGTGTATTATTTCTTGCACACTAATATATCGATTCCCTGATCGATTTATAAACGGCTTGCGTAAATTCGCTCATTATTAAAGCCATAAATAAGAAAAGATAAAAAAAGTAATTAGTGTACACGCGTGTTGATTACATATTTTGTTTGTTTGCGTGCGTGTTTTAAGTTAGTGTTTATGTTTCTTAGTGATGTAAGTGCGTAGGAATAAGAGCAATTTTTGCATTTGTGTGTTAGCAGTTTATATGTGTTACCTCGTCTCCCCAAAAAAACGAGACTTGTGGTTAGGAAACTGCGCGTAAGGCATCTCCTGGTGTATGTACTCAATGAATATAACTAATAGTAGAGGTTTAGCTTCGTTTGGGGCTCCGTAAAATATTTAGTGTTTCAAAAGGGTTCCGTCGGTAACAGTTTGAGAATCGCTCTCGTTGCCTATAGCTCTAGTGTCCCATCGTTTCATCGAATTTCACTTCAACTTCAACGAAAGCTATTTTCTACTAAACTCTAGACTTGTACTATGGAACTTAGCCGATGATAAACACTCTTATATAAATAATTTCATGATAAAATTAATAAAAAACAGAAGAAACGCTCGCGCTCATAACATGAATATTTACCCTTCAGGCCTCTGCCCACTACACCGTACCACAATGACTGATGAGATGACCGTAATAGGAACGTATCGGGCAAAAAAATATTGATCCCTTATTGATCCCTATTATTATTGTAATCTTTCGACTGTAATTATTTTATATTAATTAATTTATTTTTAAATTGTAATGACGATCCTTATTGGTTGAAATTATTTGAATTATTAATTTTGAATTTTATTTCTGTTTTTTGACAATCATGATAAGAATCCATTGTCATTTTTGTCATGTAATAAATAAACTAATTGCACAAATTAAACTTGAGGGTCGAAAAATTATCCGAGGGCCCATCTCTACAAGCTAAGATGACTAGCACTTGGATAATCAAAATAATTTAAAAGTCATAATTGTTTAGTTGGCGTTTAGATTCTTTTAGATTGGCGTCTTGCGAAATGTTTATCTGTATTTTGACGGCGGCGGCTGTCGGGCGTGGACACTGCGGGTGCGGTCCGTGTCACACAGCTTATTACGGGTCTCATCACAGTATTCGCCGAGTACGCACATTCAGTAATCTGGTGATATTATATTATTAGCCATTGTACAAGATAGAGCTTAGTTTATTCGATGATTAGGTGTTGTTCAAGTTTTACTCACATTTTCCATTCAGCCATAAAAAAAATTTACAAGATGAAAGAATAAAAGTTCTGGAGCTAAGTGTTGACGTTGATTTTTACAGAGGGTTTTTTTTTTTTTAATTTTTACTTATCTTTTTTTTTTATTTGTGGATATTCTTGGCTTGTATTTCATAGGAACTCGGACAAAGAGCCTATTTTCCAGACACCTCTTGAAATTCGGCAACCGTATCAATAACAAATAAGTCAGTTTAAAATCTTTAATTTCCAGATAACGCAGAGAGAGACGGTGGTAGGAGATAAGTACATCGCCTCCGCGCGCGAGCGCCGGGCTGCCGACGCGACTCCGCTCGCCCCGCGGGACCCGGCCTCGCTCCCTGACGAGTCCTGCTGTCTAAAACAGTGTTTTTCAACTTTTGGACTCGCGACCCCTTTGCTCGTAAAAAATCTGGCTCTCTGCCGTTTGGCCAAAATATGTTTGGTCAAATGTATCATTTGCCAAAAAGGTATTTCCGCCGCAAAAATTAACATTATATGGCGCTCACAACTCTAACCTAACCTAACCGATCTAAATAGCCGTTTTGATATCCTGAAAATAAAACAAAAATAATACAAATAGCTTTTTGGGAAATGATAATTCGACCAAACATATTTTGACGAAACAGCAGGCTCCGAAATCTGGCAACCAAGAGTTCGGTTCAAAACCGTGCAGTTATAATCGAAGGTAATGATAAGTTACCAAAACTTGGCTCATCTACATTCATGCGCGAGATGGGAGTACATTATCGAATGAAGTAACCACTACCGAGCATTGGTTATAATAAAGTAGACTGCAGAACCCTGCACAATCCTTCCTTCTTACCTGGCTAGCGGCCGCGACCCACAGATTGAAAAACACTGGTGTAAATGTCACAAGCATCTTTCTACGGATTTCTTACGCTAATGGAATATCCATAGTTCTCGGTTTTAAATTGCAAAGAAAATATTACACTAATGATATTGGGTCTGGAGGCCCCTGACAAACCATTAAATGTTTATAATCAAATTTGTTAATTCGTTAATCATGGTGTGACCACTTTATGACAAATCGCAAGTGTAAAGATTCTGCACAATCGGACATCAGCAAACAGGTGGTATTATGTCGAGATCAATACAAAATAATCAAATACAAGTGTAGCTTGGCAAAGTTTATTTGTGATGACGGTTAGAACAAGTATTCTCAATTGGCAATTAGGCAGCAGATCTTGGGTAAGAAACGGATCATATTGCCAATTTCACTCACCAATTCCCGCGTTTTTCCAAACTATTGTTTGCCAAACTACTCGCCGGCATAATTAGCGGAACATTAAAAAAGGGTTTAATATTTAACGTAACAATTTTACCAATCTTAAAAAGTTTTTTTTTCATGTTCCGCAAAATTTGCGGGTGAGAGTTTGAGTGCATATGCAGTATTTCTGTCTTATGTGTAGAAACGTTCCAGGGGTTTTCAGTACATAGACAACCAAGCACAAGTAGATTTTCGCTAGAGTCAAATGTGTCTATAATTGTCTACCTACGCGGTCAAGGGCCCCATATTAACAGAAACATGGGTCATGTTTACCTAGTCTCGCCTAGAGGGCGTAGTCATAGAAATCCTGGGTCCACCTGTATGCTGTATGTATGCGAGTTGTGTGTTCTAAATGTCTAAATGGGATGTTGTACGTTCAAGATGACTAAAGTTGTGAACCTGGGCTACTTTGAAAATCGGAATTCCAAGTTACGTTAGCTCCTTCCCTTTCTTACGAATTAGTCACAATTGACGAGTAAAGGGATGGTGTATCCGAACGTTCCAAATGAGTGTTTCATGGTAACCGTCCGTTAACGATTAACGGGCTCTACTTTGAAAATCTTACGGCCGCACTCAGAGACGTCAAACTTTTAAGTTTGATTAAATTCTGCTGTCACTTTCTTTGCTATAGCAGTAGAATAAGACGCAGCAACTTTAATCAAACTTAAAAATAATTCACGCATGACTCGTGGACCTACTGTTCCCACTGCTGTTTGACGGAGCCCTGCCTCACGGCAGGGCTCCTATTTCTGGGCGGTTTTGCCCTTCGGGCATCTAAAGATATTTAACGAACCTAACCTACCTACTTTGGCGGAATAAAAATTTATTTCTGACGAAAACAAATGTGATCGAATAGCAGTGGATCCACGAGTCAGTCGCTAAATAATTGACGTCTCTGAGTGCGGCAGTAAGTTCGAAGTTATGTTAGCTATCCTTTCTCTCGATTAAATTTCGAGTAATGAGTGAAAGGGATGGGGCACCCGATGTTTCGAATGAGTGCTTCGTGGTACAGTCGAGTTCCAGCATTACAGCCTGGCAAAAAATAGTAGGAAATAATGGGGGCGCCACTATCTATGTCAAATTAGATTTCATGTGGCAACTCGTAAGTACTTTTGTATAGAATAATCAAGTGTTGCCGGTAAGAATATTTGTATTTTCTACACTTTTTGCCAGACTGTGAGGTCCAAAAGTGTGTACATATTTTTGAACTCTGCTGTTCTGGCGCATCTGCGTCGTGTCCAAATGACCGAGTACAAACGTCGCGCGGCGAGCGGCGCCCGCGCAGACTGCAGCGGCTGCAGCATATTAATTTATTAAAACTTCGTTTTTAAATCAACATAATGATAGTATTGAAACGGGACAAATTAAGGTATTATTTTAAGTTTAATTTTAACTTAAGTATGAGAAGTCGACAAATTTGGTCCAAGTTGCACCTTGTATCTCGTACAAGGTGTGTAGGTAGCCTTAGAATGTTTGTATGTCTATGCATCCCGTATTTTGCATTTCTGTCACAATGAGTCTGTTTGATGTTGTTTCATTTCATTTGTACAAATTTTTATTTTGGTTAGTTACATTAAATTGTATGCGTAGAGTTTTTATGACTGCACTTATTTGCTGCTGGCACTTTTGTATTAACAATATTATGCACTTGGTTCGGGGTGAATGTAGTCAGGATTTTTAAATAAAATGTTGATATAATAAGTCGTTTCAGTTACCTCGTGGGGGAAATTACCCTAGAGTTTGCTCCCTAACGATTATGTGAACATGAACTTTATTTCTAGGTAATAGACGCGATAATTATACAGTTAGTAGGTGTCAATAACTGGTATTTCAGATGCTAATAATTGGGTGTGTTCCCTTTGTCTCATTTTACCACAGTGTATTAACCCCTTGTATGTGGGAGGTGAAAAAAATACCAAGTTCTAGTCTCTTCGGTAAGATTCAGTACAAAATATAAGCAAAAAAAATACAAAAAGATATTCAAAATTTGGTCAAGATCATAAACAAACACGGACGAAGGGTTAAGAGGTAAAAAGATGAAATATTTTTTCAGTAAGTAGGCAGCACGGGCTCTTTCACACGTCAAAATCTACTAGCGCTTTCCAAGAGGAGACCACTGCTGAAAAGAAGCGCCGCAAGAAACTCGACAGTTAGAATTTATCCTACTAGTGGGACCACGAGGTGGCCTGATTCCTCGTGGTCCTACTAGTAGGACAAATGATTAAATGATAAAAAATTTCATGTTCCCTCATGTCATGTTCGAAGTACTTATATTAAAAAAATATATATTTTTAATTCCCTTTCGGGTCAGTGATCCAACTAATCTGTCCACCTGGTTGTTTCAAAATCAAATTTAATTTTAACAGAGTCGACGGAGCTCCATTGACGCGGAGCTCCTATTTCTGGGTTGTTTTGGCCCTCCGGGTCTGATATAAAAACGAACCTAACCTACCTCATATTTATGATACAAATTTTGGTTAATCTAGGTTGTGATTGTTCCGCGGTAGGACCACGAGGAAACATGCAAAAGAACCTTTTGCGAAATGCACAAGATGGAATGGATGTCATTTGTGTTTTGGGAACTTCTTAACGCCATCTGTACTAATATTATAAATGTGAAAGTAACTGTTTTCACGCTTTCACGGCTAAACAGCTGAACCTATTTCGATGAAGTCCCGGGAAGGACATAGGATAGTTTTTATCCCGAAATTTTTTATAGTTGGGGAATAGCGACAAACGAGTTCTACGCGGACTCGACTTCAAAGTCTTCAAGGCAAAAAGGCAAGTGTCGAATATAGCGACTGTCAACCCTACGGGCAAAATGAAATGGTTTCGTCAGCGAAGATTGGCAACAAATGCAGATACAGCCTCGGCCAAAAGTATTAGGCGCCCCACATTTTCCTCTGTAACTTAAAAATAAAGTATTATTTTTCAATTTAAATAATACACAAAGACGTAAAATATAATAAGTGTTTTAACATGTGCAAATCACAAGTAGATATCATTTCGAAGTAGCTATTTGCGTGTGAAAACTGAAGCTAGAAAAAGTCGCATTTTACAATAAAATGATTAATTTTATTTTTTTCCACGGAATTTCCCTTAACGTCAATAAATATGACAAATTTTTCCGATAGATATACATTTTCCTATAATAAAAGATATAAGACTTTTATATGAAAAACGCATGGGTGCCTAATACTTTTGGCCAAGGCTCAATAAGAATGCCTCGAGTGGCCGCCGTGCAGTCGTGGCCAGACTTACAGCCGCGGGTGGAAGCTTAACGATCAATTGAATAAAACGAACTTATCAATTTTTCTTTTTTTATTGTGTTTAACCTTAAGCCTAGGCCGTGGCGGGCACGGGCGCGGGCAGCGGCGCGGGCGCCAGCGAGCGCACGTCGGAGCTGGGCTCGAGCGGCGCCGGCTCGTCCTTGGGCTCCGTCACCAGGATGTGGTCGGGCTGCGGCTTCTTCGGCCCGTTCTTGCCCTGCTGGTCCCACGGCAACATGATCTTGACCTGGGGGACAATTTATGTTGAGATTCTGTTTGCATTAGACATTGTCAAAGGCACGAAAGTGGCCCAGTAAGGTGGAAAATACTAGCATATTATTATGACAAACAAAGTAGCGACCAGAACAAATGTTCAACTTGCACCGTACAAGAGCCCATACAGACAGACTCTCCAATAAACAAGCTGGTTGCTGTCCCACAGTAAATTAGACCCCCGGCCAATGAGGGGCCGGCAATCCCTGATACTGTGGATAGTCGTACCTAACTTAACAATTTGACCATAGTTGTGCAGAAAACGACTTGGGCCAATTTGTATTAAAAATAACATCGAAACTATAACATAAATGGGAATATGCATGAAATTTTTTTATGCAATAAAAACACAAATTTATAGCATAGAATGTAACAAAATATGAAAATACCGTAAAAAAGATGGCAAAAAGTGAAATTAAAGTTAAAATCGAATTTAAAACTATTAATTAGGCAGAGTGATCCGACATGTCCTGTGACGTCAGCGGGCACTACGGCCATATAAACTCCATAATCCATTTCAACCTTTAATATTAAATTCTGTATTGCTACAAAAAGATAGAAACAAATATTTAATGGCTTATATCTTGGTTATTTTTATAGTTATTCAAAAAATATTTTTTCTCTATTGTTTGTTACATGAATTACTTTTTAATAAAGCAAAATAAAAATTCATGCATATTCAGAGAAAAACATTTGTGGAGAAAAATCTGCTCTCTGCACTGGTTCTGGTAATTATTCTGCATTATGTTCTTATTTTATAAGAATATACCATACATATATGAATATACCATAAGCTGGCGGTTCGCGCCGCGACAGAGACAGGAGACCGAGACGGGAGACAGACCGTAACTTGGCTTTCTATAAAGTTCGCGAGCGCGACAGAAACAGGAGACCGCACTCTATAGAAAGCCACGGTCTCGGTCTCCCGTGTCTGTCTCCTTCTGTCGCGGCGCGAACCGCCAGCTTAACTGTTTTAATCTATAGTAAGATTATAAAATTTATCTACATATCTGATTTAAAAAATTCTTTCACTAATATTTATTAGGCTATAAAGGCTATATTTTAACTTACGAAGTACCGACTCTCCGCGGACAAAGTCTCGGGCGGAAAGCTAGTGTCTATATTAAAATATACTAACAGCTGTAGTGGTTACAGCAGGCAAAAAATAGTATTTCTCACCTTAATACCAAGCACGCCCTGCCTGAGAAGCACGTGCCGGGTAGCTGTGTTGACGTAGTCGTTGCATGGGTCTCCGGAGTGGATCATCAGACCATCAACGAACTTCATGGACTTGGCACGCTGTCCTCGCAGCTTGCCAGAGACGACCACCTCGCAACCGCGCGCGCCGGATTCCATGATGAATCGGAGCACACCGTAGCAAGCACGGCGGACGGCCAGACCTGGCAGATATCACTGTTTATCAATAGCATTCTTAGTTTTGGTATAGATATGTGTCAAGAAGGATGCAGGGGAAATACAGTCCCATGTCCAGTTATAAGAGCAGTATTACAATTTTTTAATACTTAAGTCAAGAATATCTAGATTAAATACTATTATTATAATTGCAAAAGTGTGTATGTTTGTTTATTATGCTTTCATGGCTAAACCCTGGAACCAATTTTGATGATATTTGATATGGAGATAGTGTAAACCCCGGGGGATTGGTGAAAAAGAATACTTTAACCCCAGAAAACTTTTTACGTTCCTGAGCAAATACTGATAAACCAGTTCTATGCAGATCAAAAGCTTAACAATAATAATACCAATAAAAGTTGTATGCCTCTGCAACATCAACATCTCTATGTTGAAAAAAATTATTAGTCTTGCCTTAAGTAATTATTTACAATAGGTAAGTGTTACATTGAGTTTGGTCTTTCTCACAATTACAACATGATTGCAATAAATTGGGCAGCTAATAAATGTAGATGGAATTACAGACAAAAGCTGGTAGAACATCTTGTCCCCTTCGTACACTGTGTCCACTTCAATAAAAAGAAAACACAAATTCAAAGGCACTCAATGTAACCCCAATGAAAAACAATGCCGCTATGCAGCAACACTGTCAGGTTAATTAGGGTCCACAAACACAATCATGCTATGAAAGAATAGGTAAGTATATACAGGTACAGATTGATTAACACTACTTATCTGTAACTTGTCACTCAGATCTCCTTTTCTAACTAGTCTATAATGATAGAGATGCACTGACTAACAAGCCAGAAAATACAAATTGTGCTAACCGCAGGTAGAATTAGTGAAATATTGTAAAGGTTGTCCCAGGCATTCATAGAGTTAGCTCTGAATATGAATGAGTGAATTCTGAACACATTTTGGACTAAATTCATAGATAAGCCTATATTTTGCATTACACAGAGAAAACATTTTTCCAGTGATCTACCCAGTAAGTAAGAATTATTAGTTACCCAAAAGACAAATTAGAATAAGTTAGTGTTTACATTTGCAAACTTATCGTAAGTAATGACTTAGGTACGTGAGTAAAACTTACAAGTGTAATTCCAGCCTAATATTTACAACAAAACTAACCTCCAATCAGTTTGTATCTGAGAGACTCGGCCTGTGCGATGGCGCAGAGCCCTCGGGTCGCCACCTTCTCAGCGTAGAGCTCTACGGACTGTTCGGGGATGTTGAACCGCTTCTGAACCACAGAGGTCAGTTCACGGATGCGACGGCCCTTCTCCCCGAGCACGCTCTGGGTGCGGGTCGCCATGATGATGATTTCGGAGCGCGTCGGCGTGACGCGGACCTCCACGCCGGAGTAGCCATCTTCAGCCAACTCACGGGTCAGGAACTCGTTAAGTTCCGCCTTGAAAACTCCGTCCCCGACGAACTGAAAAGTTAGCAAGAGGTTATGTCAAGTACTTCAATGTTTATCCAGCAGGATGATTTATTTCTCTGTAGAAAACGGTCCTGTTTGAGTAAAGCAATGAATGTTGACGAGAACTGCACAATTTGATACAATATTAACAAACGGTTCACTTATTTTATCCAAACATATCCGAAAACATCACAAGTTTCACTGATTTAACAAAGTTAGGACGGATAAATATACATATAACATGTTCTGTTACACGTTTTTAAATCCATATTTCAAACATTTATGGTCAATTTTCAACGTACTTTTCGCTTTTTGGAAATATTGGTCACCGCCATGATTGCAACGGGGGCTGAGAAAACTTGAAAGGCCGGAAACAGTCAACTCAAACGTCAACGTCAAGTTGATAGTTACGTTCAGAAACTAATCTTGCACTTTTGCGAAATAGCTTGAAATCATTGGTTAAAATTATGATTTTCCTTTTACTTTTAATATCAGGTTATTAAATCACTTATTTTAAATAGTTTATAGTAATTTAGCAGCAAGTATTGGCAATTATTCGCATTCTTTATCAAAATATTAATTTCCGAATAGTATGTTCAGAAACCATATGAATTGGACTGTTTGAGTCATTCTTAAAAACGTGAAAATAAAGGAAAATTCAAATAGGAAGATTCAAAACTACGCTTTCAATTCCTTCAGCGTTTAAAAATGTCATATCTAAAATATAGGTACTTACTAGAGACTGCCTCGGCTCTTCGCGGACTTAACGTAGTAGGTAACGAGTACGTAACATATTCTCTTTGCTCACGGATACAATTGGGTAAGTAAAGTTTTTGGAAGAGGTGTAAATTATATTTTTTTTCGGTAGACGTCATCCTAAAGATCAAGGAACTGCGGCTCTTTTATTTTTATTTCCTCTAATATTCTAGAAATATTTTTTTTTAGTTAGTAAGTTGACATTTGTACACTTTAATGACCGACAAGCTTGTTGCCTTCGTACTTAATGAGAAAGAAAAAAAAACTGTCACTTCTATAACTGTCATTGTCAATCAAAGTAAACAAACGATTCAATTCAACGACTATTTTCTGGGGAGTTCTGTGACAAGAGTGTTGGTTGCTGCACGTGTCGATTATTTTGTCGCGTTTTTTAGTGCCTCAGTGGTGTTGAAGAGCTCGGTGGAGTGGTCAGCGCGAGCGGCGGCCGACACTCTTGCCTCTGATCTCGGAGAATATAACACTCTAAATGTTTTAATAACATTTTCAAGAACCGATCACATGTAATCTGAAACTTTGACATTGGCAGAATTGTCCTCATGGACAGACGCCATTTTAACAAAAATTGAATTGACTATTTTCTGGAGTTCTGTGACAAGAGTGTTGGTTGCTGCACGTGTCGATTATTTTGTCGCGTTTTTTAGTGCCTCAGTGGTGTTGAAAAGCTCGGGGGAGTGGTCAGCGCGAGCGGCGGCCGACACTCTTGCCTCTGATCTCGGAGAATATAACACTCTAAATGTTTTAATAACATTTTCAAGAACCGATCACATGTATCCTAAAACTTTGACATTGGCAGAATTGTCCTCATGGACAGACGCCATTTTAACAAAAAATTGAATTGAATTGACTATTTTCTGTTTGCTTGCGTTTCATGTGATCAGTATTTTTAGAAATATTTTAACGACCTCAGAACGAACTCCGGACTTTCGATTTTGCCGCTTTGCTCGCTTTGACCTTTACACGATATTTGGACTACGATTTATTTCCGACCCCTTGGGCACTGCTTCTTGGACACCGATTTCTTTCTTTCACGACGACTCTTGCCCTGCTTTTCGATAGCCACGAGAGCACGTTTGAATCGTATACACGCAATGAATTCAAGCAACGAAGCTTACGTCGAATCTCACGGGATCTCCAGATCAATAATATTTTCCGATTGTAGAAGTTGCCTGCAAGCAATTAGTGGTAATCAATTTAAAATGAAAACGAAATTCCCATTGATTCTAGAAATTAAAAAAACTGTTACTGGTATGTGAGAGTAAAGGTATAGAGGTCGTTCTCGCGTGGATTCCGAGTCATTGCGGCATCGAAGGCAATGAGTCTGCCGATTCATGGGCCAAAAACGCGATCGATACTGGAATGAAGAACCACTACAGCCTCTTCTCTTCTGATCTTTTAGCGATGGCCCTTGCTGACGCGAAGGACTCATGGCAGGAAGAATGGAATTTAACTAATGAAACACTCACAGGATCTTCGTGGATGGAGATGCTGGTTCCCAGAAAAACTGCACTTTGGTTTATCTCGTATATTCTTCCGTCTCAACAATTATTTAATTATTTATCAACGAATATCCGACCGTACCCGGGCGCTTGACAAGTATTCTCTGTATATGAGGGTAGCTGGTGTTGCCAGTCAAGATAGTAACGTTCCGTTACAGTCGGCCATCCGTCACAAAACGAGTCCCTTCGTTTTAGTTTAACATTAGTTAGGTATGAACAATGCAAATCAACCCAAAAACTAAATAAATTATACATTAAATATTTTCCAAATGTCATTAATAATATCAGCATATATCTATCATATTTATAATTCAAATCTTCAAAAATATTTCTATCATAAATTACTATACACTATAAATTGTTATCATTATCCATATCACCTCAATTTCATATTATCATTAATCCATATCATCATTAATTCATATATCATTATTAATCCATATCATTATCAATTCATATCATCATAAATTCATGTCATTTCAAGTCTATGGTTAAGCATTAGGGGTTACTTCCTTCACCGACCATAACGCATTAACCGCAATGTTTCATCACTCATGGGCGGCGAATCATTGCCACTCCTGCCCTATGATGAAACATCCTCACAATCTCTATCTCATCGATTATCACTTTTAAGAACATAATAATCGTAGCCATATCATTACTATCGTTGTTATACATAGTCATAATCATAGTCGTTATTAATTATTCAGTTACATAACATCACTATTCATTTAATTTGGTATACTAAGTAATTATTAAAATTCGTAATAAAGAAGTCCCATTAAATGCGCATATTATATATTAATTAATTATCATAACAAATACTGTTGAGCTAGCATACTAATCAATCATTATCACTCCCTTCGCTCGAAGTGCAGGCTGGTCTATTAAAACTCATCCAAGGGGATACTCTGTCCAAGGAGACAACGTTTTCGTAAGGTCTTCCCTTCCGGGTAAGTGGGGTATCGACTATGATAAATCGGTCGCGTGGAAGAACCGCTTTGATTCGGTATGGACCTTGATATTTCGATTCTAGTTTTTTAGACTGCCCCGTACCACCTACAATACCTTTCCTAACTCTAACGAGATCGCCCTCATTATAAAGCGTGGGCGGTTTGCGATGCTTGTCAAAACTAATTTTGCTTCGTTTTTGATGTTTATCAATACGTTCTTTTACCTCCGCTCTTATCTCATCTACTGTCTTATTGTTTCCGTCGACTATATCGTCTGTGATTGCGTTTAGTATGCCTTGAGAGGGATTACCCAGTTTACGCCCGAATAACATTTCCGTTGGAGTCATTTTTGTAACGTCATGAACAGCAGTATTGAGTCCTAACTGTACCTCAGGTACATAAGTATCCCAAGTATCACTACCTTTGTCATGAGTCATTGCACCCAAGGAGGCCAGAATTGTGCGGTTATATCGCTCAACCTGGCCATTAGCTCGCGGGGTCGCCACAGAGTTCAAAATATGTTTAGTCCCTACGGACTGTATAAATATTTTAAACCTTTTACTGGTAAAACTGGTACCCCTATCAGTGATTAACCGCGTTGGATTACCAAATAAACTAAAGAATGCCTTGAACACCTGGATACTTTCTTTTGATTTGGTACTCCGGACGGCTGAGAGATACACGTACTTGGTAAAGGAATCAACAATTACCAACAGATACGTATTTCCCCGTTTACTACGCGGGAATGGGCCGAGGTGGTCCGCATGTACGGTATGCAGTGGAATATCTATTTTGGGTATGGGATGTAAGAATCCTTCTTTTGCGCCCGACGGAGCTTTGTGATGTGCGCATTCAAGGCATGAGCTGACATACTTTTTTATAAACTTGCGCATCTTGGGAAACCAAAACGTCGATCGAATTCTCTGCAAGGTTTTCTCAAACCCAAAATGCCCCACGTCATCGTGGTTAGCCCTAAGAATCTGCCAGCGTACTCCTCTTGGAACTAACCACCTAATAACGTCATCCCCAAGAACACGAAATACTCGACCGTTCTTTATTTGGTAATCCTTGTGAACCGCAGCTATTTTGGAGGTATGTGGATCTTCTAAAATATCCTTAATGCGTTTTGTCTCGTCATCTGCTGATTGCACTGTCGATATCCAGTCATCGGCGCCTACAGTGAGAACATCAAGTGTGAGTATCGGGTCTGAGCTCGTTGCTATAGGCCCCCGACTTAATGCATCCACATGGGCCATTCTTTCACCAGGACGATATTCTACACTGCAGTCATATTCCAAGAATTGGATCCACCACCTGGAAATTCGTGGTACAAGGTCTCTCTTCGTAAACGTCGAGCGTAAAGCGTTGCAATCCGACACGATGGTAAATTTTATTCCAAGCAGGTAAGGGCGGAATTTGTTTAGGGAACATATGACTGCCAGAGTTTCTAATTCGAACGAATGGAGTTTTTGTTCGTCCGGATTTGTCTGGCGGCTGTAATAGGCAACCGGTCTCCATGGGTCAGATCCTAATCGCTGCATTAAGATACCTGCTAATCCTAACTTGCAAGCATCTGTGTGCAACTGAGTCTCTGCTTTATGGTCATAAAGCGCTAATACTGGCCTCTGAGTTAGTAGCTGTTTGAGCGTGTTAAAAGCGTCTTGTTGAGTAACTCCCCACGACCAAGGGACATCTTTCCTCAGGAGATTCGTCAAGGGGCTTGCTATCAATGCAAACTGTTTGACAAACCTTCTGAAGAATCCAGCCAAACCTAGAAACCTCCTAACCTCATGTTGATTACGCGGTTCAGGGAACTCAGTTACGGCCTGCGTTTTCTGTTCTCCCGGCCGAATCCCAGTTTTGTCAATTTCAAAACCTAAAAAATTTATATTCTCCTGGAAAAAGTGACACTTTTCCATTTTAAGTGTGACGCCTCCCTCTCGCAATAAACGTAAAACTTCTTCCAGGCGTTGCAAGCCCTCTTCAAACGTTGTAGATGGGACCAAGATGTCATCCATATAAATAACTATATACGGAACTTTAGTTTTATTTAAAATCTTATGGATAGCCCTCTGGAAAACTGCGGGTGCATTTGCCAGTCCGAAGGGCATACGATTATACTCGTATTGCCCATCGGGCGTGACAAACGCTGTCTTTTCCTTGGATTCCTCTGCAATAGCAATCTGGTGATACCCCGACGCTAAGTCAAGTGTAGTAAATAGTGTTTGGCCCGTCAATTGATCTAATAGGTCTTCTATACGAGGTAGGGGGTAATGATCCCTTTTCGTTCGACTATTGAGGGCACGATAGTCAACACACAGTCGCTTCTCGCCTGACTTCTTCTGTACCAAAACAATTGGGCTCGCGTAAGGTGAGTTGGACTCTCGCACTATACCACTTTCCAACATTTGGTCGACCAGTCCACTAACATACTGACGTTCAGAGTGTGAAAGACGGTAAGGTCTATATACCACCGGAGTGGAATCCTTTAATTGAATCTCCATCTCAGTTATCGCTGTATACCCCAAATCATGAAGACCATAAGAGAAACAGTCCTTATATTTTGAAAACAAGTTCATGCATTTTTGTTTTTGAGTAGCACTTAATTGTTTACCACAATTTACTTGAGGGTTTAAAGCAGTGTTATCATCTTGCGTTACGCTAAGTACATTTAATTCAGACCCGACAGCTGTAGCCCGTGAAATGAGGACCCCTGTTCTAAATTGCACAGTCCTAACCCCTACGTTCTGTACAAGAAGACGAGCTTTGCCATCAATAACTTCATACTCCCCGGGCAACAGGTAATATTCCATCCCAGAATGCCCCCTTACAGATCCCCCCACGTAAATGTTGCCGCTGTAACTTTCACTTGTTTTCACCGAAATAGTCTTCAATTCCCCTATCCCTAAATCTAAGTCATTTGAGGCGTTAAGAATTATCTTTTCACCACTTTTTGGAGTTACTCGCTCAAACCGTAACTCATTTGCGGTTTTAACAATTCTTAAACGAGGCCTTTCCGTGAAACTGTGTCCCAACAATACCGGGGTGTTTATGAGGTTATCCTCGACTACTAATACTTCCACATTAGACTCAACAATACCTTGAACATTAATGGTAACTAAAACCTTACCTTTCGGTAAATATGGCACATTACCTAAGCCTCTCAAAAGCGGACCGTCTCCGCTCACCCAATTAAGCCCCAGCTGACGAGCATCATATTCCCGGATCAATGTCGCTTGGCTTCCCAAGTCGACCTGACATAAAATCATGGCATCATTTATTTTAATCAATATTTTATATTTATCATTGTCATTATCATTACATGTAACTTCTAATACGTTTTTAACCTTATTTTGATTACCACTAAGATTAGAATTTTTCCTTGGACAATCAGTAGAATTATGACCAAAATAATTGCACTCTGAACATTTATTAAGGGGTTTGGGGCATTTGAAGCTAGGATGTCCCGATTCATTACAGTTAAAACAAACTATTGGGGCAATCCGAGGTCGGGTCTTAGTCGACTCATTATTTCGCAATGTGACACTATTTGAATTATTCAACGTATTATTGGGTAATCGCTTATCTTTATAATTGTTATCCCTCCTATAGTCAATAAATTCTCTATTCTGAATCTTAACAGTTTTGAAAAATTGTAACGTCTCTTCAGGTTTCTCATACTTTCCAGCCTGCGCACTTAACCGGACTGCCTTATCCTCTACTCCAAATATAATGCAGTCAACTGCATTTTTTCCAAAAATTTTACATCTATTTAATAAATTGATCTTAGAAAAATAATATAACTCAAGAGATTCACCAGGGCGTGTTCTTCTAGCAAGCATTTCTGTCAGCAACTCTGCGTAGTTTTCAGTTGACGGAAATGAATCTTTCAGGAGTTGTTTCCACTCTGACCATGAATGCTTAATGGAAGGCAGGCCCTGGTACCAAGTCTTAGCGTGTCCAGTCAGTTTAGGTAGGGCATAGTGAACCGTTTGCTTGTCACTCCAGCTATAGATTTCCGCACTTTCGTCTACTTTACTAATCCATACATCAATAGTTTGTTCTTTAGATAACGGATCAAACTCCGGTATAACGTTATTTAAAACAGGAAACGATTCTCTATCCCCTCCCTTACCTTTTAAAAAATTTGCAAAATTTTGAAATTGTTCAAAAAAATCAGTAGTTTCCGGCCGAGGCTTTTCACGTTGAGATTCTCTATCAGTATCAGGTAAAGGTGCACAATGCGGAACTAAAGCATTTTGATTAAAAATTTGATTTCCTGTCAAATCCACAGATCTAGGTTCAATAGAATTAGCCTCATTACCTAACCGTGTTTTTGTCAAATCACGTTCCTTACGTACTTCTTCTTCCAACAATCTAAGTCTTTCGTACAAGTCTATTCTTTTATCGCTACCGCAACGACTACGCCTATCAACAACTCTTCTACTACGACTATCATCGCGGCCACCACGATTTCGCCTCCTAGACGCCCGTCGACTACGGCTGCGGCTATCGCGGCTAGTCTCACCTCGGTCACAACTGTGGTCACGGCTATAGCGACTCCAGCGACTCGCGTGCTTGCTGCGACTGCGGCTGGGCCTGTGTTCTCTCGGCGTTCGACTATGCTCACGTGCACGACGTCTGCTACGAGAACGACTTGTCTCCCGCTGGCGGCTCCCTCGCTTTGCAAGACTTCGTCCCCGATGCTCGCGTTCACGATGCTCGCTGCTGCGTCGACTGGTTCTCCGGGTCAATTCATTCCGACGCGCAGTTTCACTACCCGACGCCAGGGGCGGCGTCTCTCGTCGTCGAAGTTCAACGTTCTGATCATCACCCGCCATTCTCTGAAACTCGAACACAAATATCCTATATGTAGTTGTCCAATATTATTATATCAAGGGAAAACGTCTTAGGTAATGCATGTATTTTTAAAACAAAGATAATAACTCAAGTATATTATTATTTTTTTTATCCAATATCATCCGTGTCAAAATTAAGGATTTCGTGTCATTGACATGACGAATATTCGTTATATACTATGCTAATGTGAAAAACACTCTTATTTTAAGTATTAATCAATTAAATATATTTAATTAATTATAATTTGATTCAAAGAAAAACCGCTATATTTCAGTGTCGTCGTGAAATTATAAGTGAAATTTAAAATCTACCGGACATGTTTGACGTGCATGCACGATTATCATCAACAGTCTGATTTTATCAATGGAAATTTGAGAATTAAGACAATAAAATAAATTAATTAATCAACGGAACGTACTTAATCCATTTCCATCCGCCTATGTGATTATCAAAACCTGGTATTGACCATTTAAATATATTCTAGTAATCATTTTTATCATTAATTAAATCATATTTCCAAATTAGATTTGTAATTTATTATTTCACTTCAACAATAATTATAAAAATATATATCGTTACCTTGTCAATATGGTGGGCGTTGTAAAAACGTTATGTTTTCACGGTTTATCCCACTTCTGAGCTGAAACACTCACAGGATCTTCGTGGATGGAGATGCTGGTTCCCAGAAAAACTGCACTTTGGTTTATCTCGTATATTCTTCCGTCTCAACAATTATTTAATTATTTATCAACGAATATCCGACCGTACCCGGGCGCTTGACAAGTATTCTCTGTATATGAGGGTAGCTGGTGTTGCCAGTCAAGATAGTAACGTTCCGTTACACTAAACTTAATAAAGGTAGACACTATGGAGCTATCCAACCTACCATTCCATCAAAGCCCTGGTTCTTTCGATTTAGATCGGCCAATAAACATGCAACTTCGACTATCTGTCGTCTTCGTCTTGGACACGTTTGTACCCCAGTCTTCCTTGCCAAGATCCGGGTGCGGGATAGCTCTCTATGTGAATGTGGGCTCGACGAGGGCACCACCGACCACATATTTTTTGAATGTCCTAAATACAGCTATTCATTATATGACATTTTGCCTCGGGATATTCCGCGTCCAACTAACTTTCAATGTCTTCTCTCTTGCCCTGGTTCCATAAAATTACTATTAAAGTTCATACAAAAGCACGAAATTAATCTATAAATTATATTAAAAAAAAAAAAAAGAAGTGAGTGTTTGTGTAACGTTTTCCCTACCCTCTTTTTCTATTATTAACTTTCTCCCACACCCTTAACAATCTCCGCATTTGTCCGTCAAACGTTTTGTGGCTTATTTATGTCTGTGCTGTCCTTAACACACGTTATTTGTTCTAGGTTACCTGAAGTCCGGATCCTTTCATAAAAAGTCAAAATTTATTTATCACCGAACATTTCCCCGGCGTGTCTAATGTCAAGTTGTCATTGGCGAAATACATCTTGCCACAATAGATGTGAAAGCCATTAAAAAAAAAAAAACCTTGTCGGTCATTAAAGTGTACAAATGTCAACTTAATAACTAAAAAAAATATTTCTAAAATATTAGAGGAAATAAAAATAAAAGAGCCGCAGTTCCTTGATCTTTAGGATGACGACTATCGAAAAAAAATATAATTTACACCTCTTCCAAAAACTTTACCTACCCAATTCTTGAGAATAGTCTAAATGATGGTGAAAACTCCTTGCCAAAGTATAGGAGGATGTACTCATTAGCTCAGTTTTCCAAGCAAAAAGGTCTGCCGTATTTATAGGGGTACTAGGTGACGCTACAAATAAACATTCGGAAACTCGCGAGATCATTGGATCATTTATGACGACGCGGTTAGCCTAGTTGGTAGTGACCCTGCCTACGAAGCTAGCGGTCCCGGGTTCGAATCCCGGTATGGGAAAATATTTGTGTGATGAGCGCGAGTATTTGTTCCTGAGTCATGGATGTTTTCTATATATTTAAGTATGTATTTCTCTATATAAGTATGTATATCGTTGCCTGGTATCCATAGTACAAGCCTAGAGCTTAGTTTGGGACTAGGTCAATTTGTGTTCGATTGTCCCTGATTTATTTATTATTATTTACATTGGCACAGGAAATTCCACTCCATAATCCATAATATACTATATTCACAAATTTCTTATAGTATTTTATGAGATTATCGCGAATATACGTACAAAGATACGGACGGGAAGGGGGACTATTATAATTTGTAATGATTCGATGTAAAGCTTAGTTCAGGTTACTTAGATACTCGTAAGGAAAACGTGCTGTGCTAACACAGATCACGGGTCATCCTTTTTAAGTGAATCTCCTTAAATAAGTTTACTTAAAAGTGTAGATGACGCATCACGTCGGAGTCACCAATGTAGAAGAGAGGACATAGAGGCGATAGCGCGTTGTAGAACATTTAGTTACACTTTGCGTCGCTGGTGGCGCAGCCCGTCCAGGGTTGTCATAGTTGTCTTCTACTTGCTACGTGTTGTAGCTAGATGTCGCTAGTCGCTACAAAAGTGTTTAGTAGACAATAGATTACAGTACCTACTAGTATTCAAAGTTATATGTTGACTGACTACGAAGATTTCGCTAAAAGTTTTTCCAAGAATTAGGCACTGGATTCATTTTGTAGACTCGTGGAACATGACGTCAAATGGGTTTCATCTATCTCTTTCACTCAATTATGTAATAATCTAATAATGACAAAAAAAAGGCATCTGATTATGGTAATAATCCGTTAAAAAAAGACAATTTATTCAATGCAATTTATTTATTACTCAAGATCCTCTCGTTACATACAAACGCACCATATAATAATAATTTAATATGAACAATGTGGTAATGAAAAGAGACTTCGCAAATTAGTCAGAAGATTCGGACGACAGACCGAAATCGCTAAACAAGCGACTACCCGCATTTTCTATAATAATTTCATGCACTAGTAAGCTTATGAGCTGTATTGTTGAACCCGTTACTAAAAATGCTTTGCACAAATTAATTAATTTGCACCAGGATGGCTAGCACAAGTTGTCTACGACATTTTTGTCGCTCGGATATCCCTGTCTAACTAGCCTGTAACTGAACGACGAGCGAAAAAAAAACAAATGTGCTAGCCGCTCTGGATGGAGATAATTCAGATGAGGGTTGGTTGAGTTGAGGGTTGAGGACGTTGTGGTATTTAAGGGTGAGTGGTAAAACCAACAAGTGTTTCCAATCCACAAAGAGGCGTGTCGCTTGATGCGCCCACAAATTAAGTGGCGTGGGTCGCGTCTAAGTTAATTAGGTGTCTTTGTGGATTAAAAACGCTGTTTATTTTGACTTTAAATCTATAAGTATTGACAACCCTGAAGAGCTCTTCCCTTCTTCTAGAAAAAGTAAGTTTTCAGCCACTCGCTGGCAAATCCATTGCCTACAGCTGTAGATTTATAATTTTCCATCTACATTATCCATTGAATACACATAAACCATTTAAAAAATACATAACAACGTGTATAACTAACAGCAAATACCTACACAGAAATTATTGATTGCATTAACTAATTCTAGAATGTGGGCAAAAACAATTTTCGATATTAGTTACAAAAATTTATTATTTAGTTGCGGAAATCGGGGGCTAACATCGCACTGAATGCCGACCTACCGACCTTGTGGTATGTACTACCGCGAGTTGCTACCATTCTACTATTTTATATAATAACTATAATAGTAATATACGGTCAACAACAATTCAATTTAATAAGCTAATAAAAGGATGCATATTTCATTTCACGAATGCGCCTGCTAACGATTTTATTGTATCGTAAAAAGGTTCAAATTTTACTAATTCACGCGCGCTCGTGAAATGCCAGAACTAAATATCGGCTCGAACACGATTTTAAACGTCGCCTGTGTAAGTGCAAAAAGGGATCGGGGGCCTATAGTTGCTCTTAACTATATCTATCGTTAACTTTAAATCTCGTGTCGCGGTGTTCGAGGCATTTGAAAAAACGTTCAACCATTATAGGTATAATATTAATAATTAATTTAGCTTAATATAAAATGGACAGTGATTAGTATATACAAAGTGTACCTTAGGGCTAATTGAAATAAAAACGTTATTCAAATAACATTCACGAACTATGCTAGGTATCTTATTATAATGGACAGAATTGCGTGTACCGTCGAAGCGACGCGGCGCGTGCAGAAGGCCAGAAGGGTTCTCGGGTCCGATGCGAAAGTGTTTGATTTTCATTTGTTTATTTATAAACATGGCCGCTCGGTGAAGAACATTCATAGATGCAGAAGATAGACATGGTGCAGTATATATAGTGAAGGCAGTGAAAAAGATCTATAGGTTGGCGAAAAAGTTTGGGAAAAGTGTGGGCGGTGTTAGGAGTGACTTGGCGACAATTTATCCAACGTTTGCCCAATGGCTGCTACTTGATGTGGTGATTGCCACTTCAAAGTATTGTAGTTGTATCGGTCACCACGTCAAAATCTTTTATCAAGAATTAAACTAGGATTTTTTATCAAGGACAGTAAACTAAGGATTGAAAACAGGCAACACTTATACCCCTTCTATACGGTCGGGTGGTTGGGCCAACCGAGAGGGATGCAGCTATTTGTAGGAACGAGATGTAAATATTACTATCTCATTCTGACAGATAGCTGCGTCCTTCTCGGTTGGCCCAACCGCCCGACCGTATAGAAGGGGTATTAAACTTATTTATCAAAACACGTCTAACGGCTGCACTCAAAGGCGTCAATTAACTTTTAAGTTTGATTAAAGTTGCTGCTGTCACTTTCTTTGCTATAGCATTTAATAAGACTCAGCAACTTTATTCAAACTTAAAAATCAATTGACATCTCTGGGTGCGACCGTTAGAGCATATAGAATTAGAATTGCATTTATCCAAAGAAAACGTTAAAAACAAACACGAAAAATATTCGCGTGTATTAAGCAATAGTGAACCTTATATAGTTGCAATAAGATTTTTGACGTGAGCCTTCAGGGGATGTTTAGCAACCCAGCAAAAGTTACACTGTCCATAATGATAATCGAGATATCCGACTAATTTACAGCTTTTCCAGAAGAGAAAACGAGTATTGCTCTACGTAGCACTAATTAGTGATAACTATTTGTTTTGCAACATAACTTGCTACACTATGAACCTTACTGTTAAACCCTTTCAGTCTGCATGACGCATATGTGGCGTCATTATTACATACAGAGTACAGTCGAGTTCAATGATATGTAAACACTTGCGCCTTATCCCATTGACACAAAGGTGCAAAAGTGTACATATTTTTGAAGTCGACTGTACAGTTAAGGAAGCTGAAAGGGCAGAGGTGTGTATCGAAGCAAGTTTTGTCACTAAACTTTTCTACAGCATGAGAATAGTTCTATATAGTATGAAATAATATACGCAGCTACACTAGGCCTAGGATAGTACCGTCGGGTATAGATACTCTACAGTGGGACGTGAGAATAAGGGTTTAGAGTCAATGTACAATTTACTAGAAGACGACTACCACAAATTAGAATTTAAGATAGAATTTTCTAGAAAACAATGTTATTCATCTATGCCTAGAGGGCGGTATACAACAGTTCCAGAGTCCTATGGGTACACTAATATTATAATTTTTTTAATTTGAATAGTACTGCACTATGAATACGGATAGATATCCTCAAAGCGAGCGTAGTTGAATAGACTCTAACGCGTTCGCCGCAAAGTTGTCTATCGCTAGATTAGTCCTTTAGACTCGCTGCGAATTCCCGATGTATGTTACAGTTTGGCACGAGATAGGAAACGGCGGAGGGCTACGACTACGTGCACGTTAAGCCTAAATCACAGAACGGAAGGAGCGGTGCGGGAGTGTGATGCAAAAATATAGTTTTTAAAACTCGATTGTACAATAAATACAACGTCACACGACTGTGTTGCGTAAAAAACTATTATTTCATACCTCAGCCGTAACACAAGTTATATTTAGCGTTAATATTACGTACATCTAGATCCCCTACATGCTTATTGACATAGTATAATTAGCGAAAATGTCTACGGTATTGGCACTTTCGCGTTCCTTACATTTACACTCGATTTGATAATTCCTTACAAACTTGCTGAGAAACACTTTGCGTGTCATGCGAACCTAGTACATGTGATCTGTACCGACAAGCCAAATATCGAAAAAAAGGTACCTACTTAATAAAAAAAAAACAAAATGATTTAATGTAACCATTTAATAAAAACCAAAAAACTATCTTACAACAAACATAAATTCATAATAATTTTCTAGATAGTTTATTAAGTACATAAGAAGTAAGTCCCATCACCATAATTAGAATAGAATTTTAACAAAAATAGAAAAAATGCAAAAAAAAAACATTGATTTCAAATAAATTATACTTATTACACAAATTAAAATCTTACAACACATAAGAGCAAAACCCAAACAATAGGTAATTACTAAAATAAATAAAGGTGAAATTATTATAAATACTGAATTGAAGTGAAATTAATATAAATACTGAATAAGTACATCAAGCAAAATCCGAATGAAACTTAAACTGCACCAAATTAATTAACATTAAGTACAATGACCATCATAAATGTCAATAGGATAAAATGGACGCCAATCAGGAGATCACAAAAAATACATGAAAAAAAAATTCATCAATAGTCAAAAATTAAAACTCATTGCAGTCAATTAATATTCCTATGGCACTATAAAATAATATGTTGTACATATAAAATAAAACTGTACTTAAACTAATCGATACGAAACAATCAAAATAAAAGTTTAATACTTCAAAATGGAATGTATAGTCGGGTGGTGGCATTATTTGCCGGCTCGCGCTCGGGTGATATTGATAAACGAATTATCAAACAGAGCATACACTTGTAATTGTAGTTTACAACCATGACGTCGCACATTTATATAACTTAATGACTACCGCTCCGTACTATTCACACAAGCCCCAAACCTAAAAAATTGTACCTAGAATTTAAATAATACATCGCCGTTCATTCCTTTTCACGATTAAATCGCCCAGTCAAAATGGCTCCGTGTGAATAGTGCGAAGCCCCCGGCTAGAACGATACGAGTGGCTAAACCCTTCTCGAACTATAAATAGATGCCAATCTCTAGGGCGTTCGTTCCAATAACAAATAAAAAATAAAAGTATTCCACTTTAACAAATTTCCAAACGTTTACAGTGTTCGAACATTTTGAAAGTAACCTTCAATTTCATCCACCCCTGGTAGCTACCGGAGCGGAGTGACTCTAGTCTTGTCACCGCCTCAAGCGTAAAACAAAACTTAACTAACGCCAGTACTAAATTCTTTCGTATTACGTTGCCTAGACGAGTTAATTGAATATTTAATTACAGAGCGGCTCAGTACCGCTGCTGGTACTCGTGGTGCCAGCGGTTGAAGTCGATGTGGAACACCACCAGCGACCCGTTCTCTAATCCGGCTAGCAGGAACCTGGAAATACACGGAACCGTGTTATATATAGTTTACGTCTATGGAATGCCGTCAGCGTATTTCATACGTAATAATGAAATAAGTATAGTTAAGGTTGGTAAGGTGCCTTGCCAAGAAGTTATTCCATTATTTTTTTTCCCAGACCTACAAATTTTAGACCGGTACAGTGCTATTTTTTGTCCTAGTTATCAGTAATGCCTCTATCATACCAGTGTGCCCGTACTAGTATAGCAGTAATGGTACTAGGGCTGTATGTGTCGGCAGCAGCAACTCACTTCTGGTCGTGCGAGAGCGCGAGCGAGCAGACGGGCGCGCCGGCGGGCGGGAAGGCGTAGAGCGGCGCCAGCGTGAAGGCGCGCCACACCTCCACCACGCCCGCGTCGCCGCCGCACACCAGGTACTCGCCGCAGCGCGACAGCAGTAGGCACTGCAACAAACTCACGTCAGCTTTGCGGTTATGCGCTCCTGGTCGTGCAGGAGCTTTATTTCAATTTATTTTAGCCCATCTTGCTTCGTTATCGTAATCATACTGTTGACGTTTTACTATCAAGAGAATAAGAGCTATCCTAAACGTCAATAGAGGCCATGGTAGGATGTAACTAGTACTTGTCAAGAAATAAGAATCATAAGGGATAAGCAGAGAGCGTAGCGCGTAGCAGCGCCGGGTTATCGTTTAAGAAGAGAAGTAGTAGTTATATGTTGTAGTGACCTGGAAGTTGTCGTTGTGCGTCTCGTGGCGGAGCCGGCGGCCGTTGAGCGTGTAGGCGGCGAGGTGTCCGCGCGCGTAGGCCACGACCACGACGCCCTCGCGCGACAGGGCCAGCTGGCGCGGCGCCGCCACGCCCTCGGCCGCCGGCAGCGCGCGCAGCAGCTCGCCGAACGTCGTGTGGATCAGCACCGGCCCGTCTGCGGACACACCTCTTTGATACCACTGCGAGCCTGGTAGTCTTGTTTCCAGAAAATACACTTCAAAATCAGTCAGTTAAGACGAATGTGTGCCTCAATTCCGACTTATCGCCAAACATTAAACATAAAATCCTGATTTTACGCGGAAAACGTAAATCAGAGCCTGAAAGCCTCATTGTACCCATATTTATAACGCTAAATTTCATTTTTAGCACTCACTGTCTCTCTTATGATCACTTTGACGTTAATGCGATCCTGATTTCGGAGGCGTTGCCCAAAATTTAAATTGGAAGTTACGTTACCCCGTTCCTCTCAAGAAAAAATGGATGGCGGCTTTGAATAAAGGGTTACGTAGGAACCCACCAAGTGTCCAGCTGTGAAATACTCACTGACGGAGGAGGAGATAACGAGCCCCAGCTCGGCGGAGACCAGCACGCCGTTGATGGGCGCGTCGTGGCCCGTTAGCGTGACGCGCGGCGCGGGCGTCTCGCCCTCGCCCACGACGCCGCCGTGCCGCGCCGACCTGACACCACACACTTCATGTACTTCTGGTACTTTGGATTATGTCTTTGTAGAATGTGCCTTGGTAACAACAATTACTGTCTCAAAAATCTTATTTTTAGTTGACCGAGGAATTTTCCCTTATGCCTCAGCAAAACTACCTCAGCATTACAGAATTTACAGAATGAATAAACGGAAACGGAATCGAACCATGTAATTATCCTCAAAACGGATGTCTTATGTTTATGCTCTGGTTGTCTATTCACAGTGAGCCTTTAAGAAGGCGATAGTACTCCGCAACATTTCAATATGACCGGGTTTCTACGGTCTCCCTCTCGCTATTATACGAGTCTTAAGCGATTATTGACCTAAAGGCCATTTTAATGTACGTATAACGAAGTATAAACTAATCTTAACGAAAAATATACCGAGCTCTATTATCAGCTATAGAAAAAAGAGCGTCTGATGCATAAATAATACGCGCACGATCTGAGTGCAGCTCTGAGGAATGCGAGCGAGAGACATCAAGGTCAGCACAGCCCTACACTACAGCGCGAGCGAGGCGAGGTGTGTCGCCGGCGGGGGGACGCCCCACCTCATACCCCGACTGCACTCAGATCGTGCGCGTACTATACATACATTTATATGTATGTAATCTTATTAGCTTCTGGCCGCGACTTCGTCCGCGTAGGATTAGAAATTCGCTACACTTCCCATTTCGTTAAACACGTAGATTTTGTTTCTGAAACCGTGTTTGTAAACAAACGACGACGCGGTTAGCCTAGTTGGTAGTACCCTGCCTACGAAGCTAGCGGTCCCGGGTTCGAATCCCGGTATGGGCAAATATTTGTGTGAAGAGGGCGAGTATTTGTTCCTGGGTCATGGATGTTTTCTATGTATTTAAGTATCTATTTCTCTATATAAGTATGTTTATCGTTGACTAGTACCCATAGTACAAGCCTAGCTTAGTTTGGGACTAGTTAGGTCAATTTGTGTGAGGTTGTCCCGATATTTTTTTTTTATAATTATTAAATGTTTCAGTGGATACGTGCTTTTGTATAGCTGTTATTAAGTTAACAACAATGGCGACCGAATTATAAACAATACGATAACAGTAGGAGTAAAAACAATATAATTATATTATGTACTAGCTTTCCGCCCACGACTTCGTCTGCGGAGAGTTAGTACTTTCGTAAGTTAACACATAGCCTATGTCCACCCTGAAAGTCCATTCTAAATGTTGGTGAAAACATTTTTGAAATCAGATATGTAGTTCCGGAGATTACCCCTTACATACAAACAAAAAAAAAACAAATTTATAAACTTAACTTTACCTCTTTATAATATGAGCATAGATTACATTCTATGACTTATTTCGTCCCTCAGGACATTTTTTGCAAAAATCTTTAATGTACAGTGTAGACACGCAACGTCTACGATTTTATTATATGACACGTATAGTTTGTATTCAAGCTCTACATCAGTTCTATTTTCCCGATAGATGGCGCAAGGTGTAAATTAGAATACGCAATCGTTTGATTCACCCGAAAACTTCAAGTTTGACGCGACTTTTTTTAGGTTTTGAATCTAGACTTTTATTGGTATCAAAAGATGATAACTGGTTACGATTAATGATATATTTTTTGTAAGTGTCAGGTACTTAATTGTTACTATGACCTTAGAAAATTGTAATCTTATTAGTATCGGATAGAGTATAGTTACAGTTAAATAAATTACGGGCCTGTCTCACATTCGACAAGTTAATATAATATCTGCCACTTAAAGTTAGCCCTCTCTTTGTCTATTTTATTTTCAAGTGTACGAAATGGATAGGTTGATTTATGTGACAGATATTCTTTACTTGACGATTGTGAGACAGGCAGTATTAGTAATTAAATATTAACTGCAGTATAATAAGATATTTAATCAGTAGGTACCAGTGCCACAGAAGAACCGTGCAGTCCTCGGAGCCGGACGCGATGTAGCAGTCGGAGGTGATGTTGCACTCGGAGCGACACACGCACGTCACCACGCCGTAGTGCCCGAAGATTATCTGCACAATCTTAGCTGCAATGCACAAAACGAATAAAGTTAGTAAACAAAAGAAAACTTGAGTAGGCGAACTGGAAACAACCACTACCACCATTGCCACCATTTCATGCAATGCGGCTGCGTAAACGTTAAAACGACATACAAAATTTTATCACTTTAACCGTCCACCTGAATACGCCGACCTTTTGCAATAAAATAATTTGACTTTGACGAGCACTCTTTGAGGAATGTGGCATGATACACATTATTAACTCCTCATACTTCTGCTGCTCTAGTACTAGCTACTGACCAGTCTCCGTAGAGAAGACGCGGAAGGAGTTGTCCCAGAAGCCGGCGGCGATCAGGAAGCGCGAGTCGACCGTGGTAACGAAGCAGTTGGTGCGCGCGCGCACGCGCTGCGAGAAGTTGTCGCCCAGCTGCCGCCGCGCCAGCGCCGCCGCGCCGCCGCTCGCTACACATACAGATAATCGTTAGGCTGGTACAATGATTATTGGTTACCACAGCGTCCATAGCAACTGAAAGGTTTCTACTTTAATATAGTACTCACCCCAGACCGGGTCCATGAGCAGCGGCGCGGGTGGAGGCGCGGCGTGGTCGGCGGCGTGGCGCGCGCCGCCGTGCGCGCAGCCACCGCCCACCCAGCGGTGCGCCGCGAACGCGCGCGCCGCGCTCACCTACCAGGCGAACAGGACAATACCAGGGTTAGTTCAGTAGGTGACCAACACGAAGTTTTTTAGACATCACAACGTCACGTCCACAAGAGATCATAATTCTTGGGTGACCAACTTTTCAAGGTAAGTTGATCAATCTGGACTGTTGAATGAAAAGTAGGCATTGTATGAATCGAAGGCGACAATAACAATTAAATCGCACAGGTACCGACTACTACTCGTAGGTATTTCTTCTTCTAACGATATGTAAGTTGCATATAACGAAGAGCCTCACGCGTTGTTCCCGTAATCAAGAAAAAACAAACTAAAAACGCTAAAACCACCTACCCGTTTCAAGTTTCAAACCGCGGATAGATTTCATTCCTTCACGTTAAAACTTTACACGTTTATAAGAAGCAAATGACATTTTTTACTCGACGTAACCAATTCTATCCGCGGTTTGATATTGAGAACGATCAAGTTGATCACTAGGATCACCAAATAACATTCTTTAATTTTTGTATTAGTAGTGTCATCGAGTAGGTACTAGGACCTAATAAGCTGCAGAGCGTTTACCGCTTTAGCGTCCGGTATCGTGATTTTGTGAATTATATTGGCAGTTTGAATATGATCTATGTCATGAGGACATGCTGTGTTGATATCGCTGTACCAGTATCGCATAAACTACTAGGAGCTCACCGTAACAGCGGCTGGCATCGCAAGTTGCGGGTACGTATTAGCCGATACGTGGACGACAGCTGCGTTAGATGGCAGTTTCAGCCTCAAACACACGTCATCTGGCGCCGCGGCAAACATAAGCGGTGCGAGGTGCATGGTCGAGGCGCGCGGGGGGTGGGGCTCGCTCAACAGCTGAGCTGGGGTCTGGCCAAAGCTTCTGATCTGGTCTTCGATGGCTGCGCGGGTCACAGGTTCGTTGATCTGGTCCAGTCTGACGCCACCTTCGTATGTCAGGTAGTAGAAGACGTTCGTTGCGCGAACTGCTTCAGGTCCTGGAATGAGAAAGGTATGGTATTAGAGAGTTAGAAAACTCAAAGAAGATAAGAAGAGATTGAAATGAAAATCTTTGATGTCAATTTATTTCTTTCCTGCCACATTATTACATCATCCATACGCTATTTCAACTTGCACAACTGGATTATAAGTATACTTAGCATTCAGTTGTAGCGAGACTAATCAATCAAGAACGTTTTAAGAATTTATAAAGAATTCATTCGGGTCTTTCAAATCCCAATGCATTCATCAGAAAAACGAAAATTGTTTAAATATTGTTAACGTTTTGTATTGAAACTGCAAATCACCCAATAGCGACAGCTTGAAGCTGTCGGTCCTGATCAGTACCGATGATTGCTCCAAGGAGTTCGCCTATCTATCGTCTTTACTCCACAAAACTCCAAAACGTACCTCTCTGCTTGTATCCAAATATGAGGTCTATCCACTGGTGAAGCTGGCAGCTGACAAACTCGCTCTCTAGCGCCATGCGGTTGATCCTCACGAACTCCTCGGCGGAGGAAGCCCAGGGCGGCAGCAGCACGTCTCCTGACGGCGAGTCGGGGATGCCCAGCCGGTAGCCGCTGCTGTTCACCAGCATCTCAGGCAGGAAGAACAGCTCTGGGATTAGCTCCTGCCAGGGTAAAGTGCAGGGTTAATGATTTAAATGAGTCCTCATGTGATGTTTGACATTTTTGGGATGTTGACCAAATGTGGCGAACCTTGGGGGCGCCTATGTTCAGTAGTAGACGTATTTTAGAGGATATGATGATGATTGACCAAAATATCGGTAGAACAAAGTAACATAAACAGTAGTAGTGGTCAACTCAATACCTTTATTTCGCAAAAGCATAAAGTTAAGTTATATATAATATATAAAGTAATCGACCTAGTTCAGTTGCCATTGAAATACTGGCGAACTTTTTGTTATATTGTACTGGCTTGAGAAATATAGTGGTTAGATTGAAAGTTAGCAAGTTTCACTAAACAAGAGATAATAAACGTCGTGTCAATTCCCAATGGTGGCTCTAAAACATTTATAAAAGTTATCTTTATGATTGCACTTGATCTCATCTCCGGCGAAATACATCAATTGCATATAAGTGTTCTGTTGTTACGTTGTTTAATGAGACGTTGATTCAACAACATGTCTGGTCAGTTTAAAGTATCTAACGAAGGCAATGGTACGTGTGGCTTGCAAATGATCCGTTCTTGTGTCTGCTTCGGTGGACTGCTTATCGTCAACAATTGCGGTGACTGGGCGAGTTTAATTACCTGTTCTTCTTTTCTTCACTTGTTAAATTTCTAGACAAACAAGATATGAGCCTAATCAATGTCAAAAATTAAAGGGACTGTTTCTTATGGTGATTGTGTTTTGTTCGGTACGGGTATGGCGCGCTAGATTCACTTTGGCAAACTTCAAATATTATGAGAAGATAAGTGTCACAACCTATCAAGTTCCAGGCAGCGAACGTAATGGAAATACCTGCCTGTTATAACGCTGGTACTTTCAATAGCTGTAATTTAGGAGGTTTTGGCACTTCATCGTACGGCCATATGAGTATAGTCATTAGTTTAGTATGGTAGACGATTGATACCTTGACGTCGGAGGTGTCCCGCTGGCAGTTCTTCCAGGACAGCGCGATGGAGGAGAACAGGCGGTTGGGGTGGTCGAACTTGCCGCCCTGCAGTGCCAGGAACATTGTCGTCATCGGCTCCTGCCAACAAACAATACTTTACACCACATTCTGTAGCCTCACCAGGGAACATAAGTCCTCGTTAGCGAGAAGCTGTGTCCTGTAGAGGGAGTGGCTTTTAATGGGATGGAGAAAGCAAAGTAGTAAAATACGCGCTAAGGCCAATAGACATTTGAAATCTCTAGAATGTCTATACCGTATGTATTTTATTGCACCTACCTACTCGTACTTTTTGATTTCTGTTTCACCTAAAGGTTGACTGTTAGAGAATGCTTGTAGCCCTCCCGCCTTTTGTACACTTATTTTGTGCAATAAATAAATTCCGTGTACTCATACTTATACCGTAATTTTACCGGTTGTATTAACGTCACCCAAAAAATGCATTCCTGAAATGTTACACCTAATAGGAGCACACGATTCTCATACCATAGGGATCATAGGTCAAAGAGTAAACAAGTCAAATAAGTAGTCTCTGAAACACATGGCCAATTGCAATCTGCTTTGTCAACCCTTATCATATCTTACAAAAAAACTATAAAAAATTAACATCCACAACTAACACATCATATCCTTAACGCCCATTTGCATTCTATTTCCAAATACGTTAAAGTCTCCCCCCGCACCTGCGTGGCGCGTCTCCCGCGCGCGAGCAAATTTTCCTGACACATTGCTAATGCACTCTTTAATTCACTGCGATGGCTCTCGCTTTGATCCGGGAATAGATGCCATTGTCTCCTGCAGATTCATCATATCCTGGTCATTATAGGCGTGTTTAGAGTTTTGAGGAGTGCCAGAATCGTTAAATGTTGATTGAAAGACTTAGAGGAAAGTAATAACAATTTCGAGAGATTACTATCTTTGTTGTTTTACAAAAGGACTATTTTAAACCTTAGACAGTTAAATCATTGACTGAAAGACATTAGATGAAAGTAATAACAATTTCGAGAGAGACTATGTAAAAAACTGACAGTTGTGCTTCTTGCATATGTCAATTGTATGTGTGATGTACGGTTTATGTCGGGTTTCACCAACCACTTAACAAACACAGTTTTAACAGCTGTCAAAATGTATGAACTAACAGTCGATTAACATTTAACATCGTATGGTGAAATTAGTACTTAATGTGTCCCAGATAATCAATGATTTCTTCCTAACAGAACCAATCGATTATTCTTTGTCGTTGTGCAACAGTGGTTTAGCGTGATATTTTAAATGAGGTAAATGGCTAACATACACGCAATTTTATACTTTAATCGATATTTACCATTTTCCATCAATTTAGGATTGTGTTGTGGCACCGCTGCAAGATTGCAGGTTTTATATGATTTCTTGTGATTGAATTATGCCTTTACTATACAAAATTCGATTATCAATTCGTTTAGGACTGGTTTTTCAATTAATAGATGATTTCATTTCAACTCTCTCTTTTTTTATCTCAAGAAATAGGATAGGTAGGAAGCGAATTAAAATTTTACTAACAGTTACAGCAGTTTCATATTTTTATCGGAAGATTGAATAATCAGGTCGTAATGAAACAATACGGTAATGGGAGTAAAATGGGGTTCAATTTGACATAAGCTAAGTAATAGTTTTAAAAAGTACCGCGAAAACCAGATGTCACTACTTTAACATGCATGCATACAATTCAGATGAGTCATCTCATCCATCACCCTAGTTCACTTCAGTCATATAATTTAGTTCAATAAAGTAATAAAAAAGAACTGAGTCTTCGTTGTATTTGTTCAGATAACTTTTCATTATTCAGTTTATTCAAACATACCACTCTATCTATCTATTGTCCTCTAGGGTCAAGATCATCACTACGCAGGTCATTGAATCCGTTAGTCATGGTGCCAACACGGTAGCTACAAGACAATATTTTGTCATTTTGTCATTTTCATCATTTTGTCATCAACTCAGTTACCTATTCTTACATTTAGGGAGTGATAAAATATTATTTAATTTCTGTGACACTACCTACTGCTACTGCTACCTAACGGGTAGCAGTAGTCTGGCAGATTAAAGAAAATTTAACAATCCATCATAGAATCCATACTACGGCGCCTCTACTCCACTATCTTATCTTGCTTTTTAACGAAACTGCCGCCTTTACTGACTATCGTTATCGTTTTAGTGCTCACCAGTTGGCGCCACTGTAGAAGTGTACTTACAGTATAAGGTCCTGAAGTATAGCTTTCAAAGTTTGTTAGCAGTTACGGGCGGGCGTGAAAACAGTTTACATTTAGATCATATCATCATCATCATCATCAGCCTATATTAGTCCACTGCTGGACATAGGCCTCCCCCAATGAGCGCCATAGCGCCCTGTCTTCAGCTTATATATATATACTAAAAACAATAAACAAACTGACTTCTGAATTAGTTTTTCTTTCAGCCCGCTTAATTTAGCACCTCTTTTTGTTAGCTCTGCTTTTAAAGCACTAACATTCATTGACCCGTCTCTCATATTTGCCATAATTAATATCAGGTATTGCAGAATATTCACTATACTATTCTAATTAGAAATAAACGCGCAGCCCACCCACAAACAGTGAAATTTGACATTTTGGAGACGTCACGCTACACTACCTCTAGCGGCGAACTCGCACGCTACAGCCCTCATTGAATAAGAGTTATCGTAACGCTAACAACATGACAACTTATCATTCCTGAAATTCGCTTGCTCGTTGTTTTGCCCAAATATAATAGTAAGACTATTTCTGAACAAGTTTCTTTTTTGTTAGCTTATTTTGTCGCAAAGGTAGCCAGGCCTAATTAACCTAGGCTTTTTAAGGCTTATCTCTGTTATGAGCTCTGAAAACAGTGTAGGGGTTGCAAATACATGTAAATTTTTAAATATTAAGTTATTAGCGACTCAATATGAGAGGCACAAACAAACAGCCCTGAGCTGTCAAGCGTGTCTTTACCAAATTAAGAGGATGTTGCTCATCAAGTCATTTCTCTGACTAATGTATTTCATCCGAACTAAACGAAGCGTCGAGTGTGACAGTCCTCGCCATAAATCAAACAACACACTAAATACGCCTTTTATTTTACAGCGCTCTTAATGGATATCTTAATGACACTTAATTCCGTAACTGAGAGGCAGAAAGTGCAAACGGTTTATATTTAATTTGGAGTTTCTGTAAGTTTCTATATATAAATCTGTAAGGGTACTTGTAAATGAGATAGCTCAGGCAGATCAACGGATTAAGACTACTACATAATGATACGATAATGGAACATTGGGTGGTGGATGGAGCTTATACGTTTTGTTTGTACAGGGTATATTATTCTGTCTTAACCTTTATGTACGCTAGGTTTCTAAATCGCTGTCTTGGACCTTTATTTACCTACTCTGCCAACCCAGGGATGAACGCAATTCTGATCGCAACTCTAGTGCTTCTAGCTTATATTGCTGATGATAGATTTGTTGTGGATTGAAGTGCATATCATGACTCTCCCCTGAGATCTATTGATCATACCTATAAAAAACTCTGGTATTACAATTGATCTCATATCCTTTGAATTAATTAACCGAACCTGCATAGTTCGAAAAATTTACACAAAATTTCAAATTTTTCTGGTAAAGATTTGACATAATTACACGTGTACAGTCAAGGTCATAAATATGTGCAAATTTTAGTACCTTGTCTATTTAATGACATGTTTAAACTGCCATTTATGAATGTTAAGTTAAATAAGAGATTAAAGTGACAAGGTACTAAACGTGTACACATATTTATGACCTTGACTGTATCTACTTTGTTACAGCAAAAGTAAGCTAGTAAATATAGTCTATCAGCATTGTGGTATAATAATGAATATTTAGTGGACGTGTATAATAAGTTTAGTGGGCGTTATATCACTTTTCTATGCCAAAAACAATTTTCCATGAAACTTACGAGTATATTTGTGGTTTTACTGTATCGCGAAATCAAATACAGATGCAAATCACGTCTAAGCGTGTGAGTCGGCAGCGAAATGCATGTGTGGCGGTGTTCGGTGCCCGCTCATTCATATAATTTGCTTGTTGATAATGTGCACATTGTGTCGATCTACGATTCTTTATGACGGCCTGGGCCCGTATTATGGCCGTGTTTATCGCGTGACTAAACGTGGATAAAGCATCCGTCACTTTCTGACACGTATATAAGCGCGAGGGTGACGGATGCTTTATCCACGCTTTGTCACGCGATAAACCCGGCCATAATAGGCCCGCTGGTATCTGAGGTATGTAGAGATACTTACGGTTGTGATGTGTGGTTTTTTATGAATTTAATCTTTTATATTTTACAAAGGCGCACTATTTTGTTATATTAGTTGACTCTTAGACCTCATTTCATTCGGCCGATAATGATACCTTGGGTCCTGTTACTCCTGTCAGGTGATGGTGGCACTTTACTTGGCTATTATTTGTCAAACATGTTCGTTGCATCTCTTTCGTTCAATATGTCAAATGATGAGAAGAATATCAATATTTGGCAAATACCATGACATCGGCATCGCTGATTATGTGGTGTAGGTGTACTTACGATCCGTACGAGCCAGTTGAGTACAAACGCGGCGGTGGAGTAGTGTGTGCCGTAGTGGAACGGCGGCGTGGACTCGTGTTCCCAGGAGCTGTAGCGCTCCTCGAAGTACGCGCGCCGGCTTGGGTTCAGAGCACCAATCGGCTGCGGAAATATGACATGTTAATAAACTAGTACCTAGTCATTATGGCGGAATTTTACTTGGCAGTTATTTGTCAAACATGTTGGTTACATCTTTCATTTCATATGTCGAATGTAAAAGATGTAAGACCAGTATCTGGCAAAAACTACCAAACCAAGTTGAAATAAAGCCCCTGTGTTACGAATAACCTCAAATATATTGGCCTTGAGCTACTATACTAGGTTTGCATAAAGATGATGGTACCTTGGAGAGGTCTCTGTAGTTGGAAGGCTGGCTGAGGTCGAGCTCTTCACTTTCGTAGTTGGTCAGCACCCACGGGAACACAGGGTACTGGTTCAAGTCGTTGTACGTTCGGCCTGTCGACAAAGCAAATGTTAAGTTATAGTTAGTATTTTTAAACTCATGTTATCCTGGAAGGATCGTGTACTTCTTGGCTGGTAGGACCAGATATGAAGAGTTTAATTGCAGGGTATCAAGGATTTATTTTTTTAGAAAAGGAAGAGAAGGGCATGACGATGTTGAAACCTAATTTTGAGTAATTCTCGATCTTGAAAAGTACATGATTATGGAGTAATAATGGTAATTTTTTGGTAAGCTTATCAAAAACATTATAGAGAGAAAGATTGAAGGCAGGAGAGGGAGAGGAAGACCAAGAAGAAGCTACATGGACCAAATTAAGGAGAAGGAGCAGGCCGTGTCGTATAAAGAGGTCAAGGAGCTGGCAGAGAGGAGACAGGAATGGAAATTGCTCCACCGACAAGAGCAGAGCTCTTAAATTAAGAGAGAGAGAGAATGGTAAATTGGTTAGTTTCGTTTTGTACCTTTGTCGTTATACCTTTGGCCATTTCTATTGACCCCGATTTTAGGCAGGTAAACATTTTCCTAAATGATGATTTGGTAAAACATTAGTGAACTACCAGGATAACACGACCCGCAGACGTCTTGAATTCCTTATCACATCCATCTACTCGTACAGCTCTATTACGCGTTAGCACGACACTGCGTCACCGTACGCTACTGCGTTCATATATTTTAAATTACTATTGCACAAAACATTTCACTGAATTACGTAATTTCTATACTAATTAAATTTAAGTATAAATGAACGCCACATCACGTCACACATTTATTAATTCCATTTTGAAATTGTTAAAACCTAATATGTATCCGTTGTCTCCTTTCTTAAACTGTTGTGCAATGATGCATTCTGTTATAGTGTTGTGGTGTTTCAATCTAATGATATTTATACAATAAAATTAATACCTAGAGCCAGAAAAATTTTCCTGACAATTTTTCCAGCATTTTAACCAAGATGTCTCTTAAAAAGTGATGGCTAGTAATTGGACGTCATCTCCTTTAATGCCAGTTTATTGTAGGTGTACATATCGCCCGCCTTACATTTCTGACAGTATAGTGGTAAGTATCCCCGCCTGTCACGCGGGAGACCGGGGTTCGATTCCCCGCCGGAGAGCCACTTCTGACAGTACAGGGTAAGTATCTCAGAGACCCACCTCCGCGATGACGGCGATGGTGATGTTGGAACGAGTTGTGTAGATGTGAATAAATAAATCTCTTAATTATTTTATTGCATTTTTAATTATTTATATATAACAGTAAGTTATCACACTAAGGGCCTGTTTCACAATCGACAAGTAAATTCATCTGTCAAATAAAGATAGCCTTCTCCTTGTCAATTCTCAAGTGTCAGAAAGGGAAAGGGCTAAATTTATTTGACAGATATGCTTTACTTGACGATTGTGATACAGGCGGTAAATAATAAATTAATATTACGTTGCTAACATAAAATTCATGATCTCTGTGCGTTTTTTCACAAGGTTGTTAATATCGGTCGATATCTGAATCGATCATAATAATTTTGAATTTTGAAGGATTTAGATCAATAAAAGAAACGTAAGAGTGGCCAGAAACAAAATCAAAAAAGAGGTTGTAACCATCTTGTTACACATTGAAACAGCTGTGATAGTGTATACGCTAGTGATAGTGTTTTGATTTCCCTATTCATTTACAATATTGATATTTACGCCGTTTTGGTTGTTTATTGTTGCTATTTCCTGATTTCTCCATGGTGTTGGTAATATTGCCAACAGCCGGCCTCCTTCGGCGTCGGCAGGCCAGTTGTCCAACAATGTGGCTGGATTGTGCAACCGCCGCGCAATCCATCCTTCAGCGGCCCCTTGACACTATAGCTATGGTAATGACATTATAACTGATTTCTCTTAATTGTCTTGACACGGTGATTTCACGGCAAAAACACCCAATTTAATAACTTTTCGATAAGCATGTTTTAATATTATTTTAACATTATTTTTCAATTTTCTTGTTTTCTCATCACATTTTGATAATACAGGATGAGTCTTGATAAAGTGCACATACAAATGAGGGACATAAATTAAATTTTATCGACGAAAAAAATGTATTTTTTTTTCCATTTTTATTATTTTTATTTTTTGTGTTTACATGTGGTACATAGTTGCGAAATACTTTTTTTCAAGTCATAAAAAAAAATATTTTTCGTCGATAAAATTTAATTGAATGTCCCTCATTTTAACATGTAGGTACACTTTGTCAAGACTCACCTTGTATTTAATTTTATTATGTTTTGATTATGATGTTGACCTTTTGGTAAATTTTGAATAAGTAAGTACTTACTTTTAATTTTAATGTGACTTAATATTTTTTTTGTTTCCGCAAGTCGTACCTATAAAGTACATAAAATACCTTCGACCTTTCGAAAATTTCATACACCAAAAGGCACACCATAGCTGTACTTTTACATATATTTTAACCTATGTTGATGAAATAAATGACAGCCTGTACTTCTTTAACTACTTTTGATTTAAAAAATAATAATAACCGTGTGACGACACTACCACCAGCAGGCTATTTTTATGGTCGTGTTTATCTACGTGGTTATACGTAGATTAAACCGCTGTCACTTTCTGACCAGTATGTAGGTGCGATAGTGTCGGATGCTTTATCCACCGCGATAATGGCGACCGATGGTAAGCAACGATCAGGGCAAATATTCACCTAAAATATTTTTTTTTAGACAAATTAAATTGTCAGGGAGTGTTTCCATATCGTACTCGTTACGTGAACGTTATCAGCAATCATCTTTTATTTTGTGAAGCACAGATTATTACAGGTGATATAAATTGGTACAATTCATTAGGAATGGGCCTCTGCGATCTGACTTACGGCGTACAAAAATAGCACAAATACGAGTACAATAATTAAGAATACAATTTCATATTTATTTCTAATCGCAATTATTTATCTTAAAAACGAAATCTTATTAAATTAGTATAAGTTAAGTTATTAAGTTACTTTGTCATTAAAGAACTCGTCCAATGTATAGTAGACTCTTTCAACAAGTTTGCATTTTAGGTTTCTTTTGGAAATGTTGAGTTCCAAGTCCTTAAGGCTATGTGGTAAGAGATTGTAGACTTTGGTCGCTACACCAAATTTACTTTTACGCATAAATGCGGTGTTACCAGGCACAATATTTATTTTATGTTCGTGGCGAATGGATCTTCCGTTTGAATTTGTTTTTAGGGGAAACAAATTGGGATTTGATTTTACAATTTGCTTTGAAATGGGGTTTACATGTATCTGTCCGTTTAATGTTGCAAATAGCAAGAATGCATTTTCTTTTGAGCTTTGAAAACAGATTGATTCTTAGAATTATCCCAGAATATAATGCCGTAACGTAAAATATCCTCCGCGAACCCATAATATAGGTATGCTAGTAAAGCAGTTGTTTGATCAGATAATATCGATACGTTTTTTAGGGCAAATATAAAATGATTGACTCGGGTGCATAAAGAATCGGTGTATAGTTTCGAGTTTAAATGTTTGTCAATTTCAACGCCTAAAAATGAAATAACTCCTGTTTGTTTAATGCGATTGCCGTTATATTTAATGTCAATGTCTATTGAGTTAATTTTCGATTTAAGAAATTGCATTAACCTTGTCTTGTTAATATTAATTTTTAATTTATTTAGGTCTAGCCTGTCAATAATAGTTGCAAGCGTATTATTTGTATTATCTTCACATTTGCTAAGGTCCTTAGATTGTATTAACACTGTACTGTCATCTGCAAATAATACCATTAGGTGTTGTACATGTTTTGGCATGTCATTAATATAAACAAAGAATAAAAGTGGGCCTAAAATACTCCCTTGTGAGACTCCACTCAACAAGGGTCTTAAATCTGTGTTGTATGCAGTTTCATATTTTGTTCAAACTCCCCTTATTTCCGTACATTGCATTCTATTTTTCAAGTAGGAGGTCAACAAATCCAGGGTATTTCCCCTACCGCCGCAGCGTTCTAGTTTTATTATCAACCTGTCATGATCAACATAGTCGAAAGCTTTCGACCATAGATAATGCACAAATTCACAAATTGGACTTCTTTCATCTACACTCAACATAACTCTTTTGACTAGGTCATAAATTGCTAAGCTGGTCGACTTATTTTTGCGTAATCCGTATTGTTCTTTTATAAGAATATTCTCCTTTTCTAAGAATGAATAAATCTGGTCATATATGGTTTTCTCAGCGACTTTTGAGAATACAGACAGCAGGGCCATTGATCTGTAGTATTCCATTTTTTCTCTGTCGGAAATAAGGAGTCGTGAACTGTCACTTTACATCGACAGATAAAAAAAACGACTTTAGCCAAACTTTAGCCTACGTTACCCGGGACAATGCACAGACATTTTTTAATACTATTTATAAAAAACGTTTCAATCGCTTCACGCGGTAAGAAATTATTACAACGTAAATAAACTTTGAAAACATTATTTTCATTTGCCGTGTATAAAGTCGGACGTCATAATCAATAAAACGACTTAAGTATTGCGTATCTTTTGCTAGCAACCTTGACAGCCTAGATGCACTGTCCGTTCAAACAGTCAAGCATTATCACAACATTATCACAAGAAAGCGGCACCATGACACTTGAACTCGGACCACAGAGCCGCGTTCACAGCCGGCGCGTGACATTCCGAGTCGATCCTCTGTAGAGAACCCACCATTATTGATAAATATCCTGTATACAGTTTATATATATCGATAGCTCGGGATGGACTGCGACTGCCCCATTGTAAACCCGCTCACTCAGTCCAGTCACTAGCCAACTTTCGCACTGGCCTAAACTAATTCATAATAACAAATAGTGAAAGTGTTTCAGAACGTCAGACGTTGCGAAAAAAATGTGCACGGATTTTTGTAAAGTTGCGTGTAGTTGTGAAGTGATCGCGTTGATATGCTGACGAGGAAATTGATGGAGGTATTGAAAAGGTAGGTAACAGCTGTTTGATATGATCCGTGTGTGCGTTGCATCTCCGTACGTGTTCTGTTATCCTAGTACCCGTCATTTAAAACTGTGGATTAGTGGGGGTAAATTCTAATTGCAAATAGTCCGCATAATGCCTACGAGCGCACTACAGGACTACACAGGAAACGCGGGTTCGCTATCAAACTGACATTTAACATTTCTCAATTTGTCCATTGACACCGAATTATTAAACTACGGCGGCACTCAGAGACGACAATTAACTTTTAAGTTTGATTAATGTTGCTGCTGTCACTTTCTTTGTTATAGCAATAAAATAAGACGCATCAACTTTAATCAAACTTAAAAATTAATTGACGTCCCTGAGTGCGGCAGGAAGCGTCTATTAATTCTAAGCTACCATTTCGTGGCAATGTGTATTTATTTGACACTAATTTTCAGTTTATTTACGATAACTAACGCTTTTCCAACCATATATACCTTTAAAACCTTTTTCCTTTACAAACGTTACGATATGACGTAAGAGTACCTCGCAGAGAGTTGTTCATGTCTGTAATTGAGGGACTACCGGATAATTGCGGCATTAGCATTGTTGGGAGATAACGAGGAACTCATCATGCTGGTTATCAATCATTGGTTACAGGTTCAATTTACAATTTGCATAGGCAACCAGGCGTGACGCGCCTTCGTGCTCGCAAATTTTCTTGCGCATCCCAATATTATCGAATTGAAAGAGACTTGTATTCGGTACTTTTTTATGGTGTCAATAAGGCAGTGCCAGATAATACCTAAGCCATCACCGTACCCTAAGAATGTTTGCTAGTAGGGCCCGTGAAACTCTAGCCCAACGGACTTTCACCAAACTTAGCTCTCTAACTAACTCTCGATCTCGAAAATCGGCTCATCCGATTTACTTTAAACTGTTCATAATAAAGTAGAAAAATAGCTTTAGAAATGTTAATAAAAAGAAGTTATTGCTTGAATGTATTGTGAAGACGCGCTAACGCCATCTATTTACATAATAGTCGTGAATTTTTGTGTAACACGTAATTATATGGGATGGACTTATCTGGTTATATGCGATATGTGATATGAATAAGAAACATTTAAGACATATTTATCGGTTCAAATACATCTCTAGCTCAAACATATCTTAGATACAATTGAAGCCCTGGATACTGTGTTAGTTCGCAATGTGTTACGAAGTTGTTAAACACCACCACCAAGCACCAAGTATAGGTATCAGTGCGATAAAATCATGTAGTTTAATATAGAAATGTTAAAAGCATTACTTCTGGGTTCTTTTTATACGCCAGACAAGGAGTTAACCATACCATACAAAGATAATTGAGATTGAAGCGCTACATGTAAAGGCGATGCAATCCGATCATGGTCCAGATAGACAATCGCTTGCTGCAAGCGACTGCCGCAATCTTTATTTATTGTCGAGTACCATTACAGGCAGAGCCTTAAATAGTACCTGCACACTGTTTCATCAGCCGTACTGACTGCAAATCGAACTGACTATGATTTCTCTTACGTATTTATCTATTTCCAAAGGTCTGAAAGGGTTTGGGTTAATAAAAATGGGTTAACAAAAACTTACAAGTGTATACTTTGACTTTGCACGGTTTTCCATAGATAATGTTGGCAAGTTTGTTTATGCGTACACTTGTAAAGTTATGAGGTAAGTGTGAGGAGCTGGTTTTCAGAATTCACTTTGTTTCTTTCTGACATTCGATAAATGCTGTAATACGCTTCTCTAAAAAATTGTGTTAAGTAATTATTACCTCACATACAGATTTTGAAATACCGGTATTTTTTCTTAACCGGTACTCCGGAACCGAAATGTCTTTTCGTTCGTGTGTCACGTCGGTGTCACTGAAAACCAGCGTCGCGGTATAATATGCCGTGCAGTGCTGAGTGGCGCCAATTTCGACGTCACGGAATCACCCATGGCAACACTACGCTACAATTGTTTATTGTTTATTTTATTTTTATAATTCCTTTCCTTCGTTAAGGTGCAGTTGCACGAGCAACTCTTCTCGGAAATATTGCTCGAAGGGTTGCCCGTGTAACTGCACCGTTACTGTTTAACTTTGGTATCTGTGTGTGTTGCCATTCTTTTATTATCTGTAATCTTTGTTTTGTTTTTTTATTCTTGTGATCGTCGAATAAATGTTTATATTTCTATTTCTATTCCTAAATGAAAGGAACCGGGTAAATACCGGTTTAAACCGGTGTTTTTTGTACCGGTTCCTAGCCCTGCACACATATGACTGATTATGAGCATAAAGGCCACCTGATGGGTGACATTTACAATTTCAAGACTGGAAATGCGTTGCTAACCCTGAGGACTAAGATGAAACGCCTCTAAGTTGGTCATTTCACCGGCTGTCTACCCCCACACCGGAACACAACAATGCGAACACTGCCAAAGATTTAGAAGCATGTATTTCTCAATATAAGTATGTATATCGTTGCCTAGTAGGTACCCATAGTACAAGCCTAGAGCTTAGTTTGGGACTAGGTCAATTTGTGTGAGACTGTCCCTGATATAAAACATCCCATTTATGTTTTGTTTTGTTGGAATAACGTACCTCATCCTCAAGTACTTCTTCTAAACATGTTTGTACTAAATAGTTATTTCAGTTTCACGGAAATCTGTCGCCGCTAACCGACCAGACACGAGTCCACACCACGACTCTGCCGTCCTAAGGCTCCTAAGCTAAAAGGCGATATCTTAAATTCAATAGCCAAAGCAGATTCATCCTCTCCTGTTAGTTATGAGGTAGCAATTGCTACAGCAATCTTATCTGAGATATCGCATTTTAGCTTAGCAGGGCAGGACTCCGGTAACGATTTAGAGAAACATTTCGATGCTGCCAGTTGCGTGAACCGTGAAATGCCACGCGGCGCAATACGTACATTATGTGACGGTGACGTAAAGAGTATCTACTGTATTAACACATTGTATCTACCGTTTAATAAGTTCTTATTTACGTTATCCTGTGGGTAATCAATGCTCACTTTAATTCTAATAACTTCCCAGTGTTCAACTAAGCTAATATTTTAAAATTCCCTTCCCTATCTAATATTATAAATGCGAGTGTGTTTTTTTTGTCCATCTACACAATTCAACGCCCCATTCTATATCGATATAATAATAATAAGGTAAAGTAAGGTAAGGTTTTTTGTCCCGTAAAAGTGATAAATAACTTCAATAGATGGCACTGCAATGCAAAATCTTGAAATAAAATTATTTTTATCGCATTTTGAAGACTAATTTAAATGCAGTTGCATTTACTTTAAATTGTTCATTAATAAAGTTGAAAAATATCTTTAGAAATGTTAATAAAAATAAGTTATTGCTTGAATGTATTGTGAAGACGTCTAAAGCCATCTACATAATAGTCGAATTTTTGTGTATCACGTAATTATATGGGATGGACTTATAATGTGATCTGTGCGCCGTACTATTGATAAATACCCTCCTCTTTATAGTTTTGTTTAATTTAATAAATCGTAACTATTGCTACAATGGGCCCGGTGTTCGGTTTAGTCTGTTTGCGAGAGCTTTATTTCGTTGATTGTGCGAAATAACTTATCTTGACTAGTGATCATCCCTATTGAAGCAGCCTCCATCATGATCATGATGGCCATAGCGATGATGATGCTGGCTACTCACCGGCGATGGTGTTGAGGAACATGAGGTACTCGAAGTTGGAGATCTCCCGGCGCTGCCACTTCTGCGTCATGTTCGAGTTGCGCATGAGTTGACGCGGGGACATCATGGACGCGCGCCTGTGGACAAACAAAAAAACTCTTTATTTACACTACACTCAAAATGAGGCGACGACCAGTCGCGTCAGCCGCTTATGTCAATTCCATCTTGTCGATTTTCGAAAATGTGTTAGCGTAATGCATCTTAGACCACGGATGGTAAAAGGGACTTTAACTTACTTTAATCCCAAGATTTAAAATACGTTACACGGCCGCACTCTGAGATGCACATTAAAGTAGCTGCTGTCACTTCCTTTGCTATAACAATAGAATAAGACAGCAAATTTAATGAAACTTAAAAATTTATTGACGTCTCTGAGTGCGGCAGTTAAACCCTATAGATTATGATGAATGCCTTAATAATATGATTTCATCTGCTGTTGTCATGGATCCGTAAGTATGCTGGTAGCGCACTGTATGGATCCTGCAAAACGTCCTACCGCTTAAAATAATCAACCAAAAAGTTTACAAAGTGTATCTTAAATCGTTTAAAACTGATAAAAAATTTGCGACACAATTTATTTACACCCGTAACAGACGCTCGAACTTGGTCCGGGCCGGACAACGGATTTGGTTCGCTCCGAACCAGATCTGGCCGTCTGTAGAGCAGTCTTCGGACCAAATCGTACTATAGCAAAACGCGCGTTCTGTGACCCTAGGCTTACTGTTTGTAGCTCGGATATCCCTTTTTAATACCCGTAACAGACGACAGGATTTGGTCCGGGCCGGACAACGGATATATCGGCCGATATGATCTAAAGACTCCTTGTACACACGGCCGGATCTGGTTCGGAGCGAACCAAATCCGTTGTCCGGCCCGGACCAAGTTCGAGCGTCTGTACGGGTATTAAACGTAAACAAAGGAATTTGCCGTCGCGTCATCGCCGTCGTGCCATAAAGACGACAATGATACAAAAACCGCGCGTTCGCCTTGTACACAAAATTATTAAAAGGTCAAGTACAGTCCGTAGGAATTAGTAAAGAGTTTTAGACGGCAAAGTTGGTCAGTTAATCCGGGAAAACACTTCCGGATGCGTAATGCAATCTTATAAAGTTATATATGACAAAAGGGATTAATAGGGCTCGGCAAGTTATGTGAGTCTTTTTGAAAATAGAAATAAGGGTTAAGTCGGTTTTTTTATTAAGACCAATCAAACGAGCCAGGCCACCTGATGGCTTTAGGGCTTATCGAAATTTGTATATCTAAGATTGCAGATGCGTTGCCAACCGTGCGGAATAGGATGGAATAGTTACTCTTTGCATGTATATAGAGGTGAATTAAGTCGAAATATTTGACAGTTAAGAGGGATTTTATCATTTTTAAAACATTTCGATTGGTCTTGGCCAAATACTCGTATTAGAGACGTGTAGCTGTTCGTGTTGTTGCACTGGGACGAGACAATTTCCCCCACCACTCGTATAATTAAGAACACCTTGAAAAAATTAAGCCAGTAATTTTTTTTTATTAAAAAAAAATGCCCGTATAAATACTACTTTTAAAAATTAATTTCATATTGCATTACTTGTATTATAACGGCGTTATATTTTTTTTGTAAATAATTATTAGCACGCTTCTCTGTTTGCATTGATGTCTTCTGTATAAAATAACCTAAATCTGTTTCCTGAATTTTTTTTAATGACCATTCATTATTCTTTTACACCCATTTGTTTCTGTGAACTTTGGGTAAACATTTGTTTTTAGCAAGCTAGTCAAGTAGTTAAGAGCCGTCTGTGTATTGTGTGTGCCTTTAAATATTTAAGCTAGGAGGGTAAGGGTGAATTTCAGGGCGTTTCAACCGCCGTCATTAGTGTCGCCAAATATATTGACGAAATCAATGACACCTACCAGCAACTCCTGATGTAAACAGAAGCAGAACCGGGGATGTAGTTTCTATCAGCATCAGAAGTTGCTGTAGTGTCATTGATTTCGTCAATATACTTGGTGACACTAATGACGGCGCTTGAAACGCCCTAAAATTCACCCGTAAAAGAAAGTACTTTATATTAATAACTTATGTCGTGTTTGATATCGGGGCGGACTGTCTGATGTTTACATCTCTTGGCAGCTGCGGTGATAGCATACTTGGACGGTGCTCAAATATATGATTACGAGACAATTAAAGACAGTCGGCATGCAGATAATTGTATTTATATTGGCAATCACTTAAAAACAAGTCAGGCTGTATTTAAAAATTACATTATTCTGCAATTAATCAACAATTACAATTAGGTACCTACAGTCATGAACGTTAATTTGGGACCCATTTCAAAAAAATATCACTTGAAGTTGTCAATGTCATTAGAGATGCCAAGTCATTTGTAACTTACAGGAAACTCCACCTTATTGCTGTAGAATGTCAGATTGACTTTGGACCTAAAGTGGGTCCCAAATCTTCGGGTAAACTCGGTTAATGCTCGACCTCCCAGGTAGGTACTAAATAATTAATTATGACATGTACATATTTCAAGTACCATCTATTAACAGTTACATGAATAAAATGTACTTGTTGATAGTCCAAAAGATAAAGACAGTATAAGAGTATGAAGACCATGTGCGCTAACTTCCTTTTTAACCCCCCACGCTAAAGGGGTGTTACAAGTCAATAGTGTGTATCTGTGTATCTGTGTGTGGCATCGTAGCTCCCAAACGGATGAACCGATTTTGATTGAGTTTTCTTGTTTGAAAGGTGACTTGATCGAGTATTTTTAGCTAAGTTTAGTGGAAATCCGTTCATCCATTTAAGAGTTATGAGCTCTGAAAGTAGTCCAAAACTACTGTAGCAATTGCAACCTTATTACCCAGTAATGAGGTTGCAATTATTACAGTAGTTTTGTGTAAAATACTGCCTACCTTAGCAGGGCAGAAATGTTATCGGGGGTTTTTATCTATTTAATTTGTGAATTAGCGAAAGCGTCCTTGACCCGCGGCCAGGAGCGCACGCGCATTGTCAGATCGCTCGCGCTTTCGCCGCGCGCGCAGTTCCGCGCGCACTGTGTCAGGGGCGCGGGGCCGACGACCCGCGCCGCGCCGTCTGCACTGCCGGCGCAGGCGCAGGTGGTCAACGTGCTTCGACTTTAATTAATAGCTAGCGACCCGCCCTTGCTTAGCTTCGATTAATATAAGTTATAATATAGCCCATGTCAACCATGAAAGTCTATTCTAAATATTAGTGTAAGATTTTTTGAAATCGGATGAGTAATTTCAGAGATTACCTCCTACATCGTAACATACAAATTTTACCTCTATATACATATTATATAGTGTAGGTAGATAAATAATTAGTTGAGGGGCTTTTAAATTGTTCACATTTTTGTGCAATTTAGGGCATCTTGTTCTGGCATAAATATGCAGTTAGAGAAAGACATCTATTGTTGCCGGCTACAAATCGTAAAGAAATGTGGCCCATTTAGAAGCCCCTTTACGGCTCTCAAAGGTCCAGATTGTTCAGTTGACGACCGACCGACGAGACGGTGGCGACACGACACCGGAGGTAATCCGAGTCGTATGACTCGGACCCGGTCACCTACATACCGACTTCAATAGCACGTACTTGACTGAACTCAATTTAATGTTCTTCAAGAGATTCGTCATACAGGGTGTCCCATAGTCGGTGTCCTTCCATTTGGGCGAGAAATGTAGAAACTGTAAATATTTCAGGATTTATTTCAGAACCATCGTGTAGAACCCTATAGGTTAGGTTAGTTTTATAAAAATCCTGAAACATTTACAGTTTCAGAAGAAAAAGCGTTTGGCCAAATGAAATGGTTGCGAAATGAAACAGTTTGCCAAACGTGCGGTTGCGGATCATTAGTAAACCCCCCTAGTCACACGTCACAGTGACACCGGAAGTAGACCAGCCTAAGACAAACCGAACCAGTGTAACATGACCCCAGTAAAAGTAGCATGGTTTTCAAGATATGCCAGTTTAAAGTTTGTTACAAACTTCAAACTGGCAAATCTTGAAAACCATGCGATTTTTACTGTGGTAACGTTAGGCTGGTTAGGTGTGGGGATTCGAATTCGGGGGAACGAATTTCCACTCCGTTAAACATAAAATTACTTCCGGTGTCACTGTGACGTGCGACTTATGGAGCAACCTGTATAGCTACTAATTTTATTTGGATGTCATATGTTAATGTCAGATTTCACTAACCACTTAACAGACGATTAGAGTGTCAACAGCTGTCAAAATGTATGAACTAACAGTCGGTTAACATTTAACATCGCTTGGTGAAATTGGTACTAAAGGTTTTTTCTTTATGTCAAATAGGTAAGCATGTGACAACAATGTCAATGTCGTAGTGGAATACAAATGAAACCGTGCCGATGAGGCTTGTTCATTAGTGGTAACCAAGAAGATCGCAAGAAGCATGTTTGTGCCCAAAGGTGGAGTCACTGTACTCCCAGGCCGTGGCGGGACCATGTATTACTTCATACAATAGTGGGTAATGCCGCGGAGCGTTCGAACCGCCCCGCTTCTAACCCGACTACGGCGAAGCAAAGGAAGGGTAATGATTTTAGGAAAATTCAAGACATTGGCAGCAGGCATCACCTGTGAATGAAACTTCATCCATTGCAATCGTCATCTTGCCTGCTAGGAAGCTATTCAAAATATTGTTCGTATATAGTCGAAGGCCAGGAATTATTATAGCAACAATATTTTGAATAACTTCCTAGCAGGCAAATGACGATCGCAATGGATGGGTTCCACTCACAGGTGATGAATGCTGCTAATGTCTTGAATTTTCTTACTTGGACTCTACGTCATTATACGAGGACTAGGAGTGGTTCTACTGTAAATCAGATAGCGAATACCATAATGGTGGTATGTGTAAAACATTACAAAGGTCCAAACTTATTTCGTTCTTTTTGCACTCGGGTTTTAGTTTTTAAACTTGTTTTTTATTTAATACTTTTTGCAGTCGGGTTTTAGTTTTTTTAACTTATTTTTTATGTAACGAAAAAAATTACGTGTAGCATTACAAACAGCTTTCACTTTGGAGGCATTATGTTAGAACCTAAGCACGACTACCTATTTTCATTGAAAGTAAGTAAGTAAGTATTTTTCGTGACATAAAAGCGGGGCGGTTCAAACGCTCCGCAGCCTTACCCTAGTATACTTAGATTTTTTGACCGTGTCCCGGACAGGGCTCGGCCCCGGCCCGGCGTGCTCAAAGATGTTTATTCAGTGCACTGCACGGCCACTTTTACACGTTAAAATCTAGCAGCGCTTCTTCGCTTATTCATTTGGTTATCAAGTAAGATTAAATAAGTAGAGTGAAATTCGTTAAAATTATATAATTATATTAAACAGAGACTAGAGGAAGTATCACACTCAAGCTCACTACCACTACTACAACAATAAACAGGTCAAGGTCACAAATATGTGTACATTTTAGTACCTTGTCTCTTTAATGTCATGTTTTAAACTGCCATATATGAATGTCACAGCGATTAAAGTGACAAGGTACTAAAGGTGTACACATATTTATGACCTTGACTGTACAAGTCCCGGGGAAGGACATTGGATACTTTTTATACCGGAAGATTGGAGTCCCGAGGGAGCAGCGATAAACATCTGCTACGCGGACGGAGACGAGGGCAAAAGCTAGTTATTTATAATGTTCATACCTACATTATAGCCTTTAACCTTCCTAGATAACCCCTCTTTCTATTGATGAAACCCGTATGAAAATTCGTATAGTACTTTTTAATTTATAATATACCTTATGCCCGCGACTACGTCCGCGTAGAAGTTGTTTATCGCTGCTCCCTCGGGAAATCCAATTTTCCGGAATAAAATCTGTCCTTCCCCGGGACTCAAACTATCTCCATACCAAATTTCATCTAAATCGGTCCAGCGGTTTACGCGTGAAGAGGTAACAGACAGACAGACAGACAGACAGAGTTACTTTCGCATTTATAATATTAGTAGGTATAGTGATAGTGATGATAAAAGGTATAACATTATTAGTAGAAAGGTACAAATTATAGGACTTAAAGTCACATGATATTGAAATTGGTAAGAGCATTTTTATTGACATGACCGTTAGGTTCAATCTCACAAATCATATCTATTAATTTATGACGGGCGTTTTATACTAAAAATCATTGCAATAAGCAGGAAGCGAGTGATAACGGCTGGCAAAACCACTCTTTACCTAAACAGTTAATTTATATATGCCCCTTAATTCGAAGCCGGAAACCGCCTCTAAAAGGTCGTGAGATCTTGTAAAAATAAGAATAATGACTAGGAACTAGCAAATATCAGTTTTTTGCTATCCATAAATTATTCAATACAGACCGCGTGTCGGAAAAAATGTATATCTGCGTTAATTTGTGGATAAAACCTTTGTAAAAGGCAAGGACTTTGGTCCACCTTGCGCGACCCACGCGGCGCGCGCGTCGCCGCTTTGCGGTTTTGGTTCCGTCAATGAGGATTACAATAATATTATGAAAATGGTGTATCAGTCAAAAACTGCATTAAGTGACTTTTATTACAAATTTCCCCTTGACTTTCATCTAAGTATATCTTATCAGAAATCATTAGAATGCCTTTGAAGTTTATAAACGCCCAACAGTTAATATTAGACCGTATCTTTCATATTGACATTGTAATAACACAGAAAAAAACAAAGCATACTTTAACATAACTTTGTGTGATGTAATAATGAACGAATAGGGTTAGTCTACTAAATAACAGCCCTCAAATTTGATATAGTATTTGAAGGCTGTGAAAAATCAAGCCTTTTAAAATTATCTTATCACGTACGGTCCGTCAAAATGGCGGTCGATGTTTTTATGCGTCGTCAAATGATCATTGTCTCACTCTAAAGCAGCAGTGAACTTTATTGCTGTATCAAAAAGGCTGGCGGCGTGGGCGGCTCGACAATGAGATATTATTTATAGACAATAAAAATACAATGAAAACTGGATAACAGTATAAAGAGAATAATATGTGACGTTCTCAATATAAAGGGACGTTATGGATGCAGGCGGTTACGCCGTTTGTAGAACTGTTACCATAGTATTCGTATAGTTACAAGATCAAGAAGAGCGTAACTGCCTTTCTCCATAAGGTCCCTTTATACTGAGAACGTCACATTTATGTGTATTTGTTGAGGTACTTATTATCGCGGAAAATCAGACAGTTCCCCAGCTAATAGCAATAAACGACACGACGAAATCGCGAGCAAAATATTGCGCTTAAGAGGATTGTGAGGTGACGGCTTTCCATACAAACGGCGATAACGTTTTCCACCCCCTAAACGTTAACCAATTTTGACCAATTTTTGATACGGTATCAGTCGGAACAAAAACTATGTCCGTACGTTTCGTTTTTTTCAATATTATGAATAAATTTCGACTTATTCCCGTTTTATTGTTTTCATACAAAAGTAATTTCAGCCATAAGCTCTTTATAACTAATCAATATTTTAAAAAACGAAACGTACGGACATAGTGTTTGGTTCCGGCTGATCACATATCAAAAATTGGTCGAATTCGGTTAACGTTTAGGGGGTGGAAAACGTTATCGCCGTTTGTATGAAAAGGCTAGATTTTGCAGTTGGTTCACAGTCCTCTTAATAATGACGTGGCTATGGCACAAGAGCAAATTACTTGCTTTTTTATTTATAAGTTCCAGACACTGTAGCGTCGCGACAACGATAATTACTCGTATAGCGCCGCTTGCGTCAATGCGACAGCATCCTTACTTAATGTTGATCTAGATCATTCTATATTAATATCATACATAACTAAGTAATGAGAGCAATAATACAAATAATAAACCCGGACTACATTTCCTGCCTGCAATAACGCACGATATGCAGTTCTCCTTATAACGGTAGAAATGTTAGAATTCACGACTCTGCGAAAGGTTGTTACGGCTTCCTGTTATTATTAACTCAGGGCTGATTTTTCAATCGACAAATAACACAATTCGTCAGAAAAAATTTACCTTCGTCCCTTTCCTTCATATGAAGAAAGAAAAGTTAAACGATAACTTTAACTGTCAGATTATTAGACGACGCGGTTAGCCTAGTTGGTAGTGACCCTGCCTACGAAGCTAGCGGTCCCGGGTTCGAATCCAGGTATGGGCAATTATTTGTGTGATGAGCGCGAGTATTTATTCCTGAGTCATGGATGTTTTCTATATATTTGAGTATGTATTTCTCTATATAAGTATGTATATCGTTGCCTGGTACCCATAGTACAAGCCCGGAGCTTAGTATGGGGCGTTGGAAAGTTGTTTAGTGGCCAAATACAAAAGTCAAATACTAAAGTCGCTAGCCGTCATTCAGACACAAATGACATCTGAAAAGCATGCGTATTCCAATAGGGACGATGATTGGGTAAAGAAAACGAAATTCTATTGAGTCCGTCAGTTAGATTATCAAAAAATATTGAACAAGTATTTTTTATTTTGTCAATCAAACAAAAAATTACAAAAATAAAGCGCGTCATAGTTCGGAGTGGGGTCTCGTGATGACGTCACTTCTGTGTAAAAATTTCACCAAATTGTACCAAGACGTGACGTCATGCAAATTCAAATTCAAAATCATTTATTTCTCCAACATAGGTTAATTACACGATGTTTAATTATATTGCTGTATCACTATGTGGTGCCCGTGGTCATACAAATGTTTATTATAAATTATAAGTTTGTACAAATGAATGCAACATTTCAACTTAATATATCTCCGTAATTTTTTGATTATGTGAAAAATGGAAAAATACGTGTCCAATACTTTTTGATAATCTACCTGATCGACAAAGAAAAAAGAATAGTCATCATCCCTATTATATTTATGATTACACTACCTAGTAGTTCTATTTTGCTCTGTCAACGTGGATCTATAGGAAATGTTAAGATAGACCATTAAGAGGGCTGTGAACCAGCTGCAAAATCTAGCCTTTTCATACAAACGGCGATAACGTTTTGCACCCCCTAAACGTTAACCGAATTCGACCAATTTTTGATATGTGATCAGCCGAAACAAGAACTATGTCCGTACGTTTCGTTTTTTTAAATATTGATTAGTTATAAAGATATTATGGCCGAAATTACTTTTGTATGAAAACAATAAAACGGAAATAAAACGAAATTTATTCATAATATTAAAAAAAAAACGAAACGTACGGACATAGTTCTTGTTCCGACTGACACCGTATCAAAAATTGGTCGAAATCGGTTAACATTTAGGGGGTGGAAAACGTTATCGCCGTTTGTATGGAAAGCCGTCCACCTCACAATCCTCTTGAATGATCTAAGGGCGCGAACCCATCACCACGGCGCCGCGTCGCCACGCGTACCGGCGCCGGCGCCGCGCCGTGTTTGGTCCGGAGCCTAATCGTTCTATTTATGTTATGTAGGTACGAGTACAAGAACAATAATTGATTATTGGGTTTGGATCGATTTATATTGTCATTAACGACTCTATCTATATGGACCGCGGCCTCTGCTAAACTACCGATTAAACCACTTATCTACTTTGCTTACACAACATCCGGTTTGGACTAATATTTTATTTATTATTTATTTTATTCATTTTGCTAAAACATCACGTACATTATTGAGGATGGAAGTCAAATACATTGTTTTGCCTTATTATAGTAGGCATACAAAACACAAAACAAAATCCTACTATCCTAGATTAGTAGGATAGTAGGACTACTAATATGAAAGAAATGGGAAAGTTTGTGTGTGTTAGTTTGTTACTCTTTCACGCTGCAACGGCTGGACGGATTTGGATGAAATTTGGAATACCTATACCTACCTACCTACCTACCTACCTACTATTAGCTTATACCCAGGATCAACATATATGATACTTTTAAGCCGGGAAAATTTGGTAGTTCCCAAGGGAAATTCGATAAACGACTTCTACGCGGACGGAGTCGCGGGCCAAAGCTAATTAATTATTACAATAAATACACAATCAACATTTCCTAATACATGTCTAAGCAAAATATAACATTTTATCTTTTCGCTTATAAATACTGTCAGTAAGGTTGATAAGTTTCAAAAAGTCTGACATCAAGGGTGTTTTTAAGAACTAACAATATTAGATATTATTTATATAATAATAAAATAGTCGAACCAGATTATTAGAGTTTATTGGAAATAAAATAAATATCTGAAAAATATACTTATATTATTATTATCATTTTGTATTGTAGGTAGGTACAGTCAAGTTTATAAATATGTATACATGTTTAGTATCTTGTCACTTTAATCGCTGTGACATTCATATATGACAGTTTAAACATGACATTAAATAGACAAGGTACTAAAATGTACACATATTTGTGACCTTGACTGTACATTAAATTTTGCTAAAAAAAGAAAAGATAAAAAAAGACAAATTACAAACAAAGCTTTCGGTACCCGGCGTCCACGTATCGAACTCGATCATTATCAATTTAAACAAACGACATTACAAGGATCCTTTCACAATGCGCAGGAGTGCAATAAAACCCGCGAGTGTCAGTCAATAAGGCAGGCCGCATATTATACGAAAAGCGTGACGGAAAAAAAACGGATGGTTTTTCTACATACCCCAAAAATTACGAGTAATCTTGCTCCACCAATTTTGGTAAATGGGCAATTCATCGAGCGTTTCAACCGCCGTCATTCATTACCGTGACCGCATTGATGTCGAAATTCTTGAAGCTTTGGAAGCGTTTTCAGTTAAATTTTGTAGAAGTCAGGGCACTCTACAAGATAACCGAAAATAACGTCCAAAGCTACAGGAATTTCGACGTTCATGCGGCCACGGTGATGACGGCGGTTGAAACGCTCGATTAATTACCCAAATTCTGTAGAAATGTAGAAATCGTGAAGGTTGTACGTCTTTTTCATTTCTGCCAGGGTCAGGGGATCAGCTTATCTAGTTTTAGGGGTACATAATCTTTAAAGCGCTCTATATGTTACAGTTTACAGGATTAACTCACAACTGAGAAGAACAATAGGAGAAACGTTTTTTTTTTCCCCTTCTTTGGTTATGGTTTTCACATTTTCTAACGGCACTAAATTACGTTCAGCTGACGAGTGTCCGACGAAATTCAGTGTTTGCAGTCCTCTTACTATGTTTGTGCTTCATTGTTTTTGGCTCAGCGAGTTTGTGTGCAAAGTCTGGCCTTACCCTGTAGACGAACTAGGATAGCTACGGTTGGCGCTAGATGGCTCTACCGTGCAATACCCGGACGTTTTTTTCCTGTCAGAAATATCTGCCAATGTGCGGCTCGCCTAAGGCGCTTGTACAGGAAACGGCGGAAGCGGTCGGAAGTGTTATTTATTTATCTCGCGGAAGCTGCGCGGGACCCGGTTGATTGACAACGCTACTACTATTAACGGACAAACAGTATTAGTGTTTACATGACGGTTGATAAATAATATTTAGTTATGAAGAGGGTTCGGAAATTGATAAATTGATTGATTGATGAATAAATTAATTATTACCTAAATTAAGTTAAGGATGTTGTTTAATTCATAATTTATGGATAGAGAGTAATTCAAGAAGCACTTCGTAGTCGAAGTACTTAATAAAATATTTGTTAACATATTTATCACAGTTATCAGCAACTGAAAGGTTCTCGTGTTTTGACTGGAACTAAAAATAAACAATCAGACTAGATTAGATATCTTTCCTTCCCTTGTGCGATGAAATCAAATATTCGATTCGATTTGTTTTTTAAGGGAGATAGTTGTCGTTAAGTAGCTGACATGTTAATGTGATGTGATGACGTTAAGAAAGCCAAATACCGAGGTTTCCGTGCTCATACAGTTGATGGCTACATATGTACGCAAAATACGGAAATTCTCAAATTTAATCAAATTCAAAATAAAATTTGCATACATTAATATAATATCAGGTCTGTAATTCCGTTTCAAGGAACTGGAGATCCGTGACATACGGCCGGCCACATACGGACGGCAGATTGCCAGCAACAGGGTTCTGGTTTTGCCGTTTGGACACGGAACCACGAGGATAAAAATATATAATCAGCCGTGCATGTCAGCATGCGAGTCGAACTATCATGTCTGTTGATCTAATCACCGTCTCTTGTCCGACGATAGATAATTAGAGATAGTTTGCATAGTGTGGAGTGCCTTTATCGCCGCCCCTCTCATAGGAGCCCTGTGTTGGGTTCACATCTTCTTCTTTCCTCTTCTATTTTACACCGACTTTGTGATGATCGTAACTCATTGATAAGAGTTAGTTTTCAATTTGACTACCACTGGATCAACCAGACAGTCAAACAATCAGACTAGATCTAGAATTTACCAGGGATATAGAAGTTAATGGGATGTTCTTTTCAATATAGCGCACGAGATTTTACAGATGATAGGGCCTTCGGTATTATATACGTCCGATACTGCATCATCAGTTGTACTGCTGTTGTTTTGCCTTATCCGTGCCAAGAATCACCATTTGTATGGATTTTGGACACTATGGTGCGCCACGGGCGATGAACGCGTTAATCCAGCCAGCGGCACAGTTGCCAGTTAAACCACGGACCTAATTATCGCACCTGACATTAAATTGGCCTCGCGCGCTTTAGAAAAAAGGCCAAAGTTCACGATTCCGCTAAATGCAGGAAGTGCACCGGAATTTCCTATAATTTCTCGCAATTAACCGACTGGATTACATTCCTGGCGAAATAACTTTATATTGTTTATCGCCTTGCGTCTGGTCGGTGAAGCTACAAGTTGTTTAGTAAGTAGTTAATTAACTTTTAAGTAAGATCTATATCCAGGCAATGCCTGACAGAAGACGATATTACAGTTATAAATAATGTTTTATGTATGACATATTTTAACACTGGCAGGTAGGTATTGTAAAAAAAAAGTGAGACTGTAGGAGACTACAGGAGAGCATACATGGATTCAGTGCGACCACGTCATGGTGCAGTGCAGCAGCCGCAATACAGCTTATCTTGACTTCACGTGTTGCACTTGAAGAAATAAATGGGTTTTCTTCTTTAGTATAATCATAATACCAAATCGGAGCACAGTGATATCGAAAACCGTTCCTTTGTTTGAGTGTTTTGTCAATGAGTGTTTAAACGGCTCTGGTATCACCGGTTTTAAATAAAGGTAGCCGCGTATTTTGTAAACCTGCCATAATCCAATCTTTATTAATCGGCTATTAATAAACGTTCATTATTCGGGCCGCAATGATAATCGCGGTCGGATTTCGACGGTCGAATTCGACCAGGAAATAGCAAATTGGTAAATTGACATATTGTACGTAATTTTGCTTCACCGTTATAAAACGTTAAAAGGTCTGACATACCTTCATAAATGCTCAAAATACATTAAAATATAAAAAAACACAATGCAAATTTGAAAAAAACTTACACAATACACACGTTTAAGTAATTTGGTAGCTTGTGCTGAATAATAGAAACTGTGGCATTTGAATGAATAGGCCGTAAAATCGGGATTTTTCTGATCTGTGTGTTAAATTTTCCCGGAACGAGCTACCAGGGATTCAGAAGTTTCCAAGAGTCGTCTTGAATACATTCGATACCCGTGATGGTCATTTGTATGAATTATGGACGCACTGAACAAGCACAGTTTAAAAAAAAAAATATTCCTTAACGTTCACACACGTTCGAATTTATCTCTGATATTAAAAAAGTTATTTGAGGATATTTAGATATTTATTACCGATTCGATAGACTATACCCTGGATTAACACCTTAATTCAGAGCTCGGATTTTTCATCGCACGGTAAGATGAAAGAAAACTATGGAGTCGACATTAAAATGAAAACTTTAGTCACATTCATACTCATACATTTAAATAACACCAAAAGATTACATTATAAATAAAAATGTTAAATGCCACGCCATATTTATTACATTATGGACCAAATAATAAAAATAATATGAACATGAATAAGCTCCTAGTTTGTAATATCCATAGAGCATGTAGCTACAGGAATTAGTGTTTCAAAATCTTGACAAGGTATAACGTGTGTATTGTCAATTTCAACATCACAATTGTAAAATGAGTAAATAATGGCCACTTTGGTCGGATTTCTATTGAGTACTTTTTCCAATTTACCTTTAACGGTCTCAGGGCCAAAACATGTTAAAAATTGTCTAATCTCATCTATTATTTGAAAAACTTGCTTTATAGAAATATTGGTCCACTGTAATTTTGTGATCGATTCAACAATGAGTTCACGTCTAAAGTCGTTAAAGATTGACATGACACATGACGCACACGACAAAATTTGATAAAGCGCCCAGTTTCGTAAAGGTCTATCGCAACAATATAGTCTGTAAAACTAGGTACGTAACTAAGTTGAAATAGTTACAACATGATAAATATAAAAGACGGGACTAAGAATATGAGTGAGTATGAGTATGAATATGACTAAACTTTTAATTTTAATATCGACTTTATAGTTTTCTTTCATCTTACCGTGCGATGAAAAATACGAGCCCTTATTACACATGAAACATTTATCCCAAGAAAATGAGGCGTTCTCGTGGGAGTGTTAGTAGTAAAGGGACTCAATTCGGATGAACTCGCGATCAAAATAGTTATGTATTTAACAAGTTTACTTGTTGAATATTAGGAAAATTAATGAAAAAGTTAAATAACACGCGTATACTGGGAACCGTGACTTAACCGTCAAAGTAAAGTTATTATTTGCAGTGGCGGATGTGTTGCCATTGCAAATAATAACGAAAACTGTCAAAGTAATAACATTTTTCCATGAAACGAAATAGTACGTCAATGTTTGGGACGTTCACTAGAACGATTTTACTACAAGGTACAACGCGTTTTCTTTCCTTGTTTTATTAATATTTCGAAAAATTTAGACGCGTTTGATGGAAATACCCAAAAGACAAATAAATTTCAAAGACAGACTGGATTTCAAACTTTACTTTTCTGTAGTGTTAGAGTCTTGGCTTGTCAGTTCAATCAGCTCATTTATAACAGACTTTGAACGGCAGGCTGCCTGGCAGACTTAAAGGACTGCAGGTAAAACTGTGGGACCCAGTGGCGTAGCGTGCCTTGTCGGGGCCCCGTATAAAAATTTTTTTGGAGGCCCTTATATGGAGGTAAAGATTTTTCCTTACACACTTTGGGGGCCCCCGTGGCCCGGGGGCCCCGTATAATTGATACGGCAAATACGGCGGTAGCTACGCCCCTGGTGGGACCCTTAGAAGTAGATTGTTTTTTTGCTTCTATACTTATGGAGCTGACGGATGCGAGTAGCGCAAAACGAAGGCCTACGTCTACTCCTTTTCCGCTGATAATCATATCATAAGAATAAGAAGTTCATCATAATCAGATTATGATACTTATTCTTTGATACGTTATATAACATTAAATAATAGTTTAATGCATTTTTCTAAGATTGTTTGCGATGGGGAAAAATTCGCAATTTGAAAATATTTGCTATTTGCTTTAGAAGAACGGATCTCACTTATTAAAATCTGGTTTTCCATACTACACGAAAGCAACCATAGTTTATTTTGCTAAATAAAATAGTTACATGGACCAGGAACGCATAATTTGTATGTAACACGTATCAGATTTTAATCCTACAATTGACTTGCGTGCCGCTAATAGAGGAGCAAATACTAGCGCGTGTAATTAATTCTCAATCAACTAAGCATTAGAATCTGTTATCACAAGAAGACTGTAGTCAATTTATAAGTGTAGCATTGAAATATTCACATTTCTAGTTAAATATGGTTTTATCAGGCGTTGATAAGAGTGAGAGATATCGATGTTTATATTAAAACACAAGATGTATCATCAGTAGTTGTTAAACACCAGCTAAGGTTCTATGTGTATCCGTATGAAATGAGAAGAAAAAAAACCGTGTCGATTACCAGGGCGTCACAAGGGGCGCAGAGGTGACGCTTAAATTTTGGATTGTCTTGGGAGCTGCAAAGCAATGTAAGTAAATGAAATATGTTACATAAGTGCTGATGTGAAACAAAGGCAATTATGGTTGAGATTAATTAAAAAGAGCCAGTTGAAGTACTTAATTGTAATAAATAGCTGAGTTCACGATGACGTCTGAGACGTTTCCTGTCGATGGTATTACAGCTGTGATGTGCAGTCGAGAGCACAGGGTAAAGCCTGCACTTATTTTGTTAATTGATGCTTGGTTAATAACAAACTCCTGTGCATTTTTACTGATCTAGTAGTTTCTACAAATCTTTTTTTTAAAACACTTCACTTGAACTAAATAATAGGAGAAATGACATATCTAGGAGGTCGATTTTAGCCTTCTTTATGTCATGCATCAAATTGATTCGAAATTTTGGAAAGTATTGCGATTTTAATGACAAAAAAATGGTATGTTATTAGATGGCACGATGATCCAATGGATACGTAAGGAGGCCATAGGAACTCCTCAATACCTAATTGCAGGTCCGTCGAGTTGACGTTTAACTCGTCTTTTAAATGTTTAATAGAGAGTTTATCATTAGTGTTGTTCAGTGTTACAAGTACGGTGAGCAATCAAGTTGATTAAAATAATTTTTTGCCAACTTATTATTTATGTAAAATGCGTCATTCCTCTAAATAACCAGCCTTGACGTGTTCATTGTGTTTTACGTAATGTAAAATTATTAGCCAAATAATGAGTGTGTGTTTATTGAATGTCTAGCTCATTATCATTTTATACACAAGAACAAGAAAGTTCTTTATCATATAACCTATTAAATAACGTAAATAAAGTCGATAAGGAATCTATTGTAAATAGAGTCGTTATCGTTATTATATGGTACTTACCTACCTACTCGTAAAGGCCTAAAACCGTATCATTATCTATTCTATGTATATAATACACACGTCTTATTTTTGTACATTTAATTTGATAGTTGAGGAAAAATATTTTACCTTTTTTTATTTTGACTAAGTACCTAAAATGTTATTAACCATTAGACGTTAATTTATTCTAATAATAATTGGCATCATATTAATTGTTTGCTAATTAGTGTCCTTAATTAGATGTCCTCTAATTAGTGAAAGTCATTAGGACTTCATTATAATTGAATCTTTTAATTTTATCCTTATCTGCCAATAGTTCAGAGATCTATGACAAAGTGACAAGCAGGCCCGCCCACGAGCGCCGCTCGGGAAAAGTTGTCACAACAATAATTGCGTTTATAAAACAAGCGCCGGCGACCGAAAGCAGCTTCAGTACAGCGCGGCGCAGCGCAAGAGCAAGGTCAAGAATACGCGGACTCTTTCCGAAACAGTCGCGCCATACCCACCGGCTGACATGGACTCTGTATTTAAAAAATAAAAAAATTCAAACAAATAGAACACCCCATTCCAAATTCAAACAATATTTAAAGCAATCGCCACCGTGCGCGTGTTCCAAATTTAAAACGGTCAGCGAGTTTTCCCGCGCTGCGTGAAACGAGTGAGTGAAGTTTTCACGATAAAAAACTTTTTATTGTTTTTATATACGAGTGGTTAAGGCAACGGCGATTTCTCGGGGCGCAGTCAGTGCAAACAGAGTAAGTTTTTGTACATATTTTTTACATAACTATAAACAACATAATTAGACCATAGATAAAGGTTCAGGAATTTTAAACACAAATAATATAATCAGCAATTTTAAAATTAGATAATGATTTATAAAATGTCATATTTAGTTTGGCTTCTTTAAATCTTTACTATAATATAATACCAAAATAGCAATCGGCCGCGTATTTCGGTCCCGGCTGCCAGCGCCGGTTTAATTTGGCGAGGATTCTCCACGCGTGTTTAACGCCTGGTTAATATCCGCGCTATCAGCCCGCAAACATAAACAATGGGTCCTTTACAAACGTTCTAATTAAAAAAGTAGCCGGTTTAGTTTATTTAATTGTTAGCCACTTATAGAACAATTTGCATAGAATTCTCGAATTACCTTTAAATTGATAAGACTAGCACGTACTTGATTAAAATTAGCAAGCTTGGTAGAATAAGCCTAGGTGTTAAAAGAAAGAAGACGAATAGAACAGTATATATATATATATATATATATATATAATACTTAAATTCAAGTCAAAAATAACAAATTTCTTTTTCAGACAAACAAAAAAATCCATATTTTAATGAACAGAGCAAAATATTGAGATACAAAATAATGTTTTATTATTAAGATATAAAATTATTCTTAATGTGTTATTCGTATTCTATTTAAAACCTTCCAGATAAGTAGCGATTAGGGTCATGTACGTCATACGTAATACGTCACAAAAACTATAGAGAGAAAAAGAAACACATTATTTTTATGCTTGCGATAAGACAGTATTTGACCACAACCTTGTCTAAGTGACGCTGAGATTTGAAAAGTATGCCTAACTATTAAATCTAGAGTTTTTAAAAGATCCGAGTCATCTTAATCGGAAACTTTAGAAGCTCTGCTCCTCTCACTCCTTAATACGAGACAGAATAAAGAGAGACGGCTACTTAACGTAACATCAAAACAGTTCTTGGATACAATTCAACCTTGCAAGCTGAATATTTTGAAGAGATCAGTGTTCCGTTGAAATCGTCTCATCTGTTGTCATGTTCAGATCAATGAAGTTGCTAAACAGTAGGCAATAACAACATATTATAAGTAGGATAAAACGTTTTAACACAGAAGAATAAAACAAAAGACAAGGTATATCACAGCATCGAGGAAACGCGACGGCAAATAATTACACATTTCAACCGAGAAGAAAATAATGCAGCTGCAATTATATAAGCAAATAAAGCCACAGATGAGATAACAGAAAGTGAAGTCTAAGAGTCGGCTAAGGATGTATTTATGATTGTGAACAATAGATTAAATGAGGACTTTTAGTGAGAGTATAAAAGGAAAATTGGTGATCCAGAAAAGCCGTTTACGTAAATGATTAACATATGAGAACTGTTATTGTTGTTATGTAAAATAATTGAAGCAAACCTAAAAAAAGACGTGCCACACGCATTACATTATAACAATATAATATCATAAAGTGCGTAAGGGTATTTCTGACCAGTGACCTTCTTTCTCACTCCGTTCAACCTCAATTAAAGAATGATAAACAACTTAAAAATCTTTTGAAATAGTAGGGCGCAATGGAAGATAACAAATGAGCTCATGTATTATTTGCATCAGTAAAGAAAATGGAGTAGGGACTGCGATCAGTAACGAAAGGATCAACATAAACACGGCTGAAAAAGTACCACTACCAAACATCTGAACATCTGGAAGATCGACAAAAAACATACCAAACAATGTAAAAAATTTTATTAAATACTGATTACATAAATAAGACTTAACAACAAAATTTCAACAAATCTTTTACCAAATACACCTACAATTTGCGTATTAACCTTCAAAGTTTATTTCGATGGTGCTTATTTACTCGTATTAACTTTGAGTTCTTTCTATTTCAAGTAATTTATTTTATTGTTATTATGCAAAACAATTTTCCATTGCGTCTGTACTTTGGGCGATGCGATTACTTCGATAAACTGTCTCGTTTATCCATTGCATTGAAGATGAATCGAGCCATCTATCGAAATGTTTGTTTACGTATGTAGATAGAGATTATGTTAAAAAGTACACAAGAGAGTTACAGACACGAGTGGCTGGCTACACTGGAATTACTGGGAACCCAGAATCCGATAGGATCTTTACTGTCTGTCGCCCATGTCACAACTAGACCACACTTGTAAATATTGTAATCACATCATATAATAATCACGGCATTACTAGTTATCAATCTGTAGTATCTAACTGTTGGCAAATAGCACACCGAGTTAACCGTTCCGTATACGATTCTGATGATAATACATCACCCGGTACCCTGGAGAAGACGAAAGGTGGCCATCGGAACTCTTCAATGGCTAATAGTAGACCCTTTGCGTTTGGATTCGTCCGACTCTTCTTTTAATAGTTTATAACCAGTGTTAGAACAATTGGCAACCAAGTGTGTTTTTTTTAATTTTCCAATGCCAGTGTTTGTTTGTTGTAGGAGTGCGCGAGTGGCGCGCGGCGAGGCGGTCGCGGGCGGCGCGGTGCGCGCGCGCAACATGCTCGCCACCATCAAGGGCTTCTGGAAGGTGTGCCGTTATGGGGACCTCTACATGGTAAGCCAATACCACCTTCGAGAAGCTATGATAACCTGGTACAATCTGGCTCAATTAACACTCCTAAAAGGATATTTTCTTTGTAAAAGTATATTTATTTTTTCAAGTTTTTTTTTATTTAATCTTTATTGCACAAAAATAAAAGTTTGAGTATAAAAGGTGAACTTAATGCCAAATCTCTACCAGTTGACCTTTGGGCAAGCAGAAAATTGTTTCATTGATATTTTTTCCGTTTCTTGCTGCTCTCCCATCTCTTGTCGTTGATGATTTTATTTTGAAATTGTTTCTTCGTTGAATAGTTTAAGCTGTGCTTTATTTATTTATTCATTTAAATGTTTATGTTTGAGTCAGTCAGGAACAGAATAGTATGTATTTAAAAATTATCTCTTTTCTGCACTTATACCACGTACAGTATATGCTAGGTCTGTTACGTAACCATAATTAAAATATAATTAAAACGTCAACATGAACATACAATGGCTGGAGCGCAAAATTTTATCTGTTGCATAATCAGATGGTGAGGAAAACACAGATTGATAAAATATCTAGAAACATAGATAAGCACGGACAAGTCAAAAGGCATCAAGATGATTAAGTACGTAATTACGTATTTCATAATCCTACATATCTCCTTCGTCTCTTCTATTATAGTTGCGTGTGCGCGTATACAGTTTGAAGTTGGATTACACTATTATCAGAGCTATAACGATCATGTTTGTCGTTATAGGTAAGTCGTTATAGGCAAGAGTGATGGATGTGGAGTGGTGGTGTGTGTGGAGCACCCATAAAAGGTCCGATGTTTACCAACTCACTGGCGCTAAAACTGCAGGATCAGTCCAGTTTGAACTCTATCTCCTATTGCCTATTTGCAGTCGCCATCAAATATATCGGAGTATACAGGGTGATCAAAAATATCTGAACACACTTGTACGTCTTTACCATAGAGTGATGTTCAGATATTTTTAATCTTATGATGTGCATCTTTTTTAAAATATTTCTTATCGCGTTTATTTATATTGTAGACTGAGATAAGCCAGTATTTACTGTAACTACACTCATAACTGTCGCGATTGTTTATTGTATACGACGGTTCCCTTTTCTTAAGTTATATCACCGTAACCTAACAACACAACGAGGCTCGTTAAATCTACAGAAGCAATATTATATAAGAAATAGTCATAATAGCAATCAAGGCGTAACGTTTCTGAAGCGTTAGTTGAAATAAAACAGACCACAATGTATTCAAATAGACATAATATGAATAATGGGTTTAAACACCGGTGTTAGATACTAGTAGATAGAATACAGGGTGTCCCGTAAATAGCACGACAATATATTTATAATAATGAAAAAAAAAAAAATAGTACATTTACAAGTGAGTATGTTCTAAAAAAAACATACAACCTACACAAGATAGGGGCTATCTTATATTATAGCTTTAAAGGTTATATTCTACATCCTGAAGGTGTTCAGGATGTAGAATATAAAAAAAAATGGTTTTGGAATATATCGGAATATAAAGGGAAGCAACATTTTCACACTCGCCTAACATTTTTAGAGTAGTACAGTCAGGACAGAAAGATGTATACACTTTGTTCTATTGTAGGTAATGAGGTCCAAAAGTGTATTACATCTTTCTGTCCTCGACTGTACCGTATAAATAAACTAAATAAACTACAATTACCTTGAACCACTATGTATGCGACATAGTTGCACAACATAACAACGGTCAAGTTGAATGCCGTCGCGTGCGCATCCAAGCACTGATCTATCACACGGCTAATTGCGAGTCGACAAGTTTATGGTCATGATTTATAAACGCACGTGTGATTTGATAGGCATGTTTATGAACAACCTTTTATGTGAGAATGGCAAAACAAAGATAAAATATAGAAGTTATGACAGATGTCAACTGCCAACATACTTGTTGGTAATGAGAAGGGATTAGATTCAGTTTACGAGAAGAGAAGTTATCTTATATTAAAAGAATCATGGCCCTTCACTGCCACTCGCTTTCGCATTTGAGGAAAGTCGAAAACTAGTATCACTGTTAGAAAATCATTAGTTGCTTTACATATTTATATTTAATTTATATTTTAAAAGTTTGTACGAAATTTCAATAAGAACTTGATTTTCTAAAAATGAATATTGCTCAAAAAAAATCCTTAGTTGACGAGCTGTTGATTGAGGCATAAAAATATGGTTAACGTTAAGGATATTGCAAATGATAAAGTAGTAACTAATTAAATCTGTGTAGAAAATTCTGGGTAAAATATCTAATTTTTTTAGAATAATCCTCGGTTTAAAAACCTTTCAGTCAAGGTATTAGAATAGTAGTTTAATACCCACCTTAAAGGAATGTATCGATTAACTAATCACGCTGTATAGGGTTATAGAAAAGCTACAAATAAGCTTGTGGAGAAATTATTCCTAAATTGGTAAGGGGCGAATAAAAAACATCTACATAAAAGACCAGAAGGTACTAGGAGAGCAAAAGTCGGTTAAAGAAACTACAGTGGATTGTGCAGGAAGCGACTGCAATAACAAACTCCTCTTTCAATTATAATCAAACACAAATTACAGGGACAGCAACATCAACACTCGGTTTCTCATAAGCAATTAGTATTACGTACGGCGCTGGTGTGTAATTTAGTTACAGTCCGTGAGCACTTAAAATAGCATTCGGGTTCGGGTAAACTCGGCTAGACTCGCATAAGAGCGCACGAGAGCGAGTGAGAGAGAAGTACAAACCCGAATCCTATTCTAAATGCTCACGGGAAGTATGTAAAATATTTAAAACAGAAGCTATAATAATTCCAAACGATAAGCATTCGACATTTAACACAGATGCATTATTTAATTAATAATAAATAAAACCACCCGAGCTAATTGACAATTTTGTTTACAAGATATTGTGAAACTAGCGATTAAGGCTACTATTAGCCTTAACGTCACAATGTCGGAGTTACTCATGGGACTTTCTCGAACGATGATACTATTATCATCGTTAGAGAAAATCCCATGCGTAACTTCGACATTGTGACGAAGGTCGACATATGGCAAACACTCATCACTACATATTACAAATTAAATTCCCCCAAATGTTTGCCCGGGCTAATCTCACGAAAGTAATGTACGAATTTCCATACGGTTTTCACCAATCGAAAGAGGGACTATCTGAAAAGGTTAAAGGCTATAATTTTATGAACATTAACCCGTGCGAAGCCGTGGCCGGGGCGCTAGTTCATTACTAAAATCGTAAAGTTCGTATAACATGAGATTATTTACCCAGTTATTTTTACCGTTAAGAGGTACGGAAGCGGACATGTTCCGACAATATCACCTCACCGGCCCTTTAATATCGATATTTCCGATAAACGTATACAGGTATTTTAAATTATAAATAACAAGGTGGGCCACGACTCTGCGCGGCGGCGCTTGCGCCGGCGATTTACAATCCCGCACGCCTTTGCGGGATCTCGGTATGAGCGAGATCTAAATTTTTCAATGTTGCGAGATTTCCATTTTGTTGTACAAGATTTGTTTGTTGATAAATGTGTTTAAAAGGAAGTAACAAAACATAGCATGCTTAGTATTTGAATTTTTTATTAGAACAAGTACATTTAAAAAAAAGTTACAAGAAAGAAATACAACTTTCTCAACGTCGGCGTCGTCAGCCAAACTACTTAGTAGTTATAGAACCCACAAATCCGACGGGATCCCCTTCTACTCCCGCAGTGAGCAGGATTGAAAAATCATGCGAGATCTCGGTATTTCGGGATCTCGGTATACAGAATTTGTATACCCTAGGTGAGGAAATAGACGCATAGAAATCGCCATCCTACCGCCAGCGAGCCGCGGCGACTCGTAGCATGTTTTGTGTGTCGCTGATCGCTCGTCGCAAAACCGCTGCCGAGCCTCAGCAACAGCCTCCATGTTTTAAAAATAAACTTCAAGTGAACAGTCGAGCATTGTGTCAACGAGACGATTTCCATACCCAAAAGTTTTATAACATGCGTGGGTAAGGTGAAACATGATTCATCCCAGAGAGAATTAATGTATGAAACAATAAACAGACTAAACAGTCGAATCAAAGGCTGCATTTAAACGGAATCATTGAAATGATAACCAATTATATTCGTGAAAGTGATCTGTCAGTATGACATGATGATGAGGATGAAGTTATTCATCATTAAATATAAATAACCGAACGTGTAGGTGTAGTGAATAATCATACAGATACAAAATACGACATCATATTTGGTCGAAAAAGCTGGTATTTATCTTGCTCCCTCGGCCAACTTCAGTACCCATCGATAAACTAATTGAGAATGAAAGCAAGATGAATACGTACTTATCCGACAATATAAATACGATGTCGTTCGATTTTGTCTTGATTGTGTACTGGTATGATTTGTATTAATTATGTAAATTTATACACAATTCATGTGAACCATAACACTTCTTAAAATTTTAATTTGTTGGCCAATTAAGAGTTTCTTTTACGGTAATGTTACTTCCTCCATTGTTTTACCTCAAACATTGACTTATATACCGTTGTCGTTTCCAATCAATTATCACGGTTCTTTAGTAAAGTATTACCGGAACTAGTTTCCGGTATCGTTCTCCGCTCGACGACCTATTGAGTTTGTTAAGTATATTTCTGAACTTCACAGCAAAAGCGCCCCATGTCCACACAAATACTTAGTAAACTTTAGAGCATAAGTAGCTCGCAACTAGTGTCAGTATCGCATGTAACACAAAAAGGACTTGAATCACTTTGAGATATTGACTAATGGGGTCGGTTCGAGTCTTGATATTAATCTAGAACTCATTGCCATCGCAGTCATTAGTTCCATGAAGTCTATACGACTGAAGCACACGACCTGCCGCGATCACGTCGCGGCCTAAAAATAGCCTATCCACCCGGTACAGTGTTTACGCACGGGTGCAGCCTTGTGTCGGAAATAAACGTAAACAATAACAAGTTCATTAATTTTTGCGGTTTTTGTTTATAATGTAGAATTTGGTCGAGAAAAAAGGTGCGGTGGGACCTCGCTCAGGGTCCGTCCGGGTGGCTACCGATGTTTTAACCGCTAACGTGCCGCCAAGCAGCATTTTATGAACAGTTGTTTTCCGGCTTAGACACAGTTAAAAAGGTGGTGAAAGCATAGAGGCATTGTATTTTAGTCTTATAGGATGTCAACGCATTTACAATCTTAAGATAGACAGACAATGTCTATAAGCCTTAGTCGTGAAAATTATACCTCTTCTTTATATACATTTGAAAGCTGGTGTAAGAGGGGACCTTCTTCGGTGGTTCACATCTTACATCGATAAAAGATCCCAAGCTGTCGTCGTGAATAATTTCACATCCACCTGGTTGTCCGTACCCAGCGGTGTCCCCCAGGGGTCTTTGTTAGGGCCTTTATTGTTTAATCTCTTCATAAAAGATGTTAATGAATGTCTTAATTCTTTTCATTTACTCTGTTTCGCTGATGACATGAAATTATATTCCAGCATTTCCTCAGTTTCGGATGCAGGCCGTTTGCAAGCTGATCTTAATCGACTGGAATTATACTGTGAACTTCATAAGTTAGATTTAAATCCTGCCAAATGTTCAGTAACTACCTTTACACGTAAGAACTAAGCAGTCGATTTCGATTACAGTCTAAAGGGACTAACGCTTACAGGGATCTTGGGATAGTACACGACAGTAAGCTATCCTTTGATAAACACGTGGATAGTATTATAAATAGAACCTCTAAAGCCTTTGGTTTCGTTATGCAAAGTAGTGCCCATTTCTCTCCAGCTAAGAACTTCAAGGTACTTGTACTGCGCTTTGGTAAGGAAGCAATCTTCGTCACAAATTTGGAACCCTAAGTACAACTGTTATGTTGACAGAATTGAGAACATAGTTTTTTTTTTTTTTTAAGATTTCTATCCTTCCGGCTACATCATAATTACAAATATGTAGATTATATTACTCTTGGAAAAATATACAGTTTCCTAGGGAATAGCAATAAACGACTGCTATGTAAACAAAGTCGTGGACATCAGCAAACATATAATATGAATCAACCGACCGCCAAGTTGAGGTGAAGGCAATGGTGAACGGCACGGTCAAGGCTTCAGCGCCGCGGGCGACATATCCTTCCGATTCATGTATGCCTAGTACTATACGGAACTCTTGAGTAGGGACTGTAATACCGGAATAATTTGGATATCGATATAAATATCGATAATTAGGTATATTTTATCCATAAATAATTTTCAGAACATTAATATCGATATTTTGACAGAACTCCATCATTTATGACCCGATTTGAAGTTTTTTTTTATTCAGTCAGGTAACATACTTACATACCCGAATGAAACATACCCGAGTCAGATTGGCCTCATTTCTATAAGAATGAAACTGATGATGAAATCCATGAGGATCTTCAAAAATCGTAGGTACAGTACAGTCAAAGGCACTAATATCTATACACCCAACGCGTCATAAGTGGCAATATTTGGTCAAGTGATTATGTATCTGATTACTAACACGATTTGCTAAAAAATATGTACCTATTAGTATCGGTACCAAGTACCTATTGATAAAAGTATCGATATCTGTTTACCGCTATTTAAGTTTACCGATACAATGATCGATATAGTTGTCGATATTTTCTTAAAATACCGATATATGCCGGTTATCGATATACACTTCCTGCTCTTGAGTTAATAAATACGATCGAGAACTACAGACGCCATTTTAACAAAAAAATTGAGTTGTTTAACTTTCTCTTTATGCTAAACTAGTTTAATTGGTATTTGTAGTATCAAAAAACTAAAGATTTCTAGAAAGAAAACCACTGATGGCCACGTTGAATGTCATATACTAGTTCAGGAAAAAACATGGCATTTGCGTTCGAGATTTAAATTTAAATGAAATAAAAATCAATAATGAAATGTCAACATCGATCTCCTTAATCGATCGTGTTATGCTATTAACCACACCAGTTAATCAATTACCGATTCTAGTTTAACTTGCTAAGCGATCTAAACCAGATCGGTTGAATGCAAGACGGCATAATTACATTAATTATGAATACCTAACTTGTCAAAAAAATCTGGAAATAAGCCTACCTATTAATCGTAATGTAAAAATGATGATGCTAGTAAAATATGATGATATTGGCTGATGAGATGGTATTTAAAATAAATATATAAATGAAATAAATAAATATCAGGGACAATCTCACACAGATTTACCTAGTCTCAAACTAAGCTCTAGGCTTGTACTATGGGTACCAGGACTACCAGGCAACGATACAGAAATTATATAGAAAAATACATAGAAGAAAACCATGAGTCAGGAACAAATACTCGCGCTCATCACACAAATATTTGCCCATACCGGGATACAAACCCGGGACCGCTAGCTTCGTAGGCAGGGTCACTACCAACTAGGCTAACCGCGTCGTCGATTTGGCTCTCATTCGTCCGTGAGTACCGCACTCGTCATCGTATAATAGACTTAAGATTTTTGTTAGGCTTTCAAGGAAAGGGGCTCTAAACTTCTAAGTTCTGTTTTTCCAATCCTCAGATAAAATTATTTCTCAGTTAAAGTTTCTTTGTCATATGATACCAAAGGACAAACCTAAAATGTATCTAACAGATAATGTTATCTGGAGATTGAATTATCGGTCCTTAGACTGTGAAATCTTCCTGAAAACTGTTTGTGTGCATTACAAGTTCAAAAGTGAATTTAAAACCTCGTATGTGTGTCGATTGAATAACATTCTGCGGAGCTATCGTCTCCGCCTGATGTTTTATCGGCGCTTTATATTCGTGCCGAATCGAACATGGTGTGATTAATTAGATTTTATTTACCATAGTGCCCGGTTTAAGTAACAATGCCTCTTTTTCTTGAACTAAATTTTATTTTGAGGGTATAAGTGAAACGTATTAGTAAACATATTTCAATGCTGTTATGCCGCCATAACAACATTAAAAAACGTTTAGTAGTTTTTAAGAGCATAGAGGACAAATAGGCTAACAGTTTTTGCCCGTGAGTTTGTGCAAACCTACAAAAAATATTTTAAAACTAAAAGTACCTCTAGTAATGGACAAGGACCAATGATGGACACATGATTGTTATTTTGAAGAAGATAAGGGTTATTCATTTGTTTTCCAACAATAAATTTATAACCGTATGATCTTTGAATTAAGGTTTAAGTGTCCATTATTGGTGCCTGTCAGCTTAAAGTGTCCAACACTGGTGACATCACCCTACTTCCGTGAAAAAAAATTACATAATTCTAATGCTACGGTTTTTGACGTCAAAGAATGGCAAATAAACATAATCATATTTATAACGTAATTTCGCACGCGCCAGTCGTCATGAAATAAATGTTTTACTATTAATATAATAGTCCGGGATATTGTATTGTACTCGTCTTTGTATAACAGGTGCAGATACCACAGCGGTTCCATAGGACTAAGGTTGACAACACATTTGTCTGACGTGTTGTGTCGTGACGCGTCAGAACAGTATCGGTTTCATACATTATCGCCGTCTTCAAAGGTTTTTGAAGACGGTTTTATTTTTTTGGTTAAAAATTTTTTTTTTCGCTTTTTAGTGATGCATCTAATATTATTATGTGACAAACTAAAGCACATAAACATCACATTAAGAAACAATAGCCTAATACCAATCTTTCATCACCCTTAACAAAATGTCGCTGCCCAAGATGCAGGGCCGTTAATCATTTAGGAGTTCTCCCGGTACTTCACCATCAGTTGCACTTCACCATATGTGTTATAATGAGTATAAAACTAGCTTCATATTCTTAATAAAGAAATCTCATTGCTAGCGTCAATCACTTACAACTAAGCAGTTCCGGTGGTCACCTCAGGTCTTCATCATCAGTTCCTCTTCGCCAAGAAGTGCTTTTGTAATGCAATTTCTTAAGGTCTTGCAGGTAATACCAAAATTGCGGTATGTGTGCCTATAACTTTTGAGGAGTTCCCTCGATTTCTCATGGATCCCATCATCAGATTCTTATTTCGTGGCAATGGGACCACCTCGGAAGTATACCCTTTCAAACAAAAAAAGAATTTTCAAAATTGGTCCACAATTGACGGAGTAATCGCGTACGTAAAAAACATACAAAAAAAAAAAAAAAAAGCAACATACAGACGAATTAAGAACCTTTTCCTTTTTTGAAGTCGGTTAAAAATAGGTATTCAAACTGTTGATAGATTTGGTTACTTTGGGTAAAATATAAACATTTGCCACTTCAAAAATGTGATTTTTTTTAACCTGCGAGCCCATTGTGGTCGTTTTTGTCATGTGGATAAAAGTGGATAAAACATCTGTCATAGTGCGAGAGTTTATTGATATTATCAAACCACGGTTAACCGGTTTGTTATTAGAAACGGGGATTGCTCATAAGATTTACCCCGTCTTGACATTTCAGTCGAGAACCTGTACTGGACTGTCGTAAATTTTCCGCGGGCGACTAATCGGCCACGTGGCGGCTTCCGGCCATCTCGGTAAATAGTGGTTAACCATTTACCTAAGACGTTCCGCTCGCTGCCTCAGTTTATCCAACGTTACTCAGCTTTTATGTCACCCTGGTACTTACTGTCTGACAATTTTCAGAACCTTCTCGATGTTTAAATTTAAAAAAAAACTAGTGTTTGATCGCGACTTCGTCCGCGTAGAGCTTAGTTTGTGTTTTTCCTGTGAAATATATAATTTATATCGAGATAAATTAACTCGTGTGTCAGCTCACGAACTACCTGTATGCTAAATTTATTTTAAACCCTAACGCGTTTAATGTGTGGTTAAAAGGCGAACATCACATCATTGTGGACTTAGCTATTCATTATAACTTTTACATTTAAATATTAGAAAGACGCTACAAACAAAAGATGAAGAATAATGCCTTGTTTGACATTTAATAATATTTAGGAATCCGTTTATACTTTCCTTCTTTACAGGTATAATTAATAAACATTTTCATATATTATTTTCTGAACGAGCCATCGCGAAATGCATGGCTTATCAGTATAAAAATAAACACCTTTAAATCACTGATTTATAACGTAATCCGTAGATGCGCGTGCGACGCCACAATGGCAACACGTGCGCTATTAACTTGTTCAGTGACGCCATATCGTGTCCATATTGAATGGTTATCTGAAAGCCTGGCACTGGGCTGATGCATTGTTTGTAGCAATCAGCTGCACGCTAGCGTTGCTAATCTAATCTAATACGTTTGGAGATAAAGAAAAAGTTATTACTAAGTATTATATCCCTACTATAATATTAATGGGAAAATGTGTTTTTGTTTGATTTGTTTTCACGCAGCTAACTATTCGGTGGGCTGGAGAGAGAAAGCTAATGTTTATCCCGAGAAATACCACCGTTTCCGAGGGAATACCGAAAAATGACTACGTGGACAGAGTCCGCTAAGCTATTGTAATAATATAATGGTGTTTTTCCCATATAAATAATAAATAAATAAATATCAGCCGACATCTCACACAAATTGACCTAGTCCCAAACTAAGCTCTGGGCTTGTACTATGGGGTACCAGACAACGATAAACATACTTATATAGAGAAATATATACTTAAATACATAGAAAGCATCCATGCTTCAGGAACAAATAATCGCATCGCGCTCATCACACAAATATTTGCCCATACCGGGATTCGAACCCGGAACCGTTAGCTTCGTTGGCAGGATCACTACCAAGGCTAATCGCGTCGTCTAAATAAATCGCACCCCCAGTACAACACTGCACTAAGTCAAAATACATATTTCATTTTTCAGAATCGACGAAAATCCGTTATATCATGTTATATCAAAGTAATTGCAATTAAAAAAGTCGACTTTGAAATTTTTCGACGTAATACAGTGTTGTACTGGGGGTGCGAAATATATCCTCATTGTTTACTATATGAAAATTACTTTCATTCATAAATTTAAACAGATACACTGCCAAATACACTGCGTTGACGCACGTGTGATGTGGGCGGTGTATTCGGCTCGAGCTCGCGTTTCAGTGTAGGTGAACTTAAGATAAAAATAAACAAGAGAATTAAAGAACCTTGAGAGTTCAGTTGACCCCTAATTCATTCATACGTGTCTGACAATATACAAAGCGTTTTTGTTGGTCCAAATCAAAAAGGAGTATACTCGTAGAAAATTAGAAATAAATATGTACTGTTGGCAATGTAGACCCCAGCATGGTAACTACGAAGTACTAAATTAGAAACATCTGATAGCTTTTCACTCGTTATTCAATATTTAATAGGGTGAAAGAGACGGAGGCAACGTAACTTCGATTTTTGAAATAGGGGGCCTCATCCGCCGTTAGGTCCCTTTGGATTTCTACGGTCACATGCGCTACGCTACGCAAATGCTACGCCACCGATCTGCTACGAAGGCTCTATCTGTTATAGCGAGTTTGTTTCTCAACACAAGTTTTATTACATATATAATTCTATATCCTTCAAAAATACGTTGTTTCACATTATTTCTGTATTTATCTAAATAATACCACGGTTCAATTTGTCATAGTTTCGTGTAGCAAACGATAAATTTTTCTGTATGCAGCCTTTTAAATTTTAATGACAGTCGAAGCTTCTACTCGTAAAAATATCAAGTATTTTTAAACGTATTAACGTAAAAAGACTTATTGAGCATGAATACTTTTTAAATGTGAGTTTACTTCGTCAAATTGTAGTGACATGGCGGCGTAAGCTATCCGCGCGCAAATGCGCAAAATGTAAAAAAATGGTTGATAGGATAATTTACCGGTAATTCGCGGATGTAGGTACCGCAATTTATAACTCGTTAACGGCTATTTGGCCCACTGTCAATGCGACGTGGATACCAATTGTGTTGTCATCAATTTTGCGCCTGAAAATGGTAGAATGTGTGCAGGTTCTTGACCTTTCAAAGTCATTAATAATTTCGTTAATACAACTGCAAGTTGTACTGGGTCCAGTGTCGCATACATGCGAAGTCTTGAGTTTTAATTTTGATAGAGGCAGATATACTTTGATGAAAGTTCGTGAGAGTTGTTGAAATTTCATATTAATTACATGTGTGTGTTTCAGTTGTCCATATTTTTCCATATTATAACGTAGTTGATGGGAGAATTTTGACCAGGTGATCATAAATTCACAGGTACTGGCGGCACTTGCAGCGCAGTCCATCAACATCTCCGTCGGTTTCTGCCAGGGCTTCTCAGCGGTGCTGCTTCCCCAGTACACGCATGAATACCCGAACATCACGTACGCGCAGAGTTCGTGGATTGGTGAGTTAACAAAATTAAAATATACCTTATCAGTACCTTGAAGTAGCCAACACTGAGGACCCAGGAATATGCCTCTAGTAATTTCTAAACTAACCTACAACGGAACACAACAGTGCAAATTCTGATGCTTGGCGGGAGGTTAGCTGATTAGATAATTGGTAGAGATACCGACGGACTCCGCACAGGGTTTCCTATCTCCCGCCAAGGTCTTAGACCGATTTAGGTACTACTAAAGCATATGTGTACTCTTTTTCGCGTGGAAAATTAGAGGTTAATAGCGAATGAACTCAATTGCGAGTTATTTTAGAACGTTTGTTTCGTGCCAAGTTTTCATCGGATGAAACAGACAGACATATGCCCAGTTATCGGCATATGTTTCATCGCGTGAAGCGGTTCATGACTCGCGTCTGTTGGTATCATGTTTCTTGTAACATACATTTTAGATTTAAGATAAAACTTGCTGTGTCTGAATAGGTTAAGGGAAGTTGGTTATTAGCATGTAATCGTAATATCATCGGTGCAAGTTAGAGCGCGTTCAGTTCTTTTTTATCACCTTGTTTTCTCGTATCTTATATATTTGACGGCGACTATAACAAAGCAACGTTAAACGCATGATTAATAAATATATTTCTTGGCCATTATTCCTTTATTCCACTTTCTCCTCAACATTACAAAACACGCAGTGGAAAAGTCAACATTTGCCCGTTGGCGGCGTGCGCAAGCAGATAGCGCTGTTGAGATGTCAACACACTATTTGCTGTGCACTTCTGCGCTCCTGATAGCGAGAGAGAGGTCGAGCTAAGCGCCGAATCTTAAAACTAGTCACGTAGGGGTTTAAACATTATTTATAACGTTGTGATATGTTTACAATCAAAGAAACAGTGTATATCGATTGAAAATGGTGTTGAAGTACAATAATAAAAAAACTTATGACACGACCAATTTAAATTGCAAGTTCTTTTTATTTTCATGTGGTTCGTCACGTGACCATCACAAATTTAAACGCAACGCAACAACCTTTAGACACTGGCAAATCTCGTAGATTGCCACACCCTCCGGACACTACCGGGAGGAAAAAAAAAAATTAAAAAAAAAAATACGCGACCAATCAATTATAGCATTTATATTATATTTTAGTCAGAACTTGTTTAAAGTTGTTTGAACTATATTTCAGAGTTGTTAAATGTTCTTTATGCATGGTAATGAAACTGCCGTCACGGATAAAAGCGTCATAATTCATATTAAATTAAATCAATTTAGTATATTTTGTTTACCGCTTAGCGCTAACCGCTAAACTAGATTTGAATCGAATTTCCAATCTCTGCAAATCGAATTACCAAGCTTCTGGCACCAAAAAGGACCTAGTAGTAGACGTAGTTGGTTTAACTCTTCCTCTCCTTCCTTCTTATCAGTAACCATCTTAATCAATCCTTCAGCAAGTCTGGGCGTGATCTCCAACCCCATCGGCGCGTTGCTGGGGGGTATGCTGGTGGATGCGGTGGGGCGGCGGCTCCTGCTGCAGTCCATCGTGCTCCCGAATCTCATCGGCTGGCTCGTCATCGCCTTCTCGGAGACCTACATCTTCCTCTGTGTCGGAAGGTTCATCACGGGCTTTACCATCGGTGAGTTCACTAGGTTACTCTTCTTCTGCATCATTTTATTTGAAAGCAGTGTTGTTAGGTATCTCAGTGAATTCGAAGTCTACACGTCGTCAGTTAATATGGAGTGAATCTAATGATGTATGTTTGTTTAACGATGTTTGCCTTGAGTTTTTCATTTGTAACTAATTATCACACAATTAAGTAGTAATCTGTAATATTCACTCATGACATTGGAACATTGAGTCCATATAAAACTTCTAATTTTCACTAATAAATCTAATAATTCATCAATTCATCATATTAATCCGTATCACCATCAGGTTAGGCTAGAAAATAATCCTTAAATGTACTAATATAAGCTTTTCTCATTTCCAGGCATGTCAACTGTTTCTTATATTTACGTGGCAGAAATAACGACTCCAGAGAAGCGGGGCGTCCTAAGCGCCCTGGGCCCCGGTCTGGTGTCCACCGGGATCTTTGTGGTCTATTCCCTGGGCGCGTTCGTGCACTGGCGGAAGGTCGCAGCCATCTGCGCCGGGTTCTCTCTCCTGACCCCCTTCCTCATGTATTTCGTGCCAGAGTCCCCTCTCTGGCTAGCCTCCAAAGGCCAGATGAAAGAGGCCTACAACTCCATGTTTTGGCTGCGGCAAAACAACAGCACAGCGCAGCAAGAACTGATGGAGTTCACCAAAGATAGAAAAACAGGAGAAAGCATGACCTTCAAGCAGAAGCTCGGTCTGTTCAAGCGACGCAGCGTGCTCAAACCGTTCGCGTTGCTGATTGTCTTCTTCATATTCCAAGAGTTGTCCGGCATCTACATTATTTTGTATTACGCGGTGGATTTCTTCCATTCAGTGAATACCAGTGTAAACGCGTTCACAGCCTCCATTATCGTGGGTGGAGTGCGAGTGTTTATGGGAGCGGTCGGTGCTTGCCTCATCAACAGCTTCAGAAGGAAAACGTTGGCGACCGCCTCAGGGCTTCTCCTTGGTGTGACGATGTTAGGAGCGGCGATTTGCGACACCTTGAACGGTCCTCCTTTGATCAAACTGGCGTGTGTTTTGCTGCATGTTTCTTTCAGCATGGTAGGCTTTCTTCAGCTGCCTTGGATAATGTCAGGGGAGCTGTATCCTCAGGACATCCGCGGCGTCATGTCCGGCGCCACCGCCTGCTGCGCTTACATACTCATCTTCTTTAACATTAAGACATACCCTCAACTGGAGAACATACTGACTAGCAACGGTACTCTCTACCTGTTTGCGTTCTGCGCGCTCTTAGGAGCCGCTTATTGCTTACTGTTCCTACCAGAAACCAAAGGAAAATCCCTTACTGAGATAATGAGGCAATTTGACGAAGAAAAGAAGGATTTTGATCCTGAAAATGGCTACAGCAGTCAGTACACGATTGAGGGTCGGCCGGTGCAGAGGCGGCATAGCGCAGGTGCGTCAGTGTCCTTAGAAAAGAACAAAGAAATATTCACTCCGCAATGGATGCAGAAAGACGACGAAAAAATTCCGGATCACCAGAAATAGCTCCTACAGAGCTCTGTTAGCCTGGTATTCGACCCAAAGCAACGGCAATTATTAGTTTTCCAATTTTGCATTATAACATTTTTCTATGTGATCAGTATTATAGGTATTTTGAGTGATAAAATGGAAAAGACAAGGATTGTTATTTTCATTTTGTTGGTGACGTCTCAGAAGGGTTTAAGTTTAATAATGAGTGATGTTAATTTTACATTCCATAGTTTAAGGGCCACTTGCACCAAAAAGATAAATAGTTTTAACCTTAAGTAAATACGAATAAGTTGTATGGAACTGTTAGATTTCAATTCGATTTAACAACTTAAATCAGATTTAAAGTTTTGGTGCAAGACCTTAGTGCTAGTTAGGTTGTATAGGCGAAGATATTTAACAAATGTTTTTCTAGTTTTAAGTTCGCAATGTTACCAGTCCAGTCTAGAGCTGGTGCTTTATTTTTAAGTGATTTTTTTTTTATTTGTACAAAGAAATTAATATATTTAATGACTGCAGGGTAACGTGCCTTTGCCCGGCTGCGCACGCAGAGGGCAGTGGTTGTGATTGGATACGAGTATGTAGTGAGTTAACACTGTGATGACATTCGTAGACATACACCAAATAAATGTGTTGTTTTATATAATGGTTTTATTTTTTATCCTAAACATCAACTATCCTGATAACGTTTATATAATAAAAATATTTTGTTAGAGTTTCCACATCCATCAACCAATAGACGCCGGGTTCAATACAAAATTATTTGTGACGTTCTCAATACAAAGGGACCTTATGGAGGCAGGCGGTTACGCCATTTTTAGAACTCTTACCGTAGGAATCGTAATCCCTATTTCCCTTGGTCACGCCATAACTTGAGAACGGCTTGACCAATTCGGCTAATTCTTTTTTAAATATTCCTTGAAGTCCGAGGAAGGTTCTTATGAAGAGAAAAATTGGATATTTCAACTTTTAAGGGGCGGAAGTAGAGATGTGCCGTTCTCGGAAACTTTCCCCTTTTGTATGGAGAACATTCTCGACCGGGAATATTTCCCATACAAAATGAGCAAAGTTTCAGAGAACGGCACATCTCTAGGCGGAAGTGGCAGGGGGAACTTCAACCGAGGCGAAGCGAGGGTGAGTCACTAGCGTCAGATAAAAAAGAACAATAGATAGAGTATAAAAACGTCTGATGTCTCATACTCTTCGCTCTAGTTACAAATGCCATATTTGTAACAACTATATTTCTCCGATTTTAAAAGCGTACCCGTTTTGGTTGTTTGTCTGTGTGAGTCACTCTTGATAGTGTGCGTCCTCAGTACAAAACAACAATAATCCGACTAAAGTATGTGACACTTACCCGTAATTGTTTATGTATGTTCTACCTATACATTTTTAATTTATTAGGGTTAACTGTAGCCAGCACGTAGTCATGTATAATGTACCTTCAGTCAACAAAGTATCGGGAATGGATGATTTGTTTATGGTTCCAAATTCAAATTTTTGTTTTTTTTGTTGTTGTTAGATTGGCACAACTGTTTTCTATTTTGGCGCGGAGTTTGAGTTGCATCTGTTATTTATATTAAATACAGTGCTGTTTTTAGTTATATCATATCTAGTGTGTATTGCGAATTTCATAATGGACAAAAACATTGAACAAAGAGTTTGTCTTCCATCATTGGCCATCATTGTGAAAGAATTTTTGACCAAACACTCAACAAATACCATCGAGCAACCACCATATTCACCAGATATGGCTCCTGCCGACTTCTTTCTTTTTCCTAAACTCAAATTACCACTTCGTGGCACCCGTTTTCAATCGGTAGAAGACATAAAGGAGAATTCGCGCCGAGAACTGAATTCAATTCCGGAAACAGCGTTTAAACAATGTTTTGATGATTGGATTATTCGTTGGCGTAAGTGTATCGTTTCTGAAGGAGCATACTTTGAAGGTGATAAAATAAATTTGGATGATTAACAAACAGTTTGTGTATTATTGATCTTTTCCCGGTACTTTCTTGACAGAGTAGTATATAGTATAAAAACCGGGTACGGTTAAAATCTGGCTACATGGCACGGGGTCTATATGTACATGTCGATGTATATAATAATGTAATATGTAATATGTGTATGTATGTATGTAATATTATTTTTACAGTTTTATATAATGCTAGAATAAGTAGTGACATTGTTATATTTTTATTAAAAAAATGACTAACTGTTGAGTTTCTTGCGGCGCTTCTTCTCAGCAGTGGTCTCCTCTTGGGAAGCGCTGGTAGATTTTGACGTGTAAAAGTGCCCGTGCGGCCTACTTACTGAATAAATATCTTTTATCTTTATCTTTTTTATCTTTATCTCATAAAGGCAAGGCTTAATTTTACTTAAAATATGATCCCATTTTGAAGTAAGTTCTTATTCGCTTGGCCATTTTTTATAAATAAATAAATATACTCATATTTAAATTTTCGATACTACTAGCGCCATCTGTCGTCAGCTACCTGTCGGTAAGCCTTTACGCACGAACCTCAGTCGAGCCGAAATTAGTTACATAGCATCAAAGCCTCCTAGTGCCGCGTGAATCGTGTAGATGGCGCGGAGAACCATTTCGATGATTAAATTTGATCGTTTGTTTTGACTTTTATTTTCAATCCCCGACTGAAAAAGAGGAACGTTATACACTTAACCTCTTTGACTGTGCGTATGTGGCATTGCAACGAATAAGCGAATTGCAATGCGGTTTTTCAATACCTATTTTTATAAAGGTCTTGGTGGAGTACAATAGTAGCCATGATTGACGAAAATAGTTGGAAACGTTTAAATTTATGAGCTTTAAAACCAGCTCACGTAGGGTACAGGAGCACGTTCCGTCGTCTGAACCGCTTCAAATGTCAGTACACTCGGCCAAATATATGGTCTGCCACCCTAGGGTTAAATTCTGTTCGCACAACATAAACAATAAGGCCAATAAAATGCGCCTGTCGATTCGATTAATTTTAAAGACCATTTATTTGGCCCACTGTACAGTCCGAGGACAAGGTCCAAAAGTTTATACACCTTTCTGTCCTCGACTGTACATACATGATTTGCGTAAAATAATGGTGAAGGTAATGCTATCTTTTATGTGGGGTTTCTACATGTCAGATATAGTTACTTTATTAGAAATTAGTCATTTTGCGTCTATTTACAAGTCGATAATAACGAATTAACAAAATATCATTCATTTCCAATCATTATATTGCATAATGTCCTTGGTCCTGTCCGCTAGATTGTCATCTCCATGTCCTAAATAACCAATGGTAGTGGAAGAATGAGAGCAGCACAAAACCGACCGTCGTGGAGATCCTTGAGGACTCCCTAGACCATGCAGTTGATGTTCATCGGCTGATGATGGACTTACCTGGTCTGCGGGATTCCGTACTTGATGCCGACGCCGACGCGGGGCAGCGCCTTGATCACCTTCTTCACCGTCGTCTGGTCCGGGAACGCGAAGAATATGGATGCTGAAACACCGGACAATACCAGTTAGCTTCCATTATGGTAGGTCAGGTGTGCGATTAGCGCAGAAATTTATAGAAAACAACTAAGACTCGGAGACTAATACTCGCACTCATAATACGAATAGTTACCCGGGTCTCGAACCCGGAACCGCTAGCTTTGTAAAGTTAGGTTTAGCCGGTGAGTCTAAACGGCTGAACGAATTTAGATAAAATTTAGCACACAGATAGTCCTGATCCTGAGCTATCTGTGTGCCAAATTTTATCCAAATCCGTTTAGACGAGATTGAAACACGAGCCTGGCTCGGCTCGCGCTGTCACCCATCTCAATCCATCTTTAGAAGGGGTCACTACCAACTAGGCTAACCGCATAGTCAAATAACGTCGTCTTTCATTATTGTACTCAGAGTAATTTCAAATGTAAAGAAAACAAAATATCAGAAGGACTAGACAACTGGCATTCAACGAAATTGACGAATGTAGAAATGTAACCACTCACTTCTGCTAGCGAGGAACATCTCGATAGCGACATTCTGCAGGAGGTAGCGGCGCGAGAAGATGGCTCTGATCTCGCTGAAGTACCACTTGCCGTGCAGGTGCTCGCAATACTTCAACACCTGGAAGTAAAAGAGATAGGTTAAGTTAGATAAGGTAAAGTTATGGTAAATTAGACCCAAGGGAAACGCAGCGGGTGAGCAAATATACGCTAACACAACAGTGATCATTCTCAATTAACATGTAAAATACCTTCAAAAATTAAAGAAGTTATAATAAAAAAAAAACATTTACCAGATAGTTTATAAAAACATATATTCCATATGTAGCTAAACCTACCGCATCCCGCTCATATAAAAGCCAAACATTCCAAACAGGTATATAAACTGCCCTGTTGTCATACTAACAATCCAGATTACAGTTGGCGAATCAACTGAAGATGTCAAATAAAAACGAAACCTATCCTTCACGTGATCGTAAAGTTGGGAACATCAGTTAAAAGAAAAACAAAACAGAATCAAAATTTAAATCGCTTATTTAGAAAACCAGCAAAGCCACTATGAAATGAATGCACACAGTTTTTGAAATAGTGATTCAATTGTCCCCAATGACTGCGACACGGCGTCCGCTAGTAAAGTGAGACACGAGGCAGGTCGTAAAGAGTTCGTTAGGCATTATTTATGTGCCCACTAGCTGGGCAGACGAGACGACCGGCCATCAACAGCTTTAATGTCTCTGTCAAGGGACAACTGCTTTTTTGTACCAAGTGGTATTACAAGAAATGCCTTTCGGACATCGTACGAACTCTCACGTTGATAGATTAAATTAACAAAATACTCGCTAATTCATTATTGTTGTTTGCGCCGTCACATTCTATCTAACAAAACGTTTCTCAAGTTCTTTCATTTCGCGAATGGAATAACCATTAATTAGTAAATCTTCATTTATCTATTTATTCCTATGGCGATTATGTACCTGTATAGAGGCTGTGAGGTCATTTAGACAAATACAGTCGCCAAAATTTGATCAAAAATCAATCGACTAGCAAGATGCCATATACTGGCTCTTGTGAAACAACAAAATTATTGCTGTTGCTTGCTAAGGGAAAAAGGTTCATCAATAAATCTTTTACAGAATTGACCTATGTATACCCGTAGGTATGAACGTCCGTCTCAAATTGCATTGTCCAAATAAAGGTCTCAACAAATCCGCCAGTTAAAAAACAAACCACAGAAACGGAATCTTACACCCCGTCAGTTTAATGAGACCAATCTGTCTCTATACAACAGTAACAAAGAAAGATCCATTCATACCACCCCCGTTTGCAAACAGAGCTGCAATCACGCTGGGGCGCTTTTAATACCGCCCTCTTAAGCCGAATCAAACATCACATATAAACCTCCTAAAGTATATGCAACCTTGGTACTAACTGGAGAAAGACCAATCAAGATAACCACTAAATAGGAGTTGCTCCCTTTTGGATTAAGGGGAGAGAGAATGCGTGCATATCGCTAATACTAATCTATTGTGGTTCTGATTGATGATTGGGCACGACCTGTCGAGTGCTAGTTTTACAGATTGTGTGAACACATTTATACGCCTTACTTGCTGAATAAAAGGTTTGGCGCAGAGATTTCACGCTTTCTACCTGAAGACGAATGTCTGTAGGAAGTCCATTAAGAAAGAACTTACGGAACTCCGTATTAATAAACTGATCTTGGCTGATTCCAGTTTTAAGACATGTCATAGTCAAGTGATGTCAAGTCATGGAAAACTGACATTTTTGACGTGTCTTCAGACGGCCATCTCAGCCAAGATTGCAAGTTTATTAATACGGCCTGAAACGCGTTAACATGTCCTACGGATAAATATCGCGGATACGAAGATATTGGAGTGGAAAAGGTTGGATAGTGAGACAAAGAAATAAAACAAGATTTGTATCTCCTTGCAAAAGTTGCAAATTACATTTGAAACAGACATATTTTTTCTAATTAAAGTTTCTCGAATAATGGCCCCAAAAGGTTTGCCCCTTTCTACCAGGCCCCCATAGACACCGTGGAGTCGGGGTGTAAACGTCCGGTCCAATTGTAACGCAATTTGTCAAGTCCCTCTCGAGTCTCGTGCCACCCTCGCGTGTTCATCCCGCGCTAGTGCCCTAACACAAGCAATGTTTACAAAGGATCAAAATAGGGAAATGATTACAACAAAGAATACATCAAAATGCTATTCATTACTTTTAATGATAAAACCAAACATAACGCATTTTTATACAATAGCTGAAAATCTAAAACGCTTTTAATCTAAATGAGTTTGCTTTGCACCGTATCGGCCCTGTCACACACGATTTGCGCTGACAAACATCCTAAACGCCAACGAGATGGATCAGATAGAGCATGACTCAGGTCAGGACACACGAGGGTTGCTAAAGATTATAAATTGATCACTGTTTATGTAACTACAAGACTGGATATATCTCGCCTATCCGCTTTGACACGTTGTGTTGTAAACTAAACAATTTTCAGAGTTCTAGTTCTAGACAAAATATTTTCTCTTCGGCTCTTTTCAGCAACAAATTGATAGATTTCCCGACGAAAAATCAAGCATGCCGGGCGGACTGCCTGTTCTACACTTAATTTACGTGCATAAGTTAAGTACCTAGTACAGTTTAGTAGCAGTTTCAGTAAGGCACTTTTAAATAAACCTTGATAAACTTTTATGGCCCTCGTTATTTATTATAAAAACGCAAACAACTGCAATAACATGTATAAACAGCATTTACAGGCAATAACACTAGGAGGTTATGAATAGGCAGCAGTGGAACACGCATTAGGCGCTAACGGCGTCGGGTCACGCCATGCGAACGCACCACGTGCGCTGCGCAGTCTCCGCTCTCAGCTGATTTATACCAGGGCATTAGCAGTTATGTGGAGATTTGATGGATGGTAGCTGGTAATGATCTGTTTGTTGCAAATGAAGCGAGATACATTTTAATAACTGCAGCTTTCCGAACGAAAGGAAATTAAAACAGAAATCTGAGTTCATATTAATAAGGTAGTTTAGGTTCTATTATTTCAAGCACAGCAGCTTCATACAAATTAAGTACAAAAAACACTAATATCGAACAGACACGCGGTGTATACCCACTCGAGGAAATTATTTCAATTTAAACATCGCACTACTTTGACCTAATTCCTTAAGTGTCGATGACATAATGACGCCATATCGTGCTCTAAGATAAACCTAGATTATACCTATAAGGTTTTACTAAGCGCCTAGCGCGCACTGCGGTGCGGCGAATTGCGGTGCGTTTTTAATTCCGCACCAAATCTGTAGCAATCTACCGAATTTAAATGCGGAATTAATTCCGCAGTGCGCGCGCTTCTATGTAGTTCTATATGACGACGCGGTTAGCCTAGTTGGTAGTGATCCTGCCTACGAAGCTAGCGGTCTCGGGTTCGAAAACCGGCATGGGCAAATATTTGTGTGTTGAGCGCGAGTGTTTGTTCCTGAGGGCCTAGTGTAAGTTTTGCAACGTTTTTTACGTCTCGATCGCGTTTGCGTAAAAGTGTCACTTTGTATGGAACTGTCAAATGTTTCGAATACGCGCCGCAAGGGGCGCTGTCACACTTCCATACTAATTGAGACTAAACCGCAAACGCGATCGAGACGTAAAAAACGTTGCAAAACTTACACTAGGCCCTCTGAGTCATGGATGTTTTCTATATATTTAAGTATGTATTTCTCTATATAAGTATTTATATCGTTGCCTAGTACCCATAGTACAAGCCTATATAGAGCTTAGTTTGGGACTAGGTCAATTTGTGTGAGATTGTCGTTGATATTCTATAGTTCACAAATTTTGTGGAAAAAAAAACGCACGAATTTTTACCGCACTGCGCGAGAGGCCGAAGTAAGTAAATCTAAAAGTTCTAACGCATTTAAGTAATCAGCCGTTTCGCATAGTGATTACTTCGCAACAAGATACTTCTCGCCGCAATTAATCGTCTTATATTAAAACCACAAGTCTAACCTATTTAAAAATAAGCATTTTAGATATCCTGTAACCGAACACTAACGAACAAAAATACGAGTCCATTCGGCAAAGTGGAAATTCTGCGAATCAAATGCATCAACGAGTCTCATGTCGGTCTGTTGACAGGACACCGGTTATACGGTTCGCGAATCAAATCTTGACTACACAAAGGGCACGGCACAAAGCGGGCCAAGTCGTACCGTCGCGGCCGCGATGCTATCTCGCTTCGTAAATAAGGGCCGAGTGACACAGACAAGTGCGCCCATTACGGCGGCGAAAGAATAGAAAAAATAGCGGCAGGTCGACAACTGCCTCACAGGGACACGACAGGTGGCCAGGTATGTTATTCTGTTAACGCATCGTCCTTCATTTCCTACTGAGTCGAAGAATAACCGGTGAATTTACGTCGTCCGTCATTTATGCGTAAATTACATTTGACTACCTGCACTTTTATTTAGTCGCCGGTTCTAAGCGACTAAATGAAAATGCAGGCAGCCAATTGTCATTTACACACCTTGACGGACGACGTTAATTAGCCAGTTTTCTTCGATTCAGTCAACGTGAAGATGAGACGATTAACAGAATCACACCCCAATACCTGCTCGACACTGATGGTTTCCTAGTAGTTTTTTTGTGAATTTTTAATATTATAAAAAGTGTCATAAAATTAAATGTTTGAAAGTTAATTTTTAATCTATTGATCTAATTGCAAAATTGTATAAAGAAAATAAGGCACAAAGATAATTGGCATGGGTGTAGAGACAGCAGATGTGTCGTAGGGTCAGCCAGAGACAAGTTTAATAGATGTAGTTTTAACATGAATACTAAGGCAAATAAAATAGTAGTAAAAATAACAATCAACGCCATTCCGTAAGACAACTTCTGAGGTTCCTGATAACTAATACGAAGTAATAGCAAAAATTCAAAATTAAAAGTCAGAAATACAAGGACGTGTATCCATAGAATATGTACAAAAGATAGCGGGGTTGATGACGCAACGTCGTCGTTTTAAAAACCTAGTGCAACTCCAATGCGTAATGTTCATTATCAAATGAATGAAAACATGAAAATAAAGCAACCTAGGTTTTTTTCGGCGCAGTATACGGTTATTAATTACATATTTAAATTATTGGAAATTTAACTGAAAGAATAATTACTTTACTTAAGATATTAATTTGCACTCCAAACTCTCGATAAAATTTGTCGCCACAAACCGCACATTGCCAAAGGAACAAGAATGAGTAATGCCCTCTTATCCTCAGGGTCCCGACCATTACTCAGTTAGCGATTTTCCTTGCTTATAAAAACCGCCTCAACTTAAAATAAGACGCTATTGTAATTAAAACCATAACCTTTTCCTTTAAAACATAAAATACAACAGCGTTTAATTTAACTTGTGTCGTTTATCCAAAACCGTGCCGTATTTGGTCAAACAAATCAAAAAGGACCTAATAAGGAACTAATAATATGTTAGCGTTTATGCCTTTCCGAACATTACTGCCATGTCGTTTATATAATACAACAACGTAAAAATAACGTAACCGCCAGTTACTTTAAAGCCCCTTTTGATGTAAACGGACGTAAGTTTACGAGCGATAACGACTGTCAACGGCAAATGTCATCCAACAGTTTTATGCCACAATAATAGATAACCTTATCTTTACATAGGAAAGGTGTTGAATTAATTAACTTAAGCAATAATACCCTTTTATGGATCAATTAAAGGACTTGGTAGTTACGGGTGCATTAGAAAAAAAAGTTAGATTGTAATACAGGTGCGCGGGAGTTAATAAAAGGCTCTGGTATATCAGACTTGGGGTAATAGGGCTTTAGAGTAAACATAAACACGAGTAGGTATTGTACAGCCGAGGACAGAAAGATGTTTACACTTTTTCACCTTATTCCATTGTAATAAAGTCCAAAAGTGTATACATATTTCTGTCCTCGACTGTACAGCTTAAAATTCCTGTTTTTTTTTTTAATTATGTACCCTAATACATACGCGTTAGTACATAACGTTTACTCAACAGCCGAAACTACGAATACGAATGAAAACTAGAGCCCTTATTGCATATATATGTTTCATTTCATTTCCTGTTGTTGTATGTTATCTTTTGTAGGCTTTATTAATAATTGTTTTACTATATTGTAAGTTTTTTGTTTCGTTTCTTGTCTTGTTATGTGCAACAAATATACCTACTCTACTAGATCTACTTAAAATACTATACGGAGTAGATGTTCTATTGCAGCTCTATACAAATACTCAAGTGTGTATTGTACACTCATTCAAATCAAATCACCAACCAACTAATATAGACAACCAATCCGACTAAGAACAGCAAGACCCACGGAGCTGACTGTACAAGCGTTCACTAGTAATTATGACATGCTTGATCACCCGACACAAAACGACACTAACTTGAACGTCGCAGCGAAACACTGAACAAAGACAAATTTACCAGCGTTTAAACCAAATAAAGCTAACAAAGCTATATACATTTGACTTTCAGAGCCACAATTTAGAGTTTGGGATTAAATTGGACACACTAACGGTGTCACTGGTAGAGAACCTATTAACGACACGAAAGTAAAGTCAAACGTTGATGATCTTACGGCATTGACATAGAGCGTATTATCTTCATGAAAACGTCTTATTTAGAACCACATGTTGAAGCTCTTATAGTATTGACATAGAGACTGTAGTTGTTTGTTGCTAAGGTCTTAATTTAGCGGTTCCGTCTAATTCCGGCGAAGGAAGCCCTAATTAAAAGCCCATAGCTCACGGCGGCGCCCGCGCCGATCGCTATTTATTCTCACACTAGCTCACGCACGCGGTTTCGGAAGTCTGAAAATAAATGAACTTTTTTTTGTTGGGGATTTAAATATAATGCTGATAATGATAAGTTACTAGAGTGATAGTAATAATGAATGGAATATGTTATCTAAAACAACTGGAATTTCCCTTAAAACACACTCACTAACTTTTAGGAAACCCTTTTGGTTATTAACAAAAAAATAGCCATAAACGTCACACAATACAGCTAGAATATAAAGTATAAATCAAAGGTATCGCCAACATAAAGTATCTCGACATCTTGTTGTGGTTTATAATATCTTGGTGCATTTGTGGTTTATGATATCCGGGTAGTTAACACTTCACATCGCTTAGGCCTTGAGATTGCATTCGTGTGTGTAAGCTTGTACAAATTATGACAATTGACAATCTGAAGTAATTCAGTTTCACACAACCAGCGTGTGTGTGTCTATTTTGTTCTGAATCACTGTTGAAGCATGACTTTACTACACACGAAGACCGCATACCTCAAATGATTAGGTGTACTACACAAAGCTCCCCTCGCCGTTTGTCATCCCGAATGGTTAATAAATCCCCTGTCATCGCCGACTATTCCCGGACTTATCCCGAGTTTTTTTATCGACTTTTTTTCCTCCACCTTTCGTCGATAAATTCAGCGTCGACCGAAAGCGCGCACGTTCTCAATTCCATCGCATAGCAGAATTATCGCTCTTTATGTCAGGAATGAGAGCTAATTTACTATAAAATAATTAATAACGCTGATTTTGTGCTCGTTAAATTTGTATTTCTGAAAGAAACATGGTGTGGTATCAAAGGAATGAGGATAGTTTTTATGTAAAAAGTGAACAAATGAGCAAGCGTCACACGATAAGCAACCACCGACCATGTTAATAATACACCTGCAACAAATGTAGGAATCGCCGCATTCTGAACTATAATGAACAACATATCCAATATAAACATAACCAAGCGTTTTCATTTCCAATCATGCCAGGGTAAGTATAATCGCCCAATATAATGTATCATTGTTTCTTCCTTTTTCAGGCACATATTGTAAGAAAAGTTAGCAGTTGTTTTCTTTTGTAATCTTCGTTTTAGAAAAACATACCTATTCAACGTTACATAATTAGTACTCGTGATTCTTGTGCTGTTATTAGAACACGCAGTTAAGCCTCATGTCTTGACTTCGCCGCTAGTATCTCAAGAGCACTCATTATGTGACAGTTGCATAAATGTAAACGTTTCCACATAATGCAAAGTAAATTACGATGGCTGTCATACGACAGCTAATCCAAGGACTACTCAAAAGACTCAAGTTGTCTGAGGGCAGGCCGTGATCTACGTCGATATATTAGTGGCGACTAGGATTACCGGTAATCCTGCTTAACAGCGAATGTTCCCCGCTGAGATTTGTACTAAATTTATTGAGACGTAGAATTTAAGAGTGAACTTTAGCACTTGAAATTAATAAATATCTTATTATGAGCATTTCAGCGAACCCTTGATATCAGAAGGCTGAATGTGACAGGACAAGATGACCATTGTAAGGTTAGCAGAGGTCATCCATAAACGTACGACACGGAGGTTGAGACAATATGTGACGTTTCACTGGTAAAGGTACCTTATAGCCGTGACCACCTGCGAAACGTCACATATATATCTTGAATTAATACGATCTGTCAATTACCAGTCGTGAAGAAGCAATTTAGAAGCGAATGCAGCTGCAGCCATTGTAATACTTAGTCAATATCATAGTAGAAAGTTTCTTATTAGTCCGTTTTCCACTTACATCTTACAATCCTGTAAGTCTTGCGTCGGGACAAAAACGATAACAACCATTAATTCTCCTAATCCCTTTCAAAGCTGAACTCTTAATAAAATCATCTCGTAGCCAGCAGCGTGTCGCAAAAGGAGCGCGTCGCGCGGCGCGGGCGCGGCGTCGCGTTCGATTATGTCGCGAGCGAGCGTGAAATCAGGCGCACGTGGGGCGCCATCTGCGGCGGCGCACAGGAAACAAGGGAGGTGTTCGGGGAAATTAAACGACGGAAGGATTTGTTTGCAATTAAAATTTAAGATTTGAATAACTGGCTCGCTAAGGAAATCTTCGAAGTATTTTAGGCTTGGAGTGGATCCTCACCAAGAAGCTATGTCCACACCAGTGCACTTTCATGTTTATCTTGCATCTTCAAGTTTCAATTCGTCTTGCGTCAAGCGTATTCAATACTGATTGCCTTAAGACGCATGCAACTTATCTTCTACACCTGTGCGCCTGTTACATGCAGCATACACACGCGCCTCGGTAAGCCGTCCAGTTGGACGCGGAACTATTAGCTATCAGTGCGGCATATTTAATGTTAAGTGCAAGGAAAAAACGCAATAACAGGAGAATTGGATAATTTTTACATCATAATTATGTTTTTGGTTTAGAGAAATCAACGCGTCGTTTCATTTTATATTATTCGTATAATCTTTGTGCTTGTGGTCCCACAATACTTGATATATTCAATAATCTTCAATAAAATCCAATGTTTTAACTTTATCTTCCGCCATTTTATTTGCTAAATAATAATGTTGCACACCAACCCAACGGTGAAGGATCAGTGTGCGCTACGGGCATGCGTTGGTGTCAAACCAGTTTGAGCACATGCGTTATTGCATGCGCTATGGTTGCAGAGACATGCGTCAGAGGAAGACGCATGATGAACATGAAAGCGCACAGGTGTGGACATAGCTATACAATAATATTCTTTTGCGACGGAATACTAATGTTCTGTTTTAGGTAGGATAGGAATACGTGGCTTTTCATATTGCTCACGTCTATCTTCAGAAAATTTAGGTCTAATTGTCAATATTTTTCTATTTAAATTGATTCGGCAATTTCGGCAAACGCAGATGGATCCCTTCATTATCTCCATTTCTAAAGATTACTTCTTTACCTATAATAATTTGCCAAAAGTTTGGCAACTAATATGCAATCTTATTACTGCAGAATGTCTAACGACTCAAGAGCTCGTTGATCTAACCGAATGAAGCTGAGTGAGAGATTGACTTAATGCAGATCCTGAGAGGGTGGCATTCTCACCAGCTCTGACCAGCATTATCCTCTTTAATATAGAGATAGTATTCAACGTCGTTATCATGGAGATGGGAACAACACTTATCAGCAAACTGCCGAGGTAGTTTCTTAAGTTACTACACCATCTTCTTCTCGTGGTTGGCATCAATGGCAACCTTGATAAGGCAAATGTCAATCCTCAGATCCTGATTACCATCAAGTGGCCTTGGGAGCTCTCCAAGACATAAAAAAGTTTGATATACCCAGCTACCTAGGTCTTTAGTATATTAAACCTACAATTAATCAGCTATTCCTAAAACGAATAGCGATAACGTGATAAAGAAAACAAAAAAAAACCTGTTTCTAAACAGTCAATCTGTCGTCTGTCCCTCTATCCGCCTGTACCCGTAACTTCTAGGTGACAGGCAGTTAATATATCGCTATTAACTTATTTTCTTTCTTTCTTTCTTTCTATTAGAATCAATCCCTATTAAGCACGATCAGGTGCAACAAGATACCAGGGTGGCAAGAGCCCGCACAGATAAGGGCGTGTTCCTCTCAGCTTTATTGCACGGTTATCTGCATAGTTACAGATAGTTCCGACACCCGCAGCAAGACTAGGGAGTTATGACCGCGGTCGACTTTGCCTTTGTAACTGTTGTGTATTGGAAATGGGGACTTTGGCAGAGTTTTAGTAATCTCCGATCTCATAATATCTGGGGCCCCGGCACGCCTGTGCCTTCATCAAGATCTATAGCTATTTTATACTGGACTGTCTTTAACGTCGAACTCTTTGGAGATGAGGCTTCATAATTATATTTATATTGTATACTTACCTATTTAAGTATAAGGGAAAATATAATTATAGATTTTAGAAATGTGACGCGTATGTGCGTTTTGTATATTTTTGTATTAACTACACCACTACACCCAAAAATGCATTTTCAGACTGTTCAGAGTGATTCAGCTGCAACTTTATTACAATGTTTTTATAAATATCGAAACGCCTATTAAGACATTGCACTGCACAGCGTTCTCATAATGATACAAAAAGCCCATTCAAAACGCATTCCGAACAGGAGCGCAGAAGGAACAAAGAGGTTCCAATCTTATCACCGATCTTTATAATAATTACCGCGAACGTCTCAATCGCGGTCCCAATTATCGCAGCCAAATCTTGCATGAAAATAATGAATAAAAAATTAAATCACGCGTACAACCCTATTAAACTTTGTAACCAGAAGAACTCTTTACGGTCAACATAAGGTTGATAATTGTATATTAGCTAAAAGGGACTTGAGCTTTATAATTTGTGACCGTTCAAACCTAAAGCTACCCTACAGAAAATGGCGTTTATGTTATTTCGGGCATTGCTATCTTACCAAAACCTTGCCGACAATTATCAGAAAACCGTAAACGCCAGCCACCATAAGAGCCCTTTTGCTTCATACCTTCGAATTATTTGTGTTGGATAGGCGGAGCTTCTCCCTCCTCCTGTTTGGAAGCGGGTGGGAGTGGGAGGGCAGTATCGCGGCGGCAGTGGGGGAAGACAGATGTGCGTCCGGACACATTTCTCATACGCTACGTTTACACGATAGGGAATTCGCCGCTACATAAATAATTTTACTCTGTGACAAACTGCGAGCGCGCCTGAACGTCCTGTTAGGCCTCTCTTGTTTGAAGTGACGTGTCTAAACATTGAATCAGTGTTAGTCTATGACCGCAAATAAAGGATAATAATATGTGATAGTGATAGTTACTTAATACATTTAGCTAGGCAGATTTGCATATGTTTAGTTAGAAATTTAAAGATGCTACTCGATAGTTGATACCTACTGACTGTGGATATAGATTTATACATAATATGTACATATTATGCAGAAAGGTGTATAGAGACGTGATAAGAATACATTTAATTTAATATCAGACGTGATTAGTACATCAAGTTTAATGTATATTTTTTCCTAAATAGGTACTAATCTCACGTTGGCGGGCTTATATTTATGCTGGTATAAATAGAATCTTGTAAATTAACGCAATTCACTCCAAGGTGTCGTTATTAGCGTTGAAAGTGGTGATGCAGAAATCAGTCTACCTTTGTGCGAAGACTAATTTTGAAACTATTGTGTCATTTACGACATTCTTGCTGCACTTCTGGGCGGCTAGCACGAGTGGTCCGCGACTTGTTTGTCGCTCGGAACTCCCTTTCTAACTCGTCTGTAACGAAAGAGACGTACCGAGCGACAAGCGAGTAAATACAAGATGTGCTAGTCGCTCTGAACTGTGGCAGTATGTAGGGAAGCGCGGGTTATTGACGGCGTTTACCTTAAAAGGTCAAAATGCTGGGTTATTTAGGTACTATTTAGATTATTCAGATATTTTACCGCAACGTTGAACCCAGGGGTAATCGCGGACAATATCACATTAAAAAGTCTAAATATCAAAATATCTCTTTAAATGTTTTTAAAAACTCTAGCATAATTATAATAAAGTGTAGGTAGGTGGTGGGGTAGCTTGTCGCTAGCTAGCTATAGGTAGTTCCACGAGAGTTGAGGCCACGCACACACCCACAAGTCATGTAAAGACTGCGGGATTTATGAAACACAGGTACAAAAAAAGAACACTAATTTCAAAATGCCGCTGTCATTACATGACTTGTTGTTGTGTGCGTGCCCTCAACTCTCGTGGAACTACCTGGTACACCAGAGTACACCTACTTAGATCTTCTAAGTTGGTACCTTAACCTTGTTAAGTTAGTAAGTATAATTACGTCGGACCTAAACCATAATGTAACAGGCTGTTAAATCTAGATCTAATATCAGGTTACTCTGTACACAGAAGGTTATTCTTTCAATTTTTCGAGATGATTTTGAATCCCAAGATAAAAAATCTACCTAACTGATACAAGTGAGAAAGCATAACAAATCAAAGAAGAGGGCTTACTTTTATTGCTTATAAAAATCAGGCATTAATGGTTGTCCGAGGTATTAACCAAATATTATGTTATGATAAAAAAATCCTACAATATAATTAGTTAAAACTTGATATTCTGTCAATTCTAAAATTACCGAAATAACCTGGGAAGCAACCATTTTATTAAATTGTAAATCTATTATATGTACCTACATCAGAACATGAAGCTCATTTATTTTTAATTGCAACAAATAATAAATCATACATTTGTAGCCTGAATAGAACCACTAAAAGTCAGCACGGCGGCGGTATTCCAAAAACATCAATATTTACAAGGATTAGATAAGATCTGAAGGGTTGGTGGGGCGTGGCGGCACTTCCGGCGGAAGGGGCGGGCCGCGCCGGCCGCCATCTTGCCCGCGCGTGCGCGCTATGCCGGCGGGGACCCTCTTCGATTCACAAAAAGGGAATTCAAGAATTGCGATTTTTTACCACAAATCTAGCGGCTTTTTGCTATGAAAAGGGTAGCGGATGGATATTAGAACAACAAAGGGTAAAAATTACTGTAGGTATATTAAGGTAATGATTATAGAAACAGGGAAAGATATTATAATAATATTAAATAAATAGGAAAGTTTCTATACTACATTATATAACAATTATAAGGAAAATCTCTAAAAAAGCACCGGCTAGAATTAAAGACCTTTAATTAACTAATAAGTAGGTAATGTAATACCCATGCCGTTGGTTTCCCTACGAGGATCGAATCTGGGTCCCTGGAAAGGCAGATATAGTTTAAGAGTCAAGACTACTTGTTTAGTTCACTATAGGTACCTACTTTTTCACTTCGATTGCGAGAAAGTTATGAATACTGTACAAGGATTAGATTAAGTTAAAGATAGAGTTAATGACTTTAACTCGGTTATTTTGTCAAAGTAAAAGTGGTTTACACAATATTCCGCATGTGGATGGTCATGACATGAACCCTCGCCCTCTGTGTGTAGTAAGTAGCTGGTTCCATTACTTTCTACGCAATTTAAAAGAAAAAGAACGTTAGTCCGTCTATACAAGGCTTTAAAGTCGCTTTGCAAGTGAGCAATAGGAAGTGAAAAAGTTTCTTTTGTTCTGAGCAGTTTGATCTCACGAAAACACTTATCGCACCTTCAGGATGAAAGTGACCTACTTAATACAAAATGTTAAGTTCTCTACTTCGAGCCATAACATTATTATTATAGAGACTTAATTCAAAATCTGAACTTTTATTTTAAAGGTGCGTTATCTTAACAGGCAACAAATAACACGGTATCCAATCACTTCCTAAACAACATTTTACAAACTGATTCATTACACAAAAATTCATTGGGCGAACCGCTTTTTTTTCCGAAGCTGTAAATATTTCAGGATTTATTTCATGACTAGCGTGTAGAACCCTATAGGTTACGTTAGGTTGGTTTTATAAAAATCCTAAAATATTTAGTTTCGGCAAAAAGGTGGTTTACCAAATGATATGCTTGTGAAACGTTGTTTAGCAAACCAAATATCACGCTACCAAAATAACTTACTAAACAACTATTATAGGTAGACACGCACAATATTAAACAAATACCTACCTACATAAGTAGCGTTTAAGGTTGTTTATCTAAAATGTGATCTAATAATTAATAACTTACTCTGACCGAGACCGAACCTAAACGAAGACAACCGAATCCCTCGTAGACAGTTATGTCCTTCATAAAGAACGCATCTCATTTCTCTTCACATTTACCACATTTCCAATAAATAAGATTCAAAGTCTGCATACATACGATCTAAACGACATGCAAAAGCAAATTCTGTCAGCCGTAGATTCAGCCCGATGTGAAACAGGCCTATTAACACTAAAAAAAGGCTGAAACTTTATTTCCTTTTCCTCTCATCCGAAATCCCAGTGCACCAGGGAGACATGAATCGCCAGGAGACAGCGCGAGTAAATCAAGCGGCCGTGGAGCATCCATCACGCAAGCCGGAGCCATCAATCGCGACCGAAATAGAGGAGCACTAAACTTGGAGCGTCCTCGCCTATTCTGCGGGCCGTGTGGACTTCTTTGGATCGTGCGGAATTCTTATTTTGGATAGATAAATAAAGTTTAACGTTTTATATTGTACCTACCTATTTATGGCGATGAAGTTCTGTCAATAATTTAGTGAGAGTAATGTCAAATACAATAATACCTATTTATCAAACAAAAGGTGCGTTAGATTTAAGAGTTGTATCAATAAACTGAATATGAGTGAGACGTCTGTCTTAAGACACGTCAAAATAATCGACATGTCATAGAAAACTGTCATCTTTGACGCGTCCTCAGTCAACATCAGTTTATTAATGTACGGTCCTACTACGACACTGAGTAAGTATTTGCGATTAGGTGGCATAAAGACATCTTAAGAAAATTATACGCGTTTAATTTATGCGTAGGTATTTACGCGTTCATCTATATTTGTAGGTATACCAATTGGATTACTATTTAGGTTATACGGATCCCTAGAAATTCCTGTGATAAGCCGATGTAGAGAACTGGGTTCCTAAAAAACTGCGATGCCAATCCAGCTGATCCGAAGATTGCGTCGTTGAAGTCCAATTTGAATATAAGAAACAGACTTTCTGAAATCAGTTTGTATGGTAAGGCGGGTAATTTCAGACAGGGACTCGTAATGGAAAAAAAATGCTTTTTTTTTAAATCTATTCTCGTGGCATACCTATTGAGCTAGAAGATATAAAATAATAACAATACCTGCCCATAAGGTTTTTTATTTACGCATGGTGCTTTTAAGAAGCCCAAGAAGGTCCCTACGTAGTTGACGGCTTTAACTTGAAAGCATGGTGCTTTTGTTCCTGTCTTTTCAGTCTTTCATAATTCATAATAATTCATAATTCATTTATTTAAATTATAACTTAACAGTAATAAACCACAGCGTTATAACAATTATCATGTCAACATTTAATTAATTAATTAGTAAAAAATATATTCAATCAATAAGTCAATAATATGGTTTTTAAAATTATAGTTAGTGACCATTGACGGCATTAGTTATGGTGCTTTCAGTAGAGCATTAATTAATTAATAGATAAGTTAGATTTTCTTTAAAGGTTTTCAATGCTAGCTGTAAACGCGTGCTACACGGTTTTAAACAGGCAGTTTAAAACCGTGTAGAGACAGTGGTTTTAAACCAAATTTCATATGAAATTAAACGCCTTTGGCAGATAAGCGTGCGCTTCAAACAAATGGGCTTGTTTGAAACCGTGTAGCACACGCTGTAATTTATAGGTAAAATTTCAAATTCAGAAATCAATAGGAAATCGAGAGTGTTTTTAAAGTCAAACGAAAATGATACGGCGCAAGTCAGACTGCCAGAAACTGGTAACGAGAATGGCACAAAAATATTTAAAAACCAAACGCATTTAGAAAAAACATCCAGATGAATAATATTTAAAAGCAACATTTCGGTAGCAGCTGAATGTTGAACATTATTTTGTTTAGTTCAATGTTTTTTATAACAAACTAAACGGTCAAGACTCAAGACTGAGATTAATTACGAATAATTTTAATTAATAAAACACCAAATCGTACGATATCTAATCACAAACAAGGTGCCTATTAGAGCGATAGATAAAAATGTCGTCATCGGCCGGGCTTGTTACCGCTACCGAGTTAACGAGATACCTACGGACGGGGGGCGGGTCGATCAATACCGACCGCGCCGGCCGGCCTTTACGAACGCCGCTCCGTCCCACTCTGACACATATAAACAACTCACTAGGGAGAACGAGACTATACCCGCCCCCTTGAATCACCAAACGGGTCCGGAGAAGGCGTGCGCCCGGCCTCCGCGCTCCGGCGGATCCTCCGCTCAGTCGGCCGAAGCCTGCGTGCCGCGCGAGTCCCGGCCGAGTCATGCGCTCCGCGTAGCCACGATGCTCGTGCCTCCGGAGATGATGGCAGCGCAGTCCAAACTCGTCTACCAGATGAACAAGTACTACAACGAGCGCGTCGCCAGCCGCAAAGCGCAGATCGCCAAAACCATCCACGAGGTCTGCCGCATCGTCCAAGATGTGCTCAAGGAGGTCGAACTCCAGGAGCCGAGGTTCATCTCTTCACTCACAGACTATAACGGTCGGTTTGATGGATTGGAAGTGGTTTCTCCGCACGAGTTTGAAATAGTTATATATTTAAATCAGATGGGAGTTTTGAATTTTGTGGACGACGGCTCCCTGCCCGGATGCGCGGTGCTCAAGCTGAGCGATGGCCGCAAGCGCTCCATGTCTCTCTGGGTGGAGTTCATCACTGCTTCGGGCTATTTGTCGGCGCGCAAGATCCGCTCGCGCTTCCAAACTTTAGTCGCACAAGCGTGCGACAAGTGCTCTTACCGTGACTGCGTCAAAATGATCGCGGAGACTACAGAAGTGAAGTTGCGTATTAGGGAACGCTACGTGGTACAAATCACGCCAGCTTTTAAGTGCGCAGGGTTATGGCCGCGCTCCGCCGCGCACTGGCCGTTGCCGGCCATCCCCTGGCCGCACCCCAACATAGTCGCTGAAGTCAAAACGGAAGGATTCGATTTGCTGTCTAAAGAGTGCCTCGCGCTGCAAGGAAAGAACTCTGCCATGGAAGGCGACGCGTGGGTCTTAAGCTTCTTAGAAGCTGAGAACCGGCTTCTGCAGGGCGGATGCCGACGTAAATGCTTAAGCACGTTGAAGACAATTCGCGATAGACACCTGGATCTTCCAGGCAACCCAGTAACGTGCTATCACATGAAGACTCTGTTGCTATACGAGTGTGAGAAGCACCCGCGCGAGCACGAATGGGACGAGGCAGCGGTGGGCGACCGCATCAACGGCATCTTCCTGCAGCTGATTTCCTCGTTGCAGTGCCGTCGGTGCCCGCACTACTTCCTTCCCCACGTAGACCTGTTCAAAGGGAAATCACCGACGGCTTTGGAGAATGCTGCCAAGCAAGTGTGGCGGCTTACAAGAGAAATGCTTACCAACTCCAGGGCTTTTGAGAAGCTCTGAGCTCGTACTAGGCCGACAGAGCCGTCGGGTGGTGCACGCGCGCCAGTCAAACTCGGAGTGAGTGCCCTGGACTATCCCCAGTATACGACGAGTGTTCAGAACTAGGACTTAGGACGATGAGTGATTGCATCCGACAGTGGTATACGAACAGTGAGTTATGTATATGTGAGTGGTTTTCTATTCCATGTGGATCAGACTGTAAGTAGAAGGTGATATACCTAGACTAGGGCCTTTTCAACTATTATTTGTGATATACTGTAAATAGCTTAGTTGTTGTACAATTTTATTATATTTAATTTAAAAGATACCTTGTATTTATTTGACTGAGAAAACTCTAAGTAGGTAAATATATATATAATTTACAATAAATAATTCGGAGAGATACTTCTTTTGTATTTTTTCTGCTCTATCCCAAGCATCTGTAGCTGAATACATTTTAAGGACCGCCAAAGGAGATAAAACTTGTTGAATTTATGAACTTCTTAAATTTTGCGACTCAATAAATTACTATAACAAGGAATGTGATATTTTGGTTTATCTATAACAAACTCTATTAATTTACAAAAACAACGACACGAAAATACTAAACAACCTTAATTTTTACTATGCTATGCGTTAGTCAGCTCCTCGAGAGCGAGCTAAGAGCCCACCTTACACGTCGTCCACCAACTAAGACATAAGCGTACATTTATCCAGGACCATTTCCTTTGCGCCAGGACATTAGTATGCCTCGGCCTACGAGGCTATATCGAATTACCTCCTTCACGATATATACCCCTAGTACCTGGAACCGGGGAGGCTCAGGTTACAGAAGAGCAATATTCATTCCTGTTTAGTTTATATCCTGCAGAATATAAATTTGATAAATATACATCGGTAGGAATTGACTATCGTAACAAATAAAAAACCTAAACATGCAAATGTAAGTAGTTGAAAAAAAATTAACATACGATATTAACCTTTTGACCGCCGTATTCTGATATATAAGACACCAAACCATAGCTAATGTCAACCTTCCTCAAATACACTTAGGACTATTTTACACTGTCAACCATGACGGCTATAGCCGTCAAAGGCGTCCAAAGGTTAAAGAGACATCGACTAAACGCAATAAACGTGATAGATAAAACTCGAAACTCGAAAATACAAACGGTCAAGTATTCGTTCGTCATCGTTAACACCATAAATTCTATCACTCTATTTGTATCCAAATTCCAATCAAGCAGACGAGCCAGCTGTACTGTTTTATAGTTACCACAAATTTTATTTGATCATAAAATCTTCTCACAGATCACAAAATGTTGGACGATTCAATAGAGGTCCCACACCGAGAGGGCCGTAAACTTCCGCCCACGCATTGTTTTTAGAATCTACCTTATTTGACATTTAAGTACAGCCCGCTTGGACAGGTATGGGCAAAGACGCGGATTGCTTGTCTCTGGCCAAGTCCTTAAAAGCATTATCGAGTTGGAACTGACACAGCTAGGTTCCAATAAAGTGCATTTGCATTCTCATTGCTGCACTCCATACCAGCTCATGTGTACTTACCTATGTTGAATTTGACTAGGGTTCCAGATAATAAAGAAGGCCAAATTTATAAAGATCATGATTATTAGAGTCATTAATTATTAGAGTCACTTCCATACTAGACATACTGTAAGTTATATTGAAAATGCAGATTTATTTGCAGACTCATTCCTGCAGTCAAACTGTTCTAACAATTTTGCAGGGCGCTTGATATCATTGTGCCATGTTGATTGTACTAATAAATAAATAAATAATAAAATACAAAATAAAAAGAAATTACTTTACGCCGCAAAATGTCTTCTCTTATATTGCCAAGGCTAATGTGACTTTGTGTTTTCTAAACATTATTGAAACCGGCCGGCTTCTACGGGTGTAACTGTTCTGATAATTCGTTATGATGGCGTTGGATTTCGTTATAGCTTCTTTAATTTCAACATTTTCTATCCGGTAGTAAGGAAGGAGTTTCTTTTTTTTTAGTAAATGTTTCTTATTACATGGTAAGCTATTTTAAAGGAATCTTTAGGAAGGAATTTTTATGCGTTAAAATCAGGTATGCTAAAGGGATTGTATTGTTTATCAAAAAATGTTTCACAATCGTCAAGTAAAGCATATCTGTCAAATAAAAGCCCTTTCCCTTTCTTACACTTGAAAATAGACAAGGAGAGGGCTATCTTTAACTGACAGAAGAATTTACTTGACGATTGTGAAACAGAACAGACCCTTACAAACGACGATTCTAACCAAATTTCCGGACAATCTTGTCGAAAGCAGCAACAGTAGAGTTTTATTTCATGTTTTTCTAAATAGAGATAAGATAATTCTACTATCTCGTTCATTTTATGAGATCGTTACGTTTTTTTACGGCTTTAGTTTAAACCATGCACATAAAAGATTTCAGTACTAACTTAATATGGATTATTTTTATTTAAAAAAGGGTTACTACCACTTCTAAGCCATTTAGGCCTATATATTGGCCGCCGTGGAACTCTGTAAAGTTGTTTTTCAGAGTTCAGTAAAACATGTTTTTTATCATCGATTTGTTTTTAATAAATACATAAAAATTAATTAAATTATCGGGTGTTATTGTATTAATCTGAAAAATATGTATTTTTATGTTATTAAGCTATTTTGGTGAAATAATTATGGCAATGATAAATCTAATATTTACCAGTTTTAGACGGGGAATAAGCTTGGTACAAGAGGAAGAAGAAAATATGTTTTGGTCAAATATTAGATTTTCAAGACAAGGTTTGTTTGTAGGCTTAATCGTTCTAAGACGAACCTTGAGCGAATTTGGCAGGTTAAAAAAAAAATGTAAATTAACCTGTACCGAAATAAAAAAACGCGATATTAAGTAAATATAAAACCTAGCTGTCTCTCAAACAGCAAAACGTTTAACAGCCTATAAATTAATTTCTAATAATAAACACGAGTTATAAATTAATTTCTAATAATAACCACGAGTTATAAATTATAACAATAATAGGGTGGGCGGACACCGCGGCCCGAGGAGGCGAAAGGGGGCGGCGGCGCGTCACAACAAATAAACGACACACCGGTGTAAAAAGGGCTTTATACCGTTTATTTCACTACAAAAAACTCACGTGCCTATTGCAAAAAATAACTGTCAGGGATTTAAACAATTATATTGTTTTTACTCATAAATATACTGGATGAGATAGAGCTGGAGACAAAAGTTCTTGTGATAGTCAGAATATTAACATAACGCTACATAAAGTTGGTTACGACGACCTAATGGTTAGAAAATGGAGTCTTATTTGTAAGAACTCCGGGAGCAGCAGTGTTCGCAGTGTTGTGTTCCGGTGCGAGGGTAAAACGGTGAAATGACCAACATTGAGACATTCACTTCTAGTACTAAGGATGGGCAACGCAATTGCAACTTTGAAGTTAAGAATATCACGACAAATAAACAACGCGCCGGTGTAAAAAGGGCTATATATCGATTATTTCTAATTAAAAAAAACAAAAAATAACATTATAATTAATAATTATAATTTAAATACATATATAATACATATAGATATAATATAATAATCCAGCCTATATACGTCCCACTGCTGGGCACAGGCCTCCACTCACAATGAGAGGGCATGGGCTATAGTTCCCACGCGGGCCCAGTGCGGATTGGGAACTTCGCACACACCGACAAATTTCTTTGCAGGTGTGTGCAGGTTTCCTCACGATGTTTTCCTTCACCGAAAAGCTCATGGTATATTTACAAATTGTATTTCGCACATAAATTCCGAAAAACTTAGAGGTGCGAGCCCGGGTTCGAACCCACGACCCTCTGCTTAAGAGTCGGCAGGTCAAACCATTAGGCTACCACGGCTTTTTATATAGATATATAATAATAATTTAAATACAGTATTAAATGGAGACACTGACGTTAGTTTAATAATATATTAAATATACAAGTTGATATAAAAAGAGGTTTATAAAATATTTTTACTAGGAATCCCAACAGCAAGTGTTCGCACTGTTATGTTACGGCGTAAACGTCAAACGTCAAAAATGACAGTTTTCTATGGATTGACATCTACTTTGACGTATCTTGAGACGGGGATCACAGTCGCGATGAGTTTATTAACACGGCCCTATAAGATTGGGGCATAAGTTACATGTTCGCTGCTTACAATCTTCAGATAAATATCTATGGTCCCCAGAGCGTTAACCATCAGGTCGCCAGAAGCAAGATGGTCTAATACAGTGTCAAATAGAGACACTGGTCAACTGAAACAGATAAACTCCCCACCGAATTTAAAACGTGAAACAACAGGTTATTAAAAAAAAGTTAAGTAATTACACGTTTCTGTTAACAAGTGCTAGTTAGTTCGACCCGAGGCGAATAAATACGGGTCTGTGATATTTAAACAATTTGGAAAAAAACTTTAAAGCCCAAGAACTCCTAAAAGGGTCATAACAGTACGGTGACTACGCAGCCGGGCACGTAAGTTGGATCGTAATTGGCGGGTGCGCCCGCGCCGTCGGTATCTGACTCTTTTATTGATTCTGCCTCTAAACGTTCATAAATTAAATGTAACCATAATTGTTTTTAAACGCTTTTTGTATGGAAATTATGATTTGTTTGAGTATTAGTTAGCTGGATGGACGATCTGGTGAAGATCGCGGGAAACCGATGGATGCGAGTAGCGCGTTACAAAGCCCGTCGTGGAGACCTTTGGGGAAGAGATATATATGTATGTCCAGCGGTGGACCTCTTTCGGTTGATATGATGATGATAATTGATTTAATCCTGACATTTAACACGGTTGGTTACTGGTTATAGATTGTTGTGAATAATTATCCCGATTCCATAGGAACCTAACGTGTACCTATAGATGTAAGTTAAAACACAAATGAACGAGCTGTTAAGTATGAACTTTCTATAATAATATAACCATTTTCATCGCTATTTCGATTAACAATCTACCTATGCAAAGTTTTACCTAGGACGTCTAGATAATATACAGTCACCGTATAAAGAATAAGAAAAAATCTCGCAGGTAAAGATTTATAAGTAACGTCTCGGGTGATTCCCATTTGTACCATAGAGCTACTTTTTTATTGAGATACTAGCGACCCGCCCTCGCTTCGCTCCGGGTTATATTATATACATAAACATTCCGTGAAAAATTGTCTAACTGATGGTTAAAAGCGCATTAAAATCCGTCGCGTAGTTTGAAAGATCTAAGCGGACATACATACAAAGGGACAGACGGCGGGAAGCGACGTTGTTTTCTTCTTCTTTGTTCCATTCAACAAATGGGAATAACCGGCAACGTCTAGTTTATCCGTGGACCATTTTCCCTTCGATTGCTTCCCTACGGCCATTTAAGCATGATTGGCCATCGACCGCTAATTACCGCTACCAGGCGAGCATGACCAGCCAGCAATCAATCACTTGCACTTTGCCGTGACGTCGCGTGACTGCACGTTAGGTAGCTGAATTACCTAGGGGATGCATTTGCATATGGGTGTGTAAGTATGTACGAAAACAATTGACGGTTCATCTTATAAACGTACTGCGACGTAAAGAAACATATGAATCACGGCAAGTTATTTTCATTTTTATATTTGACATTTCTTGCTAAAGACATCAACGCGTCCGAACATTGCGGAATATTTACAAGGAAAGAAAATTTAGGAAAGTCATTATAATGTACATCTAAAATAGCTAACATACGTTTCTTAAAATGGTCTATTTTTAATAATAATTCGAAAAATTATACTGTTTAATAAGCAGCAATCTTTAGAGAGGGCAGGAAATATAAACCTACGGTTCTCTTATCGTCCCTGCGAAAGTTACCTATTTACTGCTTTACGTCGAAATTCAATAATAGAGTGAATCTACCTCGACAATGACATTACACACGTATACTTTATTTTTGTCTCACCAATATTTTAACTGTTACCTTTTTACCCTCAGTTATATCAACAGACAAGAGAATCAAAACATAGCTATATATATTTCTCTAATTTGGCCCATCGTTCGCCGCTTACCCCCTTACTAATAAACGATGAGTAACGGCTGAGTAGTTATACAATGCTTTGTCCTTATCTGTCATTGTGACATTTGAATTCGACAGATAAGGACAAAGCATTGTATAACTACTCAGCCGTTACTCAACGTTTATTAGTAAGGGGGTTAGTCTACAAATGATATTACATATCTTTTACGATGTTGTTTTCTATTAGGCTTCACGAGGACAGCTTCATTTAAAAACACCGTCAAAACAACGCCACATACATGGTAATGTTGGTATAAAAAGTGACACGACGCATGTCCTAGCGCATACGAATGACGTGGATCATAACATAACCTAACATCAACATGCATAGAGCGCGTCGGCGCGGGCGCGGCCGGCGCCGACGCTGCAGCCAATTATTAATAATATAGGATAATATGAATGTGAATGTTAGCCTGAAGTGTTGCATAGGTGCATTCAACGAGCCCAAGATCGAGCAGCATGCAGAGCGTTTGGTGAACCGCGCTCGCAATAGTCATGTCTACGGCTGAGCCATGAGGACATTGAGGATACGAAAAAGAAGAGAGGATAATATGTAGTCACCAATACGACATAGATAGAACACTATATACGATAGTTACGATGTATAAAAAGGTTCATCACTTTTCAACTCTATTTCGATACTGTTAAGATCCAAAAGTGAGCATTTTTTTACACCGACTATACAAGCAATAAAGGTTAAAATAAAGATAGTCTGAAATACCATATCGATAAAAAAAATCTATACACGAGTAGGTCAAACGGCCTTTTTAGTACTCTGTGCCTACCGATGGCACCCTAATATTATAAGCCTACGCTGTCCGTCACACCATCTGGCACATACCTGAATAGTACCTACCTAGTTAAATGACTACAAAGTAGTGTTACAAAATAACACATAAAACAAAGCCAAGGGTTCAAATACAAGAAATCTCGAATAAAAAACAGGAAAGAAATGTTCCACAAGATTCCTTCATGGCTGGTTTGTAATGTACGAGTAGGTAAAGCCCCAAGAACATGTCCCTCCCCCCACCACCTGTCACTATCCACCATATTTTATTTGCCACTTTGAACCTTATTCCTCTGTATTTAATATTGTGTATATGTAGAGGAAAGATTTGTTTGATGGTAATCGATAAACTGAAACTACTGAACCGATTTTAACAATTCTTTCACGATTAAAAAGCTACGTTATCCACAAGTAACATAGGCATTATATTTCCAAGCTATATTTTAATTTACTTTATAAAAACGAAGCGAGGGCGGATCGCTAGTTTTACTAACTATAAGACTATAACCCAGCAGCTGTGTGCGAGTGGGTACAGACCCAAAATTGTGCTACCACCGAGCTTTACAAAAACGCAAGGAAGCAAACCAATACCCCATTTACTATCCAAACCAATATTTAAATCCCCCAGTGTCAAGGTGAAGATAAAGATTACAATTCAATTGTATACATTAGCCGCGTGCAATTTGCAAGGCAATGCAGCTATTTGAATGCATCGATTTTGCAAAGTGCGAATGCCGCAGTAAGGCAAGCGTTTGATGGTGCATGCACACCTGACCTTATTCTCGTGTCGGTCGGGCTTATGCAGTTCTCGTATATAATTGGATAGTTGCATTGGGATGGTGACCATGCAATAGTAGTAATGTGGCTGCAATAACTGTTTTAAAATTAAAAGTAAATGTTGGGATCCACTTAGGTCCAAAGTCAGTCTGACTTTCTACAGCAATAAGGTGGAGTTTCCTGTAAGTTACAAATGACTTGGCATCTCTAATGACATTGACAACTTCAAGCAATATTTTTTTGAAATGGGTCCCTAGTTAACGTTGACTGTACGGGTAATTACTACGTACTTTTATTATGTATTTGTTAGAAAATCCGTCGTTGTACACACATTATGTAAATCAACCGGCTATCTATTACGGTTCAAAAGATGCCTACAGCCCTTTAAAGGTAGGACAGACGGACGGACAGCATAGGCTTAACAGTGTCCTATTTGGCAGCCTGTGGGCACGGAACCCTAAACAAAGAAATAAATAAATCGATAAACTGAAACGATTTCCAATCCAGCGATCCCGCTAGATCCGCACAGCTACATCGAAGCGCGCGCGCAGACAAATATCAATGCAATCGTATAATATTACAATTGGCCTGAATTATTCAGCATGGCGGGTCGATCTTTATTCGATACATTATGCACATAATGAGTGTAACCTGTCGCCGATCGATTCCTGCGCAGGTGACCGCGGGATCGAGGGAAATCGAAGAGAAAGCCCTGGCTCCGTCTGTTCTACGTATTTTGAGAGAGTTACCAAAACCAAAGCGTAAACACCAACTTAAAAAAAAAAAGATTAAAGAGGTAAAATTGTATGTGTTGTTTGTTTGTATGTTTCTGATAATCTCTGGAACTACTGAACTGAACAGATTAATAAAAACGAATATTGGAAGCTTCATTATCCCTGACTAAATTAAGGCTATATTTTTGATAAAACTACATAGTATCATACCTATTTTATTCAAATTAAAACCACTAAGAGATTTCCGCATCAGATATTTTTACCGCCAAAGATGTCTAAGACATTATTGCTGGTAATTGAACAGGTCCGTCAATGGTTGTTAATGGTGGCCAAGGCCAATAGTGGTTAATTTCTAAAAGAATCCTCATACAATCCTCGGGCAGACCACGCGCCCTCTAGGTGGACCTCATCCGTAAAAAAACAGCGGGGAGACAACGGATGCGAACAGTGCAGGATGGGACAAGTGGCATGATGAGAAAGGGGCCTAAACCCAATAGTGGGATCAGAGTTGGGCGTTATTTAGATAATTTCTTATCTAGATAATTATTTCAAATAAAATCATTTCAAATAAATTTATTCGAAGATAAATTCAATCACAAATAGTGCGTTGACAACTTTTTTATTTAGATAAATTATCTAGATGAAGATAACCGACCTCGTTTGTTATTGAAGTAAGCTTATAATAATAAATGTATACAGAATGTCACGTCGGGTCAAACCGTCACACTGACTGTACTACTGACATTCATCTTTTATTTAAAATCCCAACTAATTTATCTAGATAAAAATGAAACTGATCTAGATATATTCAAAATAACAAATGACGGATTATTTAGTTACTTCAAATAAACGATGATTTAGTTATCTTCCCGGTTTTTCGTAAATAGATAATTTTTGCCCAACTCCGAGTGGGATATACGGCTGGTTGAACGGATGGATGATACGGCTTCGTATCCCTGAACAAGACGCGTCGAAATCGATCATAAATATGGTTAGTTGGTGTAAATTAACATTGGCCTGCGGACCTTAGAGTTGTGTTAGACACAACGGCACAACACCACCCTTTTGGTTCAAAAAACGGGAGCTCAATCGCAATGTACCCGTACCACGAGTTCGAATTATTATTTGTTCTAAACAAGGTTTCAGTTAAGACAGAAAACTTATTAAAATTTCCCAAAGGTTAGATTTAATTAGGTTTGTATTATTATAACCACACAGAAATTATAAAAAAAATTGTTTTTTTAATATAGAAACGTCTGTCATGGCGTGACTTTAGGAAAATTCGGTTTCGAACCGAGTGACGCTCAGTCTCCCAGGTACTTAGCAATTATTCTTCTTGAGAGTTCCTTGCGGCTCTTCTCAACAGTGATCTCCTCCCACTGCTGACCATGACTTGCAGAATATACCTAGTCCATTTATTCGTTGATTTAAACATCGCCATCAATAACAGGAATCCTATCTTCACCCTGCTGACATCACGCTGCTTTAGACTTCAGTCATTGTATTACAAATTCTAGAATATAAATGCAGTCGTCTAGACGGCCATATTAATATCTTGATCTAGGCCGGCGCAAAACGGATTGGGAAATGTTATAGTTTTAAGATCATTCACGCAATTGTAATTCAATAACTGGAAACAATACGTGGAAATACAAAAGGAGAACCAGCAATATCATGGGAATTTTAAAAATAAAACGGAATTTAGGAATATCAATGACTTATTAGTAGTACGTTTAAGAGGGAGACAGTCCCTTCACAATCAATCACAAAGTCTTACTGTTGAACTGTACAGTCAGCATCAAATAGATAGGAGCAGCCAAAATGGCCAAATACGTCGCAACACATCCTTATTCGTATAGTAATAAAGATGTGTTGCGATATATTTGACCACTTTTGCTGCTCCTATATTTGATGCTGACTGTACGTAGCGCTGCAAGCAGAGACCGGACAACCCTTTAGCTAATAGCTAAAATTAGCTAGCCCAGTGGATTTGCTCACCCATTCCAATTGGCAACCCATACGATTGACTTTCCCTTATCAAATGAAGAACCCAACGATAAGGGTAGCCGTCGGTAACGTGTATACTAGTAAGGGTTTTATAAGGGTATTGTGTTAGCGCTTAGTTGAGTGGGCTGTCGTTTACTTGCTTCGAACGGGACGCAAGGTAACGTGTGTTTTACGAAGTCTACAAAAGGTGACTAAAATTGCGTACATCTAGTAACCTTTTTTAAAGGGTTTAGTAAGGGTATTGGTTAGCGCTTAATATAATGGGCTATCGTTTGGAAATAGCGCTTTAAAAGTACATTTAAAGGGTTTGGTTTGGTAAGTTAATCCTTACGAAAAACCCATACAAAACCCATTGAAAGGGATAGCGGGCCAGTCCCTGGTTGCAAGAAACGATTCTTCTCAACAGTAGTTACCTCTAACAAGTGTATACAAACCCTACTTGCGGGATAAGGCTTTTAATGCATAGCATAACACACTTTCAAGTGATCTTTTATCTTATAAGCCAGCACCAAGACGTGTTAAATAGGGGAATGTAGTTTTAGGGAATTTATTACTACTTAACCAATATAAAAAAAAACTAATGAATATAACAAGATTAAATTATGAACCGGAAGATCTAAAATGATGGATGATCTAATTTAAAAGGAGGTTATGTTATTATTTACATAAATATGACTAGTTTTTTTCTACTCTCACAGCCGTAAACTCTCAATCACAGAACATAATAATACTGACATAATAAATTTTAGAAAGATAGTACGGCGAATTTTAGTTTGATAAAAAAAAAGAAAAGTACCAGATTGTATAAATAAAAAAATTAACTTGGATCTGATAAGTATGGCGTAACGTATTAGAGCCGGTAACAAAACACCGCAGTTTAATAAAAATATCTTGAACAAACGGACAGAAATTTAATTTTATAGCTGTAGAAAATTTTGCCTTATTTAAATAGTACTAGGATCGCATATACATCAGGAGGTTTATAAACTGATGTGGCCTTTTGTGTAACGTATAATAAGAGATCGCGTTGGGTGCGCCCGCGCGGCAAACGCGATGCGACGCGAAGCGACGCAAGCGGGCGTGGTCGAGTGACAGCGGAAACGACTGCGACTTGCCGTCTGGATTAGCAATTCGGAAGGACCCTATACAGGCCTTGAAGCATCAGTTATCAATGATTTGAATAATTGAGAGGTTGGTAGAACCTCGTGCAGAGTCCGCCCGGCCCGCTACCACCAAGTCGTCAAGCAGCGTTCACACTTTCGTGTTCCGTTCTGAAGAGTAATTAGCTATTAGTTAAGATGTTAAAATTAAAATTATTTATTTTATTACATTTAGCTGCATAATTACATATAGGTAGTTACTAGTGTTACTAAAATACTGGTAATTAAAAGATTGGCTGAATTTAAGCTCATTCGAGGTTCGCGGTTAGACCTAATTTAAGGATAACAATTTTAGATCTCAGTTTATCACGAAAAACGCAATATTTTTTTGTTTTTCATATTGCTGATTTTAGGTTCTAACATTTCTCGCTAAGTGGCGCCCCACCCCGACGCATCCGCCCGGAAAATATGGAATATTAGTACCAACGAGCCTCACAACAATTATTATGGCGGCCATTGTTGCCAGGATAATATTTGATCTGCCTCAAAACGCCGCTTTGTATGCATTGTCCGCAACAATAAGCCTTAAGCAATTTAAAAATTGCTAGACTAATTTAAAATTGAGCAGTTGCACTACAAAGCTTCATCTTTTCATTACAGGATTCAATATTTTTTTTGGTCAAAATTCATAAAACCAAATAATTAAATTTAAACCATACTGAATTTTTATAATTTAAATAAACAAGAACACCGACACAAAAATAGCCCGTCGGAACAATTCGCAAAACTTTTTTACTGCGTTTGGCAGCGATAACAGGCGACGGCCAAAAGCATTTCTGTGTCATTCTGCCAGAAATAAAGAAAAAAAAACAACAGGGCGACCGTGACGCATCCGACGACACATTTTTCAATATCGACGAAAAAAAGATAAATTGGGCAAAACACAGGCGAAGGCAAAGACGCTCGCTATCTGGCCTTTATCTGGGACGATTTTATATTCCAAATTTAAAAGCCGTACAAAGGCAAAAACTGTTCGCATCTGTCTATTAAATAATTTTTAAAATACGATATTTTAAATTATGTCTGGCCGGTTATCGACGCTATTGTTTTAAGCAGTTCACGCATGGTTTGTTGGAAAGAGATCGCGTGTAGGGCAGGGTGTGTAACTACATACGTGTAAGAGAGACGGGTGATAGTTTGATGGACGGGCCGCGTCGACTGAAACGACAGGGCCCGTAGCTCAGGCCGCGGTGCATAGTATCTCATCCCCATCACTAAAATAAACTTTCATTTGCTTTTTATGCATGCCTGGTATATTTAGATATTGTCGCGGCGTTATTCAGCGTTAAAAAAAGTGTTAAGTGGATGATTTATATTAAGTGCGGCCCGTTATGGGCTTCCGGCGGTATTATTTACCAAGCGTCGGGCTGAACCTTCTGACCTCCATTAGGGAGGCACACTTGACGAATAATTCATTCTTTTCCTAACTCTTTGACGAAGCCTCCGTTTTTACAGTTATGACGACGTTTCTATTCACATTGGGTAATCACGGATACTTCAAAGAACGCAAAGGAATCCTTCAATATAATAAAAACGTGTGTAAAATCCATTTCTTTGTCGTTTGAATAAATTTATCAAAGTTGCGTTGTTTTAATTAATTCGACTACAACCACGTACACGGCACCATAGCTGTTAAAAAAACAATATTCGGGTTAGTGTTTCTCTTTCACTCGCTTCCATATGCTGTTACGTTAGTCTAACCGACTTTTCCGAATCTCGAAAGACTTAGAGAATAAACTTATCGCTTCGTTATCGCGCTGTACAATTTGTTTATGCTCCCTCGGGAAACGCCGGGAAGTAGCCCAATAATAGAACTTGGCCATTTCACAATCACTTCAATCGTTTACGTCGGTGTTGATGTGAAATAAGAATAGAAAGATATAAACGCCATAGCGTTTTGTTTAAAATACTATATCAGATGCGCATGCGCATAATGCATACATGCGTCGTACTGAACTACGCAATGTATAAAACAAAACAGATATTAATTATTATGTAGTTTTGCAAATTCGTTCATTTAGATAACAAAGGTTGATTTACTGAAATCGTGGTAGACAGCCGTTAATTAACTCGCAATTGATGAACATCGCATGTGTTTGCAAATTGCCGTATCAATTACTGAAAAATTAGCTATTTAAACAAAGTGAAGGAGGTATTAAAAAATAAAAAATAAACATAAATCGTTATCTTTACGGGGTTTCCACGTTCGCGACGGTGATCGTGTTAACGAAAAGTATGACGCAGCTATGCGTTAGAGCAAGATGCCTATGGCAGAATTGAGGGGATATAACAAAGCAAGACGGCAACACAGCGTCAACAGTAAATAAGTGCAAATTTTATGTACATATTTTAGATAGAGTACAGGATAAAGTCCCGATAAAATTTTAACGTGACCACGTAACTTTACGCTCCTATACAGACGATGCAAGTTCGTAAAAATAATTTACTAACAGTTTAGTGCCAGAGTTTATGATCTAGCGATGAAGCTGTAACGTGGAAGCACCGAGGTGGCTCACGGGTTAACAGAACTATCGTTGACAATAACATAAATAATCATAGCTTGTCCCGATGTTCGTCCACCGGCGGGCCCCGACCAGCGGGCGGTAGGCGCCGTAGGGTCCTGTGGGTTATAAACATCACAAAAACACCACGATAAAGGAGCCTCGGCATCTCGAGCTGTCCCGATGGCAATTAATAAATAATTAATATTAGTCCAACTGTCATAAATATCAGTGAATTATCGCTACATAAAATAAAACCAACTCCAGTTACAAAAAAAATCAAACGTTATAAAGTTCTCTTGAAAAATCACTCGAAGATAAAACACTACACCATTTTAAACACGTTTAACGTTTTAAAGCTTCCGAAACACTTCGAAACTCAATAAAAACGAAGTATGTTTAGAAACGTCAAGTGGCAGGGGTAGCAGTCAAGTGTGATCGCTCCCAGCTACAGATGGGATCATTACGCTATTCAATAGAGGACAGCACTCGTCGCCAATTTAGGGGACCAGGAGGGCATAATGACAGAGGACGTGTATTGTCATTGTTCGCGACACATGCTACAAGTGCTAATGTGTCACTTGAGGCGTGAATCACGAGAGATTATTTGTGTTATGTGTACCTAGTACGTAAAAAGACACTTTAGTAGACAAAATAGTTTAATTTGAATTAGTGTTGGCAGACGTTTTGATAAACACGTTATTATGCGGTCGGAGTTGAATTTAATAGTGCTAATGAACTCGGGGTATTCGCAATAAACGCCCATCGGCGACCACAAGAAAAATATAACAGAGCACTCTAATAAAATTGACATACACCGCATCACAAACTTTTTTCCTCGGGATAGAGTAATGAAAACAAATGACACCGTCTCACGCGCGTCCCATAAAAAATCAATTCATGGGTGTACGAAAATAACGACGAGCGGCGCGCATTCTATTCAATATTTCAGTTTTGTTTCAGTTCTTGGTATAACAATCCGCATTTTTCCCGCACACGACACCTCTAAATAATTTCTACACGGTTATTAATTTATTCTGTAATTGCATGTGTCCAAACACATTTCACGTCAGTAGTGCTTAAAGAGTAGCTTTAAAGCGTAATTTAGTGCAATGACCAGGTATCCATAATGCCAAAGGAGGTTCTAATTTACGACTTTAGCTAATGGAAGAACAACATTAAGCGCGTCGCCTTAAAGCGTTTACATATTAATAGAATAAGGGACCAGGTGCACTTAACTTCCTAAGGTAATTCCTTAATGGGCGAGGACTCATTAACGGGGCATGGCACGTCGTTAAAAAGAAAATTTAATTGGTAATTGACAGTAATTGGTAGCCGTTTGATGAGATACCGATATACTTGAAAATAGAGGATATATCAGCGTCAATTTATAAGTTCATCCGTTAAATGGATGAGAATTACGATAATCAATATTATGACAGCTCCTTTCCCAACACCACGTGACGCGCTATTTGCAATTCAATGTTCCATTAATGTCTTCTATATCCCAACTTTAAAAACAATCCACCCTTCATACATCAAAAACCCTTTGAATAATTTGCAGCAAAACGAATTAAAAAGCATAAACAGAATAGTGCCGTTAACCCCCGCCCTGCCGGTGCTCGCAGCCCTCTATGATGGATGGGACACAATTTGTTTTCGAATTAAATGGGCTGGTCTAAGAGAGTGCTGTTTTGTTCGGTGTAGAAGGATTGTCAATTTTGGTAAAGGGTTCATGAGCTTGCTCTTTTACGCAAGCTAGTCTACCTCTGTAGTCTTTTTAGGGTCAAACTTTTATAAAAATACATTTTCTTTTTCTAAGTACAGTGCGATAGCACTCGGCTTCGGGTAATATCGGCTAGACTCGCATTAAGCTTATGAGAGCGAGCGAGAGAGAAGTACAAACCCGAATCCAATTTTAAGTGCTAACGGTCTGTAGTTTTTTTTACCTGGGACTTGGATCTAGATCTCTATTTTCTCCTACTACCTATTTTCTTCGGGATAGATGGTAACAAAGGTTTAGCTGATTAAACCTCATACTGTTGCATTGTGAATGATCTCCCAGGGTTTACGATTTTGTATGGGCTGCAAATTTTTTACCTTGAAACGAGACCACTCCCAAACAGCAAAACTGTTTGTTTTTGAAAATCGCACGTTAGGCAGAGTTGATCGTCGAGTACCAAGGTTGGGTTACCCCCTGTAAACGGGTCGGGTGCTACGTAAGAGTTGTGGAAAGAAAGAAGACGTCTTGACATAAATGTTAAAACATTTCATGTTAATATACGAAGCGTCTTTTCCCATAAAAGTCGCCCATTTTCCCAAACATCGCAGCTGCGTAGACCTATTACATTACGGAGTAATATCAACGGAACCAAAATGCTTTGAACATGCGTGTTGTCAACCGCCTTCGTGATATAAGAATCACGACCAGCACAATTTGCATTTTCTCGCTTGTCGCTCAATGCGTCTTTCATTGCAGAATGGATAGAGAGGGATTACCGAGCGACAAACAAGTCTAATTTAACGATTTTCGAAAATTGACAAAATTATGGAGCAGCTGACGCGACTGATCGCTAGCTTACGACCGTCGTGCCTCGATCCGTAACCACACTGTATAACAGCTCTAACTGTATCTCGGTTGGACATTCAACCCCTAAAAACCTAAAGGGAGGGTGCAAGTTTGTATGGGAGATTCATTATTCATGTTAGGTTCATGAAAGTTGAACTAAAAAGACCTACCATAACGCCCACAATATGACTACGATATACAAGCAAGAAGGGCGAAATATGGTGGAGTAAGGGACCGGGGTGGCAGACGGATGCAGCCCGCGATCTTAGGAGTCCCGGGGGACAGCGCTCTTACTGCAATTTGCAGATGAACGCAGGGTTGTCAACTAGCTTGGATGTCGGTTTATAATTGAGTAAAATCTTGAGTCATTTTAATGCCAGAAAAATGTAATACATCTACATATACAATAAACAAGTTTTTTTAGTTAGGGACAAGTTTACCTGCACAAAATTTGAAAATAACCCTTATGTATGATAGGTACATGGACATTTTGATAAATTGGACGATCTGATAAAATTGACGTTTAGATTCAGTGAGCGCGTTTAGGTACTGTCGACTCTGTGTTACGATAGGCACGGATGGTAACATATTTAAATCAAGTTCAGCATGTGTTTTCGTTCCTAACAAGTTCCTGAATAAATAATTTACCACCAACAGTAGCAACCATACCAACGAGGGTAGGTACGCTCGCCTCCACCAGCATGTTGTGACTCCGCCGCTTCCCGCGCGTAAATCACACGCCTAATGTATCGAAATGACGCACCAGCGCGCTCCTCCAACTGTACCAACACCCTCACTCGAATAAATACCCTCTACCAATGATACTGCGTCGCATTTTGATCGGAGAGCGCGCTAAACGGGATTACCATTGCAGATACTAAGGATTCATTTGTAATTTGAATCGTATTTTATAGAAATACGGGGTCTTTTCCTTCAATGTGTTAGGATACAATCGCGGTTTCATACGCAGAGTGCAATGCATATGTAGCAAATGTCAAAAAACGCTGGTAAACATTTGCGTGTGTCTTATAGCTTTTATTTCTAAGGTCTAGTTTCGGTTGTGATTCCGTTTTATATCGGCAAAGTACAGTTTGGTAAATTTGTAATCCACATGAAAGCTTTCGGATTAGTGTTTGATGACATCATTATTTCTCAAATGACGATCGTGTTGCGATTTTCTCCGCCCCTAAGGAGTCGAGGGTGAAAAATGCAGAAGTTTTTTACATTTTGAAAATCGTGATTTATGATTCGAACGCAATTTGGTAAGTAGAGTTTGTATTTTGGAGAAAAAAACATAATTGTTTTATGATGATTTACCGTTTATACGCATAATCTAAACAACTTCTTGAAATATGCAATGACCAAGACTATTATTGCTTAATCCGCGCGCCATATTAAATTGTGTCGAGCCAAATAGGTAGGTATGTTTTATATGACCACCACCACAAGCTCATTGCTTTTAAATGATGTCGAACTTTATCTTTTAGTTTATCCCTGTTATTAGTAACCTAACACTGGACATAATTTAAACACACGCCAAATTATTTCCTAATAAACTTTCAAATCCACTAAATCCTCAAAATCACAAGGGAGGTCCTGTCCCTAAGCTATCCTACCAAATTACATGTTCCATTCACCCACACAATAACACACTCAATGCCCATGCTACTAGGATTACAAAAACCGATAAGAGTTGCACTGCAAATGTAACTTTTGATCTACCACTTATTTTTAGCATTGTGAACTCTAACCGAAAGTACTAAGGCCACATAAAACGGTAGGGTACTTGTTAGGGTATTTGTTAAGTGTAGCTATTGTTATGTTTCCCTTGTTTCAATTTTCCGGATCAGCGGTCCTCGACGGCAGAGATTGGATGCTGCAGTCGCAGATGTCTGACCCCGATACATCAAAAGTAATGATGTTGTTAGTAATAAGAAGATTACCTACTAGATTACTATTGCATGGTTTTGTGTTCTAAATTATTGAGGATTTCAAGTCATAGAATCTACATTGTTAGGGTGGGGAAAACAGAATCGGTCAAAAGAAGCAGAAAGGTTTAACCAAATTTTCTTACTTCTTGTTTAAGGTAACTTTGTTGAGTTTGCTAGTAGTTTTTTTTTGAAATGAATAATATACTAAATACTGACGAGGTTTTTAAAAATCAGCAGTTTATAATGGACACATAGTAAACGATAATTATTTAGCAATTAAAATTTCAACCTACGATGATTTTGTATGATAAGTGATAATATACATAATACAAAGTGAAAGGCCTTCAGGCCGCTACAGATCTGAATAATATTTTCATTCTAGGGTAACAAGAAAAGTTTCACTTTCGGATTTTTTTTTTGAAAAATATTCCTCTTTAGAGAGTACATAGAGATCGCTTAATGTTATCCATCAAATAAAAAAACGTAGTTAGTTAAAACAGTCTAATGGTGGCACTTCAATTGGCCACGTTTGCCAAATGGTGATCTTGCATCTCTTACGTTTGACATATCGAATGAAACAGATGCAACATATTTGGCAAATAACAGCTAACTGAGGTGCCACCATAATATTCTGACAACCTAACATACATTTCTAAGTCATTACCAAAACATACTCAAACTATAAAAATACAGTAAACATACAGTATCGATGTTCCAAACACTCCCCCAGATGTCAACTCCTCGGGGAGCCGTGGGAGAGGGACAAACAGATAAATTTGTACACGCATTACACTAACTCACTCGGGAGCAGTCGGGAGCGGTCGGCGTGTTTCGGGACAGGGAGGTAATGTTAAACAGTGCGCGTAAGAAAGTCTGCGCCTCTTTTCCACATCGTTATAGCTTTATCAATTATAACTTATCTACTTCAAACTTTAAATTTTTAGCTTATACTGTGAATATTGTGTTCTAGATAAGTTCTTCAAAAATTTCATTTTTAGTAACACATTTTAATACCGACTGTACTTAAGAAAGACTTACTTAAAAAAGCCGGTCAAGTGCGAGTCGGACTCGCGCACCGAGGGTTCCGCACAAACTTGTAGGCATGTAAATAGTTCGTAAATCACGGGAATACAATATAAACAAAGTCCAGTATTAAACTGACACGCAATAAGTATGCACTTTAGTACTTAGTGAGTGTCAGCTTATACTGGGCTCATTTTTTATGTGATGTAACTACAAATTAACGGTTTTCGGATTTTTTCCTTTACTTGTGCTATACGACATAGCTTTGTGCAAAATTTCATGATTCTAAGTCAACGGGAAGTACCCTATAGGTTTTGATTCCCTTGAGATTCCCTTCAATATGCGACATAAACGGCCGTATCTTTTGATTGCGTTGACTTAGAAGTTTGATTTTTTCACTGATACAAGGGACTGCAGACTTATGTATTTGATATTAATTTCAACTTGATACCTCCACGCGTTCCTGAGAAAAAGGGTCTTGACAGACACAGACAGACAGATTTTTTTCTTTGAGGTACGGAACCCTAAAAACAAGTCGAACGAGTCCAAACTCGACGGATCTACTTCTAGCCATTTAGAAGTTCCTATGTACACCTCTCGTCTCTATCATCCCACCAGCTCGATGGAACCATATTATTATGATATCACCGAAATTACATAAATATGCAAAATCCCAAGTCATTCTGACAATTAGAAGTATACGTACGTTAAAATTGACTTCCAAGATTTTATTACTTACATTGTACACGTGAAACTATAGGTAATATAAGTGAGTTAAAAATAATAGAATAATATAAGATGCATTACTAAAAGGAAAGAAAGAGGATAATCAATAAAAAGTGAGAAATAAGTAGCATAAAGACAGCTTACCCTGTGCTAATCTAGTCATTAAATTTAAAATAGAAATGCTAATTTTTTACGTACTATTAAACACTATAACTTGTGTTTGAACAGAAGGTGCAAATTTCGTTTCGTTCGTGCAAAATTCGTCTGCAAAAGATCTGGCTATAGCTAATTATCGCTCTTCTAATTAAGTTAAATTATTTGAAAATATCTACATATCCAGTGTTTAGTTTTAAATTGGAACTGACGGTGGACGGTCAAGGTCCCAAACAAACAAAAAAGTAAAACTTGAACATTGCAACTCGCGAACACGTAAAGTCCCATAACGAGGGGTCCAAAAAAATGGCATAGATGGTTATCTCGTAATTAAATACGCGACACTCACCTCGGAATGAAGCCCGTGAGAGTCGAAGTCACTCCAGGGATGCATTTACAATTGTGTGTGAGCGAGCAAGAACACATGACCATTGCTGACATTCCATGACATTCAAGAAACGAGATGCGTGTGCATCTTTGTTTTGTGGTATTATTCTTTTAATGTGCAATGTGTTGTTAGCAGAGGATCGCGCATTAAACGACTTCAAAAAAGGAGGAGTTTATGTCTAACCAATCAGAAGTAGCGATACGATAAGACTAGCGGCTTTTGATTGGTCTAGACAGAATTCCTCGACAGCATCTCTTCTTACAAGTTTTACCCATGCGCTCATAAGTACTATGCGCATCTGGATGATTTTATACGGCTGCGTCGAAGCGAACCTCATATGACCAAGGTAAAAACGATAACACAATATTTACGAGGTCAAGGTTGAAGTTAGTCTTATTAGCCAGTTCGTCATCGATGCTGTATTCCTTAGTAACAAAAACCCTGAACACTGTAAGTAACACTACTACTTGTAAAGATGCATCCCCGGAGCGATTTGGATGATGACACTCGTACGTACGCGTCGTGACGCGAGCGCTCGGCTCGAGTTTCATCGACTTACCTGGAAAGATAAAACAGATTCATTACAACCCAAGCCAATAAACATCAAGAAAATATCATTTACTACTCTTTTTATATAAAAAAATATTTTAATGCTCTCAGGGGTAATTTTTCAAGATTATGTTCCATGATATTTGAGATGCTCTAAAAGATCATAGTGGTGTTAAGAAACACTGTTGTGGCGATCTAAGGATCTGTTGACGTTTTCAACATTATCATCATGGATGATGATGATGATGATGATGATTAGATACACTAATCGTATTAAGAAGCAAGTAACTATAGTGAAATCATGAACTTTATTCTGCAAGTAGGTACGCCACGCCACACAGATCCCGGTAGGGGCAAATATTTGTGTGATGAGCGCGAGTATTTGTTCCTAAGTCATGGTTGTTTTTTATATATTTAAGTAGGTATGTATTTCTCTATATACGTGTGTATATCGTTGTCTAGTACCCATGGTACAGTCGAGGACAGAAAGATGTTTACACTTTTGGACCTTATTACAATGGAATAAGATGAAAAAGTGTAAACATCTTTCTGTCCTCGACTGTACAAGCCTAGAGCTTAGTTTGGGACTAGGTCAATTTGTTTGCGATTGTCCGCTAATATTTACTGATATTTATTTTTTACTGATCGCGGGCAGAAGCTAGTAATTACTAATTTTAGAACACATGTGTTAACGTTGTTGTTACTATCTAATCTTTAAAGTCAATTTGCGTGAGATTGTCCCTGATATTTATTTATTTTTTATTTTTACAGACAAAAAGACAGAATCTACCAGCACCTCCCAAAAGGAGGACACTGTTAGAAGAAGCGCCGCAAGGAACTCAACAGTCAGTTTTTTGGTTCAATATCAAAAGCGAAGCCTTTAAGCGTGTTGATCTGGGAAACACCATATTTCAATGTATTAAATATTTTTTTATAATATATAGTATATTGGTATATTGATATAAAAAGTATAGTAGTCTTTTACACCAGTCATCTAGACCATGTCGAATAGTTGTTAGTTTTGTACTTGACAAGCTTCTTTTATCTCTGTTCTTAGATTTACTGCCGGCGTTATCTATCTCCTTCACACTAATAAATAGCTTAATTAGTTTAAATGCTCTCCGGTTATCTGTACACGAGCTACTAAACAGCTACACGCGGTTTTATAGCCGAGCTTATGTAGCTGATACGGAAAGACATTATGTTTAACGAGTCGACGTGTCGAACTCTTCTTGCGGACTTTATAGGTCCCTGTTTATGGCAAATTGAAGCCGGTGCGTCGTTAATGATCCGTACTGATAAGAAGTTATATGAAGCTACTAGGGCAGCATGGCAGACATGAATAGTGCCCATAAAAAAAAAACAAGACTTTAAAAGTTGGTAGAGCCCCATAAATAAGGCTCGTCGTCCACAAACAATCGCGGGCACGACACGTCACAGCTCGCCGCTACCACACAAAAAACACACGACACCACTCCCGAGAACACAACGCATAAATATATCAAATTGAAAACAATAGGAGACATCGAGATATCGCATCACACGCCAACCCACGGACATATTTCAAAAACTGGAAGATAAAAACGAAAAAAAGAGAACGACCGAAGAACTAACATCGAAAAAAATACGTGATGGGCATTAATTAAAACGGACCCACGACCAGGAATTCAGAAAAACAAAAGAGGTTAAACAAACCTTCGCAGTGGGAGCCCCCGCAATGATCATCATCTCACATTTTTAATCATCTGACTTAGAGCCTTTAAATACAAGGGAAATATAGTCTTAAGGTGTCGAGTTAGGGATGCGACTGTTTAGACGGTGTCTATAAAAAGCTGTTGAAAATTATTTTTTGGTCGGATTGTCACCGTTGTTTTAATGGTATTACGCATTAAGGAAGGGTTATCTGGCCGCCGATCTGGGCCCAGGTACGGACCAAGATTGATTGGACGAGACCCGACATTTTTATGCGCCCGATCTCAGGTGTCGTCGACTGGGAAGGTTATTAAATTAGTGGTAGGTACCGACGAACAAAAACTGATATTGCCTGATCAATATGGAATCGTTAAACTAATGGCGAACGCTTTTTTGCGCCGTCGGTTTGTGAATGAAATTCGGAGACCATTAAGACGGACATAATAATGATACAGACTATTAGGACAAATAAACGTTAATGTGTAGAGGTAGATTCGCGATGACCTAACGCGGTCAAATTTTAGTAATCTTTATGAATATTTAATAAATAAATTGATTGCGACTTTTATTTGCAGTGTCACAAACCAACAGAACAACCATCAATTCAAACCAGTAGCTTTATCGAGTAAAAAACCTCCAAAAGCATCGGTTCACAAAACCGTTGAAAAAAATAACACTGTTGTCGACAGAACAGAACTAATTTCACCGTTATAAATCATAGAACAGTGATGGTATCTACGAAAGGATTGTAGGCGATTACAATGGAGGATAGAATCGTCGCTCGCGCAGTTGTGGACAATGCTTGTCAACACTGTACCCGTCTCTATAATTCGAAATTCGAATGATTCCTGTCCCTTTTCCTCAATTGTATAAAAGGCTGAAGCTTGAGGGAGATAACATTTTAGGGAGTTATGAATTTCATGTTTAGAAGTTATGTAGTTTATGTACTATCATGATAGCGAGGTGGAGGGATGGCGGACAATGGGACAGGCAGGGCGCTTAGAAGCGATAGCGTAAAAGACATGAAAGCCGTAATTCGCCTGTTATGGTTATTGTTACGTTGTTCAAAAGTGTTTGGGTTATGTTTAGATGACCGATACAGTTCTAAATGTTAAAGGCGCTAACAGGCGATCATTAGTTACCTATATTGAGGCTCATGTGTTGATGATTTTTCAAGACATTTTAACTAGAGCCTGCGAGCCTGCTTCCCATTTCACTGGAAGAACTGCTCAACTGCCAATGCCAATTTCATCTTTGAAAATACAAACTTCAAATAATCCAAAAGTTTTTTATTTAATAGTTGGATTTACTATCATTATCAACATCATTCTTTATTCAACTATTCACTGAACAATAGTAATAAGAACTTTTTATCGCGCAACGGCCCTGGAGATCACAACACCAGGTGCGTGTCGATTGCATCACAGCGTCTTCCTAACACAAAAATCACATCAGCTTTAGAACTCCTGCAGCTTATGCGACCTTGGTACTTTCAAAATAAAGGTACAGTTGGAATGGCTATAAACATTGAAGATGAGCTGTTTGGGATTAGCAGGTTCAGTACAATAACGTCTCAGATCAGATACCCCACAATGCTATATTACATTACACCTCTGCGGAGCCGACAATGCGGCTTAGAAGGGATTTAAACTGAAGGGCCCTGCAGCCGGCTTTGTTTCTGCGAGCTCTTTACGTTTCAACTCTCGAAACAGCCTTTTGCAGTTGAGGTATGGTGCTAGTGCGGGATGGTTGGATTTACTATTATTTTTATATTATTTGTGGTAGTGCTAGAACCAAATGACGGATTGCAATGCGTTCTTTTTTTGTTTAGCAATTTATTTTGTTCTGGAGTTTCTAAATTAGGTTTGGTGGTGGGATGTTTAAAAACAGAGGATCACAAGTAACCAGTGTGCTTCGCTGGCAAGCCTCCCAGAAAGTGAATATACGATCTGTACAGCTAGCACATTTTGTATATTCTCGCTTGTCGCTCAGTGCGTCTCTATCATTACAGATTAGTTAGAAAGGGATATCCGAGCGAAAAACAAGTCGCGCGCAAGTTGTACTAGCCCCCATGGTAAGAGTCGCGGAACAGCTAGAAGCGAGTAGCACAGGATCGATCCGATCACTCACTGTACTCGAAGATCTTTTCTGCAGTCGATATGTTTCGGCTGCCATGATCATCCAGTGTGCTGGGCGTGCTGGTGTCTTTCCAGGCCTTAGGATAATAATGAGTTAGCCATTTTTTTTAATCACGCTTTTCCCGCTCCCACTGGAGCCAGCGCCGCGCCTGCGCAGTTTCGGCGCTCTTTGTGCGCCGCGTAAGGCATCCCGCGTAATGGCGCTTTTGTGCAGCCTGTCGGCGTTGTGGAGTCTGGGGCGAGAGCATCAGGACTTCAGAAATAACAAGGAGGTAGTTAAAAGGTTTCTGAAATGTACAATCACAGCAGAAAACATCGAGTCATGATTAGGATTTACACGCGTGTCCTTAAAGCGCCTTAAATTACGATGAAGCGTCAAGGCAATACAGAAATCCTAGTTGGGCTCATTTTATTTTCTTCCCACAATTATTATAATTCGAATGAAGATATAGATGACATCCCAGGATATATGCGGAAATAAATGTCAATACTTCAGCATTTTGATTATTTTTGTTACTAAATTCAGTCAATAATGTCCATCAGTTTGGAACACCAACCCCCGCCCACTTCAAAGCCTCGTATTTATTTAACAATAATGCAAAAGTATCGAAAAGGTGCCAAGTTTGACACTAGATTGTTGATAGTCTAACTCGGTAGTTTTTTTAAACACCAAACAGAAAATCTGATATTCTAACATAACAAGAACAGCCAAGTTAAGGCTCATAATGCTTTAGTAGCAATTAATAACTTTGACTGTGAACAATCCAGTGACAAACTTGATTCCTTTTTAGATATCTTCTTTTGATGGCACGTGAGAACTTGGCCTATTTTTACATTTATGTTTTTGATGGGTTTCAGTTCAGTTAACTAATGCTACGCACGCAAACTAATGTGATCAGGTTAGAACAGCAGCCGCCGCCCACTTCGAGGCCTCGTAGATAACAATAGTGTTGTTCATCCGCGCGTGAACGATGTCGATAGTCGATAAGCGACAGCGGAGACAAAGGTCGGCGGGACAAAGCGGGCGGTAATCAAGATATCAGCAAGCGGCGGGAGCCACGAGCGTCAGCGAGGAAGAAACTGAACAACTCCGTATTTGATGTGACTAGTGCTGAAATTTTGTCCCATAGACATGTCCTGCAGTGAACTGCCGTTGATGATCTCATGTGAGATAATGTTACAAACAAATAACGAGCTTGAACTAATATTTAATATGAAAAATAAAATAAAACAGAACAGCGGCCAATCTCACACAATTTGAACCAGTCCCAAACTAAGCTCTAGGCTTGTATGAGTACTATACAAGGCAACGAAGACTCAGAAACAAATACTCGCGCTTATTACACAAATATTTACCCATACCGGGAATCGAACCAGGACCGCTAGCTTCGTCGGCAAGATGCTACCAACACCACCTATACTAACCAAATCGCCAGCTTCGTGTCCTAGTGTGAAAAATCTTTAAATTAATATAAACTTAGGAGTTTCCGAAACTTAATTATTGGGTGTTAAGAAACTGTCTATGAGCTTCTTAAAAGGCGTAGAATTGTAGCCAGTCAAACAAAAATATACATTTAATCAAATCTTCAACTGAATTGTGGTTTTCGCCTACCGCACAATAATTTTTTCACTAGCACCAAATAAATCATGAATCGAACTAAACGACCAAATCTCTTGAGACTTGCGCCAAGCTGCGCAGCCGCAGGATTAGTGCAGCGTACCGGCGCGCGCGCACCAGACCCGACGTAATGCGGCCGGCGCCGAGCGCGGACCAACCGAGGAAAGTTTATTACATTATCGCCAACATTTGATATTTTTGAAGACGTCTTTGATGTTCTAATGAAATTCGGTGGGTTTAGTAAAAAAAATACCGGTCAAGTAGATAGTACCTGAATGGGATTTGGCCTAAACATGTTGTAGAGCGAGAAGGAACTGTTTTAGGCTACCTTTCCATAGAAGCGGAGACGAGCGGTGCGGAGAGGAGCTGCGTAGGAATCGACCAATCACATTGGTTGTAATCCACATCTCGTCTCCGCTTGACTGTTTCCATTGAAGCGGAGCGGAGACGAGATGTGGATTACAACCAATGTGATTGGTCGATTCCTACGCAGCTCCTCTCCGCACCGCTCGTCTCCGCTTCTATGGAAAGGTAGCCTTAAAAAGCAATGTTTATAAAGGAAAATTAACAAGCGAGGTAACGTTTTGTGTAAGACAGTATCTTGATATACAGGGTGTTCCGTAAGTAGCACGACAAACGAAAAATCAGCGATTTTTACTACTTTCGGAGATATTGATCATTGTAACCTGAATTTTTTAAATTTTTCCTTATGCCCATGTCACGAAAAATCCTTGATTTCATGTTTTATTTCAGAAGTATATCAATGGTATCTTACATTATTAGAATCATTACGAGTCAGCGAAGTTTTTAAAACCATTTGCCAGATTTTATTTTAATCAACTTTTTAAGTAATCACATAAAGTTGTTTTTTCCATAGTAAGCCCTATTACGCACTGTCGACTGGTCGCCAGCGACTCAGTCGACAGTGCGTAATGGTCGCGGCGTCTGGCCAGTCGAATGTGTGTCGCCACTTAGAGCCGTTACGCACGTTACTGCCGGCGACTCGGTCGGTAGACTGTGACTTTCTATAGTTTATATATGTAGGTGTTTACGCACTTGGTCGCCGTCACCCGAGCGACTTAGCCACTTGCTGTGTAAGAGCCGTTACGCACTGTCGACTGGTCGCCAGCGACTCGGTCAACGGCGACTGTGACTTTCTATAGTTTATATAGATGTTTACGGACTTGGTCGCGGTCGCCCGAGCGACTTAGCCAGTTGCTGTGTAAGTGGCGACACACATTCGACTGGCCAGACGCCGCGACCATTACGCACTGTCGACTGGTCGCCGGTGTCGCCACTTAAACAGCAACTGGCTTACACACTAACACCACTTACACAGTAACGGCTCTTACACAGCAACTGGCTAAGTCGCTCGGGCGACGGCATACAAGTGCGTAAACACCTATATAAACTATAGAAAGTCACTGTCGCCGTCGACCGAGTCGCCGGCGACCAGTCGACAGTGCGTAACGGCTCTAAGTGAAAAACAAACACTGGGAATACGTAGTATGGAGAAACAAACTTTATGTGATTACTTCAATTCTTTTGAACGCCGTCGCTTATTTAATTTGAATCGTTCGTTACAATCACGTTTAATTTTTTTTAGTTTAACATTAAAACATGCGTAATTAAATAAAATAAGCATTGCAGTCTAACGACCTCCAAGTTAAGTCACTCGCCGTTGGAATAACAGCTCTATAATAAATTCCCTGCGTAAAAACATAAATAACTAGCGGGCTAATTAAAAGCTTGTTCTATTAAAGAATCTCGCGGCGATTTTGTGCAGTAAAAAGCGCCCCGTTGCGTTAACATTCGAGTACGAGCCCTTATCGTCCATCTGAGCGCAGTCGATAAACCGGGAGACTTACGACCGCGAGGGAAACTGGAAACATCGACAAATTTTATTTGACATCCCTACAGCCCGGCCCCTCGCACCAGCCGAGCGAATGCGTTCGTCTCGCTCGCACCCGCCGGAACGTTACCGGACATTAATTACCAACTCGTATTACATGGGAATTAAATTTAATTTACAAGCTTAACGTTAGATTTGTTGCTATGAAATGAAACTAAATACGAGTATAATTTGAATCTCTTCGACTTCAGAAAATATACAAAATAGTAATTCCAGTACACTATCACACTAACTAATGTAATAAATGCGAAAGTTTGTGTGTTTGTTACTACTTCACGGCTAAACGGTTGGACGGATTTTAATGAAATTGAGAATAACGCATAGGTTACCTTTTATCCCGATAGAAATCACTGTTCACGCGGATATCAAAACAACTGACTGTACGCGGACAACGACGACGGCGGCGGCTAGCCTAGTTGGTAGCGAGTTCGAATCCTGGTATGGGCAAATATTTGTGTGATGAGCGCGAGTATTTGTTCCTGAGTCATGGATCTTTTTTATGTATTCAAGTATGTATTTCTCTATATAAGTATGTTTATCGTTGTCTAGTGCCCATATAGTACAAGCCTCGAACTTAGTTTGGACTAGGTCAATTTGTTTGAGATTGTCACCTGATATTTACTGATACTTATTTTTTACTGAAGTCGCGGGCAGAAGCTAGTAATTACTAATTTTAGGACAACACATGTGTTAACGTTGAAGTTACTATCTACTAAGTATTTTAAAAAATTTAATCAAATAAGGCTGGTGTATCCATCTTACTATAGCGGTATCTTACAGATATCTTATCTGGGGATTAGATAAATCGAGCCTAAGACCGATTTTAAGAAGCTTAGAGAGGCATACAGGGTGTCTTTATAAAGTGCACATATTAAAATCGACGAAAAAAAAATATTTTTATTTTCATTACTTTTATTTTTTCATAACTCTTGAAAAAAATATTTCGCATCTGTGTACCACATGAACACTAAAAAAAAAAATTACATCGATACGATAACGTCGATAAAATTTAATTTAATGTCCCTCATTTTAATATGTGTACTTTAGCCTGTATACCCAACAGTAGGCTATTAAATAAAATGCCGAAGACGAAGAGAGATTATCTCGTAGTTGACGTAAATTGGCTATGATTATAGCTATATTAACAAAGGCTGATAGTAGATTACTTTATGATATAAGTTACATATCCAACGTCTAGTTGAATCGTATGTAATCAGCAATACAAACACAATTTTGTAAAAAGCAACCAATATTTTCACGTGTTTTTTTTGCCAGAATTATCCCTTAGTGACTTAAGAATGTTGGCCTTAATTTTGAAGCTTTAAAATTGAACTAAAATTATTCTCCGATTGGTTAAGAATTGTTTCCGTTTAGCAGCTGCGCAAGAGGCTGAAACGTTCTTTTTTTAGAGCGTTTGAGGCGATGACAGCTGGTGACGTTAAATCATCGCAGAGTGATCCGCGGCTTAGAGCGCTTACTGAACCAGTGACATGTCAATTTGTGGCCGCGGCGTGTGTACTCTCAACGAAATCACTTCGGAAATGCGTTTGCTTGCGTGTGCGTAAATACGCCAGTTGTGGGAACAGATGACAATCGCAACTGTCTCACTGTCATACAAACACCAAGACGCGTACGTGTCAACATTTACCACTACATCTTTAGAGCGCATCAGAGAAGTGATTTGGAAACATATTCAATGAGTTACTTCGGAGGCTTTAAATAGAGATGCTCTCTTATGAAACAGTTGCTAGTTTCCGTTAAGTTATTCGATGATACGTTCAAGTGAATCATACGTGAATCAAGAATGTACTCAACCCCAACAAAATTGCTAGAGATTTGATAAGCACCTAGATAGATTTATCAATCATCTAAACCACAAATAATGAAAGTGGTTGCACTAATATGTAGTAACAATCTCGGTTCAAAACCTCAATCAATCTTGGCAACTACATGGAATAAAACGGAAATCATTGTCGCGTAAAAATTCGCAAGTACACCGGAAAATTTATTCGGGCATTGGTGGAGAATCTAATTTCATGCACCAAGAGAGCAGCGATTCGCAAGAGTCGCGAATCGCGACGTGGCGCTGGGCGCGTGGCGCCACGACATGACACGTGTCGGATCGTCAATCGTACGCTCGAGCTGCTTCTAGCCAACCAGGCGAGCAGACCGTGGGTGGAGGATGAATCATTGTGGTCTACAACCACAAATGCCGGAAGATGAACAAGAGACCACCAAGAAGGCATAGATTTATCGGTTATGGATTATGGAACAATTCGGAAGTATCGCGTATTTGAGGTTAAATGAGTAAGAGCAAGGAAGGACAATCTAATAGACCAGTGACTAACCTATGGCTCAACAATTTTTTTGAAAAACAAAAGCATGACAAACGATTTGTCTATGAACACAAGCCAAAGCAACAAATACACATCGTGTAGAAAGACCTGTAACAGAATACCTACCATTTATTCGTGTTCCTAATGTCATCACGTCAATCTACAGATCCATTATAACTACTACAGTTCCATTATAAAGTGTCGGTTGAAGCTGCAGTGACTTCCTATAATGGTTATGTGGACTCGACATTACGCTATGGAATTGTTATCTGGGGAAATTCCACAGCGAAAGACAAGGCATTTTTAATTCAAAAGCGTTGCATAAGAGCAATATTTGGTATCCATAGATTAGACTCGTGCCGTCCATACTTTAGAGAATATTACATTTTGACTGTACCATGTCTTTATATATTTGAAACCTGTACATTCGTGCATAAATATAATGATCTGTTTCAAAGTGTTCAGTCTACGCGCTCGAGAATGGTTAGACAACAGTACACACATAAATTACACCATCCTCAGGCTAAATTAGCATTGTCGTCAAAAAACTGCTATATGATGTGTATTAACATTTATAATAGGTTGCCATTTATAATTTATAAGACTGCAAGATCACGGAGTTTAAAAATAGCTTGAAGTCTTGGCTTGCACAAAAATGTTATTATAGTATTAAGGAGTATTTAGAAATTAATATTATTTAATTTATGTTTTATCATTCATACATATGACCTAGATTCTATTTTATTTTTCTAAGGCGTGTACACCTGTAGAGGTAGGGTTAAGTGAAACACAATTATAGCCAATGTACCTGCAAACTAACCTTAATCTATACGCAATAAATTTCAAAAAAAAAAAAAAAAAAAATGAAACGCAAACAATGACAAATAAGCACGCTTTAATATTTCATCCTCGTACATGTTATATTAGAACATTTCATAAGAAGGAAAGTTACAGAACACTGACTAAGTCTGAATAACATGCTGTAATGAAAATTGGTAGGTACCTTAACAAGGCTAAAGAAGTTTCGAAAACGCCTTAAACAGATGAGATGGCTTTTGATTTATATGAAATACTACCAGAATAACATTGCATCCAGTGCAAATGCAAATAAAATGTTATTCCGATAACATTTCCAGAAAAGTACACTGCACTTCAGGGTGCACTTCGCCTAAGTCAATCCAATAACAAGTAATGCAATAAACTCCCAAATGAAAACTAATGCCTAACGGGAGCGCGGAAACTACCGGAATGTAATCTAATTCTGACCCCGTCTGTTTGTCTGCAAACCATCGTCGTGGAAGACGTGGTGGGTCAATATTGGTTGAGAATCTTCTTTCATTTTTGGATCGCAAAAAAATTATCTCCTATTAAGTTAAGGTAGTAAATAATAATAAATATAACTTCAAACCAATTGTGTATTGTTTGGATTAGAAGCCACAGGGCAAACATTAGAATATTAAATTGTAATTCGAAACTCTCTTCGTATCCGAGTACTCGACTAAAGTCATCCTCCCCTGTAAAAGAGCAAAGATATAAACATTTTTAAAACATCCTTTAGAATGCATTTAAGTAGGTCATCCCGACGAGTAACAGACTCATCTGTCATAATACGAGTGAAAGTTTTGAATATGTAGAAATTAAATTTTAATTAAACTCATCTAAAATTATTAAATTAAACATTTTAGATTGAAACACAACGTCACATTAACGAGACAAAAACATGTCTGCAAAATATTCCCAAATGGCAGACAGACAATACAACAGACAAGGGGTGTATATTAGTAATGAAATCCGAATTCGATTACTAGGGTCTAATGACCAGGGGGAGGTAACGAGATTACGCTGCACTCCTAAAGTGATTACACGACGCATCCGACCCGGAGGGTGATGATTTGTGACTCCAAGGGAAATTACTGCAGAATGGACGATATGAATTAATATTGTAAACAAATAAGTGTTTTGGGATACGAGTATTTCAGTTCCGGATTGCATTTAGATAATCAATATTGATTGGTTGTTAGTACAAACGTTTGCGAATTAATTATTACCACACTAATATCTTGTACACGATGCAAATCGCAAAATCCGGCAACCTAAGTAAATCTAGTTAGAATCTAATAGGATAAAATGACACGACGTCAATTGGTGATATAATGAAATCCCTTTAATTTTTTGATATAGTAACTAGGCTTGCTTAAACGTGCAATATACAAAACAAACAGTCGGCGCGCACAAAGCCAATACGTAGCGTTGATTTATCAATCAATTGCTCGCGCATCGTTAGTGCGCCGCGGGCCGCGCCGGCGCCGCCTTTGTGACCGCCGCCTGCGCCGATATCCTACTAAATATAAATACATTTCAGATCACATCGGCTTAATCCATGCGAAACGCAGGAATAATAAGAGCTCTTTATAATCATGGGTATCTAACTAGAATGGTGAAGACAGATTCTTATTGTTTTTTTTTTCTAAGGAAATAAGAAATATTTGTAATGTACAAATTTCACCTGAGCAAGAGATTGTTATTATTTTGATTTGTACAACTGATTTTCTATCATTAATTTAGTGGTTAACATAACCGACTACATCTCATCTAACGTCAACATTCAACATTCAGCTTGCTCCTCGACACCGTATGGTTAATCAGTCAACCTCAGATACCATTATCAGATGCATAACTTCATCGCTCGTTTGATTCTGGAATCCTAGTCCTAGCTATCGCCAGGACGCTTGCAATGATTTATCATCAGGCTGCCTACTATAAATTATCAGCGGTAATGATCACGCATGATTTATTGACACGATGAATAAATTGATGCGCCGCCGAATAAAATATTAAGACAAAGAAAAAGGAATGAAATTTAGCATAGACAGCTTCATGACCGTGGCTCGGGGAAGAAACAAATGACTATTCAAAATATGAATGCTCTGGATGGATGCATGGAGTGCCATGAACTACCTATAATCAGGGCTACACGGGGTGGTATATTCATCGTCATCATCATTTCAGCCGAAAGACGTCCACTGCTGGACATAGGCCGCCCCCAAGGTTTGCCACAAGGACCGGTCCTGCGAGGCTTGCATCCATCGGTTTCCCGCAATCTTAACCACGTTTTCGGTCCACCTTGTTGGAAGTCTGCCCACGCTGCGTCTTCCAGTACGCGCGCGCTCGCGGTGGTATATTAAATTAAAGTAAATAAATATCAGGGGACAATCTCACACAAATTGACCTAGTCCCAAACTAAGCTCAACAACATGCATTCTTTACAATAGAACTGGTAGAGTAGTAGTAGAGTAGTGACTTTTACTTTGCGTACTCAGTGTCAGGCTCCCTTATTTTCAAATAATAATGGACGCCATAAGGCAGGCGGAGAATAGGGAAAAGTGGCAATTACTCCACCGACGTAAGCGTAGCTCGTATGCTCTTAAATAAAATGAAAGAATGGACCCCATCTACGGGATCATGCCTCGACTATATTGTATTCGTACAGTCGAGTTCATAGATATGTGTACATTTCAGTACTTTACCTCTTAAATGTCATGTTTAAACTGCCATATCTGAATTGTCACAGCGATTAAAGTGATAAGGTAGTAACGGTGTACACATATTAATGAACTCGACTGTACAGTCAAAAGTGGGGTCAATCAGCGCGTTTTTACAGTTGCATTTCACTCAGATAATTAGCTTTTCCTGTCTAATATAGCTGCATAATCCCTCAGGTTCTAACAGAGACGTGCCATACAAAAAAATGCTCGGAATTTCGAGACAACGCAACGCACGTAAACCGAAACAATGTCCACTCCCTGACAATGGAACCCAGCGGATAACTCAATATGCGGACAAAAAGTTTTATTAATAGGCTCATTATCTGTTAGCACTTTTCTTGCGATGAAGTCTTTGGCGAAATTAAGGTGGCCGTTTACAGGTCCCAGGGGTTTTTGCGGCGCATTCTGCGGGCGGTTCCCACGCAGCGATGAAGCTATTAACACCATCTTGTTTTTTCTGATGCTCTATGGAATATTGTTTCGAGGTAACACCTGAAATGTATCCAGTCTCATTTCGTTAATATTGAGTTAATCTATCCAGTGACTCTATGAATCTGGTCATTTAACACTTCGAATAAGGTACTTTTTTCTAACACTTCGAGTTCTCTGGTTATCTAAGGCTCGATCTGTTAATATGGACGTAACCACTGACGCTGGATGTACCCATCACGGCAGCCTCGATGGCAACTCGTTCAATAAATCCCGCGATACCATCTCGGCCGAGCATTCCTCGGGTAAAAATGCAATGTTTTAATTCCGACGCGCTGGGAAACTCGCCGATCCCTAAGCGCGATAAACAATTTGGGACTTTTTCTTATTTCTCAACATATTCGTGAGTCCCGCCGAGTTTTTAGCCGAAGTTATGTAGACGGCGCGGCAGTTAAAATTCATCGGCTATGGAGGATTCCGAGCGAGATCGAGGTGATTTCCACCAAACGGAAGAATGAAGCCACTGAGTCAATTTATATTTGTGTTGTCTATTATCATTACGACAGTTCTTTAGCGATACGAATGAGCACTACCTACTTATCATATGCATACCCGAATGGAACATCTAGAACCAGCTTTAAGCCGGTTTGCTCATGAAACTTGTCGCATATATGGATGATGTGTTTGTCGGCTACATTTCTCGTACTACTCGTGCAGTATGCATGTATGGAAGGCAAATGACAGCAACATTCCTTGATCATTGCAAAAACAGCACAACCTAGCTCTTTATTCCCACGGCGCATGTTACGCGGCTCAACTGTCCGAACGTCAGTATGCCTGCCAAATCAGCTATTATCTACCACATCGGAGTCATGTCCGCCTGGTACCGATAGACAGGCCGATACAACAAACACGCCGACAGAATGCTAAACCGAATCGATCCGATCTATACTGAGACAAGGTTGATGAAAACTATTCGATCAGATGTACTAACTGTACACATGCCCGCCTTTTACAGTACATCTTAACAGGTTGTCTTAATATTACAGAGTACTTATTTCTGAAGGAGTGTTACAAATTATCCTACACTCAAAACATGATGTCAACTTCTTAATATTAGTTAATATGAAAGAACAACCCAGTGCCGCTTCATCGTCATACCTGTTAAGTACGTCATTATCCTGTTACTTATTATACAACCAACTTACGGCCGCACCGCATTAAGTTTTAAGTTTGATTAAAGTTGCTGCTGTCACTTTCTTTGCTATAGCAACAGAATAAGACGCAGCAACTTTAATCAAACTTAAAAATTAATTGACGTCTCCGAGTGCGGCCGTTGGAGCACCCACTGATGTTTTCTGAAATGATAAGACAACCGCTTACTTTTTCTGCAACGCCGGAGATATGTGAAGTGATGCCGTGAGCGCTAGAACGCAAACATTCATGTTTTTGCTGGTCGCCATGTTTAAAACATAGTGGACATGTGTCGCGGTGATTGGACACGAACGCGGGGGTTTTTGCCGCTGCCCGCGGATTCCTCCGCCGCGTAACACCGCGCCGAGGGTTCCAAAGGCATAGCTGAGCGATGTCCCAAGTCTAAACAGTTAATTTTAATTTCAATGTGTTTTACACAACGACCGTGTTTTTGCTGGACGCGTCAAAGCTAAAGAATCGTGGCTAAATAAAAAGCGACAAGCTACTTTAGAAATTAAACTAACGGGCGGAGTTAATTTTATTTGGGTTTTATTTACACTATGTACTTCACGTTTTTCGTAGCAAATAAGGCTAAAGAGAGCATCATTCTCCTGCATTGAGGTGAGAAACTGAGTTTGTTCTTGCAGTTCAAGAAAGTAACTCTGTCTGTCTGTCTGTCTGATACCTCTTCACGCTTTAACTACTGATACAATTTAGATGAAATTTGGTATGGAGATAGTTTTAATCCCGGGGAAGGAGATAGGATTGTTTTTATCCCGGAAATGTTGATAGTTCCCGTGGGATACACGATAAACGACTTCTACGCGGACGGAGTCGCGGGCAAAAGCTAGTGAGTTATAAACATTATACATTGAAAATTTATAAACACTGACGAGATAGAATCCTACATAAACTCGTTTCACAGCAGGTAACTTCATTTCCTAAACACATTCATGAAACTGAGTTAAAAACCTACACCGGTATGCATTCAAATAAAATAAAGAATGACATACAGACTCTCTCACTCTCACTCTCTCACTCTCACTCACTCTTCTCACTCTCACTCTCTTCGTTCAGGGTTGAAAACCTATTGTCCGTCATCTCGAAACATGCACCACCCGCCACCAGACCAGACCTAACAAAGCTAATGTTATTCGGCAGGATTTCTTCAATGGCTGCCAAAAGCACCACGCCGCCGTGGCCCGGTGCAAAAACACAATGGTGGATAAATCATACTGCAGTTATGCGCTCCCAGTGCCCGAGTGGCTGCCCCGATCATTTGTCCGATTAATTATTTCGTACACTGTTTTATTATCGTCTCGTTTTAATTTGGCAATATCGACTGTACCAGAAGCATCAGCAATGGCGAAGAGATGAGGCAACATAGTCGAGTCAAGACATGCAGAACCACGTATAGAGTTAATTCGATCAAGGGTAAGTGTGAGAACATAACATCACTAGGATGGCATGGCATACGCGAAGTCCCAGTATCATCAGTCTTTCGTAAATTATGTCTTCCTATGAATACTCCTTCTCCAGTACTTAACACAATAATGTAAAAAGAGCTGGGTTTGCCCACGGCAGCGAATGCATTAAATACAAAGAGGGCACACACCAAATGTGTAACCACTTAAACTAAGCCATTTTGGCATACTTGGCGATCGGCGCCTGTCAGTCGCAATCACGTCGCACAGCGTCAACAGCTCCCGGATTTTAATTCAAAATGACGGTTTGCGCAGTAAATGGGTGCGACAATGCCTCTCGTAAATTGAATAATCATGGTAAATTCACATTCAACTCGAAAGCACTTCGTTTTGACTTGCCGATTTACGTAAAAAATTCAACAAAATATTTACAAACGCCATTACAGGGCAATGTTGCCAGTATAACGGAATATTTTGCCCTGAAATCTAACTTCAATCACTTGGGTAATTTAACCTCGCATTTTTTCCAAAACATTTTTAAACAACTTCCTATTTCTGTCCAATTTCCTGTACGATTGACCTTTTTATGTGGACAATTTGAATTACCGGGCAGTAAGTACTAAATATAATGTATAATTTATAAATTACACAGGTGCCCGTAATTTGAATGATTGGATATTTGTAAGAGAATATTATGGTACGCTACAGAATACTAATTCACCCTAGTCGACAATGAAAGGCTATATTTTAACAAACATTATTGATAAGAGTAATTCCTCTGTTTTCTGGGGAAATGCAACCCGCTAGCAACATTATTTGTTTACTTGTGTGCGTGTTGTCGTGCGTATGTACAGTTCACCATCAAATATATCTGTACATATCAGAGTGGTCAAAAATATCTGAACATGCACTCTAATGCCTTGACAATAGAGTCGTGTTCAGATATTTGTGAGCACCATGTTTGCTGCAATATATATGATGGCGACTGTACGCGTTGATTACGCCTACATGAATCCATTTTGTGCTTCACATCTGACGGGTTGGCTGTTGGGAACTATCATTCTATGTGTTATTATTCTAAGCAAATAGGGCATCTTGTTTATAATACTGCCCTCGTAAGAAAAAAGGGCACATCTGCGAATTATTCACAGAAGCATATTAAACCCTGTGTAGGTTAATAAAGGTCGCATGTGCAATACCTATTCGTTTGCACATGTGCCTTTTCTTCTTATGAGGGCAGAATAGGTATCTGATGTAAGGAGCTTTCAGCTTTTATATAAAGTGTTGCCCAACCAGGTCCAACTTCTTCTTCAAGGAGTTATTATTCGCAGAATATTGCCGAGTTGATCGTTCGTTGGGTGCCTAATAAGTGTTAATAACCATAGTTTCATTAATAGTCAAAGCGTCATAAACACAGAGGAGTCAAATAACAATTAGAACCGTTTACGGCAAACGGAGCAATTACTACGACGAAAAAACGAGAATCATCTAGTAAGTAGCTTTATATCCGTGGCAGGTGCCGGCTCGCTGCGGCGAATATTTCTTACTGAATGCTCGCTTTTAAGTAACGTTTTTTTATTAAAAATCCAAATGAATCAATGAGAAAGAAAATTAAATATAATAGAAAGGACAAAAAAAAACATATATTTTGAACAAGATTTTCGAATAACACCTAATTAAAATACTTTTTAATTTTATTCAAATTTTACTAAGTTTGGGTAAATATATTTTGACAATGGTCTCTATTACAGATTTCAAAAGTGGTAGTAGAACCTTGGAAATGGTCCCGCCAGATTGCTAACACCAATGTCCAACATCTTCACGCTTACCGTTGTTGTGTTCGGGAGTAGCCAGTGAAATTACTACCATATATATATAGTATTGAGCCAATACATATAGATCTCAGGGTTAGCAACTAATTCGCTCGCAATGTTGGATCTTTACGTGGTCTGTGTGCTCGTTACCTCATGCCTAAAAAAAAAATAAGATACAGCATTGACCGCGAGGAGAATAGTTACATTACACTTAAAACGATTTTGCATCTCACTCTAGATCCTAACGAACAACCTTCTCCACGTTTGCTAAACGTGTGGAGGCTTTTTATGACATACAACTAGTGTCTAGAACTAGATTGAAAGCGCACTGAAATAAACCAACAGCAAATAAATACTTGGTAATAATCAGAGCGCTCGCGCAGCCCGCGAGAGCAATGAACAGCCATAAATCCCCCGGATCGCGTGATCGGCCGGTATTTAACTGAGGGCGCCATGATAATTACAATCAATAACCGCTTACACGATACATAAACTCAATAGCCACTATTAATCTAACGATTCCAAACGAAACAAAAAATACTCGAAACGTAGTACCTAGAAAACATTTCAATAAAAATAATACGTTACATCAAAGCCGTAAACTCCAAAATTCAATGACGATGAGCTTGAGATAAGACATGATGAAGTTTACAAGGTATCGAAGAGTTAACTGTGATAAAATATAAAGTTTAAGTAGCTTGAATGCGGTGGGAGCGAGCGTGACGGGGCTACAGCACCTTGTAACGGGGGTGAGAAGGACGGCGACAGCGTGAAGAGTTAAGGGGTGAACAAAACAAACATTGGGCGGCAATTACAAGCGCCCGTGGCGCGCGCGCCGGCCGCATGCGACGAATTCAGAAAAATATTAAACATGTTGACAAAATACAGGTTTTTTTATTAATTATTACAAGTTATTAACTAAAAATGTCATTGACATTAAATGAGGCTTAGCGTTAAGGCTAAATACGGTATGTTGTTTTAATAAACAAAATCAAGGTATTATTAACATCCTGTGACTCACATTTTATTTATAACGCTAACGCATATTTCAAACTGGTAATATGCATATGCAACTAGGATACCATAAAACGAAGGATGACAAATGAGCGATTAAAACAAAGCGCATTCCAACGGGAAATAAGGCATACCAGGCGCATAGACAGCGCGGGTCAAAGGTGACCATTAAATATTACCTGGTCGGGATCAGAAGCTGCGTGAGCGATTGATGCGCTCCTGGTGTTCGACACACGGATGTAGCGTGTGTTGTGAAGATAATGTCCTAGAAGATGATTGATATAACAAATAACTAATCCAGATAACGGTTTTAAATTGCGATGCGATTTAGAATGTGGTAGTCCTTAAAGAAACGAAGTAATGTGACTACAATAAATAAACTGAATTGAATTAAGAATACCATAAAAAATAAAAAATAATATATATAAATAGGTTTTAAATATATATTAATACTCAACATCGTTTTCTATTTCTCTACAATTTTTTTTTATAAGGATCTCTTGATTTTCTGGATTTAATAGAAATGCATGAGACCTACCTTACACGACCGTATCAACAGAAAAAAATACAAAGTGGTATGTACGACAATTTTAGGTTATTTTATTTTGTGACATTTAAAGCTACAAAAAACCTACTTTTAAACAATGACCAGGCGGACAAGAAAGGGCAACAGCATCTCCGTAGAAGGCGTTAATCGTCGCCCGTGGTTCCGCGAACACCGTATCGCTTCGATCGCGCGAATTGCATGCCTTACCAGAAAGACTGTTTGGTTTGCTCGCGAATTCAAATGAGGCTCTGAAAACTTCAATTTATGAATTCCTGGTAGTATTTGTATTGCTAGTCCCGTAATTCTAACAAATGTTTGAACATTTAAATAGACGACTTTTTCAAAAGGAAAATGACCTACGGAGCATACACATTTTAATCCTGTTGTGTTAAAGACGTAAACAGTAATAAAGACCTACTAATACGATTTCTTTTAACTATTTAAGCAAAGAACAATTCACGATGATTAGTAAATCTAATGAAGCCAGTCGAATTCCAAAGTCACCACAGCTGAAGCCATCACAGTGGGAGGCTCGCTATCGGCCATCGATACATTCTTCTAATTGATGATATCCTGATCACACACGATGAAACTGACAAAAACTTCATATTATGAAACATCTAAATTTACAGAGGATGTGATGATTAAGGGGGAGGAGCTTAAACGGCTAGCAATATTCGCAAAAGCAAATACATTTTATCGTTTTTAAGTAAGGCAATGCAATTAAATATCTGTCTGTGATGTGATAAATAATTTCATTAATTACTCTAGGAATATTAAAATAATAGCAATAACATCATCACCCACTTATGTATGTTTAACTCAAGTATGTTATGTATGTTTAACTCAAGAATACCGAATAAGCCTTGCTGTTTGTTTGCATGGTTTTCATTAATGTGTATCTATGTCAATTCTTCTAACCTTCACAGAGCAGAAGTAACAGTGCCGGATTTGCTTAATTGGCTTATGGGCTAATCCGGCACTGAGAAGTAAAAATGTTCGACTTCGATCGGCGGTCAAATGCGAGTCGGACTCGCGCACCGAGGGTTCCGCACAAACTTGTACGTATGTATAGTTCGTAAATCACGGGAATCAAGTCTCGAAGATTTTTCCCTTTTTTTCAGATTTTTCCCTTGGAGCTGTGAAAAAATCAAACTTCTAAACGTGGGTTCACACGGCGTCGTATGACACGTTTTTTCCATACTAAAATTATCGAACAGCAACCGAATACGGTAAGAATTGTATGGAAAAACCGTATATTCGAGGGAATCAAAACCTATAGGGTACTTCCCTTGACTTAGAATCATGAAATTTGGCAAGAAGCAATGTCTTATAGCACAAGTAACGGTTTTCGGATTTCTTCCTTTACTTGTGCTATAAGATATTGCTTCTTGCCAAATTTCATGATTCTAAGTCAACGCGAAGTACGCTGTATGTTTAGATTCCGCATATGCAGCAAAAACCGCTGTATCTTTTGATTGCGTTGACTTAGAAGTTTGATTTTTTCACAGCTCCAAGGGATTGAAGAAATCAGTATTTGATATGAATTTCAACTTGATACTTCAACGTGTTTCTGAGAAAAAGGGTCTTGACAGACATACAGACAGACGGCCAACGAAGGAAAAAAGGAACCCTTATAGGAATAAGGGTTCCTTTTTTCCTTTGTAGGTACGAAACCCTAAAAATAAATTAATTGATTTCGTTGACACCAAATTAAGACTTGCCCTTAACATCTCAAAAAAATTGGATTTATCAGATAATTAAACGGGCTGAACCAAATTAATCACTTTAAACTACTTACCCGCGGACAGGCGATGATTCTTAATTTTTATTTAATAAATATTTTAGATCTGTATTAGAATGAGAGAAGTGATATTTTAATTTGATACGTTCTGCTTTATTTAGATCTGATAAAAAATAAAAACTTTTAAACTCTGTTTCTACCTAATTAAGGAAAATAAGTTTAACTATTTTACCTGGCTTTATTTAATTAAGAAAAAACACCTTATTAAATTACCATTAATTTATTCTCGAAATTGAAAATGGACCGATAAATGTACCAAGCGCGCATAAAACAAAGGGTCCTAGGGTATAAATCAAAATGCGACCGTTTGTGAGGAGGAAGCGGTCAATCATTCCCCTTTCTTTAGCAAAGACATAACGTGCTTTTATAGTTGACGTTCGGTAACGCGACGGGGCCACTAAACCTTCTAAAATCATTAATAATTTCGTTTATAAATTAAAAAAAAAAACTAACAAGGTGTTTTCCAAGATATTTGAATTACATTTCTACATAAACAACACATTTTATTTGCTTTTAAATTGGTCTTGCTCGGCAGTAGTGGGCGTAAGTGGGCTGATTCTATATTGGTTCAACTTCTGTATTTACTTTGGTAGTTAAGTGTAATTCGCATGTCACGTCACGTCTGACGTTTACCTCGTAAGGTCTTTTATTTGTGTAAGAAAAATGAGCAAGCGTGCAAGAGGGTCGTTTGATCTACTACCAAACTAATCACCACTTCCCTTTTTCTTAAACACCAGAGAAATCGTAATTACGTTGCTACTTTCTAAGAAACATGTAAAACAATGGAATTAGAGACTACATTGTAGAATAAGTAGCCGTCGAGCGGAATGTAACCGCTCCATTGTAGAGTCTACAATAAGTAGCCGTCGAGCGGAATGTAACCGCTCCATTGTAGAGTCTACAATAAGTAGCCGTCAGGCGGAATGTAAACGCTCCACTGTAGAGTCTACAATAAGTAGCCGTCGAGCGGAATGTAACCGCTCCATTGTAGAGTCTACAATAAGTAGCCGTCGAGCGGAATGTAACCGCTCCACTGTAGAGTCTACAATAAGTAGCCGTCGAGCGGAATGTAACCGCTCCATTGTAGAGTCTACAATAAGTAGCCGTCGAGCGGAATGTAACCGCTCCATTGTAGAGTCTACAATAAGTAGCCGTCAGGCGGAATGTAAACGCTCCACTGTAGAGTCTACAATAAGTAGCCGTCGAGCGGAATGTAACCGCTCCATTGTAGAGTCTACAATAAGTAGCCGTCGAGCGGAATGTAACCGCTCCATTGTAGAGTCTACAATAAGTAGCCGTCGAGCGGAATGTAACCGCTCCATTGTAGAGTCTACAATAAGTAGCCGTCGAGCGGAATGTAACCGCTCCATTGTAGAGTCTACAATAAGTAGCCGTCAGGCGGAATGTAAACGCTCCACTGTAGAGTCTACAATAAGTAGCCGTCGAGCGGAATGTAACCGCTCCATTGTAGAGTCTACAATAAGTAGCCGTCGAGCGGAATGTAACCGCTCCATTGTAGAGTCTAGAATAAGTAGCCGTCGAGCGGAATGTAACCGCTCCATTGTAGAGTCTACAATAAGTAGCCGTCGAGCGGAATGTAACCGCTCCATTGTAGAGTCTACAATAAGTAGCCGTCGAGCGGAATGTAAACGCTCCATTGTAGAGTCTACAATAAGTAGCCGTCGAGCGGAATGTAACCGCTCCATTGTAGAGTCTACAATAAGTAGCCGTCGAGCGGAATGTAAACGCTCCATTGTAGAGTCTACAATAAGTAGCCGTCGAGCGGAATGTAACCGCTCCATTGTAGAGTCTACAATAAGTAGCCGTCGAGCGGAATGTAACCGCTCCATTGTAGAGTCTACAATAAGTAGCCGTCGAGCGGACTGTAACCGCTCCATTGTAGAGTCTACAATAAGTAGCCGTCGAGCGGAATGTAACCGCTCCATTGTAGAGTCTACAATAAGTAGCCGTCGAGCGGACTGTAACCGCTCCATTGTAGAGTCTACAATAAGTAGCCGTCGAGCGGAATGTAACCGCTCCATTGTAGAGTCTACAATAAGTAGCCGTCGAGCGGAATGTAACCGCTCCATTGTAGAGTCTACAATAAGTAGCCGTCGAGCGGAATGTAACCGCTCCATTGTAGAGTCTACAATAAGTAGCCGTCGAGCGGAATGTAAACGCTCCATTGTAGAGTCTACAATAAGTAGCCGTCGAGCGGAATGTAACCGCGCCTGTAGCCGCTCCCTGCGGGGCCCGACATCCGCCTCAATGCACGCCACAAAAACAATGCACACCTTTGCCATCCACACAAAAACGCTTTCCGCATCATAAAGAACCTTTTTATTAATCCTTTATTTCTACCTAATGAATTAACATTTCAAATGACGAATGAATTCGGTTATACATTTAAATCGGAAATTAGATATTCACGCGTATCCAGTTAATTTTTGTGACCATTTCTATTTAAATGAAGAGCCGTTTGTATGTTAAACATACTGTGGCCGTTTTATTAGTAGATAATGATCGGAGTCTATCTAGATAAGATAAGCGAGGAAACTTAATATAAAATGATCATATTATGGTCAGACAAAGTTGCAAGTCTGCGACGAAGCGGGTAATAAGGTCAAGGGGCAACTACTATATGTGTTATTCATGCAAATTATAAACATAACCCATGCCTTAAAGGACAATTTATTCAAACTGGTTATTAGTACAGAGAACAACTTCGAAGCATAAATTAATTATTATGAAGTAATTTAATGTAAAACAAACAAAGGAAAGTCAACATTTAATCAAGCTATGTATCAGGTGATCATACAAACCGAGGAGCTGTTAAAAACGAATCAAGCAGCCGACTAATTTCAGGGGTTACTCGGGCACTTACTTTAATTACGTTTGGGCAATTTTTCTACCTCCTAACGAGCTCTGAGCCCGTGATACCGTAAATCGATGAAACCTTAGGTATAATCACAAGACTGGTAAAACACACTTCCAGGTTTCCTATTCGTTATATAAACGATAACGTCGTAGCTTTATTTACGAAATAAGATCACTAAATTCCACTGACCAAAACAGCGGATAAGTGGCCAAAAAAGCAAATGTGTAAAATACCGCGTGTAGGTATTTTATATGCTTATAGTGGTGCTCATTAGCAACGTTATCATCAGGCTGGTCGCGGCCGCAGGCGAATAACATTATACCGACGCATTATAATATTTAGAGCGCAAGGTTCACATGGAGGCCTAGTCACATGTTGTTAGTCATAATTTTTTTTAGTCATACACCCTTTCAGGCTGAAATTACAGGATTTAATAAACATCCATCGTGTAGATTAGTTAGGTTAGGTTACTCTAATAAAAATCCTGGAAAAATAACGACGTCGTCAAAAGAATGTATCATGATTTGCGAAAATTATGAGTATTATGACTAACATTACATTATGACTAACAATATGTATGCAGCCCAATGGACCCATTTAGTACTTATCATCTTCTAAAGTGACTTTTTCTTTATAGCCATGTGTAGGCGGACTAAAATGCCTGTTTTACTGCCGCACTCAGAGACGTCAATTAATTTTTAAGTTTGATTTAAGTTGCTGCGTCTTATTCTATTGCTATAGCATAGAAAGTGACAGCAGCAACTTTAATCAAACTTAAAAGTTAATTGACGTCTCTGAGTGCGGCCATTAGTCACTAGGGACGCTGATGATCTTTGTTATTTTTTAAGAAGTCGTAGACAGCCAACCACATATTACTGTTGGGTGTGGATGACTAACCTGTGCCTTTAAACTGTAGAAGAGAGGAAAGTGAGTCACGTCGAGGTACGCAGTGAGTCGCATCGAGGTTCGCAGTGAATCGCGTCGAGGTTCGCAGTGAGTCGCGTCGAGACTGCGTCATGATTTTGAAGGTCGTCAAGGTTACGTAATTTGTCCATTGTCGGAATCACCAATGTATTTAGATGCCGCAAAACGTCGGGGTCACCAATGTAGAAGAGAGGGCAACAGAGAGATCTCTCTCCAGGCGGGTGTTGTGCCTGGGGACCGAAGTCCATTAGGATGAAGTTGAAAATTGTATATATATGCAACTTGACTGGGGAAACTTCGATAGCGCGTTGTAGAGTATTAGTTACGCTGTTTGTCGCTGGTGGCGCTGCCCGTACATATGTAGTTGTCATAGTTGTCTTCTATTTGCTAGTTGCTACGTGTTGTATCTAGATGTCGCTAGTCGCTACAAAACCCTTGCTCTCGTAATTTTCAGAATTTTGTGGGTAAATTTCCGGGCATTTCAACCGCAATAACTACGAGTGTATTGACGAAATCAATGACACTACGAGTACAGCAACTTCCGATGTTAACAGAAACTACACCCCCGGTTCTGCTTCTGTTTACATCATAAGTTGCTGGTAGGTGGCATTGATTTCGTCAATATATTGAAGACACTAATGACGGCAGTTGAAACGCCCGCAAACTTTACCCTTGTGTACCACAGCTAACGAGAGCAAAGGCAAACGCTATCTGGAGATAAAGACCAGCCAATCAGCCCACATTAACCTCATCCAGCTCATGTTCAAATAACCTAACCAGATTATTTGACCACCGGAAGAAAGTCAAACCAAATTCTTGAAACATTTTGATGCAAACTATGTAACAATAAAAAGAACGTAGTTCCAGAATGAGTAAAGTAAGTTGCAAGAGACATGTAAGCCCGCCTTGTGTGAGTCGAAATCGCATGCGCTCGAGGACGGATTGGTGCTTTTAGCGCGTATCGGCACAGCCCCCGCCGATACACCCAATAAACAACGCGTGATATCTCCGATAGTGCCCCCGATATATTAACGCGCTTGAGGTCCTAAGGCAGCTTTAAAAAACACTCTTACTTAATCTTATCCAAAGAGTTACCCATGTTCGGACAGTAGACGCAAATCTGACATCACTACCTATTTAAATTGCCGATACCAAACAGAAATGTCACCTGGGTATGATCAAATCTGCAGGAATTGGCTTAGAGGCTCTCCGGTCACCCATTACACAACCAAGTACTGCTGAAGGGATGCAGAGGAAAAAAATGTCCATGGACACGATTACCTTCTTCGTATGTATAGGATGACGATGAGAGAAAATATTACCAACATCATCTTACCTGCTTTTAGTTTTTGGACAAAATACTACTTTGCCAGCATCTGTGGTACTTTGCCTTGTGATCTTTTTTTTATTAGGCCTTATTTTACTATTAGTATAATTTTATTTTACTTTAAATTGTTTCCTTAGTGTTAGTTTAGTTAATTTTAACTTTAATTATAATATTAATTTACTATAGTTTTCGTTTTTTTAGTTGTAATTGAATACTTAGTTTATTTTGTAAATGTTTCTCCCAAACTAACGTATTTCAGGGACCGTGCATACACTGGGGTGACAGTTATCGTTAATTTAGGTTTTGCATAAACGGAACCCATTAGACATTGGCCAGGACACCCGCACACCTGCAGCGGTCGCATTTATCACTCCGGTTTAGGACTCACTGATAAGGACCTCTTAAGTCCGAGTGCATCTCAAATGCACTATACCTACGAGTGAGGTCATCGACCCGCCGGTAAGGTCGGCTGATTTCTCACTCGCGTGTTTTAGCCTTCGAATTATACTGCGGTTTTATGCAACCCTGGTCGCTTGTTTGATGTGACTCATGCTTGTGCTTAGAAGAGATACTATTTATTCTCAAATTATTTTTCTGCTTGATCTATATAGTATACGCTAGATATAATGGATGGTGTAGGCAGGCATATAGTCGGTCTCAATGTCTCAATATTCAAACCGTGGACAGATAAAGTCTCTTCTAATTAAATTTCGACACTATGTTGTACGTGGCAAATGTCAAAATTGAATTGCCTTTCTCCCCGCTGTTTGAATATAACAATATAAGAAACGGACATTAGTAATAGGGCCCCGTTTACACTAGTATATACAAAATCCTATAAGTGCCAATGTAAACAACAACTAATCCTAGCTTATCACTGCCTACCTAATTAGTATTTCCAATCAAAACCTTGACTTTATTGCCAACAGCGAAGTTCTGAAGGAGTGGTATGTTTTTGACGTCTTCAGTAAGAGCAACACAGACAAACTGTCTGACGGCCTGCTGGCTATAATCTATATCTAGAAGAAAATGTATGAGACTGATAGCCTGCGTTCAAATCCGATGAACTGACAGGCTAATATCAGCCGGCGGACTGTTAGTGTTGCCCTATAGAGTATGCCATTTATATTATCTTCAATCTCGTAATTGCATCGCAACACAGCATAGAAACAGATCCGTTAACTACAACAAATAACATAGTGACGTGAAAACACAACAAGCTAATTAATACACTTGCTTTATAAAATGTTCAATTATGTAATGGCTTCAATGAAAAGAACAGATGATATTTCGAATGCATCGTCTCAAAGCAGCCGCGCCGGTCCCGCGCGGTTCACGCCGCCGGCGTCTTGCACGCGATTTACGACGTTCTTTTGTTTACTCGGCGAATACGCAGGTATTAATTATTAATCTTATCCCTTTATTTTATTGGGTTCAAACGAGTTGGGAAAGTGACCCCATTTGTGTACAGTCAGAGCGAAGTAAATGGAGGCGGTGGTCAACTTTACGAGCGGCTCAGTTCTCAAAAGACCAATTTTTTATGCTAACTGTACAGACAGGCCTTCCGGTTTGGGTTAAATTAAAGCGGACAAGAACGCAGTAGGTACAATAACCAGCAATAATATCTTAGACAACATTCAGATCAAAAATATCGCACGCACTCTTAATGCTTAGATAGGTCTAACGTTAGATAGTTTTGAGCCAAATATTGGCCAAAACATTATTGCTGGTGAGTGTACAACCCCGAAGGCTTTTTAAGTGACAGCGGATTTCTTTTCGCCTCTCGAAATTCTGACCCTTGGCTTAAGTTTTACTTACGTACTGGTCACGGTCACTAGTTCTGTTAATATTAATTAATTAATTCCATAATAAATATAGTTAATAAAAGTTAATTAATTCCCACGCGTAATTCTCGGCCCGTATTCTCTCGGATTCTCAAGCAATTTCAGGCTCTTAAAGAATACTAAATTACGCACACAGTTAAACGGCGCCATCTCAAGTTAATCATAAGCGCTCGCATCTTCGCAATTATGAGCGATCGCTGCGCGCAACAAGAACCCATATTTTGTTTTCAATAACCGTGCAAATTTCACAACGCGAGGAGTGAACAACCTGTTCCTACACCACGATTACTTTAAAACCTGCATCTTGAAACAGAGTGACGGGGATGGTGCTTTACAAAGCATAAACACGTCTCTTTCTGTTTCGATAGTTGGAAGGTACTAAGAGCATTTTGTTGATACGTCAGTCGCTCGTTTTCCCATCACTCAGCATGTTTATTTTTCAATTTATCCTGTCAGTGGAGTAGCCCGCTGAGTTAGGGCCGCCACACACGGCGTCGACAGATTACCGCCCGCGCGCGCGCCGCCCAAGCCCTGAGCGAGTGCACCTTACCCGGCGATGCGAGCCTGGTAGTTTTAATTGTTGGTTGTATGTAATTGTTTGATTTGTGTATGGTTTGATTAACGTGGGTGTCATCAGGGGTGTATCATTTTCTAGTAGGCAGTATTTGGAAACCACAATGTCCGCTTTCGACTTTAAACTTTTCAACGCCATACCAAATACAAAAGCCGTCACTCACGCCAATGACAGCTGAAAACCAGAGCTAATTTCAACCTTACCTCATTGACACTTAGGTCTATTTTTCGCTGTCAACCGTGACGGATGTATCCGTCGTTGGCGTTGAACCAGTGGTGCGGATATATCCGTCAATGGTGTCATCAACTGCTAGCTCTTGCCCACGACTCCGACCGTGTAAAACCCGTTCATCGCTTTCCCTTCGGGGACTATCTTTTTTTTTTGAGATGAAAGTATCCTGTGTCAATCTAGGACAAGAACTATCTGTGTACCAAATTTTATTAAAATCCATTTAGCCATCACCTGTGTTATTGAAACACAAACACTCAAACCTTTTCATATATAATATTAAGTAGGATTAGTAGGATGCTTAGCTAACTTACAAGAAAACCAACATCGGTTTGTAAACGGTTGGACAGCCCTACTGACGAGGGCTCGTCGAGGCGTCGAGAACCTACAATTAGACCACGACCAAAAAAACCGCAGTGCTAATACGCACCCAGACAACTAGCTATGCTGTGCCACGCCATCTTACCGCCAACACAGACCACATTCAACCTTATAATATCGTAAATACGGTACATTGCAAGTGCTTGTAACACGAGGTTTTGGTTTTCAAAAGTAACTACGTTATGATTGATATAAAAAACCTTACGCCACCGTGATAGAGGTCTTGCGGGATGAACGAGCAAATTTGTGGAGGAGGTATGGGAAATTGTTGTTTATTGTTTATTGGCACAGACGATGGCCCGGCTTGAGTTATTGCTTTGAGAATTTACCAAAATCGCGTTGAAAATTGATTTTTCGTGTGCGAAATTATGGAGATTCTTTATTGGTTCACGATCATATTTACAAAACGGGACACGGTGGAACATAAATAATCTAAATAACCATATGAAATAAACCCCTAAACAGAATTGAGAATCGTCTATCTCGTTTCAGAACTGTAATTTTTGATTGGACTAAGTAACCGATTTTCATAAAACTTAGAAGCACCGCCAGAATACAACCATATGAAACCCGCAATCGTGTCATCCGTTACGGATCCTGACAGATAGATGGACAAGGGTATAACATAAAATCAATTTATATTTGCATCGGAGATAAATAACTTAAGTCGTAAGCGTAGCTATGAAAATTAAAAGTACCAACCTACTGAGATACCTCGCTGTGCCGTGTTTTGTTCGGGTCGCTCAGCGTAAGTAAGAGTACAAACTTAAAATTTATTTCCATTAATTTTCTGATTATCCCTATCCAACCTACTATCACGTTAAGCAAAGTGAAGGTGATACCTAGTTACGCTTAGGTTAATCTGTCCGGCCAAATGGTTACCTTGCCTGATGTTCCTAGTAAGTTTCAAAAGAAAACAAAATATTTAATTATTTAAAAAAACTTAAAAAATGGCTGACAGAAAACTGCTCTAAAATACGAGGGTCAAAGTGAAAGTTTTTAGAAAAATTTAAACTGAACATAGAAGCAACTTAATTTTTGTTTTATTGTTTCTCGAAATGGTTCGGTTTATTCGTTAAAATCACAGTAAAAATTATTTCGCCCACTGTTCCTTAGGGCCGTCTTCTACGGTCTTACCAAATGCAGTCACTGCTTTCTCGGCGTCCGGAAATCGCGTTCCGCGTAATATATCTTTTAATTTTGGACATAAATAGAAGGCACAGGGTGCGAGGTTAGGGTTAAATGGTGGATCACTTAATACTTCAACACCTGATGTCTCTAAATATTGCATCTTTTGTCTGGCCACTGCCAGACAAAAGATGCAGAGTAAGAGTTCTATTTTCAAAATCCAAGCGTTTTTTTTTATTCACTGTTCGTAAGTATCCAGTTCTTGAAACTTTAGTGTGACCCTTGTAACAAGGCGGTTTAAAAAAAAATTGATCTAGGTATTAAAACCATGGCAACCAGGAGCGCATAATTCAAGGGCTAGTCAGCCAGGCTCGCGAAGTGTGGACCACACAGGGAGAAGGCAGTGGCTGGCCCTCGGCGGAGAGAGGGCTGTAATCACGGCCCGCGCGCTCCCTAGAGGGACTGTTCGATTCGCGGAGAAAACAATAAGTAACAAGTTTTCAAGTGGTAACATTGAAATTCTTATAAAAGGTTGCGTATTCGTAGATTACAGCCAAAAGCATTTGTACATCAAGATGAAGCTTTAGCTCCAATAGTACCTTTATTGTATAGTAATGAACTAATATTAGCGCTAAAATTTTACTTGTATCAATATGCAAACAAATCTTTGAACTTGGGAATATTTTGGTTAATAAATTGTCACTCAGATTATTTCCAAAAAGTAAGTAAAATTCGTTTTAAACTGGACGGGACTCGAGAACTATTGTTGACAAAAACATGTTATAAAATTCATGAGGAAGAACCTAAATATAATCCACGTTTGTCTTCCAAAGAAAGTTTTTTATCATCGAACAAAGAATAGTCAAAACGACAACGTGTACACCGCATCGCCGCACAACAGCTGATAGCTGATCCACTTGAGATGATGTACACGCGCTCCGAGGCGATCACTAGATTACAGTGATCAGGTCAATGGATCGACTCCCAGGGCGCGGGCCGATACTCACTCATTCATGATTTCCTGGTACACGTCACCAGAGTTACGTTTGACTTTTCTTCTGGCTTTTTTATCAGTTTAAATAATTCCGAATACACACCCATTTTTAGGAATCAGAATTGAAATTGAAACAAATACTATACTTAATATAGTCACTGTATACTATTGTATTAATTACTCTAACGCAGCGCAACATACAACACGTGACATTCGAATCTCATTATTTGTCTTTGAAACTGTAAGAATATAATTTAAAAACCAAAATAACCTCATTTGTACCATTAAAGAAACGGATGGAGCTCGTCGCTCGCCAAAAACGTGAAGCACCATAATTGCCGGGTAGCCGCGAGCCCGTCAGCGAATGATTTGACGACTAAGAAGGCTTTGAAAGTGGACTCTTTTTACATCATGGCGTACTGGCAAATAACGATTTCTGAATGATGTAAAACCAAATGTGGCGGCTAGAATTAACAAGAAGTCCTGTTCTAAACTACCACGCCAGTTATGCAGCTTAGGGAGGAACTTGATTTCTTTCCTACTATATAGGTAACCAGGCATAGTATGAACACGAGCAGAGTATGACCACAGCTGGGCATAGCTATATTCACACCGAGAGAGTTCACACAAGACCTCAGGGTTGTCGACTGTTAGTTATTGCAGTGTGTATGTGTATGAGTCTCAGGACCCTCTCACCATCCAGTGCCCTTTAATTTTATATGCCAAAAAAAGGAGGCAAGGTTAGCTAGGTAGTAGATTTATGGTGAATGTCTCTGAAACAACTGCTGAAGATGAGGGTTCATTGTTGTCAATAGAAAGTAACTAGGTAAAACTTTAATAAATATTTAAATATTTATAAAAATATTGTAAGCTAAAACGTTTTAGATCAAAATATTTCAAAACAATATTAATACATAATGTCAGCACGTGTGATATCGATGTGGATATACATATGTTCTCCCGCCAGTTGCCCGACAATAACAACGGCAGCCAGAGCCCGTATCTCTGCACTAATGGAGCCGTCTCATTTTATTTTCAATTTGTTCATTTCCACGCAAAATGCCATTGCTAATTGCACGAATTTGTCAAAACTCACTTACCTTTATGACGATGTATTACTGAAGTAAATGTCTCCTTTAGAAAGATCGTGTGTTCTCGGAAGTTAAAATGTTTATTTTCAGGAAAATATGCACCTTCTTCGGATTTGACGTCACGTCGAGTGATTCTGGTTAGCTACAAAACTTACCTGTAACAAAACAACATACATAGTTAAATTCTGCATTTCGAGGGCCTTTGAACTAAAACAACTCATTTGTAAAGAACTACTTATTGTTGGGTCAGTCTAGGATGAACCGTCTGACGGCTTTTATTACACTTGTTTCTTTGACTTTTCATAAGTACTACGTTCTTACAAACCTTGCGACTACGTTAAGTATAAAAAAAAAAAAAATTGGCTGTTTCTTCGAGCGTTTCAACCGCCCTCATTCCCGTGGCTGCATTAATGTCGACATGCGCTTTGGATGCTATTTTCGGTTATCTTGTAGAGCGCCCTGCCTTCTACAAAATTTAACTGAAAATGCTTCGAAAGCTACAGGAATTTCGATATTAATGCGACCATGGGAATGAGGGCGGTTGAAACGCTCGAAGAATCAGCAAATTACCTCTCTGCTTCCGAGTATAGTACCTAGTGTTTGAAGTTACGAAATATGGCTGTCACAGGGAGGATCCAACATTGACCGAATTTTCCGACAATGCCTGTGAAATTAAACTTCTCAGCGTTCAATCAGTACGTCAGAGTAATGGAACAGTTTTACAAGTGCAGGTAGATAATGAAGATGAACAAGGAGGTCAACAGAGCTCGTTCGAGCCCAATCTCGTCTAATTCAATCTTGGGCGAAGAAACAAACACGCACGTGTCGGCCACCAATTAAAACCAAATTAACAATTCGCCCGTCAAAAACAATCTTCATTATCCAAACTAGGATAGATCCTTCTCGTATCACACCCAAAGGATATTAAAACTTAATGTTTTGCAGCTCAAGGTTCGAAGTTGGATACTGTTTCCCAGTAGTATAGAGATGAGTGCAAGCGCATACAAATTGTGGCAGACACTGGCCGCCTATACCTTATTGTTTTTTAATGGCCGGCCCGCCCCCACCGCGCCTGCGCGATCAATCATACCAAAGCAACCACTTTTAATTTTTTACTTTATTTTACTGAGCTTGTTCAAATAAAAAACGAGAATCGAATTCCCCGCGGCGAGACTCGGGCATTCCTAAGAAAGTTTTAAAACTGTATGTAAATAAATTAATAGTCAAGTTATAGGGTTAACGCGCCCTGGTGGAACACCTGATCTAATGGTGTGCTTTCAAATACGAAACTCAAGTAATGAAAAAAATAAGGTACCTTCCTATTTCCACAATTTTGATTTATTCTTTCTTGTCAAAGCCAGCTGTTGAGCATAATATGTTTTGCCACTGTATAAATGTTTCTACACGTTCAATTTGGATTATTTCTGAAGAGTGACATCGTGTGGTCTGTAAACGGGTTATGTTCGGAGTTCTGGGGAACTATAAACGATATCTATTCACCATTGCTTTATTCTCACTATTTTCAAGAAGCAAAGGCGTCCTGGAAACTTTCCCTCGTAACCTCGGTTACTTTGAGCTTTGGTTGTTGAGGTGAATATAATAAGTGATTTTTCGAAGTTGCCTAATTCGAAGAGCTAGTAAGTACCTTACTTTGGAGTTTTTCAATAGACTTAAAGGTTTTTGCACGTCTGGAAACGCGGAGGTGATGCATGTGGGACTGTTATCGTTCCTAGATTGAATAATGTAACAAAGCTGCTATTTCCTACCGAGCTAAATAATGTATTTTCACCTTACAGCCGAGGACAGAAATATGTATACACAAATGGAACGAGGTGAAAAAGTGTATACATATTTCTTTCCTCGACTGTACATTATCTATTAGGACACCATAAAATATGTAATACACCCTTTCCGCCGGATCGAAGCTGCCCTATCTGCCATCGGCCAGCTGGCACCCCCTGCATTATGCAGGGCGCCTAGTACGCACCCACGGGTTTATGCTAATTTCTGTCGCTAATAGGATACCAGTATATCATCAACTTTGTTAAGTGTAGCAACATAAAAATAGAGAAACAATTATTACTTACCTACCATAAAATGTTTTTTGCTTATACAGTTACAGAATATTGCCGATTTAAGCATTTAAAACTCAAGAATTGGAAGCTCTGAAAGGGCTCCAACTCTTGAACTCCAAGAGCTTTGTTAGAGCTTAAGCCTTCAGGACCTGAGTTCTCTAATAGCTCAAACTTTAAGGAATCGAGCCTTAAGCGGCTCAAACGTAAACAGCTCAAGCATTAAAGATGTAAGCTCATGCATCAAAATTGTTATTTAAAAAGTGTCAAGTACGATTACAAAAATAGTACAATTTAGTATGTTACAACCTTCTAGGTTCCAAGGCCTTATATGAGGAGCATTAGAGCTAGAGATTTTCACTAATTTAATAAGTTTTAAAGAGTCTCAAGACTAAGAAGGTACTGGTAACATTAAGTCGATTAAATTGAATAAAAGGACTGCCTGAGTAAATTATGATAGCTCTTTCCCCCGTCTCTTCACGTTCGGCAACGCTAACGACCTGGCGCAAGGTGTTTACGCCGGCCCTTGTAAAATATACGATTGTCCGTCTGTTTGTTCTGTGCCAATAATTTATGGTTTATATACGACTGGCAGTTAGTGATGATGTACACCGTTTTAAGTGCTGTTTTTTTCGTGTTTTTTAAATATCAAGTCACTTGGCGCAGGCATTTCGTGCAAGAAATGAGTCGTAGATAGTTTTATTTTTAGAATTATCTAAAGTAGCTTGCTGTTGTATAACATGCCCACCGCATCGTTAGTGCAACTTCAAGCGAAAGAGATTATGCTGTATGTGTAACGGTTGCTATTGTTAAATAATTATTTATGTATTTAGGAATGTTAGTACTTTATTGAAAAATAAATATAATGAAGATAACACTTACAAAGATTCTCCCGAACTGCCGATTAATACTCGTACTTGACTCTTACTATTATCGTAAGGGTCAAGGAAGGCAGATCTATAAAGCGCACAGTTTCCACCTTTTTACAAGCATTTATATAACTTGCAATGTTTGTTTGATTGTTTAGGTCAAACCTTGCAAGCTGAATTAGAACCACTTCCCGGTGTTCGATTGAGCTGAAATTGATATAACGTCACTTCGGTGACAAATTTTAATATGTGGATAATGTCGTTGGTTGCACATATGAATATACTCGTACTATGTCCATGTCCACGTACAGTCGAGGACAGAAAGATGTTTACACTTTTTCACCTTATTCCATTGTATATGAATATGAATACTACAGTTTACCTAAGTAATTTTAAGTTACCTTGTAATATGTGTGTGTAACTGTTTGTTGTCACAAATAAAGAAAAAAAAAAGGGAATAATATGGTAGCTATTCGGAAGGTGGATATAGTAACTCCGCAACGAAACATGATAGCCCCGCCGTGTTGGAACTCGTTGGATTTGTCCTGATAAGCAGATGACTGTGCAAAAATAGTACAGTCGGCAAGAAAATCTTGTCCCAAAAATGACATTTTTGACAGAAACTTATTTTGAAATAGTAACCGAACAAAATGCTCTAATGTGGGGTTTTACACGGGCGAAAATCGACCGTCTAAATGGAAAGCCGCAAGTGACTAAAGTCGCAAGCCCCAAAGTTGAGTAGGTAGCATCCAACTTCGAAATCGACCCGAGTAAACCCCGCATTTCTTTCGTCTACTTAAACTAAAAACCAATCGCACTTGTAACAAGCGCTCTGTTTTTTCATATGTTCGTAACCTAACAGAGGAGAGGTGGGACTCGAGAGGGACCTATTTTTAGGGAACAAGGCGCCGGCGCCAGCTCACCTGCCGCGAGGCAAAAATAAGGAAACCGGGATCGCAGCAATTAGAAGAGGTTGGTTAAAAACCTACGAAACAGACCCACAGACAGATTTAAATCTATAAGCTGCAGACAGATTTTTTTGAAAAAATATGGACTCCTGGTAGAAATTTTAACGTAAATGGTTTTGCAAACAAACAGGGCAGCTATGACGATAAATATTTTACGTCACCAAAGGATACTTATAATATTAGAGATGTAACAAACAGGTTTGTAAGTTTAAAATCGAGTTAAAGAATTGTGTCCTAGATAGATTTTTTTTTTAATTCTGCTATAACCTAGGCCCTGGGTGAGCCCTAGCTCCCGAGATTGAACCACTGTTTGAATAGATGCGTAGCAATTAATCTTATGAGATTGCACTAAACTCCGCAACAGCAATTTTTCTTTTTACTGGTTCGTATACCAGGCTGTAATAAATTTCAGCAGCCCTGCACAGCTAAACACAAGACCGCAGATGCAATTGTTTTTATGACAGACATAATTTACTTAATTTAAAGAACAAGTGTCCTAGGGCCAAATGTTGAGGCCACAATAAAACGTTACCGAGGCACCAGGGACACTAACGATGCCCCAGATTTTATAGCATTCTGTAAAACGGCGATCTAGTTCTGCCTTAATAAAAAGGCGCATATGCCACTTAACAGTGATAGAAGTTTCAATCTTATAAGAACCACAATAAACTCAAATACGTTTTGTAGAGTTCCATAACAGTTGTCCTTTTAAGGGTCTAAGTGTGTTTTATTGGCCGAACCGTGTGAATGGTCAAAGATTTACGGTGAGACCAATTACCAAATAGCAATTAGTGCTGATATATGAGACCGACAATAAACTTTTCAATTTGCAGGGAATTATGGGCGACCTACCGACTGAGATCGAATATAAAAAAAATTGGAATGTCCACGCGTGTTGCTAAGGGAGAAAGTATTCTAAAGGAAAACATAGGGAATTCCTTATCTAATTGTAAAATCCTGCGGAATTTATCAACGTCCTAGCAAAGTAGCAAGTATTAATGTATACGGCGATTTTAGAACACAGATTATATTAGTTGCTCATAAAGTTTCATAAATTTCTTCACATGCTGACCACCCGGTTCGGGTCAACAGTACTCAGCCATTATAAACAGTGCTACACACCCACCCACACCCTGTCTTAAGTAGAAACACGTCTCATTTCCATAGGAACAGAATTGCTAATTCGATTTAAGAAACAAATGATCGGAAAAAATCAATCACGTCAAATACTTGAAATAAATCGTCACATCAGTTCCGCCCGACCGAGTGCTCGCTCATATTTTTCTCAATCGGCATCCAAGAAGTCCGGTAGTCGATTTATTATTTAATACAAATAAATAATCGCGTCGTACCGCGTATGATTGACGCCACCGCCCGCGCACCGTTTTACATATAAATTACCAATTAGAGTGCGCGCGGACACTGCCACTGACAGAACCGGCGTGTTCGCCATCAGTTATTCTAACATTTTTTCCATCGGAGATGGCCAATTTTGTGTTTGTCGCTACTGTTTACCGCCAATTTTATTTGGAATCTGATACCGCACGAAGATTACCTACTTCAATATTACTTAACAGCTTTTTCCCAATAGGAATTAATCATTCTACTTTATAATGCCTTCCGAAGTCACTTTATAGTCAACGGCCAAACTCTGCATGGTGTACCAAATAAGGAACGCTGCAAAACTATATTTCTACAAACGCATGACATTAGTTAAAAATCGAAAGGTCATGTTGTTACAAATGACATCATTACTTACTGAAGATTCTAAAGGAAGTCCATATTATTATGTCGTTAATGCAGAAACCGATAATTTATGTAATTATAAAGGTCAAAATTATATGGAAATTAACTTTTATACATTAAATAAAATGTACATTCCAAGGGATAAGGTAAAACGGCAGCTCTATGTACCAAGGTACCATGAGCCTATCTGAAACTTCCAAAGTCATCAAATCGTTAACGGTAGCTACTTTTAATAATAAGTAATGAGTTAGAAAGAATGCAGGATAAAGTCCGATGTAATAGATGAGCGGGCATGTATTGTAAGTGGTTCACGTTCGCCTGACCCGGGAATATCAAAGAAGCTCTCATTAAAACTATGATTGATCTGTGGCTTCACCAATACGGTAGTCATTTGGTTTGTTTTTATGCAATCACTGGTAAACCGTTTGTAATAAATAATGTCAAGATTAAATTTCTTTCGTGAATGACTTTCGTATGTTTATTAGGGTTGCGTTCCTAGTGGGTGCTTGTCTATTTTTGTGTGAAATTCTTCAAATGACTAACAAATCTTTCACCGGGCCTAGTGGGCTGTCAGGAGGTATGTTGCGGACCAGCGCCACCCGCTGCGCGCCCCGCGGCACACACGAGTTGTCCGACATCCACTCGCGGATGAGCCGCAACGAAATTGCCTTCACAACCAGTAACGATGACTTCTGAAATGCTATGCAAACCTGGTATTTGAATGGTAATGATAATCTTTATCCGGAGCTCAGATTGATGATATCCGCTAACAGATTGTAAATCTCTTTAAAACAGCAAGTCACAAACGTTTGGCTTTCAGCTAGTGTAGGGGTACACGTACAAATTCAATTGCAAAGCAAATAATGTGAGAAATTCCAGCAAGGATATCTCACACGAACATAATTCCGCTATTTTGTTGTTCATTTCCAAGAACTTTTAGCATATTCGGTTGATTGTGTTCCAATGCACGGCCGGCTTTCTTATCACGTGTCAAGATGACTTTATTTTGATATTGCGCGCGGGTTGTTTATCGCCCATTGTGTTTTTATTCTCACTGCTACGTGCCGCAATGTCGGCGCCGATGTTATAAATGACAAATTTAATACGTTAGATGCACTTATCAATATTCGGTGGGGGTCGGCGGCTAACTGCGTGGACTAGGCTGGCATAGCTATTGCTTCTAATAGATGTAGTCGGGTCGCGTTATGCATAACCAGTGGTGTAACACAGGATGTTTAATTTTCAAACTGTCCTTTGGAAGCCGCGTGCAGCCGCGTCCTCGTGCCACGGGAGGTGTTTCAGAGCATCGCACTGCGGCGGGGAATGAGGCGACGCGTGCTAACCGTCGTCGCTCTAAAACGCTTCAAAGCTTGACATCACCGCATTAACTTGAACAAGGCAAGCTCCCTTTACTTTTTGATTTCCCGGTAACCACTTTTATTTAAGTACTTTCTAGATAGCGTGTGTGGAGCGCATAATGAAATCGCCCATATTTCGCGGAACGGTGCAAGTTGGTTGCGTGCGGAGAAGTTTTGCGGTCGGGATGTTTCTATTTCTTGTTTTTGTTTTAGATCCCGCAAATCGATAGGAAACTCTTTTGATGTTAAGGTCAAACGGTAGTCTTGTAGCTCATGGAATAAACGATAGGCAGGTACCTACCTAATTTATTGACAAAATACGATCTAAAAAGCTTTTGAAGCAAAAAATCTCCCATATTTTTTTATCTCACGGACCGTAACAGGTGACTTCCAAAACGGTCTCATGCTCGATTCCCGCCGCATCTCACTGGGGACCGACCAAGTTGCTTCCTTCCTCTAACCAGCACCACGTGGGCACTTTTTCTTCGCCAATTAGGCGGTTCCGCCCGGCAATTAAGACGCACCCGGGAGCCCGGATGCCGGGCGTGTTTGACAAACTCTCGCTCTGGTATGCAATCCTGGTAATTATGTTTGACTGCGCTCTATTGCGTGTGGTGACTAATTAAGAGGTATTCGTGATTTATTACTAGTTCAATTACACAAGAAATTTAAACGTCTATAAATCATCTAAAAACGTGTTTCTTGTACATTTATTTTTGTTAATAGTAGACTAAAATCAACGTAGATCTTTTTACTTGAAAACAATGCTTTTCTAAATGCGATTAAAATCTGCATGAAGCAAACAAAAAGTTAACGACATATCTTGATATCTGGGAACACGGCGCTCGGCGCTCGACTATCGGCGCAGCGGGGCTTATCGTCCCATCTGGCGCCTAAATTCTTGCATGCACGCGGACTGACGAGTAACGAGACGGGCATCAGAACTGTAGAAGATATCCATCTTCTACCTGCTTTGTATACTCATAGGCTGAGACTTAATACTTTAAGATTACCAGGGAAGCTAGCATTTCTAGCATAACTTCCTGTAATTAATGGCAAATTTACCAACCAAACGATTGCCAATTGACCAAGTATATCGTTTCAACCCTCCAGCATTTCTATGCTGGGATTGGGAAGGAGCGATATTGGTCAAGATTCAACGTCATTAGATTTCAGCGCTAGATCGATATATAGCGATGTAAATCCGCCGTGATCCACAACTAATGAGAGTTAAAGTTGTGTAACTCGTAAAAACATTTCATTTTCTAACATACTTTTTAGGAGTATTTTACAGACAATTAACTGAATCTACCTTCGTCGCAAATGCGTCCACTTATCAACGTAAATATAAATCAAAACATTATTTGCTTTATATTTATTATGCAGAAAACGACAGGTAGGCAGCGATCATCCAAACTCACGGAATAAACAACAGAAAATACCTCTGACAACTATCAATTTGAAAGAAACTTTATTTAACACACACAGTGTTCACAGTTTCTATTGACTTGTTTTAATTATGGAGAAATTATAAATCGTGTGTCTGTCCGCCGTGACACGTGTCAGGTATTCCGGGAGCTGTCAAAGCGACGTAATATGTTTATTTATGACAGCGGCCGGCCTCCTTCATCGCCGACGTGAGAATAATGCGGGATGCTCTCCGGAGCTATGATATCCTAGTCAGAAATAAGGTAGCTAAGGGCCTGTTTCACAATCGACAAGTACATTAATCTGTCAGTTAAATATAGCCCTCTCCACGTCTATATTCAAGTGTAAGAAAGGGAAAGGGCTAAATTTATTTGACAGATATGCTTTTGTGAAACAGGCAGTAAGAGTTTTAAACAACTTTAGATATATACGAATTTGAACTGCATTGTTTTAACGGAGAATTAATACCACGGTTGCGCGTATCGACTATGCCCCACCACACCACCCAACGTCAGGGTGAAACTGTGGCGATGCGTCGCACCAAGCCAAAATAATAAAATAAAAAACCGATCAAGTGTCAATGTGGTCAATAAAAAACGTCACGGAAAATTATAAAAAATAGTTTATACATATGCAGGTTGAGCCCTTTCATATTTCCAATAGCTATAATCAAATCACTTTCATTTTTCAACCCCCCATTCTAGAGAATTATTTATAAAATTAATTTCATTTTTTTTTTACTAAAAAACAGATGCGGGCAAGCAAGTTATACAACTATGCCAAATTTCAAGTTGTAAGCTTTTTTTTATCTTTGTGTTTTTTAAGGTTCCGTACCCCGCTCTCCGTCCATCCGTCGGTCTGTCAGCGGGTTTTATCTCATGAACCGTAATAGGTAGACAGTTGAAATTTTCACAACAGAGTGTGTAATGTAAACAATAAAAACAAAATAAAATTCAGTGAGTCACGGAATTCGATGAGTTTACTATAACTGCAAATTAACGTGTCCTCTTGGTTTGCAGACACTCATTTCATCAAATGTGTCGTTTTAGCGAATTTCATTTCACCGAAAGCTAATTTCAGCTGAAACCGTATCGTTTTCCAGTTATCTTAAGCAAGTAAAATTATAACTCCTGCACGTGGAAATGCCTGTCGATGAAATAAAAATCGGCGAAGTAAAACATTCTATGCAATGAGTGTCGATGATTCAAGGGTATATCGTCCGGTAATCTCATAGCACAGGCCGTCGACACTTTTAATTAGCAATTCCAAACTAAATACCAGGGAATCATATTTGCATAGGCTGGTGGAAATCACCAGGTGGTAAAGGCTATTTATTTGCATTTCGCTTCTTGTTTCTTTTATATCTGGGCTTACTGCTCTTGGTGAGCGCCTACAGCGTGTTTGAAACCTCACGATGAAAAAAAATACACATATCGACGGGTCTCTGACTCAACCTCGTATATGAAATTTTACGAAATCCGAATATCCACTTTAGGTTCACGTACTAAAGTAGATATTCCAATTTCATAAATTTTAATATACGAGGTTGAGTCAGAGACCCGTAGATATGAATGTAAAAAAATATATAAAGGTACTTAATGAATATGTATGTTCGAAAGTCAAAACACGAAAGCGCGCCACCCAGAAAAATAAAAGGTAAACATAAGAAAAACTAACAGAACACATTTCAAATTACTAATTATGATATATGTCCGTATAAATCGAGCGGCGACACTGCGGGCGGAATGCGTTTTTTGTCTCGCTCCCCCACGACATTAATTAAAACGGTATATTAGCATAAACAAATAAAATAGCCCATTAAGGATTCAATTTACAATCGTCGAAATCGGTTGGATTAGTCGCAGTAAATAATATCTCCGGACGCGCGACGGACGAGGCCCCGGGCGCACGCTCCTTTCGACATTGCCTAAGCAATATTGTTTCCGAACGTATTCTATATTATTTTAGGTACTGTTGTAAAATTTGCAACTGAATGAATTTTTGTATCGCATTTCTTAACAAAATATGAAAATACCGTAAAAGAGATGACAGAAGCTGAAATTAAAATAAAAGTCGGCCAAAAAAATACGGACGATATAAGAATTTTAAACTACTAATTAGACAGAGAGATCCGACATGGAATATGACGTCAGCGTTTACCATGGATGTTAAATTCTGTTTTGCTAGAAAGAGACAGAAACAAATCTTTGATGGCCTATTATATCTTGGTTACGAGTATTATTATAGTCTTCATAAAGTTTTTGTGTTTACATGTGGTACACACAGTGGCAAAATAATGTTTTTCAAGTCATAAAAAGAATAAAAATAAAAAAATAAAATTTTTTCGTCGATGAAATTTAATTGAATGTCTCTCATTTTAATATGTACAAGACTCACCCTGTATTTTTTCTCTACCAACTGTTTGTTACATGAATAAATTTTTATTAAAGCAAAAAAAAACACCATGCATACCTATTCCTTATTAGTTAAACAAATAGATGTATAAAAAGCGATCCTTATCAAAAATGATTTGAATAATCAAATCGGAAAATTATTTACATTTGAATGCATAACAAACGCACATTCAAATTATTATTATTCAGCCTGCTTATTAGTGTTTTACCCCATAAGTGTGGAAACATACCACCATCAGCATTTTATCGAGTCACAAATACGCTCGCGCTTATAACTTGTGGCACCAACAAAAGGCGATATAGTACGGAGCAAAGACACGGAGAGCAAACGCAAACATGTATTTAATTGATTAATCAGGACTCCGGGCTCTAGAAGAAAAAAACTAATTTAATTGAACTACTTCGTCAATGGTATAAAACCGTCTTCAAAAACCCAATAAAAAGGATTAAATAAAGACCGGCCTCCTAGGAGTCCTAGGAATTGCCTATTTAGTACCTAATAGATACATGAAATATATCCAAGCCGGTGTCAAGTAGGTATACACAATAGCAATGACGACACCATGATTCTTGCCACCGACTTCGATATATTTCATGTATCTATTAGGTACTAAATAGGCAATTCCTAGGACTCCTAGGAGGCCGGTCTTTATTTCACCCTTTTTATTGGGTTTTTGAAGACGGTTTTATTTTTTTGTTAAAAATTTTTTTTTTTCGCTTTTTACTGATGCACCTAATATTATTATGTGATAAAGCACATAAACATCACGTTAAGAAACAATAGCATTATACCAATTTCTCATCACCCTTAACAAAATGTCGCTGTCCTTGAGGAGTTCTCCCGGTACTTCACCATCAGTTGCACTTCACCACATGCATTATAATGAATATAAAAGTATGTAGCTTCATGTTCTTAATAAAGAAATGTCATTGCTGACGTCAATCACTTAGGACTAAGGAGTTCCGGTGGTCATCTCTGGTCTTCATCATCAGTTCCTCTTCACCAAGAGGTGCTTTTGTAATGTAATTTCTTAAGGTCTTGCAGGTAATACCAAAATCGCTGTATGTGTGCCTATAACTTTTGAGGATTGCCCTAGATTCCTCATGGATCCCATCATCAGATTCCGATTTCGTGATAATGGGACTACCTCAGGAGTATACCCTTTCGAATAAAAAAATAATTTTGAAAATCGGTCCACAATTGACAGAGAAATCGGTTTACATACATAAAAAAAAAATTAAAAAATACGAACAGTGGAACAAAGAACCTCCTCCTTTTTTGAAGTTGGTTAAAAATAGAATAGAGAGGACCCAAGTCACATAATTATCCTGAAAGGGGTGGAATCTACAAACGGCCACACTCAAGAGACGTCAATTAACATTTTAAGTTTGATTAAAGTTGCTGCTGTCAGTTGAAGGTTTTGCTCATTGTTCAGAGGTTTTTTACTCGTATTTAGGCACTGATCTGAGGGGTTTTAACTCGGTTAGGTTAGTTATTTGCATAACAGAAGAAGAGGCCAGATTCGACCATAGCGCGTGTTGTCTGTGATTCTCAACCGGACGTAATTGCGAAGAGCTTAGGAAGATCAGATTGTCATTCTCTTAGAATATTTAAGTTGGGCAGTTCCCTGATAATCAGGGTATAAGCAGCTGGGAAGAGGTTCAGATTGAATCATAGCCTCTTCATCCCGTACGTAGGCGAGAGCTGATAGGAAACGCTTAGGTAGAGCGGGTTTCGCAGGTTACCGGTCAGTCACGCAGTTTACCAAACCACAGATATAGATATGGTAACCAGGATACAAGCAGCTAAGAAGAGGCTCAGATTGAACCGTAGCGCGTGCGCGGTCGCCCGCGGTGGCGCGACGGGGCGCCATTGTCCCGCCGTCCGAGCCCCGAGGTGCCTTACACGTTAAGCACGTATCGATGGCATCGATTATCGATAGTCGATAAAATAGTTTCAAAAGTGAATGGTCTACTGTGTAATAGGTATTTCTGTAGTAGGAGGATTTATATTTCTGTCCATCTCAATGTAATTACTTATAATTTGACATGCTGTGCAATTTATGCTTATTTCCATTTATATTGAGTAATAAAACCTGAATCTGTATCTAAATAGAAATAGTCTGATTCAATTTGTATTTTTGCACAATTTGTTTTTGGCAACCTGAACTATCCAGGATTGAAATGCGTAAAATAAATATTCGTGCAATAATGTAAAAAACAAACCCTAATATATAATAATGGGAAGAATAGTGATAAAACAAATACTGTACATACAATACAGAGGGCTTATTGCCTAACGCACGTGCGATCGCGATCGATTTGAAAGTGGAACAATTATTTCATTTTGTAGGCAGACTTGCCTTCAACTGTCAAAAATGAAAGCGATCGCGATCGCGAGTGCGTTAGGCAATAAGCCCTCTGGTCCGAGTCAATTTACGTTTACCCGCTTCTGGCGTTATTCACGGACATCATGGTGTTTCATCTACGCAATACTATTAAAAATCGGGGCTTACACTTGCGGCAAAACTTATGTAATTGAATACGTATTATGCCCAAGTTTGCTATTTTGTCCTGGCATCCTGCGGCCCCTTGTGCAATTTTTGACACAATACTTACTGTCATTGTAATATTGATCGACCGTAAAGGTAACAAGTGACATTTCTTTTTTTCATGAGTTATACATTTACAATATTGTTAATATTTATTTTAATAGTGGGCCTTGGTTGGCTTAAACGCTAGAATAAGAAAGCTAGTCACTTCTACAAGTTGCGAGTGTTGTTCGCGATAACAGATTTAAACGTATCGATAAGCGAGCTAGCGCCGCACTGGCGTGGCGCCTCGCCGCGGGGCCTTATTGTTCGTGCACCTAAGTGCCTCATATTCGGTTACCCGCGCGCCGCCGACCCGTATCGATACCACCGGGACGACACGAAACAACCCTATACCACTCCCGCACAACAACCAAATAACAACTCTATTAATTTTAATATTTGGCCGAGTTTTGTAGTCGGCCTTCAAAGGTGGTTACGACCGTTTATTGTAAACTATGATATCATAATTTTCAATTTTACTACTCCTTGAATACACAAGAGCTTAATAAATTACCGGACAAAGCCGCGCGTCGCGCCTTATTCGAAGGCAGTTTTGTCATGCGATTGTCTCTGCTTTACATGTAATTTATAATATTTGTTTAATAGCCGAGGGATCCTTATACTTTTTTTTATAAAGCAATAAAATTGAATATTTATTGCGTGGATTTCGTTAATGCCTTGTAATGCTAATGCCCTGGTATTAATAGATGTTACGAGCTGTTTACGAGCTCTCTCCACTAAATACTCGAGTCAACATTACTTTTATGGTTGTCGATTGACTATCGATATTATTAATCATGGTACTGAAATGTCATTAAAACAAGTACTTACGCGTATAAAATAAGACTCCATCATTATTGTAATTAATGACACAATTTTAATAGGTGTAATGTCAATAATGATAAATTATTTCGATTTTAGCACTGTCTTACTATTATGATTTGTTAATATTACAAGAAAAATCGCAAGAAACGACATGATAGGTCACATAATTAATTAACTATAAATATTGATCACAATAATTAAATTGACTTCTAGATGTCGCCACAGCCAACTCTAAAAAGCGACATCTTGCGAACTTTACTCGATCTAAATGCTTGAAATAACTGTTACACGCTGCGGGTTTCAACTTAATACCAAGTTGGTTCACGGAGTTTCAACAAGATGGCGTTATAAGAGTTTTTCTTAAAGCTAAAACCAAAATAATTAGAATAAAAAGAATCCTACCTCAGGGTCTATCTTCTTGTATTCCGAGTCCTCCTCGTCTACTTCGAAGTACAGCTCAGTTGAAGTCAGCGAGACCGTACCAGGAGCGACCAGGCCGGGCGCCACCAGTCGCGCCTTCGTACTTATGTTCACCGGACCTGTTGGGAAAGCTCTGCGGTTGTCATGACGTCCTGGTATGTTGTTTAGGAAATTTGTACAATGGACGTTTGTTACTACTTTGTTGGGGTTTTAAATAAGCTACTAACGCAAAAAGCTACGTAATCTCTTCACATTTCACTTCATACTTACTTTTTTTACTTTTAACTATATCACCACGTGTTATTGATGTAATATAAAAAGAGGTAGTTATACGCGCTTCAAAACTGGCACATTAAAACTTAAACCTAAAACCTAATTAGCGTACTGTCCTACAGTCACTTGTCATCTATGAATTACGTGTGCGAGTGCCGGCCGTATGTACAGTTCGCCAACAAATATATCTGTACATATTAGAGTGGTCAAAAATATCTGAACATGCACTCTAACGCCTTGAAAATAGAGTCGTGTTCAGATATTTGTGACCACCTTGTTTGCTGCAATATACAATATGATGGCGACTGTACACGCGGAATATCGTATAGGTAACCTATCACCTCTTTTTATATTACATCATTGGTGTTATGACATCAATCTGAATGCAATTATGTATTATTTAAGCAATATAACGTCATGTGTACGTCAATAAGCACGAAAATAATAAATTAATTGATTTAATCTGTTTATTCGTTTCTTTCTCAGTTTTAGGATATTAAACATACATTTAATTAGTTTACCCTTGAATCACCGACGCTCATTTCATAGAATGTTTTATTTCGTCGAATTTTAATTTCATCGACCGGTATTTCCACATGCAGGAGTCATAATTTTTTATGGTTACAGGTCTAACCTAACCTACGTAACCCATGCTTAAGATAACCTGAAAACAATATGATTTTAGCAGAAATTAGCTTTCAACGAAACGAAATTCGGTAATTACATATTCTATGAAATGAGTGTTTGCAAAATTTGTGCGTCTGTGTGAGTGCGACGTTTCGAACGTTTGTTCGTAGTTTCGTTACTGCTTTAGCTATATTTATACTGTGGTTATTGTTCAATATCAATGACCCAATCAAGACAAAATGCTAAAAGTATTCTGCAAAGTGCAAATACGAGAATTTTGTTCTTACCCGTAGGATCGGCATCAATTTCCCTATCGTCTACCAGGAGTTCAGCGTCGTCCAGGAGCTCGGCGGCCGCGGGAGTAGGCAACTGCGCGCCCCGCCCCGCCCCACCCGCGGCTATGCGGGCGTGTAATTCTTCCGTTGCCTGTAAAACCATTGTTCGGTTAATTACAGTCCGTTGGATGACAATGGCAGTGTTTACATATGTTCTCCTTGGCCAAACAATCACCTACATAACTATAGATTTTATGAAAACAAAGCCCACGTTGGTACCAGGCCACTATAACTTTACTCACCTGTAGTATGGCGTCGTGCGGCGGCGGCGCGGGCGGCGAGCGCGCGAGCGCGGCGGCGGCGTGGCGCTGCCCGCGCGGGTCCGGCACGAGCCTGCGGCGGCGTCGCGCGTCGTCCTCCCACGCGTCCAGCCGCCAGAACTGCGCGGTGCTTCTATATATGCAAATAATATAAAAACATTTAAAATAATCCGACAAGATCTCCACACGAGGGTGAGGAAAAATCAAACATCTGTTCGAGCCTTAGGCGATGACAGGCAGACATAAATACTTAGAAAATGACGCTGCCTTCCCACAGCGGAGACGAGCGGAGCGGAGACGAGACGGGCAGGAATCAACCAATGCTATTCGTTGATTCCTGCACGTCTCCATCTTAGTAAGGTAGCGCTTTGTCACTTTCTGTCAAATGAATATGTCACAGTGAAAGATAAGGCCAAAGCTTAGACCAAGAATACTTTAGATAGTGCGTTTATAAATAAGAGGAAAAGCTTTGAATTAAAAACACTTCGTTATTTTGTATTAGGAGTTACAAATCTGGGTGTATTTTGCTCATGGGGTACAAGATGCGAAGAACAATCTCACTTCACCGATTCCCAGAGCAAAAGGGACCCAGATGGGACCCTAAAGCAATGAAGGTTTGACCGAGACCGATGTTCTGTGCGCCTAATACAACGACACGAACTGCCGTGTGATCAGTGGCGGCTTTAGAATTTTCAATTTAGAGGGGCATTGTTGTATTAATAACACTATATTTATTAAATATATGTATTTATTAAGTCGTACCCGCCAGCGGCGGCGTCCGCGCCGGGCGCGTGCCTCAGCTTGTCGAGCAGGCGCGCCGCGGAGGCGTGGTCGCGCCGCCGCGCGGCGGCGATCAGCCGCTCGCACGTGCGCTCCTCGTCCCCCCGCTCGCTGCCCGTGCGCGCGCATAGTGACTGAAACCATAGAGTCGCGTTATATGGAGACATGAGAGAAGCGCTGATGCTTCGTTCGTTTATGTTTCACTGGTACACCTCACGAATACTCACTATTAAAAAAAAGTATATCGCCCACAAGACATGTACCGTTTATTTATTAGGCTTGCAGCTCGAGCCAAGACACCTCGGAACTCGTGTAAAACACCATACTTTCCGCACTTGCATCAAAATGTACTATATCGGAGGCTAATGGATATTCCAAATTCATAAGCTGAATTTGGAACTTGTTTTAGACTAAATCTCACCTCAAAATCTGCATGCTTGAGCACATCGTCAGCTCGCATCCTATTCAGAATAAACTCTGCCTCATTCGCGACCCTGACGATGTGGTCCCTCATGGCGTGCGAGAGCAGCCGACCCTCGTTGATCAGCTCGATAAAGGCCAGCCCCGCGTGCTTCTGCAGCGAGTTCTGCCACTCCTGGGAGCATAGCAGCATCACCAGCTCCACCACCGAAGTGCTCGACTTGAACGTCTGAAGACCTGAAGAGATAATCGTAAGTAGAATGGTTTAAGCTTACTAAAGTCCACGTAACATGCTATTCGAAAAGCAAGTTTACTCAATAGTTTGAGACGTAAGGCTTGTTAAATTAGAAAAAAATATGAAAAGAAAGAATAGGAAAATAAAATAAAATATTAAAAGACAACAAATTATCACCGGTAAAAAAAACAACATCTCCCACCAGGGCAACAGAACCAAAAAGAACTAACTACCCATGCTGAAAATCGTTTTGAAATTGAAATAAAAGTCATAGGCAAACATCTTCCACCAAACAACCAGGATAACAGAACCAAAAGAGGCTACCATGCTTACAACCGTGTACCTTTACCCTCCATAAGTAACTCCTGTCCGTGGCTTCCTACAAGCGTTTTCGATAAGAACGGCGCGAAATCCAGCATGATCTCCCTGAGCAAGGGACAAACTGGACCCAGAGCTGTCTCCAGTTTATGTGTGAGAGATGCTTCGCGAGACACGCCATCTACTGACATGTTGGCGTTCATCGCATTCAAACCCGCTAGAGTTTCATTATCCTGAAATAAAAACGATATTGCTGTTATTCAAACTCGTATCTTACTAAACAGTTAATCGAAACAGTTAGAATCCGATGAGTATCTCAAAAAGTTTGACAATATCAAAGGAATTGTGAAGGAATCTAGCACAACGACTAGGACAGGAGAATAGAGGAGAAGCTCGCTACGAATGTGTCAACATATAATCGGATTTAATTGGGAGGAACAGAGAAGAGTTACCGGATGCAGATGTCTCTGCGCTGCCTGCAAGCTTCGGTTCTGATGCCGCTGCTGCAAGTGGTGGTGCTCGCTGTTTCTCTGATGCATCTGCTTTTCTATGTCTGAAATGACATCACATAAATTTATCAAGACATTGAACAACAGCGAGGAAATGTATAGTCTCGAGTATTCGTCGTAACTCTCAAATATCTTTTGCTATCACATCAATGTTAAAACCATCGTTTAATCATTACTTTTAAAAGTCACTAGCACTAATAACGTAATTCTTATTTTAGTCTTAAATTACTGTTAGGGTGTGTCGAAATGTATGGAAGTGTCAGACTTAAAACAAATTAAAGATTTTGAGGCGACCAGCCCCAGGGAAAGAGAAATTTTAAAATCACACCAAGTTGCAATCGAGCAGCCCAATAAGAATAGTATTAAAATGCACTAGTACTAAGCACACAGAAGAAGTAAAGTAAGTACCTTCGTGAATGTTGCCCTCGTGGTCCCTCGTTCTACCAGTAATGGTGGCCGGGCCTCTTTCTCCATCTTCATTGAGGTTCACATCTGTCCATGACTCATCGTTGCTAACCTGAAAACGTTATATAAAACAAATACATTTCATTGCTTTCATAAAACTTATTAAGAATTAGCCTATCGACATCAAACCATGAACTCTATATATTAATATAGCGTATCATTGGTATTTAGTGGTTTTAGAAGAAGACGTCTTTGGTTATGTATAGGCTCTACTTTATTGCTCTACTAGCGACTCGTCGCAGCTTAATGTATTTACTCTAGTTCAAAACCTTCCTCAAGAAACAGTCTTAGTGATGGATGATGAAAACCGCATCAAGATCCATCCAATATATTCTGAGATTATCTATAACGTGCAAGCAGACAGACGCGGAGGGGGAATGTTTATATTTTAACAGACAGTTGAACAATTGAATACAATAGTTTTAGACTAAAGAGTGATTTTTGGATTTAGTCTGAGAAACATTGCGAGGGCCAAATTTAGGTAAGACGGAAGCATACGCAAGAAACTTTCTTCAAAGGTAAACAGAAAATGTAACCTCCTTTCGTTCTTACATACCGGGTGCTTGTTGTCGTCAAGTGCGATCTCACTGCACGATTCCGGGTCGTTGTTGGTCGTTTCCGTCGAGTTGAGATGGAAAGACCCCGCGTCTTCGATCGAATCCACGCTCTGTTGATACGCACACGAAATTCAAATGTTTGTTGTATGTTAAAGTTTGCAAATTTTAATACAAGCAAACTTGTAATTTTGATCGATTTGGTACCTAATAAATCAATCAAATTTCAACTTTACTGGTTCTCGAATTTTTTTGTTGCTATTTTTTATGTTGTTTTAAAATCGAAAGAGGCTTGAACACCCGACTTTTTTTATTTTTGCCAAATAAAGGGTTGAAATTCTTGAAGATTTTTTTTCGTTAGAGAAAATTACTATAACTAAGATCAATTTGCCAATATAGTTGTGTTTTTCGTTCCATTTTCCCTATTCATGAACTTTGTAAAACATATATTTTTATTCTCTAAAATTCTGCTACTAAAATTTCGATAAAAAATGGAAAAACTTACACTGGATATAATACATACGAAAATATGTAATCACGAAATGAAAAATACTACGAGTGCCAAAACGATATTGGCAAAATTTATCCTCAGTCCTTATATTATAAGTATTAAACAGTTTTAAATAAACACTCAATGGGTGTCGAGTGCGACAGATTCTAGTAGAACGCCTGTAGTGAAGTTCAAGCAATACCATGCAAACGTTTAGGAGTAACAAGCAAGCGAAGCAGTTCATGCTATACTAGTTAAATACTACTTAACAATCAATAGAAAAGTCACGTTTGTCTGGTCATTTGTCCAGAGCAAAAAAGATTTACAATTTTTTTTATGATATTTCTAATAATCCACAAATGAATCTATAAGTTTAATTACATTGTGACAAACATTATTAAATGAAGTTAACAGTTTATATCAAGTAATTTGTTTAAATTACAGATAATTGTAATGCACATTTTAACGTTTTGATATGTGTGAATAACAAATTGATTGATGTGATTGACAATGGTGGATGTGTGCTATGCTAACTAATCTTTTATACTTACATATAAGTGTTACAGTGTTCGTATTTTTGTTAATAACATAATATAAGTTTAGTGTGTGCCCGGTGCTGTGCTTATAACTTTAGTAATATATGTTTGTGTGTATACTTACAAAGTTAGTTATGGTTGGTTAACCTTGTGGTGAGCATTGAGCGACCTAGAGTGATATTGTGTGACACGAAGGTCATATTATATGGTGACAAGCTGTGTTCCATACATTTCGTGTTATTTTTTGAATACTGAATGGCACTGTAAAGCTTGACAATACCAATACAATAACAAAGATAAAATCCAAGTTTATCTGTTCAAGGTACCAAGCTTACAGAACCACTCAGTAGTTACGCTCTAAAACGTATGTCCATAATAATGTGTACAAACCAAATTAACCACTGACACCGTAATCCCAGATAATGTTTTGGACCTTGCAGTTGGAGGCTTACAACAGGACAATAACATATATTTAGTACAAGGAATCATCAACCTAAACACCAAGAAGTTAAGAGGCCATTTCAGACAGATAGTAAAATAATAGGTTTGTTATCACTGAAGTAGGAATTCTACTTTGCAGTACGTTTTGGTACTACAGCAAAATTGAATTTAAACCTACTGGATAGTAGAAATCTCATTTCAGTCAGCTAAAGAACGTTAACAGAGAGCATCTGATACATCGAAGTGGAAACAGTTCAAATAAGAAACACAACAAATCGCTGCTAAGCAATAGTTGTGCTATTTTGAAACAACTCCTCCCGTACATTTCAGATGTCAACTATATCAGAAGTGACCCAAGGGATCTTAAAGGAGGCTCAAGTTCTAATACAAGGGAACACCGATTTGGCGCTTTCCGTTGTCATCAGTCCTGGACTAACCTTGGGTTTAGGCTGCTGCTTGATCCGCAGGCTGGATTTAAATAAGGGTTCTTCTTTTTCGGAGCTAGGCGACGCGACTGGCGCTGGAGTGGGTGCTGGTTTGTCCCCTCCCGGCCTCAGCTCATCGGTACTCGTCTCTATTTTCGCGACCCCTTCGGACTCTTCAGCCTCCTTCTCCTTTTATATTTTATTGCAACAGCAAAACAAAACGAATGTAAGAAGCGTTCACAAGTCGCACATCCAACTGTTAACAGCGACACCAAACACAACACGAGACGGCTAACAGCAAAACAATTGCCAAAAATATAATAATATGTTTGGGTCGAAAATGGCCCATCGCTTACCAGACGCTCACGATCATGCATTTAAATACTGTTAAAATCCTACAACTATTCTAAGGGCGATGACCAATACGCTAACATGCTACATTACGAACTTTATAAAACTATTTCATTTAAAATACCATATCTACCCATTGCGAAAGAATCCGAGAAAAACATGCCAAAGGTATACTCGTCTACGGAATCATTACTAGTCAAAGATATTTTAAAATTTCAAAGCCTCTATACCTACGGACGAGAAGAGTGCGGTGAAATGATTTTTATTAAATCAGAGATCGTCTAAAATCGTTGAATCTTCGGGGGAAATGTAAACTATAAATTTTAATCACGACATGGAAACAAATGCATGAGCGATTGTAAAGCGACCTTACCTTCATGGAGGGGGAATCCAGTTCGTTGATGGTGGAGTTGTTCTCATCGACGACTATCATGGCGTACTCGACGTCATCGCCGTTATGTTCTGCGGGAGAGACCGGGGTCACGTTACTTGGCATGACAAGGAGACAGCGTCAAACAACACTGACAAAGCTTGCCTTAACAAAGCGGGTAGTTGAAGAGACCAATCGGATCGGCTATGCTATACTATAGGACTTGAGTAACTTGGAATTCCGTGCACTGTTTTAATGTGTTAGTGTCCGGATATTTCGTGTACAGAATTCCTTCTAACTAACTAGTAGAACACGTAAATGCATGCATTCGGAATCAATTCATGATCGTTATTCTACTCTACATGATGAGGCAACTTAAATAAAAACAAACTTAACCGAAGCAGTGCCTTAGCGGTGATTAACCTAAACATACTGTTTTATTTCTGTATCTCTTATATTCTCGTCAAAATCATAGTTTGTAAACCAAATAAAACAATGTTCGCGAACAACGACTAGGTACAATTTTTTTTTTGAATAATCGTATTTTGCGTTCACATCACTTTTTTATATGCAAAGTGCTGGATCAAAAGCTAAGTAAACCGGTAAAGCTGTGTTGAACAGTGAAATAAATGCTTGTAATACAAGTTCTAAAGTATTCACCAGTATACATTCAGTCAACAAAGTATCGGGAATGGATGATTTGTTTATGGTTCCAAATTCAAATTTTTGTTTTTTTTGTTGTTGTTAGATTGGCACAACTGTTTTCTATTTTGGCGCGGAGTTTGAGTTGCATCTGTTATTTATATTAAATACAGTGCTGTTTTTAGTTATATCATATCTAGTGTGTATTGCGAATTTCATAATGGACAAAAACATTGAACAAAGAGTTGGTCTTAAATTTTGCATCGCCAATGGAATTTCGTGTTCGGAGTCACTGAAAATGTTACAGAAGGCTTACGGTGATTCGACTTTATCAAAAACACGTGTTTATGAGTGGTACAAAGCGTTCAAAAGCGGTCGAGATGTGATAGAAGATTTGCCTCGCTCTGGTAGGCCATCAACGTCTGCAACTGAAGTTAACATCGCAAAAGTGAAGGAAATAGTGACTGAAAATCCTCATTCAACTTTGAGAGAGATAGCCGCCGAACTTTCTGTATCTCACGAGTCGATCCGTACTATTTTAACTAATCATTTGGGTATGAAACATGTTACCGCTCGGCTAGTCCCAAAAGACCTGAATTTTCTCCAAAAACTCAATCGCATGAGAGTCGCTGAGGACATGCTAGAACGAGTCAATTCCGACCCAACATTCATGAAACGCATTGTTACTGGTGACGAGACGTGGGTTTACGAGTTTGACATGCAAACTAGTCAACAAGCTTCGGAGTGGCGCCTTCCAACTGAACCGAAACCGAAGAAACCACGCCAAAGTCGATCAAAAGTCAAAGTCATGTTGACTGTTTTCTTTGACTATCGCGGTGTTGTGCACTCGGAATTCTTGCTGGAAGGTCAAACGGTAAATAAAGAATATTATTTGAGCGTTATGCGGCATTTAAGAGAGCAAATTCGACGAAAAAGGCCAGATTTGTGGAATGAAAATTCTTGGATTTTGCACCACGATAATGCGCCTTCGCACAAGGTCATCATTGTGAAAGAATTTTTGACCAAACACTCAACAAATACCATCGAGCAACCACCATATTCACCAGATATGGCTCCTGCCGACTTCTTTCTTTTTCCTAAACTCAAATTACCACTTCGTGGCACCCGTTTTCAATCGGTAGAAGACATAAAGGAGAATTCGCGCCGAGAACTGAATTCAATTCCGGAAACAGCGTTTAAAAAATGTTTTGATGATTGGATTATTCGTTGGCGTAAGTGTATCGTTTCTGAAGGAGCATACTTTGAAGGTGATAAAATAAATTTGGATGATTAACAAACAGTTTGTGTATTATTGATCTTTTCCCGGTACTTTCTTGACAGAGTAGTATATTGATTTTAACGTTTTGTTGTATTATGTAAAAGTATCCCCGAATCATTCACGTTTTTGGTTCACATTGGCTCCCAAATGCATTTTTTTTATGTAGCAAACTGGTCAGCTGATGTTAAGCAACCACTGCGAACACCTGCAACACCTACGGGATCGCAAATGCGTTGCGAGTCATTAATAATACTTTTCGAAGGACCTATCAAACTGACAGGGCCCTTCTTCTACGTTGTCTTTTTCCTATATTGTTATTATACGATAACAATAGCGATAAAACCAAAGTAGAATAAGGCCCAAGTTGCAGAAATTATCAGCTGTAGCGAACGCCATCTGTCTCGTGCCCGCGTTACCTGCGTGCGGGCGGTGGTAGCTACCGAGGCGTGCGTGCGAGTGATTGTTAACGTGGCTGCAGTCGAGCTTGCAGTGCGCGTGCGAGGTCGAGGGATGGCGGGCGGGGTGCGCACCCGGCAGGAACTGCGGGTACACGTGGTGCGACCACTGGGGGAACAACGGCCGCGAGCCTATGACCACGCAGCGCACGAAAGTACCAGGGGAACAGAGATAAGGAGAAGGTCAGGTAAAATGAATGTTGGAGAGAGGAGGTGACAGAAAAGAGATCACGCATGAAACGACAGTACCAGGAAATAAGGAATGAGTAGGAGGTAACGTGAAGAATGAAACGCATTTATTATTTTGCGTTGAAAGACAAAGGAGTGGTAAGTTGTGCGATTGGAATAATTCAAAGCAGAAGTGTAACGGTATTTTTATAACATTCACAACAAGAGTCAAAAAAATGTCACGAGTTATTTGCCATTAGGGAAATATGACGAATTATTGCGTCATTAAATATTAGGAGAAGAGAAATAAGGTAGAGGTATAATGCGAAAGGGAAAAAGAATCCGTAAGGACAGACAAGGACAAACGGTGCGATAAAAAAAAGCCATGGGTGAAGATGAAATAAGGTTGCAGGCAGGTAGTAAAAGTTATGAGCGAGCGAGAGAAAAAATGTAGGGATGAAGGATACAAAATTTATGGTGAAGAAATGAGAGCACAGAAATAGGAGGAACGAAATGATGAGGAGATAAATGTTTATTTTTCAGGAAGTGTGACGGGTATTGATTAAGAAAGATAGTTCATCCGATCGTTTTGTTGCATAAGAACGAAATAAACATTGTGATAATAACATTAGATAGATTACAAAATCGTGTATTGCCACAAACAACCAAGCAGAATTACAAAAGAAAATAGAAACAATTATTTGTGTGTGTTCGATCGGTCGCGAGCCGGTCCGGTGTGTGTGTGTAGTACGCACACAAGTTACCAGTGTCCCAAATCGTGACGCGGAAATCAAGCGGCGTGAAAAAAAAGAAGAAACGACACACTTGAGATTAACAGTCTAAAGAACCTCCTAGCGCCGCGATCAAAAATATCAATTAAAAAAAATCATCATATTCATAATAAATTAATAATGAAACTTTGACAGCGACTGTACGAGGTGACTGGTCAAGATAATTCAGTATATTTAACATAAATACCAATAATGTAAATCTTATAAGACAGTGCGATAAAGCAAAAGAAAATGTAAGAGGCGAAACAAATAGCGCTTTAATTCTAGTAAACAAATTGGATACTTCTATGAATAATAAAGAAATATAATAGTTACAATAAATGAACGTAGTAGGTAATATAGAAACGGAGTAACTACTACATAACAGTGGATGCCTTACACAGAGTGCACATTGCAGACTTTACTGCAATGTTAAAACAAATAGAAATACATATGTACAGTAGGTCTGTATGTCCCTGATCAATCAGAAATGTATTGATACGTATGTAAAATGAGAAATTTGTTTCTTATATATTTCTATAAAAAATTAAATTAAATCTATGGGTCATGCGAGTTCTATAGATCCAAATGCACTATTTGATTAAACTTGAATGTATTTTAATGATCGTTTGTAAGTTCTAGCCTAAAATATGACTAAACAAAAACAAATAACGCCGCGTTTGAGGAAAACCCTAATGCCCGCCTTCCACTGCGAGCAGAGCGGACTCCGTACGGACTGCGTTTAACTTACAACGGTGAATTCAAAATACTTGCTCGCGGTGGAAGCACATACTTAAGTCACAGTTGTAAGCTAAACGCAATCCGTACGGAGTCCGCTCCGCTCGCAGTGGAAGGCAGGCATAAGGATGCATTTTTACCAAAACGTGCGAGGCACGTATAAAAATCCACCAATAACATTACTTGATTTTACTAGCCTCGCTCTTTTAGGAAAGCCTTTAGGTGGATTTTTCCTAGTGGTCCGCTTAGTTACCTCGCAAAGCTCTGGTGGAAACGCAACATAATGGACCAGGATTGCCTCCAGGATTAAGATGGTTGAACAAAATGTTGATCGGCAAAATAATAAACAACATTCGAAAAAGAAATCGAGGATACCCGTAGTACTCGTACTCGAAAATAGACCATAATTTGGGAGTGGTTTTTAGTACACCCAAAAAAAAACATCGACATAGTCGTGCAATATGCATGAGTTTTCCTTACTTAATTTTGGTATCTGCACTAACACACCATAAATACATGGATGTCCTCCTTAAACAACTTCCTAAGCTACACCGCTAGATAACTAAACACCTATCGGCTCCTATACTCCTGGTCATACCGTGGTCGTGCGCGTGGTGCGGGCGGCGCGCGCAGTCGGGCGGCGCATGCGCCGGCGGCTCCAGGATGTCGCGGTACTTGGACACCATCAGCACTGAGATGAAGTAGACGATGGCAAGTGAGAGAAACTGCGCCTGTTTCGTTTCCTCCTGTAATTTTTACAAGATTATGATGTCATGAAATCTGGATGATTGTCATGTTGAAAAATCTGCTGGAACATATTCCTCTTCCAAGAACAGCGACTACAGGTGCCATTACTATCGTTGTTGCCTATCGGAGTTCTTAAGAAACTACGTACACTTTATGTTTTAGCTTGTAGTCGTTCTATTTCATTCCTGACAAAAAGCCTCTGTGTGAAGGTGCACTTACAACATCTCGGTAGATGACTGCGCGAAGTCGGTTGACGTCCATATCCTGAAGGAGTCGTTCCGGGTCCTTCACAGGGCTGGCAGCGTCCGCGAGGCTCGCCACCACGCTCTATAACATGACGGATCTTGTGATTACCTGGTACTGTCGTCGACTGCACGGGCGTCAAATAGTCCGTGACAAAAAAACAGTTGAATACAGTAGTTGTTAGTGTTAGTGCCATCCGCGGTAAATGAAATTATTACTATTTATTTATTAGGTACCGTTTAGTTTTCTATATACATTCTATTAAAAATAACGTGATAATCGCAGCGTGTCACACATTGTTGTATTTAGATTAGAAATCGCCGTGCAGCTGGGTCATACACAGTCACAGAAACAAAAGCTGTCTCTCCTGTTCCAGAAAGTTAAGGACTTTGGAACCAATTTTTTCGGGTGTTGTTTTGGCCTGTATCCAAATTATATGAGTTAAAAAATCCCACGTCGTTAACTTTTAGGAACAGAAGGGACAATGTTGAATCTGTGTATGGCCCAGTACTTAGTTTAAACAGCATTTACTCTTTTTTTTATCAGATATGGGTTTGCGTTTGACCTCAGAGTGATGTTAAGTGACGAAATGTATGTTCCACCGCACAAAACCGCTTATCTGATGAACAGTAAGGTTGGTCGTCTATCTGAGAGGGACGCAGCAATATTTAAGGGCCTGGAAGTGTGTCTACCTGCGACATCTTACTGGTCCCTTGGCCATTGCTCTGGACCATAGTGTATATAGTATAGGTATCTACTTTGTCCATTGGAGCAGTGTTTTGCTGGTTATCTACTTTGTCCATTGGAGCAGTGTTTTGCTGGATATCTACTTTGTCCATTGGAGCAGCGTTTTGCTGGTTGTCTGGCTGCACGGCGTCGGTTTCGAACGCAGGACAAACAAAGGATCTTGACGCTACGAGTACCCGCCAATGGAACAGTTGCAACTGACGGATACAGCCCAATATTTTTTGGTTACGTAGATCTTAGCATTCTTTTATTTAGATTTTTGACTCCTATAGCACAGCTTAAAAAGTTACAGTGGGACAACGCCTTTGAAGCCTCGCGAAATGCCGCCTTTCGTTAGTGCCGCAGGGTTGTCACAATTATTTATTTATTTTTACGTAATCTGTTCCATATCCATTATGTTTAGTACCTACTTGTATGTAGGGTACCTACCAGTAAGTAATAACATACAGCCTCTCACAGCACGAGTAATATGAACCATTATATTATATTATATTTGGGCTACGCAAGTATGACCATGTCTCTTCTTTTCGGTTACAGCTCAAGTGGCTCCCAATTCGTCTTCGTCGGTCCTTTCACCTTCTAAATCTTCTCTACAGCATCCTTTTCATCCTGCAACTCCACGATATCTCAAGGAGCGTTTTAGTTATTGTAATTCTGTGCGTTGTTCTAAAAATTTTATTTTAGCTGTTCCCTCTTCTTCGTCTAAATTTTACAATAACTCTTTTACTTTTCAGGCTGTTAGGTTGTGGAATTCTCTGCCCTTGAAATTAAGAGAAGCGAGATCGCTTTCTATTTTTAAATTCCGTCTTAAAGAACATCTTTTATCACTTCCTTAATTATCTTCCTTCCCTTTTTAGTTTTGTTTCTCCTATTTCTGTTCCATTTATTGCTGTGGCTGACATTGTTATCTTTTTCCCTGAGTATTGCTCTTTGTACATTTGTACCTTTGTATTTATTTATGTATTTATTTATGTATATATTTATTGTTTAAGTTTATTTATGTTTATAACTATTTATTTATGTATATTTTGTTATTGATTTCATTTATTAATATTTTTAGTTGCACCGCCTGCCAGTTTTTGATGTTTATTTTTAATCTCTTCTTTGTAAGGTTGTCTGGAAGAGATCGCTATTTAGCGATAAGACCGCCTGTTGACTCACTATGTAACACCTCTCTTTCTTGTTGTATTTCTTGTTCTTGCTGTATGTGGTGTTCAATAAAGAGTTATTGTATTGTATTGTATATCGTGTGACACATCAAATGAGAGGGCTCGTTGTGGGAATTTCAAATATATATTTTTAAAATTTAAAGATAAATAGGGAAGGGTTTATTAGACTGTGCTTATACGAGTAGTATGTACTCTTTAAAACACTAACGTATATCGTCTCAAAATAATAATAATAAAATTAAAAGTATACATAACATTGGTCATAAGTGTCATATATTTTCTTACTAAGCAAACATTTTTTAACATTATAGTTACAAGGCTATGAAATAAACACCAGTGGCAGATGGGGAATTGAAATACAGGGTGAGTCTTGGTAAAGTAAACATATTCAAATAAGGGACATTAAATTAAATTTTATCGACGAAAACTATTTTTTTTTGTGTTTACATGTGGTACACAACACAGTTGCGAAATATTTTTTTCAAGTCATGAAAAATTAAATTTAAAAAAAGAATTTTTTTTCGTCGATAAAATTTAATTTAATGTTACTCATTTGAATACGTGCACTTTACCAAGACTCATTCTGTATACAATGAAGAAGGAAGTACTTAACTATAAATAAAATAGTGGAAATACAAGTTCATGCATGATATGTAAATCTAAATTGTGTCATGAAACAATGGTGGTTTTAAAAAGCATAGAATAGATGATAGAACATTTGCCATAGTCATATAGAAAGAACACCATGCACAGTGCAGCGTGTGTTGTGTTCAATGCAGCATATGAAATTGATGATTCGCATCATATGATTTTTTAAGTACAAGAAAGTATTGAGGAATAGGTTACTGAAGCTATCCAGCGAAAGAAAAGATTTATCGTTTTTTCTTCCACCATAAATAACTTGCCCCCCGTGGATCACCGAAATTAGTCGAAAATGAATCAATTAGTAAATCCCAAAGTACTAGGTAGACATGAGGGTGTAAGAGTCAACGTACGGATGTCAAAATACCACCCGGGGTGTTTAGCAGTTGGTGTCAAATATCAAGGAACGGGGCGTTTAAGGATCTGCGTTCTGATTGGTGGGTTAAGCGGGGTCGCCCCACCACCCGTGCGAGAGGAGAGTCGTGAAGAAGGAGATCGAATGTTGGTTACCTTGGGCGAGGGTGAGTCGCCGGGGTGCGCGGCGCGGGCCGCGAACCGCTGCCGCTCCTTGCACTCGAGGCAATTGCGCACCGCACACGTGCACACCTACGCACACACACGCGCCGCTAGCCGATAGTACTGCCGCTAGACTAACGCTATACGAGTACTAGACAACTAGAAGTAGTAAATGGTACAATGCCAAAATCAACCGAACTTAAAATGTAAGAAGGAGCTAATTGGCTATTTGACTGACTGGTCAAATCGGCAACTTTTATTGAAACGTCAAAACGATTCGGTAATATGAAGTTAGTATGAAAATAGTAAAATGTGACATCACAATTTTCAGTGTTCCTTTATAAAGTTTTTGTTGAATTAAAAATCGTTTAAATTCAAAAAATAAACGATAGCTAGGTTTTTGCGTGTTATTTTCGAAAGCTTTATTTACTTAGTGGTAATGTAAATATAATTTATATTGACATTAGTCAAATAGCCAATTGAAACAACGAAACAACGATCGGTATTATAAAGAATTAATGCAATTCGTGAGTTTGGCATTCAAAGAAAGTTATAAAATAAATTCTAATAAAAATAAACATCTGAAGTAGGTAGGTATAGTGTACTACGATAACTTGCTCTAGGATATAATATAGGTAATAATATAGGTACTATATAAATCGACTATGTACAGGACAAAGAAGTAAATCGTCGGCGCTAAACTATTAATGCCTAAACTTATAAAGATTCTATTAACTTTCCTAAGCCGGTTACCTGAGAACGCGTTCCTGTCTCTTCTCATATGAGTGATTGAGACAGGAATACTTTCTGGCAAATCTGTATGTATCCGGGATTTTAACAAATGGAGTCATGACAATTAATATCCATAAACATCCATTCCGTCCTTCAAAATGTGAAAATATCTCATAACAAAATGTCATCTTGTACTAGGATCACACGAGCCGCCGAGCAGACTTACCAATCGCAGGCACTGCCGCAAGATGCCGCCACTGCTCATGTTTTTCTCAGCTTCGAGCTCAGCGAAATTGAGCGCGCTGGCAAAGATGAGCACGTCAGCCATGCTCACGAGTCGCTGGAGGAAGGTCACCGCCACTTCCACCGGCATGCCCTGCGTCGGCTCGATGACGTCCAATTCGTTCTGAAAACAGTTCAGGCTTTTTATTATAATATCCTAGTAAGTTTGCGACGTTTTGTTATAATATATCAAATTGACCAGTGATCACTACATGAATAGTAGTAGTAAATCAGTTGATAAAAGCTTCCTTAAGAGGAATTATGGCAATATTTTTTATAATTATAATACATGATTAGTGAGCCGCATCCCGCTTTTGCTGGAGAGAATGAATGTTAAAACCACTTCTATTGAGTAGTTTAAATTACTGAATTTCAATTTAAAAAACCCCGAGAGCTCGTTTTAGATGTGATATGATATGACAACACTTGATTGGTTTAAACGATTTTAATAAAACTTAGCTAAAAACTACCGCCGGAATAGCTTTCACATAAAATAAAACACATTGAAAACGGTTCACCTGTTCTAGCCCATATAGACATAAAGACAAAGACTTTAAAATACATAAAAATCCCTTTTTTGGGATATACTGGGGTTTATTTCACGTACCAAGCAAAAGGTTTTATACTACACTTCAGTAATAAATCAGATGATAGAAGTGATATAATACTGACATTGGGCGAGGTGGCGGAGGCCAGCAGCGGCAGCAGCCCCCCGCACGCGATGATGAGGTTGTCCGCCAGCTGGCTGATCAGGTGGACCGTGTTCACCACGAAGATCGCGTTCTCGCCGCTGTTCACGAAGTCGATCACCGACTTGGTCGAGTGACTGCGCCACACCTGCGAAACAAACCATTATGACTGACTTAACTTTAAAACAAAAATTATTATCTTTCATTACCGCCGGGCGACTCACGATCGTTAAATACGCAGTTGGAATCTTTGCTGCTTTATTTATCAATGCTCTTACGGTGAAAATATACACTGGCAAAAATACAGCATAAGACAAGTATTGGTTTCACAAGAACTGACACGAATAGACCATATGGGTTAACGAATAAAAAAAAACAAAAATCAAGAAGACATTATAACCATTTAGCAAGTTTGTAGAATTACAGGCTGTGTTGGTTATGTGTGTGTGTGTTTGTGGGCTTATTCTTTGACATTGTCGCTGTTGTAATAGTCACTCAGTCTCATTATATATTTTTCCTTGAAGCCAATTTGGTATGATTGTTTTACAGTGATAATTTGGTATGAATGTATACATACATGTGTAAATTACATTTGGAATTAGCTTTTGGCCTGTACAATATTGTAGATGCATAAATCGTATTATTGACAATAATCATGAAGTACAAGTCACATTATCAACCAAACGCCTAAAACACTTGCCTGGATGTCTGTCTCCAGTGAGAACAGGACATCAGAGAGCAGCCTCTGGTGTATGTAGGACCAGCGAAACTCCGGGATGCGGAACGGCGGCCGCGTCGGACCCGGCGAGAACATCGGCCGAGAGCACTTTGAAGGCCGCTTCATTTCTGGAAGGAATGATTAAAGTCTTCGATAGATATGTTGTCCTGGTAGTAGAAATGGAAAATGTGATGTGAGTGGGCATTTTACACTCGTACGTTGTCGTACGTTTGTTTGTGTGTGAGAGTCAAAACATAAGTGCGATCGATTTAGAGTGGTATCGGATCGGACGGAGAAATTGACAATCAAAACCCGCCGACACCAGTGTAGCTCATAACGTCTAAAGCTAAACAAAATAATAGTGAACGGTACACGTTACCAATACGCAATTAAGTAACTTACCAAAGTGATTAGAATCTACTTGAGTGCTAGTAGACGCACTTCGTGGCCTCTTTGGTGAACTCGACGTATTCGTGCCCTGCGACAATACACCTTCAGTCTTATTACTATCCTGCTTCATCTCATCATCTCCAGGTAAACTAACTCGCCTCTTGTCTCTTTCGTTCGCCTCACGATTTCTTTCCTCTTCGTTTTCTTGTTCCTTCTTATTTACAAGTGAAATATTTTCACTGATTGTTGAAATTGGTGGGATTTCTGGAGTCTTATTGTCCTCCGTTTCGTTGGTTTCCATTCTTTGGCTTTCGTTTTTTGCGTTCTCTTTTGTAACTTCATCGACTTCTTCTGGCTCTATCCTTTCCACGGGTTCTTTCCGCGGAGAGTCAACTAAAAATTCACCATCTAAAGGCAGAACGTTTCCTTCGTGCGGATGGTCAGACGGAATCACCCGGTGGTGACTATTGTCTTCTTCTTCTATTAATTCACTTTGTTTCTGTTCACTCCTCGTCACTACGGACGCTAGAATGTCAGTTATGACCTCGTTTGCGATCATTTCCGCTGTTCGCTTCTCGTCAATGATTTCCTCAATTTCTTGTTCAAAATCGTCTCGTCCGTTTGGCGTGTTACCTTCAGAGTGCAACCCGCCTGAAATAGCACCGGAATCGGTGTCGTCGTCGGCTTTTAACCGAACAGTCTCGAGCGCTATCGAGAGTACGTCGTTCACGATATTTATCGCAATGTGTTTCGGGTCATCGCTGTCGATATCTTCTGGAATGATTGAGTCAGTCTTATCTTGTGATCTCTTAGGGCTAGTCGCCTCGCTTGGCGTTAAGTACAATTCGGACGGATCTGATAGTTCAGATTCTCTTTCGTTCGTTAAATTTAAAGGATCAGCCACTCGCTCCGGACTAGCCGTCTCGCTGACCGATAAACTAGAAGGAATGCCTTCACTTTTATCAGTGTTATCATCTTTGAGTACGTTTTCTCCTACATCTCTTACAGGAATGTAATCTAGGCTCCCCTGTCTCGACAGAGGTTTGTCAGTTTTTTCCGAGTCCGCTTCTATCGTTCCTAAGCCGGACTCAGAGCTGTCTAGAAGTTTATTTTCATTAATAATAGATTGCACTAGTTCGTTCTCCGCGCAGAGTTTCTCATCCTCATCGCGTTCGTCAACCGCGTGTTCAACTGTTTCACATTTAACAATATCACAACCGTCATCGGGCACTTCGGTTTCTAAATGTTTAGGGCTATGGTCTTTACACACTTCACTGTAAACGGGTTCTGTAGTCCGCGTGTCACTGGGGTCTTTGCAATTGCAAGCCTCAACTTCTCGAAGGGAGAGGCCGGCACCGAGCTCGGTCTGCGCGGCGTGGTGGTGCGCGGGGGGCGCGGGCGCGGGCGCGGGCTCGGGCCGGTCCCAGCCCGAGATGGTGGAGATAGGCCTCTGCTGCCGCTCCGCCGGGTCTGTGATGTTGTCGGCGCGCCGTTGCTCGTAGTGCTCGTACATCTGAGCGAATTGCAGCTTGAATTCTTCGTATGACACCTGTAATAAGAAATTGAAAGTAAATAATTACTTATTATATGTGCATGAACAATGAGCTTTGAATTGGATCCTGACTCAAAACAACATGATTGATGACTGTTTAGGATTACATGCAATTATGATGTATATTGAATAATATTAACATTTGAAGAACAAATAAACTCTTTTTGGAGTTATTATTGTTCAGTAAGCTTAGTTAGGGCTTAAACTCTCAAATTGCGATACATTATCACCGGGAAGGTAGCTTTCTGAAAACTTACTTAGGTTATACATAAAAAATCTATTTGATATCTCTTCACCTTACCAAGTATTCCTATCCAAAAACAATGCTTCATTTCGTTACTAAAAAGTCTTTATTTCAATGGTTTTTATCTTTACCTTAGAATGCACGATAGCCAGCGTGTCAACCCAAACGCGCCAGCCTCCATACTCATGCTTTATGGCGTGATGTAACAACATCCTGAACAGACTGTACACCATATCTGATATTTTCTGTTCTTCTGCATTCTTTGGATGGATATAGGCTAGCGCAATCAGCCACTCTTGCCACACAGACATCTGCAGGACAGTCCGTCGGTTCTCTCGGTTGTTACTACAAAGGAGAGTCATGTCTGATAGGAACAGTTTCTTGACTTCCAGAAGCTGTTCCGTCTGTTTTGACTGGCGAATCAACGTTGCCACTACCTTTAGAATCACTGCGGGTAGAAAAAATTAAGGTTGTAGATTATAAATGAGTGTATGAAAAGGTTTGGCTTGAGCTTGTGTCGTTTTTGGCTTATAGTGTTTTCAACACCCCACTACTTAATTAGGTAAGAATTTTACGTACATTGACGCAACGTCAATTTATACTAAACTCGTACAATTTTCAAACCACAACAAAGGACGTACCTAAGGCATAATTTTATAAAAGAGGATTGTAAAATGCGGTCTGTGTGAGTAATTTTTTGGTTACGATATAATATCTAGTTTAAAAATATCTCCGTCGGAGGTATTTATGATATATTTTTACGCGATTAATGCCCGTTTTAAATTTACAGTAAAAGTATCTTATTAAACATTGTTTTCCCAATGCTGCTGGGATCAATTTCAACGATGGAACTACACAAAGAGCATGTTTCACATTTGAAAAAACTATCTCCATTCATATAAAAAAAACTCACTGGGGTTCTCAAGTCGAAAGTGCGGCTGAGGCTCTGGATGGCTGGTGTACAGGATCTGTTGCCCCACGTGCTCGGTAAGCAACTCATACAGCGCGTTGTATGCTGGTAGAGCTAGCGCCTCCCCGCCCGCGCCGCCGCCCGCCAGCCGGGTGGCGAGCAAGGTGTACAAGTTGTGAGGCGACATCACGTCGTACTTGCGTCTGTTGATATACCGCTTGGTCAGATATGCTACTCTAGTATTTATTTATTTAATCTTTGTACAAAAGTAAAAAAAAAAAAATTACAACAGGTGAACGTGATCTACACGCGCGTTACGTTCGTGCGTTACGTTTTCCTTTCCAGGAAAAAAAATTGTGGAAAGGAACAATTAAAAAAAAAAAGAATCGGAAACGTACAAACCTAGTTTTTCATACTACAACATATTCAAAACCCGTGAAAATTGGACTTGGTTTACGGGGTGAGAAACGCTACCGCCTGGAGCAAAAATGTGTATTGACAGCTACGCGATTTCAGCGCCTCGCTCGCTTCACAGTCATCTTAAAAATCTTTTTTTTTTAATCTATTAAATTGTCATTCAGAAAGTACACGGTCTAAACATAAACCTAAGTTAGTTTCTTGAATATCTCAAAGGAGACTTAATAAAATAAATAAATTAAACATTTTATAAGTAATTCTTATTTCCCCACTAACACTAAATTGATTCAACTCTCAACTACCTACATCGACAACTTACGAGTAAATGACTCTTAATCTCAGATATTAAGACCAACAAATAGTTTTCTACTCTCAGTTGGAAACTGGCTGGTTAATTTGCCGTGTACACCACACAAACTTACTTGTGTGTGCTGCGACTAAGGAAGAAGCCCAGAAGTTTCAGCGCCTGCAACCTGATTAGTTGGCTCTCAGACGACAACAGTTTAAAGATGGTCCGCACTCCGCCCTGCAAGATTTAATTTTAATTGATCAACGAAGTTAGTAAAATTTTCAACTTACAAAGAAAACTTTGAATCTTCGTTTTCGTAAATGTGGTGTATATAGTCGTGATTTTGGGAGGTTTCAACTTACCTTGGCGTCAAACGCGGGCACCATAGAACTGGGATGCTCTGACATCAGTGAGATAAGCATTTGTAGAACATCATGTAGATTCTCATCCTGAAAAATCAAGAATATTTTTACACGCTTTCGTTAGCTTGACGTGTATGCAATGGAATATTAATTTTTACACACTTCTAATCGGTTATACTTGAATTTTGGTGAATATACAAATAATTTGGTACCATCAGCACGATATATTAATGAAAGTGGAAGGTGGAAGAATTTCTCTACTTCTTGTTTGTTTTCGGGGAGTTAACAAAAGAAATATAAAAAAGAACCTTTTACAACATTCAACGGCCTTGAACATGTGATGGATACCAGGATAACATACCTCATGCATAGTGGTAAGGTAGTTAAGAATTGACTGAAGCTCATCCTCTTTTACTCCGTTTCCGATCATGATCAATTGTTTTAGAAACAAAAGGATATACGCCCGAATGGTGAGGATGTCTTTGTGTGCGGGCCGCGGGCCGTCTGAAAAGAGCCGAAACATATAATTAAACAAATGAGTTATTAGGTTTCGTCATAAAGCTGTAACGACATAACTTGTAGCAGGACCCATGATTTCCCTTGGCGCAGACGAGTACTAAAATCGTTTGACAAGACGGGTACATTAACATAAAATATGTTCAAAGTTTTCTCATAAAAGATTTACTGTTTGAAAGTGAAACTTTTTGATATAAAATCAGGTTTATTTATATTCAGCAATTTAAAGTTATCTTTATATAACCTTTTATTTAAGTGGAAACTGTTTTGGCTTATGAATTGTCTAAATTACTTATCTATAAGTGCTGTTCGTGCCTGTTTGTTTTCCAAAGTAAATAAAGAAAAACGTGTTCTTCATATAGCACTAGGATGGCATGAATATACAACAACTTACCTAAACCTTTGGGTGTGATGCCGCTCTTCGCTCTCGGATTAACAACCCAGTAGTAAAACTTGAGCGTGTGTACTGTCTGAAGCACTGTACTGACGCGTCTCACGCTGCCGTAGATGTGTGCGTCAGCCAAGAAGTCAGTCGCCAGGTAACAGTACAGCCGCGCTTGTACTGCCGCCGGAGTATGCACCCACAGCGCCGGGTTGAAGAGAACATGGTCCAGGAGCTGCCAGGTCAGGAAAGATTGGCAGAAAGACTGCGATCAGCATTGACTTTACACTGTCCGATGGTCGGTAGCACTGCTCTCTTGCTTTTATAGGACGTCACTAACTCACACATTTAGAATAATGAAAAGTGTAAATAACAAGACTTGAAGAAATGTAAAAATACATAGTTCGCAAAACAGTAGACAATAAGAGGGGAATAAACTTGCTAACATTCAAAGGAACGACAACAAAGGATGTTAGCGATGCGATACCAGATATTTGCGAGATATCTGTTTGGCAGAGGCGGAGGGAAAGCCTCTAAACCTCTGAACAGCCCACGAGGCATGTGAACTGCATTTCCGGTCGTGTCTTATGTGTGAAGCTAAGGTTGTGTGTGACAGGGAGCCATATCCTGCGTTCGGTGTGAAAACAATACCTCTGTGGAGTGTGTGGGTGGGGCTAGAGATATGGGTTCCAGTTCACAAAGATTTATTAAAAAATAGGTATTATTAATCTACTAAACCATAACCCTACAGAACATCTCATAAAGTTTGTGAATTATCCAATTGGAATAAACGAACTTTGTCTGACAAGGATAAATAGATCGAGTTATATGTGAAGTTTTAATAGTTTGAGAATCTTTTGACAAAATTCGTTTTCTCCTTTTTTTAAGTGGGGTGCGCTAATCAGAAACGCAAGAGTCGTGAGGAAGCAAGAGGAACATGCGCTAACAACCATCGAGACAAACACGTGAGACCAGGCCAGGCCGGTGGGGCCCGAACGGAACGCAACTACCCTCATTTAAGGGCCATAGATTTATTTTTACAGTGTTGCGATTCCATTCGGGCAAAGGTACAAATTTTAACAAAACAAGAAAAAAGTGATTCATAAGACAATAATTACAAATAAACGTTCGCCTTATCAAAGGCAAATGTAGTCAGGGAAACATGATCTAGTTGATTTTTGCATAACAAAACTTCGGCACAGATAACCAAATAATATTTCCCTAACTATAATTTTAACATTTACAATACTTTCCCATTTCCAAATGCGCGTAATAATAACATTGATTAATAATTGAAACCCCTTTATACAATCAAACTAAATTTTCATCAGTTGGACTAATTAATGAATTGTCAAATGTGCGAGTCGATTGATGCCGCATCACCAATTCCTTTGATGCGATGCCCATTGCGTTTGCCCGCTAATGAATTACTATGTTAATCCAATTAAACTGTTCGATGGTTCTCGCCAAACAAATCGTCGGCGATTCATCATTCATCAGTGCTTGCTTTGAGCACTATGGCAAAATAGGCTAACAGGCTTAGGCAAAAATCACCGAAGTTTAACTTACCTATCTTGAGTACAAATTGAAATTACCCATTCGCCGAGGGCTGTGCGAAGCAAGCAGAGGCCCGTGATAAATTTATTTATAAAGGCAATTTCCTCGCATGTTTATGGGAGGTTCTGAACCCTCCCCTCACCAACAGAGTTTTAGGGTGAACTGTGATATAATGGCTAAAACATAAGCACCCTTTACCGCTAAAGTGCATTATCACCTTTATTTAAGATTTATCATTAGCGAAATAAAATGTACCTGTTTTAATAGTAGGTCGGAATTAGGGGAGCAGCAAGTAACAAGATGTTTGGTGAGATGGAGGAAGGAGGCGAGCGTCTCCGGCGTGAGGTGGTCCCGGCTGCAGCGTTGCAGCATGTGTGAAATGACCAGGAACCCACGGCACTGCAGCATGTGCTGTTGCACCGTCGCGCACGACTCCACCAGCGAACACACGAAACCAAGCAGCTTGGAACTAAGGAGAAATACATAAATACAACACCAGTAAAAACAACTGGTAATGTGATACATTTGCAGCAAAAACGGTCATGTCATGCCGAAAATCAGTAGTTTCTCAGGTATTGAACGTTTGATTTTATCACAATGAACTGACATGGTTACATGAACTTGATTTTATCAATAACAATATCAATGTATCTCAAGTAGTATACAGTCATATTATTACATTATATTACTTAAATAACATCCTTGGTTTACCTGCTATTACTGTTATTATACAAAACATAAAATAAGTCAAGGAAATCTCATATGATGGAACAGTTTTCAAAACTGGGTAGTTTATATTCCTAGAACCTTGTTAAAAAATTTCTATTTTACAGATAGCACATAAGAACTATTTTTTAGAAAAAAGGCATTTTCGGAAAAGGGAAAATGTCCTTTTTTGTTGCAAATGAGTTCCACTACACCGTATAACCTCTATCTTATTTTGTTATTAAGGAATGTATAAAATTACCATTCAACCTGTATAGCTAGCCAAGCAGTGAAAATCTGACGAAAACATCAGCTCAAAGAGAAAAAGACCAATATGTTTTCACATTAAGTACATTTTCTGTTTGATGGAGTTCAAATCCCTATTCAAAGAAATCAAACAGCTCGCGAGTGTAGTCTCCTAACATCACAGATGCTGGTGTACATACATAAGTTTAATCCCGCATTACCTTTGAAGCGAGTTCATTCAGATCAGACTCGGCGAACTGAAAACGGGTCGTCGCGCAAACTGTGTCCTCCGAATACGATTTCATTCTACTACAAGGGTCAAACGCAATCACAAAAACAATAGTTATAAGTACCTAACTAACTTTTGGTAAACCAAACAACATGGTTTAAAGTGTATTCGATTAGGAAAATTTAGTTCCAGCCTGTATTTCAATTATACGAGTATGAAGATCTCTTTAGTCATTAAAAATCAGAAAGAAACAAAAGGAACACAACTTTTAATCTAAACCCGTATTAAACCCACACAGTCATATAAAGTCTCCATGTCATTATAAAGATAAGTGCCAAAACGCGAAATACATTTATGGTTGTTAAATACACCCACGGTAACAGTTTGATGGAATCAATGAGGATCATAAACAGTTTATTGCGAAATTAACCAGAATTTAATAACCAGTAGCGATAAACCCCCTTGCAAATGTGTGTCCCCGCCAAATGTCCATAAATCTAGCCGGTTAAGCGGAGTCGACACCAGGCAATTAGGGGTAGCTAGGAGTTAGTTTATAGCTCTTATTACCCCGGCGCCTCTGGATGGGCCCCGAGTTTCAGAAGCGATTGAGGACCGACAGTGAAAGTGCATTTAGCCGAGAAATGTGACCGAAGCTACTTGGAATATTAATGAATTTGCGGCAATTGGACTCAGCCGGGAGTTGCTTATTCTCACTAAGCCGAACAATGTATGTACCGCCGGTATTTTAGTTAGTTCTGAAACACCGTGGGAAATTTAGCTCTCGGGAAGTAGCTATGCGAGTAGAGAATTGTTATATTAAAACTTGAACCATATCCCAACTTTGAAACTGACATCTTTGCAGCAAAAAGATAAATCAAGTTTTAGTCTGAAGTATAGTCTAGTTGAGTCATAAAGCATGAAACTCTAAAGCCGTATACAGAAAGAAAGCTGGAAACTTATAAGCGCTTACCGGCGCTTGTCAGCGCTGGTCCGATCTACACAAAGGAAGCAGGTTGAAGCAGACCAAGCAAAAATGTCAAACTCATCGGACGATGATTTGGTTTTGTTAGAAAATGTGTATTTAAAAATGCGAAAAGAAGCTATACATCCCGTTAATAGAGATAGGAAACGATTCGGAGAGTACCATCATTTATTTATAAATGAATTAAAATTTGATGATGAAAGATTTTATAAATATACAAGAATGACTCAAGAAACATTTGATTACATTTTGGATTTAGTGAAAAACCATTTGATGAAAAATTGGTGTAATTGGCATAAACAACCAATCCTTCCAGAAGAAAGACTTGTTGTCACCATTCGGTAAGTATAAAAAAATATATTTTTATCGCTTATTTATTCAACAATAAAGTTATTAATATATTTGGTATATTTATAAAAATATTAAAATATATTTTTTTATAGAATAACTTCTGACCTTTAAGGTGACTTTGATGATAAGTAAAAATCGGCCAATCTGATCTCAATAACAAAAATTGACCTAAGTTTTAAGTACCTATTTTTATTTTTTAAGAAAAAAACCGTTTTAGGGTAATATATTTTTATTTCTGATTCACATTTTTATAAAAAGTTGTTCTTAATTATGATCCTCATTAACGTTTTCTAATATGCTCTCAGAGAAAGAATGAAAATAATTGTTTAGATCTGATGATTGATTTGTGATTGGTGGTGACTGGAGTGTTGCTGGTATCAATTGAGTGGTGTGTGTATCTGGTGATTCATGTGTGATTGGTGGTGACTGGAGTGTTGCTGATATCAATTGAGTGGTGTGTGTATCTGGTGATTGATGTGTAAATGGTGGTGGTGATGGCGTATACGGTGAGTACCTAGAGAGAGATGAGTGTGAAGAAAAACGTGAGTGATATGCATAATCATCTACTGTTTTTTGAATATCATTACGAAATGACAGCAGTCGTTCTTGAGGAATCTTGCGAATATGAGGTAGGAGACTCTTTAGAAACAATAAATTATCATCATCTTCATTTTGACTTCTTTTGTTTTTCAAATACTCCAGTTTTTGCCTCTCTATGTCTAACATATTTTGATTGAATGTGTTGGTTTTTTTTTTGCGTGGTACTGAGCTCTGTTTCGGTGATTTGGTGCTTGCTGACTCCTCTGAGACGTTGCTTGGGCTGGCTTGATCAGGATTTGAATAATCTTGATTGAGATTGTCTTGATTGAGATTGTCTTGATCGAGATTGTCTAGATCGAGATTGTCTTGGTCGAGATTAGAATCACCTTGGACATAATTAAAATCACTGGTTTGTGGCTCAGATCCCACTGATAATTGATGTTTCGATTTGGTCAGATTTCCCGAAGATTTTCTTGCCTTAATGATATCTTTCAAAAACAGCAGGGATTTGTAATATGGCCATTTTGGTTCATAGGAAGTAGATGCTCCATCTCCAGAACGTGGAACTGGAATTTTTCCATGTTCGATTGCAAATTGGTCCCTCAAATATTTCCATTTCTTCCTGACTTTGCCCTCTGAAACATTAAATATTTTATTTTTATTTCAGCTATCTTGCAACTGGTGCATCATTTGCACATTTGGCATCTGAATTTAGAATGGGGATTTCTACAGTAAAGATGATAATTGAAGAAACAGTCAGTATATTATGGGATGAATTACAACCAATACATATGCCTATACCTACAAAAGAAACTTTCTACTCAATAGCAAACGACTTCAAGAATATTTGGGATTTTCCGAATGCTTTAGGGGCCATCGACGGGAAGCATGTACGTGTAATCTGTCCAGATCAGTCAGGAAGTATGTTTTTCAATTACAAGAAGTTTTTTTCTATGATTCTGCAAGCAGTCGCCGACGCAAATTATAAATTTACGATAGTTGAAGTTGGTGGATTTGGTAAACAGAGCGACGGTGGAACATTTAAGGCTTCCGAACTATATAAAATTTTTAATACCGGGGAGATGGATATTCCAGAACCGGAATATTTTCCAGGAACAAACGTGAAAGCACCGTATGTTTTTATAGGCGATGAAGCATATCCATTGCTAAAATATTTATTAAAACCTTTTGGTGGCCGAGATTTGTCTTCAGACCAAAAAAATTTTAATAATCGTCTGTCGAGAGCCAGAAAATGTGTTGAGTGTGCGTTTGGCATAGCAAATTCAAAATGGCGACTACTTTCTAAATGCATTGAATGTAATGTTGATTTAGCAGAAAAAATTGTTAAATGTATTTGTGTTTTACACAACACTATAATCGATAAAGAAGGTATCGACCGAAATTTTACTCCTGTAAATACAACACGTTTAAGGTGGAATAGAGCAAATCACCCTACAAATGAAGCAATGGATATAAGAAATATTTACGTTGACTATTTTTCACACAATACATTGACTTACAACAATTAATTATTTAACTTTATCTACCCTCACTAACATTAATGGCATAGCTATGACATCACAACCTAAATAACATATTTAAATAAAGAACTTATAAACCTTGAATGTTTATTAACTTTACTTAAGTCGAGAAACAAAAATAAAATCAATTAATACTTACCGTCTTCATTCATTGCCTCGCTTATTTCTTTCCAACATTTGTCAGTCACGTTTCTATTACAATGCCTTTTATCCCTTTTTTCCCACACAGGTTGCTTACTGAAGACTAAGGATATCAACACGTCACTATCCATTTTAATATTTATCACAATAAAAATGCCTGTCGTAATTGCACGTGTTGTCGCAGTTGTTTATTAATTTAAAATGGCAGCGACCAGCGCTGACCAGCGCGTGTTGAAGCTTGTCGGAACTTGTCGGCACCGTTCAGTACTTATAAGCGCTTATCGGCGCGCGTTCATATATTTTCCTGCGCGGGTTACCAGCGCTGTCAAGCGCCGGTAAGCGCTTATAAGTTTCCAGCTTTCTTTCTGTATACGCCCTAAGAGTTATCAGGTTTAACTCATTATAGCTAAATCGAGATTTAAACAAAAACTAAGGGCCAATTGCAGAAAAAGGTAAATCAAGATTTAGTCTTAATTACAGTTAAGTTTTGTCAAAATGTATGGAACTGTCAGTCTTTAATCTAGATTTAAGACTTAAAATAATATAAATTATATACGGTCGTGCGTAAAATAAAGTACTAGGACAACATACCATAACATGGGATCTCGCTTGGGATCTGTAGTCGGTGCGTCGTGTGGCAAGTCGAGCTGGGCAAATAGCGGGAACAGAACTTGCACCCCGCCTATTGAATTCAGCGCGCTGTGTATTGAATGCGTTACGACAGCTTTCACTTCCTATAGAAACAACAAATATAACTTTTTTATACATTCTAAAAACATTCAACAACTCCTCGTTTGTAATCTCTTACATCCTACTAATCCTAGATATATATATTATAAACGTAAAAGTTTGTAAGGATATTAAGACTTTTGTCTTTCAATAACGCATAACGGATAAGGCCGTTTTTCAACAAAAGTACGCATAGTTAAGAACTAAAATTAACAACGGTATTTTTTTCCATTACATCCCGAAAAATAACTAAACTGCTTTAAGACAAATGGTGGTATCTCAGACAAAACTTCTGTAGCAAGTACAACCATATTACTGACGGGCGAGGATTAAATCTGCTTCGGTTATTGAATTTGAGATACCGCCTATTGTCGAAGAGGTAATGGAAAAAATTACCGTTGTTAATCTTATTCCTACTTATTTTGAAAGACGCCCATGAACGGGTTTGAATGAAATAGCACACAGGTACTCCAAATCCTGGGCAAAAATGTGCAAAGGTTTGTCAGAAAGTCCCCTTCTGATACGGTTTCAAAAGATCATTCATACTATGAAAAGCGTTCCCATAGCGACTAGGGCAGCATAAAATGAAGAGAAGTAATTTACCTGTAGCATCAAAGCATGTGGCGTGTGGACGAAGTACGACACGTTGCCTTTGGGAGCCGATTGGAGACAAAGTTGCCCGTCCGTTGCCACAGGATTATACATGAACACTATAGCCGACGACAATTTTCCGTCGTATAGAACCTGTTAAAACCAATCATGATATTGTACAAAAAGCAGAAGTTTTAACAATAAGCCTTTAAAATTTTCAATGAGTTGGTACAATGATTTTAATTATTCCTCCGGGTAAACATTATTCATATAAAGCGAATGTTTGAGTTCCAAAATGAGGGGAATGTATGTTTATTAAGTCAAAAGGTGACTTTGTAGGCAACATGGAAATTAATTAAAATTTTCAATTCATATTCAATGCGATTTAGAATTTGTATTAACATTATTTAGATTCTGCTTACAAACAAAACGGGAATCAATGCAAAAATACCAATAAATAAAACATCATAACTAATCCCAATAGAGAATATGCATGGATACCCCTCTAAAAACAAATGAGTTCATATGTCTCTTTAGTTACTTAAGTTATTATGTATTTTGAACATTACTCCGAAAATTCTGACACTTTTGAACCCATGCATGTTCGGAAAGCCCACTCAATAAAAAATCCAATACAAAGACTGCACTTGGTTGTTATTGCGTAAGCTCATCGGGTTTGGAACATAAAAAAACATAAACATAAACATGCAGCAACGTTAAAACAACCAAGAGCACATACACAGAAATATCAAAAATGTTAATCTGCTACAAGAAAACTACGACAGACAGACAGTACTTCCATCATGCAGATAGCAAAGTCCCCTGAATCCGGTTATCTTGTATTAAAAAGATAATATTAGTTAGGCTACGTCGTAATACAACATGTAATATTTTCCCTCAACCTGAATTCCGAAGGATATCTGTATTCGTAATTAGCAGGTAGCAGATAACTAAACAAAATCCAGCAAGCAAAACAAAACACATCCTTTACCAGACACAAAGGTAAACATCGTAACCCGAGAGCCAAATGTACCAGGATAACATTACCAACTTAGAGGTGAGTCCAGAGAAATAAGCACATTTGTTACAATAACGCAGCTAAAAGGATGTAAGGGTTGGCACGATTTTTCATAATAAAATACGAGGCGTGTCAGCTCATACATAAAATAAAAACCTTGTTAAGTAAACCACATACCCGGCTCCGCTGCATTACCATTTTATGGTAAAAAGTTGAGAATTTCCTGAGGCATCTTGCCAAGGAAGCTATAAAAACTACAGAGGATGCTGTTACTTAAGAAATTATGAATACTTAACTACTTCAGAAAGCTTCGCTTATTCTAAGAGCTATCAAGATTAAAATAATCAATTTCTTTATCCATTCAAAGGTAAAATACCTACCTGAATCATTAGTTTGAATTGGATCAATGACCAGGAGGAAAGGATTGTTAGGAATAATAGCAGCACCCCTGTAAGCGGGCGGCGATAACCCGATGTCAGCTAGCCATCCGGACTATAAGCCCGCTCGGGTTACTAAGTACGTGAGATAAGTGTTACTGGCACTGACTGTAATGTGTGTGGACGGGTTTAGTTCCTATGGGAATGGGACTACCCTTAACGGTATATTTAATTCACACTACCCGATTATGTATTTTGAATCATCTTAAGAGTGCGACCTAGGGTCCACACACGATTCTTTAGCTTCAAAGCTACTTTCAGTTTACTTAGTTCTTTTTTGTTATGACGTCAATACAGTTCCGGATTAGCCGTTAAAAAAAGTAAACAGGACACAACAAAATTGTAGAATAGACAGGACATACAGGGGCCCACAAGCGAACAAGCTTAGGACACCATGGAAGCTTAATCCGGCACAGCGTCAATATTTTTCTATGAAAGGATTTATTATAGTCCGGGATTTGAATTTGTATCTAAACTATGCGAGTCTCCACCACCACCATCAATTAAGGGACTAAAAGAGTCCCCTGATTGGGCATCAGTCTTTCATTTATAATCAACCGCTTTATATAGATTTAAGTCTGACCCTACACCAATTTTCGAATGACCTTGTAAAAATAATGTGGAGTGTTAAGTCTTAAAATCTTAATTATTACTAACTTATGTTTTCTTACGAGTAAGGACGATACGCATATTCAACAAACTTATGCCCTTATAATAGCACCACTTGGGAGTTACTAAACACATTTAATTAAACGACAGTTATCAATACGCAAGTCGTCGTCAGTTATGTCGCGGCGGCGCTGACGTCGCCGGCAAAGCCGTTGGACTTCCACGGTTTAAGAAGGAAGGTGCTCTACCAACATCGGGCGAGCGCCCTAGTATTAGCGTGGATAAGGAGGGATTCACGCTGGTACAGAAGAGGAATAAGGCTCGTAGGAAGCCTTGTAAGAGTCAGTGCGGCACCGCTAGCTTAGACCCCAATTCCGGACTGCAAGCCGCCACACCGAATACGGCGCTCTACGTGTCGCGCCTGCACTACTCCACATCGGTGGATGACGTGGTGGGCTACGTCAGTCAGAAGACAGGCTACACTCTGAGGGTGTTTCAGCTGCAATCGCGGCGCTATGTGCACTTCGCTTCATTCGTGGTGCGAGTGCCGCGGCCGCTGCTGGGGACGGTCGAGTCGCCTGCCTTCTGGCCGAAAGATGTCGTGTTCCGGCGGTTCCGGGGCGGCCTGCCAGCGACCATGAATTCGAATGCTGCGATTCAACAGAGCCACGCTGTTTTGTCGCCAAAATAGTTTAAGATATTGTTATAAATATTATGTATTTTAGTCAGTAAGGTATTTATCTATGGGCCTTGTAGCCTGAAAATAAATAAAAATAAAAATAAATAAATACGTAAACCGTCGCTTAAGTGTTTAGGGACCGCATTAATAAACTCATCCTGACTAAGATGCCCGTCTCAATTAAGAAGCGTCAAAAATGACAATTTACTTTGACATGTCTTGACTCTTGAGACGGGCGTCTCAGTCAAGATTAATTTATTAATACGGTCGTAGGATACTCTAAAATGTTGGTGAAAATGGGACATTGGCGTGACATTATAACTGGCTAATAAGTTCTCAATCATTTATGTCTCGCATTCACAAGGATGATGCACGTTCCGACTACATAGCTCATAATTTAAACGATCGCCGGGCTGCATGTCTGCTAACTAGGAAACTTCCCACGTCGCTCGTCTCGTAGTTTGTATTAGACAAGTTTTGGTCATGAAATGGAGTTCAAATTTTCGGAATAACTTTATACCAAGCATTGAACTACCTCCACGAGCAAAAGTCTTGTCACGTCAAGGAATATTATAAGAGCCTTTTCCGATCCTTCCGATCAAAATCCGAGAACTTTGTAAGGTTCCGCTCTTACAAATTAGAGAATAAGTATTTTATTTTGTTTTGCGGCCGCTTTCGATCATCATGTCATGTCAACCGAGATACATAAACCATCCCCAAATCCTGTATGATGTCTTACGCTACTTCGGAGATAGCTACAAAATTCTTGGAGCTCATGTTTTCGGATTACGATCGAACGCCTTTGAAAGACTTTGCATCTCTGCGTCTTCTATCGTCTGTACAATGGGGAGTGTTCCGAGGAACTGTTCAGACACCAGTCTAACCAACCAACGCCAACGCGTCTGATGCCAACGGCTTCGTTCTACCATCGCATTTCTCGTCATCGGCGGGACGTTCAGTCCCATTTCCTTGAGCCACTGCGCTCAACCACGCGCCGGTTCTCTAGAACGTTTCTAGCGCCTACTATAAGAACTTGGAATTAACTTCCCGCTGAGATTTTCCCAATGCGCTACAATATGGGGGTTTTTAAAAAGAGTGTCATTATATTTCTTCGAGACCGGCAACGCATTAGTGACGCCTCTGGTGTTGCAAATGTCCATAGGCGGCGGTGACCACTTCCCATCAGGTGGGCCGCCTGCCTGTTTGTCCAAGGCAATAAAAAATGCTATTTCTGACACTTGCACGTAAAAATGAAAGCGGAATCGTCTACGTAATCAACAAAGATTAATCTTCGCGGCCAAAATCGTAACCTAAGTGCAGTACTGACGCAAGTTTAAGATGTTCTGAGCCAGAATTAATTACATTAACGTCAGAGACTGGCTTAAACCAAGTCAGAGCCGGCTGTAGGATTATCTATCTAGAACTCTAGATTATCCTCGTGCAGTTGGCACCATGTTAAATGCATCTTCAAACTCAGATTAATGTGACTTGCTGCAGGATAGAGCTGAATTTGTATGAAAAATATTGTATTTTCCAGAAGCAGTCTTAATGCTGGCTCGGCTGGCACGGTACTTAAGTAAATCTATTTATCCTCGTCCCTGACGGATCGGCGAGGTCTAGATCTCCGCTTGCCGTACCGTTCCGTGGCTTAAGTGCACTCTCGTAAAGTACTTTTAGATTAGCCCGGTGTGCCAGTAAATGGTCTAGCAGGCATTAAGCGTGAATCGAGATCATCTCGGGTCTGGGATCATTAAGAACGCGTTGAGACCGTAATTTCAAACCATAAAAAACCTCGTCTTTAAAAACAATAATCCATTACGGTTTGAACAGTGTTACAAAAGTTAAAACACGAGCTTACTTTCAAAATATACCTATATAGAAATTAAATTAGGTCGAATTACCCTCGCTGAAAAAGATCAATACGACAGGGTCTCATAAATATTACTGAAGTTTTCTATAAACAAGTTTGTACGAGTAAATCCGGTAAGGGGAACAAGTTCGAAATAAATTCCAACGATGGATGTAGGAATTTAATAAAATATAAGAGCCTCGAGTACTAGGGGAACAACAGTCGGGCGGGGGTGGTCCCATCTCGTTACCGAGATTGTGTTTACACAAAAGTGCACGCAACGCAACTAGCTCGAGGACCGTGATAAGCTACACATTCTGAAACCAGAGTGAATTTTAACTGAGCACAGGTAAAATCCGGCTAAAATTCTGGACACATCCAATCAACATTCGCGAATAATTAGGTAGAACAAAATTCATAAATAATTTTCTGGCTTAAAGAATAAAAAAGCACCAAACAGCACCAATCACGGTTCAAACTTGCACCGCGGTATGTCAAACGAAATGCAAAATACTTCCTCTCAGAGCAGAGTTCCAACATTCACGTGCACAAAAGTCAGATGTTTTCTGAAGTGGAACTTTCTAGTTCCTCTTGATATGAAGTTTCGTGCCACGGACACCGGAGCGTACGAAACTCCGACAACTATTCTTTGGAGAAGTTCGTTAAAAGTAAATTTTCTGAAATGTAGTAGAAATATCTGAATTATTAATTTGCAAAGCCATCGATGTGTGGGAATCTAGTGAATGTTTTATTAATTACGTTTAGCAAACTTATAAGATAATTTAATTCGAGACATAACGAGTACGCGTTGTCATAGTCACTCGCAAAACTCGCACCAAAGTCACGACGAACAACAAATTTAATTTATAGTCTTTGAAATATTAACACTTAATAATATGCAAATTAGAACTCGAGCACGCTCCTACAATACATGTGAGCCTGATACATCTTCAAGCGGTTTAATATTAGTTTTATTCCAAGAATTTAATCTCAAGGTCCCGCTAAACATTCCTCAAGTTACTGAAGTTCATCATACAAACCTTGTCAGAACTTTTTGCATCACAAGAAAGAAAGTCGAATTCTACGAGAATCTTCGAAATTATATTAAAAAGTTTGATACGTCTGAGCCGACGTGCGGGAAATGCGAATTAGATTATCGTGCCGCCGCTGGCCGCACCACGACGACAGTAAACGTTGGAAATAGGCGAACACATTCCGAAACATCCCATTTCCCGTTTCCGTAATGACTTTATCATTCAAAGGAGTAAATCCAATTTAAATGTAGCTAGGTGTGGGCCTGGGTCAATGCTATTATCCCCGAACTCCTATTCTCCGGGGAAAGAAAGCTTAACGGCGTATTGAAAACCTCATTTAAAGTGCCGCCCGGTCGTGTTTCAGAGTTTCAGCCCATTAAAAAAACGTCAACTAAACGGCACCAAAAAATACGCAAATTATTTACGAGAGCCTCTTGAACAACATTAATACTTACTAATTATTAAATAAAAGTTAATTGCTGGCTAAGTTGTGAGATTAATTTCATGGGGATAAACACATTATTCAAATATGCGAAATAGGTGTCCAGAGGCAGAATATTTATAAGGGAAGCACATGGGCCTGGCTTAGGCTAATCAGGTCGCGGCTGCGGCACTCTTCAAAAATTTAATTAATTTTCGAGAAACTTTTAATGACCTTAGACTGAATGAAATGAAAGACAAACAGACGTACGACGCCCGTTCAAATATTAAAATGTGCCGGAGAAGTAAACTCAATTTGGGCCAAGTTCGATTGTGTTATGTGAAAAGAAAATGGCACGAAAATTGAAATTAGTTGTGTCCCGAAGTTCCCTCGGTTTAAACGTAATTGCAAATTAATCCGACGGACAAGTAGGGGGAGGGGGACGACTTGATTAGGCGACTTTGCGTCTAGCCGGAGTTGTCAACTACGGACGTGTTTTCTTAGGGGAGCAAAGTTACCGCCGCCTTGCGGACGCCGCAGCACCCGAAAAATTCGATTTACTTGAACTTTACATTACAATTATCTAAAAGGGTATTTAGAAGATAATTTAGAAAGGTGTGTAACCACTGCGGATATATGCGTGTTTATAATCTTTATTCTTTGTTTTCTGGTAAGTTTTTCAGCGGTGTGATACGTTACATTTGACAAAAAAAAAATATGAATTTTCAAGTACCGTAGACAATGTAGTTTTACTACTAAGCACTAGGATATCATAAATTATGCACAGTCCGAATTTAAACCTGAATACGCGACGGCATGCAGTGAAGTGGGGCGAGTGACTACGCGAAACTTTGGACAGCACTGGCGCTAAGCGGGAAACTTCGGCCGAGTCATATCGCACATACCGAGCTCACGTAGCAGAATGAGCATAATATATTCCATGTTTATAAAAAAAAGTAAATAAGAATATGTCTTACTAAGATTTATTGAATTAAAAGTCTACCCCTGACCATTGTATAAAGTAAAGACTACCTGCGACATGACAATACCGGCCGCTTTAAATCAGTCAACCCCAAAACGAACCACGACGTTACATTAAATACGAGTAAGAGAAACCCTTTCGCAACCCCTGCAGTTATTAGGGGATGTAATAAAGCTGTTAATTTGTATCTGACCGGCGAACAACGGGGTAACCAATAAATAACTTTACAGTTTAGGTTGGAGTTGGAGCTATTTCGGTTGGTCTAGCCGACGGTGCGGCGAGGGGGGACGAAACAGATGACGGGACGATCCAATCGGAACATGCTAGATTGCCCACAATGTGCATTTTATTCAGGGATGAGTCTTGATTAAAAAAATATTTTTTATTTTTTGTGTTTACATGTGGTACATAGTTGCGAAATACTTTTTTTGAAGAGTAATAAAAGAATAAAAAATAATATTTTTTTCGTCGATAAAATTTAATTTAACGTCAGTCATTTTAATATGTGCACTTTATCTAGACTCATCCCTGTATAATTTTTGCTATTAGGATACCATTACATTTTACCAATGTTATGGTCATTTGAAAACAATTCGACGGGTCTCTGACTCAACCTCGTATATGAAATTTTACAAAATCTGAATATCCACTTTAGGTACATGTCTACGTCAAAGTAGATAATATTCCAATTTCATAAATTTTCATATACGAGGTTGAGTCAGAGACCCGTCGCATTATGACTAAGATAAAATGCTTAACTATTATGTTTTTTTCGATTAGTAATTTAATTATTATTTTATAGATTGTTTGTTTTCGACCTTTGGTTTTTATCATCGAAAAGACATCAAGGCATTCAAACTGCGAATTATAAAATCACAAGATAAAATTTATGAAATTAGATTCTTTAAATCAGCTGTTGCCAATGTTTTTCGATAAAAGTGGATTTATTTTTAGGTGTACCTACCCGTATTGTTATTGTTAAATCTGAATAGATAGGTACGTCTAAGTAAGTAAAGTAAAATGTACTTACAACATAATGACATCAAGGCAAGGGAATGAAAAGGCTGCAAAATGATTTAAATGATATCTCTAAATAATAACAATGTAACTCGTTTCGGTAAACACTCGCGCTTCGCCAGGATTAACCTCAAATACCCTTTGTTGGTGCTTCATAGATGAGACTCATTCATTATGTTTTTGTTACCTGCCCCATGAAAAGAAATGTGCCGAATGAAATAACAACCCCTTGTATACGAAACCCATCAAACATGCAAAAAACCTGCATTTTACAAGAGAAGAGTAAATAGTTGTTACCAGGATACCATAACGTTAGTGGAATTAAAATAAAATATCGCTCGCAACGAGCGACACCGAGCTTCTTACGTCGTGAATGTTTTGAGTCGGGTCGTGCACGAGGTCGCCGTAGCGGTCGACGCGAACCTCTGAAGTCGGGAGCTGCGTGGGACACTCGGAGTCGAAGCGGAACTGACCCTGGTACCACACGTGAACAGTAACAAGGGGACATCACACGTGCCATGACGCTAGTTCGGTGACAAACATGTGCCCTTACATTTGCAACTTGGTCAACGATTAGGCTAGTCAAAAACCATTCAAAGTTTAAACTAGACTAATTGTTCTCCAATTATAACAAAAAAAAGCGACACAAACATACAAATTAAATGAGAGCGAGCGGCGCGACATGCTTACACGCTTGCATGCTTCAATATCTACGAGCAGCGACGCATGCGCGGCGGCCACTTCGCGCGCCTCGTCGGCCAGCCGCCGCCCGCGAGGAGTAGAGTCTTCTTTAACTACTACGCATGCTTCTTCCGTTTCAGGCGCCTTGGTATCTTCGGGCGAAGCGAGTTCTGGGGTCTGAGGTTCAGGAGGCTCAGGGATGGGTTCGGGGGCGGGGGGGACGTCGGCAGTTTCAAGCTTGGGCGCGGCTGCCTCGCTCACCCTTTTATGGTTCTCCGGCAAGCTGATGTTGCATTCGTTGTCAAATCGGAATTGACTCTGTATCCATAGATTAGCAGTAAAAAAAATAATTTCATTAGCAATTGGGAACTTAATTAAATAACAACAAACCCTCAGTCATCCCACAGAGCTGATTCGCTAGGTTTGTCTAAATTTAACGGTTCAAAGACTCCTCTGCTCACCTTATACCCTGGTCCCAGCCTGTGCATGGCGCATATCTGGTGCGTGGTGAGCGCCTCGCCGAACAAGTAGATGGCCGCCATCTGTCCGCAGAAAACCCGTTCTTCATCCAACTCGGCTGTGGCACCGATGTAGCATTTGTCGAACGGCTACAACAAACAAACAGACATAAGCCCCTTAATCCATTACGAAGCGCTAGAAGCGATCGAACGCGGCGAAAAGCTTAAGAATTCCCTATAAAATCCCCGCCTGAAATCCCGGCCATAGGTTGCTCATTTATAAGAAAAATAGAAAAAAAGTAATTTTGTGTAAAGCCTCTGTATAAATCCGACCCGAAAAATCTGTAATTAAGCCGGAGTGGCCGGCGTCCCAGGAGGTGCGGGATTAAATATAAATAACTACGAGGTTTCCCGGAGATCGGTAGATATTTAGAAGCCAATAAAAAGAAAGAGAATTTACCAACGTAAAATATGATGAACATAATCCGAGTGAAGAAAATGCGGCAAAATCTTCGATATTGTTGTGTGTTAAAAGCGTGAAATATGTTAAATGTAATAAACGTTACGGCGAAGTGAATCTCCGCGGCGCGGCGCCGATAAGCGGGTCCCGACGAGTTTTCATGGAGATGACTGCATTACACGCGAGGTCCAAGTACAAACTTACTAGCCGCTCTTGCGACGTTATTACAAAGCTTCTTTTTTGTCAAGACTCGGCTGTAAAATACATTCAGTCAACAAAGTATCGGGAATGGATGATTTGTTTATGGTTCCAAATTCAAATTTTTGTTTTTTTTGTTGTTGTTAGATTGGCACAACTGTTTTCTATTTTGGCGCGGAGTTTGAGTTGCATCTGTTATTTATATTAAATACAGTGCTGTTTTTAGTTATATCATATCTAGTGTGTATTGCGAATTTCATAATGGACAAAAACATTGAACAAAGAGTTTGTCTTAAATTTTGCATCGCCAATGGAATTTCGTGTTCGGAGTCACTGAAAATGTTACAGAAGGCTTACGGTGATTCGACTTTATCAAAAACACGTGTTTATGAGTGGTACAAAGCGTTCAAAAGCGGTCGAGATGTGATGGAAGATTTGCCTCGCTCTGGTAGGCCATCAACGTCTGCAACTGAAGTTAACATCGCAAAAGTGAAGGAAATAGTGACTGAAAATCCTCATTCAACTTTGAGAGAGATAGCCGCCGAACTTTCTGTATCTCACGAGTCGATCCGTACTATTTTAACTAATCATTTGGGTATGAAACATGTTACCGCTCGGCTAGTCCCAAAAGACCTGAATTTTCTCCAAAAACTCAATCGCATGAGAGTCGCTGAGGACATGCTAGAACGAGTCAATTCCGACCCAACATTCATGAAACGCATTGTTACTGGTGACGAGACGTGGGTTTACGAGTTTGACATGCAAACTAGTCAACAAGCTTCGGAGTGGCGCTTCGTGGCACCCGTTTTCAATCGGTAGAAGACATAAAGGAGAATTCGCGCCGAGAACTGAATTCAATTCCGGAAACAGCGTTTAAAAAATGTTTTGATGATTGGATTATTCGTTGGCGTAAGTGTATCGTTTCTGAAGGAGCATACTTTGAAGGTGATAAAATAAATTTGGATGATTAACAAACAGTTTGTGTATTATTGATCTTTTCCCGGTACTTTCTTGACAGAGTAGTATATTCTACTCATGAACTATTAAAACAAACATACTAAAAAGAGACAAATTGAAAATCTCCTAAATTTTTTGAAGTCTGTTAAAAACTGCGATTATTAATTTTGATACCATTAACAGAGTTGTCATGACGATAACAGTTCTGTAATGAACTTTCCGTAATAATAACCATTAAAACATTCAAATACCATCGTGCGGAAATCACCAAGTGCATCACAGCGTCAGAAATGGGAATCTGCGTACTTTTCCCGTGGTTAGGTTACGGTATCGGCTACACAATAATAATCTCAAGGGCATCTCGACATACAGATAATTCTCACAAACTCGAATTAGATCAGGATTTCGCTTTAAGAGAGATCAACTACATAAATGGCCCGTGGCAATTTTGTCTACCTAAACTACGTCTGAAGTTCTGAATAATTCTTTTATGTAATAACCAGTGATCGGAATAGGTAGAGTATATTTACCTAAACTTGATGCATGTTCATTCAATAATGTGTTCCCATCTCACTCACGCATGAATGAACAAGCGTCAAGTTTAGGTAAATATACTCTACCTATTCCGATCACTGGTAATAACTCAAGGGGGCGTCAAATTCTTACCTCACTTATTATACGCTCTGAATTCCTGATACACGTAAACCGCTCCCACTAGCCTCCTAAGCCAACGTTAAGCGACACAAGCCGTTTTGTTCTCAATTCGTTACGCAGTAATGGCATGTAAATTCCTATTTACGAGTAAAACACTCCACTGTTTAGTCTCGACACATAAGAACGCTGTATGTAGGCCCATCGGGTTGAATGTCGACGATACCAGGGTAAGAGAATTCAAGAGGATATCTGTTAAGTCTTGAAATGAGAAGTCACGAGGTGTTTTTGTACCCAAAAAATATCGCGTTTTGTTTAAAATATTGTATTGTAATTTTAATTTATTTGACCTAGATGTTTTAAAATGGTTGTAAAAATAATATTTGGAACGAAAATGTTCAAGAGGGCATTTTTATATCTTGTAATTTTTAAGCCCTTAATTTTTTGTAGATCGTATTTTTTTACTTAAGGTGGACATTCACGGTCAGTTAAACTGATCAGTTGAACTGACGCACATCCAAAAACTGACCGTGAATGTGAAATCTTAAGTTAAAAGTTTTGATGTACTGTGATAGTTAGACATGTTCTTGATAATAGTTTATTATAATAAGTTGTCATTTTTTGTATAGTATAGTAGTTACGACCTTCCTAAATAATATAATTGCGCATGTTCTACCATTGCTGTGCCCTTACAGGGTTTACGTTGACGCTATAGCATAATTTAAGAACTCATGTACAACGTATAACGCAATAAATAAATTGAAATTGAAATAAAATTATACGAACACAAGGTCAGCTTCTGGATGTACGTCAGTTAACTGATCAGTTTAACTGACCGTGAATGTCCACCTTTAGTCGGTTCATTGTTTCTAAAGCGTTTCTTTTTGTGATTATGTGCTATTTTTGTAACACGTCTCAAAGGGCAAGCAAAATTGATTATATTTCGTAATCATTGGATTTATTTTATTTCCATTTATTTGATTCGAAGGAATTTTCCAAACTGGTGCAGTAGTTAAACCCGATTGATTGCATGTTTGTAACATACAAATAAGTAAAAAAAATATCGCAGACACGCTTGTTATTAACAAAGATATTTTTTCATATTTTTTTATTAATTGGGTGTTTTTAAGGTAAGAATTGTTTCAAACGTCACTCTATAAACTTTTGAGCGGTCGAAACCCATAAATCGCTCATCTCCTCGGATCAAAAGCTTGATTAATAAATTTCTATAACAAATAACAAGCAACGTGAACCGTCATCAAGTTATCGCGCAAATTGGACTTGAGATAGCCTTTGTGTAACAAAATCCGTGTGACGCGAAATTCGCTTGTAATATATTTCCAATTTAAAATTTGCACACGATCGTCGTCGTAGAGAGGTGGTTAACGAGAAAATGGTTCATGTTTTCTTTCAAGAAAAAGATTATTTATATATTTTATAACGACCTCTACATCTGTTTTTGGGTAATTCAACAAAGGATTCGCGACATTCATCCGCTAAATATTTATTTCGCTAACAGCGCACTTTATAACCGTTAATTAGACGGAAACGTGATTAAATTAGGCATCTGCCCGCGCTGTGAATTACTCCGGACCTACTAATTTGGTCCTTTGTCAGCAAAAAGAGTAAAACGAAATCAAAGAGAGGTCCGCTGCAAAAAACAGACCTTTTTCATTTTAAATACGTTTAAACCATAGCCCAAAATGTATTTTTCTGAATCCTCGCAATACAATACTATGTACTAGGGATTGTAGCATTACTGCCGCAATAATAAACCTCTTTATCCGTTTTCTCCTACTTGGCCTGCTTTAACAGATAAACTCTTTAGCCTTATTTAAGGTTCATATTTTATTTTTAAATTTTTAATTATTCAAAATTTGAATATTCTTCTGACGGTGGTTCCTGGAATATCGATTTTTATTTTCATTACATTAGTTGTTTTCATGTTAAATATTTCACCGGTCGTTGTGGAAAACCTTGGGCTTCCCCAAGCTTGGGTTGCCTTTGTCCAGCAGTGGACGTCTTGCGGCTGATGATGATGATGATGATGTTAAATATGCGATTTTTTTTAAAATACGTCTAAATTATTAAAAGAGTGATAAATATACAAAGATGGTGTTCTAGTATCATAGTTCTTGGTGTTATACCGTAAATATAATTGATAACGGTGCCTTAGTAAACACGGGTAAGCGAGTTTTTTTTTTGCCAAATATTGAATGTTATGTGTTGATCAGGGCGGTTCTTTGATTCGCCTGTCCTTTTATAGTTTCGGTCAACCCGCGTGTTTTTCAAGTTATCCGCGACTGTGACCTTATAACTCATCTGAGTTAGTATCTACCGTCCACGATATTACCGGATCATGAGATTTTCAACGTGATTGGCAACCATTCCAGCCCGCGCATCGTCTATCCGAAGTCAAAGAATCCAGATACGCCAAATTATCTAACTTTTTAGCTTTTTGTATTCTATTATCAATATTATGTTGAATATGTAGAATTTTTTATCAATATCATACTTTTTCATCTGAAAAATAAGTTAGGATACAACTTCCATAGCCCATTTAGGTCCTAAAATCGTGAACGTTCACCATTTCTGCTCCTAAAATTGGGAATCACCTTTTTGAAATATAACATGGCAAACTGATATGATATTTTTACCACACCGTTCGGATCAGGTACTTAGACATACGTTGTATTGCTTTGCGCGAATGTTTTAAGATTGTTTGTTTGTTCAAACGTTCATGACAAAACAGTTAATGTAATGATTTTTTTTTTATAAAATATGGTTTTTATATAATATATTGATTTTAAAATTGTTTTCTTTTAATTTTTATAGGTACAAATACATGTGCATAATTAACGTTTTCCCTTTCATTTTATATTAAGTGAAGTGCATATCCAAATTATCTCGTAAAGCACCGTTCGTTAGTTTTAATAACTGGTTTCTTTTCCTAAAACCAGCCGTTATCACTACAGGAAGCAGGAAATAGAGGAGCTAGAGTTATGTCTTTGTTTTTCCTTTCTTGGATCTTCTTTGAACCTTATTCATGACCGGGATCGGAAGGAAATAACGGTTAGCAAGAGTAATCGCATCGGATCGAACGTCCGCAAAATGATACTCTTTTGTCGGAACTAACGGGTTATTTGTTTAGGAACATTCATTTCTTACGATTTAATATAGCGTGAAGTCAAATAAAAAAAAACTGTGAAATTAAAAACATTATTATACAATTTCAAGTAGTTTTGCATTAACATAGTGAAACTCGCAAAGATTCAATGCCTCCTTTTACGAATAGCTCACGTATAGCTCGTCACTGAAGGACTCTTTAATGCGCTGCATCCCTAGTCAAACTCGTGTCAAATACCTATTGACAATAGACATTTTTGACCTATATGTGCGTCAACGGTAGATGAGGGGTACACATTTAACACAAGTTTAACTAGGAGCTCAGCGCAATGAACAGCCTGCGGTAGGGTGACGTTAGCTATGCGTGAGCACGCTACTCTGTCGTTGTGAATATTCATATTATTCATACTTGCGTCTCGCGCACTAGCTCATGTCTGGTGTTTACTTTATGTGATCAACCAACTAAAACACTATTTCAGCTCAACGGGATTTAGTTGGATGGATCTATTCACGAGTTATTTTTCGTGTTTTATTTCTTAAAGCTACCCACTCAATTGTGTAGGTACTATTAAAGACTCTTAAATAATATATTAGAATGTATTTTGCTGGTTGTAATTTTTGTACAGTAAAGCAAACGCTTAGTCATAACGAAATGACAGCAAAAATATCAAACAGCTGATTTTGTTTTTTACTTTGTGTATTTTAAAAACAACAATCTGACATCAAAATAATGAAATTATGTAAACCCCGTTAATTTGAAATCAGCAATCGGAGATGATAACGCGTAAACACAAACAAAATTGAATTGTGAAGTCGGTTAAAAATAAATAATTATGCAATTACCATCACTCCCACTTCAACATGAATGCCGACGGTAATTTGAGGTTGAATTTGCAATTACGTTTGTATGCGTACCTTAGGTTTTAAATAGAAAAGTAATTAACTAGGTCAAGTCGGAGTAACATCAAGGGTTTCCCTTCCTGCTTCCAAGTAATTTATTTCTCGAAATAATTTGAAAGGTCCAGAGGTTGGTGCATCGCAAATGCCACAACATAATAAAACAAAATACCAGGAATACAGAGCACACAAGAACTTGGATTCAGAGACCAAAAACATCCGAAAGGTTGACACGACGCGGGTTTTCAACTTTAAACTGTGAATGTGAACTCTTGTATGTTATGACGCCCACAATGCCCACATACCGCAAAATTTACATAACATTATTCGTGATAAATTGCTTGTAACGAGACGTACGTGACGAGTCGAAGTCGCGTCGGGGACGGGGACGTCTGTAGATAACTGAATAATTTACAGCCCGCCCATAACCAGAACGCTGTGGATAATACGACTTTGTCATAACAAAGTAATATATAAAAACTCAACAAAGAAAATGTCTCATTTCCATGCATCGTTCTTTGAAACTTAAAAGCGCTTTTGTTGAAGTAAAATTTTAGAGCACAACTTGCAATTCACAACGCGGTGAATAATGTACTATTCACACATGATGAAATCCATTCTGCATAGGGACGGGTCCGCGGAGGTTCGCCCAAAATTAATCTTCATAGAGAACAGTGAGCGGCTGGCAGGTCCACTCCGCTGCTAGATTGGCTCGCTTTAGCCCGACCGCCTTATAACAAATTCACAAGCCTTCCGCTTGTTGTCTGCGTCCAATATGTCAGTGCACCGGAGCTCCGGCGCGTCTCCTGTGGCGTCACTTTAACGACGTGAAGTTATGCATCCCTGGTTTTGTCAACAGCGATTTACCCACAAACAACACTTATACAAAAGTAAATCGTATTTTACGTTATCTCACACGCTGCACGTGCGCTGAACGATGACACTTGGCCTATTTAAACTAAACTCTTCATTAGCTAATTTATTATGAAATACTTACGTCATTTGTGGAGACGAACCACGCCATCTCTGTGCTTGAGGCGAGCTGTCCATTCACGAGGCACTTTATCTCACTCTTCGTCCACCGGTTGTAAATATACACCACCGCGATCGCGTACCATCTGCGCAAACAAACACCAACTGAGTTATCACTCCAAGAAACAATGCAAATTTGAAATAATCTTCCTAAACTCCAACCCCCAAAACTCGTCAAACAACCCGCTTCAATTTAGTCTCGGAAAAGAAAAAGTTGGTCATTGAATGTTGGCCCACTCAACTCAAACAAACTAAGAAACAGTAAGAACTACTTCAGAACTATGCCGATCCAAATCAAACTTTCTGAACAAGCGCGGAGTGAAGAATTGGAATGAGCGTTACGTTGTTATTAAAAAAAAACTTGTGGACTGCTGGATTTTTTTTGCAAAAAGTACCGTTTGGAGGCGCCGGGTATCGATCCCGGTACCTCTCACATGCTAAGCGAGCGCTCTACCATCTGAGCTACGCCCCCGGTGAAAGGGTAGTCGAATTACTCGATAACACTGAGTCCACTCAAGGCGAATGTTTCTGCGCCTTTCACTTCATATGTCCGCTCCGCTTGTTATCGTTTGTGACAGCAGAATAACTTGATTAGTTACTTGACTAACTTGATTGCAATAAGTATAGCTAAACCCGCAACACCAGAGGGATCGCAACTGAATTACCAGCCTTTAACCAGATTCGACACCATGGTATATTAAGTCGTAGCGGTCAGGTTCTGATATACCGCCGCAATAAATTGGTTTAAAAGACTCTCGCGCGTAGTAAAATGCTCCACAAAAATGCACACGCATTTCTAAAATTACTCCTACAATCCCTTGCGAAATGGAGTGCCAAGTGTCTTAATAATGAGTGTAGGAGCAGTAGCATACCTCCTGGGCTGGAACTCGTACTTGACGCAGTGCTGGAAGCCCTTGCCGCGGACCTTCATGGAGGTCAGCACCAGGCAGTTGCCCACGAAGTGCGCCGTGTAGCCCACGCCCTTGCTCGTCTTGAAGCTGCAGACAATATTGACATTATACCTTGGGTGGGTTGCCATACGTCCGAAATTTTCTGGAGAAATCCGACTCTTTATCCAAAATGCTAAGAGAAGCGTCCGATTTTTTTTATAAATGAAAAGAGAAAAATGAATTTACTAAGATAAGACGCCTTGCAAAAAAAAGTAAAACGAAACCAGCTTTAAGACTGATAATTCCATATTTTTTGACACAACTTAACTGAACTTAAAACTAAAACTAGATGAAACCTTTTCGTGCAAGTGGCCCTTACTTTAGAGGTTCCAGATACATATTTTTCCATTTTTAAAGTTGCTAAAAGACCAAAAAAACCTGCCCCACAAAACTAAACAGGAGTAGAACATCTACAAAATTGACAAGTTTTCTAACAAACAATTTCTCAAATTGTACTTCCAATTTTAAAGTTTTGTGGGATACGAAGCAGGTGGCTAAAATAAAATTGTTCGTTAGAAATTACGATGTCTGCTAGCGTTGGAAAATAACATGGCAGACAGAACTGCAGACGGGTACAAAATAGTAGCGAGAACAGAAAAAGCTGTGATGAGGTGAATGGATGAGCGGAGCAAAGTGCACCTTTCAGTCTTTTCAAGTGGCGTTACCATAGAGGACAGAGGAGAGAGGACAGAATACTCGTATATGAAAATGAGACGCTGCTGTAATGGGCCTACCACACGCGCAAGCTTCACCACAGTTTTGCCTGCGCAAGCTAAAACTGAACACTTTGTGTCTATACAGTTTTACCAACTACACGCTCCGTGTTCCGTGTACAAACCGGCCTGCGCAGGCAAAACTGTGGTGAAGCTTGTGCGTGTGGTAGGCCCATAAGTAATGAAAACGTAATTTTATTTTTAGTTTAAATTAAATTAAGAACTACGAGACCGCAGGTTGTCTATGTAATACAAAGTGGTATTGTATTGTATTGTACGTGCGTTAAATGCTTCTTTGGACACAGAACCAAATAATACAATATAAATAAAGTCCAGTAGAAACTGACACGCCATAAGTATGCACTTTCGTACTTAGTGAGTGTCAGTTTATACTGGACTTGCTTTTTATGTGATGTAACTACAAATTAACGGTTTTCGGATTTTTTCCTTTGGTTGTGCTATAAGATACTGCTTCTTGCCAAATTTCATGATTCTAAGTCAACTGGAAGTACCTATAGGTTTTGATTCCCTTGAGATTCCCTTAAATATGCGGCATAAACGGCCATATCTTTTGATTGCGTTGACTTAGATGTTTGATTTTTTCACTGATCCAAGGGATTGCAGACTTTAATATTTGTTATTAATTTCAACCAGATACCTCCACGTGTTCCTGAGAAAAAGGATCTTGACAGACACACATACAGACAGACAGACGGACAACAAAGTGATCCTATAAGGGTTCCGTTGTTTTTCATTTGAGTTACGGAACCCTAAAAACTAATTACTTTGTACAAGAAACTCATAAAAATACAAACTAGACGGAGTCAACTAGTATAATATCTGTTACACTAACTTACCAGAATGATATAACCACATTAGGATACGCTTGAAAACGCGAGCTTCACTCGAATTTAATGAAAAGTTGTTCAGGCCGCAGACGGAGCGCGGCGATTTGCGAAAACACAAAACAGCTTTTGGCACTAATTGGCTACAAAGCGGATTGTTGTCTTTATATTCTTTTACTTGGTTCCAGAGGTTTTGAGAACACAGGTTTTACTATGATTATTTCAGCAATCACGGGAAATGCCTCCAGGCTTCACTTTGATACAATTCAATAGAGTAAACAAAATGGAACATTTGTAGAAATAGAAATAGCAACAACACATTCATACATAGGTAGCCTGCAACCGGAAAACATTACCCTTCTTCGTTGTCAGTCAGGTAAAAAAATAACATAAATTGTATTTTTCTTTCAATTCATCCAAAATGTTATTTCTCTACATTCTGCCTAAACTACTCATTTTAGCACAGAAGTCCAAGGGTTACCAAGCCTCTTGTTTATAAGGTCTGTATAACAGGGGAAATAAAAAAACTTTTAATAATAATAATTTGTTATTCCTATTCTGCGTCATGCAAGTGTGTCCTCTTCCAGAATCGAAGAACGGATTGTATCGTAGGATTTTACAGAAAGTTGCAAAGCCAGAAATAAAATTATAAATTAGGGCTCGCCCTGTGTGAATCATGTTATAAGTGATAATATTTGGCCTAATTTTGACACCCCCCCTCCCCCTTGGTCATATTTGGTGATTATAACGCTACCCCCCCATTCAAGATCACGTGTAGTTTTAGGACTATGTTTTAAAGTTGGTACAATTAATAATTATTATTTGTATAAACACGCTCAGAGCGGATTATTTTGATATATACGTATATAAGAAAATTATTGAGTAATTTCGTTACTTTTTGTCTTTCCTGCTGTGTAAAAAAAATTACACGTGATGTCTTCTTGGACCCTCACCCATCGTAATCATTTGTGATATTTTTCTGACCCCCACCCCCCCATAAACGATCACATGATTTCTGGACGTGCCCTTAATTCAAGTTTCAGAAATCAAAAGAAATTTTAATTACAACTAAACATTTACCTAAAAATATATAATTTTTTTTTAGAATCAGGTACCAGGATCTCATAACCGCTTACCAGTATAGGTAGGGCTTCTCCCGCTCAATGTTTACGGAGTTGATGGGGTCGAGCCGGAACCACGTGGTGAACGTGAACCCGTTCTCGTGGGGCCACCTCGCCAGCGGCGGCAACACCACGGCCTGTAGACGAGGAAACACATTAGAAATAAGAAAAGCCCATTAAGATACTTTTGTATCTAATATATAACACAACATATGATAATCCAATTTGGCCTCTTTTAACAAATCGGTCCAGTAGTTTTCCATGTATGTTCCAGTTTAGGTTAGATTGGACATAGTCAATGTGGGTAATTCCGTCCGCAGAGCAATACCGAACACAGGCGATTATACCCATTCTAAGAATGTTAACTCTGTCGATAAAGCCAGGGGAACTTTTTAGTTCTCTGTTTTTAAAAGGGATGGCGGCGTGACGCTGTTACGAATAGCGTAACCCTAGGTAGGTACGAACACCGCCGGTCCTAGAGCGAGATTGTCTTTCAGCGTGGCTTGATTGAAGCCTTTTACCCAAATACTAAATATTTTGGCGCCTCTCACCAATTGGTGCCTAGAGCGCCGCTCAACTCGCTCTACCCTAGGGCCGACGCTGGATTCGAAACAGTCAGACCTCAGAAACAAGTCATTGTCTTCCCATTCTATTACTCAGATATGTACTCAGACCAATGTTATCGGGAACGTAACACTGACAATCCATTTACTCCAACATAATCACCGAAACAGCCTGTCATTGTCGAAATAACAAGCTGTATCTTAAAGGAATCCCGAGACGCACTCGATTGATGCCACCGCGCGGGCCGAACCGCCGGCGCGTCGGCAAAGAGCCGGCAATAAGACTTATCTATACGGAGCCTGGAGAAAGAAGGATCCCCTCGTCTCAAGATATCGTATCGATAAAATCTACATACGAACCGCTTTGAGTCTTCCAATCTTTTACATTTTCAAGTGAATTCGCGTGTAACTATGTGTTCGCAACGTAAAGGAATAAAGGAAACACGGTAATGTAACACGGATTACATTTAAAGATAAGCGATAAATATTTCCCTACATATAAATTGAAAGTGATAATAATGTTTTTTCCCATGAAAGGGTCAGCAAGATACAAACAGAATATTTTTTTTGCTAATAATTTTATGCATGTCAAATCCGCCACGTGGGATTTAATACGCGTTACACAACCTATGACACGCGGAACACTGAAACGAAGCCAACGACACCACATTTGTGAAAATATAATAGATAGTATAGAAAGTACGAGGGAATAGATGAACATACATACTAACATACTAACAAATTTAGACTGCTAGAATCCTAACCATCTTTTTGCTTCGCCGTATATAGTCAGGTAAAAATGAAACCCACTTTCATACTCAGCATCTTTGAGAATTATTCAAAATAATCACTAATAATATATGTCGCTCGTTTCCCTCGCTTTAAACTCGCATTTTATGGATGATCTCGTAATAAAAACGCAACATTTTATATGTCCGACCCCCGCCCCCGCCCCGCACGCCGCCGCGACGCGTGCCGCAGTAACCTGCGACTTTCTGCGACCCGAAATATAAATCATTTTGAGGAGGAAAATATAAAGAAAATCCTTCCGAAACTGAAATGCTTGAAATCCGGGCTAAAACTACGAGTTACCATAACGAATTGGTTGAATCTTCAAAAATATTATTAATCAATAGATTCTTTATTTTTCCAAACGACGTGTCATCAGAACGTGTAGCTGGTATATATGTAGAGAGGACTTATATTTTGTACCTCTTCAGCCATCACAGAACCCTGTTATACATGAAGTAAAGTTAAATCGAATCCACATAATTAGGTGCACATTACGGTTAAGAGAGAGATATATAAAATACAATATTTAAAAAATAAACCTGAGCGAGAAAGATACAGACAACAAAATTACTATCAAGTGACACGAGACATGTTTTGCGGCGCGTAATGGAACCAATAGAGGCCCGTTTGATTTCGATCACGTATTTTGGACAATTTATTTAATGAATCGTACACATAAAGGAGAAAAACTAAGCTACAGTTCAGTCTATAAATTCTGGTTTACGTTGTAGCGTAAAAAAAAGAAAGAAGCCAAACATAAAAACAACACGCATTTTCTTAATGTTACGTTGCGTCGCAACGTTCTAGAACTGTGCGTCAAACTAATTTGAACAGCTAAATAACTCGCAAAAGTTGATTATTGCCTTACTGTACTTTTACTCTAGAAAAGACAGTTAAATTGGGCTTCTCGGTCTATCACAGAAGTTTGAGTAAGCCTTGAGTAATCTTCTGCAGTCTTTATTCCGGATCACGTCAAAACTAACAATTGATTTTGTACTGTGACAAGGTGATCATGGCTCAACATGGTTTGTTGTTTGTTTATGGGAATGATTTTAAACGGTGGGCAGAATATTGACGTTTTCAGAAAAATGCATTTGGTCAGCAATTTACGGTCAGCCAAAATATCAAAATTTTATCAGCTATTAATGTCATATTTAGCTGCTCTAAAATCGATTGGTAAGCCGCCCCATTTAAATATATGCATTTTGTGAGACACATTTAATAAAATTTCGGAGCATAATGCTTAATAAATATAAGAAATGTACGACAAAATCGACGGGGCTCCGCTACGTGGAGATCCTATTCTGTACGTGCGTTGTTAAGTCATTTCGTGCCTTGACACAACTCTAACCTAACCTAACCTATCAAGTTTAAATTGACCTAATTCAGCAAATTTAATATTTCTGCTAACCACTTAAATTTTACTGCTTACCAGTTGCGTAAACTTGCTAACCAATTACCTAACCATTTTGCGGATCAAATAATTAAATTATTTTGTGTCGCGATTATTTATTTAGCTGACACATAATATTTTAAGCTTAACAAATATTGATTAATTTGCCCATAATATTTGATTCAGTTGCAGACCAAGTGTTGCGCTCGGTTGTTTATTTATTGCCGACCAAAACATTATAATGCTGATCAATTGATTTTGATGCTGATCAAATAGAAAAACAGCTAACCTAAAAATTCCTCCCTTTGTTTTTAGTTTGCCGCTCACTGCTTATGGAGAAGTCGTTCATAGATACAATTTCAACGGGACGTGCAATAGAGTTTGGGTTATATTCGCCGGAAATCAAAGAATAAACGATGGCTGCTGGTATTCGCATTGAAGCCCAGGTATCGACGTCTGCACGGTGACACAGCGGCACGGCCCGGAAACGGTAACCCTTCTCCGTTCTGACGGAAATTTATGTAAAAAGGATATTTTGCTCACGTTTATCGTGTCACACATATTTATGGAAAAATTGTGACTATAAGGAAGGCACTTTTTAAGACATTTTTTATGTTATTCAGAGCGGCGTCAATGTGATCATCAGGGTGCCAAATAAAGTTTATTCGAGGGTTTATTCCGTCGTATTTGGGTACTCACAACACGGCCTATCAGTATTGAGAGCATAGGAGTTCTTCAAGCTAGCAACGTTCGAAAAACTACCTAATCAGAAGTACTTCTTAACTGATCACCTATAAACATTGGAAAATAATTGCATAGAAACTCGGATCACCTTTAAGTGATAAGAAGAAGATAGGTATAATAACTTCAATAAGGTTTTCCAACATCTGATTATTGTTACATTAACGACTTGCATAAGAACGGACCATCTGCATCGTCAAGCAAGGTATTGAACACATTTTGCAATTAAAGGTAGAATGCCATCACTTCGCCTGGGTGGTTTGGTTAATCCAACTTAATTATAAGAGACAAGACAGATTAGTAATACCTCAACGTTTGAAGTCCTTAGCAGGAGTTAAATAAATTATATATTTATTTAGTACCGGCTCAAGCTTTGTTGCTCTTTGTGGAAAACTTTAATTTATCACTCCCTGAGAGCCCGTTTCCTCAGTATTAACGCACCAGGCGAGCAGACGCGGCTAAGAAGCGTCACTTTGCCGTCAGATCGTTGGATAAGCGCGACAGAGAGAAATGGACCGGCCCCGGGCGGGACAGAATAAGGAAAAAAACGGACACACAGATAGGCCAGTATGTCACGCGGATTACGTCCGTCGACCGTATTTGAATAAGAATTGCCAATAAGGAGGGGCGGGCCGCTTAAAGGACGCTCTTGAGTGTCCTGCTTGCCTGGTATTGATCTGTTTAACGACGAGGTTTTAAGGACGACTCGACAACATTGGGTTGGGATGTAGATAGTAAAAAAACGGCTTCGAGGTTTAAAAGATACGTGGAATGTTTCGCAGAAGTGAATAAACGGAAACCTCTTTACAAAATACGGCATCTCGACTGGAGTTAAAACGAATTACACTTCACTGGTACGGGGACATCCATTGTGAGAGCGCTGACCGTCGTAACATCCCGCATTTCACATCCAAGTGCCAATTCCGCCGCAGGTCTTATTCAGCTGGAGCATTTATAAAATTGGACGGAATTGCGTTACCGCGCACCGTACTTTAACAAAGTCCTACTTTTTAATACGATCCCGGAGATGCCATTAAGAGATGATTTAATTAGTACTGCCCAGAGGTTGTTTAATAATTACCCGCCACGACCCTCCGAGTTTTAATTTGCTAGAAAAAAATCTTGGTATACTTAGTGGAGGAAAACAGTCTTTGTTCCAGCGGAGGGTGGGATCAATTTGCGCTTCAAAGGCGAGCGATCGCCGAGACCGTTTGAAATATGGCCGGTGTTTATAAATATCGCAGTTGCTAATAGTCGCTCGTTCCTCTTCATTACTCCGGGAACACCGCCGCAGGTGCCGTAAACTTGTAAAGCTTATATACAACCATTCTGTAACTCGTTGTGGCCGCCATATTAGAGGCGCAACAATTTCGATAAAATTAGCGAGTTTTGACAATTTTTCAAGACTTTTCAACTACGAAAAGGGTCAAAGAGCAAGCCATCGAGCAATCTTCGTTTCCTAAGAACGCCTCTCACCAACAATCGTAGATAGTTGCAAGACCGTAAAAATAATTGACAATCAATACATAGTATAAAAAAATGAAGTCGCCCTCCGCGTCTGTCTGTCTGATTTAAAGATCTAAGCATACATAGGAGCTTAGATCTTTAAAACTACGCAACGGATTTTGATGCGGTTTTCACCATCAGTTAGGTCACGGAAGGTTTATGTATATAATAGAAACCGGAGCGAAGCGAGGACGGGTCGCTATAGGCTATATTTTAACTTATGTAACCGGAGCGAAGCGAGAGCGGGTCGTAAAGAATAAATGGAAAGATTGGAAAGGGAAAAAGAAAAACACTGACGCTCTCTTACTGGATCGAATACAAATTACAATGTCAAAAAGATAACTAAGCCGATATTGTGGAAGATAATGGAACCATCCCATGTCGAAGCACAACCTCCTCACCTATACCTCAGGCTATAGCTTGTCTATATACACAACTAGTTACTGTGCAGATGTTATCAGCAGCAATTTACTACGTGTATACTGTATACACGTAGTAAATACATATACAGTACACGCGGAGTGAAAGGCGCTCGGCTTACGCATAGCTCGGCTTGTCTCTCGGTTACACATGTCCTTGCCTCAGGCCAAATGCTCCAAATCGCACCAACAGCACAGCGCATTTTGTCAACAGTACCAACGGGGGCGTAGCTCAGATGGTAGAGCGCTCGCTTAGCATGTGAGAGGTACCGGGATCGATACCCGGCGCCTCCAAACGGTACTTTTGCTGTTTTATTTTCATAATATCTCTGGTCGCGATATCTAAACTGCCTTTATCTCATATCTGGGAATTTGTAAGCCAATTGTAAAGTGCGAAAATTACGACGACATTTATTGTTATCTGATGTTCTTAGCTAATCCAACATATAAATTATATTCTTCGATCTTCACTGCACAAGATAATTTTGCCTTTTGGACTCTGTATATCTGTTCAACCGTAGGTACCTACAATTAAATAACTGGCGTATGTTTCCCGAGGCGGACGAAGCGGCCGCAAAAGCCTCGCTCGAGGAAACGTCATCGGTGAGGTATATATATCAGTAACCTTTGTTCAGTAGCATATCAAGATATTCAGCATTACTATCACCGGGGGCGTAGCTCAGATGGTAGAGCGCTCGCTTAGCATGTGAGAGGTACCGGGATCGATACCCGGCGCCTCCAAACGGTACTTTTTTTTAATAATAATATTAAAAATATTGTTATACGAAAATAATATTGTCATGAATATGTAAAATTTGTGTTATGAATATTATTATTTACTGTACTCGAACACTGTAATTATTATTACGTATATCTTAGATGTTAATTTGAAGCTCGAAGTAGTGTGCCTCGAATCTTGATATGGAACAATGTCAGTAACCTACCACCTAAGCACCACACGACGACCAAGTAAAATAGGATGTTGAAATACCGTTTTTGACTCTAGCTGGGATCAAACTTGCAGCCTTGACGTGGCAAAAACAGTTCACCGAGTTTAAAGTGATCGAAAAATAAAAACGAACGTAACACTAGTTTACCAGGGAACACCATTACCAGGATACCATAAAGTTTTAGCCAGTCGCAACACGTCAAAGATACACTCAGCCGCTCGCACTTACCGAGCCTTTTCGTCCCGGGAAACTGAAGAACACGTCTGGCCCATTCCGATGCGGCATCTGTCGGAGGACGTTCAGCAGTTTCGCTGAATGCCGGGGCTGAAAAATGAGGTACAAGTTAGAATTATATGGACAGTTTTATTTATACTCTTACTGGATGTTTGAGAAATGTACACTACAAAGGTTTGTACTTTAATAATTAAACGAGTTAAAGCTACAACGTACATAATCAATTGTTCTTATTCATATGCAGTAACATACATACATACTATAACTCATACGAGTACTATTCCACCAATCCGTCCATGGTCCGGAACAGAACTGAACAAAGGGAAGCTTTCTCAGCAGTTAACGCCCCCGCAATAACAGACCAATTTTACCAGGGAAGCAGGGAACTAAAGGAGATGGGGAACCAGCGAGAACACACCCGCGGTCGGACGTAACAGTTAAATGTTCAATTAGTCGGCCAGCGAGTGCTTTTCAAATTTGCATCGTTGTAAGGTTGTAACATTGCGTGGCGGGGCAGTTAATTAGTCGGCAGCCACGGCCTGGTTACTTTGTGTTTATGTTCGCCTAGTATTTCTGTGTAGCTTGTGTCGTGCTCGACTCCGCTTTTAGCGGACAACAGAAGGACAAAATGGCATCATCCCTATAAATGAGGGCCATCGTTTTAGTGCTCACCTGTTGGCGCCACTGTAGAGTAAGGTCCTAAAGTGCTTTCAAAGGTTGTTATTACGGGCGTTAAAACAGTTTATATTTAAATCATATTTAATACCTTAAATATAACTATATATAATATACCTAAAAACAGTAAACTAACTGCTGAATTAGTTTTCCTTTTAGCCCGTTTAACTTTGCACCTCTTTCGCTCCGCTTTTGAACCACTGACATTCATTGACCCGTAAATCATATTTGCCATAATTAATCTCAGGTATTGTAAAATATTCACAACATTATTCTAATTAGAAATAAACCCGCGTGTCGCCCACCCATAGACAGTGAAATTTGACGTTTCGGAGACCTCACTATACTAGCGCCTCTATAGCGGCGAGTTCACACGCGATAGCCCTCACTAGTTCACTACGTTTGTATTCTGTCTTCACGGTTCAATCAAAGCGTCAACCGATCGTTATGCACACTTTTTAATCCCGGGAATGGAATAACAGAAAGAACTAGGGTAAAACACCCAATTACTGGCATCCAAAATACCAGCTTTTTGATTTGATTGTATAATTATCACCTCAATTAACTTGAAATAAAGCTCATGCCTATAATCAGTAGGGTATAATTATAACACCAATAGGGTAGTTTTTGTTCTAGTTAAAATTTTACCGTCATTGTCATTGCACATAATATACGTACAGTTAAAACTGGATTGAAATTTGTGGCACTAACCCATTTCCCGTTGACCGCCTTCATCGCGCCGAACAACTGTTTCAGTTCTTTGACGGTCACGCTATAGCTCGCCAGGACCCCCAGCATTTCTATAAGGAGGTCTGAAACAATACAGATAATACACAATTACTATAGGCTTTCAAAAAAAAATCCAGTAAAAATTAAACACTATTGCATCCCCCTAAGAACCTGAATAGGATTGTCGATCCATCCGATATCGAAAATCGAATCGGGAACGTTACATTGGTTAGATCCAGAGATGGGCAAAATTTATTCGAATGACGAATAACGAATAAGAATAACCAAATTATTCGCGAATAACGAATGAAATTCTCGAATGATTATTCTTATTCGAATAAATTATTCGTCGAATTATTTATTTGCGAATAATTTATTCGCGAATAACTTATTCGTTGAATGAATTGCCACGAATAATTATTATGTACTGAAATACCTGCTCAATTTTTCTCGAAAATTGATAACTAAACTGAAAGATGTTGTTTGTACATTCTAACAGAACGGATTAAGCAAATTTTCGCTTTATGTTATGTGTGTGTACTCTTTATTGCACAAAACAATTAACAAATATCGATGGCCCCACCGAATAAACGTGCAAAGGTTAATACAGTAATTTTTTTTTTTGCCTATTTGGATTCCCCATGTAATACACCCCCCCTATTTTTTTTAGGGGGCCATGCTAATTATTTTCTGATTTATTAAAGAAAATATTTTTATTCTACGGAAAATATAATCAGCGAGACCACACGAATATTGTTATTCTCACTTGTTACACAAATTACAATCCATCGCCTAAACACAAACAAACGTACGTGGGTCTAAAACATTTTTTTTTCAAAACTTTACTAAATTTTATATTTGTGTATTATTCTGATGCACGCTTTTTGGTGTTATGAACAATATGAATTTTGAGAGTATCGCTTCTTGCAATATAAAGTCGCTATAAAAATTATAGTGACAGCTGTTTGCTATTTAATAAAATAACACTCACATTGTGTAATAACGGTTGCAGCATAGAATTTCTCTACGTAATATTGTAATAATTCAAAATACGAATATTCACTGATAATATTCTACGCGTCAAATTTCGTTTGATGAGCTTAGACTTTCTTTGCACCTGTTATTAAAACGAGTAACTTTATTTCTAATTCGTGTTAGTTATTTGAATGGAATAACCAAAAAACGTCAAATATTTTTCGTAAATTTATCCGAATAAAATAACAAATAAGTTATTCGTTATTCGATAAGTAGTCGAATGATTCATTCGCGGATAATTTATTCGCGAATAAATCATTCGCAAATAAATTATTCGACGAATAAATTATTCGCGAATAAAAATATTACGAATTATTTTTTATTCGAATAATTATTCGAATAAATATTTATTCGAATAATGCCCATCTCTGGTTAGATCTAACCATTTGTAAGTTTCTCTGTCCTTAGTCGTGTTGTGGTCCCTTAAAGGCGACGCCTTTTTAAGTTAAAAAAAACACTGTTAGCCCCTACTCAGCTCCTTTCAACGCGCCATGTTTCATATTACTACATATATGATTTGCTTGTCATATGTATTATTTTTATGTAAGTGTTAAATAATACATTTCTAAACGTAGTGTCCCACCGCTGCTGTTGGACGAAGGTCCTTATTCCGTTTATCCACGCACCTCAAATATTGAATTCCAACATATATTTTTAATAATGTAATACAATTAACGACTTTTTATATTATAACCCAATAATTGGTTTCTATATGTATAAGTAAGAGCAGTCAGATAAAGTCAGAATATTTTATAAACAGTGCTGATGAACAGAGTCTACGAGCCGACCAATTATTCCCACCTTTCGATTGGAATCACAAAAACTTAGCCGAGTTGATTGATTCCCTACCAACGGGAGTGAGGAGTCTATTTTCTCAGCAATCTAACGGAAACTAGAAATAATTACTTTTTCTTACTGTAATAACCTTATTGCGAAAACTGTATTAAAGTTATATTACAAAGACATATATCCAAAAGTTTATTATACGATTATATTGAGATAGTTCATGAACTTGACCGAAATGTGCAGTACGTTCAAAGTTTTCATGGTATGGTATTGTATGGTAGGGGTGGTGGAGACCACGAACTAGCGACCGCCTACACGATGGACAGACGACATGATAAAAGTGCAGGGTGTCGTTGGACGCAGGCCGCGATGGATCGTTCCCACTGGAAATCAATGACGGAGGCCTATGTTCAGCAGTGGACTAACTGTGGGCTGAGATGATGATGATGATGGAGAAAGCAACCTAGCACACATCCTACTTAATGGAATGGTAAGTGGGCTTTGTGTCTGAAGCCATACACATTTGTCTCAAGACTAAGAAAGACTTGATGAAGAAGACTAAGATGAAATACCTATGACTATAATATGCTTGTCTATGTGATTTCCAGATCGGCCTAACATGACATGACATGACAAGTTGACAAGTGGTCAACAAAGAAGCTGACGGCGAGGCTATAAGTTTACGAGTGACTGAAGTTTGCGTTAAAGAAATTAAAACTAAGTTCAAGCTTTTACCCAAACAGCAAAATGCTCTATTCTGTGGCAAAATTCGTTCACGTCAAAATCCAGCTACCTTCCATTCTGATAAATTGAAAATCTCCCGAAATGAATTAAATCCGAATAGATTCGTAGCCAAAAACTATTATAACGAAGAACCTAAGGAGTGCTCGCAATAACATCTAAACTTGCATACCTAAGCAATTAGGTTTCATATTTCAAATTGAAAAATATTCCTTGGAAGCCAGCAACAAAATATTGCAACTGTATTTTTCGTTTGAACCTACTCTATTAAGCGGTGTTATACAAGGAATTCTCGAACGTTCCGCGCGGCCGGCTTCCCCTTGTTACCGAGATTCCTGACAGCTCCGGGCTAGCTCGGCGGTAAGACATTACCTAAATACAGGTAACATCACTGGAGGGTTGCGGTCCCTTCATGTAGATCTAAAGCTAACAACTTTCAGTGAGGTTATTCTCTTAAACAATTGGCTTTCTAATTCGTAGAGTCTACGCAAACGCAGACTTAAGCGCGCGGTTGTTATATGCGTTAAACGCTGCGGAAGACGCACTGCGGCAAACGCACTGCGTCGCGCCATACATCTCAAGCTGCGATTGCCGTTCAACGCAATAAACATAACATATACGATTCACTTTATACGTAATGAAATAGTGCGCGTCAACCGCAATGCATTTTGCGCTGCGTTTAGCGCATAAAACAACCGCGCGCTTTACTGGCTAGCTAGCTACACTACAAGGGCACAGAACTATAAGGGCAACACAGACTAACAGTTCTCCGGCTGATCTCAGCCTGTCAGTTCATTGAACAACACTGCCTATCAGCTATCAGTTTCTCGAAAGATTCAATATATTTTCTTCATAGATTTCGCCGGCAGGCCGCCTGACAGTCTCGGGACTGACGGTGGACTGTTAGTCTATGATGCTCTTAAAGCTGATCCTTAGCTCGTAAGGCAGAATACAAAAAGGTGATTTAAATTACTGAGATTAAACGAGCTCTTAAATGGAAATAGATTGACCGAACTATATTTAGTTCATAAGATTACATACTGTTCTAGTTTTCTTGTGCAAACGCAAAGCCGAAGTGACTTAACTGTAGTTACCAGAAGCACATTCACTGTCTCTGATAACAAGGAGACTATAAGCCTGCGGCGTCGTGACAAAGTACGTTCGTGAGTGATAGTAGAATTTTACTCTCTGTGTTAACGGGGGCGTAGCTCAGATGGTAGAGCGCTCGCTTAGCATGTGAGAGGTACCGGGATCGATACCCGGCGCCTCCAATTAGTTTTTCAGATTTTTTTCACGTTTTGCGAATTCAAATATCAGATTATATCTAAAACCCATACTATTCACGGTGATATTTCGATCGAATTTAGGCATTATATCCCAAATTCTAAACCAATATCATTCTAGGCATTTATGTTTGTATAGAGAATTTATTGGCTAACATTAATTCAGTAGATATATACCGTCGATATCCGCAGATTGTTGCGGCCCTAGTAATGCTGGATTTAACACGGCGGCTCTGACTGTATTACGCTCAGACAGGGACTGTAATTCCAGATACAGGTCAGGCTTTTGGCAGTATTACAATTTACACCCCACTAAACCATTTGGTTATCTCTTAAAATATCGTATTCGCAATCGTCGTTTCTAGTCCAGTTCCACCCCCTAAATAAATCTGAGTTGCAAAGCGCTTAAGTTTTTGTTTACTATGAGAAAATACATGCCAAAATCTGTATACCTTAACCTTATACATAACCACAGTACCCTAGTATGTACACCGCTATCTTCACGCAAACCGGGTGGGCTCAGAGCGTCCATTAAATATTAATTTATAAAGGAAATTGCGGAAACCGCAACCGCCCCGCGCCGGGAGACGCCAACAGTTCTATTTATAAATCAGATTTTAAGATGCAGGCTTTAAATTAATAAATTATATTCTCTTCCTAATTCTATAACGTACCTAAAAATTAATTTCTGATTAAATTTTACAAACGAATTGCCCTGAAACCATCCCTCCAAAGAATTTCAGAAAAATAACTAAGCACACGTACCTAACTTTCTTAGTAATTTCGAAGCTCCCCCAGGCGGACAAAATTTACCGCAAAAGTCAAATATTTTAAAAAGGCCATTTAGAGGCCGCAGCTCAAAAGCCTGTGACGGCAACCATGTAAATTATATACCGCCATCCCGAATACAGAGCGTATAAATTTGGGCCGTCCTCATTTCGCAGTGCATTTGCGAACGTGTTTCGCCTTCGGGCGTGAAATAATACGTACAAAGCGGGGATAGCCCTTCGCAGTCCTGCGAGCCTGGTCCATACGTCACCTAATGGGGCCCGTATTGTCCCGTAATCCAGGAGCGCGGGCTAATCCCGGCGTAATAACGGGACTCCCTATCGAAGACTCTCGAGGATCTCCGGGAACTTGGCCGGATTTAAAGAACTGAGACGGAGCCTATGTAAACTTTTACGATCTTTCGCTGTCTCATTTACGTTATTACTTTTTTTACACTAAAAATACAATAAAATATAAGTAGTAAGGAATACACTTAAAAATCCAGCTAATCCACTCCGCTAATCCAGTCACTAAAAGAAATCCATACTCTAACTGCCAAACTCAAAAAAGTCAATGAATTTTTAAGTTTCATTATAGTTGCTGCCTCTTATTCTATTGCTATAGCAAAGAAAGTGACAGCAGTAACTTTACTCGCGAATGATGCCAATGATAATATTGTAATGGTGATGATAACTTTTTAATTAAAGTATTATAATTGGGTAAACAGTCCTATACCTTATAAGTATAGGTATGTATTTGGCACCACCAACTTTATTCAAAGTTAATAAAGGTGATAAAGATAATTCTACCATATTTAGGTGCCTAAGTTGCCTAACTGATTTTAGTTTTTTTAGTTTTTTTACCCGTAACCTAAAAAAGATGGATCTTTAATATTCTTAGCGCCCCGCATTATTTGCAAGTTTTCGAACGTGATTTGACTTATTTTATACAAATTAAAAAATTAAGCAAATCTTTTAAAGCGGAAAAGATAATTTTTCTCTAAAACCGTTTATAATTTGCTATCGAAGTGTGTTATTATAATTAAGTAAAGTAGGAATAATAAAGTATAAAGATATGGTATGTATGTATGTATGTATGTAAACTCTTTATTGCACAAAAAGTATAAGTAAATAATACATAAGATACGGAAGGTAACCAGAGCAACATAAACAAAAGATAATAACGAATCCATTGTGTGCTCCGGTCAAACAAGTGTTAATTCTCCTACTATGTCGCGACAATAGCTGCTAATGAACTGTCTTTCAGACCAGAACCTATGCACACAAAAAATAATTTTTATGGAATTAATGAATGGATGAAGAAGGCAACACCGCGCACACAAGCCACCTGGTGGTATGGTAAATAGACCAGGTTCAAGAGCAATCATGAAAATTGAAAATACGTTATCATGCTATTAACCTCCTAAGGCCCACGTCAAATTTCGCTAGTTCGAAACAGAATCTTATGTCAGTCAACAAAAGGTTAAAAGTCATTTTGACAATTGTCCTAAACATAGGACGTTGGACCTCAGGAGGTTAAGATCGGATGCCTCATTCTCTCTGCTAATCATTTTTCCGACTGTGCTGCTTGGCGAAGACAGACATGATGAAGACAGTGATCCGGAAGGACCACGCAAAGGCAAAACTGTCATGTCATGGCAAAATTTGTCAAGTACATATTGTGCACTGCACAAGCTCTTGCTCACACGGTGATCAATGGAAATATTTTAACTATTTATACGACGCGATTAGCCTAGTTGGTGGATGGAATCTAGCGGTCCTGGGTTCGATTCCCGGCCAGGGCAAATATTTATGTGATGAGCGAGAGTATTGTTTTTGGGTCTTGGATGTTTTCTATGTATACATAAGTATTATTATTCTCTTTATATGTAGAAGAAGTAACATGCATTAGACTCCAAAACGGCGATCAACGCAGAAATATTATTATGCTGCAATGCAACTAAGTCTAAGTGCTGATTTTACCAGACCCAGTTGAACATAACTTATTATTAAAAGCTCTTCAATAAGTAAGTTTAGAGCTTAGTTGGGGACTAGATGTATTTGTGAGATATTTATTTATTTTAGTATAGTTTAACATAATCAGCGGAACGGCGCGTGATTCCGCATCAATGGGGCACTGCGAGCGATAAGTGTATCATCGATCGAGCACTCAAATTAGCCGCACGGGGCGATTTACTAAACTAGGCGTTCACTGTTCCCGTGGGACTTCCCGAGGTCGGGAAACAGGGAATAAGCAGGCTGAGGGCGTTTTTAGATTGACTATATCGACGCAAATTTTATCAGAAATTGTTTAGGTTAGACGCAATTTCTCAGACTGAATTTCGGTCAAATAATACCTACAAGAATTTTTTTTGGTGTGATAACGTTTGAGCCGAACTTTCTTCTCACTAGGGTAGCAGAAGCATTAAGAAACTAATTAGGAGCTTAGTATCCCGCTCTTTAATTTCAGTCAGCTAAGTACAAGCGCAGTGGGCTTTCAGCAATAATCATTCAACAAGGGCCCTCTTAAACCTCGGCCAATTTTTTTCCCCTCGTAAAAAGACAAACTAATTTCCAAAACACCCTCCGAAATGAAAGCAATCCATAAGCGGGGGAGGTTCTCAGAGTTTTTTCATCGTAAATAGGCGCCAGAGTCACGCGCCGCGCATCCGTCCGCTGAAGCCTTTTTATAGCTCTTTTGACGTATAGGCGAGTGTTTAACCCGCGCGTCTCGTGTGATGAGGACCGTGATATATCGTGCCACTTATGACGTCTTGGTACATTGAAATTTAAATTAAAAACTGCGAGGGCTACCGTTTCTGTTATTAATCAAACCGTTTATTTTGACGCTTTTAAATAACTTAAGAAACCTATAAATTAGGACACAGAGAAAGAAGAAAATATATTTGATAGAATTGAGTCACTGCACGCTACCACGACGCTTTTCTGGGCGTTTTCCAGAAAAAGTACGCATAGTTAAGGACTAAAATTAACAACGGTAATTGCTTCCATTACGTCACGAAATTTAACAAACACAAAACAAGACAAAATAGTTTTATCTCAGTCAAAACTCCTGTAGCAAGTGCAACCATCTTACTAACGGGCGAGGATTGAATCTGCTTCGGTTATTGAATTTGAGATACCGCCTATTGGTGTATGAAGGCGGTAAATAAATGTATGACTTATTTTCGTAACTTAATAGAAATAATTACCGTTGTTCATTTTAGTCCATAACTGCGCACTTTTTTTGGAAAACACCCTTTTGACGGTTTTGAAAAGCGTCAGAAAATCAAAGAAAGTCCCACATCATCATATCGCACCTTCACGATAGGATAAGGGCACATTGAAGTGTGTTTAATGAACCTTTGTGCTACCAAAGGTGCGATATATAGTGCCTAATCAGGATACAATTATTCGCTTTATCGATTAAGGTATTTACCAAAAATAAACTAAAAAAACCGTTTGGAGGCGCCGGGTATCGATCCCGGTACCTCTCACATGCTAAGCGAGCGCTCTACCATCTGAGCTACGCCCCCGGTGGTAAAAACATACAAAATCTCGATATGTACATTCGCCGCAACGAAGTAACTTATATTTACGTCACCAGTAAAGTCTCCTCAAGCGAGGCCGGCCTGTCTGTCTGCTTAAGCGAAATGTTAAACACGACACTAAACATTTGAGGTGAACACACCAAGAAGTAAAACCACAAATATGCCATCAAATAACCAAGCAGTGGACAAACAAATAATAAGTGAATTAAATTAAAAGAAAAAAAAAATCGAGTGATTTGACATATTTGTTTTTTTTATTCAGCTGTTCCAGTTTTCCGCTATTTCATTAAGTAAAAGAAAACTGGTACAGTTATGGATATACAAAAACATCTTGTAAATCAATTAAAAAGTACCGTTTGGAGGCGCCGGGTATCGATCCCGGTACCTCTCACATGCTAAGCGAGCGCTCTACCATCTGAGCTACGCCCCCGGTGGTACAGTGGTCGAATTACGTGATACGATTACGCTGTCTTAAGGCAAATGCGACACTTATGATAACAAGCCTTTCACTCCGCTCTAACTCTAACCGGCCGTTATTGTTAACAAACGCCTTCTGACATTTCAATAATGGAAGTTGATATAAATATTATTATCATCATCATGAAGGCCGAAACATTTTTACTGCTGAAGGCACTTATCCCACCGCCGGCAAAGAAGCGATTAGCTAACGACTATTTTCACGCTTTAGAAACGAACAAAAGATATAGATCCCGTGTCAATAAAAGAGACACATATATTAATAGTTGCTCGCTGGCTGCTCACACTGCCGGCGAGAACTCTCTCGCCACTAGGTCGCAGCGACAAAATTTATTAATATATGTCTCTTTTATTGACACGGGATCTATTATCTTTTGTTCGTTTCTTGTCTTGAGCGAGAAAATAGTCGATAGCTAATCGCTTCTTCGCCGGCGGTGGGACAAGTGCCGAATTCGGACCTTCCCAAAAAAAAATATATTTATTTTCCATCCACAAGCGAGTACATTTGTCACTCTTGTTATATAGAAACACGAAGAAAACCAATAGCTGTCAAGGAAATGGTAGTACTGTATTAATGAGGCCTACATTCTACATTGCCCGATAAATATGTTCGTTACTCATCAATTTCTATTCCGCCGTGTAAATAACTCCTATTGAAGTTAATGAAAATCGTAGACTATAATTCCAAAATTAAAAATATAAAACAGAAAAAAATTGAAGTCATCTTCCTCGCCGCACCGCAGTCCCCTAGGAAGCCCTGCGTTTCGTTTCAACACGCCGGCTGTCTCCAAAATACGGCTAGTAAAAAATTCACCATGCGTATCCAGGTCACCCGAACTGCAATGCACGGAGAAAAGTCACCTCCATCCTCCTGTTGTGAGGGATCGATTAAAAAGAAAGAATAAGTCGATAACATAGAAACAGAAACGTTAACGGGGACAAACTAACAATTTGATTATGATTCCATTCCATTCATAACTACGACTGATGACAGGTAATAAACACATGTAAAAATTCAAATTAAATCGAGACTTAGACCAAAAAGTACCGTTTGGAGGCGCCGGGTATCGATCCCGGTACCTCTCACATGCTAAGCGAGCGCTCTACCATCTGAGCTACGCCCCCGGTGATTAAACCTTTCAATATTGTAATCCATATCGCAAAACTGCACCGCGTGTAGCCTCGAGCAAGGTTGTAAAACTGGTAAGTGTAACGGAATGATTTCACAACTGTCCATTCATTAATGCAGAAACAAGTTTTCGGCACGTACTACAGATTTAAGAGCGATGAAACTTAACGCCATTAACCCAGAGATTATTGTTTTTTTTTCAACTACGATTGGGTATAGTGATTTCATCCAGGAATGCGCGCCCTCAATCTCAATGCTTATGACCCGGCGTACTTCGAGAGTAGATTTCATAGAAGCCTGTCCTGACTCTTTGGTCTCGACTAGGATCATGAGCAAATCTATATAACATAACAAAAAAAAACCGGCTAATTGTGATTCAGACTCGCACACGAAGGGTTCCGTACCATCGTAGGTAACATACAAGATTTAATTGATATACTTTTATAAAAGACAAAAACCCCGAAAAAATCACGTTTCTTGTATGAGGGCCCCCTTAATTTTTTTTTATTCTTATTATTTGTTGCTATAGCAGCAATAGAAATACCATACTTTGTGAAAATTACAACTGTCTACCCAGCGTAGTCTTAGGACCGGTACATTATAGGTACGGAACCCTATAAATGACGTTTTACAGCACGTAGCGTAGAATAAAGAAGTGGGACGCGACTTGGAATGAGTAAGAAAAAACACTATACCGGGGTTCGTTGTAAATTAGAAACGTACAACACAGTTGACTGGCTTAAATACTTCCGGAATATCAGTTACAAAGGCTCGAGTTTGATAATAATAATTAATTAAACTTGGCTTCTCCGAATTAAGACCCCTAATCAACGAACTAATAACAAGGTCTACTAAATCCAAAATGGTGTCGTCTCCGTTATAACCGCAGACTTTCTGACAAGCACTCTGCTCTGAGAGACACAAAACTTAAGTAAGTACATAGGTTTCAGTTCGGAAATTCCCTTACTTTAAGAGTCTTGCAAAAAGCAACTAACCGTCTGTATGTTTTAAAACTGTCGTTTATATGTTAATAAGCATTATACATATATTTTTATCCATAGTAGTCTCTCGCGAGTCGCGGCGCTAGGACGAGTCTATAAACAGTTAGTCTCGACTGCTCCAAGCATTTCGTCTATGAAGGCCCTTAGAGGCGCCGGGTATCGATGGCGAGACCTCTTGCATGCTAAGCGCTCGACCATCCAGCTGCGCCGTCACAACAATCATTGAAACCAGCGCTCATTCAATATTAGCTCAAGTACTTAAAGAAATGCCCGACACGCCACCAAAGGAACCGCGCCGCCGCGTAATCATAGGAATTTAATATACACCAATAAACATAATACCCGATAAAGTAACAAAGGGTTTAATTATATCGGAATTTAATCTCTGATAATATTACTGCGCCCATCAAATTGTGTAATTAATTAAAATTTTCGTTATATACAAATCTGATTAATCAACGGTATGGCAACATCACAAGAATAATAAACCGACAACTCGCGTCAACCCAGGCTGTAGGAAAATTAAGCCGGTAATTTAAAAGCAATCCAGTGTTGCTATATCTCCGTAACATAGGTAACGCTCTGGTGTGTAAAGAGCCTAAGGGCCTGCGCAAACCGGCGGAGCGCAGCGCAGATCACTTTAAATTTATCAATGTATATTCGTCCCTTTTTTAATTACAATAAGGTATACATTTGAATGCTCTAAGGCCGACCTCGGAGCATCACGGGGGATTTCTACTCTGCGGCTGCGGCTCTAAATTTATACCTTATTGTAATTAAAATAGGGAAGAATATACATTGATAAATTTAAAGTGATCTGCGCTGCGCTCCGCCGGTTTGCGCAGGCCCTAATCCGGGCGACGCAGCCGGTGTGAAATGACATTATCATATCGCGGTTTATTGAGAACGCACCTACTCTACGCTACAAGGGAAAAACCAATAAACTTTGTCGCTTCATAAAATTTACATTAAATACGTTTTGTATTTATGGGACGATAAATGTGATTGTCGCGACACTCGCCGCGAATATTGCGTTAAGAAATTCGGTAAGGTCCTTTGTACCGCGTCCGTTTGTAATTTGTACCGCGTCCGTTTTGGATCAGATATGAAAAGGCTCGTGAAAAAAATAGAAGTGACCGTTGCACTTGTATCAGCGGTTGCCCACTAGACGTGTGATTTCGGACTGTTTCTTTCATGATCTTTAAATCCGGTGCAAAAATACCCTGCATAGTGTATGTATAAAAGGTGCTAAATGATAAAAAATCTAAATACTTTACTAATTCGCAACAGACTTAGAGATAATTTAAAAACATAATGAGTGTACGCATATTGATGAGTTAATACCAGGCGTACAGAGGGTGACAGGAGCTGCTTGACATGTGCAACCTAAACCTAATTTGAATATATTCTACGCGAGGGCTACGACCGGGCGCGTCCTGAAAGGCGAGATATCAACTCAGGACGGCCCCTGTTCGAACATTCTTTAGATGCTCAATCGAATTGCCTTCACAAAGGGTGCCAACGATATATTAGTTACTCTGTAATGTATCAACTCTAAACAAACAAAACCTGACGTTAAAGAATCCTCATTTTATACAAACACAGCGCTTAATGTGATTATCACTAACTCCGAATGAGAAATTTTTGTTTTTTTTAAAACATGCTATCAGATTTCAATTACTGTTTTTATCTTGCTCGACGAGGAAATCGCTGATTTTATTTAGAACGAATCAAGTAAAATTTTCCAATTTGAAGAAAGGAACTAACGTTTAATACATATCCTTCCTTAAAAGCGGACTCTTAAGAGACCGTCATTCTCATTCGAAAGTAATTGGCTTCGACCTCTTCTAATCCGATGAGAGCTTTTAGGATTATTTATTGTCTCGTGTTATATGAGAAAAAGGATCCACTACGGTTAGATCCTTCAAAGCCAAATGTGATTATATTTTTGGGATATCTCTTCTTACGTCATTTCGTCACTGCCATTTCATTGCGAAACAGAAAATGTTTGCTTCAAATAGTTAATGAACGGTAACATGGAATGCAGGTATACCTAAAGCGCACTTTGTTCATTTCTCCTAGGGGCACAGTGACCCCGTTTCCGTTTTGCAAAGGTAACGTGAACAATAAAAGGCAGCGAAATCAAGGGAGCGAGGCACTAGGCGAGCATACGAATACAATAGGCGCTCAGAGAGCGGCCTACGTGGGGAACGTGTCCTTTACTTTATGTATTCCCAGTGAACGAGAAAATATAACGATATGCACTCAGTCAAACGACAGTCACAAAAACGAGCGAAATCAAAGAACGTGCAAGCAAAGCTGGTAGACTCGTCATTTAGTAAAATAGTATATAATCAAAATTTCGAGATCTGAGAGATTTATTAAGATCGCACGTACAATATCGTCACAAGTGGTAATAAATAAACGGTATTCAGAATTACTTGATTAGAAATATTTTGCGTAAAATCACATTAAACTCTCCGAACATCGTTAGAATCTCCAGCGACCTTTTGCGAATATAAAGTAACCCTGAAATTATTCACTTCCGATCTTTCCTATTACGTATTCTATTCCCAAATCAAACAGCTCAAGGTTCTCTTCCGGACTACCTTTTGTCTTTTCAAATTCAAAATAGTTTTTATTGTAAGGATTTCGCCTTTCGACAAGAATAAATTACGAATTTCTTGTACTTTCGATCGGCAACCTTTCAGGCTTACGCATTGGAGGATTTCCAAATATACAACAGAATAAAACGAATGAAGACTTCAGTCTAGAGCTGAGAAGAACGAATATTCTATATTCATTCTAGCTAAAAGCTATCCAGAGCAGGATTTAATAATTCAAACAATAGTAATATGCGAAGCAGGACATAAACGTTACGGTTATTGCAAACGTGGCCAGGCGGGCGGGCCAGCCCGTCTGCTCTACAAGGAAAAGGCATTCAATATTTCCTCTTTACATGTAATGTTATGTGACCTTCGTTCTTTTTAAAACGCTGTGAAACGTTTTCTTTCTTACAAAACACTAGGTTTTTATCAACACGCTTGTTTCAGTTTGTTCATTATTTAAATAATTTACCTCTTTTCATAAAATCGTCTTATTGTCATTATAACAAGACTGTTCCGATGTGCTGCTTAAATTTTCCCAATAAAATACCTGAATCTTGTTTCTTCCATTGGTATTTTATAATTACTTGATAAAAAAATCTCAATATGAAAATCTTAGTCAACCTCTTAGGAACCATGGCTTCGATTTTTTAACTAAGAAAAACTGCATTCAAACATTATTAAAAAACTCTCATAGCAATCGAACATTATCGTTCAGCTAAAGCAACTTTAACTGATCAGCTAAGGCGTTTATTTTCTTGACGGTTCTCAGGCAAACCAGGGCATCAGAAAAATTAGAAGCTTCGGCAAAGAAACGAACACAGTTCATGAAGTGGGGATAACACAGGGATGCATAGCAGGTACCTGTTAAAAGTAAATGGGTGGGGCAAAATGATGAACCAGAGACCAGAGAGAAACAAGGTTTGCAAGTAAATGGGCGAGGGTAGCAATCTGTTTTTAATCAAATTTTGTCTTTGTCATACCATCATTAATCAACTTGGGTTCCTTTGCCCCTTTAACTTTTTGTTTCATATATTTCATAAACCCAGGAACAGTTTAACTTATTTCACATGCCTACCAGAGAACCAGGAGAGAGCAGGATCTCACAGTGCGTGAGATTAAGAGGGTGCTGTGTAAGAACGTTGGGGACATTTTAATAAATAAATAAATAATAATAATAAATAAATATCAGGGACAATCTGACCCGTCACACAAATTGACCTAGTCCCAAACTAAGCTCTAGGCTTGTACTATGGGTACTAGGCAACGATATACATACTTATATAGAGAAATACTTAAATATATAGAAAACATCCATGACTCAGGAACAAATACTCGCGCTCATCACACAACTATTTGCCCATACCGGGATTCGAACCCGGGACCGCTAGCTTCGTAGGCAGGGTCACTACCAACTAGGCTAACCGCGTCGTCCCGTTTTATTTTAATAAATACATAGATGATTGATTTATGTCACTTTATGAGCAAAGGTATCTTGCATTTCTTACAGTTAACAGACGTAATAGTTGTTTATGGCCTTTTGTGAATTGAGTTCTCCGAAGTTTACTCATTTTGCATGGCTACCATAGCTACCAGAAAAACGGGGGAAAGCAGAAGTGACCGCTAATATTTAAAAATAGAGTTCATTTTATCAACAAATTTATCTTAACCAAAATTTTGTTGCACTTTGAAGAAACTAAAAGCCTGAAACTTTAATAAGACGGGATATACAAAGCGAATAGATAAGGTCGTGTTCATGTTAACTTCCAGCAAATGGACGAAACTGTATCCATAATAAATAATGGCTATTTGAAATGTTGAGATTCACACGGTCAACAGAACATAATAAGATCGCGTAAGAATAAAAAGGATGGTAACAAACAGGCCAAGCTGGTGCAACCGTGCCTTACTGGTGGAATATGTTTCCCATACATACTACTCGTAGATATTCTCAGAAAGGTTCTCAAGGTTTTGGAGTTAAGATTTCAACCTTATTTCTTAACTGCTTCTAAGACATTTTAAGTTTTACTTTCTTGCAATTTCTCAGGCACACCAGGGCACCAGATAAATGCAAGGGTTTCGCTCCATGGATGTTCCTGGGGTGTCTCAGGATCACAAAAATGCCATTTAATAAAAATGGGACATAAGAGGGTAGCGTAATTCAATAGGGCAGGTACCTGAAAAAGTAGATGGGCGGGACAAACTTAAAACACAATTTAAACATTATGTGAGTCAAATGAATTTAAAACGAACTAAACACACTCCACTAAGTAAAAAGTAAGAAGCGGGGTTCGCTTTGCAAGTTTTTAGGTTTGTAATAACCAAAAATGGTTTAATTCGTATCTCATGGTTACCAGATAAATTAGTTAAATCTGCAGTTACTGCAACTGCTAGTTAGTTAGATCCATGGACAAATTCGGGTTAGAGAGTAAGTCCAGATTAACTTTGGGTTGATTTTAGCTCCTGCTTAGTAAACGAAATAGAACAAGTATTGAATTTTCATATTTCAAATACTTTCAAACCGAGACGAAACGAACCACTAAAATTCTCAGGTCCTCAGGCTTATTAGGGGATCATACATCCTATCTAACTAACTGCCCCTTGTCGAATGATCATTTTGTTTTAGGAATCATCCCTTTTCTCACGGACACTAGGGAATAAGAAACAAGGCGGCGTGTCATAAAAAGGAATCATGACAAAACAACTACTTCCCACCTATTAGTAGTTTTTATTCAGCTACATAATAATAATATATTTACGCAAAAAATTTACATTTTGTTGCTAACTCAATCCATAAACTCACAAAGACATGGATGGATATTAAATGTATGAATAAAAATTAATGGAAAGCTTTTTTGATTCAATAATGTTTGCTGTTTATATGGTAAGATTATTTGACCATACCTCAAACAGATCAGAGCGGATAACTAAAAACCGTTAAATAAAAGTTTAATTAAAAACGGCTGCAGAAAAGGGTTGATCTAGTTTCCCATAGTTACCAGGGCAAAAGGAGTGAGAAGGAGCATTCTGGACCATCTATCCCCCTTAAGTTTGTGAGCCCAAAAACTTATTCGTTCCCAAGACGTTGACTTTCTCAAAGGTTCTCAGACATACTAGGGCAGCAAAATATAAAAGGGGCTCGCTATCGAAAGGAAACGAACGAAAGAGGGTTGGTTTTGAATAGCAAGGGCAAAAAATATTTATTCATTCATGATTTCGAGAAGGAACACAACAAAAAATGGCAGGTATAAATAACTATTTAATACTATTTATTTTTTCGTCAGCCCGTTCTAGTTATGTGCATATTATGTAACTTGGATACTAAAAAATCAGTTTCGCAACGCTGTTATCGAGTTGGGATACGTCATTGGGCCGAAAATGCTGGCAGCATTTCCTCGATGATTGCTAAACTAATGCATTAAATGAGGAAACAACCAGCTATTCGTCAATGTTTATTTGAGTAGTTTAATTTCGGTAGCGTAAATTTATGTATATCCCTGTATCATCCATAACAGTGAAATCAAAAATTGCTCTGTCACCGTCAAGGTTTCGATAACAATCAACTTACCTATCACAAATTAACGAGGTGTTATCAGCTTTTTTACTACCTAGTATTTACGAAGACAAATAATCCCGCGACAGCGCATCCTTACTTATTAAGCAACCTTGCATTTCTCCGGGACAGCTTAATTCGGTCTGGACGAGCAATCTCCCCGGAATCAAGGGAACTTAAATATTTCAACTGTTTGTTAGTAATGGTTCTTTGAATTACTTTTAGCAGGGTTGTAGCCAGCTCGATACCGGGCCCATAATGTTTGAAAATCACAGACATAAAAGCAGAACCATTTTTTTTTTCTGTTCTATATTAATCAACTATCAAAACTGCCTAATTTCAACTCTTTTTTCCTGGAATAAAATAGTGACGTAAGCACGAACCGCGAAACAAAATACCAGGGACACATACCTGCAACGACAGTCTCGGCGCGCGGTAGCCGCTGCAACACGTGGTGGATGAGCCCCACGTCCGTACACGCTTGCAGGTTGCGCACGCTTTTGCGCAGGATCGCGATGAACACCGACCATATCTCCGCCTGTGAGGCAAACAATCAATCAGCTATATGTTATATTTACCTAGAAATAATAAAAACCCATGAACATCTTTACACGTCTTTATAGCGTTAAACGTCCAATTCAGTTCTGCGTTGATGGGGATCAAATTACGTATTAAGAAAGATTATTTTTGCTGAAAGTATATGTATGTATTCTCAAAATGTTATTATCATTATTATTATCAGTGTGGAGTTAAAGAGTTACTTCCACGATCCACGATTCCACCCAAAACAAGAGCTTATGACGTTAATGCAGCTAAAAGCACAACAAAACAGACACTGTTATGAACATTCCGGCAAAAAACTCTCCGTAAACAATGCGGCGCATTAAAGCGAAATCCACTCTGTGTTTGTGCATCGTGCGCGAGCTTACAATTTCAGCTTTCTGCTTAATAGAGCCTGCTGTTAGCAATGCAACGGGCCACATGAAATATTTGTAATGAAATTCTTTCCTCCCGCCGTTGCACGCTCGTAATTTTAATTCCAACAGTGCAATGTGCGTTCAGCTTCATCTTCCTAATTTATGGAAACACTGGATAGATGTTGTGTTTGTCGATGTACCGGCGGCGCGGACAAAACGCCCTGACCTTTTGTCTGTCTCAACTTCACGAGTTTATGAACTTCATTAGCATACTAACGTAATGAATTTTACTTGTAACTAAATTTCTCCCAGCTTCCGGGTTTCCTTGTAATGAACTCTAAATTCACCTCGTTCATAAGTTGTGAATAAATTTAAAAGCGACAGCGGGATCAAACAATATTTTCGTTTACCCTATAATTTATTCCCAAGGACACCGGGACAACAGAAGCTATTAAGAAGTTACCGATATAAACAACCGGGACCCTTTTTTGCATTTTAAGTCGCACACGTCTAATTTAATTCCCAGGAACACGCGGGCAACAGAAAGAAGTCAGAGGTTTAAAATAGAAGTATACAGTATCGTTCCCAACGGTTTTTTTTTACATTAACGACATATGGACGGATGCAAAGTTGTTGTTATACCAGCCAGACGGCCAAATCTGGTTCGGAGCGAAACAAATCCGTCGTCCGGCCCGGACCAAGTTCGAGCGTCTGTTACGGGTATTAAGTTGATGTTAGGATTGTTAGGTAAGTTAGTTAAGAGACAAACATATATTTTTTCATAGTTTAAAATAGTGGGGCTGGGACCAAATAAGTTTAGTATAATTATTATTGATTTATTGTGATGTAAAATGCATGTAATTTTATTTAACAACAAGTTTGTCAGTTTTCTAACTATGTGTTTTAATCTAAAACGTGAAGGTAAAATAATTTCCAAACATATAAAAAAAACACAAGCTCTATTTAAATTCAGTACCTACCATAGTAGCTAAAGCACAATAAAGCATGAAACAAAGGTTCCATTCTCGCCTCTAACGAGAGAAGCTGTAATTGCGTTACATTCTTCTCCGGTTAACAGAACAATCTCAGCAAAATTACAAGTTCGGTGCGAATTCTCACGATTCAACTTACCGGAGGAATTTGTAACAAAAATTTTAACCAAGTGAATCTTAATTGATTTCCTGCTACCAGGATATAATGACTTGGAAGCTCTGAGCGCTCACTGAATCATATTTAAATAAATGCATTCCGTTTAATTAGAAACGCTTAACAGAATACGGATTCTTGAACTGTTTTGTATCGTAGCAGATGCTATTGCCTTTTTTTTATTAACGCACGCGACCAATTGGAACGTGAGCGCATATTTAAAACTCCACCCACTGTGCAACACCCCTTAACTGGATCTACAACTGTATACAACTTGTAACCGGGAACGCATGAATCTCCTATGCATTTCAGACAGCCTGGTGAGAAGTTTGAATATGACGCGTAATTCTTTTTTGAAAACTTTCAAATTGAGTGGTAACCGAGGTTTTTATTTAATGGCCGATGTTTCTTCTAACGAACAAAAATAAAAGAAAATTAATATACACCTCTTACAAACTTAAACTCAGTGAAAAATATAACAGTTTATTACGGTACCTTTCATGTAGTTTCAAATTAATTCATGCAAAAAGCATTCTCCGCTTTGAGTCCGTTTGTTTTTATTTATCTTACTCCGAGTCCCTTTTTGTGTAATGGACCCGGCGTTAATAAAATGTAGGAGGTTGAGGTAATGAGCCGGCGCGTCATTGCAAACTTTCCACTCACTTAGCCGCGCAACTTCATACGCCCGAACAACGAACATGACGTGGTGTGTTCATTATCTGATGAAGTCTTCGAAAACCTCGTCAACAGCCTTTGTACGAGGCAAATTCGCGACTAAACAAACAAAACAACTGATAAGCTGGAATATATCACGGAAACTGACGGATTGGATGGAATTTAATCCAGCGAAGAACACTTTCGCAACACATCAGACGGAGAATGCCCTTCGGGGAAAAATTTTCGAGGGCCGGAATGAATTGCACGCTTGCCTCTTAAGTTCAAATTAATTTAGGTCCGACGATATTATCAAGAACAATAGACATTGTGTACCCTGTTGTTGTTAAGAAATTATTGCCCTCACGAATTTGCGCTTTTGAAAGGAAAGTTTTGTTACGAAATAAGGTCGAGCAGGTTTATTTTTTTACCGAATGTATTTTCAAGGAAAATCCAAAAACCGATTAAGTTGTAAAAACAAATTTGGAGCCCACGATAACAAGCCGGTAAGGCAAACCATCGAGCCCCTAACGTGTGATCTGAAGAAAAACGTTTTAATAAGATGACTGCGCGGAATCCCGTTCGCCACTCAGACGAGTCGTCCATCACGGGAGAAACCGCCTCACGATTCTGTGAGCCTGGTAGCGCGCAGGACGCGCGTGATGTACCACTTAATTAGCTTACCCGGCCACCTTCTGCTTTTTCTGCGATCCTAGATGACAATGTGCAGAGGTGTGAAAGTAAAAGAGAAACTTTTATTCCTGTGTTTATCGGGTGTAACTTACACCCCTTCTATACGGTCGGGTGGTTGGGCCAACCGAGAGGGATGCAGCTATTTGTAGGAACGAGATGTAAATATTACTATCTCATTCTGACAGATAGCTGCGTCCTTCTCGGTTGGCCCAACCGCCCGACCGTATAGAAGGGGTATTATGTTGTAAGTCTTGTATGTGTATGTATAAGTAAGTTTGTCCATGATGTGTTATTAGTAAACCTCATATTACTCGTCTGATCGATTTTGAAATGCGACGTATTAATGGTTTCCTCTTTATCCTACGAGTTTCATCGTTGATAAACATTCTGATGATGTACAGCCAAATCGCGGGGAATGTTCGTTTTAATTTCGAGTTATATTAAGCAATATTTTATTCACTAAATTTCTTGGTCCTAATCCAGCAAGATGGCAACATCCGTAGTACTAATAAAACCAGTTTGGTTTTCAAAGTTTGCATTTCGTTTTACTTATTCATTTATTCTTACTTGACAACTAGGCTCACCGCATTTATTTTTAAGAAACGCCGCCTTTACAACGTTAGAAATATGATAACGCTATCATAATGTTATAAGATTGGAAATATACAAATCATACATATGCAGGTCGAGGCAGTATAATTATTATTAAGTCGGAACGTGGCCATACGTAGCAACTTCCCAATGGCTAATAAATAACATAGTATGTCCGTCGAGATAAGACGCTTTTGACAAACATCGGCTTTTCTTAAATAATAATGACGCGCCACGATCACAAGACTGTACAATAAATAACGGCCAGTAAAGAAAGAACTAGAGTAAATAAATAGATAATAAAATAAGTAAGGAAACTAAAGCCCCATCTGTAATTATGTGGAAGAAAAGCCCCGGCGCGGGCAGTAAGTCCACGCTGAGCCCGGTCGGCTCGACTACCAAGAAAATATTCAATTAACAAACTCAGAGTACAATAACTGTTACTATGAAACGCACTAAGCATTTCTTGTAATTTCTACGATCAAAACTAGTTGCAAAGTAAATGGTGCTATACAAATAAAGTAGGCGCTGCTGCTTCGGACCTTATAGTTATTTAGTCATAATAATAGCATGTCCTAACTGGTTATGTTATGAAAGTATTAGATACTTTTAACCGGTACTTTGTTTCATCGTGGAAACTAAACGGGTTTTTGGTTACGGAACCCTAAAAGGGGTTAGGAATATATCTGATCCCACGCGAATCAAGTCAGCCTACGAACGAGAAAGAAGCAGTTTGCAAGACAGACCTACGCGATATTAAGGTTAAGTAGTGTTTTTATTAAAGTTTAGTGTTACTAATTTGGTATGGTCCAAAAAAAGCAATTTATGTATTAATTTTTATTTATTTATAATACGCAAATCAAATACTAGGTGCCCAGGAATTACAGAAGTTATACTGATCTAGCGGTACCTCTATATTTCAATTAGGTACCTACATTGGCAAAAACAATTTTGCAACTACAGCGCAATTGCCATTCGAAACCTTTCCCAGAAAATAAACTCAATCTAAATGAGATCCTAAAATTGCTCGACTAGCACCACCGATAACAATAGCCTTTTAACAAAGAAAACGTCGCGAAAATAAATACCTACCCTTTTGTTATAAATATTTTTCTAAACTATATTTACGTGATTTCACATCATATAGAATTCCTCAAACGTGGCACTTATCACCAACATTCCCAACACAATATTTTCTTTAAAAAAGAAAACAAAAATAATTTGACTGTTTCCGCCCGGGATCGAACCGGGGGCCTTGTGCGTGTGAAGCACACGTGATAACCGCTACACTACGGAAACTTAAATACTAACGACTAAATTCGCAGTCACAACACAACCAAAACAACTAGAGCAATGACCTTTCCCTTATCACGATGCAGTTAACGACTTAAGTAATTTAGATTAAAGTTTAAAGTCCATTCATAGCGGAAAGATTTTTAATGGTCGATAAATTTAATGATCTAGAGATGAAGAGGAGACCTGTACCCAGCATTGGGGCACCACTATTTAGATCAGATTATGAGTTTTTATGCTGTATGTAAACAAACACTTTTTATGATTCGACACATTTATCCACCTTAACAAGAGTACTTTAACCTTGTCCTGCCCAAGCAACTTTGTTTTGACTTCTGATTCCTGCCCAATGTCCTCTATAAATGACATTTTTATATGGATAATTAGAGTTACCGGGCAGAACGTACTAAATCTATTTGTTCTTGATAAAGAACATTGGGCAGGACGAGGCTATATTTAAATAAATAGAAATTGCCAAACATAAGACAGTAAAGAAACCTAGGGTGGGTTTATTGGTCAGGGGCTAGTGCATTAGCCACTTGTCCGTTTTGCAATCTCGAGTCAGGGAAAAAAATGAGATTGAGTGAGATTAAATTTAACCAAGTCGTAGTAATGCAATCTCCTCCTGCCAGGGATGCATGTCTGGCAAGGAGATTGAGCCTCGTTAAGCGACGCCGCGCCGGGGGAACGATGACGCTGAATCGCAGAACGCCCGCGGGTAACTTTTTTACACACGAAAAAAGTTAAACGATTATTGAATTTATATCACATCACATCACATCACATCACACTTCACACTAATATTACAAATGCAAAGTTTGTGTGTTAGTTAGTATGTTTCTTCTTGACGCTGAAACAGCTGCACGAATTTGGATGAAATTTGAAACAGAGATAGCTCAACCCCTGGATTAACACATAGGCTAACTTTTATCCCGAAAAGAATCAATATTCCTGTGGGACGGCAAAATTACCAATTCTACGCGGACGAAGTCGCAGGCAGAAGCTAGCTATAATATATATCGAACAACAAGATGTTTATAATAGACATGAGACTTGATTGAATTTCGCTGACAGTCTTTTTATTTGTGAAATTAAACGGCTCGGTTTCTAGAACGATTGTGCCCGAGGCGAAATCCTCATTATGGTTCTTGAGCTTATTATATGATGTATATGTAGAGGACGTTACTTTAGACACTTTCAAATCATAAAAAGTACTATGTATGTATATATCAAAAAAAGTCCAGGCCAAAAATGAGGGCGCTGTGTTCGGAATGAAATTGGCAAAATGATCCAAGGTTTACTCTAACCTGGTGCGGTGTTGTTGCCGTTTGAAAATACTGTAGTTCCAGCTGTCACCACTGTCTGGAGTTTTTTGCCAGGCTATATAAAGCGATGAGCCGATGAAAGGAAGAGAGGTAGGCCAAGAGAAATGGCTTAGCATAATAAAGAATGACCTGAACATCCGAAAGCTCAAAGAAGATACGTCCATAGAGCGAAGTGGAGAAGAGGCATTCCGAGAGCAGATCCTGTCTTCAGCAGGATAATTGCTAGCAAGATGATGACATTGTGTAAGTATATACAGTCCCTAAAAATAAAGTCAATCAGGAATCCTGAGTATGGCGTTTACGGGATATTTTTCTATAAATTTGTAAAAATAATTTAAACTTTATGTACTCAAATTTTATAGCAATATTAATAATTTTAATTATGCGGGGCAGGAATTACTACTCAAACAAAACACATCTTTATTGAAAAGGACGTTTTACAAGAGCTGCCACGAATGTGTGTAAAATATATCCAAACAGGATTGAATGTCGAACTACGTTTATAGGAAGTGACTCACACAATCATAGGTGACATTAGTTACGTTCGTTCCATTCTTCGCAGCTCTTATGTTATGAAACGTCCACAAAGAAACTAAAAAACTGAAAAAAAAATTAATAAACAAATATTTTTATAATCTTAGCGAATTCTTTAATGAAATCTATTATCTTCAAATCCTATGTAACAATCTCAATTAATTATGTAAGCCATTAAAATGTATGTCTTAAAGTCTCCAATAATTTTAATTGTAATAATATAATTTTACGAATTTAGCAATAAATGTAATTGAATTGACTCAAAGTAATTAGCCCATAAGCAATATCATATGTAATTAATACTCGTAGTCGTCCTCTCGCATTTTGCTGTGGCCTTACGGGGCGTCACATGTATACCTCTGTAATAGTTCCATCTGTTGTTTTGTGTAATGTGGCATGCAATAAATATTTTGACTTTGACTTTGACTTTAACTATTATGCGACCCGCCCTCGTTTCGCTTTAGTTAATATGAGTTATATAGCCTTTGTCCACCCTGAAAGTCCATTCTAAATATTAATAAAATACTTTTTGAAATCGGATGAGTATTTTCGGAGATTACCCCCTATATCCAAACATATTTACAAACTTTACCACTGTATAATAAGCGCCAAAACTACCTCCATCAAATTTTGTCTCCTACTTTAAGAGATGAGGAGCGCGACCGCTGCGTTGAAGAAACTACAACCACATATTTAATACGAAACATGAAAACGTGAAACGTTTTTAAATGATTAATATACCCTAGTTTACCTAGAACTACTTACTAAGATGGGAATTATTTACCTACGCAAGTACGAGTTTTGTGGTGTTTTTGTATGCCGCTTCGCCTTTCTCGGTTGATCAATGTAAATTATTAAAATCTTTCATCACTACTTATCATCATAAATCAAAGAGTTTGACTCCCATAAATCCAGAAATATCTATGTTTATATTTTTTAATAAAAATATCCTGAAAAACTTTCTTCATAGCTCATTTTATAAAAGGGTTAAATCATGTTACCATGTTCTACTTTGCACCCGGATTCCATAAAGTTAAAGAAGGTAGAGTATGCATGGGCGGGTATTTGACAGGAACAGGAACATTTAACAGGACCTTTTACCTACCTAAAGAACTAGAAAAAATCACATATACTATACACATACATACGAACCTCATAATATTCTCATATTCAGATATACTCCAGAACACCTACCTAATCGCCAGGTTAATTTGCTTAACTTCAATATAAGGATACCAGAAACTTGCAGGAGATCATTTCAAATAACAGGATCACTTGGGGGCGTGACTACCCCTCAACCCGAACACGAAGTCAGGTTATGACTAAAAACATGTAATTTTTATCAAAGGAATTCACATGAAAATCGTTTTATTCGCCCTAATAAAGAGCTAAAGGGTTAGATTGCTCTAATTCAACATTAGGAGAGCATCAGATTAAAGGAGATATTATTACCCTTCGCTGCAGCGATTCAATTCTAACCAAAAAATAAACTAACTAGAATAAGAAGCAACGCCCCCAACAAAAAACCGCAGGATTCTGGTTTATCGGCTTGTGCTCCATCTCTTTCACTCAAAATTACAAAAAAATATAAACGGAACAGTTTTTGTTAGATCGTAGTTGCACCAATCAAACCAAGTGAAATAATGATTTGACAGGCACCTTTTAAAACCCATAATTAGGATTTCTTATGTTACTTCCCGTACCCTTCTGTTCTTTAAACTTAGTATATTTGGTCTGGAAATCGAAATCGTGGGATACTTCCTTTACAAACTAACTGCCGCACTCAGAGACGTCAATTAATTTTTAAGTTTCATTAAAGTTGCTGCGTCTTATTCTATTGCTATAGCAAAGAAAGTGACAGCAGGTACTTTAATGAAACTTAAACTTAATTATTGTGTTAAATGTTATTGTGTTACTTAACAACTAGGACCTCATGCGCTACAAGGAGCTCTTTTTTTAAATAAAAAACTCTTAGCAAAAAATCCACAGGTAGGTGAAATACGCCCGCCCCCTTGGCAGTAAACTGTTTTTGTTTCATCTTTTTCCGTCCTTCTTACAAACAAGACAGCAACAATAAAAACACAAATACAGTCTAAGTGGAAACCATTCTAATACTATATGTAAATAAGATTCCAGGAACTAAACAAAGGTCCTAAAATACAATTTATCCTCGTGAGGCCCAGGTTAAATTTCGTCAATTCGAATTATGAATCTTGTGTCAGTCAACCAAAGTTTAAAATAACTTTGCCCAATGGCATTTATATATTATAATGGGCTTCAGGAAAGTTAAAGGTGGACATTCACGGTCAGTTAAACTGATCAGTTAACTGACGTACATCCAGAAGCTGACCTCGAAGCTCGTATGATTTCAACTTAGATTACACATTCACGGTCAGTTTTTGGATGTACGTCAGTTCAACTGATCAGTTTAACTGACCGTGAATGTCCACCTTTAGTGTATTTTCAGCAGTCTTTTGATGTTGAGTAATATTTCTTTGGCAAATATTTTTTCTAATACTCAATTCTATGAACTCGAGATGACCAGATAGATACAGAACCGTTTAACACCAAATTATTAGAATCTAGTGATTATAGATTTATCACCTCAATTACCATGAAATTAAATTCATGTAGGATGTCAAAAACAGGACTTAACTCTGTGTCGGCGCTGTCTCCTATAACTTTGAATCTAAAACGTACTTATTACAAGCTTTTATTTCACTTAACTTGTTAATAGTTAAAAAATCAATAATAGTTAAAAGCATCGTTTATACCAGCCTGTGATAAAAACTAAGATTCTATTTTCATTACCTGTAAGCTGGATGGACAATGGTCAAGAAGTTCGAGCATGTGCTGTATGTTCTGTGCGTCCTGTATCACAAAGTTCAACTCCATGTCGAACTCTCCGCCCACCAACTGTAACAAAAAATACAAACCATAAATAACAGGTCCTGTCTGAACCCTTCCTTCTCGCTCCCACAGACATTGTTGTGCGTGAGATAAAAAAGGAATGCAGGTTACGCATCTTGCGTTGCATAGTCACAGGATGCTGAGATAAACCACCGCTTGCTCTATGCGATCCTGGTACAGAGAGTATCAATTTCTCGGGAACGGTATCCCGTCGGCGGGGACTCAGGTACTGGGGATAGGGAACGATCGCATATTCACATTAAATTTTTTACTTGGAGTGAAGCAAAAAGTTGCATAGTGTTAAATAAAATAATTAATTCGTGAGACAAAGAGTTCATAATAGTACATTATTGCCTAGGCGCGGAAAGTAAGGGATTGCCTGACGAGGTGGTTAGCAGGCCGAGCAATAGCGAGCCTGCTAAAATACGAGTCAGGCAATCCCCCCGTTTCCGCCGAGGCATATATAATGCTTTTCTCAAACATGTGAGGAAATGATACAAATATATTTGTAAAAAGTAAAATTAATATTAAAAGTGATGTTAATCATATTAGGACAATTTGTAAACGAAATTGTTATGGGTTTTCCAGGAACATTTATGTTTGTCTGTTGAATTTGAGATGTTGATATTTCAGGGCTTGTGGTAGACAAATGGACGTAACTTAGGGAAAAGGATCCAATTCAACCATTTCACACTTGTAGAATTTGACATAATATTGACAGCAATCGAATTCAAATTTAATACCGTGAAGTGCCGAGGACTTGATGTTTGTAGCTTTTACACAGCAACAGTAAGTTCTACGTTTAAATTTCAATAAGTTTTTTTTTTTCTAACCATAGACACGCACTGTGCTACGAAAACGAGCAGTTGCCTTGGCTGTATGAGATTTATTTCTTGGTCATTTCTATTCTGTATGCATTTGACAGCACTTTAAAAAAAATATCTCAGCGGATAAAAATGGGTTTTCATACGTTTATTTTACTCCTAGGAAGAAAATGAGGCCCTTCGCGTCTTCGTTTTTCAAAAGAAATGCCATCCTTTCTGAGCATGTTTGAGAAAAAAATGTTTTCTCCAATATGCTCGGAAATGACTACCTCATATTGCAAAAGCAGTACGCGAAGTTATTCATTCCAGGCAAACGCAAAATTAAAAAAAAGTCATTACTGTCGAGTAGCAGCGGCCGCGCAAAATATATGAAATTTAATTACTATACGTACAGTTTTTTTACTTTTTATAACAATGTTTGGACTAGGGAAACTAACTCAAAACAGCCAAATACTCGTACTTGTAACTTGTAAGCACTTGGGATTTAAATTATTACATTCGTAGGTATAACGCGTTCAAGTTATTTTACCAATTTATTTCATTTATGAACGAAAGATGTTTGAAAAAAAAAAAACTATTTGAGACACCTATAAAGACGCTGTAAACGCCGTTCGACATTTTAAAAAGTAAAATGAACTTGAGAGAACTTTGTAAGTACGAGTATTTGGCTACTTCGAGTTGGTTTCCCTAGTCCAAAAATGGTTTTAAAAAGTAAAAAAAAACTGTTAAGTAATTAAATTTCATATATTTTTCGCGGCCGCTGTTACATACTTTTTAATTACTTTTTCTTTTTAATTTTGCGTTGGCCTGCAACGAATAACTTCGCGTACTGCTTTTGCAACAGTAAAGTGGACATTTCCGAGCATATTGGAGAAAAAGATTATTATGATAGCCTGCTAGATAATTTGAAATTTGTACTTTATTTTTATTGTGCAATAAAGCTTAATTAAATAAATAAATAATAATAATTAAAATAATAATATGTATGCCTGAAACATGAACCGTTATATTAATTACTTATTTTACGAGAGCTGCATTAAACATGTGCCTACATAATAACGCGTTTTCATCTCAGCGAGTAAATGGCACATTTGAATCTCCCTAATATGACCTGATGTAACTTGAGCACTTCGCGAACATTAGGGAATTAATATCACTTCTATTTCCGCAACTTCCTTCATTTATTTACAGCCGAGTGAGCCCGCACCGGCTCGCATCTTTTGGTTTCACGCGACATTTTCTATAGATAGAATACTTTGGGACAGAGTGAAATATTAGCTATATCTTGAAAGCGCGGACAATACGGCCCTGTCCCGGACGCTTCCTCATGTTCGACGGACATTCAATTTGCGCGATCGGTCAATCCCTGTGTGGCTCTGCGCGCCTAGTGCCGGGGGCCTTTTGTGCTCCACAATGGCGCCCGGGGACATGGACAAAATAGCCCGCGCCCCTCTAACTAGCGTTGGAATTTGCAGAGAATTCTTGTAGACTAAAAACTTCTATTTAAAGGTTACAATTGTTAAAAATTTATTTCCACGGAGATATTTGACTAAAAACTAAATAGTTAAAAACAGCGAAAAGCTTCATAGAAACTTTAAACAACAGCTGCAGCCGCTGTCATTAGTCGCTGGACCGCGATGAATATATGTAAATGCCAAACGACCATTCCCTGAAGGCATGTTGAATGTTAATTTGTAGTGAACGACATTAGCATATTAAAGTTATACAACATTTCTCGTTCCATTTATGTTTTGCGGTTTGTTGCGGTGGGATGTCCTTTTCAGAAATGTACCATTGTACCTAATCAAAAAGTTTCTTTGTCAAAAATGTTATATGACAGTCAAGCGTTGTTTGCTTACTTAGAGCAATCTATCGAGTCCAAACTCGGTGGATCTTCGTTAAGGACAGCGGAGAGCCTATTGCCACCTTCCGGCTCTACTCCATCATCACAACAGCTCCTAGACGCAATAATATTTGCATTGTCATCGGGTTTACATAATCGAAATCTCAGCCTATTTCATAAAAGGGAACTGGTTTAAATTAACTTGCAAGATTTGTACTAAACACATTGACAAAAAAAGATACAAACATACTTTACAGTTATAAAAACTCGTCAAAATAAGTTACCATTACGAACAATACCAAACCAAACGTAACCTGCTCAACGCCGCACTTTCTGCTTTGCATTTCAGTCTTTTTAAAAACTTCTCTGGCCAAGCTTTAAAAGTGCGAAAAAAACTTTAAGTGAATGTAAAACTTAAAAATCTATTTTTGTGTTGAACCGATAATTTTTTCAAGCGCCTTGTTGTTAATGAATTTCGTGATGTCTCTATCAAACTACACGATTGCTACATTGTAAACACACCACAAATACAATCACCATAAATAGTAGACCAGCTTCAACCCCTATGGTGCTATTGTACTAGGCGATTATAAAAATATAGGAGACCCTCTAAAAGCAGGGTTGTTAAACCACCCCACTTTTTCACATAAAACGGAAAGTCAAGTTGTGGTGCACACACAGATAAAAAAATAACACACGTGTGAGGACGGCGAACACGTCACGTGTTCGTATGATGCTTGCTACCAGGGCACCAGAACAACGAAGCTGGTAACACAATAGGGTTCCCCAAGGAATCCCATATGTATATTTAAGTAGGTAAGTACATTACATATATGTTGCACTGTTTTAATCGAAATGGGATTTTACACGACTGCCCGAGGCCCGGCTGTGCAGGTAAAGTGAGTAATTTTAAAGTAAGAGATGTTTTACGAAAAAAATTTTTTTTTTAATCTTAGTAAATCTTATAGGGTACTAAATAAGTAGGTTCTTCATTTATGTTGCACTAGCCAGTCATAAAAATAATGTTTGTAATAATTTTCAGATACACCTCGTATAGATGTTATAAGCATTCCCCTATTCCCCACACAGGCACGCGTTTTTTTTAAAACTGTAATAAGCGAGTTTTTCACCAGGGTGACAGCAGAACGAGGAGCGAGGGGTCGGAGTGGCTCTTCGTCATACGACCCTAGGGACCTTAGTGCGGAAATAATTACCACCGCATGCGAATTAGCGGAACATGCACTCACCTTTGGGAGACATGTTTGCGTTCGTTCAAAAACGTTATGGTTTTGAGGATAAAATAAAAAGCAAATGGCGTATGGGAAAAGATTCGATTAAGGCGCAAAGTAGACAACTGTGGAAATATCACATCGTCTTTTTGTGATTTATGATGAATCACGATCGACTTGATCTGATTTCTATAGGCATGCAATAAATGTTCTTATGGCATGGATCAATCGTCTAACTTCTTTTTTAGTTTGTATTATTACTAAACAATACAATTAGAAGGGATGCTTATTTGAAATACGCCTTGAGCTTAAACAAAATGGTATCCACTTTCATGTGATCTTTTACAACTTTTTCCCCAAACACTCCAATAGGCGTTACGCGCCGCGCTTAAATCGGACTGTCACTTATAAACGCGATTACTGTCGCCGGACGGTGCCGGCCGTCCCCCGGTCCGGTAATTTGATCGCGTGCCCGCCGGTTATTATTGCCCACCCTATATCCGGACAGATCCGGTTATGGCCCCTAATAATAAGGTTCACACCCGACTCTCGTTATTTCATTAATGATTATCAAAATAATTACTGCGGGACCTCTTCCGCGGTGGCTTATTGTTTCGGGAGGGTTAGTTTTGGTCAGATACCTTTCGGATGCAGACTCCCGATGTTATTCTATTATTGGAACCATTAATTTACTGCTGTTACTGTTTAAATTTCAAAAGATGTAGGGTTTTGTGACCAAATCAACGACAACAACTCGTAATTAACGAGTACGTATATATTATATATACAGAAATGCAAGAACCACGCCTAATGACATATGTACATTGTACACGTACCTATAAATTTTTTAATTGAAAAATCTTCGATGGATTCCTTCGTTCTTTGAGTACTTTTCTTTTACATTCGTACTTTCACTTTCATAACTAAACACTACATATAAATAAACGTTATAAAGCTATTAAGGTTTTTTTACTGATTAACCGAACAAGTGCTGAATGCTCTGTCAGTATGTCGTCATAGTTTCCACCGTGACGTACCAGGAGCTCAGCGCGACAAGGGAGCATTGTGGGGCGCGGTGGTAAGTAATCATAGTGAGTGTGGTGGCCAACGTCCCGTGGGAATATTAGAAGCTCACGACAAATGCTATTATCACGTAGTTGTAGTTACTAATAGACGCGGCGACATATTTAAACTAATAAGGGCTTAAATAAATTCTAGCTATGTCTTTTTCTTTCATAAGTTGTCTAACTGTCGATTAATTTTATCAAGGGATTGGAAAAATAGGCCCTCAATCTTCTTAAGAATTTCTTATAATCACTTTTCACCTCCATCATACGAGCTAGTAGTTGGTTTACTAATGTTTCGACATAAATTATTTAGCAAATTCTTATTTCCCCAAACTACATATGCCATATTTTCATTTCGACAAATTTTCATTTCCCAACTCAACGTTTCGCACTGATATCATTTCGCAACTAATAATTTGATAAATTATTGTTAGACAAATTATTACCTGGGATTATTTTAAGATGATAATATGTCTTCGTCAAATGTATTGATTGGCATACCTTAATTTAGCAACATATTGAATGGCATTATGAAATCTAATCTCCTTTTCATTTTTATTAATGTATCCAATAAAACGTGCTAAAGTAAGCATGCTCCGTCCGTTTTTAGGGTCATAAAAAAATAACCATAACCTACCTATCTCTGGGAGCAGTTTCGTTTTACGGGTCATAAAAAAAATAACCCTAACCTACCTATCTCTGGGAGCAGTTTCGTTTTACGGGTCATAAAAAAAATAACCCTAACCTACCTATCTCTGGGAGCAGTTTCGTTTTACGGGTCATAAAAAAAATAACCCTAACCTACCTATCTCAGGGAGCAGTTTCGTTTTACGGGTCATAAAAAAAATAACCCTAACCTACCTATCTCTGGGAGCAGTTTCGTTTTACGGGTCATAAAAAAAATAACCCTAACCTACCTATCTCAGGGAGCAGTTTCGTTTTACGGGTCATAAAAAAAATAACCCTAACCTACCTATCTCTGGGAGCAGTTTCGTTTTACGGGTCATAAAAAAAATAACCCTAACCTACCTATCTCAGGGAGCAGTTTCGTTTTTAGGGTCATAAAAAATAACCCTAACCTACCTATCTCAGGGAGCAGTTTCGTTTTTAGGGTCATAAAAAATAACCCTAACCTACCTATCTCTGGGAGCAGTTTCGTTTTTAGGGTCATAAAAAAAATAACCCTAACCTACCTATCTCAGGGAGCAGTTTCGTTTTTAGGGTCATAAAAAAAATAACCCTTACCTACCTATCTCTGGGAGCAGTTTCGTTTTTAATCCAATTTATTATTTACCACATAAAATTTGACAATAAGTTATTTGCCTTAGCAAATCATTTGCTACACAATTATTTACCACATAAAATTTGACGTAGTAAAATCTTGCAATATAAAATAGCGAAATGAAAAAATTACGAAGTAAAATTATGCCGAGGATTGATTTGCCAAATAAAACTTTGGCGAAAAGTTGATTGCTAAATGAAATTTGACGAAGCATAATTTGGCAAAAAGGCAGTACACCAGTAGAGTTATGTAGTAGGTAACCAAATTTCAAATCAAGCTGTCCTAGAAAACCATTTTTTTATATGTTAAAACCGTGTTAAAATATATTAAAAATAGCATAAACATACAATAAATCTTCTTCCTGCAAGGGCATAAGAGTTAGTCAAGCGCAAACCCATTATCCATAAAAACAAATTTTTGGCTAAATTAATTTACTCGGTTTTAACTGAAACTATGTAATAGGAATACAGCAAAAAGTGAAGTTAAAAGGCGAGCGAGCTGAGAGGCGTGCTCCACACGGGCATTTAGTTTCCGGGCAGACAAAGTGGCCGTAAAATCGCACGCAGACATCGCAATGACAAATCGTGTAGCACCCGCCGAGACGTGGTACAAGTCAAAAGAAAAAAAAAAGTCAATCAACTACATAATTCCCTAACCATCAATGTCAAGTAAAAACGGTTCTAGAAACATAAATTGCGTCATACCAAATTACAAAACAGCCAAACCTTGAACTCGCTTAAACCGGTTTCGGTCTAACCACGGGAAGAGAAATCACCACCTGTACAAGTGGGGATTGAGGGAGTCACCACAATGCGACTGCGGAGCACCTGATCAGACCCTCTCCCACATGGTAAATGATTGCCCACTTCGATGTTTTCCTGGAGGCATGGAGGAGCTGCATAAATTTACGCCCGCCGCAGTAAACTGGCTGAAACACCTGGACATTGACGTTTGATCCATGCGGGATGATTGCCATACGCAATGATAATGACAAAACAGCCTTAAAATAAATAAACTAAACAGGACAATGCTTTCACTTAACTTAGTTAATTTGTACTCCGCTAAATCGTTTGCCGCTAGCTTACGCCAAACGAAAACGACCAAAATAAAACGCGGCGAAACATTCAGACCGGCCACCGTGAAATGGGGTAAGCTACGATGAAAATAAACAATGTCTTTTTACACAATAAAAGAAACAAGCAAATTTTTTAACTTATACTTTTGTATCCGTTTGGCTTTTTGGTACAAAAAAACGGCAGATTCTGTTCGTATTAGGGGTTGGCTTACGCGTAAGTGATCAGATTCAATCGCTTGGCTACTGTTATTTAACGAAAAGGGGTGAGCGCGAGACGGATACGTACTGTGAGGGTTGGTTACAGCTACCCCTTTCGCTCGCACATTTTTCATTCCCCGGAGTATGATATAAGTGCAATCATGAAACCCTAGTAACACGATTAGAAAAATCAACCCTTTACGAGTTTTATTTTTGGCTGGCTGGTAAATTGTTTGGAATTGAAAATATTAATATTATATAAGTTAAGTTAAGACAATACTTTTGTATACGTTGTTCACAGAATTATGTAATATGTATCCAGTTAAATTATAATTATGATTAGCACTCATAGTTTTATCCTTATCCTAGTGCTTAAAGCTGAATAAGATATTCAACATGCGCGTATCCACCAAGTTAGCTTAGCTAGCTATACCTAAAAATAAAAACCGAATGAATGGCCCCTAGTTCCCGGGGGAACATTATGAATTCACACAGCCATTAGGGCCGCAGAAAGGCACAGGATATGTCGCGGTCGCGGTGCTCGATTTTTGTGCCAAGCGACACTGTCAATCAAGCAAGACAGTGAAATTGATTTTTCGAAAGTAAAATTAAAATCGAAACCTAGAACACCTTTACATAGCATATTAGCATATTAGGTACTTACTAAGAATCTAAAGTTAATTTTACAGAGAATTTGTAATTGTTTTCAGTTCCAGCACTGCCAAATCACATAAATACTTACTTACAACTTTTCCAATAGATGCTTTTGAATAAATGGATGAATTACAGGCATTTCACTATATTTATTTTGTGTAATGTTTTATTGTTAAAATCACCATGTCGCTAACTGAAAGCAAAGGGTGGTAATGCGTTCACTTTAGGAATGTCCAGGACCAAACCCGCCACTTTGCAAAAACTAAAACTGGCATGAATGTGCAATAAAACTACCAGGACCTCATGGCAAAAAGAGGATAGTTCGCAAAAGGGATGCTGCAGTTACCCCCTGCGGTTAGGGGCGGAGACTTTAGTAAGTAGGGTGCAGATTTTATCCCGCTCGACGGAGAATGATAGGGTCGTTTGTTAAATATTTGCTTACTGAGGAGTTGTTCACAAATGACTGAACATTCGCCAGTGGCTGTGAAACCGCAAGTATTGTATTTAGTGATGAAGCTAATCAGCAAGCAGAAGTCATCTTTGAAACAACATAATATTCCAATTCTAGGACAACTTAACTCCTGAAGAATATTAGAAGATGATTTATGTTTAAATACGAGTAGTATAAGTGACCTATTCAAAAATAACTTGGTAAATAACAATTAGGTAAAAGCACAAACAGCAAGAACTAATGAGGTTTTCATGTTCTCGTTACTTCGTCCGGTACGTCGGAGCAAGAACGTTCCCTGCCAGAAGTTGGACGAGACATAGTCGAAAAAGCGCTTTTTAGCATTTTTTGCATGATTTATGATTATATCACTTAGTCGGACGAAACAACACTACTGACGCTACAATCCTTGTTAGAACAGAACATACTTCTGAAAACACTGCAATTTTCAATGTTACCTACATGTTGACGTGTAATTAGAAATTACCAGTAAAGAAGTATCTGATCATCTGAATTTGGGCTTTCTGTAGAGCATTTTTCCAACAACCCCAAAATCTGACTCGAAATTTACGTAGATATGTAGGTATTTACTGTTACAGCACACAAGAGGCACAAAAAGAAATACTGTTGTTTTTCTTTTCATCGAATGTTAGTTAAATTACTCGTAAAGTTTTTGACTGCCTTTCCATTGAGGCAGAGACGAGCGGAGCGGAGAGTGGCCGTGTAGGAATCGACCAATCACATTGGTTGTAATCCACATCTCGTCTCCGCTCCGTTTCAATGGAAACAGTCAAGCGGAGACGAGCGGTGCGGAGAGGAGCCGTGTAGGAATCGACCAATCACATTGGTTGTAATCCACATCTCTTCTCCACTCTGCTTCAATGGAAACAGTCAAGCGGAGACGACAAATTTGTCAAAATTTATCAAATTTGTATAGTACGCCACTCATCTCCGCCTCAGTGGAATCACATACCTCTCTTCACAGCTCCGCTCCGCTCGTCTCCGCATCAATGGAAAGGCAACCTAAAACTCTGTGCTATACAACTACAATTACATTTAATTTCAGCCTCTTATTTGCTGAATGACGACCTAAGTAAAAGTTGAAATGAGCGACGAAAGTCTACGTTCGAAGACACAGCTCAAGTTAAACTCACTCGTTAGTTCGCCGACGAACTCTTATTAAATGGAGATAATAACACCTATAGTTAATTAATAATGAAATCTGCTAATTTCTAAACTCGCTGATTGCCTGGGCGTCTGCAGACGATCGTATCGCGCCAATCTGATCTGGCTCATCCGATACAGCCAGCGCCTGGTAAACGACGCTGTAAATCAAGACTTTTGTGCTCGCGTAGATAATATCCAAATCAGTCTGAAAAAGATCGACGGAATCTGACGAGTCAAAGCCGCCATTCACTGAGATTGAAGTCGTCAATTTGATTTTATGAAGCCCCATATTGCACTAACTTTTCAGTTTTTACTCGACTGCCGAAGAAGTTGTGTAGAGTAGGATAGTATGGTTCTTTGTTCTCTTGTACACTCGCGAGCAAAAAAATCGACTCAAGCTGCACGTTTGGGTTTTCCGCCCAATATCTTTTGACCTATAATACATATAATATATATTTTGGTATATTAATATGTATTATAGCAAGGCATCTTACGATATATTTTCGCACAGTTTAGGTATATTTTCCGTACTCGTTGACAGAGTCCACACACTCCGTGTGTGACGCGCTTAATATCTTAAAAAAATTGATATCGAACAAAAGCTGATAATGTAACGATTAAAAAATATTTATAATTTTCAGTCATTTCAGTTTCAGCAACTGAAAGGAGCCAAGTTTTGCAAAGATGCTTGAAAATAGGTTGAAAAAATTACATGAATCCCTCTTCCGAACCTGCCTTTTCAGGTAGTCCCAGTTATGTTCAATGGGATTCAGGTCCGGGCTGAGGGCTGGCCAGTCAATGGTGGGAATGCCGACCTCGGTAAGGTAGGCCCGAGTGACCTTGCGGTATGACAAGGGGCATTATCCTGAATCAAGATGAACCCCTCGTCTTAAAAACCGGCTTAAGAAACAACATGCTCCTGAAGGATGTCGGTGATGTACCTGGCAGCGGTCAAACTACCGCCACGGCCCCCACCAGAGACGAAAACGAGCTCGGTGCGCCCTTCGATGGAAATGCTCGCCCACACCATGACGGAACCCCTGCCAAAGGCGACTGTTTCATTGAAACAACATTGTGAGTACCGTTTTCCTGGCCTTCGGTAGACTCTTCCTCGTCTGTCACAGTGTCACATGCGTACCGAATGCCCGGAGAGTACGCCACGTGACAAAAACGGAATGGTACTAAAAATATGCAGAAACAGAAAGTTTGCAGAGTAAGATACTGAGAGACCTATGGAGTTATCTGGGACAATATTATAAGGAGCTTAATGAAACAGGTTAGTAATTATCACAGTATTTATTTCTATGCAGCTCTAGACATGATGTTATAAAATTGTGAATATAACTTTGCACATAATTCTTACTCTACGAATAAAGATTTAGCTCAGCGGAAGGCTGGTCGTGTTACTTAAAATAATGGTTCTTATGTTATAAATTCACAATTCTTAGATGGTAAGTTGTTAGTCCCTAGTTATAGAGTTGCCATCAATTCCAATCTCAGAGTTTAAATAACTATAATTGATATCCTAATTCCCTAATATTTACATGTTGTCTACAGACCTTGATCTGGAGAAAACCTTCCTTCCTGGACGATGCCTCGAGGAAGTCCCAGGTTGGCAGACAGTGGGGCGGTCCCAGAACACTGCGTCGCGAGCCACAGTATCCTCGGTCAGCTCACAGCAGCTTGTCAACGTCTATGTCACGTCAACGTGCCTATGGCACGCCTTCTAAAGGTGGGTTTCACCTGTTATGTCCTACTTCTCTACTTGTGTAACTTACTGAATGATCCAAAACCTAATCATAAATTTATTCTTACAGATCTCAAAGGAGAGTTCCTGCCAAACTTTGAATGACTAAATAAGTTACTTTATAGCTTTTGTACCTGAATATGGTTGGAATCAGAATCGGAATAAACGGAATGAAAACCTACAGAAATTCAGAAAGAAAATGGGCTGGTACCCTTTCTAGCTACAAAAAATATAAGTCACTCAATTAAATGAATAAATCCCTTAATTAAACTGAACCATAGAATTAAATTAATATAATCTAATCCAAATCTCATTTCTCAATTTAATTTAGTCCCAGCCCAGCTGTAAAGACAGAGAGAAATTGCTCTGATTAGCACAATCATTGTGAAATATAAGAGACATGTGGACTGACAATTTAGGTTATCAAAATTATGACTCTTACCGGAGAACTTCAAGGAAAACCCCTGGTAATCTCGACGCTGAAGCATTCCCTCCTCTCCACGTGTGAAAACATACTGAAAATTCACCATTTGGTCAAGAATTGCACACATGATTGGGAACAAATGCCTCCATTAGAAAAGTTTCTTTCACCGAAATGTGACTGAAAATAAGTACTATATCTCCACAAGAGGTGTACAATTAATATATTGAGGATGATTACATCACTGTCCTCCTGTTCAACTCTGATTTTGGAATGAACCCTCATCTTGAAAGATAGTCAGATCAAGAATGCAGTCAAAATGCATAGATTGCAACAAGACCTAGTTGGGAGATATAAATAATTAACTAATTAACCAATCACTTCATAAAAATAACTTTTTGACTCCAATGTGTTTGTTTATTTATTGTTTGTTTATTTACTAACAAAAGAAATCTCGATATTGTTTTGTTTATTTATTTAATGCTATTTACCATTTCCTCTATTTACTGAATAATTCCTCCTATCTACTATCACCCTAATTCAAAGTTAATTTCTCCTAACGCGGCAACACCAAAACTATGGTGTTGACGTTTGACAGCTAAATTAAATTACGGTAGTGCCAATATCACCCAAAATATTTCCCCAGTCTTCAAGTTCCGTTTCACGCAAGGAATGCTACGTGACAACAGCCATTCAAGTACACCCTGGTCTCATCACAAAAAAGCTCAGTGGTCCAACTTTCGTGTTGATGAGCAAATTCCAGGCGTGCTTGGCGTGACGTGGGAGCAGTCTGGGGTCCGTGGCGGGCCGTTTTGGGGTCAGGTTAGCTTCCTTGAGGCTTCGTCTTACTGTCCACTTGCTGGCAGTCACCCCTCGTACAGTCTGAAGATGCTGCTGGACAGCAACGCCGGTCTGGTACCGATCTCTGAGAGAGGAAGTGACGATAAAACGGTCATCGGCGGCCAGAACCTGGTCTTCGTGTCAAGGCCCCAGTCCCCCGAAACCGTTGGTAAACTCGGGAAACTGCTGACTGGCTTCAATTCAGACGGCCAGCCGCAAAACGTCGGTTGCGCTTCCAGTATTGCCAGAACTTGGGCGGCTTCAGTCGCAGTGGCATCCATTTTTTTCAGGGCTTCTGAGTAAGGTCGTTAGCAGAGATGGGTACCGGTCAACTTCAGATAAGTGACTGATGACATTTCCCACTCCTAACCCATATTTATAGGGTTCAAAGGGTGCGCATCTACGTACGTTTCGTAACGAGTAAATGACCACATACCGGGAAATTGCACATAACTTGGAAAATCCTTGAAACGATTGGCCCGATTTCGGCAAACGAGATGTCATTAGATTCGTCGTAGAGCTCCACTGAGTATGTAAAAAAGAAATCACAAAATAGCGGCACTTAAAATATAGAACAGGGGTAATAAACACATATGTATACACGAAAATATCAAAACTTGCAGTCGGGACTTTGAAGCTCGCTTTTTGTTAGATTTGTTACTGACGCGTTCAAAAAACAACCTTTATTATCTGATCGCGCAAAGCCCAAAGTTGGTGTTGTTTAACTATAGCACTCGTTCGTATGTAAACAACAATCGGATGTCCCACTTGAACTATTGGCCTGATTTTAATAAATACCGTATTGTAAGTGCCCTGCCTATTTACGACAACGTAATTTGGCAATACCTTAGTGTTCCTGGTGGGATGCATGGATGATTCTTAAATTCACTGATTAATTATATTTTGTAAGTACGAGTATCTCTTTAATTAAATTAAAAATGTGTGCGCGTGGCGACCGTGACAGGACACGAACCTGCAATCTTTTTGTAGACATATTTTGTTATTTTAGTGATTACGGACCTACATGTCGCTAGTCTTTCAGAAGGGTTGCCGGCCATATTCTATGGAATCGTAAGAAAAAAATAATAGACTGTGTTCAAATACGATGAGCTGACAGGCCAATATCGTCCGGCGGACTGTTAGTGTGTGTTGCCCTTAAAATATTACATGAACATTATAATCTCATAAATACCTAAATTGAGTCGGTTAACTTCAAACTCTGATAAATCCGTGCAAAATGACAACGGAATTTGCGTCTTTTTACAAACAAATGAAGTTTAAAATTCGTATATCAAATTTCAAGGAGATATCCGAGTTTGAAGTTAAGCGACTCAATTATACCAACGCGTTCATCTAATATAAACGAAACCAAAATTAGCATATCACGATCAGCAATTTTAGCACTTCGAAATGTGTATGAATGAAGTAATAGTAACTTGGGAGACTTCGTAAACAGCTCAGTACATACATACCAGTAGGATTGTTGCATTGTTGTTGCAATGTTGCATTGTACGAAAAGTATAGAATCACAGGCAATGTGTCAATTCCGTAGGTAACCCACAGGCAAACGCGCGGCCGTCAATCCTATCAATTGGCTACGTCCGGTTACGTCAATACTATCAATTGACTATTTGACTAATGTAGGTACAATAAATTATTTTTACACTACCACTAAATCAAGTTTCGAAAATAACACGGAAAACTCTAGCTATCGTTTATTTTTGGAATTTAAACGATTTTTAATTCAACAATAACTTTATAAAGGAACACTGAAAATTCACAAAGACTGAACACTGAAAAGTCAGATTTTACTATTTTCATACCAACTAACTTCATACTACCGGATCGTTTTGACTTTTCAATAAAAGTTCAAATTTAACCAGTCAGTCAACTAGCCAATTGGCAATACAAGGTAGTGTCTTCGCCAAATCAAGCAAGCAAGGTCGTACACAGATTTCTGGCATGAACTCGACGTACTTTTGAGCCCCTAATAATAATAACATATTAGGGTCTCAAAAGTGCCTCGAGTTCATTCCATAAATCGGTGTATTAATGTTATCGGCAAAGATTTCTGTCGGACCAAAAAACATTTTTGGTCCGACAGAAGTCTTTCCAGTAGTCGAAACGTAAAAAAATAGTAGGAATAAATAATGGGCAAATGCAAAGCTCTGATTGGATGAAGTAGAGAGGGACACCATTCCTAACACCCCTTATAAATAAATAAATATGGCCGCTGTTGCGGTGTATCCCCTGACAATTTATGATCGCCTAGTACGCTGAATTTGATATGTGTGACGTAATGCACGATGATTACTCGTATTCACAGTTTCACAGTCCATTTATACGATTTAACAAACACGACATTGTTGGTGGACACAACACCTTTTCTAAATGGGTGAATATTCGGGCGTTTCAACCGCCTCATTACCCATTCGCAATATATTGACGAAATCAATGACACCTACCAGCAACTTCTGATGTAAACAGAAGCAGAACCGGGGGTAGTTTCTCATACTATCAGAAGTTGCTGGTGTCACTACATTATATCTGGAATGATATTGCAGCAGAAATCCACGACGGTATTGCAAAATAAGGAAAGCGTGGGCTTTACTGAGCGTGTGTGTTACCAGGAGTTCATCCGAAGTGAGGCGGTGGCAAGCCTTCAACGCTTCAATAAATATCTCATGAATAAGAATATTGCATTACTGCCAGCATAAATCAAAGGGGGACAAGTGAAATTTAATATCTACACCAGATTCAACCCTCTGATGTTATTAATAAGGTCGCGTATGCAATAGAAACTTTACAACATATGGGTTCATTTTTCCAAAGGGAGCCGATTTTGGTATTCGTGGTAGTTGCTCTAACACGACGCGATGGATAACTAATTTAATGATAAGAGAAGCGATGTAGCATGTTGACGTATCGCTAATTGTAATACTTGCGCGTGACTGACAGACCGCCGGCAGTCCCAAGTCTGTTCGGCGAACCTATGAAACCTATGAAAAACTATGAAATTATTCGAGAAACTGATAGTCTACTTTGTAATTAACAACAACTTCACAATTATTAACAAGAACTTCAGCTGTGTTTTGTTTATTATTTTGTTGATTTATTGTCTAGCCCATATTTACCTCGACTTTCGGCATCAAACGTACCAAATATTCTGAGAAATTTTCGTTCTTTATGTTTAAATTATTGTGATTACCCTGCACGTGTTTACCTCGGCTGCTATACCTGCCGCTAACAAAATTGGCACACCGGGCCATAACGTTAGAGCGAGACAGCGCACAGACTGTCGTTAGGTTATTTATAATAGTAAAATAATATTGATTTTTCTTCTCTCCATTTAACGACAACTCTCAATAACGTCAAAAAATGCACAGTCCCTTCAGTGTCGCTATATAGAGTTTACACTGTATATGATGAAATGGCAGGCCAAGATCGGCCGGCGAACTGTTAGTCTGTGTTGCCCTTAACGATTTCCCGCGTGTGAGTAAAATTATTGTATATTGCAGTCAAGTGATGTTGATGCTTACTGCAAACTAAACGCAATAGCTATGAAGTACTTGTATGAAGATATTTTGGCGATTGGCTAATAGTTTGTTTAACAACTTTGTAATTCTGCCGTCTTAAGCTAAAAGGGGATATCTCAAATTCAATAGCCAAAGCAGATTGAGTCCTCTCCTGTTAGTAATGAGGTACAATTGCTACAGCAGTTTTGTCTGATCTGAGATATCGCATTTTAGCTTAGCAGGGCAGAATTGTTGTCGTCTGTCCATGTAAAGGTGGACATTCACGGTCAGTTAAACTGATCAGTTAACTGACGTACATCCAGAAGCTGACCTTGAGTTCGTATAATTTCAATTTAAGATTTCACATTCACGGTCAGTTTTTGGATGTACGTCAGTTAAACTGAACAGTTTAACTGACCGTGAATGTCCACCTTATGTGTTGGTGCCACACAGGACGTTTTGCTCTGAGTAGCTGCTGCCAAATCTAAACGGAGATAATCCTGTTCTGAAAAAAAAAACCTAGAAACAATGAAGTTAAGCTTAAGTGACAGTGATGGTTTAGTATTTCGAAACTTTAATCCAGGACTTGTAACCGGTTACAAATAAACCGGTATTTATTTAGGTTAAACCGGTTAATTATTTAAGTTATGTTCGAACGAATTGATTTGGGAACGTTATTTCGAAGCGCTCCCTAACCGGTTACTCGGTGATTGGATACGGGATCAATGACCACTGTCACGCCGGTGGCGCTGCTAATCAAATCCTGCAAACCAATCCATGTATTCTTAAAGGAACCAATCCCTGTATTCTTGAGCAAGCGGTCATTCACCCTAGTCTCCGCTCACATGGGGGAAGCGCTCTCTAACCGGTAGATGGATTTCGTTCCCTGTTTGCGCTCCGAGATAGGTATTAACCGGTTAGAGCGATGTTTCTGCGAGCGTAACCTTTACCTCTATAATGGTTTAGGCTCGCAAAGTGTTTTTCCCGGTAAAAACCGGTTTTCTAGCCCTGTTTGAATCATCTAAAGAGATCTCAGAAATCAGTATTCCGCCGCTAAGAAAACGCGACAATTGAATAGAGAACGTTTAAATAGTCTTTACACAAAAGGGGTGCAAACTTCGCCTTAGCTTGTGCAACCCACATTTATATTCTAAGATCAAGGACTGAATACCAAACAGAACAATCTTACAAAAAAACATATTGCCCCGCCCCCATTGTCCCTCATAATAATTGGGCAAAAACTTGCCCCTTAAAGATAGTCCCGTTAATGGGTACCGTAGTTTTTGTCCACAAAACTCTGTTAAGATGAATGGCGGCGCTTAGCGCCTTAGAGCTTTTTTCGAGAAAGTGAATCGATACTGACCAATCTCCGGAACCAGGGAGCCATAACCTTAAAGGAGATGTTTTATCGGAGCGGTGCGTACGCTTATTATTCAACAACAAAGAAAGAAAGAAAGAAAGAAAGAAAGAAAGAAAAACATTTATTCGTGACCAATATCAGCAAAGGACAAAAAAATACACACAGTAAGAATGTAGTCACGAAATGGTCCCAACTCAGCGTAATGCCGGCATTAAAGTCGGCGCTGGTCTTCCGTTGGAACCATCAGGTGAAACCACGGAAGGCTACACACACATAATTTTGACAGATACATAAAACATAAATTATTAACAACACGCGCCCATCCTGTTGAGTGCCCATTACAAATTCACGGAGCCCGGCTAAATACATCAAACGTCTTATGATACGCGTGTTCGCGTTACGAGTCCCAATACCCGGCCGGACGGGATAACAGCTTGAGCTTGCTTAGGGATAACTAAGGCAACATGAAATAACAAACTACGATACAGCGGGCAAAGATTATTGAAGTATTGAAGATTATATTAATTTGTCTTTTCAGGACGAATAGAACAAAAAACTAACATTAAATTTAACGCGACACCGAGAAAAGACCTCGTTCCGCAGCAGGATTAAATATGAACGAAAATAGCAAACATTTATCGTAAAACGACCATTATGTCGTTCGTTTCGTTTAATCATTTTAACGTGGGCGGTAATATTGGCATCCGAATACGTGACGCCGGCCATTTTAGGAGTTGAAAAGGATAAAATACGGTTAAACCGCCACAATTCAAGACAGATACAAAGACGCTCAGTTTTGTCTAGGCTTACAGCAGCCTCAATTTCTAATAATGAGAAAGTTTTCCGCCCTTTGACACTCCAAGGATGATCTGTACAATATTCAGAAAAAGTTGAAAGGACTCCACAGGATGGACGCTCAGGACTTTCTAAACAAATTTTTTTAATTAATTTCTGCTCCCCTGGTGGGGATGGAATAAAGTTGAAATTAACTTAAATCGAAGTTTAGTGGAACTCCGTACCTAAGCCGTAATTTGTGAGATAAGTGGGCAGTGGGCTTGCGGAGGGGACTCTGAGATTTAATTTATTAAGGCCTTCCTTAAGTTGCATTCTGCGAAAGTTAACGACTGCAGGAATCATATAATATGTAGGTACAGTGTAATATTGAAATAAACTGTCGTACGGCCATACAATTAAACAGATTTTGACAGTAGTTTTCTATGCAACTTGGCTAACCCTTAAGTGCCGACACCTGCGTTATTCCTATAAATGAATAACTATAAATTTGGAATAGTTGTTTTACACAATTTATACCTACTTTACTTTCTATTCGATTAGCAATTACATCGTAAATGTAACAATTACAAACAACGTCTGGCAAACTATTCTCTGTTGGTATTTACTTACATTCCAACTAGGGGCAGTATTTAGTTTCCCGCTCTTTGTTGAATTCCGGGAAATTACGGTACAGTAGAGTCTAACAGAGATTATGTAAGATTTCACCACAGCATAAATATAGCTATATTTATACTGTGACTTCACTGTGAATACTTATTTAAGCCTTACCCAGAATAGGTACTAAAATTGTAAATATAATCTAGAGGGAGAAATCTCCTCGCGTAATAATAATAATAATAGACTGTGCGTATGGACGTTTTGTAAGCTCACGAAAGCGCAATGTAAACTAAAAATACTTCTCTATTTAGGTTTACATAGTGGGTCTGATCTGATCACAGTGCTGTCTGCAGACTTAGCTCAAGTAGTTAGTTATCTAAAGGGATGTCTATAAACCGAACTTCCTCAGTGAAGACATTCATCAAACCCGGTTAGTTTCTACAATTCTGTTCGGAAACTACGCAATCAGTTCCGCTGCAAAGCCAGCGAGAAGTTTTAAAAAGTGTGCGCTGAGCAAAACTTGGTCTGTACAAGCTGTATCAGGGTAGCAGAAGTGAATAAGAGTCAATTGTAGGCGGCCGGCGGTAAGTCGCTCAGTAGAGAATTAGTTTCAATCGGTGGACGATTTGTAGGTAATGAATTGATTCTCCGCTTTCCTAGTAAAAACCGTGGCACCGTAAAATCTTAGCATTAGGATTTCGGAACACCCAAATACCCAGATTTTTTTTTCCAAATATTCAATTGGTCGATTTTTTTTTTCCGATACCTATGTTATGCTGGAGCTATTTAAAATTAAAAACGGATTTGAATTGCTATAGGCAAGGCTAAGTTTGATTTATGTACGATATCAAAAAATTAAGCCTTCATTTAAAAAATTGCATCCGGAATTATGAAAATTCGGGATTTCAATCAATTCGGAATTATGACTCTTCGTAGTTATGTCCTATCCGCTGGATGAAAGCAGCAGAGGACCTATCGTTGTGAAAACCTTGGGGAAGGCCTTTCTCCAGCAGTGGACTTCTTGCGGCTGATGATGATGATGATTATGTATGATGAGTTATGTAGTGTACCCATAGGATTAATTTGTTAGATACGACTAAGGTTATGTTAAAACAAATTGCAGGTTAAACTCCAGAAACTAAGACAAAAAAACGTTACAATGTAGCTACATTACAGACAAATGAAGCAATTTGTTGTTTTGGTGGAGCTTTCAACGCTTGCAGATTACCGTAAGGCTCACAACGAAAACAAATGACGTGAACCCTAACCGCAATCACCACCCGATCCCCAATACGCTTTACACCTCTAAAAGCGAAAGTTATCGATCACTGAGCGCCAAATGAGTTATACGGCGGCTAATGAGCTCCTTGTAATCCGTCCCATCCGCTTGTACGCGTGTAATCTCAGCCAATGAGGTGGGATTTACGATAATTTAATTTGGGAGAGACTGTATGGGATCGCTTAAGGTGCGAGGTGTTTCTGCGTTCCTGGTGTTTAATTCGCGCCCGGGGGCGTCACTACCGTAATTGGCGGAGTGCGGGTCCTCGTCAGTGCGTAACAAAGGCGAACCAGCGTCGCAGACTTGAAGCGCCGTGCAACCCTTGCCTGTGCAGGGGTCAAGTTGAGCCAGTTCGCTCGAGCGACATTGTCTTCGCTTTTCCCGTAAAAGAATAACACCACTGAAGACAGGGGACGCGGATATGACAGTTATCTCTGATTGTGACATGTTGGTTGGTCCATTGTGTTGGGATGTCGGCTAGCAGTACTAGCACATCATAATAAGGACAAAGGATAAAACTATTTATTTTGTATGATACTCTCGAAGTATCGAAACTACAAAAAGCAAGCTTTAATTAAAAAAACCAACCCTGTTTTCTTTAATTTTTGTTGATAGCGACAAAATAGCATTTAAGACTCCTGGCATAAAGACCAATCCGACACGATACCCCGCAGTTGCTTAAACCAACGCCAAAATCACGTAAGTGCGCCCAAATATGTTTAACCTTTTTCTAAAGAAATCTAAGAAGCAGACACTGAATATGCCAGCCAGCAATCATAAACTTCTTTAAGACGAAAAGAAACAATAGATTTAAGGTGACATTTCTTGGCATGTACCAGGGCACAATAAGGAATAAGGATATCATTTCTGGAGGAGGGTTGGATTAGTTGAATGCATGCTTGGATGTGAGCGTGAATAAGCGTCGCGCGCAACCCGAACGTTACCCTAACTTAATCGACAAAAAATATTAAGCAAGACAAGGATAAGCAATATAAACTCACCTTCGCCAAAAAAAATATGAGTTAACAAAAATAAAATATGAAATTGAGAAATTGTGAGGATTATGCTTGTTTTACTCGATTTTTAACTTCTTAGCGTGTCGACGGCGTTTCAGATTGAAGTTGACCAATATTTAGCCACGCGAACGGCGTTGCTGGGGCGTTACGTTTTAACTAACTGCAGCGTTGAGATTACGAAGCAACACAAGAAGTGAAAACCGAATAAGTAATTTTAATTAAATGAGCAATTTCTAATAAGAGCATCAGATGAAAGAGACGCGGACTATTAAGGAAAAAAAATCTTAAAAAACGTTAAAGCTGCTTTAAAGAGGACTTAGGATGAAATGCGGATGGCCTTTTTAGCATACAAAGGCTCGAGCCTGTTTACTGTCTGGTTTATGCCCCTTGAGCAATATTATAAAGTAGACATATTGCGTGTCCCCACGTATTCTTCATTTTAGTATATTTAGGCGCCAAAACCCCTCATTAATTTCACAAATTGTCTATTTAGTTTAGACGGTGTTGTAGTGTAAATATTTACATAGGGACATAGGAAATCCATTTTATCCAGCGAGTTTATTAAATATGTGTTAATTTATATTGAGGACAATTAGCCAGAGCTGCAGTTGTTTTTTTCGCACTTATTTAAAAGAGCGGGTGGGCAGAGCCCCAGCAGCGATACTTTATTCAAATACCAATTTTTCAGTCTCCGCCCGCAATGCCTCTTAAGTAGAAAGTGTAAAAACTTAAAAAATTAAAACGTGAAATAAAATTGAAGCATGATTGCGAGCATCCGCCGGCTAAAGAGAGGCAGGCATTAAATACTACCTCTCTCCGCAGACCGCTCTAAGTGGCCCTACAGATGTGCCTAGACGAGCGCAGTTGAAACGACATCTTACCCGAAGTGGGGCTTAAAAGGAAAACTCTTATTGGACTGTGGACCCATCAAATAAGTTTTCATTTTCGAAATAAGAACACTTATGAATTTTTTATACGTCCAAAATGCTGAAGTAACCATCATAGCATAACCGATACATATAAGCATCGGAAAGTGAGGTATAATTCAAACACTGGGCGATAGAAGTAAATCGTGTACTAAGTATTTATTAGTAGGTACCCTAAATTATACGCAATGAAACAAATACAAGGGTTTTGTTTGCTTTTTGATTTTTTATAAAATTCGTACACTTTTACTTAAATAACAAAGATATTACTGAACTTATTCAAATATTCCAAATATCGTTATTAATTATTAACAGAAGGAACAATCGTATTCATTTTCTAATAGCAACGTCATTGATCCTAATCTGAAAAAGCTAAATAGAGGTAACAGCCAATTATTGGTACCCAAAATACCAGTTATGGTATTATACATAGTGTTTGTAGAATTATCACGTCTATTAACATGAAATAAAAAATAGTTAAATTATTTCCAAAGAAACCCCACCGTAAAATATCTTTAACATAAGAGATCTAAAGTACTAAGGGAGCAGAAATTGTGGGAGACATGCGGACGACACCGTACAATATTGATGCTGCGGAGGGGTCCGCCCGCGGCAAATAAACAAGGCGAAATGCACCGCGCGCCAAATAGAAAAATAGCGGAGGTGGCGAGGTGGTACGCTGGTTTCGAAAGATGCACAACGTATTATTTATCCGTTCTGAGGTAAAAGGAATGATATAAAATTTACACGCTTAGTCGTGTCGTTGAATTCATTAACACTTACAAAATTGTAGAACACTAGCTTTTGCCCTCTACTCCGTCCGCGTAGGTCGTTAATCGTTGCTCCCTGAGAACTCCCAATTTTTCGGGATAAAAAGTATCCTATGTCCTTCCCCGTAACTCAAACTATCTCCATACTAAAATGTACATATCTTACTTAAGAAATGATTGATTCCACATACAAACTTCCACCCCTCTTTTCACCCCCTTAAGGGATGATTTCCGGAATAAAACTCCCTCAATTCTCCATGCGGCGTTTCCACTTTCCACAATGAATTAGGTGAAAACCCGGACCACCCAAAAGGAGCAAGGTCATTCAACAAAATTGGTGCATGCGATGGAAAGGCACCAGACCTGTCCAGTTTTGTTCTGGACAGATTAGGTCTTATTAGAATTAGACCTGCTTAAGCGCGCCCCAGTTTCACGCATTTACTAGAAAGACCGCCGATAAAAAGCATACTTATATATTTCTGTCTCTTTCGCACACGGATGTTATCTTTATATTAGGTACTTTAGTTGTTGAAATATCCTTTCTAGCCAGAATCTTGAAAGAGTAAGCTTTCTGAATAAAATCTTTAATTGTCTATTGCTTCGTTACTCAGAGTTATCGCGGAGGGAACTTCGACGCAATTTCGTTGGATCGATGTTTTTTCAGCTTCCTAACCGTTACAGAACTGTCCACGTCAAAAACGTTCCATTCGATAAAATATTATACGAAGTGATACAAACAAAGCATCCTTGGAAGTCAATATAGTTCAATTTGACGGAAATTTAGTTCACCGTTGAATATGGAGCAAGCGAAATGGTTCGATGCAATTCTGTGTACATTAGGTAAATAAGAGACGGCGAACAAAGGTGTTGAGTGCAATACTGATGGAGCCACAACGGGACAATGACTCGCTGCGCCTTCTGCATCCCTAATAACCACGGTAAATCAATTTCCTCTGGGATATGCCGTGTCACTGGAACACAATTAATATGCAGTATAGGTGGGATAAAGGAATTCCTTGTTGAGTTTGTGTGTGGCCAGGAACATTATTATTATCATTAACATTATCATTATTTGCTTCATCAAACAACCTTTTAATGTTTATCTATCGTCTTTATCTATTTTTACCCTCCTGCCCAGGGTAGAGAGGGTAATGTTTTTCGGTTGTATGTACAATATTAACCTGTACGTGTGTCTGTGTTTATTTGTAAATGCTGTTAGGTACCACAGTTAAACGTATTGGAAATGTTTAAAGATATTAAACCTTTTTCACCGAGTTCTAACTCCATAGTCCTGATGTTGCATTGGTAAAACGATCGGGTTACAAAGTTTGCTTTTCAATGTTTTCTTTTTAGCAATAAATACTCAATTTTTTCAGATCATTACGACTATTATTCGGCTAATTATTGTTTGTTCGTATCTGTTTCACTTCCATATATGTATACTATATAACCAGGGCTTGAAAACCGGTTTATTTTCCGTACCGGTTAGAGCCACTTTGAAAGCCTAAGCCATAATGCCATAATGCGGCGCTATGTGCACTTCGCTTCATTCGTGGTGCGAGTGCCGCGGCCGCTGCTGGGACGGTCGAGTCACCTGCCTTCTGGCCGAAAGATGTCGTGTTCCGGCGGTTCCGGGGCGGCCTGCCAGCGAGCATGACTTCGAACGCTGCGACTCAACAGAGCCACGCTGTTTTGTCGCCAAAATAGTTCAAGATATTGTTATACATATATGTATTTTAGTCAGTAAGGTATTTATCTATGGGCCTTGTTGCCTGAAAATAAATAAAATAAATAAATAAATAATAAAGGTTACACTGGAAAGAACATCGCTCTAATCGGTTAATATCTCGGAGCTCAAACGGAACGAAATATATTTACCGGTTAGAGAGCGGTTCCTCCGTGTGAGCGGAGACTAGGGTGAATGACCAGTCGCTTAAGAATACAAAGGATTGGTTCGCTTAAGAAGACAGGATTGGTTTTCTGGATTTGATTGGCAGTGCCACCAGCGCGACAGCGGTCGTTGATCGCGGATCCAAACACCGAGTAACCGGCTAGGGAGCGCTTCAAAATAACGTGCCCGAATCAATTCGATCGAACGTAACCTAAATACCGGTTAACCGGTTTAACCTAAATAAATACCGGTTTATTTATAACCGGTTGCCTGACTATAACTACCTTGTAATATCCATAATACATTACTGCGCGCTAACCAGTAAATGCGAAGGCACAATATTACACGTATAATTTAGTACCAAATTACAACAATTAGAATTTCTAATTAATAATGAATTACAGCACTACTAATATGCAAACCAATACTGTTACACGATACACCATATATAATATACTTACTTATAGGTATAACTGTACAACATGGATATCGTTTTAAAGGCCTAACTAACACACCCTGCACGATTTTTATTCAGAATCTAACATTTTCCGTTTTATTTGTGAATTAGTAAATTTATTCTTTGCACACCCGCCTCCGAATACTCACAACGTCAACGCTCTTTGTTCAAAATTACACAGCAATCTTCAATTACCTAAACTCGGATTACAAAGTATGTATGTACCTACAAGGTAAACATAAGTCGGTAGGTAACGTGACGTTTAACTGGAGGTGGTTAGAGACAAACGGCACGGCGGCCGACCGGCTGGTACAATAGCGCTTCCCGCCGGCGGGCAGACGCTTCCTGCCATCAATAAGGCCACGCTACCGTTTCCGCCCTGTGTGGACAAAATAAAGCCTTTTCCATTCATCGCGGAAGGCCATTATGTTACTAGGAGAACAGAGAACGGGTCAAGTTAGGCTGACGTCGCGGATTACGACGTCATGATTTCGGTCCCTGAAAGCGTATGTAGCGGTTATTATATTACATGTTGGTGATTCAGGCGCACATTCCGCGCCGCGAGACAAAACGGTTGTTGGTTGTTGCCCCATGGTAGTCGTAATATGCAGGGTACGATATACAATATAACGTTAACATATATATGTACAGTCAACTTTAACTGTTGAGCCACCATAGAATTCTGTCATAATGACAGTGCCAAGTCACGCAAAAAGAATTACGACGAAATTAATCATAGGCTCTACAAGTGAACCGCTCGCGACTTTGTCCGCGTTGAACTCGTTTGTAATTTTTCCCTCAAGAACTTTCCCATTGCCAAGTCACTATACATAGTAAAGAAATAAATATGACTAATATTATCTTAAAACATTCACTAAATGTAGGCTTGGCTTTACGTGAGATCTCACAACTTTTTACGATGGAAGCATTGCAGACTTGACATATTAGTACAATTTAATCCTTTTTATGGGATTAGGATTAATAGGAAAGTAAGATTAATATGATAGTACGAAGTATTGTATAGTATATGTAAAAATTCTTCCTTCCTTAATTATGTCATAATTATTGTCGTGTATTTTAATGACACCGAACCAAATTGAAAAATCGTCTTCAGAAAAATAGAACGGATTTTTTTATTTACAACATGGCGGCCCGGCCACGTCCGGCGCACACGCGCCTTCCGGCGGCGGCCACCGGCGAACAGCCGGAAACGGCTGCCGGATGACGAACAGCCAGCGATCGAACACCGCGTGAGCTGCAGGGTGGGCAAATAGTAGTCACAACCCCAATTTCATTATATACCGAGATTGCTTAGGGAAATTATAAATTGAAAGAAGAAAGAAAGAAAGAAAAAACGTTTATTTACATATATCTAACAAAAGTACAGAACATAAATAACAAAACATGAACAAAAAATAATAAACACTGCACTAATGCCAGATGACGCAAATTGATTAACAAAATACTCCACTCAGTTTTAGCCTCCCTTGCTTTTATATTATAATCAACCGAAAGAAGTCAACTGAGCCAGCATTTGTTACTGATTACTGGGTTGAGGAAAATACAAGTTTCACGTTCAAACCTTAGCCGAATCAGTTAGCTGAGGGGGTAATGGAAATCCATAAAAGGGAGACGGGGTAAATCAACCTGCATTCTAAGAAAACATAAAACATATGGAATAACACCGCAGAACTAGTAAAAAAATGGGCTCAAACGGGACCAATAAAACGTTTCTGACGCGTTCCCAAGTCACATTAATTCATTAGTTAAGTTGTGGCTCAAGTTTTTGTACTTAAGTTGCCTCGATGAAGCAAAAAAGGTCAAGGAAAATTGTTTTATTGTCACAACTTCACCTTACCAGACAAATATTTCAATCTCGCATTCCGTAGGTAGGTACAGTCAAGGTAAAAAATATGTGTACACGTTTAGTACTTTGTCACTTTAATCGCTGTGACATTCACAAACATGACATTAAATAGACAAGGTACTAAAATATACACCTATTTATGACCTTGACGTACTAGAGGAGCAGAAGTTTGAAGCGTAAATAAAACACGACAATAGCTTTGTGGCTTGTGGCTTACGCGTCGCAGGCGGAAAGGGCGCCATAAACTAAAGGAGGTATCATTCGTTCGGTTTTTGCGCCGTCCGAGTTTACAGCGTCGTTACAACTTTACGACTGGATTGCGGTGCAATTGCTTATACCATGGAATTGTAAAACGTAATAAATGATTGGAGATACGCTACCCTCTTTCCCTTAGAGCGAGTGTTAAACGATACCTATAATTTTTTTTCAAGACCGGCAATAAATATACCAGGGCTATATGCCAGGCGCAGAGCACCGCGATGGAGAGTGCTCCAGGATCTAGAGCAGAACTGACAGCAAAGGGCTGCACCCTTCGCACTTATTACTATGCTGTCCTTAGTAAAAAGAGCACATCTGTTGTATCAATCCTATCGCGAATCCGTCCGCGTAGAAGTCGTTTATCGTGTATTCCACGGGAACTATCAAATTTTCAGGGATAAAAACTGTCCTATGTCTTTCCCCGGGACTTTAAATATCTCCATACCAAATTTCATCTAAATCGGTCAAGAGGTTTAAGCGTGAAGAGGTAATAGACAGACAGACAGAGTTACTTTCGCATTTATAATATTAATAAAGAATCTGGATCTGAATTGTAATTACATACTATGATTAAAACCCAACACAGTTCACAATCACGTAAATTACCGACCCACCCGGAATAATAATGTAACAAATTGGAATAATTCACTTCCGCATCCCCTAATTGATGGAATATCGTATGAACTCCGGAACAAATTGAACTTCCGAAAACATGTCCGTCAAAATTGGCTTTGGTAAAAACACAATCTGACATTGACAGCTCCCAGCTATATAGTTTGCGGATTAAAAATGGACGTGCGGTGTGCGGGGCCGTGTTCAGGTGGACGCACTGAGCCGGCATACCTAGCCTTCCCCACTCGATCACTGCGAATCGGCGCGTAGCGAAGGGCTCGCGGCGCTTTGAGCGTACATTGTCAGAGAATACCTCGGAAACTAGGCGCTCCTGATATTCGAATCGGTCGAATATTTGAAATAAATAAACGAACACTAAAATGCGAACATGCACTGTGGAGAATGCGGTTATACATTTGATTCAAGTTTAAAACTGCACTGCAAGTTATGTTAGTCATGTATGTAACAATATGGATGATGACTGGGTACAGAAAACGATATTCCATTTAGTCCGTCAGTTAGATTATCAAAAAATATTGGACGTGTATTTTTTTCTTTTGTCAATAAAACAAACAATGACAAAGATAAAGCGCGTCAAAGTTCGGGAGTGGGGGCTCGTGACGTCACGTCTATGTATAAATTGTACCAAATTGTACCAACACGTGACGTCATGCGACATTTCAACTCAATATATCTCCGTAATTTTTGATCATGTGAAAAAAGAAAAAATACGTGTCCAATAGTTTTTGACAATCAGCGTGATCGACAAAAAAAAATAGTCATCATCCCTATTGAAATTAACAACATTAGTTAAAATGGTGCATATTGCATAACATATTTCGGTAAAATTTGCTTCATTTTATTTAAAAGGGCTCTGAGTGACCCCTTAATACGAAAAGTTAACTCTTATCCAAACCTAAATCGGACGTCTGGAAAAATCTGAAAATACAGAAATTCGGGTACCTACCAAGCGTTTCCTAAGTGAGCGCGTCAGTATAACGCCCTCTTCTAAAATGGGGTCACTCAGTCTCAAAATTGAAAGGGTTGCATTTAGTAACTTTAGTAACTTTAGATTGGCAATCGCCGTCCAAGTTGGCCAGTGTCTCGAAAACTTCCCGAGTGAGCCAACTTCAATACAGAGTAGCAGCACAGTATAGTTTCTCTCACTTGTAACTCCGACAAGGCTCAAAAACTCTAAAGTATTCATGTTTCCCGAATACACGGATACCGTTTAACAAGCTGAAGCGCGCATCGAGTTGGCAAACAAACATGATGAACTTGCAAACACACAGTAGAGCGCGAAATGCACACATTTACTTTGATAACGCTCTTGCATCTAAACATAACTCGACGGTGGAAATTTCAAATGTCGTAAGGCACAAAGGCTTACCTGTCCCTTACGACATTTGAAATTTCCACCGTCAATATAATAAAGCTGTAACAAGGACGAAAGTCTGTACATTGAAGATATTAAAAAAAAAATTGGGGGTTTATGTAATAAGAAACTTTTCAACCTTTACAAAAAATGCCACTTGAAAAAATCAAAAATTACATAGAAACACCTAGCCAGTTCATTAGAAGAGCAGACGAGATCAAGGGTTCTTTCTACTCCCCAAAATCGGAGTTAGTTACTTCTTTACCATGATTGTATAACAACTGCAAATTCAAAGGGAGAGAGAGCTACAGAGCGATAGCTCAGAAAGTCGGGTCTGGGCAATGTCGGTTAGACTCGCATAAAAGCGTATGAGAGCGAGTGAGAGAGCAAAACAAACCCGAAGGTTGTTTTGAGAGCTACCTACCTACCTAAATTATAGAGTAACCTGAGTAACATTGTTTACAATCGAGTTCGATGCGCTTTACCTTGCGGCACGTCAGCTCAAAGCTATGCTAGATTGTGGCGGCAACACCGGCTTCCGGTCCGACAATCCGGAAAGCCGAACTAAGCAGTAATATCCTCGCTAATGACGGAAATCAATTCAAGTCGCGTCGACGTGGAGGTGTGGTCCTTTAATTTAATGACACATCATTGACGGTACCCGTTATTTAGTTTGCATTAATTAAGGCGATAAAGAAAGAAAAACATTTGTTCGTGACAAATATAAACAAAGGACAGAGAAATACACGCATAAAGAATACAGGTCACGAAATGTTCCCAACTCAGCGTAATGCTGGCTAAGGTCAGCGCTGGTCTTCCGTTGGTACCATTAGGTGAAACCACAGATTACACACACAAATAACTTTGATAGGTAGGTAAAAAACAAAAACAAGACATACATTACAAAACAAGAGAAAGAGAAAAAAATAGAAATAAAAATTCGCATGCAGCTATTCATGCCCTGCTCTGCTTGGCATTGGCAGTATGGGCAAAGGTCCCTTAGCCTTACATAGACAAGCAAAACAGACACACATACACAACCCATCTTATATATTTTATTATTTTGTTTTGATGCAAAAGTAAAGAGTAACATAACCTATGAACATAACATTACAGATTAAAGGCGCGATAGCTGTGAGGCGTCAGCGTCAAGTAGGAGCAGCCAAAATGGTCAAATTTTATGACCTTGACTGCCTTACCCGGCGCTTTGCTTCCCACATCGCACAAAAAAATGTGCATTTTGCTCAAATGATGAGAATAAGCTGCGGCCGGCCCGCAAACCGCAGACGGACTCCACACCACACTCATAGCGATATCCGATAACCTCGTGTGATCGAATACGAGGTATTAGGACTGCATGCTTGCCGAGACGATAAATCACATAACGTAAATTGAAAATTATATACGTACTACCTTATCACATAACTGTTTGCAATTGCTACTGAAATAGTTAACGCAAGGATATTTGGACTCGATACGTGAGAAGAGGAGTTATTGAAATACATACATTATTTTACATTTTAAGTCCTCCGCCGTGAGCGTCCTTATATAATGTATTTTAATTATGAATGCATTCACGGAAGCAACATCGCAAAGCGTTTTATCAGTAAGTGCTCACACTTTTCCCTTAATAAGATTAATATAAATAAAAAAATTATAAACCGTTTAATCCACGTACCGCAATACCGCCATGTCGCCCGAGGAAAATTAATATGACATCATTATTGAGTTGACAAAAGCGCGATTTCCCTTTAAAATGCCAGCGTGTGTATTTCCAATTTCTTCCGTTGATATTATGAGAGCGCTTGGCGTACGATGGATTTCATTATTCCGATGAAGTGATCATTTTGCGTGCTCGCGTATTATATTATTGGAAAATAATGATTCAGGATTACAGAGTACAAGTAGGTATTGTTAATTCGTAATTCGTAGCACTATTACTCACTTGATTGTATCACGAATTATATTACAAATACAATCGAGATGTTTCTTTTTACTTACACTTCTGATCGAGTGTGTCGCTTATCGTACGTACCTGTAATCAAAATACATTGATTTAGTTACCAGTGAATAGTTAACAAAATCTAATAACATTAGTAACATAAGGAAGTACCCTAAGGACGGTGTATTCTAAAGGCATTATACTAGTGTTAACTTAGGGCGCCTGCGCTTACCTCTCAAATTAAAATCGTCTCTACCTTACATGTACATTTTAAAGTTTAACTACAAAGTTTTATGAATCAGCTAAAGAGGCTTTCTTCCGTATCTCTACGTCGGGAATAAATACCAGGATTTCAGTTACCACAGGCGCTTTACCTAGATCATATACCTGGTAGGTAGGAAACCATCCAATTAAGCCTAGCTAGATCAAAATCAAATACATTCACCCACATTCGAAATTGGAAACCGTAGTTACTAGGAGAACAGATTATGTAAGAGCACTTTGAGGATCATTCTAGACATAAACGTAAACGGTAATAATGTAGGTTATGCAGATGCTAATGTAGGCTCCCACAGGGCGACATAATAAATGCAGTATGTAAAACGCATTAGCATTTTAAATGACGTCGTTACGAGCTGTCTGAAAGGACGCTTTGCGATTGAATTATTAACGCAATTTTTTCCTAACATTAATTTCGTTACTTTGTGTAAAATAGCCCTGAGATTGGTGCTTTTGACTAATGAAAGCACACATTTACTAGATTATCTATTCGACCAGTAAGTTGCATTTTGCTTACGTTAAATAGGTATGTACTACAGAAACAGAAATCACACAGGCTGTGGATTGTGCTATCGGGTGTTCGTTCTTCGCACATGTACGTAAACTGCTACAAGATTGCCAACTAGGTGCAACTTTGCTTGTTCGGTTATTCATGGATTATCTACCAAACTGCTTACTATTTTTTACTCGACTACGTTGTTGATTCCTAAGAGGGGTATTCATTAGTATGGTTCTGTTATCTTTGACTATACGGTCTCTTTAACTATAATTGTTTTCAGAAGTTTCTGCGATTTTTAGTTTTTTTTTTAAAGAAAGTATGCCTCTTTAAATTTCGTGTTTATTTTACTATTTTGGACATCCCTGACTTTGCTTAATATTTTGTATGGGGACTGCTTTTCGAAAGTGCCCAATTTTGCCTAACTGGCTAACAAAAAAAAAATAGCCGGTTAAGGCTTTCCATAAACTTCTCTGCCATAACGCAATGGTAATTAATTTAAAATTCAGAGCCGTTTTTAAATGCTGCCCAGATAATCTTCTAGGCAATGTTGCGCATTTTGGTCACAACTTTGCCCACAAGTTTGACAGCTTCTACGACTGAAACCAAGTGCATTTTTGGCATTGTGAACCATAACATATTTGTCATACATTTTTAATAAAAAAAAATTGCTTACTACTACCAAAAAAGACACAGATAACGTATAATTTGAGAGATGTTCTTAAAAAAAAAACATGAAATTCTGTGCCAAGTTGTAGCAGTTTACGTATGTCATTCCATATTTTAACAGATTTTTACACATTTATTATAAGTAATATTTTGTGTCTGTAGCCTGTACCTAGAATACTTATAAGTAAACGTTTGTGTTGTCTTTTATTTAAAAGTTCTTCACATGATCCGCTCGTCCGACGGACGCGTCACAGTCCGACAAAACAGTTTGACTGGCTGTATAACAGAGCCACGTGGTTTGGATTGTCTACGTTCATTAAAGTACCGAAACAAAATGGTGTAAAGCTAAATAAATGTTTTATTAACAACTCCCGCGGCCGTAGACAAGATATAACGCAAACAATAACAATGTAGGGGAACACTGTCAAAATGAGGATTGACGTAAGCTGCAAATCTATCGCGTAGGCCGCTAATGTCAATTCCATACATTTTTCTAACGTAAATACCTAACGTTCACCGAAATCAACTTGTATAGCCTTACTGATTAACCAGGATAATGCAAAAGGAAGGAAGAAGGCCCGTGAATTCTATAAGTTTTCAGGTGTATCCTTGTGTGGTCATGAAAATATAATTCGGTGAATTTCGGTGGTGACCTGAGCGGCCGCTAAATGTGTTATTTAAATTACAAAGCCCTCCATTACCAAGCAAATTGTATACAGAATTAAAACGCAATCCGCTCAAGAGTGTTAAACTGTTAACTGCCTCAATACTTGCAAAGTGAAATAGGTATGCGGGCGTTTTCAATACATACATATTTGATTTATGTTAAAAGGTAGGTATATTTCGTCCGAACCATTTATTATCTCCTCCGAAATAACATTACGCGTAACCAGTTTGCGCTAAACGGATTTAACTTGAAGCTCGCCTAAGAACTCCCTTTTTTTACCGGAGGCTTTCTGGACTTATAATGAGTCCACCAAACTCTTAATTAATCTACCGCCTAAAGTAACTTTTAAATATTTTAACATGAAAAATCGTGTCACATAAAAGTTTTGTTTCGAGCAAAACTCTACAAGTAAATAATTTAAAAGGGGAAAGCGGCACTAAATTAGGCGACGAGGAATTTTGAAATGTCTCTTATTTTCTACTGCGATCCTAGTACACGCGAGCGCGTAATGGGCTCAAGCCTTCATATTCCTTTAACTTTAAACAAAACTGCAGTTCTTTGAAAAACTGCACTTCTTTGTTGCAAGGAAATCCGATTACAACCTTACCGAGGGAAATTAAAACTTTCCGCGCAGCACGAGCAACTGCATTATTATTTTAAAATGGCCGTCGAAATAAATAATTGTGTTTCTAAGGTCAAGTAGTAGTTGAAATGCCTGACGTTCTCGAGATTCGAATTAACAGATACAACTGGTTTTTATTTTTCAATTATCATGCGTCGACACCATACTTACCGCATCATCTTGAATGAGATGCCATACTTGAAACGCGTACGCAATATGCAATGAGAGCTCGACAGGCAAAAGCGTTAAAACATTTCATGAATATATTGTGAGTCCAGAATTATTTTATTAATTTTATAAAATAATTCTGGATTCATTAAGACTAAAGGAAATCCCATAAATAAAACACAAAGGACTCCAGTAATTAATCCAACGCGGCGTCAACTAGCGGCCGGCATGCCCCTGAATATTTAAATTGAATATCGCGAATGAAACCCGCCCGTCCGTTTGTTGCGATGTTTATCGCGGTCTCTCCGGGCTAATGGAACACGACGTGAATGCAGCTCTAATATTGGCTCTCTCGATATATCCGGACTACAGATATTGCGAAGCAGACAAAAGCCAACCTGTACATACTTTCAAGTCTAAACAACACTTACTACAGTAGTACTACCTACTGTATTAAGTTAGCCTATAACATCTGTAAACTAACATTATGGAATGCAATAAACGATATAGTATTGAGTATTGAAGCCAGCTTTGAAACCCCCATTGCCTTTGTAGAATACAGATATTGCCTCGTGCAGCATCCGGACTGAGGAGTTGGATCTTGAAAAAGTTATTGTTTGATGTCTTTAACGCGAAATTAAAAGTAATAAGTCCGTGTTTTAGAATGACAATACTAATAGCATAAGAAGTTATTAATTTTACTGGCTTTTGCCCGCGACTCCGTCCACGTAGAAGTCGTTTATCGGTTTTCCCTTGGGGACTACCAAACTTTCCGGGATAAAAAGTATCCTATATGTTAATCCAAGGTTTAAGCTGTCTCCATTCCAAATTTCATCCAAATCGACATGAACATAAGGGAAAATTACAAAAATTCTGATTAAAACGATCAATATCTCCGAAACTAGTAAAAATCGCTGAACATACGAGTACATGGGAGTGTTTTTGGTAGCCCTGGGGTTGACCTGTTAAAATTTTTGGTTTGGACCACTGTACACCCTGTATTAATTCGATTGATTATGTAGGCGTCTAAGCGCGCCACCCTTAAGGTATTTTGTTAGAACTTTTTATTTATTTCATTACAATGACTGATATTATGAATTCCGAAATAGATAATTTCACTGTATCCGAGTCAACGGCTTGCGTGAAGTTGAAAAATGCAAACAATGACTACGATTTATGCAACATTGACTCTAACCCAGTTTGTAATTTCGCTGACGAGGATACTTGCATGACGTACCAAAAAATACTTCGTATTTTTAGTCACAAATCAATGTGATTCTTTGTTGCATTTAAATTCGGAACGCTATTTACTTAAAATTTAAAATCAAACTACATCTGTTTTGATTTGTGATGCTATTGCACATAAGCAGCGAATTATTGATTGTCTCAAAATGAACATTGTTTATATTAAGTGCATAATACTGACTCGGTACTTTTGTTATTAGTATATTGTTAATACATTACTTTAGAATTTATATAACTACTAAGAATACTTTGAAATGTACTTTGCAGGTGATTATTTATTTTCATTTTTGTTTTGTAAGTTCTTTTACGCCTGAAACACAGGATCATCCTAGTTCAGGCATAAGAGTTATTTGTCTCTTGTGTTATGACAGCCTAGAGTTATGTATTGTAAAATAAGTATTCTGAATAAAGATTTATTATTATTATCTCTGTTTCAATCACGAGTACCTAGTAGTATATATCTTTTATACGAGTATATATTTTTATCTTATCTATTAACCGGTTTACCGACCACTCTAGGCAGCCTTTTTGTATGGAAATGGTTTGGTGCGAAATCGTAACCTCACACACAACAGTGAATTGTCTCCTAATGTATCCAGGTTCCCTCGCATGTTTTCCTTTATCGAAAACATTATAAATCCAATACCGCACATGGTTTCAAGTTATAGCGATTATACGTTAAGTGTTTTTGGCCAATATGATCATTGTCAAATTTCGTAAATAACCATATCTAACTGTATTCGGTTCAACAGCAACTTTTAATCTTAAAAACTTGTCTATCAGACAGAAAATAATCAAACGCCCCTCCAAACAGAACATTTCTAAACATCGCCCGAAAAAGAAATTTCTGAGTAAAAAATAAACATTGTGTAGAGGCAAAGGAAACATTTTAAGTGAAATTTCTAATTATAGCGAAAAGTAAACTGTCCTCCCTCACTCGGGTGATAAATAAGAAATAGGTAACGTCGCGGAGTGATCAAGGCACGCTCAACAGACAATTTCCGGGATGTATAATGCTGCAGAAGATGGGGGGCTTGTGTATGAACTTACAATACTACTTATTAAAGATTAAAAAAGGAAAAACGTGCATCAAAGTTGAGGAATTAATGGAAGACGATAAGTTCACCTTAGTACGTACCTTGATGCCTCCGTATTTTCACGCAAATTGATTTGACCGCGCAATATGGTTCGTAATTTCGATGCGGCCGCGCCGCCGTCTGATTAGACTAATGGTTAGAGCTTTGGCCTACTAAGCCAAGACTGCGGGTTCGAACCCCAGCTATGGACCGATTTTTTTTCTTTTCTTTTCTTTTTTTTGTGAAGGATTTTATAAAAATCTCATCGCATCGAGACGTGTGTGTGTACCTGCATCAAAGTATTGTGTTGACTCTACCACTAAATGCAACGAAGGTCCCCAATGCTACTTATCTTTGGAATTTAGAAAAAGTAATGAGATGAAAAATCCAAATCAAATCCAACAAATAAAAATTAACTAACGCAATCGTAGGAGTACTCATGCCAAACAGTAAAAAGTATGCTTTGACAGAATAGAAAGCCTCGCAAGTACCATCTGTCACTTTTTCAGCAGGGGTGACAGATTCCGGGATAAATTGCACTTTTGTGAAGTCGATTCGACACTAGGGGAGCAGGAGTCATCAGCGGCTCTCAGTTTTGAAGGGATTTTCTCGAAGTTTAGAACGTGACTACGCGTAGTCAAATCACTCAATAAAATTCGAATACGTTCATTTCGGATTGCGAATTTTACATAATAGTTAGCACCTTTTAACAATGACAACGTTATAACGAAATATAAACAGATCAGGTAAATACGATGTTTAGATTCCAAGCAAGCTTTGCTGACAACTGTCAGTTAATTGAACTTAATCAATAAACAAATTCGGCGCCGTGTATAGACAAAAATGTTAAATTCACCGTTTAATTTAAACTTTTGTAAATCGATCTAGCTGGGTCCTCATATCGGGGAAAATTTTCACGCAAACAGATTTCCCGCGCAATAAGTTTTGTAATTTTGGGGCGGCTACCGCAGTTTGAATAGACTGATGGTTAGAGCGTTGGCCTACTACGCAGACTGCGGATTCAAGCCCCAGCTATGGATCGTTTTTTTTTTTGTTTTTGTATAGAAAATCGATAAAAAGTCGGTTTCGACTCGAGCGACGACGCTCGGTTTCCCAAATACTAAGATATACTATAATAGCCGTGCATATTTGAGGTGTAAACCTGAAAACGAAGAATCTCACCGATCTCAGTTTCTTCTGCGCGCCGCGTACCCTTACGATTTATCTTCCCAATTAGTGCTCCAAACAAAATTGAATCCAAACTTTATCCATTTGAAACCGAACAGCATAAAATCGTTTGCCGTCGATTGCCTAGGGTTCTTAATTCAGCAGTATTACGAGTCCTCGCGGAGCCGTCGGGAGGAAGATTTGACAGGGGGAAATAGCTCGCTCGCTTCAGCCTTGCTTTCGTAAATACACATGTACTTGGCAATAATAAAAACAATCGCAATTTCGACATTCAATCTCACATCAAACATCGTGATGTGTTTCATTTGATTATAATGGATTAATTAGTGTTTGTAGTGTTACCTTTAACACTTCAGAGCCTATAGCCAAGTGCCACACGCTCCGTAGCATTTCTGTTCGTTTCGTCTCTAGTCCAATCGCGTCATTGGTAGACCACCTGACTTATCGTATCACGTGATCTACCAGTGACGCGATTAGTTTGAAAACGAAACGAACAGAAACCCTACGGAGCGTGTAACACTTGACTAGACCCCCAGTTCACTAACCCCAAATACCTTTGATTTTGAGTTCGAAAAATTTCAATTTCTTTTCTAATCTTTGACTGGCGGTTCCTGCGCGCGTCGCTAAGTCCTATAGGTACGCTACGCTAAATTCCAAAATCCCATGTTTCGTAGTTACCTTGACAAAACATCCATAACAAGGACGGAAGGTACGGACACAAGATTGATCTTAAAGTGTTTTATCTTCTGAGGTGCGGAACGCTAAAAATATTTAAACTTTAAAGGAATAATGTCCGTGCGAGAGCGAGATGAACAACGGCGGCTTATTCCGTAAGTCCACGCGTGCGGCTCGCGCAGACAGCCACGCGCGTGGTTCACGCCTGGCGGATTATTGTAAACTTTAAATTGGTTTACGTGGGACTCGGCCTAAAGAGGGCAGCACTCTTTACAATAATGCAACTGTTTGAAGTTGCTTCGTATTTTAGCATATTCAGGAGCAATACGTTCTAATCACGTTCAATGTTCACATTCTCCATAGCCATAGAGTTAGATGAAATTTTGATTTCATCTCCTTTGGATACCTCAACGTGTATGAAAAAATTCAATAAGTTTTAAAATAACCTCAATTTCTATGGTCATAATTTAATTATTGACATCCTTTTTAGTGTTTTAAATAAAAGTGGGGTCGGGAGGGGACGACCGGTGCCAGGAGTAGAAGCGCTGGAATATATAATATAATAGGTGAAATGATAATCAGTAATATCAGTATACGACGGTTTCCTTTTTTTTTTCAACTAAAGACTTATTTTATTCTGTAGTCCATTCTTACTACGTTTATTTTCTAAACATTTGGAAATGACTCGTAATTATTAATTTAAATTCTTATTTCCGAGCACAATATTCCGACGAATTTATCTAAATATTTGATTCTTTAGTGGTCGGGCTATTAGGATGCAAAAGGTAAATGCTGTTTTTCATGACATTTGACATCCAACGACGGTCGTTTTCCCTTAAAACTGTAAAGTGTGATCCCTCTGGGCATTAAGGGCTCCAACTCTTGCACCGCCAACCCGCTCATTGTGTCCGCCTTAATTATGTTCGCCTGGTCTCTGAATAAGTAACGCGTGTGAAGTTGGGCGGCGGTGTGGAAGTGACACTTGCCAGACCGCGGCTCAAGTTTTATGATCCTGCGGGTTTATTATGCCTTAGTATTTTGAAATAATAATTTGTGGCATTTATTTGTGCTGGCTAAAAAAATTACATAATGCGAGGTTTGTTGAGATCTTTGGTTCTATTACTACTACTACTTTATTACTACTATTATTACTACTAGCAAGTACAACTACTACTAGCGAGAGAATTAGGTGTTAAAAACACTGAAGTAAATTGACCTCATTTTAGAAATCAGAATCCCAAACACCTATGAAATGAGCCCTTTGATGACGTCATTATCACGACATCTTGAAATCTAAAATAGATCTTATTTTCGAAACAAATCCCAACTATTTGTCCCGCGAAACAAAACAGTGCAGTAATGGATTTTGTATGAAACTTTATTGCTCTTTATTCTTATTGTATGCATGCGTGAGTACATGGCTGCCTAAGAAGTCCCATTCTTCCCTAGTACGAAGGATGTTCCTTCATCGCGGTGACGTCACGGCGCCCCGCCGGCGCGGCGCCGCCGCCAGGCTGCCGGCACTAAAACACCTACTCGCACAATATCAGAGGTGATATCTAAGGAATATCATATTCTTATTCAAAGCTAATATATGTTTAGACGAGCTCTAATATAAAAAATAAGATACATCTCGATAAAATGCGTGGGCTAAGCGGTTTCAAACGGTTTAAAACAGGCGGATTAAAACCGGTAGACAGTGGTTTTAAACCAAATTTCGATTGACCATAAACGCCCTTGGCAGATATCAAACAAATGGGCTTATTTGAAACCGTGTAGCAGCTCACTTCCACCAAGGTCACTTGGTTTAAAACCATGGTTTCAAACCGTGTAGCACGCGCAATAGTATTACGCAATCAACAGACTAACTTTTCATTTTAAGGTTTTCTTTTAGCTTTACTTAAAACAAGTTCTTAGTCGCAAAGGAAATGATTGAAATTTAATAATAAATCTCATTCGTACTGTGAATTTTGAGAGCATTAAGATAAACGAATGAAAGTACGCTAAGTAAGAATTTAACTTCCCTTCACCATAATCTCCATAATTATGTTATATTATAACTCTCATGGATTATTTGACCTCAATTGCTAAAAGCTAATGTCACAGTATTTATTTGTAGGCCTCAATAATCCTGGAAAAGGCCGAAAAAACTACCCTAAATTTTGGTGACAGAGCTGGAAATAAATAAATACACTGCAAAGATAACTTGTTCATCCTATAAATCATAATGATAAACCAAGGTTTCATTATCAATAACAAAACAATATCTTTATTAGTGCATCAGTACTTCTCCACAACACTCCCAAATAATTAATTAATTATAAAACTAACTCTTATATTTTTGCCGTCTTATAACTTTTTCATAGAGATGTTTTTTGTTTAGCTATCACAGAAAAACAAATGAAAAATTTAAGTAGGTATTTTTTTTTCTCTAATTGAAGGTCGATTAGTGCCATGATATAGTTCACATTAAAAGAATATCATTATGAGGATGGTTCATACCGATTCTCAAAATTTATTGATTACCCCTCGTATTTGATTACTCGCGGCATGTTACTCGCTACAATCTCGGTGTCCAGGGAGTAATCAACGGGATTACGCCCGGCGCCGCCTGACAGCTCCATACAGTTTAAACTACGACACTACGTAAACTCAATCGTCCCGTGCGGACGTGACTGTTGCAGCTTACCTTAATATACCGTCTCCTTCCTCCTTTTGCCCTGGTAGGGTGGGGACTCGTAGGACCATATTAGTCGCTTTTTAAATCACCTACCATAACATAATTGGTCTTCCTGCTCTAACCCACTACATTCCCAAAGGGAGTGAAGGGATAAACTGTCTCTAAGCTTTTCTCATGATTCCCATAAATAGCGGTGAGCCCCGGCGGCCTATCCAATTGCCGTCATTAGTTTTTTCTCCTTTTCCTGATGGTGTGTTGTAAGAACCATCTCCCATCACAGAATTGTATGTAGTTCCTTAAAGATTCTGATACCTTGGTACCGTGTGCACTGAAGCGAATTAGATTCAATAGACAAACATAACCACATTATAAAAAAAATTGCTACCTGCGTCCATTGAACTCTATGGCTAAGGCACAGACTGCATCATTCGCTTGTCAAATAGCCTGCCAGTGAAAAGGGGTTATCAATTTGAACCACACGTACCAGGAATCCATATCACGCTGGAGCTCTAGCGAGGCGTTTTATAAGCATAAAAGGGGAAACACGTTCGCAAGCGGCACGGTGGGGCGAGAAACACTTACGTTGTGTTTATTCTGTAAAAAGCCGCGGGAAGTTAGGTGGGCCATTCACGAGCGACCCGCCCGGCCGATCGTTTAGCTCTACGCAGATGGATGAAAGAAAACTGCCTGACTTAAGGTGCTATTCCACCGGCGAGGCGAGGCGAGGCGGGGATGGGAGGGAATTGAAATTTGTATACCTCGTACTTGGTAAAATGTCCCGCTCGGCTGTCTGGATGGGCGAAACGAGAATTGAAATATATTTGTTGTTAATACTGAACGGTATGACTTACTATAACACAAAGTAAGTGTTCAACCCTAGTCTACAATGAAAACAAAAGCGTCGCAATTTTCTCGCCTCGCCTCGCTTCGCCTCGCCGGCGGAAAAGCACCGTTAGACACCTTGCGTTGGAAGTCTGCCAAGTGCATGTTTGTATGGCGTTCTTAAATAACATAGAAAGGCGGTAATTTAAAACATTTTAGGAAAATAATCTGAATTCATAGAATAATAATAACGGGTTTATTTACTCTCCAAATCATCTTTCAAAAATATCACTTCGAAGTTCCGATCGGCGAACTCGTTCCTTGGATTTTCCTTTCAGTTCCTTCTGGGCGTACAGAATAATTATGCAAGATTCCTCTTCAGAGCGTGCAAAACTTACAATAAAATTTCTCTGATGCTGATATTCCACATGTTGTTACAACAATTTGTTTCTGCGTTAAAAAATAAGTATAAATAAGATGTTTATACTTTAATTGATGTTAGATGTGATTAAGGTAACTTATTCCATAAATTCACTTGATTACCTTTTTCTAATTTAAATTAAGATGTGTATTTAAGTCTTGTCTGAGCAACCGAAATGTTATTAGTTATAATAAGTGGAAACTGTTTGGGCTTATGAATTGTCTAAATTACTTATCTATATATGCTATTTGTACCTGTTTATTTCCCAGAGTAAATAAATAAATAATGTACATTGGGTAACTGCTTACGAGTATTAACAGCAGTCATTATCGTAATTAAATGTGAAAATGGTACAATCTAACAACCATATTACATTTTCACTAGGGAATAAAGCTACAACATTACAAAAATTGGCCATGGAAATAAATAATTCTGAAAAACGAGTCTCGTAATACAACAGAATAAAATTCAAGCCAAATATATTTTGTGGAACGGCAGTTTGCGAACACATTATTAGTGCAATGCGAACAATTCAATACAACAACCGAAGATATAATTCCCCGCAGACAAATAAAACTTCACGCTTTTATTTTCCTCAAATGGCCTAACTTCAGAAACGTTATACGTATGTGGATGGTACAGATAGATACTAGGAGAGCAGAGAATAGACGGCGATAGGTAATGAAAATAATCTTGAAAGTTTTTTAATTATCGTCTGCTCGCACGGGGACGGGCCCGCACGCCCGGCGCGACGAGCGCCGCTCCGTTCCGAAATGATTTATGTCTATTGTTCGGCTTCCACCAGCTTTGGTAGTTCAACTACACATTTGGTAGTTGAACTAACAAAGCTAGTGGAAGCCGAACAATAGACATAGAGCTGAGCTTATAAGTAATTTGATTATTAATATTAATATCAATTACCTCTTCTTCAGAAAATCTCCCAGTTTTAATTTTTTCATTTGAATTACAGTAAAAAAAAAAAATCTATCATATTTGTACTTACGTCTCATACGATTACCTACTGACTCACCAAAATTGACAACCAATCAAGAAATAAGTAGTTGACCAATTGCATTGCTATTATTCAATTCATTAGATGATGAAATAAGGTTCAAAATGGTATATAACAAATGTTTGTACCTACATATCGTAGTTTAAAAAAGTTTAGTATGTATTTAAAAAACTATTGCTGACGTGTTCATACAAATCTCTTTCTTTTGCACAGTCTTAACCTGTTTGTTGAGCCAAACTAAAATAATATTTGCATTACCATCGGATTGACATATGTAGCTAATCTAAAATTCACCCCATTCCAACCAATTAATGGAACTGGTTCAAAAGGGAAAAGTACAAAATCTTAACAATTTTGAACGACAGACCACTAACGGCACGGAAAATCATGAAAAAACTGAACGAAGAAACTAAAGTTTGTAATAATACTACTAAATATGTACCTAATAATACACATTTTCTAAAATTCATCTCGAATACTGAGGTGAATTTTGACTATACTGAGTGAATTTGCAAGTGATGTGAGTTTCTGACTGAAATCGGGTATTATGATTTATGTAATAGGTAACATATTAAAGCCAAAACATTGCCTACTGATTCTCATCAAAACTTGTGCCGTTACTGAAATACAATATGCGCTTTCGATGATATTACGGTCCGCCGCCGGCAATTCGTCCGAAGCCTGTCAGGCGAAAATCTATAAATAAATAAAATAAATAAATAAATATCAGGGACAATCTCACACCAATTGACCTAGTCCCAAACTAAGCTCTAGGCTTGTACTATGGGTACCAGGCAACGATATACTTACTTATATAAAGCGAAAATCTATGAAGTACCTAATTGTATAAAATCTTTAGAGAAACTTAGTCTTTGTACGATGAACTGACAGGCCGATTTAGGCCGGCGGACTGTTAGTCTGTGTTGCTCTTTACGGTTTAGCTAAAACGTTAGGTTGCTCAAGTGAATCGACGGTGCAACGGATAGGTAGGTACTGAAATTATTCTTACTCTCAGCATCACAACCGTGTTAATGAAATAACAAGCCAAAGAAAGTAACAAATCTAACATAAATGGGCCACGAAACTTGTGGCTCTCATCAATGTATACTAAAATATTAAAGTTTATTTGTTTTATACTCGTAAATAGTGCACAAAGGATTACGTGCAAATAAATTATATGTAATAAACATGAGCGGCAGAACTGTTTAACATGCATGCATTGAGACCAGGACACCAGCGCTAAGCGGATCGGATTAGCATTCTCTTCCACCAGGCGAACATAGACGCCTAGGTACTGTAGTAGGGTCAATTAGTTTCGGCGTTGTTGACCTTTGTTTAATTGCTTTAGCAGGCAAGTGTTTCTAAGTATAGCCATTATGTGATGGAGATGGCGAAGAATTCTAATGTTGCTATTTCCTAACGAAACGGCAAATTTCCGGAATAAAATCAACATACCTACTTACCTAAACTCCTGGAATGACAATTATGTGTTTTATTATTTCCTAGACTTAGGCAAACTTTTCACACGAACCAATATTAATTTAGGATCCGAGTTAATGAATTTCGACAAGAAATTTCGCTACGAGTAAGTCAATAACGGACCAAAAAATTTGATCTTTTGAGAAAAAATCTCACTCGATCCATGGTCGTACGGATCAGTAGATATAATATGAAAGAAATCTAGTTGATAAAATAAATCTAAGATAATAGTGGATCTCAGTAATAGATAGACACAATGCCATACTTCCAAAAACCGATAGAATTCGTATAAAATTGAAAATCTGGTCAAAAATGTTTAGAATACCTAATTTATCAGATCTTAAAATCTTTACACTCGACTCGATTTTTATACTAAGTATAACATGGCAAAATCCGACTCGCTGAATAGTGGATACGTCCAATTTTCAAAATGGTGTACAAGTTTAAGAGCTAGCGAGCCAACTTCGTCGGAGATCCGACCACTTAGCCGGAGCCGGACACAGTTGCGAACTATCCGACCGACCGGAGAGACTTCGCGGAACCAACGGGATCTAAATAACTTCGTGGCCGAAAAGTAATTAATAATTATTTACCTATCTTGTCAATCTTAAGTAAGTTCCTAGTTTAACCATCCAATCAAAATTACGCTTGGTTTGATATGAATATAGAAGCCGACTAAAGGTTGGCACAGACATAACCACTCGGCAACAGATTGTGATCCCTTAAACCACTTCCACACGGTCGGGCGGTTGGGCCAACCGTAAGGGACGCAGCTATCTGTCAGAATGAGATAATAATATATACGTCTCGTTCTTACAGATAGCTGCGTCCCTCTCGGTTGGCCCAACCGCCCGATCGTGTGGAAGTGGAGTTAGTGAATTATTTACAATTAAGTAATATGAGGTATTTGATTCCGTCATAGCCCAGGGTAAAACGCCACAAGCATGGCACAGGGGCGTGGTGGTTCTTTTCTTCAAAAAGGGTGATAATACCCAGCTGAAGAATTATAGACCCATCACGCTCCTGAGTCATGTCTACAAGCTGTTCTCTAGAGTCATTACGAATCGTCTCGCACGCAGGTTTGACGACTTCCAGCCTACCGAACAAGCCGGTTTCCGAAAAGGCTTTAGCACCATAGACCACATCCACACGCTGCGGCAGGTTATACAGAAGACCGAGGAGTATAACCAGCCACTATGCTTAGCGTTCGTGGACTATGAGAAAGCCTTCGATTCGATTGAAACATGGGCTGTACTGCAGTCTCTTCAGCGGTGCCAAATCGACTATCGATACATCGAGGTGTTAAAGTGTTTGTATAGAAACGCCACTATGTCAGTTCGCCTTCAGGACCGGAACTCGAAGCCTATCCAATTGCAGCGAGGAGTGAGACAGGGAGATGTAATATCTCCAAAACTGTTTACTGCTGCATTGGAAGACGCTTTCAAGCTTCTGGACTGGGAGGGTTTTGGCATCAGCATAAATGGCGAATACATCACTCACCTTCGATTCGCCGACGATATTGTCATCATGGCTGAGACCCTGGAGGACCTCGGTACAATGCTCGATGACCTCAGTAGAGTCTCTCAACAAGTGGGTCTTAAAATGAACATGGACAAGACGAAAATCATGTCAAATGTCCATGTCGTACCCACTCCTGTCAAAGTTGGAGACTCTACTCTCGAAGTTGTTGACGACTATGTATACCTAGGACAAAAAATCCAGTTAGGTAAGTCCAACTTCGAGAAAGAGGTCAATCGTCGAATCCAACTCGGCTGGGCAGCGTTCGGTAAGCTACGCACTATCTTCTCGTCTCAAATACCACAGTGCCTCAAAACAAAAGTCTTTGATCAGTGTGTGTTGCCAGTGATGACATACGGATCTGAGACATGGTCGCTTACAATGGGCCTCATAAGAAGGCTCAAGGTCACTCAAAGGGCGATGGAAAGAGCTATGCTAGGTGTCTCCTTGCGAGATCGAATCAGGAATGAGGAGATCCGCAGGAGAACTAAAGTAACTGATATAGCTCACCGAATAGCAAACCTTAAGTGGCAGTGGGCGGGGCACATCGCTCGCAGAACCGATGGCCGTTGGAGCGGAAAGGTTCTAGAGTGGCGACCGCGAACCGGGAGACGGAGTGTCGGCAGGCCTTCCACAAGGTGGACCGATGATCTGATAAAGATCGCGGGAAACCGCTGGATGACAGCAGCAGAGGACCGATCGTTGTGGAAAACCTTGGGGAAGGCCTTTGTCCAGCAGTGGACGTCTTGCGGCTGTTGATGATGATGATGATGAATATGAGGTAATAGTAGACGTAGCTCAGAATAAAAATTGGACTGGGCTGGTCACGTCTGCCGCATGCCGAACGAGCTGTAGGCCAAAGTCGCCACGGAGCAGTGGCGCAGGGCCCATATAACCCGATTCCCGCCGGGTTCCCTTGGAAATTCCTATGCATAATGTACTCAAACAAAACGCACAACAATAAGTAACCCGATATACTATAGCCTTACCCGCCCGTTAACATAACACGCGTAGTATACATACATTTTTCATAATAACATGAATGAACAAAACGCAACGTCGCAATTTAAATTTACCACTAAGCGCGAAATCAAAAACTCCTTAATAAAGCCGATATCTACCGCATGACCGACCGCACGCACACATTCACTGTATTACTAGAAAGAAACGCATACAACAATATTCATTTACACATCAACACTCGGAGTTACATTTTTCTGGGCTATCTCCCTCAAAACTCCATACAAGCCGAGGTCTCAGCGCATGACTCAACACTAACACATTCAAACATTTAAACTCACGCACTAAAACAAAACGGCCTTGGACTTCATAACGTTATACTACAACATCGCATCTTGTCTCTCAACTCGTATTCCTAATTCCGCCAAAAGTGTCCGGCTTATTTCATTAAATTTTAAACTTTAAGTGCATGTCGTAAGCTTTATTTTCACTAAATACACCCAAAAAAATGTCTCTGATCGTACTTTCCCGTCTCATTCGGCCGATTATACGGTTCTACGGTTGTCCTTATCTATTTTTGCAAAAGTTTATGGAGACAAAACATAATCTACCTACCGACTCTTTGCGCGCCGCCGTTGCCCGCCAAATAATTTGCATTGCGTCATTTTTTCATTCATTACATTACCTACTTTAACTTTCGCGTCCGCCAAAACACACGGTGTTTTTTTTTAAATATTGTTAGTTGGTGTTAATTTGTGTTTTATGATACTTTACTGGTGAAATTTAGCTTGCTACGCTTGCTAGTGTATATGTGATTATTATTGTGATTGTGATATTCTTAAGATTTCGGCATATTTATCGGCGGGCAACGGTTTGTTTTGTGTTTTCGTACCTACCTAACCTTAAACTTCTTATTTGGTTTGCGTGTATTTATTGAGGTTATTGACGTGTTTCGTTTTATATTTTTGTCTGTAGGTTACTTAAAGTACAAATGGCCGCATTAGTTCAAATAGAGTGTTGTCTTACATATTACTTACCTTCTTAATGAACTAAAATGTTTTTCAAAGTTATCCTTTAAAAATAAGAAACATGTCATGTTTGGGGTTGGAACGTGCACGCTCGTAAATATAAATTGATTAAGGCGTAGGGAGAGATGGATTTTTCAATCACTTCCACTGTCCACAGCGCATTGTTATTAAATTATAAACATAAACTGGCTGATTAAAGTATCGGTTGTAAAGTTTTCTTCATTTCTTTGATTTTGTTAGGTAGGTACTTGTAGGTACCTACTATTTTTGATTCGTAAGACACGAGCAAATTTTGGCTTTGTTTTTATTGGTTTCTGTGTGCAGTGGATGTATTAATTTGGTTTATTTTGGTTTTGTTCTTAACAAAGGGCAGAGTTTTCGTTTATATGTTTTGCTAAATATTACTGGGTTTTGATTTCTTAACGAGTCCGAAACATTTGGGTCGTTCCAGCTTATAATCGTGAGTTTTAGCCGTTCATCCATTATATTTAATAATTTCTCACGTTACTCCAAATGTTACAATTGAGTGTCAGTCCACTAACATTTTATAAGTCTTCTGTAAATAATATATGATTGGTTACCTACTACATTATATCTATTAAATTCTTTATGCTAAGCCTCAGGCATAAAAAACCAATACAACTAGGTATGCAAACAGTAAAAACCTGAGCATTAAATCTTTTTGTCAAAGACCCGCGACGACACTTTCGCGGCACGAGAAAAAACTACCAACCAACTAGCGTATTTTTTATTAGAGTGAACTTGTCAAATATGAAAAAGACTCTAAACATGCGCGGCGGTAAGCGGTCTTCGTTTTACTATTCTATGCTTGTTAAAACTCGGCCTACTGGACAAAACAGGAGGTGGACGGTAAACCGGCGAAGTTACCCTACGCCGTACGGATTTTTAGGGTTCCGTACCCAAAGGTGACACTCGAACGGGACCCTATTACTACGCTGTCCGTCCGTCCGTGCGTGCGTCTGTCCTAACTTTAAAGAGCTGTATCTTTTGAACCGTAATACATAGCGGGTTGATTTTTTTTTCAGAATATGTGTTATTACGGCGAATTTCCTAACAAACAAAAAAAATAAAGACATGTAGTTAAATAATAATCCTCCATACATTTTTTTTAACGTATTTTCATTTTTGTTGTCATCGTAAAAACGGTAAAACATACAAGTGCGCGAGTCCGACTCGCACTTGACCGTTTTTTTTGCTCCGAGTTGCCTAGTGGCGAGGGACCACGCTTCGCCACTGCCACGGAGTGGAAGTCCTACAACTCAAGTCGGAAACGCGGCAGACCTCCTGAGTTGGATACATTTTTAAGGACTGGCTAGAGACTGCTCAGAACAGGGAAACCTGAAGAGTGAGGAGAGGTGAAATACCAAGCAGTGGGACATAACGGGCTCTTGATAATAAATAAATAATAAAATAAATAAATAAGAAACGAATAAAAATAGTACGTGAAACTGTAAAGTTACTAGGGTATCAACTAAAAGTGAGAGTAAACTAGTCCTAACCAACGGAGCAATCGCTCGCCATTCAACTCGCTGCTATTTGAAAGCAACTTGACCAACTACAACTAATCGCCGTCTACGGCGACGGCGAACGAAAGCAATTCCAATCAGGCCGCTTCGAACCCTTAATGCTAGCTCTACATTCTCGTCGAGGGAAGGCAAGGTGGCGCGAGCATGAGAATGTAGTTGAGGCCCTCGCGTCACCTCGTCTTGCCTCTCCTCGCCTCGTCTGCGCTCGCTCGGTTGTCGCTTTTTGGACACGAGATAAAGAGCGCGAGGTGGGAGGAGAGGTGGGCGGGACCCGCGGGACACAGCGACTACATTCGCGCAAGTGTGTATTTGGCACAAACCTCGCGTCACCTCGCCTCGCATAACCTTGTCGAATCTCGCTTCGCCTTACCTCGACGAGAGTGTAGAGCTCGCATAAGATGGATAACTATGTCTGCAGAAGTGTTATTCTATTAAACATCTCAGTTTTCCAATTGACAGGCAAACTAAAGTTGTCTCGCAGGTGAATTAGGCAGTGGTAGAGAGTAGATAGAGATCTACCGCTTTGGTCGAGTTACTTCGTCAACGAAATCGGTGTCAAAATAGTAACACTAAAATGTTACTAATGCTATGACGCGCAACCTAGACCGTTAATAATCCTTCGATGAATGAAATGAGAGGTGTTTAATGTCCTGTCCTTATATTCTAACTGCGGATACATAAGTTTACTTCTGGTTGAACACATTTTGTGCGTGGCCAATATCAAATTGTAACCCAAAGTAACCTGATGTATCCGCGGTTTTAATATTGAGGACAGACATTAGAAACTTCTTCAGAACAAGACTTACTAAGTAGGAAAGCGTAGCTGGTAAAGTGCGATAAACTAGGTATTCCAGAATGAATGGTCGTAACCCACGCACGTTTATCCCCGGAACATCATAAACCAGACCAAATAAAATGAAATAACAATGGAACTTGTTAAGAACACCGTAAATCCGTGCTGATATGCCCCGGGCATTAAATAAGAGCGCCAGAAGGTTACGAGGCCCGTGAACCGGTTATAAAAATGGTGATTTTATTGGGGTCGCACACTATCAAGGAAGTTTGCGAAGAAAGCGCCGCGGCCCAGGTGAAATCTCTCCGATATATAATACCGGCTGCCCTTTGGCAACGATACGTGCTCGGATTTCTGCAAGCCTTGTACATTCCGAGAGAGATGTTTATCTCATTGCGATGTGATTTCTCCCTAATTCAAAAAGCAAAAAGCGAGCGAGATTCTAGAACCGCCAGATACCAGCTCCGGCACCAATTACAAAAAACTTTCCGCAATTCGCTTACGTGAGCGAATTTAAAAGAACTGGATATGGGGATCTAAGCGGCGATTGGTGGCTCGTAATTGCGACAATGTTCGCAATCGGCGCTGAGAAAGGACGCGGGCGTCGGCGAAAACGTTCCACGGAAACTTTCATTTCACCTCGATCCAGGGAACAATTTGCAGCGCGATGATTTACTGGATCGCTATTTGTCGATCCCGGCCCCGTCGTCGGCCAATCGCATCTCGGATGCTGAGTCGAATATACCCGTAATATGCGGACGCGTCCGACATTGTTAACCGAGTACAGTAGCTCGGAAGAACTCTCCTTAATCTTGGTAATAAACGTCCCGGGGGAAACGTGAGTTATCTCCATAAATAGTGTCAGGAGATGATTAATATCTGACGCCAGGATTCGAGCCGCGTGACAAATGGACCGGCCCGGTAGCTCGGTCGAGCGCTAATCACCATTTTAAACTTCCTACGGCTATCTTGCGACTTACATCTGCAAAGCTTCAGTAATCTTGTACGCAAACAACTTTATTAACTTCCCTTATTTACCGTTGGCGTTATTAGAGAGATAAGTGGGCTGTAAACAGCCGAGTTAAGCTGCAGTATAATATTCGCCAGATGTTCGCATTCGAGAAGTTATCGGAACAGAAGCGGAAGGAGAAGCGCGCGCAGTCGACTGTCACAATTAGATGCATATGTTGAGAGAGCGCTGACTCAGATACAACAGCTATATTGTTATTAGAGCTCTATCTCCTTGTTGCTGTTAGTCTTGTTTTCTGTCATGTCTGTCTTCACTGAGTCCGGCTCAGCCTGCGTATTATACCGAGGATTCGAAAGTCTCAAACTGTATGTGATGAGCGCGAATGTTTGTCAGTCATTTTACTCATTGTAGATTTAGGTTTAGACTTGGTTTTCGTACTTTAGTAAGTCCTCACAGGGAATTCTACTTAGGTACACAAGTTTGGTAGCCTAGTTTTATTTTAATAACAATAATAACGGACCAAATCCTATCGTCTGTTACGGGTATTACAAAATTAAATTTGTCTGAAGGGCCTTTGCGAGTTGGCTTCGGTTACATGTACGCCTTCCAAAGGTCCGGGACTTCCATAGTCCCGTGATTGGTAAAAACATAAAAAATAATATTTCATATATAGATAAATAATTTAGAAAGCTAGAAGTTATATGTTTAAGATCATCATACGTGATTTTATAAAACGTTTAAGGTTTCATACTAAATAAGTAAGGCAACATCGAATTTTGTCTTCCTAAACATTAAGGACGCTATTTGGGTTTGACGACCAACCAAACGATACCCCGCACTTTAAAATCCGTTAAGGCGTTTTGCCTACAAGAGATTTCACAAATACAGCCGAAAAACATTATCCTTCTTTTAGGGTAGACGGGTCAAAAATATAGAAAAAAATCTTAATAATTACGAGGATTTTTGTAATAAAGTACCAAGGCGACATGATCTTGCAGGTGTTACGGCCTAGTAATTTTGAGTTTAGGGTCGTGCGTGAGGCGCCGCGCGGCGTCGGCGACAAATCGACACCACCTGCGCCGGCCGCATTGATAAATGGCTCAAAAGGGCGTATTGACTGTTGACGCCCTTTTTATGGGCAGCTATGTCATATTAACAGCTTATACGTACGTAGATAAAAATATAACAGTATCCCTAGTAAAAACCAACATTAATATTGGAAAAAACGAAACGTACGGACATAGTTTTTGTTCCAACTGACCACATATTAAAAATTGTTCGGAATCGCTTAACATTTAGAGTTTGGAAAACGTTATCGCCGTTTATATGGAAAGCCGTCAACTCACAATCCTCTTAAGTCCTCTTTTACCTGACTACAGCAAGCCAAAAGGAAAGCTTTATGATTGTATTCTTTCGTATATTCAAGAAAAAACAGAACTTTATAATAGCTAATTATAAACCAGGTAGAAACATCTTACGAGTATGTTTGCCCTTTACCTATATTTCTTCGCTCGGCGTATAGAATTTTCTTCTTCCACACATCCATAACGTATAAGCTTTCATTTATAATCAGTCTTCACTCTTTTTACTTCATAACCTACTTCACACGGCCCATGTGTTACCTAGTCGAATATAAGGCGTAACGTCATTAAATGCCACGGACCCATTGCCACGGGAAAATACTCCGCTTAACGTAACACTCCTAGACACTTGCTCACACCTGTCTCCAACCCAAAAACATATATAAAGCTCACATAACGGGAAACTAAACGCAATTAAAATCGTTATTGCACATAATTCTAAAGCGTAAAGGCGTAATAGCAGGGTTTTGTAAAAGGGAAAATGTTTTTTTTAAAGAGAGTAATAAGTTCTCGAGGTGCCAGGTGTTTAAATGATATAAATAAATACTAGCTATACTGTAGCAAGCATTTTAACAACTAACGTGAAGTCACATATTTATACACCGAAGGACCCCTCTTATAAACTTCTTCTGTAAACTTTATCCAACTAGCATTATCGAATTCAATCATACTTACTAATCAATTTAACCCCATCGCAATGGACCAGCATCTACCAGGGCGGGAGAGGGTCTGAGGAGACTCGAGAGTCCCATTTCACGACTCAACGGGTGCAATCTGGAGTTGCTATCGAAAGGGACGCGAGTCGGTTGCGATGACGATGGATAAACGGCTTTCAGGAGCAAGAGAGAGCGTTCACTCGATAAAGATTTGCTTTTGCACGGTAGAAAAACATTAAGTGAACGAGTTACATCATTAAAATATGCACACACTTTCATTCCAAATGTAACATTCAAAAGCTACAAATACCAAAAGAGAACTCAATTTATTGTATTCCAACAATTTCTCGTTATTCTGAATAGTTCTCGAGAATAATGTCAGCCCGTTTATTTCGACGATCGAGAACCGTTTTGTGTCGGGCGCTCAAATCTAATGCAATAACGTTACCCCGCGATGTTATACGCCGTATCCTCGAATAGGGGCTTAAGAGTAGCTTTTCACTAGAATTGTGCGAGGAAACTAAGAGGTGCAAGGAGGTCCAGCGGAGCTATCATCAATCTCTATCACTATTTCAACATCTCACGCATGTATATCCCCTAGGCCTTCGTATCCCTTGCACGCTGTCCTCGTTCGCATTCCTTGCACCTCTTCTCTCGTTTGCATCTCTCGCACGGATCCGTCTCTTACGCGGATATCTAGTATGTACCACCAATATTCTTCTTCTTATGGTGCCTTTCCAACTAGCGAATGTTTGCAATCTTCTCCGCATAAGCCTCTCTATCTCTCGCGAATCAATCTTATAATCTTATTGGTATTTTGTTCATCAGTTTCCTCTCACAGCTTTGGTGGAAAACCCGCCCTAGTTCTTCAGAACATCCGACAGGGTGGTGTGGTGAGCCAGACACTTAATACGCGGACCGAGGGAAGTTCTGGAAAGTGCGGAAAGTTCCCAATTAGTTTTATTTCTAGACGAGTATGTAAGTTTCTAAGGGTGCCCCATGTCCTGAATTGAATTAAGTTTCGAGTGCCGCGAGTGCAGCCTTAATTAAAAGTTGTGTAAAAAGCCTCGGGATGTGTGCACGGAGAATGGGAAAAAGTTGGTTTCGTACCCAGTGAGTGTAATGGAAACGCACATTTTGCTGGTCTTTTTTACAAACGACAAATTGTTAGCGAGATCTGTTCACTTAGTTTATAAAAAATACTAGAAAAATTGCAACATGCAAGCTTAAACTTTTGTCTGCATTTTTCAAATTCACATCCGTTGTAGTCCAGTAACAAAAAGGGAAAATACCGCTGCAACTTTTACACATAGTTCACAATATCGTAACAACGCTACAAAAATGTTCCGATTGTACGGAGAAGTTAGCGAACAATGTAGGCAAGTTGGCGAGCAACTTGCCGGCGCGAACTTGCCCGCGCGAACACCTGGGAAGACTTGCCAGGTGATTATGTTTTCCCAGTACAATGAAATAAAGTAATAGGGATATTGATTAAGCAAAATCTCCATCGAAAATAGATTTTTGCAAAGATCCGACTAGAAAACTGTCTGAAACACGAAATAGCTAAGTGACGGATGACATCAAGATAAAACATAAACTCGGAATTTTCGAACGGAAAAATCAAGTTTTCATTCAACGCGTATCCGCTTACCCAAATGACTGATTGAGACATGAAAGAAGTGAGGGCGAACATAAATAACGTTTTTAGTTTTCTCTTTGTTTCTTAGTAAAATATTTCACAACTACTAGGACACCAGAGCAGAACCCTCAATTAGTCCACAGAAGCTCATGTTAACTTACTAAAGGTCCCTTTGCCCCTCTGCGCCTGACTCGAGGGGCGTAATTCGATTCCCGCATTAGGCCAAATGTGTTGGCAAGTTTTGCAACACAACTAAGCCGCGCATTATCTAAGTTTGGGGTAATTAAGACTGGAAGCTTTGGAAATGCCAACTGGTACCGAGCAAACTTAACTCAAGCCTTTAATTGTCGTTTGGTTTTAATATGCTTAGTAAGTCTGAAGTTCATTGTTCTAGAATAAGGATTGCTGTTCTTGTTGTTACCCCTGATTATTCAAATCGTAGTCGTTTTAAATTGGATACTACTAAATGTAAATGCTTAATATACCAAATCCGAGCCTGGAGCCAGTATGTACGCTGATTTCAAATGAAAACGACTAACCGTTTTTTTATAGAATTCTTATTAAAAAAAACCTTACACGCAAAAAGTCGCAAGCGAAACCAAAGCTGAGTTAGCAAAGTAATCATAAATGTCTATTTAATTGTAGGTGCGTCGAAGCGAACGTCGGACCAGGAGCATAATTATGCGATCCCTCCCTACGTTTTCAAACCCTTAAATGCTAATTTTCCGTCTTAAATAACATCCGGACGTATTTTTGTAACCGCTCGTTAGCAAAGCACTCGTAGGAATGCTAATCGAATTCTTGTATTTGTTCTGGGCAAATTTTACTTCATTTACCACGGCCGCGTCCTATGCAAACAGGCAGCGGGAAAATATGTTTGTTGCGGTCTCATGGGGCCCTGGTACGATGAGACTCCTTGACCTTGAATTTTCGAAAATATTTATTTATTTGTTTGGCGAATAGAAAAAGCGCTTTAGACGTGAGAAACCACAGCTACTGAATATGTATGAAAAGTACTTTAATATTTTTTTTGTGTGTTTTCGAGTAATCTTGTAACAAAATAGTACATTTCGATGGGAAAGTATGTCATTACTTCACGAGTACCGAGATTTCAAACTCTGATTCACTCATTTTATAAGCAACTTTTTGAAAACTTAAGATTGGTAAACAAATTCGTTGTAAGTTCGATCTTTCGCTGTGAACATTTTTGATATTATGAAGAGGTTTTTTTTTTAGCTTTTATTCGACTAGAATGGATTTTGTTATTATTATTGAACCCACTTCAATGAAAGTTTTTTTTTTCAAATGCATGTTCTATAAGACATAAACAATTGTAAATATAAAACATTGTACTATTATTACCTAAGTATTGTTATTTACGATTACCTATTTGTGTATCGTATATTTATAAAAACAATATCGAATGTTGCCTAGGGAAACTGAAAAAATGCTTGCAGTAAGAAAAAACGCATCATTGCTTAAAGGACTTAGCATCCAGGCCATAATCATATATAAACACTCATCATTAAGTAGTCATGAATTGGAACAAGTATAAATTTAAAAAAATTGGAAAAGTAAAAAGCACTAGTTCGCGAAAACCAACTTTCCTTACGATATAAAGGTACGTAAAGTACCACTTTTTGAGTAACTGTGTTAAAAAATATAATAACAATCTAAGTAAATGTCGTTAGTAATCAAGATCGCAGACGAAATAACCGTCAAGTCAGATTTGAATCTAGTACATTACTACTACAGTACTATTGCAACAATTGAGTCAAAGTTATAAAAAAACCTCGTCCAAAGATTCAATTCAAACAACTACACGTCTGAAATAAATTCGCCCGTACTCCACACAAGAACTGAGTAACACTCCCTTCAACTCCAATCATCAACGTAAGTGGTTTCAATCAGAAAACAAAATCCCGACGGCCTCTAGAAGGGCGACCGAGCGTCTCGAATGTCGAAAAATGTTTACACTTTCGCGCTAAGTATTTTCCGAACTCAAGCAAAAGCGGCAAAGAGCAGCGGCTAATAGAAGCGCCATTACGTTCGCACGTGCGAGTGTGTGCATATGCTAAAGGCATGGCCCCACCCGACCTGAAACGACCTGCGTATATTCTACACACGCCCTCATGCGCCGATGATGCAACAAACCGTTATACCGATAACCTATTACATTATTTAACCTTCAAGAAGAACTTTGGGTTTAATCTAAGTATCTCATGTTTAGATCTACTAAAGATCTCAACGTCACAGCGAGGAAGAGGCTCTATAACTTTAACTGTTAATATAAAACACTCTTTATAGATGAATATTGGAGGATCGCCCGTAAGATTAAACGCTCGGTTTTTGTAACTAATGTAATGCTGTTGGTATGCATTGTAGTTATTGTCATTTAAATGTCAGACATAAACATAACTTTGGGATAACGGTTATAATATGGGTAAAAATATGTGTTTTTGAGTGGATCAACTTTTTGTTGTTGTTATTCTGCCCCGTAAGCCAGGAGACAACAGTGATAGTGTTTCTTAGAAAGATGTTTATAATATACTATTAACATACTTAGAAGAAAGCCCACAAAAGAATGGGCTTATAATTGCCACAAAAAATCATGTAATGTATATCCTTTAAATTTATAGTTTTAAAGAGTGACCCAAGAAACGTAACCATGGCAACGAGGTGCATCAAAAAGTTGATTGACCCTTTTAACCCTACATCACCTATGAGACAAGCGTGTTGGTGGTGAATACAGGTAAATTTTAAACTATGCTTTTGCTTTTGCAATACATGGTGCTGACTATAGGTACGCAATTCCTCCAAACGCATTACGTGGAAATCAAATGTCACAACAAATTCCAACTCTTCACATATCTTTCCTAATTGTCAAAGCTTAAGCTGCTTATGTCTCGCTCGACATAACTGCAGGCTTAAAAGCACCCATCCAAAGCTCCCTCCCTTCTCTTCGCATATCCCAAATAAAATGGTCCTTGATATGTTTTTTCTCAAGGAAATTTAATTCAACTATTTATTTATTTTATTTATTTAAGGAAAAATATACTAAAAATGTATAGAACAAATTAATTCAGCAACAAAAATGTCCAGATGGTCGCTTTAGGGCAATTCTTCGAGCGTTTCAACCGCCCTCATTCCCGTGGCCGCATTAATGTCTAAATTCCTGTAGCTTTGGAAGCATTTTCAGTAAAATTTTGTACAAGTCAGGGCACTCTACAAGATAACCGACTATAGCATCTAAAGCTTCAGGAATTTTGACATTAATGCGGGCACGGGAATGAGGGCGGTTACTTCTTCACACCACTGCGGGATCGCGCTCCATTTAATGAACATTAACATTCAGAACACAATCAATACGCAACTAGCACGTTCGAGATGACGTTGTCACAAGTAGTTGGTCTTTGATAAAATCCCCTAACCAATCATTATTATTATCGACAATCAATTTCCCGACTTTTGTCAGCGGTTTACACAACGGAAGCTCACCCCGGATATGAGACACCGACTGACAACTCACATAAAATCAAGATTGCTTTGTTCCCCATTACAATCTAAAACAATGAAGGAAATTGTCGATTTCAAGAAAGAAATAAATTGATTGACTTAGACATGTCTGCATCCGAACGCTATTTATATCCTTTCAGTTACGTTCATTAGGAATGCAGCGACGTTACCACATTTGTGTTCGTCCCGCGAATCGTTTAATTTGAATAGGAATTCGTGTCTCCCGCTCGACAGCTGCCCTTTGTTTACTCCTGAACTCCTGGTAGATCGTGAAGGCCAAATAGTTTTATTAAGATTCGCATCGCTCCCTCAGCAGCCTTGTTGTTTGTTTAAATTAAGACCGTTGAACGAACGATATTTGTCTTACTAAATCAACAGCGCGGGAACGGCGGAAATAGTTGAGGATTCCTGTGCCGGCGATAATTCTAAACGCAAACTTCTAAGGACAGCCCGCCATCAATGTCCATTCGCATCTTCATGATGAAACGACTCGGTTCGAGTAGGTAGTGTCCATGGGCCATGTTTGATTGGTGCGTTTACAACTCGTCGACAAACTCACCTTTACTAGGCGAATTTTGAAAAAATATTCCCCAGTGAAATAAATCAAATTTGTGTCAGTATCGATGGGTGTAAAACGGAGGTTTCCGTACGAGAGCGGATACGTCGCCTCGGGCGGGAATCGAATTTGGGACCTCGAGCTACCCAAATTGATTTACCTTACCCTTCCACCCGAGAGGTTACGCGGATTTCATAAATTCCAAGCACGGAGGAGGTGATTTTGGAATTGAAGAATATTGCAACATAAGGCACACTCGCGTCTCGAATTTTACACGGATAGTTACGCAATATCTTGATGTGGGTGGAATAGGATAGCCATTGATAGCTGTTTCAGATCACGAACTGTTCGCGTGAAGAACCGATATAGCCGAATGTTGCCAATTGCCAATAAACGAACAAACACAGCAATAGCAAAAGGCAAATATCACGCCGTTTCCTTTCATATGGATGATTTCAATAGCTTCGGTTTGCCAGCAATGGCTACACACAAGTTGAACGCTCCAATGGCCGACCGCTTCACACCAGGGTTGCATAAACATGACAGCAATGCCGCAGTTGCACGTGATAAATTTGCCGAAATGTGTATGCGTTAACAGAGTCGGGTGACAATAGCTCGCACCCGCGCTACCCGCACCGCAATCATTTACAAAACACTGAGCGTTAGCCTGGTCCCTCTCACTCTTGATTTGTGATTTAAGGGAGAGAACGAGACGGATTTTTGAAGGCCCCCTGTTGACAGCGCTAATTGTCCAGCGACAGGTCAGTGTCGACACGAGGACCGCTGTCAATAACACTAACGTGCCAAAATAGATAGATAGCTTCACTGGATTTACGAGCTAATGTCGCTCTTATTATTTTAACACTTCGACAAGTTCTCAGCTAGCACGAAAATGTTTATTTTCATAATTAACAGGAGGATAAAAGCAATACATTACATACCTCTGTCTTGCTGGCTTGTTATGCATAAAATAAGTTTTTGCTCTACACAAGATAGTCACTTATTATGTATGTAATCTATAATATGTAGAGGTCCTTCTTATCAAAGCCTCTTTCGCTAATTATTCAGTTTGCAATGTCAATGTTGCCACTTAAAGGGTTACTTAAATGGAAAAAGTATTAGTATTTTTTATTTGCTTGCCATAGTAGCTTTTCTAACGACATATAAGTAATATAACATACGATACGACAGCGGAAATTGTTTAGAATGATATCATATTATTGTAGATTGATGGCGGTTTACGATGACAAGGTGTGCTTTTAGGGAACTTCCTGCATTATTTTTGGGGATCACTTCGTGTAATTGGGCGTTTTTCAAAATAAGCGTACATAGATAGTTAAAGACAATAATTAAGGACACGGTAAGTTTTGCGTTGCGTATTAACGATAGGTACTAAATGTACGACTGATTTTCGTAACGCACTGGAAAAGTAAAAATGTCTTAATTTTTGTACTTAACGATGTACACTTCTTATGAAAACTACCTTTTATTAACTTTCGTGTCGTACCAGAAAGTCGAGCCGTTGGGAGAGGACCGGAGCGGTTGGCGATCACTCCACCGCCAAGAGCTTGGCTCTTAAAGACAATTTGCAGGATAAATCTAGTTTAAGACGTTTAAGTCTTAAATCTAAATTTAAGACTGACGTTTCATACATTTTGCCACGACTTATCTGTACAGACGTTAATCTAGTTTTATTTTTTTTGCTGGAAGTGGCCCTTAAATAATAATTAATATCCAAACGCCGACACCTAAATTCAGATATAGGCAATAAATAAATCCAATAAAACGAATGCACCAGGGCAACAGAGCATTAACGGAGTAATCTCAGCTGTCGCAGATAAGCGGATCTAAATACCAACATCGGGAGCGGGGGTGTATTCAATCAGATATTCTAAATAATCACGGGCCACGGATTCTCATCGCTTACGCCCATCGGGCACGGACGGAAGCTAGCGGAATGGAAGGATACGCAATCCGATTTATAAATAACCGGATAACCTCTTGAAGCAAGACGACCGGAACGATATATCAAAAATGAAAAAAAACAAAAAGACCTTTAGAAACTTGCGAATAAGCACAATTGAATTTTTCATCGAAAGTCGATTCGAAGATCAAAGTCAATAGGTAAAATATCCTTAAAATCGCCTTAAAAGGCCTTATTATTTATTTCATTGTAACATTAGAATGGTATCAGAAAGTGAGAAAACAGAATTTATCCGAAATAGGTTTATTGCGTTAGTGAATAACGCTGTCATCCAATATGTTTAAAATTGTCACTTTCGGTACCAATTATTAAAAAAAAAAATCTGAAATAAATGATTCCATTTTACAATTAAATAGGTCTCAATTTTGCTTGTCGTCCCTATCGTATGGCATAGTCGGGAAAGAGACAAATGCACCCCTCGCATTTCCTCGTAATGTATGTATGTATGTATGTATGTATGTAAACTCTTTATTGCACAGAAAATAGATTTACAATCAGAAAAATAACTTCGTAACAATCGAGTGTTCTGAAAGCCCTGGGCGCATGAAGCATGATGAGAAAACTGAATTAACACATGGCACTCTTTTCATGTGGGTTGAATTAGTTATGAGAGCCGTGTCAAATGAAACGAGTCAGTAGTCACCATAATCGACTCGCCCTCTCCACGGTTCGGCCGTCTGTCACCAGAGGCCCCCCGGCCCGGCGGATAAATGAGACAGGTCATCAACAAACAATTGCTGCTATCCTCGTCACAAAAACAAAGCAGTCCTACGTTATAAAGTCACCGAATAACATCTACTGATTCCCCTCACGCTCTTACGCAGGGAATAAAATTAGTTTTACGACTGTTCTTCTACATCGCTACATTAGGTAATTCGCAACGATGTTAGCGCAGTATATTTAATGTTGTTCCGTAATGAGGGGCAATAATTACCGCGTGAAATAGAGCCCCATCTGTATGCATGAGCGGCTGACGCGAGCTGAACCCGACGAGTGTTGTAACCAGTAGCCCGCCATTTTAACGTTTTCGCCGTTAACCACCCGGACCATTCCGAATTAAATTTAAATTTTATTGTCTCTGCCCGCGTTCCATCCCACCGCAATGTGTCTAAAACTTTGTACGCTTTATGGACTCCTGGTAATGCATAAAAGGATAACGTTACCAGAATTTACGTGGAATAAAATACATTTCGCGTCTATCAACCCCCGGGGCGAGATCGTTGCTTTTTATTTCACTTTTTTCCGCTTAAAACGATTTTGACAAATAGGCTTCGGGAAATAACCAGCGTACGCTGCAGGTAGGTAAATTGTGATGGTAAATCAATTTCGAAAGTAATTCAAGGCGACGCTTAACAGCTAAAAGCTTCAGACTTAACAGGACAAAGAGATACTCGAGGAGACGCAAACAAGACGAGTTTTACGTATTTATCTGTTGAAAATGGACACGATATAATTATGACATCCAAGTCTAAAAAATACGAGGGCCGAAATAAATACGGCAAGATCCAGATAACAAGAGAAAATATAATTGGCTGGATCGAAATTGTATGAATCCCCTGTTGGAATATTTCAAAAATCTAATTCCATTTGTAATCCTTAGATTATTTGTCTGGATCTCGTCTGACGGGTGTAATTCGGCGTGGTCTCCGCACCTGATAAGGATCGGCGGAATTTTTCCTCCCGTGCTTTCTCTCCGGCAACAACTGATGACTACATTATCCCGGATTATAGCAATAACGCCGCCGAATCCCAGTGAATTAGCTAGTTTGACAGTTTTAGTAACGCTCGTTACTCAACCCTGTCGAGGAATGAATTTGTAACTTACTTTGATATATGATATAACTATGTAGCTGATGATATTGGATAAACCACTCGTCGGATATAGGGGCTGAAATGTGGCGAACCTCGGTCAGAGTTTCGGCAAATACCGGAAGGGTTTATATGTAAAATTACTACTGAGTCATTTTATAATGATGCCTTTTTATCGAGTGGGTATGCGATTTACTATATTCTGTCATGTTAAATGAAGGCGCCTGTCCACCAATGTGTTCTCTTAGCTAACTCACATCTAAATTCGGTGAAATAATCTTCCTATCCTATTCTCTATATGCTGAAATTGACTCATCACTCTTGCTTGGCACTTTTTCATAATTTAATTAGTCTTATATATATATTTTTAGGGGTTTCGAAATATATAGGTACAAGACCTTTCTAGATTTTTGCTTACAGTTCAGAGTGCGTGTTGTGTAGTGACAATAGCGAGCAAAATACTAGAGATTCAATAGAACCGTCGCACCGACCGACTAAACTAACTCAATAGATAGATACCAGGGGCGGCGAGGCAGCGAGGCGATGAAGATACGGCAATTCAATCACGCGCCCATTACGGCACACGTCGGAGGGAGCCCGGGGCGACCCTAGCACCATGGGGGTTCGATCTCGGGCCCACTTGCAAAATTACGAATATGCAATTCTTTGCTTCTTTACTCTCCTGGTACTTTTATTGCATATTTAAGGGTAAACTTGCGGGTGGGTGGGTGTGATCCGCCAACTTACCTGAAATTAAAAAGATGGTAGTTAAAAACCAAGTGAAAATAGTTTAAGAAAATATTCATTGTGAAAGACGGGATAAGTTGCATTATGCATTCTCGGCAGGTGCTGGGGCAGCATCACGTAAAACCACTGCAGTGCGGGCCTGTCCGCCGGACCAAGCAAATAGAGCTCAGGGAATGTGTTTTTCTATGAAAAATAAACCAAGTACTACGGTATTTTCGCAAATGAAGGCAACTCTAAAACATAATTTCCACAAACACTTATGATAGCGACTTTGTTCTTAAATGAGGAAGTAGGTTCAGATTACACGAGGGTGCTCGTCGTACACGAGTTCAAGAACCTTCAAGCATGTATTACAACTTTTAATGGCATGCGAAAATCCTTGAAACAATGTCGTGTTATAATCCAGCCCCGGGAACCTGAGTAGGAGCCCTTAAATTAAGTGTCCCTGGAGCAGAGCAGCTTCGTACGGAACACTCAAATTCTCCGAAATATCTTTATCCGAGTATTCATTTGTCTAAATTTTCGTTTTTCCGAAATCTATGTTATGCTGGAGCTATTTAAAATTAAAGACATATTTGAATTGCTTTACGTAGGTTAGGTTTTTTTTTAATAAAGCCTTCATTAAAACATTGCATTCGAAATTATGAAAATTCGAGATTTCAATCAATTCGGAATTATGATATGACTCTTCGGAGTTATGTAGTGTACCCAGCTTCGTATTATGAAATTCTTCGGAAGCCACCATACGATACAAATAAAAAAAAAAACAAATAAAAGAACCAAAGCCAGTTAAATTAAAACGCGTAGAGCTAACCGGACGGTTGGTTCCCAAAAAAAGAACCTTACAAATATTATCCTGGATTCCATCTACCGCGCTTAGAATCGCGCATGAAACGGCATTATTCATGCATGTCAAAAACACAAAAGTTCTACAACACTACATGTAGTTTTAAAATGTTTTACCACACGACAGAGGAATTTTATACAAGCTGTTTTAAAATTAAATATAAAATCTAGTCAAAACCAAAATGGCTTATAGGACCTAGTATTAGCAATTGCTTCAATAAAAACTTTATAAAGGAACACTGAAAATTGTGACGTCACATTTTACTTTTTTCATTAGGGTTATAAACATAACCTGGAGATGAACAATAGGACTCCTTTATCCCCAATAAGCAGTTACTCAGGGTAAATCTACTTGGTAGTGTGTCGCTCGAAGGAAAAGCCGGGCGACACTGCAGCGTGTGTACATATTTTACATGAAATGAACCCATTCGGACCATATTTCCCACCCTCATATATCTAGGCAGTTTTAACACCTAACATACAGATTAAATGATACTGTCATCTTATTCTGTACAGGATGTCCCGCGATAAAGTGCACAAACCAATAAGGGTGAAACTACATGTGATTTTATCCCGGGAAAAAATGAAAAAAGAAAAAAATGATTTTGTATGAGGTTTACAATAATAATTATTGTAAACTCTATGCAACTTTATAAAAAAAATTGTTAAATTTTTACTATGATTTTCCGTGATAAAATCACATGTAGTTTCACCCTTATTCGTTACGTCGACACCCTGTATATCATACTCAATAGAAAACTGCCAAGTTAGGGCTCAAAATACTCGACTGCCAACAATCTAGAGTCAAACTTGGCACGTTTTTAGATATAGCTACTTTCGGTGGCACATGAGAACTTGGCCTATTTTTTACATTCATGTTTTTCGTGGGATCAAATCTACAAGGACGAAGTCGCGGGCAAATAGCAGTAGCGGCTATTCATATTTTCGCGAGCGAGGACTGGGAGAGCATGAGTGCGTCGGGTCTCGCGTCCGTTCGAGATTACGTATTGAAGCGTGTTTTTGCGAAGGCCCGAGAGGGCGCTCCCTGATTACACGGATTAATAAACGTCGAAATAGAACGCCTTTACGTAACGATCCTTAAATTAATAAGTCGGAGTTTACGACCTTCCGGAATGCCTCCTTTTTCATTTACGTCTAGTCGAGAATGGGCCACAGCGGTTTTATTAGTCGGGCCCGATCCTCCCACGGGACCTGCACCTACTTTTGTTACACCGTTAACTTTCATGGGCATACGAGTAGTCGATACTTTTCTAACTTGTTTCTTACATATTTCTTAGCAGGGGGTACCGTAAGGAATTTCTACTTGTCATATATTTAAGATAAACAAAAGCAGCTGAGGTTTTCGAACAGTTGTGAACGAAGACCGAAAGTAACCAGCATTAAAACTTTTTTTATCATTTACATGACGGCCCTTTTTTGTTTGCGCATCCTAAAAAGCATCAAAAGAGAATATGAAATGAGAGGTCAGTCCCAAAGTTTGCAAACTTCAGAGAAAGTTCTCCAAAACACCAGGGGCGCAGAACTGCTTATGGGTTGTCTTCGTTTAGTGGAGCATGCAATATGTCGCAGGTCGCGGCGTCACATGTGACGCGGGTTCGGACGTGCTTGTCGCTAAATTGCATGAGATCTGCAACTAGTTTTCGGAGTTCCCGTTTGTGGATCACAGCTCAGAAGCTTAATTTTGAATTAATTGGTCACATGTATTATAAAATACATTCAGTCAACAAAGTATCGGGAATGGATGATTTGTTTATGGTTCCAAATTCAAATTTTTGTTTTTTTTGTTGTTGTTAGATTGGCACAACTGTTTTCTATTTTGGCGCGGAGTTTGAGTTGCATCTGTTATTTATATTAAATACAGTGCTGTTTTTAGTTATATCATATCTAGTGTGTATTGCGAATTTCATAATGGACAAAAACATTGAACAAAGAGTTTGTCTTAAATTTTGCATCGCCAATGGAATTTCGTGTTCGGAGTCACTGAAAATGTTACAGAAGGCTTACGGTGATTCGACTTTATCAAAAACACGTGTTTATGAGTGGTACAAAGCGTTCAAAAGCGGTCGAGATGTGATGGAAGATTTGCCTCGCTCTGGTAGGCCATCAACGTCTGCAACTGAAGTTAACATCGCAAAAGTGAAGGAAATAGTGACTGAAAATCCTCATTCAACTTTGAGAGAGATAGCCGCCGAACTTTCTGTATCTCACGAGTCGATCCGTACTATTTTAACTAATCATTTGGGTATGAAACATGTTACCGCTCGGCTAGTCCCAAAAGACCTGAATTTTCTCCAAAAACTCAATCGCATGAGAGTCGCTGAGGACATGCTAGAACGAGTCAATTCCGACCCAACATTCATGAAACTCATTGTTACTGGTGACGAGACGTGGGTTTACGAGTTTGACATGCAAACTAGTCAACAAGCTTCGGAGTGGCGCCTTCCAACTGAACCGAAACCGAAGAAACCACGCCAAAGTCGATCAAAAGTCAAAGTCATGTTGACTGTTTTCTTTGACTATCGCGGTGTTGTGCACTCGGAATTCTTGCCGGAAGGTCAAACGGTAAATAAAGAATATTATTTGAGCGTTATGCGGCATTTAAGAGAGCAAATTCGACGAAAAAGGCCAGATTTGTGGAATTAAAATTCTTGGATTTTGCACCACGATAATGCGCCTTCGCACAAGGCCATCATTGTGAAAGAATTTTTGACCAAACACTCAACAAATACCATCGAGCAACCACCATATTCACCAGATATGGCTCCTGCCGACTTCTTTCTTTTTCCTAAACTCAAATTACCACTTCGTGGCACCCGTTTTCAATCGGTAGAAGACATAAAGGAGAATTCGCGCCGAGAACTGAATTCAATTCCGGAAACAGCGTTTAAAAAATGTTTTGATGATTGGATTATTCGTTGGCGTAAGTGTATCGTTTCTGAAGGAGCATACTTTGAAGGTGATAAAATAAATTTGGATGATTAACAAACAGTTTGTGTATTATTGATCTTTTCCCGGTACTTTCTTGACAGAGTAGTATGTATTGTAAAAGTTTACCCGAACCAATCCAATTTGTTATAATTTATAATGGAAACCAACCACATGTGCGAACTGAAAGATTTAACATGATCCGACATGTTGTGATCAATTTGTTGGTGTGTGTCGGTTTATTTTATTTGCAGCTCGAGCGAATCTTAGTCCTCCAAGGGCAAGAGTTAGTCAAGAGGAAACCCATAATCAATAAAAAATAAGAAAACCGGTTTAGTTCTGTTTCCAATTATTCCGAGTCCGCGACAAAACTTCGCACGACGCGGCGCCAACTCTTGTAAACACGCGACCTTTTTCACCGTTTAATATAAACTCCGGTCAGGACTCCATTTACCAGGAAGTTATAAGGTGTAAGGTGGTTGTAAGGTGTGTAAGGCACCACTCGCTAACTCTAACATGTCACATAGAATAGAATTAAGATTTTTCGTATTTTCTGATACCTACAAAGAGAAAAAAATCTAGTTACCTTTAACAGAATATTGTAAATTCTACTTGATTTTTTTTATTATATGTGACAACTATACGTTTTTTACACATTAATAGAAAATTCTACTTCTGTACAACATAATTTCTAGTACCTATTACCATTTACCTAGTATCGTAGGAAACAAATTTTGTGTAGTATACAAACAGTTTTGTATGCTAAATGCATATTTTACTCTGTAACTATTAGATGGTAACCAAAACGATATCAAAGTTTTCGTGTACTAGTAAGTATATTTTAACTAGAATATTCTAGTATTAATAAAAATATGACTTGTCATAAAAAAAAACTTTTAACCATAGCTGAAACCTGTTTTACTACACCAGAATCATAACTACACTACAATACAAACTGGTAATATTGTAAAATATTTTATTCTCCGTCCGTGTACGTGCAAAGCGGGCGGGTTCAAAGCTGACTGGTTTATTAAAACAAATTCACAATCTACCTACATATTTGTACATGCATACCCTACACTATGTACTTGCTGTCTAAAGGTGTGAGGCTTAAGTTCCGCACAAAAACAACAATAAAGATGAGCCAGGTAAAATAAACAAAAAAAAAATACAAAATTAAAATATAATTAATAACAAAGGAGACATGATCAATCTATTAAAGGGTTGGTTGCATTTCTGTAACGATAACAACTTTTCAAAATAAATACTACATTCATAAACGTAATGCAATCTAAAGGAAGGAAGTCTGCGAGAATCCGTCGCCACTTTCCTGGCTCAGCACCGGGACTATTTCCGCCGCTGCAACAGATGTCGCTGGGCGCGACATGTCACACGAGTGAAAAATGTCGCTCGTATCGGCATTTAGTTGCGTTTGTAGCGTTAACACCGTAGAGGTACAAGCAATGCCATCGAAGCGAGAATTGAACTTATTCCATCTTAACTGTCGCTTAATAGGCACGGAATCAACACGTCGGACATATTTCTTTACAAAGAGAACTAATAGGACTCTAGAATACATCCAAAATCACGACCACGAAATATCCCGATCTTTAATCTCCCACGCGAAAATCAAACGCCTTTAATTCATTTTCTTCCCCACAAGAAATACCTAGTATCCCTTTGAATGCTTACCGAGATCGCAATATCAGGCTGACAGCGATATTAGAGAGCAAAAATCTTTCTCCGCCGACTATTGCTCCGTTGCACAGATTCATAATTTGTCCCGGTTTCCACTTCCCGATTGCTCTTTGACACCAGCAATAAGAGAAATTTTTATACAAAAATACATCTCCGGTCCGATATTTTAAATTAGGAAAAACGAAGCTACGACTTGACTTTTTAGAGATTGTCAACCGTCAATATCTGACAGATATGTTAAAGCATTTCCTATTAAATTACCATTAGTTCGTTCGCTTTTGTTACGGAAATTATCCGAAGCCAAAAAGCGCTTTGATGGCAAACGGAACAATAACAGGAAGCCATAACTAAAGGGAAGGCTTTCCAATGAAATAAAGAGAATTGATTTCAGAAAAAAATGCTGGCGTAGATTGAAAATATACATTTATTTAGCAGTGGGAATTGAGGGCTATTTAGTTTCGCAATAACGAGTATTGGACGCTGGGGTGTCGCGGACAGACGACGAGATGACATCCGCTGGCTCGTTATGCCTAGTCCTCCACAAAACCCGCTGCGCACTGTTTTCCTGCCACCAAAGAACTATCAGATTGTCAACAAGAATGATTCGCGATAGTTACAATATAATTTTTTTTTAAATGCAGGACAGACAACCAAGGCACCTCGCTCTTCAACATTAGCAATATAATGGCCAATTATATCGGCCAAATGGGCGCCGTCACAATTGATTGTCATACGGGCTCGTTTTATGGCATTTTTCATCACTTTGGCGAGAACTTCGGGCGACAGATTCTCGCACTCGTGTCGAATGTTGTCCTTGAGGGCTTCCAGAGTCTCGGGCTTGTTCACGTAAACACGGGACTTCAAAAAACCCCACAAAAAAAGTCTGGAACGCTTAAATCGGGTGATCTTGCGGGCCAGTGCAAATCGCCAAAACGAGAGATGAGGCGACCCGGGAACGCCGCCTTCAGAATATCGGTTGTGGCTCGCGCAGTGTGTGCCGTTGCTCCGTCCTGTTGGAACCACATGTCGTTCGGTCCTAATTCGTCCAATTGCGGCAGAAAAAACTCGGTCAACATGGCCCTATAGCGCGCACCGTCCACTGTTGTCGTATGGCCAGCGGCATTCTCGAAAAAAAATGGCCCAATGACTCCTCCAGCGTGAACAGCGCACCATGCAGTCACTTTGAGCGGGTGTAATGGCTCCTCGTGCATCACTCGTGGATTTTCGGTGCCCCAGAAGCGATAGTTTTGCTTGTTCACGTACCCGCTGAGGTGGAAATGAGCCTCATCGCTCATTATGATTTTGGTCGAAAAATCGTCCACTTCTTCCTCGAGATTGAGAATGGCTTGGGCGTAGGTTACGCGCGTTTGGCGGTCGGCAGGCAGCTGCTGATGCACGGACTGGACTTTGTATGGGAACATGCGCAGGTCTTTGACCAAAATTCGCCTTAGGGACGTCCGTCTGATGGCTAATTGCGTGGCACGGCGTCTGGTTGATGTTTCCGCCGACAGCTCGACATCCTCGGCAACAGCGGCGATATTCTCGGCAGAACGGGCGCTCCGGGGCCGGCCACTCTTGGCAACGTCTCGTGTGGTCCCATACTCTTCAAGGTTGGTGGCCAAACGGCGCAGTGTTTGCGCAGTCGGTGTCTGACGGCCGGGGAATCGGCGACGGAATTCGCGCTGCGCCAACACCACAGACGAATTGTTACGCAAAAAAATAGACACGATTATTCCGCGTTCTTGGGGAGTGTATCGCTCCATGACTTGTTCACTTGTATTTTGCATCTGTCAACTCCACAAATGTCAAAACAGATTTGACATTGGCGACCATTTGCAAAAATGAGAGCATCTTCCAATAGGGTGATTTCTTTTGGCCCACCTTGTACCTTCAGAGCATGACAAATAAAAAAATAATTTCAAATTTACTTGTTCATGAGATGGAGAAAATTAAATTAAATTAGAACGATGGATGCAAGCGGCGGCGCAGGAACGGTCCTTGTGGCAAACCTTGGGGGAGGCCTATGTCCAGCAGGGGACGTATTTCGGCTGAAATGATGATGATGATTATTAAATAAGACGAGGACCATGTTTGCTCACCTCGTGTATGTCGCTTTATGCATTTTGCGAGATAATTATGAAAATTCTCTAAATATCCTACTTTCTTTATATGTAGCGACAGCGCTACTAACGTGTTCTATATCTAAAAATCATAGCACTTTTATAAAACGAATAGGATCAAAACAAAATACCTAGAACGATTGAGTCAAAATGGAAAAAACTAGACGAACGTTATCTCACGCGAAACAAAATAAACAGGGTCCACGCGAACAGACCTGATAGCTGAAAAAACATCCGTAGTTTATGCACCTGCAGGCTGCAACGCCGGCGTGCATTTATTAAATCTCATATAATCCTTTTATGAAGACCGGCGCGTTTCCATTTCAATAGTTCATTTATTAATAAACAAAACAGGACCTCGTGTTATGAACATTATTCAGACGCCTCGAGATGCAAACACGCATTTTTTATTAAAAAAAATTGGCCATTCGCTTGACAATAGACTAAAATTACATTTGCATATCGCCGTCGCATTACCAGGAGAGTAGAAAGATAAAAGAGTAAAAACGAGACGATCGGTGGCGTAAAGGCTTATCGGGATAGGCCGGAGCGGGCGGGCCCAGATGGGCCTCGCCGCCATTACCCGATTACGCCGTAATGGGCCTAATGCGGGGACAATGTCACGGGAACTATCGGCGGACTTTTAACGGCATTACGATTCAATCAGCCATGACGTGATTGCGAGCGAGGTGTTCGATTGTGAATTCAATCAAAGCCGCGTGTCACAGATAAGTCTCCGCCGTTGATGGACGGCGTGCTAATCTGGGATTTGCCGTTGACGCTAGGGCAATCCGATATTGCAATCAGTTATGTAGGTAATAGAACACATTAAAGTTAAATGAGTTATTCATTGTTAATATCAACTTCAACCGAAAAAATGCATGATATCGGCAATTAGGTATATATGTTTACATAATGTTAATGTTATCAAAATGCCATTTCTGAAATTAGAGTTGCCGTTAGAAATGCTGAGTTGTTATTAAAATTACCTATAATTATAACAATTATAAAATTGTAATAATCATGGTTACGCTCATCACGGATAGTAAAGGTGTTAGGTAAACAATTTGACATCCCCAATTTTATATTACATTGTCAAAAAACTTTGTGAAAAACAATAAGAATGTCTTAAAATACCTACATTTCACAAATTGGGAATATTGGGATAGATGATCTACCGAAGCAACTATAAATAATATAAACGTAACTTGTTATCAGAAAAGTCAAAGAAAGAATACGAGAAAAGTTAGCTTTTGTATTTCTTTGTAGTCTTTATTTTATGTTTGTAGAAAAAAATATGAATGCATGCAACGGTACACAATTTAGCTGTTGTGACTCTCGTGGTCGTGACGGGTATTGTCTGTCATAAGTGTCCTAACTTCGCCACTCGTAGCACAAGAGCCTTAATTATGTGACAGTTGCATATTAACTAAAAGTACTTCGAAATCTCAAGCAAAGGCAACGTCAAAAATATGCCCTTAATATATTGTATTGCGTTAATACCAGTGCTCACGAGGACACGGTTATAATATTAAGAAAATAGGGGATATTCATTCAGAATATAGTCATTCATGTAACAAACAGTAGATAATTTTTTTTCGAATATCTATAAATATAACCAAGATATAAGCCGCTAAAGATTGGTTTCTATCTCTTTCTAGCAAAACAAAATTTAACTTGGTGTTTATATGGCCGTAGTGTACGCTGACGTCACAGTTCATGTCGGATCTCTGTCTAATTAGTAGTTTTTAAATGCATATTTAATACGTATTTTTTGTCAGATTTTAATTTTAATTTCACTTTTTGCCATGTCTTTTACAGTATTTTCATATTTTGTTAAGAAATACAATGAAAAATTTCATGCATATTCCCTACTGTATGAACATGTCTCTCGATGATCTGTCATTGTCGAAACATTTCACAGAACATCAAACAACAGGGTGTTTGGCACATGGTTGGACAAACGAAAACAGCGAAGAGGTGGGGCCATATGCTACATGATTAATAAATGATAAAATTAATTAACTGGTATTTATTTACTCCCTTTTTTAATTGCTCTTTTCAATTTTACTCCCACCTTTGCACTTTGTTAATGTTATTTTTTTCTTAAGCCTTGGGGCCTAGGCCAGATTTATAGGGCTTATGAGCATACGGCCCCATCTCCTCGCTGTTTTCGTTTGTCCAACCATGTGCCAAACACCCTGTATATTGATGGTATTTTAAAAATGCAACTTATTTACTCATAATTGGTTGTTATTGTCCGAACATGGTACCTATATACCTACCCATATTACATATCCATCCATAATATACTATGTAGTCACAGAAGTTTTACTTTATTCGTTGCAATGTACACTAATATTTAAAGAGGAAAGATTTGTATTTTTGTACGTTTGTAACGAATAAACTCAAAAACTTGTAAAAAGAGTCCTAAGCTACATACATAAAGAATTCACTCATATCATGGTCACGCGAACCAATTGTAAAGACCCCCCCTTATCTAAATACTTTAACCTCTAACCTCCTACTTATACTAGCTTTTCCCCTTGGTTTACTTGAGTAAACTATGAATTAAGGAAATCAAACAAAAGAGCTTAGCATGCAATTAACTTCCTGATATCAAATGAATACTATTTTGGCTGGTGATCGTCTAGATAATAACAAATTGGACCGAAACGTTGTGAACCTGTAGTAACTCAAAATTCTTTAAATCTTCGCTTTAATTAATTACTTACTTTGGATAACTTGACATGGGTAACCATTTAATAAACTTTCACTTTACTACCTATTTAAATCTAGATTGATAATTATTTAACCTATAATGTTATAATGGAATTACAGTGGACAATAGTTTATCAATTTTGGTTTAGCTTTTTGTTGGAGAAATTGTTGTTTGATTGTAAATTATGGTTTATTATTTCCCTTATTATCTTAATACTAGAGACTACTTAAGATTAAATTCCCGTCTCAATTTTCTAGAACGTTATGTTATTATGATTTTGTTTTATTGAAGCTTTAATAGTTTGAATTTGGCCTTTCAACTTGTATTGGCCTTCCTAAATTAGGAAGATTCGCTAGCCCCGCCTCGCTAACGAATAATAATCATCATCCAATAGACAGGTCTGATTTCTTGCCAAAAAAAAAAGTATTTACTAATTTTCGAACAAGTCATAAGTATGTCTGTTAGTATGTTTGTCTAATTTGGTAACAAAAGAGGACACAAATAATATTAATATTCGATTCATAATTCCCTTTAGGATCTCTCATTAATATGTTAATTTTCATATTTGTAATATTAGATATTATTACATAAGTAACTCTATTTTAACTGTAAAAGAGTTTTAAGCTTCAATCATGTTTGGATTAAGCATCATATTTTTCTAGTATGAAATATTCAATTTTCTCTAAGAATCTTCAATGATTTTATATTCGTCACTGTGGTAAGATCCAGATGTTTGTTTCATCTTTAGATAGATTGAACTCTCATGATAGTTTTAATGGTATAAAGATTCTTATATGTGAAATTCAATAAAGCCACTTTATGTTGTTTTAAATTATTTTAGTACTTAAAGTATCTTTATTAATTTAAGATCCAGGAATATGATCAAATATAATATTTTATATATATATCTCTAGCTTTATTTTATTTAATGTTTAACTAGAATATATATTCCATAATAATGTGTTAAACTTTTATATTCCAATTTTATTTTATTTTGTTGTTAACTAGAATATAAGTTTCTTATTTTCTGCAGGCCATCTAGTCTTATGTTATAGAATATTTAACTAGATATTTTATATATATATTTTCAAGTTATATTAGATAATTTGTATTAAATTCCGTCAATTCGATTGCTCACTTCAGAAATGAACTGACAAGTTTTCCGAAGTAGAAAGTTAAATAACAAAGGTAAAAGGTTAATGTCGAGAAAAGGATAATTATCCTGATAGTTAAAGAAGATTTTCCCTAATTATTCCTTCAAGATGAAATACATCTTATTTATTATGAATTCTTTAACAAGTTTTGGAATTTATGAATTAGTGATGTTTATTCCAAAACTATGTTTATTATGTGTACCTAACCCTATCAGCTTCTAAATAATTTCAATACTAGGACCGGTCCACATTTAACTTAATTGCGTTTTCTTAACTAGCTGTATCGTTAGGTCAGGTAAGCCTAAGGGTGACTATCTAAACCTGGTGTAATGTTCCTTCCTCGGACTAAAATAGCCAGGTTGAGGTTGGAACGCCCTATTATGTACATAGGTTTTCCTCATTACATATAAATATAATATTTTATGGGGATCACAATGCAATTTCAGAGGGCTTTGGAATTTGGTGTAGCCCGCTTACTAAGCTTAAACGCTTCGGAACCTCCCTTAGCTTTAACCTCCGTAGGACATTGCAAAATGAGTTAGTATTTTCTCATGTCTTATGTTCGCCATGAAAAAACCTCGGCTACCCGAGAATTTAGCTTCAATTCAAATAAATTTACCACCGCAAGGCTTATTTGTATTGCCACGAACACGGTTCATAATTAAAAAACTCGTGTCATGGTGAAGAAGTCTTAACGAATTTGTCAGCTGACTGAATGATTAAATTCTCCCCTTAGAAATTCATTACCGAACCATCGAGTGAACATTTTAAATGACTGAAATATCAACGCCACCGGCGTACAATACTTGCTAGTCACCCAAAACAGCTCTTTTAAACTCGTGATTTATCAAAGCCCCTTTTAAAATTTATTAGCAACATTAAGAACTTTATCACAGCTAAATCACCCTGTTGTATGAAGAAAAGTAAACTGATTAGCTTCCCTACTCCCTTCTAAATATTCAAATGAATATTAAATAACTTAACTGACTTGAAACTTTAAGGCAAATCCCACAAAACTAATTTATATTCACTTCACATTATTAGTTTATAACCCAAAACAAATTCCTTAATATCAAAATATCAAGATAGTAAACGTTACTAAATTACTAAGATTCTAAACTTTAACTTTTATCTATATTAATTTAATCAACAAGAACATATTATAATTAACTTAAGAAACCCCAAAACTAATTAAATTATTCAAAACAATTATCAAAATGTAAAAATAAAATTTTCATTTACGTAAATAAAGCCCTTTGACTCGAATGCAATACTATCACCACCTTCCCCTTTGGAAGCTAATCAATCAATGCCTGAACACCCGCGAGCTCGCCAATTTAAACCCACCTCGGTCTTTTCGGTCTACTCGGTCTGCCCGGTCTTGGCCAGCTTTGTGTTCTCCTTTCCCATTGGCTCGTTTTGAATTCCCTGATTTTCTGACATGCGCACAAATTCATCTCCCATCTCTCTTTTATTTCAGCCGTTTCTTCATATCACCCTTATCAACCTACATGACGTAGCTGATTAGACAGTATAGTGTTCTACTATTTTGCCCGCTTTCTTAACTACAGCTCGGCCCAGCGGCCCAACGCACCCCCCATCGATCAGCGCCTCACAGTTCAAGTCTCCACCCATCTCAATGTCTTTTTGTATTTTTTTATTAAAATATTTTTAATGATTCCTTTTGTTTTACTAATGCTAATTAGAAAAAGTCCAATTTAATATTTAATTATTTCTTAGTTAACCCTTTTATTTGTTATGAAATTTCTGTAACTAATAAAGTGGCAAAAGTTCATATTAGAATTGTCTAAGGTTTTTACTATTCCTTTATTTACTTAATGATACTCTATTTAAAAAGACTGTAATATGTTTGTTTGTTTATTAATTACTCCAATCTACCAAACCAATTTTGTCTCTCTCTTAATAACTAATAACTTTATTCTGATCTATAATCTTAAGTTTTATATAACAATAGATGTCGCTACAAGTATTTGATTAATCAAATACTTTATTTGTAATTATATGTATGTTTTTAACAGACTAAATGGACAGATGTCTATTTGGTTTGTTACAGCCTACTATTTCAAAAATTCTTTCACCAACATTTCGAATGAGCTTTCAGGGTGGATATAAGTATTACGAAAGTACTGCCTGCGGGCGAAAAGCCTCTAGTAGATTGTGATAAAAATATATTGTCTTATTTGTACGTACACATGTGTACATAATATGTACCAATACGTGACGGAGCGTCCCCAAAGCGTCGTAGATCGACGCGCTTCGTCGCTCGCCGTATCTATCGCCAGATAAGCGTTTACGAAAGCATTCCCAGACGACAAGCGTTATTCGCGCGTCTCGTACGCGATCTGGCCAAACTCTATAACTTATGAGCATCAAAATGAGTAAAATCATAATTAGAGATCGGATATTTGGGAGCTTATTTACCTGAAGTTCGCGTAGTCTCAATAAATAAATAAAATAAATATCAGGGGACAATCTCGCACAAATTGACCTAGCCCCAAACTAAGCTCTAGGCTTGTACTATGGGTACCTACTAGGCAACGATATACATACTTATATAGAGAAATACATACTTAAATATATAGAACACATGTTATCCATGACTCAGGAACAAATACTCGCGCTCATCACACAAATATTTCTGGATTCGAACCCGGGAAATGCTACTAAGTTAATGTAGAGGCGGGTTCTTAAAATAATTTATTTTATATTAAACATGGGTGAAACTTTAGGTAAATAAGCGCAAAAAGCGCTGGATGTCCCACAAAAACGAGTCCCGCCCGTCACCCCCTTAGTTTTATGATGCACTAATGTAAAAATCAAGAAGTGGATCTTGTTTCCATGGATTGATATATTAAAAAGCAATTTTTTTATTGGTAGACGAGGAAAATTAAGTGAAATTAAGGTATATTTAATTCCTCTAAACGACGAACCCGTTATACGTAACAAAATAAAGTGGCGCCTGTTTGCGACGGTTTTCACTATAAATAGATTTTTTATGGCGGAAAAAGATCAGATTAAGGTATTCAAATCTTCTAAACGAGGCCCGAAATACTTTATTCAAGCCCACCGCCGCCCATTCAATACACCGGGCTCAATTAAAGAAGAAGACGGCACAAAACAAACAAACCGAAAAACGTAACGAAGCAATTACGGGCTACAAACGAGCGCCATTTTGCCAATAGAAAGAGAGAAAAGAAAGCGCTTCATTAAAATGTTTGCCCGTTTAAGCACGGACCAACGAACAAACATTTTTTTATGTAATTTATAGGTGGAGCACCAGGACCACATAATTAAGAAATATCTGAACGAAATAAGAAAGCCGCTCAACGTTCATTATACATCGACTTTCAAGTTCCAACAATATTTGATGATTCTACGTTTATATTGGAAGAGGGTACAGTGAGTTTGTATCTTAATTTTAATTAAACATGTAAAAAGTTCCGAATTTCTCAAGATGCCAAAGATCCGTATAAATTTAAAATAAATTAGACTCCCATCAGAATGCAAATAAACTAACCCACCCGCAGCTAACATTAAAACAGAACGCGGAGTTCATAACTCCATTAGCGTTATTTGATTAATCCGAATAGAATAATATCGAGGCACCTGAATAGCAGCGACGCTTCATGAAAGAGATAAAGTTCATTATTGCTGCGAGTTTGGAGATATAACTTCTTGCTGTCCTGTTCTTCTAGTACATATGGTTACTTAGAGCATAAATAACTAAACGACAATGTAATTTGTGGCGCTGTGTTATGAATTTCTCTATCGAGCTAGATAAAGTCCAAAGTTAAATAAAAACAACAGCAATTGTTAATAAAAATCACTACATATTATAAATCAACGTCCACCAAATGTTTGTCCGAACTATCTCATATGGCTTTTCATATGGCTTTTCATATGGCTTTTCATATGGCTTTTCATATGGCTTTTCATATGGCTTTTCATACTTTCATTAGAAAGAGGGAGTATCTAGGAAGGTTGTATGAGCTGTAACCCGTGCGAAGCCGGGACAGGGCGCTAGTATTTAATAAATAAACAACCAAACATGGAACCAAGGCGTCGTTTAACATTTTTTAAGCGTTAAGAGCGTAAGACAATTTACACATAGCGTAACTCTGAACCCAGGACGAAAATTAAATGCATCAATCCCGTGACGTGACTCTTTATCCCATTGAAAATTATTCTGGTCACTTATGAAATAATTTTCATATAATTTGAAATTACTGTGATGAAAGCATCTAAAGTCTAATTTTCAGAAATATTAAAATTTATTGTTTAATGCACGAATTATGTGTCGACGGACTAAGTACAAAAAGCCGAGCGGAGATAATTATCCTTTGCATTCACTTTGAAGGATTGTCAAACTGACAACAATAAATTCATTTTCTGCAATATACGCAGAAATGTCCACCTTACTGTTGCAAAAGCAGTACGCGGAGTTATTCGCTCCTAACCAACGCAAAAAAAAAAAAAAAGAGATTACTGTCGAGTAGCAGCGGCCGAGAATTTCTCCTAAGTTATCAAAAAAGTCGAGCGTGTGGTGACAGCTGGAACTACAATATTTTCAAATGGCAACCAGCACAGGTTAGAGTAAACCTTGGATCATGTTGCCAATTTCATTCAGAACAGCACCCTCATTTTTTGCTCGACTTTTTTGCCAGGCTTATAATTTTACGTCTCAAATAGATTTACTTTTTTTTTAAACATTTTGCGTTCATAAACTAATTAAAATGGCAAATTAACTTAAAAACGCGTACTTAATAAATGTAATAATTTAAATCCCAAGTTAGTTTAGATTTATTTAATTTAAATATGTGATTGTATTAATATTTATAATTCAGATTCCCGAATGAAAATGACATTATGAGTCAATTTATGAGCAGTGATCGGAATAGGTAGAGTATATTTACCTAAACTTGATGCATGTTCATTCAATAATGTGTTCCCATCTCACTCACGCATGAATGAACAAGCGTCAAGTTTAGGTAAATATACTCTACCTATTCCGATCACTGTTTATGAGTGATGTCGTGCAGTTAAAAAAGGGCGGGAAGTTATTTTTCCAAGGCAACTTTTAAGGGTGTTGAAGTAAATATGTTTACGAAAATCCAAAAATAGAATTTCCACGCATCGTTGGCGAAAAGCACTATACAAGCCTCGACCGTGAAGGGCGGTTGCAGGACTCGTTTATAGGGCCGCGCTAACTACTCGTCCTGCAACCGCATGCTTCCCGTTCTCTACAATAATGTACTTTATATTGACTTGCACAAAGACCACCCAAGCAATTTGGACAAACTTACTTGCAACGGTTACCAGGAACCCAAGAAACACGGCAGGTACCTAAGTAGTATTAATAATGAAATATTCATGCGGAAACAATCTCCTGATGCCCGCCGGGCGGAACGGGCAGCCCGCGAACAAGACCACTCCGACACGCAAATATAACCTTTATTCTTTAGGAAAAAAGACTCAATCGGTGCGGGTAACCACACCAATAAAGGCAGGCCCATATCATTGCTACACGGGCTCCATAACAATAAGAATAATCTAAACGGCCTGAAGCGTTCGACACGAGCGAACTGCGAGCTACCCGCGGGTACATTCCATCAAAAGCAATTTCGCCGACTGAGTTAGGACGGGGCTAGGCGGCGACAGCAAATATTACTGAATAACTCTGATTCATCGTTCCAGCCGAAAGCTGTTCGCACTTCTCAATTAGAAAATCCATGACCGTTTTTAATTTGCCTCCGAATATTCACGAAACATCCGGCGGAACACAAAGCGGGAGCGGTGTTTTATTGAAAATCGCTAAGTTACCCGAGGAAGCAGTGGAGATTAAATTAAAATGTCTACCAAATGGAAAGAGTAGACGAGCAGAATAATAAAAAAAAACTGTTGTGACTGCATTAATTTAGCGGGCTGAGGGATGCGGGTCAGACGTGTCAAAGGGGTTTGCATTCCATTAAATAATGAATGAGCAACATGGGACAAGTGAGCGCTAGTTATACCGCTACATAGACATGCTGGCCTGGTGAATTCATTCACTTTTAGTTCTGTTAAATGTTGATAATTAAGTTATTTTACTGAAATAAAAGTTGTAATGTAATTTAAATACAAAGAGCCCGTATTCTTTAAAGTTCTTCGCAAGTGGTTTCAATTTACTTCGAGAGCGAGACCCACACAGATGAAGTCGCGTGGGTGTCGCTCACTAAATAAATAAAAATAGGCTATATATATTAACAACAAAAAGGAGAGCAGTGCTAATAAACATACACAACTCATTTTGTTTGTTTAGTAAATATACTCGCTCTGATATTTATTTGTCTTTATTATATGAATTACATCGCATTCAGCAATTTAAGTCAATTTTACATGTTTTTAGGTAACTTCGCCCGTTTGTTACTTAATTAAGTGTAGGTCAATCTTGTAAGTCCATTTTGAACCGATTCTTGCAATTGGAATGGACAGAAATGTTACAGACGAACCGATTATAATGCAATATATAATATACTTTTTTACCCAGAAAGTCCATTCTAAATGTTGGTGAAAGAAATTTTGAAATCGGTCCAGTAGTCATTGAGTTTATTCGTTACAAACATACAAAAATACAAATCTTTCCTCTTTATAATATTAGTGTAGAAAAGCCGATCTGATTATGGAGTTAAAAGGTAGCCACAGGATCTCTGCTGCCCTTCAGGCGATAGGAGCTGTGGATCTTGCTTGCTAAGCAAAATAGCAGCATCACTTCCAAACATCCTACACCTATACAGTCACGAACTTTAATTTGGGACGCACTTTAGGTCCAAAGTCAATCTGACATTCTACAGCAATGAGGTGGAGTTTCCTGTAAGTTACAAATTACTTGGCATCTCTAATGACATTGACAACTTCAAGCAATATTCTTCAACTTCCTACAGTGTCGCTAGCTTTCCTAGAAAGAGTGCAAGTAGGTTAGGCCCCCTGTAGCATGTGCAACTTCATTAAATTACTAACGAGAGAGAATCGAATCTGCTTTAGATTAAGCTAAGCTTATCACAGAATCTCGATAATCGAAGTATTGAAATCGAACCCCCGATATCTCAAATACAAACTAGTATTTGAGATATCGTCTTTTGTCTTACAGGGCACGTCTGTCTAACTAGTTTTATAAACTAAGTACCAAACTTATTTTTACGCTTACAAAATTACAATAATTAAACCTTTTGTCAATAAACACATGAATTGCTAGCCTAAAAACAGAAACAAAATTAACACAATTTACCTTCTCCAGTATAAACACGTGTGTAACTACAGTTTACTAAAGCGGGTTAAAGTAGTTAACATTAGTGCGATCTGCATTCAGTTTAGTGAGAGAATAGAAATAAACTCCAGTTTGAAACCCGCAAGATAGGGACACGTTTATCGTTACGGTTAACAGCTTAGGATTCATGACTGCCTGGTACAAACGTTTCATTTTAAGGTGGTCACGGACGTCATAAAGGGGTCCGAGAATTTTGTAAGTATTATTGCGAATATTTTGGGTGTCGATATTTTAGAATTGCTAACATTAATAAAATGTTTGTGATCAGTGATTGATCAGACATACATTTCTTGGCAGTTAGCCTAGTTGGTAGAGACCCTGCCTACAAAGCTAGCGATACCAGGTTCGACTCCCGGAAAGGACAAACATTGCGTGATGAACGCGAGTATTTTGTTCCTGAGTCTTGGATGTCTTCTATTTATTTAAGAATACTTGACCAACGAATAGCCGGATACAGGCGTCTATCAGATGTCATAACTGCCTGCCTGATAAATAATAATAATACAAGACCAAGTTATCGAGACTAGGAACTACCAACGATACATCACTAAGACTTTAACTACTGACACCTGTAGAAAATGCAATAGCTGCCCGGAAACCATACAACATATAACAAGTGCACGTAAATCAATTGCTCAAACTGATTACAAACATAGACATGATCAAGTTGCAAACATTATTCACCAAAAACTTGCTCACCGACAGCAACTTATTGCCACCATAGAACCTTATTACAAGTACAAACCTGAGAGTGTGTTAGAAAATACAACGACGAGACTTTACTTTGACAGAGCCATCCTCACTGACCGCACCATACACTACAATAGACCTGATATCACATTTATAGACAAAACAAATGGATGTGCATACCTAATAGATATAGCTATCCCCAACACACATAACCTACAAGGTACAATTGCTCAAAAACTTACCAAATACACCGAACTAAAAGAAGAAATCACACGACTTTGGCATCTTAATAAAGTCACAATAGTACCGATCGTTCTTTCTGCTACAGGAGTGATACCAAAACAGATACACCAGTCTCTAAAAACCCTAAAATTGCCGCCAAATATTTACATCCTTCTCCAAAAAGCCGTCGTCTTGAACACATGCCGAATAGTCCGAAAGTTTGTACAAAATTATCAGGAAGGCCCTGCTTCATCCATACCACCCGCACAACACACACTGTATTCAACCAGCCTACAGCATACCACCAATTTGTCAACAAGGAACGACACAGACACTCTTCATCAACTACCTCACAATACACAACATGAGTACTAGCTTAAACAATTTACCTGTTATGCACTTGGCCTAGGCCCGTGCATAACGGGTAATAATAATAATATATTTCTCTATATAAGTATGTTTATCATTGCCTAGTACCCATAACACAAGCCTAGAGCTTAGTTTGGGACTATGTCTATTTGTGTAAACAGCTGAACGCATTTGAATGAAATATGGTACACCGGTATTTAGCGCTTGGTGTGATAAAAAAGATAAAAGATATAAGAAGCGCCGCAAGAAACTCAACAGTTAGTCATTTTTTTAATAGAATATTCACTTATGACAATGATACTACTTATTCTAGCATTATATAAAACTATAAAAATAATATAAAATATCTGCGTAATTTTTAAGTGCTGGAAGGGGTAACTCTAAAACTACGTCGGGTAATTTATTATAAAAATGAATGAATGAATGTGGATCTGGATTTAAACATAGAATATTTTTTATCCCGGAAAATTAATAATCCTGTACAAAAACAGATAAACAAGTTTTAGGCAAACGAAGTGGAAGACAAACTGGGCCTATTTATAAAATTCTCGATGGAACAGCAACATCACGACGACGACGCGGTTAGCCTAGTTGGTAGTGACCCTGCCTACGAAGCTAGCGGTCCCGGGTTCAAATCCCGGTATGGACAAATATTTGTGTGATGAGCGCGAGTATTTGTTTCTGAGTCATGGATGTTTTCTATGTATTTAAGTATGTATTTCTCTATATAAGTATGTTTATCGTTGTCTAGTACCCATAGTACAAGCCTAGAGCTTAGTTTGGGATTAGGTCAATTTGTGTGAGATTGTCCCCTGATATTTATTTATTTATTTATTTTTATCAAGTGGAGTTTGCGAGTGTACTCGTACCTTATCTATGTACTATCTATGTACAACGACGCCTTGCAAAGTCCGGCAAGGTGACTCATGCTATGGGCCCAGCAGTCTACAATAAGCTGCCTCAAACAATCACTTCAGCTCCTTCTTTGATCTGCTTTAAGAGAAGACTTAAGAATTGGCTTCTCGAGCACACATTCTACACTTATGATGAATTTCTAAGTTTCCAAGAAAAAACTTGACTAACTTTGTGTTAATTATTGTTGTTTTTGTATATATTGTAGAAACCTACATTTAATTATAAATTATTATTTATTATGAATCGAATAAGTATTGTGACATGTAATTATTATGAAATATTACGAATAAATGAGTATGAGTATGAGTAAATGTGAAACTGGCGAGTGAAAAAGTCAGGTCACTTTGTAAATTTTAACATAACGTGTCCGCGTTATTTTTGTGATTACATCAAACCAGAAGAAAATAACTATTATATAGGGTTATTTTTTAGTCAGTGTGCAAATTGGGGGTTACATCAGTAAGTCATACTGACCAACTTTCACTATGGGACCAACCCAGGGTGGCCGCTTTTTACAACATTTGAATTTCCCTGACTTTTCCCGGTTTTCCAGGAACTTTTTCGGTTTTTTCCCTGATCATCCAAGAAAAAGTAAAAAAATGTCACATAACTTTTTATATTTACTATAAAAGTACACCACACAGAAAGTATGGATTTTTTCCTCGGTACATTTTTCTATGAAAACGAAATCTAGAAATTTTTTACTTAATATTTTTTTTATATAGGATTTTGATGCCCTTCGAGGATTTTTACATTTTAATCAAGACTCTGTATTTTTTTATTAAAATGTACCGATATAGTAAATTTATTGAAATGAATTTATAGTTTTTAGTAGTTTAGAATTAGTAGATGTATATGTATATGATAACTCATATTTCATGGTTGTTATTATACCGATTTTTTATTTTTGTCATATGGGTCCTCCCAACACAGTGCAGTGAACAAAATGTATTTTTTAAATAAAGTGTACTTAGTGAGTTTTTCCTCTCAATAGATAAAATGCAAGTTATAGTTTTAGTAAGGTTGCTGATATTGGTCACGAATAAATGTTTTTCTTTCTTTCTTTCTTTAAGTAATGTATTTTACCTGACCTTTGGCAAATTTCCCTGACATTTCCCTGATTTTTCACTGACCAGCGAATTTCCCTGACTTTTCCCGGTTTTCCAGAAAGTGGCCACCCTGCCAACCCCATTTTGGCTAGTCAGCTGACGATGTTTTGTATGGGAGGGTCGATTTTTTTTCGCGATTTCGGGGTTGGTCCCATAGTGAAACTTGGTCAGTATGACTTACTGATTTAACATTTAACCCCCAAAATTTGCGCACTGACTAAAAAATAACCCTGTATATTAACATTTAAGTAAACGTGGACGTCAAATTAAGTCTTGCCTTTACCGTTATACCTTCCCAGTTGGCGGTGGGTGGCGTGCCCCGGTGGCGAGGCACAGCCGGACCCGGCTGTTCAGCTTGGCAGGCTCGGCTGAGTCGGAGTGGAAGGCCGCCTCCGTCTTCGTGGATTAAAATACACTATACCTTAAAACAAAGGTACATATCGTGCGGTTTAATGTGTGCCTCATTCGCGCATTAGCTTACACCCCAAGTAGCACAAAAGCTGTATAAGAGCTTTTACAGCCATTATAGCTCTAGTTTCAGCATTTTAAGGGCTGTATAAGCGTTTATACAGCTTGTATGCTGCCTGGGACTGACTGATAATGATGAATCAGTCAAGGCTGCGCCGCCTGCGTGTGTGTACGTGGGTACATTAGGTACCTAACTCGAGCTCCTAAAGGGCCAGAGTATAATTTACTTATCTGTATATACTTGCACAAGGTCAGACACGTGCGTACTCCGGAGCCCGAGCTCAAAAGATGTCCCCGCAGCGTGACTCGCCGGAGCATTCATCCCGCCCGCTGTGTTGGAAGCGAAGATTGGAAATTAATCGTTCACGACGCTTAGCCTCTTGTAAGAGACTATTAATTATATTTTAGTATTGAATTATACCTTTGAAATTTCACAAATTTAGCTAACAAATGTCTAGTAAATCGTACATTGTTAACCTAGGGAATAAAGTTATCATTATGCACCTGAGATTAGGAACATGTGCGTCAGCCAGCTTGTCTATAGTTCGAAGTTCACATTTAACAAATCCAAATGAAACCCTTCTTTTCATTTTGACTGCGAGAATAAAAACGTAACGTAGTTCAGGAAAAAACGCAAATGCAGTTAAAGCAAATCAAAAATGCACAGTAGTTAACATTCGAGTTCTATTGCAGTACAAATTTTACAACTGTTAATTACATAATTTTCCCTAAATAACGTCCAATATGAAAAATGTTTGCTTTCCAAACAAGAGAGATAAAGAAGCAATTATCAAACATACATAAAAGTTGCCATCGAGACCCTCCGAACCTTTAAGCGTCCTCGGAACATCTCAACATTGTATTGTTTACGTTTCTTTTCTTTGTTCGCCGTGTAGCGACCACTAATGACTAGGGAAACATAACGCGGCAACAATAAACTCCTTTTGGGATAGATAAGATCGGTGCTTATAAATGAGTGGATTTAAAAAAAGTTGCGATGAGTTTCACAAAGCGTAAAAGCTCTTACTTCTGTCTCACTGACTACGCATTGATAATATCATCAATATTGATAGATATCAAATTTTGTAGTGATATAAATAGGAACGCCCCAAACTGCGAAGCGTTTTAACGCGGGACGTTCAGTTGTTCATTTCTAATTCCACGGTTTGTTTATCGCCTTAGCGCAACAAAAACCTTCACTACGTTTTTCTATAACAGATTCAGTCCAGGCTACGCAAAAATTCAAACAAAACAAACCCTTTCGAGATCTTGGCACCGAATTTTGAGCAGGTAGAAATTTCTCTTAAAGGTCCATGTTGCCCTGGTAGTGAGGCAAGTCTCAACGATAATCGACAGCTCGCTTCATTTGTAATCGATGATCCCCGCTTCTGTCGAAACTTCTCGAAACTCGCGATAAGCCGCTTCCGAAACGACTTCCAGACGGTTTCGAGCACATCTGAATGTCCATAAATTTATAAAGTTTTTTTAGTCTTTTTACATAAGAAGGGAGCGTTGATAGATGAGAAGACGGAGTTTAAGGGTGCGTTTCCACTCAAGCGGAGCTGAACGAAGGGATGCGAAGGCCAATCAGATTATATAAGCACACTCGCGCAGAATGTTCGAGCGATCTGATAGGTCGTTTCCGTTCCTCGCCGCTTCAATGGAAACGCATCCAAAGATTCGAGTTTGAATTGTTTGGGTTAACACCCATAACAGACGCTCGAACTTGGTCCGGGCCGGACAACGGATTTGGTTCGCTCCGAACCAGATCTGGCCGTCTGTAGAGCAGTCTTCGGACCATGTCGGCCGATATGGTCCGAAGACTGCTTTGAAGAGTTCGAGCGTCTGTTACGGGTATAACGTCGCCAACACAGACAGAATAACCGTTATACACTAATTAAATATTGTGATTGCGAGAGCGACTTCATGATTGTCAGTAGTTTTCTCACGAAAAAGGACACCACGAATATAAGAATTCGAAAAGCAGTAATTGCTATAATTGGGTCAAACGAAGATGATCACTGTGAGCGCTATATATATGTAACTTAAACACGTATAATTATTTTGTTACTTTTCATCAATACTACATTGATACAGACCCTGCGTCGACGTTCAGTAAATTAAAAAAAAAATCACCTCTCTTCATATGCCGTGCTTGTAAGTATAATAAGTTTTCGAAATTACGAAATACGGCTGTAAGAGGGATCATCATACATTGAAAAATAAAAAATAGATACCTACTTGAAAACTACACAAAGTCGAATCTACCTACTCATGCCTATATTACTCTGCAGCCAGTATCAATGTCCAAAACGAACAGTTAAGGTGTCAGTTGGTGGCAGCAGCAGACGACGTGTCGCCGCGACACTACTGGTTTCTATGTGTGTGTATGAAAGCGTCGTGTCGCTAGCTACGAAGGGAATTTCATAGAAATATATAAAAACCAGTAATGTCGCGACGACACCACGGCTACCAACTAACACCTTTACCCCGTCATCATTTTACTTAGAATCAACAAATGACCAGTCCCTATATAACTGAGTTTCACAGATAAATCTCACTCCGGCAGAAACATTGCGAGACTCGTAAATATACACAGTTTGAAAGCATGGATTTAAACCAAGTGATCTTGGTAGAAGCGAGCTGCTACACGGTTTCAAACAAGCCCATTTGTTTGATATGTGCTAAGGGCGACGATTTCGATAAAATTTACAATATAGGGATTTACGGGGGCGAAAAGTCTATCTAGCTAGGTCTCATATCTGGGAAAATTCGTTTTCCCCGTATTTTCACGCAAAAAGATTTGCCCGCGCAATATGGATCGTAATTTGATGCGGCTGCCGCCGTCTGGCTAAACTAATAGTTAGTGCGTTGGCCTACTACGTCAAGACTGAGGGTTCGAACCCCAGCTATGGACCGGTTCTTTCTGTTTTCTTTTTATTCTTTTTTGGGTAAATCTCACGCCACGCGACGCGCCTGACACGCGTTTGGTGTGCCGAAAGCTTTAGTGTATCATTAACTCTGACGTTTCGACTCTAGCAACAGTAGAATAACGCGGTCACGATAAAGTCCCGATTTTAGGGATCCGTGTGGTGAAAACCGGTGTTTGACTCGTACTGTAGCTCTGCATGACGCTATTGTTTTTAACTACACGTGCGGCTTATTTATGATTTAAAGTAGTCTTAGAGCCGCAGCTCATAATGTAAAATCGGGTTTGTAATAAATATCTAAACACACACGCGTTATCCAGAAATACCGGGTATCGTGGGAATTTATTCTCGACAAAAAATAAAAGGAAGATAAAAAAATACCTACACATATTAAAGGGTATCGCGAGGACTAAGGATTTTATCCACTTATCCCAAAATGTATACTTATATATTTTTATGAATTTATACGATTTTTTTATATATATTCAGAGGGGGTTTTAAGTTTGCCGCAACCAAACTCGCACTTTTAATTGTTTTTATTGATAATCGAGCGCGTACGGTACGTTTATTTGATACGAGTAAACTCCGAGATAATGACTCGCTGATCAACGAACTTTTGTTTTTACGGGTCACCAATATCAATTAAATTTTGTCACTGACAGCGCAAGTAATATTGCTTGGTATAAAGGATTCATAAGTTGTCAGGGGTTATGGAGCACGTAAATTACTTAACACTGAATGCTGTCCCTCGTCAAAAAACCCTTGTCACGGTTTGAAAGCCCAAATCGGGCCCCTCAGTGCGGTTATAAATATGATAGTCGCTCGCGTTTATGATTACCTGGTACCATGGAAGCGTTTTTGGGCGATTCGGATAATTCGTTCCGTTCAGCTACAGGAATTTCGGGTAGGACTTGCACGTACGACGATTTCTTGGGCCCGATTTTCTCTGGCCTCAGTGGCCCTCACAGTGGCCAGGGATCGAGACATTAATAAGTAATGTATGTTTAGATCTCTAGGGTTCAAAATGCAACGTATTTCATTCGCGAAGAACTTGTTTATCGGATTGTGTTTTCGGTACTAAGTATTTCCTAGACAAACACTACATGTCATTTTTAAGCCGGATATATTTTATATGTAAAAATATACAAATTTATATACGTTTACTCTATTAATAGTATTTATAACTTTTCATAACGTTCGTCGCTTCAATTCTAAAGCACGCACTCGAAGCTGAACTTTTCAAAAGCGAAATTATATCCTAAAACGTGTACACCAGAGGGCGTAGCGAAGATGCATTACGAGTACGCTTAACGATATTCGAAAATTGACAATTTTTATGGAATTGTCATAAGCGGCTGTCGTGACTGATCGTTAGCTGTCGTTAGCTTACGTTAATCCTAATTTTCTTTGATTACGAAAATTGTTAAGTTAGCGTATTGCATCTAGTTAGGCCCCCAGAGTTCTTTAATTATGTGATAAACCTAGTACCTACGACTATTAAAAACCTCCTTTTAGTCGTTAAAAGTAGTCGAGAACTTGCCTAAAAAGCTTGTAGAAGCAATAAATTGGAACATTTTAACACGAGTCGCAAATAAAACGCTAGTAAACCACAAGCTACCACAGAATAATCCGGTGCAACACCGTTTATGTAAATCTCTGCGCAAACTAACGCACCGCCAGCACCGACGTCGCTGTGAACCGCAAATTTAGCTGCACTCGAGATCGCTGCAAGCATCTAAAGTGACACCGACGAGACCAAAATGCTTATGTTAATAAACCAAAGAAGCGCGCGACCAGGCACGCATGACACGACTGGGGGCGAGGCATGACTTAACGAATTAAATGAAAAACAACAGGAGAAAGCAACTAGCTTACCTCGATATCGTACAGTGCTTTAAATTTAGTAAGAAGTGTATTCATTGCCTGAATTCAAAGTTGAATACTGTATTCATATCTTGTATGCACACTTTTCACGTAATATATAGTCTGCGGATACGTGAAGACTCGTAACGTAACTGCAGTAGTGGGCCAAATGATGACTCAACTGAGAATGCATCGCTTAGGGCTACCCGCTCGTGACCGCATTATTCGGCAAACAGTACTACTGGGTTGCTTGGTTAATGTATACGTATTTTGTGAACTAGCCATTCTAACCAAATTTAATGAAGAACCTGTTTCACTTTCAACCAAAGAAACATACTACAATTAAACATAGGTAAAGAAACAATTTCAGTACAAAAAAGAACTTCGAAAGCCGCGAACAAATAAACGACTGCATGATTTCAATGATAAAAGTTACAGAGTTTTATATGAATAGCCATTTTACGAAATCTCCCAACTTTTCAAAACATTTCAGCAGCTCATTCAGAACTTTGTCAGGTGTGCGGAAACTTGGCAAATTCTTTTTAATTTTGGAAACATTGGGGCTTACTGAGAGCCGCAGATGCGTAGAGACATGTATCGATGCGTCACGGCACGTAGGAGATTACTTCCGCGAAGTTTATGGAGACACGCGGGCGAGTGACGCGATGATAGATGCGCGTCCCTAATGCAAGACCTGACAGTCGCCAACGCGCCAGCTCCCCTATCCATCACTCAACAGCTCCCACAAGTCCCCAATTTATTGGTTTTCAGGAACAATTTGCGAGTGCGCAAACAGAATACATTAAATGGGATCAAACGAACGGGACAAAAGGTCCATTGTTGACAGTAAAACACAATTTCACATTCAATTCGCGGGTCAAAAAGCTATGATTTCGTTTCTTTTTGCGTGCACGGGACATCACTTAGATGACAGAGTCAAATCCTACAAATAAACAGTGGGAGAAAAAGCCGGGGTAAAAATGCAAACAAACTGGCGTCTGCAAAAACAGTATTAAGAATAACTGGTGCGAGGCGTTGTCAATCACCTCGCTCCATCACTTATCTGTTTGAATACGATTATGTCGTTGTTGTCAACACAATCGCATTCTACTCGTGCGGCCAATTATTTTGAGAGTGACAGGCTTTGTACGAATTATATAAACAGTTCAATGCGCGGTGATGAAATCAAAGGGTGTGTGTGTGTGTTTGATTTTCTGAATCAAAAGCGTATTTTAGATTGATCAAGTGCTAATTTTGAAATACAAAATAGCGGGGTTAAAAGCTCGCCAATCAACCAGAATGCAAGAGGCTACCGAAAACTGAAAGTTCAGACTAATTGAGACTCAGTGGATTTTTTCCGGGAAATGTGCGGAAGATTTAAATGTTGTGATTTTAAATATTGTTCTGCCGGGGAATGCATAATGTATACATACAGCCACGGGCGGGGCAGAGCGCCAGATCACGCGCCCGCTACGTCGCGTGGTTTCCAAATACATACTCGTAGCTTGTTTTTATTTAAGCGCTATGTTCAGTTTTCTTTGCACTGCGCGCATCTCCCGGAACGGTACGACCATGAAGGTGGGAAAGTTGTACATATAATGTCAACTTCAGTTTGTTGCAATAAGTCCTCATAAAATGGAAATTCCGAAACCTGAAAAATATCGATAAAATAAAATAAAATATGGTTTGAAACACAGTTGTCAGTTTTCAGCAGACCGGTAAGTTTCGAAATCCATGTATCATGTCAACCTTTCAGAAGATAAAAAGGATGACGCGTTTAAATATACCTACACTGAAAAAAATGCGATAAAATATACATAATATTAGTTACAACAGTTACAACAACCAAAGCTGGTAGTCACAACTGCAAGGTCTTTTGTGATTCAACTTAGATCTTAGTTACTGTATCGTCTAACGTCTTGTCAGGCTCGAATGGAATCAAGGCGCTTATTTACAACAATCGCATTCTTGTTAGAAGTACCCAATTTTCAGTGTAGCAATCACAATATTGCTAAAACCCCTTCTAGACGGTCGGGTGGTTGGGCCAACCGAGAAGGACGCAGCTATCTGTCAGAATGAGATAGTAATATTTACATCTCGTTCCTACAAATAGCTGCATCCCTCTCGGTTGGCCCAACCATCCGACCGTCTAGAAGGGGTTTAAGATTCAGTGGACGTGTTGGAAATGCAATTTCAAAAAGTTTCAACTGGCCTTGACACTTTTTTATTGTTTCCACTTACCAGGTAATTAGGGCGGCAGAGCTAGCGAAACGTGCGCCGTTAGGCGACTGTTGCCGTCGTGAATGTCAATTAAAGGAAAGTTTCGCAATATGACGCGAACGAGCGCGCCGCCAACGAGTCGATAATGAAAACTTGCAGCCGCCGCGCGTTCATGACTTCCTGGTAGGCACTTATCGATACCGGAAGACTTGACTTCAAAATTTGAATTTAATTTCAACGGTTTCTTTTCAGGGTTCTGTAGGAATGCTTAAAAACACGAAACCCTTGTAATCCTTACATTGTAATTCCTCTATGTTTGTAACGTACTCGTATAGAATTGAATTTTGAAATAGTTATAGTATTCGTGACACAATGACTTGACTTTGACATGGAATAAAGGTAAAAATGGGCGGGAAGGAAAGGTAGAGCTTGCTAATATGATGACCTCTCTAACGAAAACATCAAAATGTGCTATGGTGATACCTCGGCTTGATTTTAAATGAAAAATCATACAAGTACAACATTAAGGGTCGTTTTAAAAAAAAACATAGTTAAGGGCTTATTTAAAACGAAACTTACTTGTTTCCTTTGTGTAACGACAGTTACTCATATAGTTTGTATGACTAACTTTCGTTACACAAAGGACGCGGTCGTGATTTTGATTTCATTAAGCCTTTAACTATGTCCAATTTTATTAAAAACGACCCTTCAGTACAGTAAATAATTAGGTAATCCCCACCGCATATTCTTCAGTGTTGTTTTTCTAAGGGCCGGGGCATGGCCGCCCCTTCGACGGCCATACGTCTTCGATACGGATCCTCAATTAGACACGGCCGGGATACGGATTGCAACCCGGTTTTGGGCCGAACCCGGTTATCCGGGATTCAGTTTCAAATTGTTAACAGGACAACAGGAAGTTGCTGGAACCTAAATCTTGGTTGTTATCTTCATGGATTATGTTATTATAGCGTACAAATGAATAACTAGGGAACAGGTCATGTAAGGAAATATAGAAAGCTTTCTATGTGATTGTCTTATGATGATTTTATTTCTAATTAATTAATGACAATATTTTGTTCATGCGGCGCTTCTTCTTAACTTGGAATGGACATTTAAAAGTGTAGTGCTATTAAATACTGATTATTTAGTTAGGAACTATAAAGAATTAAAGCTAAATTATTATAAAAAGTTCTAAAACCTTAATCACACTAAATAATTCGCGATTTTATTAGCGACCCCAAACTTCATCAAAAGGGAAATTTCCCGCAAAACTGTTGCCAAATAAGTTAAAGCCGCACTGAAAGAGATAAGTGATGAGGTAATCAGTGTTAATGATAAAACAAAGCTTGTCGATGAAAGCGGGCTCGACGAAATAATCGAATAACAAGGATCAATCGTTCGAATACAAATAATTCGGAAACTTCCCAAACGTGATACTTTGTAAATGATTAGGAACTGAAAACCGTTTGTCGGTTACTTAAGACGTTTCTATCATTACGCGTATGATAAAGGTATCTTCTCCAAACAAGCAAATTTACACAGTTTGACAATAAAAGCTTATCTTATCTTATCTAAATTTTTCAAAATAGCAAAGTGGAAGTCCTATTTAGAAGTTTTGTACGACATTTGAAACAAATATATAAGCAACACGTCTGATCATAAAAGTCATGGTAGCCTAACGCTTGCGCTTGTACCATCAAAAGCACAACACCCTTACAAAACCTTTAAACCTTAACAACTCACTTTTGAAAAGACGCCAAAACTTGTATAGACTCATAAGAAAATCTGAAACTTACTTCCAAACTACAGAAACACGCAAATACCACACAACCCTAATACTTGTAGAAGAAGGAATGCATATCACGTCAAAGCCTCTGGTAGCGGTAATAGAAAGAGAATAGCTCTTCCTTGGTAAGCAAGCTACACCGTCGACCTTCGTAAACGCCTTTACGAAAATTAGGATGAGGTTAAGTTCCATGACTGCTTTCGTATCCCGTCCAAGAAAATACAGTCAGAGAATTTTCCTCTTCAAGAAAATACAAGCCTTAAAGTGCAAATTTGTTTTGTAGTTTGTAATTACGGACTATCATCGCCGTAGGTCTTAAATTCTTACTAGTCTAATCTTATTTCATACAGTTTCAGACGCGGTGCAAAAACACTCTAATGCAATAATTATTTAGAGAAAGAAAACTATATAAAATTCATTCTTTTAACAGCGATACACCGGGTGCGCCGGCAGGCCGCCAAATAACGAATCGCCCACGCCAAGATTCAATTTGCTGCGCACTCCTGCCGCCCTGGCGCCGGCCTCGGCTAAAACTTGCCAAATTGGATAATCCCCCTATGAAAACGAACTGGATCAGACTATACCGGTAAAATTTAAAGCAATTCCAAGCAAACTATCGAGAAATTGCAGCATTCATATTTTATGATGGCTCTAGATTGTTTTGAACAATAATTTTGCTTCGAGTATTCGTTGATGAAATATCATTATTAATATTAATTATGCTATTTGTTATAACATATCCTAATAATATTATGGATGTGTGTTTCAATCACTTCTAAACGGCTCAACGGATTTGAATAAAATTTGGAACAAAGGTATTCGTTATCAAGGATTGACACCTAGGATAAATTTTACCCTGTAAAATCTAATGATTCTCGAGGGAAAAACACTTTTGCCCTTACTAATAAACGTTGAGTAACCGCTGAGTAGTTATACCATGCTTTGTCCTTATCTGTCATTGTGACATTTGAATTCGACAGATAAGGACAAAGCATGGTATAACTACTCAGCGGTTACTCAACGTTTATTAGTAAGGGCAATGTGGACGAAATCGCGGGCAGAAGCTAGTAATGAATGAAGAAACAAAAAATCTACCAAATTAGACTAGCTCATTTTAGTAACTACGACACGAATCTGGATGTTCCTATACAAAGAATAAGTAAATAGACTTCGTGGTATAAAGCATGAACCTCGGTAGAAGGTCTACTTCCTAAAAAGATTTTGACGTTTTTAAATAAGGATAAAGAACCATCACTTGACGGAATATTCAAACATACAATCTTTGATATTTCTTTTTCTGAAAACAATATTGGTATTTTTTTTTAATTTCTTATCGCCTTCACAATGAGGTAGAGTTGTCTGCAATTCCAGAAGTTTTATGATAATAAGGTAGGAACATAATCCTGCCAAGCAGTTGCTCGTTGCGCTGCGGTTTTAATTGGCAAGTAACATCGATAATGCCATGCCAACTTCGCAGTTTTATTTTATTAATTAAGCCGTTCAATGCCTTGTGTTCAGGAACTGATGTTCAATAATCTGAACAATGTATCTTCATTTCTCTAGAACACATTATTGTTTATCTTATATGTATATTTTTTGCTTCAGGCCAAAATTGGATCAGACAGTCTACAAGCAAAATATCTATCTAAGAGTTCTTTAATGACAGCAAATGATGAATTCAGCTCTTTACCAACACACAAAGAAAGCATAGTTTGGTTGCATAACGAAAATGTAGTAAGACTTGGTCCGCGCTTCGTCATCATACAAGTGAAGTTAAAAGCTACTAAAGTACGTGCCAACGCTTATTAGCTGTATAAGCCACACTGACAGTTACCCGTTGTTTGGACAGTGGCCTTCGCCCCGGGCGAAGGTGATATTGCCACGGATAGAATTAAAGGTAAAGGCAATTAAAAAGTTTGCGGCGGCCGATCCGCCAATACGTCGCGCCGGGTCCGGTATCGATGACGGCAGGATTCGTTATTTATTGCCTAATACGATTCGTTAGTTATGGCAGGATTTGTTACTTATTTATTGACGTCAATAAGCCAGGAAACTTAATTAACGTTCACTGATGTTTCACAAATTATAATTTGGCAAACTGTATCGTTTTACACATTTTCATTTCGCAAATATATTCTTCCTACAGCAGGATTTTATTTTTTTAAGCGGTCACAAGTCTAACCTAACCTATGTAATAAGCCTATATGTAACCTATTTTATATAGCGGTTTAAGTATAAGTAACTACGTTTTTGCGAAATGAAAGTTTGTAAAATGAAACATTTGCCAAACGTACTTTTGGTCAAATAGACGGATACCCTATTTTTTCGGGATAAAAGTGGTGTTACGATATTCTTTATCTGCTGAACTAACTTTATATGTATAAAAAAAGTAATTACTACCCATTACTTCGTTTACGAAACCAATCAAAATTACTTTGGAAATATAAAATTACGAACGTTAAACATGTCAATACCAAATAATCCAACGAATGTGATCCTCTAGGGTCCTCCGTAGCGTACAGGAGGAACTCACTGGAGAGTACCTAGAGGTCACTTAATAAACACTCACTCGACACTCTGACATTTTCCAATTTGTTGGACAAACATCCCTCTGCATGTACCAGGCTAACATCCGTGTGCTGGAAGTATTTGAAAACACGTTGATTCCGAATGCAGCGGATATACACTCCAGTCAATTGGCACTCGCGCCTAGTTTTCAGTTACATGGTTAATTGGCGTACATTGAAAATATGCCAAATCCAAAACTATTTCCTTGCGCTCTATAGTCCTTGCTACTTGACATTAGCTGTATAGTTGTTTTCGGTTTACATTTTTAGATTGTTTGGACAGTAACCACTTTACTTTATCCGGCGTGTGACAACAATTATTCAAAAGTACATCATGGTGTTTATATGAGAATGCAGTTGCAAAGTTGCGATTGTCATCGTGTTTGCAAACTATATGCAAACGCAAGGGCAGAATATTTTTCTACATATGTGGTTATGGTTTACAATAGGTAATAAAACATGACAAATGACAAAAACTCTCATAAGCTTTCTTACTTTCTGCTATTCAATCTGTAGAAATAGTGATTCCGCAACTTACCTGAAACAATATAAAACACACATTAGTACCAAGAATTCATAAAATCAAACAAACAACAAGCCCCCCCTGGTATAACCGGTTAATGGTTGTTAAATAGCCAGTGACTTGAGTGATTAAATGAGCCAATTCCAGCTAATTGGAGTACAGGGAGCATGTAAACCCAGTGCGGTGCAGACATCTGCAATGGAGCGATTGAACCATGTGAACCTAGTGCCGCCCGTATCCAGTATTACGGTAAAACAATGGGAGTTGTAATTGTCGAATGTTGAGAGCAGTCTGTGATACACTGACAGCAATCAAATCAAGGATAGTAGATATAGGCTCGACGAGAGTATGTTTGAATGTCTTATTAGACTATGTCAGATATGAGCTAAGTTATAGTTTAAAGTACTTTATAACTGCTTATGCTACCTTTAAAGGCTTTGTTATATGTATTTCGCGAACGCATTTTTCAGTTGCAGCTAATTTTAGAATCGCATTTTTTAGCGAATCAATATTTCATGTTGGATATATTTTGCAAACGCCTTATTTAGTTGCAGCGGATTTCAGGATCACATTGTTTAAGCGTAAAATGAAGCTGGTCTAAGTAGCAAATTATTTGCAAGAGGCCCGATTTGCAGTTCAAAACATACACGCTTTGTTATACAACTCAACACACACATACGAGTAGTAGGTAGGTTAGGTTCGTTAGGTATTTAGGTTAGGTTCGTTAGGTAGTTTCAGATGCCCGAAGGGCAAACCGGCCAGAAATAGGAGCCCCGCATAGCGGGGCTTCGTCAACTTATTAAATAAGAGAGGAATTTGAAAATACATATGGCAGTTGCGAACTTAGACCACATGCTACATAAGACCAGCTGCATTTTAGACCACTTATCAACGCAGAAAAATACGATCAACAAATTTTACATATAATAAATTATGAAAACATAAATGAAGCTTTCGCTAAAAAATGCTACTCTGAAATTCACTGCAACTAAAAAAGGAGGTCGCGAAATTCGTGTAATAATAAATTATGGGAACATATGTAAATAAAGCTTTCGCTAAAAAATGCGACCCTGAAATCCGCCACAACTGAATAATGCGTTCGAGAAATTCATCAAACAAATCCTTTAAAGTAGTCGATCCTAAAATCCAGAACGCGAATAGATTCGGTTACTTCGGGTTAAATTTTGTCATTTTCAACTTACAAATTAATTCTAATTTAAACCCGAAGTTACCAATACTGATCTTGACTGAGATACCAGTCTCAAGATGTGTCAAAAATTATAGTTTTGTATGGCTTAACGTTTACTTTGACGTGGGTATATTGACACAGCCAAAATAATTTTATTAATATGGTTGGAGTCATAACATTGGGCTTGGGTTCCTGTAAACTAGTAAGCCTAACTGACCCAATGACTCCGTTTCGAGATATTCTACAAATACAGATGATGCGGCCTTGAGGTGATGAGCAAAATCAATACGCAATCAAACTGTCGCTCGCAGAGCCACCGCAAATATTTTCCTCATTCAAGTTCTGCCGCGGGGACGCGGGGCGCGTAATTTGATTTCAAGTAACGCCCCGAATCTGCCGTCCTCCGGTTATGTTACTCCAATACCACGGAGTTGATAATGATACCATAGGAGCTGCCGTATAATCCTCGTTTCCAAATTCAGAACACGAATAGACATTTCGCATTTGCCACGTACAAAAGATGTAACCAAATCTAACCTTGTTCTGAACATTGGTAAAAAGCATTTTCTCGTGAATTCCATTTTGTAAGAAATTACAAACGTCATAATTTTCGAGAATCTTGACATTACAAATTCCCTTAAAGACGACGCACGTCGTCAGTTCATAAATATTACGAGTATTTCAGAAGACGAAAAGGGTCAAATGTGACATCGATTATAATTTGATATCGACGAATATTTATTATGTAAATATGTAGAACGGAAAGAGCCTCGAGCGGCTTCAATGAAATTCCCTTATCACATTATGAAATTTTTCCCACGAGACAAAAGGGCATGGCAAATAAAATCTCTATATGTATTAAGAAGTTTATTTATCCCCTTTTTTGGCTCTCAAACTACGAATTACAATGGAGTAATGGAGATACTTGTATTGAAAATACATAATTTGTTTGTTTCTTTTGAGAAATAGATAACTAAAGCTTTTAGAAGAATTCGCCGAAATACCCGACCAAGTGAAAGTCGAGCACGCATTCATTAAAACACATTCAACAAAGACTATAATTTTGTTAAAGTACCCAAAAACCTATCCTATTATTAGAGTAATTAAATATATCTCGTACAAATCCATTTCAGTTAAAATTGCTGTTTTTTTTAAATATTATATTATATTATATTATTTTTATCTGATTGAGAGACGATTTTCAATTGATTAAAGACGTCATCTAGCAATGAGCGACAGCCAACATCATACACGATGTGTGAGCCGTTTAATACGTATGTGAAACTCAGTGACAAGTATCAATACGATTGGTTAATGACGTCATGGGATACGCTCACCCCGGGACGGGACGCCCAAACGCACCGCCACACAACTGCAATAGAAGATCCACACACGCATTCGTGGAAATGGATCCGCTAATGGTCGAACACGTTATTCAAACTATAATACTGTCTTCGTAAGTAAACTAACCAGGTTAAGGAATGCCTACATAAGTTAAGTTTTTTGAGACGGCAAAATTAAGGACTAACAGCCATTACCAATATTCAATATATTACTTAACCTTACTGACGTTATATCTACGTAATTCGAGTAAAGGTTTAACAACTATTGAGTATTGAATAAATACTGGAAAGGCTGTTTTAGTTCCAAAGCGGACGCAAAATTCAGCACAGGACTAATCATTGCTGCGTACTTTCGGGAAGTCTATGTTCAGCGGATATGATGATGATGATGGTAAAGAAGATTACTGGAAGCCATTGCAATTAGACGAATCATCTTGTTCGAATAAGTTCGAACTCAAATCAATTATTCCATAAATTGTCCTCATCAATTTTCTTTTACGTGTCAGTAATTATGAAGTGAATCTATTAGCGTCGCAGACTCTTTACTAACATGTACGATGAGTAACTTCTGTCTAAGGCCTACAATCATCACGATACCAATTTATATAACTTAATTCGCAATAAAACTTAAACAAGCGTACGGACCGTCTTTCAAAGGAATAACGGGCATCCCTTAAAGTTAAGTCAAAAAGACAAAGTACCTTAAAATTTTCAAGAATACTTTGATGTAAATTTTAGACAGTGCCAATTCAAAGAGAAACATGTAGCTTGGAAGGATGTAACTTGGAAGGATTGACTAGAACACTTTAAGTATTCAACATAAGTAGAGATAAAGTTGTGAGATATGCCAAAATAATTATGTATCAAAATTGTAAGGCCTAGTTACTTAAATGGGATTATTCCGCTCCAGAAACAGTGCTAAAAGCCTAAAAGTGTAACGAACTAAGCACGTACTATTAAAAGTTCAATTTAATTCGTTTCATTTCGAACTACTTTTTTCTCACTGAACTCTTTCAACCGGCGCTGTTACTTGGTGACTTAATTTCGGAGGCTAAATTAATTTAAGCTTCGAGGCTCGACGAGACTTCCGTGGAAGATTAAATCTGTCTGTGTAAATTAATTCTTCTTAATAAATCACTGTTAGGCTTGTGAGGAGCTCGGCGTTTTCCAGAGATACCGCTCCAATACGCAAAGCAATGTTGTGGACTAGTTTATTATTTTCGTCGTAGCCAACCAGCTTAGCGCGGTCGTCTACATAGATCAGTCTTTTTATGATCACTTTCTAGCTAGTATAAATACTTTAAAAATAATTCCTGTAAGATTACCCGATTAACAAACAGGTATATTTTATTTCGTTGTGTGTTAACAGTGTCTAACGTGGATGGCTGCAAGGAAAAAATATTTCCATGAACAACCCAATTATCTGGGAAAACAGTGTAGCCAACGTGACAAATTAATCAGAACGATCACACGCCGCGGGACATAGATAGGATGTCAGTCTGCCCTCGTAAGAAAAAAGGGCACATCTGCGAATTACTCACAGAAGCATATTAAACCCTGTGTATGTTAATAAAGGTCGCATGTGCAATACCAATTCGTTTGCACATGTGCCTTTTCTTCTAATGAGGGCAGAGTTGCAATTGCCATGTACTTACTCGTACAACGTTACACACATTATGCGAATGCTTACCCAATTCGATTTGGGAATTTCCTAAATGAGGAAGGCCTCTTCTAATGCCGCATCCAGACTATGCGGCATTCGGCGAATATTCGCGTTGGCGTCTTTTTCATAAACGTTAAGTAAAACAGAGACGCTAACACGAATATTCGCCGAATGCCGCATAGTGTGGATGCGGCATAAAGTTCGGACGCAATTAACTTTATTTAATATAACTTAATTACAACACATTAATACAATTCTGAAGTAAAGTATGTAATTACAAACTATGAGTTGACAACAAAAGCATAGTTTGTGACGACTGACGCCATAGTGTAGCCTCGCGACACAAATATCACTAAAGCGGCATAGTACCTACAGTTTTGGTAAAGTTGTCGTAGCTTGCGATTTATCTTACAGACGATCCATCACAGTCCCGCGATAATGGGAGAGAGCCATGTCTTATCTTAATAGTGTTATAAATTAGGATTCGTTTAAGAAGGGCTATGGAACTCATGGATATTAAAAGAAAATCATTGTATGTTTCAAACTCTATTATAATAGTTTAATTCTCACTATCGCTAATATACTCATCTATATGAAAGTTTCTCATGAAGTTTGGATGTTTAAATTTAATCTTGCATGTGACTGAACCGAACTGGATGAATCGGCACACAGTCTATATATATCCTGGGTTTTGTCTATTTTGTTTTCTGGAAGATTTGAACGTTTCCATCCAAAGTGTTTTTATGCAAACGAAAACAGTTTTAAGTAATGTGAACATACCACAATTGGAATTTGGAATTGGAATGGAACGTAATAAAAAAAAAAAAAAAAAACAGCGGAGGGTTCTATTTGTGTGGGAGTCGTGTTGAGCCCAACTACCAGGAGCACATAAATAACAAGGGTGTCAATGTAACGATAGCTCGCCCGCCATGCTCTTATTTAATCTGTGGCCATGCCCTGTGTAGTAAATCGCGAAGATAAGCTCACCTTTCTAAGAAGTTATTGACGCGCTATTTAATGATGATGCTCGACAAAATAATACTTCCATTGTTCATAATATAGAATTTTATATTTATAGACAATGTCTAGACAGTTCACTGAAACCTATTATAATATTTTTCTCTTTTGTAAACTCTTATTAAATTACGAGCTTGTTATACACATTTTCGGTAAACATATTGCAAATTATTTAAGCTCTTTAGGCTTTTAATTAACAAGTCATTAACAACAACGGAACAGAACCAAGTTTGTTTCAATTAACGGGTGGAAGGGGGGGGGGGGCTTTGGCTGGAGCATGTTTTATTCATATCCTAAGTAAGAACTCCCAAAACACCGATTTGGCTGGAGTCCATTAAAATCTCGCTGGAGTGAATTTAAATGGGAGGAGGCCGCCGTTACAATATCAGCGACACCATTGTTTCTTATTCGGAGATCAGAAATGAAATGAAAGTCTCAAGCAAGCAGCCGCAACACCTACTAAGGAAACAGAATTTGCTAATGCCCAGTCCGTAATATTAAGAGGGCGGAGAGATTTTAACACTTCGGAATACTTCGGATTGAGAATTTACACACTTTGTGAGTGGTACATATCAAGTTTGAACCGGAAGAAAGCAAATCTATCCGAGTTCTGAAATATTGGATATGTGAATAAGACGATTGTTTTTGTGATTATATATTTTATATACTTTTTATATCACTGGTTTTGTTATATTTAAAACACCATAACTGGAGGAATGACGTTAAATATGTACCAAGAAATCATGGAGAGTAGAGCTTTAAAATATTCAGACGAGGGCGAAGCACGCAATCATTTAGAAAAATAAATATGACGCAAAAACAGACGCCAGTATTTACCTATGAGACACAAAGGTGTGCAGTTAACTTTCCAGTTCTTTTCTTGTTTTGTATGCCTTGTTTTGGAGAAAATGTAATAAAATATCAGAAAAGAATAATGCTGTTTCATTTCCGACTGAATAAAGGGAGTAAGCAGGCTTTGAATTAGGATCGTACAATAAAACAGAATAGATACCGTGCGTGTATTGAAGGCATTTCCACTTTAGCACGATACCATTTAATTAGTGCACTCTTTTAAACTAACAAATAATTCAGACCTTTTAGTTTTCTCTCAAACAACTCTATTAATTTCGACGATAGAGTACGATAGAGTTATTTGCCTACCAACTTTGGTCGAGATTTTTCGACGATGAAACATGCTACCAAATTCGATAGGCACCTAACTCTTCCTGGACAACTCTAACTCGCCGGTTAATAATTCAAAGAGTTCGTCTCATATGTGCTTAAGATAATCACCGCCCCTGAAGAAAAACATTAGCTTAGCTATTATAATTGGTTCGGAGATAAAGAGAAACTGAATGTGTCTAAATAGGTACATACTATGTAAATCATAATCCGCATCGATAAAATAACAAACGTTTGGCAACTATAAGGTTAACACAAATTAAAGCATTTCAGTCGTTTCATTTTATTCATTTATGCCATCTTTTTGCTTCTTTTTCCTTCCGTATTTTAATCCGTATAAAACCAACTCAATTTTATAAAACAGTACTAACTTTTCGATGTCGGAATTTTGATTCTACAACGACAATTACAGAAAAAATTGCATTAATTCCTTAATTTGTGTCACTCTGTGACAGCTTCACGACCGGAGGGAATTAAGTACTAGAAAGTTCCCAAATCGTTCATAATCACCAGAAGTTTCAGCCCGGGGGAAAATATAACATCGGCCGGGCGCGCGCGGAAACTTATCGAATCATCCCCCCCGGGTGTATCCGAATTCGGGAGGCCGCTCGGGGACACGGGACGAGCCCATGACGTCATTACGTATTTTTTCGGTATCGGTATCCCTCACGGGTAAATACGACCTTAATTTGGCTATTGAAACGAAAACCAAACTCGTTATTCCAATCCAGCGGCCTTTAGAAATTTTGTACTTGGCATAGTTTTCGAACCGATATCAGTTGGAACTTCACCTCGGGCGAAAAGGCGGCCCGAATAGTTTGTGGTCTTAAAGCGAGTTCGGTCCAATACAGTATTTTGATAGGACTTATAGCAACAAAAGCTGTAGTTGTCGATCAAAATGCTCTCTCTATATTTAAAGTTACCCTTTGTCTAGGATTAGACGACCTTTTAGGACGTCGTGGAGAGGAACGTAAATGGTCCCACGGTACCAGGCGAGCAGCGCTGTAAAAAGGTTAACTTAATTATAGTGGTCGTTCCGCCCGCGGTTTCGCACTCGCTTGCTCGAGCACCTCTTTGTATATTTTTAGTATAAAAGGCGCTGGCGCACAGGCAGCGCCAATATCTAAAAAAAGGTGAACGTAGGACCAAAAGTGAAATTGAAGGGCCGTTTTTTTTTGAAATAACAAATATAAAGTGGCACAATGGCATCACTTTATATAGACATAGCGCCGTTTTAGAAGCCATTTCCACTAAATACATATATTTGGTTACCAATGGGAGATAAGCAGTGCAAGGAATACTATCTTGAAAAGGCATCAGGTTTCTGAATTTCTTAGTAGCTTCTTAATAGTGTTTTATTTCAAATAAAAGCCGCGGTGTAAGTTTTTTTTACAGATTTGTACATTTCTTGATTTGAACCTAAACCTATTTGTAAAAAAAAAAACTTAATTAAATCCATATTTTGGTCTTATGTCCACCTTTTTTAACGAAATTGGCTCACTGTGTAACGAGAAAAATATACATCGTTTTTAATTCGTTGAAAGCTGGCTACGAGTACTTATTAATTATTAGTATGACGGTGGAAAGGACGTCCAACCGCAATTATAAGTAAATTTTCGCTCGTGCTAACACTACACGATCGTGCGCCATTCGTAATATCTCGTTTCATTAGGAGATGACAAAGCCCCCAGTTTTGCTAAGTCCCTGGTCCTCGGCAGTTAGTTTCGAAGCTCAAGAGCTTAGTGAAATTGAACTTATTACTCACGAAAGATAAGTAATGACTTACTTGGATAGAATATTTTGTTAGTCGCGAATGTCTAGCTAGAATTATGGTTAGGACACAAAAATACATTTTTTTTTCTTGAGAACCAATCGTATTTACAGGTTTTATTGTAAGAAGTGGTCCAGCAAAAAAGTAGCAAGAACCTTTTTTGAATTTTGATAAATTTACGAAAAATTTAAAAACTGTTTGTTTCACATCTATCACGTAACATACCGAGAAGTTATTTTATGGTAGCAATTATTCGATATATTTAAAAATAAAAAAAATGTCGCCATCTGAAGTTACTCGTCGTAAGTTAATTATATAACCTACCTAGAAAACGCCGGCTGGAGTCAAGTTCAGGTCGCCAAACATTTATCTATACCCAGATCCACAGTAGGTAAGATTTTGCGGACTTACAGACAGAGGTCAACTGTTGATAAAAAAGCAGGCTCCGGTCGGGGAAAAGGGTTTCAGGACAAAAAACTAGCAAATAAGATCAAAGCTGCATACAGGACCAACCCTAACTTGTTCGAACGATAGCTCGCCGATAAGTATGGGTTGTAGCAAGTCTACGGTCCATCGGATTAAAGAGAGTGCTGGACTAAAGTCATACAAGGTTCAAAAAGTATCAGACAGAACCCCAGAAAAACAAAAAACAACTGTTGTAATTTCATTAATATACACACTAATATGACGTGCTACTTTTTTTCTGGACCACTTCTTATTTAATTTTTGTCTGAAGAATCTCTACCCACAGGTTTATACAGGTGTCCCAAGTCGTATTGACAGCCTAAGACTCATTTTAATCCGCAATTTGTTTGCGAAATTATATTGCAGTTGTACGGTGAGGAATTGAGGATGCCTTAATTGTCAAGTCAATAAGCGCTACCGTTTGAAAATATTACAGCGATGTGAAGTGGTGGTTTAGCCCATATTGCTTTCATATCATAATCATATAGTTGACTTTATTATGGTATTTCTTATCCATTAGACAACAACCATTCAGCAGCATCCATTCGATTTGGATGCAAGCCACAATGGATCTTTCCCGATCGAAATCAATGAGGGAGGCGTATGAGAGGAGGCGTGAGATGATTATGATGATTATTTGACAGCAAGAGCTGCTATAATGACAACATTATAACGATATAGAAGCGAGATAGGCTAAAAAATTGAAATAGATTGCTTAGTTGATTTTCTATTAAGTATCAAAAAATATAAATACTCTGATTTCCAGCACATTTTCGTTTATTAATTAACTGTACTAATGACTTTCCATCAGTTGAATTAAGGTGGCTCATCTTCATTGTCACTTAAATAATTGCTCGATAACTTCAGATTCAGAGCAACTTAAGCGATCGGAAAACTTGGAAATTCGTAGGATTCTCAAGGAAACACAAATACAAGTGGAATATTGAATATTTGTGATGTTGAAATCGGAATCAACGTAATTAAGGAACTCTCACCGGATGTATTTCGGGAATCGCTCGAGACGATTCACTTGAATCGCGGTCAAAGGCACTGAACAGTATTTGTACACAGAAACATTGCATTTCATTTATAGATGGTTCCTAGTATTCATATCCTAACTATAATAAACTATTATTTAGGGAAAGTACTCCTAGTTTTATGTCGGATATCACCAAACAATTTTATATAGTAGTAGACTGTTGAATCCTACTTGACTGTTACAATACAATTTGGCAGGTGTTAAAATTCTACATAATCATCATCGGGCCTTTATTTCTTCTTCTTCTTCAGCCCATGGTCACCCACAGCTGAGACTTTATTTCACTTTGACATTAACCATTTGGCTTAAATAATTACTACTATTACGATTAATACGTAATTTTACGTCTGTCCGTCCCTGCAACTCAAGACATGTTTCAAGCTTTGTACGATTCGTCTTCCTGCTCTAAAGATTTACCACCAGTTAGGCGCTACTCTGATCAACATCTGACCACTGCCAACGTGTTGTTTAACAAGAGACTTGACCAAAGACCTTCTATCTGAATAATCTATATTTCTGTGTGTGGACTTGACTGAGCCACCGGCTGAACAAAATACCTGTGACTTATTTGTTAGTATAGAAGAAGTCATTGATAGATGTACTCCATGGGGTCCATTGTCAAGATCCACTCTTGTTTCAACAAGACAAGGCAAAATTTTAATGCTAATGTTTTTGTTCTTTTCAGGGGATGTCTCCGATTTTTAAAGCGCCGCTGGTAAACTTAGAGCATCGTTTTCACATAAAACCTATTGGAATAGTGTACGCAACTTACCGAGAAAGCCTTGAGGAAAACGAGACACTGTATTATCCCTTCCATGGTGTCACCAGTGAGGCAGAAGGTGCCAGTAAGATGGCGGCCCTTCTTGTCTCCTAGCGCCGGCGCCGCGGCCAGGCTGGCGTGCACCAGAGCGCCACGGGGCCGCGCGTCGCGGGTCGCGCCCAGCACGCCCGGAAGCGGCGCGCCCTCCATGAGCCGAGCCAGCGGGTCCATCCCCTACTCCATCACACCACCACACACAGTCCACTAGTCTATCAACTATCACTATTAATGGTTGTTGCACTCGTTATTCGATGTCGATGCACGAAGAAACAGAGACAACGGGCGCCACGATGCTGTGACTCGCACTGATGCACTCTTCGCATTGACAGGACTGCACCCGCTTGTTCCAACACTCGCTATTAACCATCACCGTCATGAACGTGTAGATTAAAATAGCTATTCCCATTAGGATGAACGCTTCCATACTGCGCTTACACTGTCACCTACGAGGACTAGGAGCACATAAACGTTAAGTGCGTCGGCCAGCATCAGTGGTGTCGTTGAACCGTAAATTAAATTAAACCGTGTTGTATACGCAATATGCAATAAAATCGAATTTCCGTACATTCATTTATCATTTTAACGCCGTTTGTTGAAAACAATGACGCGCCGCGCGAGCCCCCGCCCGCGTTATGGGCCCTTAGTATGATTTACATACGACGCGTGGACACTTTTAACCGATTTCATCCGAAACATCAACTGTTTTGCATATTAAAAACTGTTTGATTGGACGGTACGTTTTCCGGTAAGCGAATTGCAATGCAACGTAGCACACTGAACTGATAAAACGGGTGAATAAAGCTACGAGTATATCGGTGGCAAACGAACCGTAGTGTGTTGAATTGTTTATTGTTTAATTGATTAGTGGAGGGTAGAGGGGCTCCGAGACCCAATATAGCATTAGACAATGGCCTTCGGATCGGATTAGACGCCGCTGCGGTGGAAACGAGCACCTATGATAAGGACGAGCAACCTCACTCCCGGCTGATTGCCCTCATTGTGCGGGTCGCGGCCGCGGCGCGCTCTCGCCTCTCAATCACGACTTATTCAATCGCTCGGACATACCTACAGCAAAGCCTACACTTCCCACGCTTCTAAAATCTATATAAAAGGCATTTTCATACACTTAAAAATCTTGGTTTAGAAAATAAATAAATATGAAAGACACTTGACATAGTAAAGACGGTGATACGGAATTCAAACAGAATTACGTTGTTCGTATTGATATAAAATCTCACTTGTCCCGCGAAGTGTCGGCGGCGACGTAAATCTCTATTCAGCGCGCGCTCCTCGCTCACAATTCGAACCCAGTCCCGGAATCCGATACGCCATATCTCAAAACAAATCCGGAAAATATGCCCACCGTAACGTAACCTTAATTTCCTACTGAATTATTCTGACGCCGTATCCCTTTAACTTTAATAAGTAACACAAAGTTCGTTTGAAAGAGAACATTAACCCAACGATAAATCCGCAACGAGATATCTACTGCGGTAAACAGAAAAAATCTCTGTAATCATATTTGCTAAAAGGAATCCTGATTAGGATCGTCTCATAAATATTAATTTTTATTTCCCTCGAAGACGCGGGCAGCATTTGCTATTGCTAGATCGCGCAACCAAGCGATCATAAACTAAAAACAATGGGGGATCCTTGCGCTCGAGTAAGCTCCGGATACGATTGAAGGAAAACAATAATTAATTGATCGTCTCGTGAGGATCCGCCCGCGTCTTGCGGATTACCTCGGCAGCCCCTCGGTATCTTCACTAGGATCGCAGCACCGATAAACAGTCCTATTGTTGAGATAATTATAAAAAAGAGACTCACGGATTAGTTGTAATTGTAAGTACAAAATCGGTACTTGATAGACTAGACTGTGCACAACTGTGCAGTAATACCAACAGTTTGGTAATCTGAGGTAGATTTAGGAGCATTATTGTATCCGTGGAGCATTGTCAGAGCTCCACTGTCTTATGATTTACGAAGGTTTGTGGGCTGCCTCAAGAGTAACAACAATCATGTTTAGTTAGGATTTAGGATTTCGTGATGTCAGTGAAGTGCCTACTTAAATCTGAATTTCACCGAGTTAAACCTTACGGTTAGGCCCCGCGCATACTATCGACTTTTGCATCGAATAAACTGTTTAGTCGAGTTGTGTACTTCTCATGAATTCCACACAACTAAACAATTTAGTCGATGGAGGTGCGCATACAATCGATGCAGTTGATCGTCTATTTTTTTTTATCTCCAGTCTTCTTTTGGTAACGCTCGGGTCAAGGTGCTACAAACAATATCAATTAACAAGAAAGTTTCCTTTTATTTTCTTCGTCTAGTTCCAAGTTCCAACCAGCCAGATACGACTTCCTATAGTTTTCTTTTTAAATTTCTGTCTGAATACTCTTTAAGTAAAGCGTAGGCCTTTTTTCTACGCTTTTAATAAACTCTTCCATGTAATCCGTAATAGTTCCCGCCATGGCGACAAGAGACGGTGGCGCCGCTTCAAATGCTAATGCGAAACTGAACACTCGCGGATCGACTGTTTAGTCGATAGTATGCGCACATCAATACACTGCAATACAAATTGAGCGACTCATCGATAGTTGTCCAACTTTTTAATCAAAAGCAGATCGATACACCTTTTTGATTGTTTTGTCGAACAACTATCGAGTTGATAGTATGTGGATCGCAATATAATCCTACAGACTTATGAACCACAACAAAATAGTTGTTCAACTAAAAGTCGATAGTATGCGCCTGGCCTTACTGTTGACTGTTAATTCTTTAACCAGTTTTATAATGACCCAGTGTACAACCAGGGGTACTCAGAGATGTCAATTAATTTTTAAGTTTGATTAAAGTTGCTGCGTCTTATTCTATTGCTATAGCAAAGAATGTAATAGCAGTCTGTTAAAATGTTTGGCGAATCCTAACAATATAGTGAGAAAAGTAAGAATTATACTTATTAAAAAAAAATTATACATTTACCAAGGTATCATACATAAGCAGGTAGGAGATTAATGACAAATGAACAATCCAGAGACCAGGCGCGCAGACTACTGCTAAGTAATAAGTTGTTCCCTCATATCTATGATCCGATTACCTCCATCAAGTTTGCATTAAGCGAGATTCGGGGCCTGCTATTGCTTTATTTTCATGTCACGTGAGTCTTATCACGGTGGTATAAAGTTGAAATCTGAATACATGGGGATTTAGTCAGTGCTGAGTGAGCTCGCATCACAGTGGAGCAGATTAGTCAGAACTAATGCGTGGAGGCGATGTGGCGCCGTTGATAGTCGAATATAAATGTACCCTCATCCAATAAGCACAATAATAAACCTTACTACGTGGTTATAAGGTTCATTATAACAGCGTGGCGTGGATAAATGAACCTCGGCACCGATCCGTCATCCCGGCTCCTGAATACCGTGATATATTCCTAATTAACAACATACTAAAAGAGATATCATTATTGCTGTTTCAGTTCAGCCCGCGTTCGTACATTTATTGCGTCAGAAAGTTAGAGAGTTGTTTTAATTGGAATAGTATGCGAGAGAAAAAATATAGAAGCAAAACTAATCTAAACTCGATGCAACAATGCATTGCGATTTTAAATTACATTCCACGTGTGTGTCCTTCCACGGACGCGTCCGTCGCTACACAGCTAGCCGTTGTACGAGTAGATACATAATGCCGGATGCCACAGACTACAGTCAGTTGAGTCGCACATTACTCCCGCTGCCATCGCTACATGTAATCACACTGGGACCGACATGCACTGACCCGTGAAAGTCAATTTGCCTGCGAGAATCCAGTCTAGACAGTTACAATATAATCGAGATTAATCTCGCTTCTAATGGTGCTCTCACACTAGCTGTTATAAATGTTATATAACATTTTTTACATGATAATAAATTAAATTAAATAAAAACAAAATGTCCTATGAGAAGGAAAATATGTCTTAAAAATAGTTCGGCATATTCTCCTTTTCATAAGACATTTTGTTTTTTTTTTTTTTTTATTATTATGTTACAAAATGTTATATAACATTTATAACAGCTAGTGTGGGAGCACCATAATGTTTCATCCCCCATATTTAATATAACAAATATCTAAAAGAAACAGGTACGACGTATTAAAACTTTTGCTAGAACTTTTATCCCACTTTCTCTTACTTAACACATTGAGCGGCGGTGACGTCTATAGACGTCAAGTTGTATGGCTAATTGATCACTAATCACGGTAGTGCACGCCAAAGTGTTAAACCATACTGTTATAAATCTATAACGTAATGGTGTATCGTAAAACAGCATATGATTTCGAAAACAAGATAGGTTAATCTCAAGTGGAATAAAGGCCCAGGAAGACACAACAGAGCGACATGAGCGACAAAAGAGCACCGTCTCCAGACCTCAGCCGAGACGTATACATGGATTAATAAGTTTTCTCTGAGCGACGACATGAATAAGATAAAAATATGAGACAGAAATATTATTCAGAAGAAACATTGTCCTAAATAAACGGACGGCGAGTTGCGGGAGTGCGCCGAATATTTATGTGGATGTCGGAGCAGACAGCGACGCGCGCTGTGAATTATATCCTGTTATTGGTTGAGGCCCTGGTGTTTACTAATCTGCAAACATATCATCGCTGTGGCGTTAACTAACTGACTGGTATTGTGATTAATATAACGCTAAAGATTTGCACTAAAATTGTATTACTAGTTTATTTCATAAATGTGAATGATTAGGAACGCATAAGTGAAGTGACCTTTCAAAAAGGCGTGGTTTGATCTACAATTCCGTCAGCGAGGTTGCCAATCCGGAGTCCCCCGGGCGCCGACCCAGATCCAACGAAACACATAATTAAAGGCAGGAAGTCTAAAAATCCCGCACAAAGAACTGAATGCGAGCTTGTGCAGTTTAAAAACTGACAAAAGTGCGTCGTTTTGGAATATAGGTGGCCATATATGCCTTGTAGGAGAAGAATTGGTCTGCGTATTTATAATTTGATTTAAGCTGGCTTGCACCGAAATCTCAAATCTGATTTAAGCTTTTAAACCTGATATAGGTCTAACAGTTTCATATATTATGACAAAACTAGACTAAACAGGTACCCATTAGTATCAGAAAACGTCTCAAGAAATCTACCACGTAAGATTAATATAGCACCACTTTCATTAATTAGCGAAGCGAGACAGCGTTATGAAGCAGAACTTAATTCATCGCACTAGGAGTCCATACATAAGTAATGGTTTCGCGATAAAGGATTCCTCGTCCATTAGAAGCGCCCGACTTGCCCTGAATAAGTTAACACATAACTCATTAGGACCCTCGACCACTATCAAGTTAATACCCCATGCAAGTGCCTAGAAAATCGTATCACCACATAGTATAAAACAAAGTCGCTTCCCGCCGTCTGTCCCTTTGTATGTACGCTTAAATCTTTCAACTTACGCAACGGATTTTAATGCGGTTTTCACCATCGGTTATATAATTTTTCACGGAATGTTTATGTATATAATAGTACCCGGAGTGAAGCGAGGGCGGGTCGCTAGTTATTCATAACATAACACACAATGGACAAATTCAACTCAGAAGTACTTCAAGCACCAGCGCCACATCTCGAGGCGTCGGAAAACGCAACCGACGACTAAAAGGAATTGGAAAGTTTCATTGTTTAACGTTAAAGCTTCCTTGAGCTTCGAGTTGTACCGCTTTCACATTTCCACGACCGTAAGCCCCCATAACTCCTGCTAAATTAAATGTGGAATCTATTTCTTAAGTCTTGTTACTTTTGGCTGTACGGAATCTTCCCACATAAAAGTGATATTAAATGTATATGATGACAAAGCAATATTTGAGATTAATATTGCTACGTTTTGGGCATGTTATTGCGACAGTTTTTTGGGGATATACGTTTATAGGCGACGTCAGTTATGGCCGGTTGCCAACTCCCACAAATGGCAGTAGACAGGCCTGTGCAAACTTTACAGCCACGATTGGCAAGCCCAAACGAATTTGGTGAGCCAGCACATATCTGCTATCTAAATTATCGCAGTTGTAAATTGTTGGGATCCAGTTAAGCTATAAGCGATATCATGTGGATGAAGCATTTGTGTAGCTTAAGCGTGAGTTTCTATGAGAAGGCACAATCAATAAATCCTGGGACTACAATGGCGGTAGCGTGGCTGAAACTTGGCGACACGCTCGGTCTGGTTAATCCCTTACCGAAGTATGTTACCCTGGTGCATAATATATCATTAAGATTATGTAAAAAATTTGGTACAATAAATACTTAAATAAACACAAAGTTATATTCAAAGTTGCTGTTTGTTTGGTTTCAAAACGTATCCCACGAGATAGGTAAACGCAAAGCGAGTTATTGAACGCAAGCAGCCATAAGTATCACAGGCAGCAAGGTCAATACGCCTGGAGCCCAATCACATTATTCGTGAAAAGCGTAGATCCGGTTTTTTTTTTAAATTCCAAATTCGATATAGAATGTGGTTTAGACCAAACTTTAAATGAATCTGATGCATCAAAAAATGTACTGTAACAGTTTCCAACACGTAACTCTGATTAATTTTAATAACAGTTATCGATCATTGACTGTGTAAAGTCAATTACGTCAGTTAATGTCATTATCTAGTTAGCGCTAATGCCTGTGCCATCCTGTAACCCTGGTGCAGTATTCGTGTGCTATGGTAATGGGCGTGCGCTACATTTGTGTCCGTCCAAATTAAACCGGACTTTATCGCGACGGGCGTTTACGCTGTTTTAAATATTGTTGCATTGTTATTCGTATATGGAAAAGGCAAGAATAGCATAGCCGGTAGGCGCCGTAAGGTCCGTTTAGTTTTGGACGGCTACACTTTGACCGTTGCAGCCGATGGTAATCCGACGTGGATGAATGCTGTATCTGTGGCACACGGAATAACTCCGCCGCTAACGGTACGTATTTTTTAAATCCTGGTCACTGTAGGCTCTCTGCGGTCGAGAATCATTTTAGAAACGGTCTACTATTTTGAACACAGTTTCACAGGAATCTCGAATAGAAAGCGTCGCGGTCCATACTGGCAGTTTCTGTAAGCTCGTAGGTTTTATACTCGTAGAGTTTGGCCAGAATATGTGCTGCTCTCCTCATTAAAATTTTACAGTTGGAATAGCAATACTAAAATCCCTAAGACATACAAATAAAAGGCTTGATTTTTTGTTAATTCTCTAAATAAAACTAAATGTTTCAACGAGCTCATGACCAGGCTTTCAGCTGACGCGCGAAGCTCTCGTATCTGCTCGCTGTTTACTGTAAATACCCGGCTTCGCGTAGCCGCCACTCGTCTCGTAAGATCGGGTGTCGATTTTCCGAGGTCCAAGCTCTCTAAGAAGGCAATATACGACAATATATTTTTGTAATCTCACTCGTTGTAAAAAATAATAAAAAACAAAACCAGCTTTATCTGAAACCTCGCTGTGCTCTGTTTTACGTGGATATTTCACCCGTGAGTAGTCGGAACGGAATACTATGACAAAAACCAATACAGTCGCAACATTTTGTTGATGTACCGTATGGACGCCGGTGATCTAACACTGACACATGACATTTACCAGTTTTTGGACAGATGGATGAGTGCTACAACCTTACCTAGATTTTTTGTTCACTTCGTAATCTAAGTACGCTGTATAATTTAAAGATAAAGCCTTTATTGTTAGTTTCACTTCACTTGTTAGCATGTTTGCTAGTATCAGTTCAAATCTTGCAAGATCAGTTTTTACCCACTTCCAATCGTACAGTATATCATGTTGCATACTTATGCATTTTTGATGACAATCTGGATGATAAAAACTGCATATTTATCAAAAAAAACTCTTCAAGCGACTGAATAAGTCGCTCACTCTTTTGACAGAAACCAATCATACAGTGGAAGCTGTTCGATAAGTGCGGCGTAAACACTTTGATATCGAATAACGTTGTCATTTGGTGATTAGTAAACCCTTATTAGACTCCCTTAGATGTTTGCAGGTTGAAGAGCCTGGAGCAGGGTCCGTCCCGTGCCGCCGTCATCCCCGCTAACCTGCCGCCGTCGAACTTCAAAACAAAGAAAGACCAACGAGAAATTACTTTGATTGACCAAATAAAGTAGAAGGTAATTTGGTCGCGTAAAAATTAAACAGTTGACAAACGGCCGGAGCGGTTGACAATACTCCACCGACAAGAGCTTGGCTCTTAAAGAGAGAAAGAGACAAGATATACGGAACAATAGGAACGTTAAATTAATCGTGTGGAAATGAATACAATGAAAATCAAGCGTGCCGTTTATTTACAGTTGAAACGATTTGAATTGAAACCACAGGAGAAGAGTCGATGTTAGTACTAAGAACACAGAACTACACCACTAATCAACGACGAACTACGCCGCAACTAGCTGTTTTCTCATCAAATAACTAATAGTAGTTAGTTTCAAAACTAATAAATTTACATATTCATCAGGCTAAAATTATGTTTGACTTATAAGACGAAGCTCGCAAAAAAAAATTTGCAAATAGAGTAAACGTCGTACGACTTATCTGTGCTACGCGCTACAGATGTTCTACGAATAGTCGTAGCACTACTGCTACGAGTGTACATATTTTGTTCTAAAACATTAAAATACACGGATATTAAAACGAAGTGCATATTACTCGTAGTAGAGCTTCAACGTAATAAAGATAGACAGCTACAAGGAAAAAGTAGACGACAATGGACTTCCTCGCAACACGACACAGCTAATAGGAAATAATGCTTCCGAAGGGACCAATTTATCCCTCGCACAAATGCAAATTGCGAATATTTGATAAACGTCAACAAAATAATGATTTATACAACTCGTGGTATGACAAACGCGAACAAATATTTGGTGGGGAAAAAACAGCCTGCCCTAATATTCATATATCATTCGAAATGGCTTTATTTAAGCCAAGCATAATTACTTTTTCGTGAATATTGTAACGCATAATTCAACAAACGTAGGTCTGCGACGGATTAGAGAATCAAAGGACGGACGGACAGACAGACGTTAATTAACTTGGTCACTAGGATCGCAGAACAAAGAAGGGATGTTGCGTCTCGGACTACATCGTTGTTTAACTACATGTTCGGGGACTTCGCTTTACTGCCGGCGAAGCTGCTAGAATGCGAGCTTCGTAAAACGCCGCATCAACATATACGGCATTCGGCGAATATTTGTGTTGACGTTTTTTTCAACAGAGACGCCAACACGAATATTCGCTGAATGGCGCATATATGCGGAACCAGAGAAAAGACGTGGGCAAAGGGAAGTCCGCAAAAGCCTCATTCGCTTTTTTTATAATATCGTTTAAACAATGCGATATGAGTTCTTTTTAATCCCCGACGTAAAAAGAGGGTTAAGTATAAGTTTAAGTTTCACTTGTATATCTGTGTATTTGTGTGTTTTTGGATCTGTTCTGTCTATGGCATCGGAGCTCCTAAACGGATTGACCGATTTTGATTTTGATTTGATCCTATGTTTTTGAAATGTGATACGCGATCAATAACTTGAATTTGAGATTTGTTTTCGTTAGAAACGCGAGTTAATCGAGTCGAAACGAGCCATTTAATTTATGAGCTAAAGTATGAGTCCCGATTTTGTCGGAGGTTTTTTAACTCAGAAAACTTGATAGAAAAGGCTGCTGTATCCATAAAAACACAATACGTATGGTTTCGTAAGCAATATTGGCCTTTACCGTCAAGTGAATACGAACTAACATGACCAATATGGCTTAAAACATCGAGGAACATAGGCCGAGGGAATTTGCTATCAATCTGCAGCCGGTCCCATTATCACGAGACAAATCGTTTTCCCGCGGTGCAGCCACCGCAGGGGTTTTGAAAACCATTTGTGTTTAATCACACGTATCCATTTAGTATTATTTTGTTACTCTAAAGTGTAACGGCTCTTGGCCATTCAGACACGGCAAAGATTGGCTGACTACCAGTAGTAGTTAGCACTTGGAATAGACGAGTATTTGTATTTTACAAACGATTTTGACAGGAATAGACAAGTATCAAACACAGTTATACTCGCACTAGATTCTGACACTTCACAAGTTAAAACTCAACATTCTTGATATTTTACGAATATTTAAAAGGTTCACGTCAATAAAATAGATCAACAATTTACATTTTCAACACGGGGGCGCATAACGAAGAGAATAAATTTAGCTTGTTTATTTTCTATTTTTATTTGAAATCTTAAAGTGTTGTTATTGTAGAAAAGGTCAATAGTTTTCAGTCCCGTTAATGGATGCTGTTGTTTATCCACCCCTAAGGCTGCCCGGGGGGTGATTTTTCCGCCCTTATTACTTTTTTCAAGTAAGCATTTATATCTAATCTGATCGATCTTCAAAAAACACATTTTCGAGGGAATCTCGAAACGAATAAGATGAATGGAAGAAATTATGCTGTTTTGGTACTTTGCTATTTACATTGTGACAACATTTGGATTTGATTAAATGATTGGTTTCTTACGTGAACTGACAACACTTCTATTGAACTAAATAATTGACATTTGACGTCGATCGGGGGCTCAAAACGTTTTCATTGCATTCTTTTATATATAATACAGCTTTTGAAACCTAACGATATATAATGTTAAAGAAATCAGGAGACTTATGCTTAGCAAAAACTGTCAGTTTTAACCACGACTTTACCTGAGCGAAGACGTGATGGATGGTGTTCAGATTTTAATAAAAACTCGGTTTAGTTAAGCTCGTAGTTTGCTGTAAGTTTTGATACCATCGCAAAAACAACAAACATGTTAGCTGAAACTCAAACAGCGCTGGTGCGGAACTAGAGATTAACCCTTTGTGTTTCTGACTAATAACAGGGCCAAGGCACTAACAACACGGACACTGTTTGCGTAGGAGTCTTCAGCACTACCTCAGCAGATCTGTTTTCCTAGTATCAAGAAGAATTCAAAGCGGAAAGTTGATTAAACAAATCTATGCTCACTAATGTCCGTTCTGAATATTTAAACCGCTATAGATTAGGAAAGTGTGTCCAATTTTAACCCGAAGTAACATAATTATTTCTATCCGCGGTTTGAATCTAGGGAACGCACAACAAAAGGATTTTTAACTAACCAAACAGAAATTGACCGTTCGTCTCATTAGCGAATTCGACTCCTCTGATACATGGCTCCCTGGTATCGCAATAAATTCCGCAACAATAAAATTCCACGAACGTTCACAAAGCGATCGTCGGCGATGCCTACAAAATAACGACGATATTACGTTACAGATATATCGAAATTAAACATATGCGACGAACGAGTTTCTGCCCGAATTCGTTCAATTAACTGGAGGAGGGTGACAATAGGAGGGGTGTCGCGCGACAATGTTTCATACTCGCACAGATCAATCTATCCGGTGCAGAGTGCCGCCATCAGCCGCAGCGACTCTGTCGGCTTGATGGCATCATTCAATCGAACTCAAAACAAATTAAAAACAATTATTTTTTTCGATAAATCCAAACGAAACGCTGGTTGAATTGAGGAGAATCAATTACGTAATACAGACTAATAGACGTCCAACGTAAACATAGAAATGTCGAACTAGAATAATCTTAATTAAACGACTCAATACGATTTTTGTTGTAAAATTCTGACTAAAAGCGGTGAAAAGTATTTATTCTACTTTTGTATAGCCCATATTGCTGCGATATCGTAATCATATTGTTGACGTTATGATAACTCGTATTCAATTGACATAAGAGCTGTCATTACATCATTGCAAGATGGCTAAATCGTTTTGCCGCAACCACCAAACATATTTAACAAACATCTCGCGTGTCAAATGTTGAAATGAAAGAACCCATTAGCGGAGTACAAACGTAGTCGAAATAAAGATAAAGACGTGTTGATTGCGTATGCAGAGAAATGCTTCGGCTCACTTTGGTCCGTGAAACGTGAGTTAGCTTACAAATGCATCAAACCACGTAAATCTAACTGCGTTGGCTTAGTGCACCTCGGTGACGTCATCAGCGATTCGCACAAACATGCCCCACTACACGATCAACCCCGGTCTCGCTCAATACAAACAAATGAGGAAATCAGCGTAGAGGAAAATAGCAAAAGGTTTATTACTAGTTCAAGTAATCTCGCATATTCTGTAAACACAGTTTTAATTTAAATTACGTTCAGTTTTCCTACATCTTACCATGAATTTGTACCGTTTTATAACTGACGTCGTTCAAAAACTTTTCCATCCAATTCAAATTACCAATATATCATGACCGATATAATCCATAGAGATGATCACCGCGTCTATAATAACGCGTGAGAACGGAACGGTCACCACTGATGCGACCGGCACGTGGGTTCTGTCGTCCTGGTATCGCGGAGACCGCGGCGAACGAGCGCGCGCCAGGGCGGGCCGCCGATCACTGAAGCGCCCGGGCGCCCCGCCCCCTCCACCCTGCCTCGCAACCCAAACTCTCAATTATTTTATTGGGAAAGCTAATGAGACGTGAACCATCCACCGGATCGTTGTCTGCCATCCCCATGGTTACCCCAGTAAAACAGTGCAGATGGGTGTCCCGCGCTGATTCGATATTCATGTGAATTTGACACGGGCGGGTGGGCGACGTCTGTTCGTTAGTGGCTGTTTACCGGCGGTTACATTACAATAAACAACGGCTCGCTGCGTCGATCGACGCTTTGTACAAATGGCTGCTGTTTAGATGAGAACGTTATCGCTGCCTGCAGTCGAGTTTTCTCGTAGCTCGAAGTGTATGTATGATGCGTAGCACCGCTACGATGTAGCGCTTACGTTCGTAGCAAAACTCAGAGAATGTACTGTTGATATTAATACTGAGTCAATTTGTGATGATGTGAACATTTCGGCGGTAACAATTAAGCGTCCATGGCGTAGCTTATAAGAAGCCCAGTCACATGAACTCGTCGAGTTTACAATGTTTACCTTCTGGATTGATAAATAAATATCGAATTCTGTCGCTGCCGGTTGGTGGAGCCTGATCTGATGAAGAGTCATAAGGTTGCACTGGTCTGATGAGCAGACTACAAAAAACTACAATCAGCAAAACAGCTTGTCTCAAAATTCTATTTTAGACAAAAAAATAATTGCAAACAGTAAAAAGCAGCTACTTATTTTTACTCCATTTACTAAGAGACTATAAAGCCACAGAGCAACAAGGTAGCCCCTCGGAGGCTAATCAACGAGCTCATTAATACTTCAGGCCAGCTCGGCGCATGCGCTGTAGCCCTGCTACACCATGACCCTCGGGACGCGAGACTGCACGGGATTAGCGCCTCAAATCGGTCGAGCTGTTCTCAAGTTATGCGCGTACATACATACATTGTTAGACAGACATTGTTTGAAGACCCGAATAAACAATTTTGATTTCAAAAATTAATTTTGACATGTAATGCAAATTTATAATATAATTTTGTCATGTAATAAATAAAGCCAAACCTAAGATAGTTCTCGAGGGAATGACGTTAAATGAGTTCCACGCGGACAGAACCGCGGGCAAAAGCATTTCATAGTTTAACAAAGTTTTCCATTAAATACACCCCCGGTAAATCCACTTGAAGTTTGGGCGAATGGTTTTTAATGACGGGCATTCACATCTGAAAGCGGTGGATTCATTTTCAGTTCAAATAACCGGGTCGCAGAAGTTTGAAGCGTCTTATCTGCGGGCCAGGTACGAGTGGAGTTGAGGGATCACAAATTTAAAAGGGAATAAATAAATATCAGGGGACAATCTCAGACAAATTGACCTAGTTCTAAACTAAGCTCTAGGCGTGTACTAAGGAAGGGGACAAGACAACGATTCTTTTAAAGATAAACAAATACTTGAAAACATCCAAGTCTCTGGAACAAATACTCAAGCGCATCACACAAATATTTGCCCTTACCGGAAATCGATCCCGGGACAGCTACCATCGTAAGCGGGTGACTGGCAACTAGGCCCACAGCATTGTTACAGTAGGGTAATGCATTTTCTGTAAATAAACGTTATTCAGGAAGCCAATTTCTCTAACCAAAAACAGCTACATGTTGAAAACACACGGTGCTTGTCTGACCTTCTCTTCATCATATTTTGCCTACGTGAGCACTTCTATTGACCGAGAACTAAACTATAGATAGAAAACAATATAAGCAATAAAGGCAAAAGAGATGATTTAGTTTTTCCAATTAAAATGTATAATTATAATGAAAGTTATTAGCCATACATTTGTTTAAGTTTTGCAAGCATAACGATAGCTTGCCTGTCGAAAGACAACTTCATTTTTTTGTTTCATAAATTTTCCGTCATCTGTCTTTATCTAAAAGAAAATTACGTTAGTCCTCATCATCGACGGCACCACGTTTATCTAAGGCAAAAATCAGGAACAGTTTATTTCCTCAAGGATATATTAAGAAATTTAATAAAAATACCTTGGAAACGAAGATCTTTCAAACTACGCAACGGGTTTTAATGCGGTTTTCACCATCAGTTAGATAATTTTCATGGAAGGTTTATGAATATAATAGTACCCGGAGCGACCAAGGCGGGTGCCAGTAAAAAATAAAAATCAATTGCCGAATGTATTTACACGCATAACTTGAGAACCGCTCGACCGATTTGGATAATTCTTTTTTTCTTGTATTTGTAATCCCGGGCGAAGCCACGGCGGGCAGCTGTAGTTGCAACATAACTTGAAAACAATTCAAAACCTAATTGTTATCCAAGCAAACCGAAGCTGGCGTGACAACTCAATTACCCCGTCGACATTAACGCGAAGTTTGTTATATAGCATACAGCGCGTGGAATCAAAAAGGTCCCCAAAAAGGGAACAGAAAGGGAAAAAGAATAAATCCGTGGTAAATCGGGAAATTCGGACACCGCGGCCGCAGAGGACAATTTCATGCTTCCCGGTCAAAGGGAGGGAAGTGTATACTAGGGCTTTGATTCCGCGCCCTGAATCCTGCTAGTGTTTAATTAACGAGGTTCTTAATGTTAATGTACCGTTTTACGTAAATAAAATGGGAATAGAACAAATTAACATGTAATAAGACAAGAAATTGCTTGTTCCATTATTTCTTTCGGCCTTAAGTTTGCATACGTGGCTTTCTTATCCAAACTAATAATATGTGAAAGTAGCTCAATGTATACACATAGAAATAGATAGATTTACATATAGCCGTTAAAGCGTAACAGATAAACAGTTACACACACGGAGAAAAAAACATTTTACAATATTACCAGATTGTATATTAGTTATGATTCTGGTGTAGGAAAACAGATTTCAGCTATGGATAACAGTTTTTTTTTTGTGACAACAAGTCATATTTTTGTTAATACTAGAATATTCTAGTTAAAATATTCTGTACACGAAAACTTTGATATCGTTTTGGTTACCATCTAACAGTTACAGAGTAAAATATGCATTTAGCATATAACAGGTTTTGTATACTAGACAAAATTTGTTTCCTACGATACTAGGTAAATGGTAATAGGTACTAGAAATTATGTTGTACAGAAGTAGAACTTTCTATTTATGTGTAAAAAACGTATAGTTGTCACATATAATACAATAAAATCAAGTAGAATTTACAATATTCTGTTAAAGGAAACAAGATTTTTTTCTCCGTGCAGGTAACCCTTTTACTGCTTAACCGCTGAACCGATTTAGATGAAATTTGGTGTGTATACAGTTCAACCTCGGGGAAGGGCAGAATATACTCAGGCTCGGAAAATTTGCAAGTCCCCGAGACATTAGCGATAAATGGACCATACGGACGAAGTCGAGGACATAAGCTAGTCAATATTAGCAAGCGTGTTTGTTTGTCAACCGATCGAAGTGAAATATGATAGAGATATATATTGATAACCCGGATACGGATACAGTGTCCTTTATCCCGGAAAATCTAATAGTTTACCAAGCAATAAACAACTGCAGCATCGGAGTTGCGGGGAACTGCTAGTGTATAAATAAAACCGCTACTGACATTCAGTTTCACACGCACAGCGCATGCGCGTCAATTTTATTCTGAATTACTGCTTTATTGGCTTTACCACTGACAAAAACCGCATCTAAGGCCCATTTATGCAATCCCCAAATAAAAATATCTGTCAGTTAACCTTTTTAACACCATTGACAGATATATCCGTCACTGTTGACAGAGCAAAATAGATCTGAACGTCTATGACGTAAGGTTGAAATTAGCTCTGGTTTTTAGCTGTCATTGGCGCGTGAGTGAAGACTTTTGTATTTGACGTTGAAAAGGTTCAAGATTTCTTTGTAATATGAAAGAAAAGGACAGAGCTAAAATGTATCAGTCAGATACCGCTATCTGAAGATTAGATTAGCCCTTAAGTGAATAACTCATAGGTACATCTTTTGCTTTTAGAATGCACTAGAATACTGCTCGTGGTACCGGACCACAATTCCCTAAAATATATTGGAAACACCACCATTATAGCGTTCGATGGACCCATAAACAAGCTATCCAATGACACAAATGTCCATTTGTTTCCATTATCACTTACAGTGGCTGGTGGATGTGGAAGAGAGTTAAGATTTAAATCCAAACAACGCCTTAACTTAACCAGGGTCTCTAAAGCAACTTCAGCATGGTCGGGACTCTAGTATATCCGGTACGAGAGTACATATTGTCAACTTCGGTAAATAATAAGAAAATAAGCGATTATGTTATGTTTCTGATTCCGCAGAATTTGTGAATTCGGCAAAGCCCTCGCCGAAGTCAAACGATGCATTATGAAACGTATGGGCTTTTATTGTTCTTTGGTTTATCCACTTTAGCCGATTTAGCTTCTAATCGAATTGGCTATTTGACTGACTGGTCATATCAGCAACTTTTATTGAAACGTCAACACGATGCCAAATTCCAAATGTAAACGATAGCTAGGTTTTTCCGCGTTATTATCGAAAGCTTGATTTAGTGGTAGTGTAAAAATAATTTATTTTGACATTAGTCAAATATACAATTCTAATCATCTTGTTTACGTCCTGACTCAGAACATCAACAACTTCTTCGTCAGAACTAAGAATAAAGAGCAAGCGTGATGTTAACAATACGATTGCGTTTTAGAAGCAAGGCGGGCTAAACCAAATTAGAATAAAGGAGGGATATTTGCAAAAAGATCCAAAATAAACAAGGCCCAGCAATACAATAACAATTCTGGTAGTCGTGTACCAGAAAGCAAGGGCTAAGGGCGGGTCGTTCTGTTTTCGTGCGGCATTTAGATTCGGCCCACGTAGCGCTAGTGATTGCCGATACCTGCGTTTGGGAGTACTACCGTACAGCCTATGCTGTCCTAGTAACGTCGATTTATGAAGTAGTTTGTTTAGGTGTTGATTTTTTTTGGTAGTTTTGGTGGTTTTTGACGTGAATGCTTTCTTTGGGTCAGTAGCAAAAAATACATGTAACGAAATATGTTATAGCAAGATCGCTTATAACTTTGAAGTTTAGCACCTACCGGCCATATACCATTGTTTAGAAGAAAGAAGCCATTATTGCTGAGTAACTAAATAAACACAGCGCGCGATGGTATATGTATATGGCATACGAGTATGTTGTTGGCGTAAATGGCGCTGTAATCAAACACAACACGAAGCATTCGGAACTAAATTTACCATCGCGCGTTGTGTTTATGATTACTCAGCAGTACATCGATCGATTTAAGCAAGAGTGGTCGCGTTTGACAGAGCTCACGAAGTTATAGTAGATGTGATCCATAAAACTCATACTTGTTACCATTAGAAGTTGCAGAGTTTAAAAAGGTGTGGCTTTTTGCGGAAATTTGCCGACTGCTCTACTATGGGGAAACCGCGTGCGATAAGTAACGTACAAAACTGGTGTGCAAGAGCTCAAGTAGCAAGAAAGAGAGATTCCGGCCCTCGACGACCCGCTTTGACATCGGCAGATCGTGTTCGTTTTCACAGGAAACGCGTTAGATTGAGCCAAGCAAAGGAATCCTAACCAGATGGTTGAGCACGCACTAAGAGACGTTTCACTTTCTCCACTGCGGCTGCGTCCCTGGTACAGCTACCCTTTTTTTGCAGTCTTGGCTTTGACAACCAATCTAGCTCGGGTCTACGTTAAATACAGAGTTGGCCGTAATGAGATCAGCTCTTACGAGTAGACACCATAATGCTGCATTATCATCAGATTTGCATTTTCCAAATTTCATCTCGTTCCAAAAAGGAACTGGCTCTGAATTCACTTGTAAGATTTGAACGGACCAAACCTTGATAAAAGCTTGTCAAAAAGGGAATTCAAGGTAAAAATTAGATATTTGTATGCCGGTCCCTCGCGCAGGCGCAAAGAAAATCAAGATAATTTGGCTTTTGCCAGATTAATCCTCCGAGAATGGCACGCGGCGGAAATAACTAAACATCTCTGCCGGATTAGCAGCCTCCCGTTTGAGTTTATCACGGAAAACATATATATTCATATATACTCGTATATAATAAAACCAGAGTATTAATAGTACTCGGCTGTCTATTGATGTCACACTCTCTGGAATCTGTCAGTATATTTGTTATGCAATAAAGAGTGTGACAGCGATAGGTAGCCGAGTAATATTAATATTGTGGTTTTAATGTTTGTAAATATAATTCATACGGTTATCCTGACTCAAGATGAAGAAGACTAATTATTACTGAAGTAACACAAACAGTCCTTTTCCTGTTCGAAATTAAATTAAAGATTGTATTAAATAAAGTTGTTCCACCTTATCAGCGGTTTACAAACGGCATGCAAATACCTATGTAATTTGTTTACAAAATACAACATTAAATCATTACATTAAAATATGATTATTCCGTTCGACAATAAAGAAACGGTTAATAAAAATAAAGAGTCCATTATAAAATATGTAAAAATGTCCAATTTCAAATAATAAAGTTTATGTCGTGCCAAGGCTGTGCTGGCTGTCTTTTACTTCAAGATCATAAAATACTCTTAGTTGGTTTTCCTTTAGTCAAACACAATCGCATCCTCAGTTACGGCCATGCACAAGGTTCGCTCACGCTGACCACCTGTGCTAACGGAGGTACACCCCAAGGGCTTTCCACCACGCACCCAGAAGATATACGACCTTGGACCATATATACCGACTCACATACAGACTCTTGCCATAAGATCAAATGATCTTGCGAGTTTATAAAAACACCCCTAAATCGATCGAATATTTGTCATTTTTTGCTTAGGAAGTTTTGCCGATGTCCTGTTATTTAGTTACTTTTCTAAGTATTACATTTCACTACTCAAAGGAACTGCAAATTCTTGAACGCAACGGGCTTCGGAGGTGGACTTAAGTCAGTAATGGTCGGGATATGAAGTCGCCATGATACATTGGAACAATTAGAACAGACAAAATGCACTGAAATATCTGAACTCATCCCAATTGTTAAGCGTTAGAGCGAGTATCAGATATTGAGCACCTTGTGTGCTCCGATATGTTTGCCGGCGATTAGACATATAAGGCCTAACAAAAATACAATATCCTACGAGCACGAACCGAACATAATTCATTCAGACATAAGAGATAATGTCTAAAATAAACGACACAAAACCACCCACGTATAAACCCGTGCACCCGTCCAAATCATTCCGCGACTCCGGAATCATACGAGACAGTTCACGGGACATGCTTCTATGGGATAAAAGCGTAGTAAAATAAACATGAATGTGATATTATACATTATGTGATATCAACTTCTAAATCTCCTTATCTCTCTTCATTTTCATCATATTCTTAAAAACTTAACAACAACAACTTTCTAGAAACATATTTGACTTGTGACTTTTTTGACTATGACAATGAGGACAACATAGCACGCTTACTTAACCAGTGCCTATTCATTCTCCAATTGAAAAGATACCTATCTCAACACCTAAAAAGGCCAGCAGAGAGCTCCATTTCTTCCATTACTCGGCTAGTTTTCCTTCTCCTAGATTAGTTGTGTATTTAGCGCGTTTGCCGAGTTAACGAACTGCGGAACTTTTAACTAGCGACAGCTTCTGGGCTCTTAGTTACGCTCGGACGACGGGATTAATTAAAAATGCCAATTTTACAACAGCCGAATTTGCGGCGCGGGCGTAACACACAGAGGCATGGGGAGTAGTGCAAAATTAAAAAAAAAATTACGCCGTAATTAGGTGAACTCTTGGCGATTTTGTAACTGATCGATTTCATAATTTAGATGGACGATGTATGACATGTATGTTCACCAGCAATTGACACAGACGTTTAAGCGTAAGCCCCCGCGCATACTATCGACTTTCTAACGGCCGATTATAAGGTTGTCCTTATGCAATTTTACAAAGTTTGTGGAAACAAAACACAATCGGCCGACTAAATTTTTGATTGTATGCGCGGGGCCTAAAACGATTGTTTTCGGCTTTCAAATGTAAGAATGGATTCAAAGTAAGAGTAAATGTCTATTTAAGTGTCGACGAACTCTGCAATTAGTCAACGCACGATTGTTAGTCGGAAACGGTAATTATTTTGTAAATAAATAAATATATATATCGTACGTACTGTTTGAAACGCGAGCGCCGTCATCTGTTTGCGACTGAAGTTCTCCACTAAACGGGTACCGGCAACTTTTCCAACCGACTCTGTTCGTAATTACGCCACAGAGAACCGCCATACTGACACACTTCGGGTGGCTCAGCTGACTTAACGCATTTGTCACGCTTTCATAAATAGAATGGTGCGAAAGGAATAGATGCTTATCGAATGTGTGTGAGACAAACTTACTTGGATCAACACCACTTCAGGCCCAGTGCCAGGTAAGTTTAATAACCATAAGTAGCAGGAGTTAATAAATCATAAGATGTTAATGTCGATGTAGGCAAACTTCATACACATACTTAATGTCACAACTCGACGTCATATTGACACAATTTGGGTGATGCAACATACTTTTTCAGTTACAGCAAATATTTTGTCAATATTAATGAGTATGTTGGTACGAAAGAAACGCACAGATAGATCGTTATATGTACAATACTATACAATACAATAATTCTTTATTGAACACCACGTACATACAATAGCAATGATAGGAAATACAACAAGAAAGAGAAGTGTTACTTAGTGAGTCAACAGGCGGTCTTAACGCTATGTGTACATGCGCATAAAAAACTCGCTGTAACAAAATCAAAGCGGGGGGTGAGTTTGTTATCCATGCCGATTTCATGCGAGCACCAGGAGCTAATGAATTAGGGGGCGTTAGTGTTTGATGTTAATGACTCCACATACATATCGTACATACTTACTAATGAAGGGTGTTAGCAGGTAGAAGTTCGAAAGCAACAGTTTAACATCAAAGCTGCTTAGTAAACATGCTCTAATCATTATTACATATTAATATTCTAAGTAAATGTCATTATAATTAGCACGACAAGTAGAGTACAAAATCCAGAAGCAGTCCTTTTAATGCCACATGCATTGAAATAATCGATTTTGTTCTACAAAAATCATAACCTTGTAAAAGAGGTAACTTTACAGTTTAATTTGATGGTTAAAAAACTATGAGATAATGGTATGGTAGTGTAACAAACAACCTCCGAACAGGAATTCTGAGAAAGTCTGAATTCGAGGCGCGAACCTGGCAGATTATTTTAATCTTCACATTGTCGCGATTTGCGTATAATCGCGCCTGCCGCGGAGCGGAACTCCTTCGGATTTCAAATCAATCCTGATAATTAGCTCACAAAGTGCCTCAACCTTCCTGCTTTCCTGGTATTCAGAAGTTACAAATTGAATGTTATTTTAATTACGACTGCTTACGTTCAAGCTCTGGAACTGATTGCCTTTTGTAATTTGCTTTTATTCAGTTTCTGGACAATAAGGCAAATTCCACCAACCATCTCGTGGCGGGTCTAGGCTGGTTAAGTTAACAATAAGCAAGAGTACAGAGTGATATTGATGACGATCACGTAATGAATAATCGGCAGCCTGGCGCGATACAGCAGCACTTATGGCAAACAGCCAAAATCGTTTTGACAACACCGACAGGAGTTTCCGCCCATCTTGGAGATAAATTAAATTCAAATAGAGCCGTGCGCCAAGTTCAATATTCCCCCAACATCGCGTGTACATTATCGGAATTAAAATCAAGCCGCTCATTATCAAGACAATATTAGAAAGTTCCCATTCAAGATTATCCATAGCGGACTAATATTTCAATAAATATTAATGCTGAGAGAACTTTGCGCGGAGTCTTGAGAGTAAAATTCAAATCACATTGTTTGTATCAGACTTATTAATAATAGATTAACTAGTAAGTGAAGGCGAATGCCTTTGTAGAATGGGTCCCGGGTGAAACTTGCGCTGTAATTAAAGTGAATAGAGACGTTGTTGAATTGAGATCGGTAGAGTAAATAGCGGACAAAGGTCCACTAGAGCTGGCACTGACTGGAAATCAAATTAAGCCTAGATAAAAAGAGCCTTTGTTAGTTTTGTAATCAATTTCTCGATAGGCAATCAGGAGAGCAGTGCTGCGAGGAGATTGGAGCACGTAACCGGTAGGCCGCTGGACGAGAGAGAGCCTTTCATAGCGCAACAACTAAACAAACGCGCCCGCGGCCATCGAGGGCCCTCTCCGAAGGGCTCTTAATCCACTTAGCTCCTAACTCGCGACTTGCACGCTTAATTGTGCGAGTAATTTATTTATCCGATAACTTCGGATTCATTATTTGAATTTGAGTAAGATTTAGTCAAAACGGACCCCTAAAATATTCTATTATTCAAATAAATCAGAATTTAAATAAAATCAAGTCAAAAATGATCGCTGAAGCCGAGCAGCGCTTTTCAACTGCTGCTCCTAAAATTGTTACCAGGCAAGAATAAACCGCTCGAAGCTTTTCATTAAGATTTCAATTTAATCTAGCCACGTGTCACAATATTCGAGGCAAATTTTAAAGCTGGCAAACAGTCTCGTCGTTGTACAAACACAGAGCGCAAACAGCGTACATAGAGAACGAGGTCGTCATTTATAAACAAAAACAGCATCACGCACCGCAAACCTTCAAGTTCTTTACCTTAAATATGATAAAATATTATTCAGTTTCGTAGCCTAGGAATTCGTCAATATTAAAATCGTTTCAAGTTACCGGGAGATGATAAAATTGAAAGCTGGAATAAAGAATAATAACGCGACGTGATGAAATAACATACATGCGCCGCGGAAGGTTCATGAATTTTTCTTTCGTCGTGTATAATTTTAAGATCTTGGAAAGAATTTTACGTATATTTGCTGCTGACATAACGGGTTTCGTCTTATTAACCGTAAAATAACTATAATATTTTATCAAATAAATAAAGCTCAAGTCTATTGCGAGGCTGGTCAGAGTAGTTTATTGGATTACCAACCGGCGAATCAAAGAGGACCTTTCAAGAGTTAATCTTCTAATTTATTTTTCTTCGAATTCCATGAAAGAGGTCACCCTTGAGCCCTCTTAATATTTCATCCCAACTTTTCCGTCGTAGGAGAGACAGCTTGTAATTAGGCAATCAGAAGCTGTATAGAGGCTAGCCATTAGAGCCGGCCCAATCTCGCGCACAATGCGGCGCGCTCCAAAACGATCTCAGTTTTTCGACTATTAACCGATGACAGCCCGAGGTATAAGCGCGGCGCGAGTAGCTGTGAAAATCGTCTACGGCGAAGCAAAAGAAGGGTAATGATTTTAACACCCTATGTATGTATGTATGTTACATGTATACATGTATGTAAATTATGTTCCAATGTAGCGTCGTTCCTAATGAACCGATTTTGACAAAAGAGGTATTCCTGTGATTTACGAACTATTTACATACAAGTTCGTGTGGTGCGCGAGTCTCACTGGCGCTTGACCGGCTTTTTTTCATTGTATTCGTAATTGTCAAGACAATATAAGGTTTGCATGAAGGAAAATTTTTAGAAAATTGCACCCGTACGAATGCGGGGCGGGGCGCTAGTTATAAAGCTTTCGGCACACCAAACGCGTGTCAGGCGCGTCGCACTTTGAACGCGGGCCCGCGCATGTTGTGAAACAACAAATCAAATTGAACCCAGCACACCAAAAAGTAACGCGTGCCTGCGCAGGGCACGCGTTCGAGCTGCGTCGCTCACGCCACGCGACGCGACGCAACGCGCCTGACACGCGTTTGGTGTGCCGAAAGCTTAAATATTTATACAATCGCAATCGCAATCTCATAAAATAATTTACAATTTCTGAGCAGATATATCCTTCTTTGGCGTTATCAAGGTTTACCGAGCATTTTAAGGTCGACTTGTTCCCGCTTCAGCGCATCGCTCGCGGCGCGGAGCACGAAACTCGCGCGAACTTAAATTGGATCCCGGCGCGCTCGCGCGTGGCCGCTGCGGCACCGCACCGTTTACACCGGCGACTTGCGACTGAGGTGTAGGCCCGGCCATGACAGCCTGGTAATACAGTTAGGTAATTCATAGTTTTCATTCAGCGTTATTATTATTTTTTAGGAAAATAGAGGGATATCATTAAGGTGAGGCGGATATTTAACAATAGGACAGGTCCTCCGCTAACGAGACGCGCTTATAATTAGCGCTAAAACTAATTAATTACGAAACTCTCGGATCTAGACCAGAAATGAGGGTTTAATTATGAAACTCAGGACCTGGGAGCCCGAGCGTCCCTCCGGATTGAAAACGAGAATTGCTCACGCACAGTGATAATTTTAATTCAGTTACTCGGAAGGAACAAGCTTTTAGAAAAATAACGGAGAAGATATTTTTGCAGAAAATATAACAAACCGAGAAAATGCCGGACGCAGCCATTTTCTATCTTTTTTTTTAAGCTTGTTATCTCAGAAGTGTTCTAAAAATTATTGTATACGGCTGTCAAATGTTCTGGTAAACGATGGATTCAAAGTAAAACGCACCTAATACAACCTCCGAGTACAATCGAACAGGACGTCAACATTGCAACCGGATTTTTCCCTGTAAGCCTCAAGGCTTTCATGTCACCCTAATGAACGGCGGTCTCACGCCGCCGCGCTAACAAGCGTTTGTATTCTGGTAAGATGCCGCAAGAAACTAAAGCAACCGATATTACCCCATTATGCGGCCGTCAACGTTTCCCGTCTGCCTCACTCCCGCTCTTAGTGGAAGAGACGGGAGAGGCCGCCCCCGGCGAGTTACGTTACATCGCTGTAATTAGACAGTTTACCTGAAACGTAAACCGATTGTGCGTCGGGAGGTAGCACACTGCGACTTTTTGTAGCGATTCAGTAGCGATGCAATCGCGATACAGTATCGATACAGTCGCGGTGCTGTCACTTAAACACGATTCTGCATTGCTACTATCGCGATACAGCATTCACGCCGGTGTAGCACACCTACGCCGCGGAACTGTAGTAGCGAAACTCTAGCAACGAAATAAAGTTCAAATACGTATTAAATATCACGATTCCGCCACAGTTTCGCGGTTTCGCGGCGGAGGTGTCCTAGCGGGGTCAGCGCATTGCAACCGCGCGTTTTTATGGGTACAAAGGGACTGGTATCGCTACTGCATCGCTTCTGTAGCGCGTTACAAATGCGACAAGTGGCCACATGTTGCGATGCAGTCGCGCGTTCACGAAACGCGCGACTGCGTCACTACAAAAAGTCGCGGTGTGCGACCTCCCTTAAGCTCCTTGTCGCTCAAGTGTGTTACATTTCTGTTGTGTGGTTAGACGAGGTATCATCATCACAAAGCGAGGAAAGTCAGACGCTTAATTCTTAACCTTCTTTAATAATAACTAAAATTACTAAATACATATAATCATAGCTTTTTACAACATCGGGTGTTCGTTCAACAAAGAAATATGTCTCAGACCTCGTAAGAACAATATTTGTGACGTTCTCAATATAAAGGGACCTTATGGAGGTAGGCGGTTACGCCGTTTTAGAACTGTTACCATAGTATTCGTATAGTTACAAGAATAAGAAGAGCGTAACTGCCTTCCTCCATAAGGCCCCTTTATTGAGAACGTCACATTTTCCCTCGCGTCGCACGTAAACTACCTTAACCTTAGCAAAAAAAATACATTTCACCGCAATTCTATTCGTGAAAACCCAATAATTGAAACACCTTGCGAACAGACGCTTCATGCTCAAACAGAAAATGTAAAAAACCGTCAAAAGGATAATTGAATGCGAACTCCTCAGCAGCTCAGCGCCGTCTTAACTCTAAACGTTAACTGCGTTAATAGACAATAATTACACGAACAATTCGCGCCAGATCTTGAAGAGTTACCATTTAATTCACACTGCGACTTTTCATTAAAAGCAGGATGGCAGTTCAAATTAAAATTAGTAACATCATTGAACGTGAACGTGAACACATTAGTAGCATCTTACCTAGATGTTGACATTATTATAATCGATAGATCTTTCCATGCGCTTCCGCCAGTTGTGAAAACTTGGGTTGGGTGTTATACAAGTTTTATTATTTATATTTACCTACATTATATCGAAGAGCTTTTCGGTGAAGGAAAACATCGTGAGGAAACCTGCACACACCTGCAAAGCAATTTGACGGTGTGTGCGAAGTTCCCAATCCGCACTGGGCCCGCGTGGGAACTATAGCCCAACCCCTCTCATTGTGAGTGGAGGCCTGTGCCCAGCAGTGGGACGTATATAGGCTGGAATATATACATTATATCGAAGATGCAGTTCTTATAAAAAGTATGTACTTCAGGTGTATGTTAGGAAGATGTCGTGAACACATAACATCTTCTGGTAAATCCTGTCCTTACTTACAAGTCCAGCCAAGAAATCATGACATGCTATGCTGACTTCTTAATGGCAACAACACAATTTTCGATATACATTGCATATAATTGATTTTTTTAAATATTCATTTCAATTATGTCCAACTAGAAACTTGTTATTATCGTTATTAAACATATTGCCCTGGCTTCATTGCATTTCAAACTTCGGCACAAAGCGCATCGCGCCCACACGGCACAAATCCGGGATACCGTGCGTGCCGCATTCCAAATAAAGCAAAACCATCCCAAGTATGCACCAACCGCCTGCACACCCATGCACCCCTGGTATATACTCGTAGATATAGCTTTGTGTACGATTTGGCGTGCCCTGCATACGCGAAACTGGAGCTCCTTGGAGCCGAATGCATTTTTGCAATTCTAATTCTATGATCACACCACACCAGGACCGCATAAATAAATATGTAAATATCGACCTTAATCATTTTGTCCCTAGAGTTTGTGATGGTCTTGTATAATGAGAATTAGCAAGTTTATTCAGAATGTGAACAAACACTGAGTTCCCTGATAAATGGCACATGCGATAAGTGGGTCACGTTATTGTGCTTCAATGTTCTTTCTACGATCGTATAGCTTGGGAGAAATACCGCGCAAGCAGGTCAGTCGCGGTATAGTCTAGTATTGATGGAAAACCAGTTGTTGATAAAAGAAAAGAAAATACATAAAAAGTAGGAATAAAAGACGGAAATAGAGCGCTCGTGTAAAGTACAATTCTACCAATCTCAGTTATCCTTAACAATAGAAACATAAAGATTTTCATCCACGAGTTGCTTGTGATCTTAAACGAGTGTTCTTAACCATTTATTTATGAGCTCTGAACACTTCGATCTAAACACATGTCGAAGATTTTAGATACCCTACAAGAATATAAAAGATATCGTATCATCATCACACTAACCGAAATTCAATCCCTGCGGAGATCTTTGTAAAAGGCAGCAGTGGATGTGCTTCGGCTGACATACTCGTAATAGAGAATATGATGCTTCACCAAATTTGAATATGTATTATCTCGATGAAGTTCAATTCTCTATAGTTCTATACCATGACACCTAGATTACAATTAAATATTGCTGCTCGGAGACAGAGCTGTAACTTTATTTCGATCGATTCGAGCTCATTATTCAAGAGTCACGATTGTCACGAACCACCAATTTATAATTAATTTGCTCTTGTTATGGTAGGCTTCCATGTGCTAGCTTACACTGCACTGAAAGTACCACAGTACGTGGAGACCTACCATACCATATGCATTATTTTCGTTGCATACGCATTTTACTAGCGGCTAATGGTATTTTTGTGCCGTTGCGTTTCATCTTCATATACGACGCGGTTAGCCTAGTTGGTAGTGACCCTGCCTACGGAGCTAGCGGTCCCGGGTTCGAATCCCGGTACGGGAAAATATTTGTGTGATGAGTATTTGTTCCTGAGTCATGGACGTTTTCTATATATTTAAGTATGTATTTCTGAATATAAGTATGTATATCGTTGCCTGGTACTCATAGTACAAGCCTAGAGTTTAGTTCGGGGCTAGGTCAAGTTGTGTGAGTGTGTCCCTGATATTTATTTATTTATCTTTATTTTTGTAGGTATAAGCTTTTTTTTTCAAAAACCTAACTAAACGATTTAATCCCAACGTATAATTCGAGATTATTTTAATATGTTGTATTTGTAATAAATTTACCACATTTAAATAATAGCCCAGGCCCAGTACAATGGACCCTCAAAGAAATCTCTGTAAGTATTCAAGGGTCAAAGTGAAGTCGGTCCGCAAGCAATTACGGGGCCGCGCCGCGGGCGCCGGGCTCCGCTGCCAGCCCGGGTGGGCCTTCAGGCCTGATTCTTCCATCTTCAATACTCAGTATGAATACAATAATTATATGTATAGAACGAATTGTTTAAATTCAATTTCTTTTGCCTCATTAAATGCCGTGATACGAGCTGTCAGAAGCAGCCAGTGAAAGGGACAGAGATATATATGACTGCTATAGTTTTGCCCCCTTATTCATGAGCTTACGCCGCCGCAAGTAACTGTAATACTTATCACACTTTACAAATAATAAATTATGACACAAATAATGGTACGGTCAGCTGCAGAGAAAAGTAGCCACCCCTGCTAGGTAACTTCTATGCAGGAGGGGTTACGTTTCTCTGCAGCTGACTGTACAATTGAAAAATTACCACACCACTAAATCGGATTTTGCGTACTGGTGAGTGGATTTAGTTACGCAACAAATATTATATACCGACGCAACAATTATTCAAAACCAAATTACCGGACAGTCAATTGCGTTAGTCACCTATTTGTACAGTCGGCCAATAAAAATGTTGAGTTTACTTAGAGCCCTATCGCTATGATTTACGAACGCTATGATAATAATAATAATAATAAATATCAGGGACAATTTCACACAAATTGACCTAGTCCCAAACTAAGCTCTAGGCTTGTACTATGGGTACTAGGCAACGATAAACATACTTATAGATAAATAAATACTTAAATACATAGAAAACATCCATGACTCAGGAACTCGCGCTCATCACGCAAATATTTGCCCATACCGGGATTCGAACGGGATGATGATCGAACATTAAATGGATGTCGAAAAGGAATGCAATAAGTAATCAATCATTAACAAGAATGAGACCCATAAGACAAGGATTATTCAGGATTATGTACATTATTAAAGTAAACGTAGGCGAAATTGTGAAAAAAACCGGGCAAGTGCGAGTCAGACTCGCGCACTGAGGGTCCCGTACCCATTCGACGCTTGTATGCTTCACCAAACAACACAACAAAAATAAAAATACGTTGAAAAAAACGTTTCTTGTATGGGGACTCTCTTTATTATTTCACTTTTTTTATTTTATTTGTTAGTAAATCCGCCGTAACAACACATATTCTGGAAAAAAAAACCAACCCGCTAGCTATTACGGTTCAAAAGATACAGAGCTCTTTATAGTTAGGACAGACAGACGGACGGATAGCGTAGGCATATTAATACCCTTCGGGTACGGAACCCTAAAAAACGAAGTTTAGTCAACTACAAAGCATTAAAGTATTTTAATTTCTTTTCTGTGTACATATTAATTTGTCAACCTGTTTTTGTGCAATAAAGAGTTTACATACATACATAGGTACATAAAGTACGAAATATTTTCGTTCGCTTGCCTTACGTATACGTATGCTTACTGCAAAGCAATGATACCTATATTTGATTCAGTGACACGTGTCACGTCACAAACGTTTAAATCAACGGGGTCCCGAGGCCAGTCAAAACTCGGCGCACGAAACGTCATTCCGTCAGACATTCAAAATTGTCATGTTAAACGTCACCCAAAATAAATATCCTCATTTCTCACTCTTATACCTCGAACGTCGCAATTCGTTCAAATTTGAACTGTACCGGTTTAATTAAAAGGTCGCGTTTGCCAGTTGGAGTCGGAGAGCGAGTAAACATTCGTAATGATCGTATTAGGGGATAAATAATTAGGTAGATGCCAGATGCGCGGGCGTCTGCAGGCAGGTGCTCACTCAGGATTACGTTGTCACAATGGTGCCGGCGGGGAGCGGTAGCGGGGGCGGGGGCGGGGGCGGGGTGGCTACCGCGGCGGGCTACAGAGTAAATATTTTTTTCAAAAATCAAACACCCTATCGTAGCATTGAAAACGTCTAGCTAAGATACATTAAGTTTAACGATTTTTGAAATTAAATAAATTGTATAATATTGTCGTTAGCTAACTATCAGCTGCTTATGTCAATTCCATACATTTTGTCAATTTTCGACATTTGTTCAGTAGTCTTAATGCAAGATGCATGCATGAGTTAGGCCCCCTGACAACATAAACTTAAATTGATCCGGGAAACATACCACCCTACATTCCCTTATCAGTTAGTCCTTCCTTCACATAATATAATAAGGGACGGATGACGTGGTTTTTTACAGAAAAATAACCCTACTATCGGTTAAATAGTCATCACTCACACATTAAAAATAGGGTACAGTCGCCAACAAATATTTCGGAACATATAAAGGTGCTTAAAAATATCTAAAGATCACTACAGAATAATGTTTTAAACAATAGCATGCTCAGATATTTTTGAATACCTCGTGCTTTAATATATTTTATGGCAACATTGGCAACTGTACGAAGTTTAACCAAATTAATATATATATATGGATGTACACATGCCTCCATACACGAGTAACGCAAGGGCCTGGCGATCTAGTTAACGTAACAGCAGCGGCCGGTTATCGTGGAGTGAAAGGTGCATTATCATAGTCGCACGCGCATTCACCTTGACTCAGCGTATTGGTAACGCGTAATTCGACCACTGTACCACCGGGGGCGTAGCTCAGATGGTAGAGCGCTCGCTTAGCATGTGAGAGGTACCGGGATCGATACCCGGCGCCTCCAAACGGTACTTTTGCTGTTTTATTTACATAATATCTCTGGTCGCGATATCTAAACTGCCTTTATCTCGTATCTGGGAATTTATAAGCCAATTGTAAAGTGCGAAAATTACGACGAATTTTTTTTGTTATCTGATGCTCTTATGTAGCTAATCCAACATAAAAATTATATTTTTCGATCTTCACTGCACAAGATAAATTTACCTTTTGGACTCTGTATATCTGTTCAACTGTAGGTACAATTAAATAACTGGCGTATGTTTCCCGAGGCGGACGAAGCGGCCGCAAAAGCCTCGCTCGAGGAAACGTCATCGGTGAGGTATATATATCAGTAACCTTTGTTCAGTAGCATATCAAGATATTCAGCATTACTATCACCGGGGGCGTAGCTCAGATGGTAGAGCGCTCGCTTAGCATGTGAGAGGTACCGGGATCGATACCCGGCGCCTCCAAACGGTCCTTTTTTTTAAAACTATTTTTGATCGGAATCAATCGTTTTCTGGCACGGAATAGGTAAATAAGCACACAGGCCACTTGACAAACATTTGTTATCTCAAGACTGCAAATGCGTTGCACCCTGAGGACTAACGACCCGGCCACGACTGCGACGGTGGCTTCTCTCCTCATTGCGCGGTGGACACGTTCACTGTACAACGGCTAATTGACATAACGCGCAATGTATTAAGAAATCTTGCCGCGCCGCCGTTCGCGCAGCCATGACCAGGCCCTGAGATGGAATCCTTATATGCTAGTCACTTCACCGGCTCTCTTACACTTTTAAGTATTCGTCTACAAGAATATTCTCATAGACCTAAATTTCTGCACAACCGCAAAACTTAATTTTGCCGCTTACCAATGCATAATGCCTCGTAGGTACATTTGATGCCGCTGACGTGAAAGTGACGTCTTCGTCGTTTTCGTAAACATTTATTACGTACATATCAACATCTTTAGTTAACCGTTATCGTCATATAAATAGCAAAGATAAGATACAAAACGTCTTTGGATCGACTTTGACCGATTGTCATTCACCTACACAGCATATAGAGTAATGTATAAACTGAAATAGTTATTTTCGGAATTGTGACTTACGCTTGGTATTGTTGAAATAATCAAAATTGTCATCTTTAGAGGAATCACAATTACGAAAATAACTATTTCAGTTTATACTGGGTGTTTTTTTATTCGTCTAAAAAATTTTGGGGGTTAAATCAGGAAGTCATACTGACCAACTTTCACTATGGGACCAACCCCGAAATCGCGAAAAAAAATTTGACCATCCCATACAAAACATCGTCAGCTGACTAGCCAAAATGTATGGGTACGTAGTATATATTAGTAGTATAAGTATCTTATTATCGCTTATTTTTAAAGACGTTGATATGTACGTAATAAATTATTACGAAAAAAAATAATTTGAATCAGCCTATATGCATCGTGACGTCACTTTTACGTCACTGGCACCAAATGTACGGGGTCTTATAAGATACATCAAATATTAAACAGCACGTGTATAATATCTGAAGCGAACGGACAGACCGCTGGAGCGAAAAGCCGCGCTCGAGAGAACGTCACAGATGACGTGTCGCCCACCTTCACTTATTTCAGTGTTACTACATACACTTGGTCTCTCCGTGTAGGATATTATGATATTCGACATTGCTACCACCGGGGGCGTAGCTCAGATGGTAGAGCGCTCGCTTAGCATGTGAGAGGTACCGGGATCGATACCCGGCGCCTCCAAACGGTACTTTTTTAGGATTCCGTACCACAAAAGGAAAAAAGGAACACTTAAAGGATCACTTCGTTATCCGTCTGTTTGCCTGTCAAGACCCTTTTTCTCAGGAACGCGTAGAGTAGAAATTCATATCAAATAATCAAGTCTGTATTCCCTCGGAGCTGTAAAAATATCAAACTTCTAAGTCAACGCAATCTAAAGATACGAGTACGGCCATTTATGCCGCATATTCAAGGGAATCTCAAGGGAATCAAAACCTATAGATAGAGTAGGTACTTCCCGTTGACTTAGAATCATGAAATTTGGCAAGAAGCAATGTCTTACAGCACAAGTAAAGGAAAAAATCCGAAAGCCGTTAATTTGTAGTTACACTCCTGAAAAAATAGAGTCCAGTTATACTGGACGAGAGTGCATACTTAGTGCTTGTCAGTTTATAACTGACAAGCACTAAGTATGCACTCTCGTACTTAGTGTCAGCTTAAATAAATAAAATCTTTTAATAAAAATATACAACGTATGTATGTGTAAAAGTTTAATCACACGTGCTAGATTTACTATTGTTCAATAGCAACAGTACTTTAATAAGCCTTTTAACACATTGCGCCTTTGTAAGGGAGCGCCATTCTGCTACGCTGCTACGCCGCTACGAGCACGTGCTACGGCCCACGTTCCCGGCTCGTAGCAACTGCAAGCCACGTGACATATAAAATAACATACGTTTATTCCTAACGTTGCTCCATGTGTTGCAGGAATTATGACCCAGTTTTCATACAAAATTCAATCGAAACTGGGCCAATATTATGCAACCAACCAGCAGATTCTGCTTTTACATATCGACTACGGATCGAAATATCAATTAAGGCAAAGGACAGGGACGGTGTCCTTTACCTCCATTAATACTTTTAATTGCTTTCATATTATAGGCCCAACATAGCATGTACATAACTTATTATTTTTGTCTAATTCGTCTTATTGTCATAAAGTCAACAAATGTCACCAATGAAATAAAAAAGCAGAAGATCTGTGCGAAAAAGGCGCCAAGAGGTCCGGGCGGAATTGTATTCCGGCGCGAAAACTAATTTTAATGGTCGCATACTTCTGGGTCCCTAGTCTGCCTGCCACTGGTAATTACAATTGGGCAGTTTTCGAACGGGACGGGTGTCCTTTGGGAGGCAATTATGTTCTGTTATCGGTTTTTTCCTTCTGAATCCAAGCATTATCCCCAGATACCCATCTATTGGTAAGATTTGCGGGCCGTATTAAGAGATTGCTCTTTATTGAGAAACCCGTCTCTAGTCACATTAAAAACGACAGCTTTTGAGACGGGCATCTCAGTCAAGTTTATTATATTTGAAACTTTTACAGACATAAACTTAGACATACTCGTACTTGTACCAACTGAACCAAAGACTACGAGATGTATATTTTTGTTGAAGTGGCCCTTTACTAAATTCAAAACAAATGCCTCTTTGAATTGACTGAGATAGGTAATTTATATTATATTACGCACATGTAGATGTACGTACTCAAAGGGGATTCTAGTGCAAATCTGGGTCTGGGCTCGAATACCGGGCTCGCAGAAAACAGAGCAGCTTAGGTATTCGCAAGCTGGGGCCGAATTAACTATTAAAACCTGCGAAACCAGGCAACGATAAGAACGAAGCATGCCATGTATCCGTCCTTCTCAATGCCTGCAGGACAGGTTTAAAAGTTCACAATACGGCCTTTAGTACAGTTGACGTCAAAGACATGTTTACATTATATAAATCTTATTTCAATGGAGTAAGTTGAAAAAACAGATCTTGACGAAATATAATTTTTTTTTTTAATCTGACGATTGAATGTGACCTTTGAAATGGTTTTTGAATGATCATTGATCATACCGAGCTTGTAAACATGGGGTGTACACTAATTCAACAAAGCAAATTGTGTTTTTATTCCTAGTTAGAATCATCTCGTCTCATCTCAGCTCATCCATATACATCGTAAAATTAGCGCGTCTTCTCAAATGACTGTAGTCTCCTACATCTTTTGTTATTGCTAAATCAGTTTTTAAAACTGTTTGCAAAAATGACAATGACAAAACTGACTTGCATTTTCCTGCAGCATTGGCGTGTTTTCCATCAGCGACGGCGCGAATTTCATTGACGCACGTGCAACGTCAAGCGGGGCGCGCCGACGCAAACGGGTTGCAAACTCTACCCCCTCTTACACCCAAAGACCGAAGATGGTTTTAATTTTCGATAATTAGTTTTAAGAAAATCCTAAGAAAAATTTAATCCATTCAAATGATACAATTTCTTTCGGCCCGTTTTCATTCGTAAAGACGTCGCCCGCAGGCAAACAAGGAAACAAAGTAAGAACCGCCCGAGAACGACTCGAGTGGTACCAGGGCAGCAGACATGACAAAGAGCAAAGTACGCTCGCCCCTCGAGTGTCCTTTCATGCGGCTCTGTTTGCGCGTCTGGTGCGAGACAACCTTCACTTTACATTTTTTGCGAGTTTTATTAGAAAAAAGATTCTACTTATAATTACACGCTGGTTTGTTGCGAGCTTTCTTTTGTGTAATGAATTAATTATATTTTTAGTAGTTAAAATCTTATTAAAAACCACACCAACGTAAAAATTATTAAATATATATATTATGTATTAATTGTATTATGTATAATGAGCACAGACAGGTGTAGTGAATAATCAAACAATATCGTATTTTCTAGGATAAGTTGGTATTTCTCTTGCTTTTTTAGTCAGGTTATCGATGGATACTGAAACTAACTGAGCAAGGTAAATACGAAGTTATCCGACCAAAGACGTTTTCGTATGAGTATGTAGGTACCAAACGTGTTTATCTATACCCTCAAAACTGTTCCATTTACCCTCTTACTGTTCCATTACTGACTGACTTACCGACAACGCATAATCTTAACTATTAAAAGTCATAAGAATCATGAAGTATATTAAATTACACTCCTGTAATGTAGAGGGTGTGTATTGAGAAATATTTTTTTCAAAATACACCCCCTAGCGGGAAGGAATACAGCAAAATTAACTGCGGTCAACAAAATTTACAATGACATCTATCGACAACATCTGCAACTTTCCAGACCGCAGCTTCAAACCGAACCTTGTGCACCTAAACTTAGCTAAGATCACCAAAAGTGACATCTAGCCGTACTTTTTTGAACCCGTAACTTTATTAAGAACAGCGCCACCTCTGGGGTAACGTCAAAACGAATGAAATACCGCTACGAGCTGAGCATGTTTCAACAGTAAAACGTTTTCCTTCTACCAAGCTACGAAAGGCAGTAAGTAGTACAGAGACTTTTTAACAGATGGCGCTGACAACGTAATTTTTTTGAAAGAACAACCCCGCTCAGAAAATATTTCTACAATTTAGTTCCTACTGTTAAAAGAGATGGCGTTAAATGACAATATCTAAATGTCAACATTTGTACGTGTACGTTTTGTTACCCGTATCGTGAATGAATGACGCGACTTTTACATTATTAGGTAGCTGAAATAATGTTTCGCTATGCATGAACAGTAAAAAAAAACCTTTATTAAAATCCACATAATTCCATTCTAATTTCTATTATTTTAAAATTCAATACATAACCAGTCAATGCTTTATTTAAATACGGAATGCAAATATATATTATTTTAATATTTAGAGTTGTACATAACCATTGCTTCGTTTTTCATATAATTGGTCATGGACAAATCAATACTTGCATGAATAACTCACGAACAATTACCTACAGCGCTGCGGGTCAGCTACTTACCTGAAAACAAAACAGATCAATATAAACATTGTGTACCTTGACTAGTCATTTAGATATGCTAAACAAAGAACAAAATGCAAACGCACGCTTCCAAACTCGTAAGCCAGTTTAATAAATTTCGGAAGTAATTCTTAAAAGGACTAAAATCTTAGTCGTAAACCTTTAATAATGGTAAAAAAGCGCTACAATTTTTAACTATTGCGGCATTTGCAAAGCACAAACAGAAATACCGAGTACTCGCTAGGTATTTCGCATTGGTTATATAAAATTTAACCATAAAGAAAAAAAATGTACTAATTGTAAGGTCGCAACGAGTACGAAGAAATACACAATTCCAAGTTTGAAAACGTATAATCCAACCTTCAACCTAACTAGAGATGTGCCGTTTTTGGAAGGAAACTTTTCCCATTTTGTATGAGGAACATTCTCGACGAGGAATATTTCCCATACAAAATGAGGAAAGTTTCCGAGGACGGCACATCTCTAAACCTAACTTTTAACAGTATTCACAGCAAAGGACTTCAATATAATATTAGCTCAAATTACCGTCGTAGAAACCTACACCATACTGCAAACAGTCTAAAGTGCATATTTGTACATAGTGTTAGACAGAACACGAAACAGGTGCTTCGGAACAGACTTAAATACTAAATAGGTCCCGGAAAACCACCGTTGCATTTTCAACTTAAAGCTAAAACTATTTAAGATGAATTTCCAACCTTTATGCAATCAGGAACGGTGGATTATCCGGTGCATTTAAATTTGAACTTAGTGGGGCGTGTTCTTAGTGTTAATTCTAGTTTGTGGGGGTTTTCTGAGGTAAGTTCGCATAATGGCGCCTTAAAACAGGTCAAGATAATACGAGTCGCACGTAGCTGTGCATTCATAATGGGAATATTATTCGGTAATGCAAGCAATAAACTTGTTTACGTTTCAGACGCGATGGTGATTGTCGGCGGGGATTCATATTTGTTTAATGGGGTTTAAGCTAGGGGGAATTGAAGCCTTCAGGGAACGGAGTCGAGCTACTTTATCTGTGTTCTGATGGTGTGTTAAGATCTAAAGACACAAGCATAGCGCTATGCTCTTGTCGTTCGTTCGTTCGTTCTGATATTGTTAACGTTATGGTAGGTACTTAACTTGTGGCTTGAAAGTAAAGGCCGTGTCGTAAAATATATGTATACATAAACCTTCCGTGAAAAATGATCTAATTGATAGTTAAAACGGCATTAAAATCCGTTGCGTAGTTTGAAAGATCTAAGCGTACATACATACAAAGGGACAGACGGCGGGAAGCTACTTGTTTTATACTATATAGTGATTTTTTACTGCAATGTTCTGTTTCATCTTTCCGCTAGAAAGGAGAACACAACATATTATGTAGCGATATAAAGTAGAAAACGACTAGAATCAATCATTCAGGCCGTACTGAATATAGGCTCCAAAAGAATTTAGATCCTTATATGTATGTTAGTTTAAACTGTTAAAAGTAGGGAAATCAAGATAACACAAAATAGTGATGGCAGCTTGTAAGTTTCAAAGTTAAAACTTTCACTTGAATATCATGCAAGATTCTGAAAGTTACCATAATGGAATTATCATTTACTAATTTCAGAAAATTACTATAGTTTTGACTAGTGATGGGCGGCTTGTATGTTTTAAAAGTGAAACTTTCACTTAAATTTCATGCATGATGCTGAAAGTTACTAAAGTTACGGAAACGTTACATGAAGTTTAAATGTATACTTGTAATATTACTTTCAGAATCACTTCCGTCTAATTTTGTAACTTACAAAAACTGTAACTTTTCGCCGTTAAGGAAAGTTTTGAAACGTTTCAGAAAGCGCTCATCACAACACAAAAAGCTATTTATTATTTGCTAAAACGTCCAAAGTAAATGCTACAGTGCTTCAAACGAGAAAACCCTCTTCACCTATGCAGCTTTAATCACCGCGGTGCGTACGGCGGGTGACGGGTGCACCGAATACATTATTTATAAGCTGGAACTGCGGAAAATGCAGCCAATTTTAGCTAAAACTACCAGGCAAACAAGAGGTGAGCAGCGTTTGGAAGAATAAAGGGTTGCATTTCATTGTTTTTGTCAGGAACAGACACGATGGTTCCTGAAATGTTTTGTCTCAATACTTATTTAATTTACCTTTGCAACTATATGCGCTCCTGGCACCAAAATGCGGCGATCATATTTATAAACGGTTCGTTTTATAAACCTTATAAGAGAAACGGTGAAATACGACTCAGACTCACACAAGTTACTTTCAGACTTTCAGATTTTTCGCATCATACATTTCGGAGATAAGGAAACAGAAGCTTAAAAATGAGCGAGAACGATTCACGCCAAATTATTTGTTTGCTTTTAGAACTCATTAGGCAAACATAACTCAGAAGATGACTTCGCTACATCGCTACCCCAAAATAGCATTCGTCATCTTCTCGTAAACAAGTCAGGGAAAAAAAAGACAACAAAATAACCATAACTAGCGCTAGCGATGGCCGAGCAAATCAAAACCTAATGGCGGATACCGTTACTGTTTAAATCATTATATGTTTTTCGTCAAATAGAAACGACAGAAACATCGTAACCGCCTGCAGCTTTTAAGTCCCTTTTTCAACTGAACGGTCCCAAATAAGCTAGTATCGCATTTCAGACAATACCTCTCATCCGGTATTGAGGCTCCACTCCCCTCGCCCCTCGGTTAATGGCTGTTAATTAGGACCATTAGGGCTATTTGAAAAATCACTCGCCATCAACAAGCCCCGAGGAATGGCGAGGTCACTCCGGAGACGTCGGCAATTTGGCTAATTTTTTATCCTTTATAACATCCTGGTACTTAAAACTGGGTGCTTGCCACGAATTGCTTAAATAGGAATCGAACCTGGTTTTAAGGTTAACGGAATTTGTTTTTTTTAGATCACTGATTTTCAAGAGCTAAATAATAGATGTCATAACGTCAACAATATTTACGATATACATAGAAGCAAGATAAATAAAATTGATCTAGTCCCTAAGCTAAGTATAAGCTGGGTACTAGATTATATTTAAATAGTTACATAGAAAACATCCACGACTCGGGAATAAATACTCGAGCTCGTGTCACAAATATTTGCCCATGCCGGGAATTGAACCCGGGACCGCTAGCTTCGTAGGATCACTACTACCTAGGCTAACCGCGTCATCAAAACGTCAAAAGATTTACTAAAACAAAGTGGAATGGAGGCATAATACAAAACAATCCGTAGATGTGTCACATAAATTATAAAAGTTCCGCGTGTGCCGCAACCCGACTTATTTCCATCAACCAACGGAAATTGAAATGGGAAGGCTTCTCGGCAATCGGCGCAACGAGAACTGTAAACATCTTCAAACGTCCCGCCACTAACTCCGTAAGCCCAAATAAGTACCGTAATTAAGTGAAACAAAGTTTCCCCATACCGAAACTGTCCCCGAAATGCCCCGAATATTCTACTTTGAATTTCAAAACAAAGTACAGCCTTTGTTCGGCTAAGTTGGACAATAAGCCGACCTTAAAAACTGGTCGTTGATGAAACTCAAGTACTAGGAGTATAGAAAGTGATAAGCTTATTCAAACAGATCGGCCTGGTTATTTTATTTATAGTAGTTTTGAGTCAAACAACAAAACAAAGCGCTTGTGGCGCTTGACAGGCAAAGGACTGATGATAGATTTAAATGCTTAAAATACCTCTTGAACTGGAGGAACACAACTCCTGCGATTCTATTCTACTGCCCCAATTGCAATCATATTCTTTACGACTTGGCCGCCTTGTCTGTCAAGAGGCAAAGATACCTCTTTGCGACGATGTAATGTTAACAATACATTTCATTTCATTTCATTTATTCAGCGTAAACAAAAATGACAGTATACAATGTAACAAAAGAAATACAATATGTAAATTACGCTAAAGAGGACACCCCTCAGCAATGTGCTGCAGCAGGCTGCAGCGCTGGTTTTCAGTGGTGCCCTGACTACATACTAGATACTAAGCTAATATTAAGTGGCTTCATATGGTATATGGTGCGACCAAGATTTTTAGAATACGATAACAATAGGGGAAAATACAGAAAAATAAAGGAATAAAAACTAAAAGCTTAATTAGAGTAATAACCTAAAATAAATATTGCAAAAGCAAACGTGCTAAAATCACGGTATCACGGTATCCTGTCATTTTATCAAAAAACTTTCACAAACTGATTAATTTCACCAACATATAATTAGGCAAACCGCACCCTTACAATTTTTATATAGCCTATGACACACCATTTATTAAAATCGGTCCGATAGTTTAGCAGCTAAAGTGGAATATCCGATTTTTGGTCACATACATGCTTAGTACTAGATTTTTTTTAAACGTTTTTCGCTTTGTTTCCTTTAAATATTTCAAACGCAACAATATGTGCATACTTATATGAAATACTATCTGAACAAAATATGCAACAGCACGATATCATGAAACGTAAATAATTAATATTTAAACCTCGATCTATTTATGCAGGAAAACTAAATCCCTCTTTTTTCTCTTCAATTAGTTGAGTTAGCCAATGAATGGTCGCGAGACGTCTGCGAATGCACTTGCACACGTACAGGGCTCCACGAGCGCACTAGATAGCCCGGGAGCTGGAAAGATATATTAACTTTAAAAATAATTAACCTCCCTATCGAAGGCTTGGCCTGTGGGTCCTAAACAACGATATACATACTCGTACTTATACGTAAAGATAAATATTTACATACATACTTAGGGCCAATTGTTTAATCTCCAGATCACACACACTACCAGACACTATCTGTCAGATAAATTTAAGCGCACTCCTTTTCTATCATATGACAAAGAAAAGGAAAGTGATAACTTTAACAGTCAGATAATTTTAAATATTACAGTTTAATCCGTTTTTATAAACTGTAAGAGATATATTAGAAACCAAATTATTCAATGTTTTATAAGGGGTACAATATTGTGGTTAATTCACATAAGAAAAAAACACAAAGGAAAATACTAGAATATTGCGAATGTTCATGGGGGGTAGCTATCACTTTATCGAAACTCCTTACATCGAACGTATCATTTCATCGAATTTCATTTCATCGGAAGCTAATTTCCACGTGCAGGAGTTATAATTTTTTGGTGGTGTCAGGTCTAACCTAACCTAACCTACGTAACCCATACTTAAGATAACCTGAAAACAATAAGGTTTCAGCAGAAATTAGCTTTCGATGAAAATAAATTCGATGAAATGATACGTTCGATGTAAGGTGTTTCGATAAAGTGATGAAATACCGTTCATGGGCGATGTGCCACGATCCCGGCCAGGAAGTCTACTTCGCTAATTTTCATTTTCGTGGCAAAAAAAGAGAAAACGGTTTGATTATTATGAAGTCACTTCATTTGTCATACTTTCAGGATATAAATGAAACTAATAACAGCAATCATTTCGTATACAAACGCATCACCTTTACATAATGTTGCCGCTATCACGCTCATTCTTACTTTTTTGTATAATATCCTTCGCCTAATGTGTCACTGTCACGAAGTGGGGTGTTATTATCTGCTCGTGTAGTCTAACATTATGAGTTCCTAAAAAATTTCATATTTTATGCTTATTAGGTTTTTTGTTTGTAATTTTTTTGTTCTTTATATAAGGGTTCTCACGCTATACCATGAAATTCAGTATTTTTATTATACAAATACACGTACTTAGTGTATATTAATATAAACTTCCCACCCGAGAATCATAACTGAACCCGCGCGCTCATTGGTACAGTGCGTAGTTTTTAGGAGCTCCACAAATACGATCGATTAATGAGTATGAGTATGAACAAGATCGTAGTTAAGTCGCCGTTAAGTAACGTTATTGCAAAGATATCACAACATGTAATCCTTACTAATATAATAAATGTGAGTATTTTTATCGCTTTCACGGCTAAACCGTTGAAGCGATTTCGATGAAATTTGGTATGGAGACAGTTTGAGTCCCGGGGATGGACAAAAGGTACTTTTTATCCTGGCAAATTTGACAGTTCCCGAGGGAACAGCGATAAACGACTTCTACGCGGACGAACTCGCGGGCAAAATCCAGTGATACTTAAACGAACAAACATTATTATAGACTACGATTACAGCGATTTTGTGTAACGCGGCCCTCGCCCGACGGGAACCCATTAGAGCACAAAAGATTTCTTGACCTTTGCGTTTGCAAACAAGCGCCCGCGTGTCGAGCGCGTCACAATGCCCGGGGCCTTCAAGCGACAAGTATGCGATAAAATAAGGATCGGAAGGGCTTAGTGATCACGGATATGTGTAACTACATGCCTGATGATTTATATCTTACCCAGAATGTCTAGAAATAAAGAAATTCGATTTTTTAATGGCATGTAACCAATGTTCATTTAATTTAATTAAGTCGCGTGCTGTCACTTTACGAAATGGCGAATTAGACAAGGTTTGCGCAACTGAGCGACACAAAAAGCAAATAAGCACATAGGCATCGTAATTATTGCAAATGCGTTGCCAACCATACGGACAGACTAAGATTAAATGCCTGTATGCTACTCACTTAGGGCTGCTTAATTTCTCGTCTGTAAGAACGTAAAATAACGGGTAAATGAAATTCATCCATTTTCTTGTAGTTTTTATGAATATGCCACCGTGCCACGTCTTTTCGAACTTCAGAATCTTCAGATACAAATTTTATTAAATTATTCTAACGCCAGCTCCCGCGCCACCGCGGCTAGAAGACTAACCGTTCCGCCACCGAGAGCAATCACGCTCAAGACCGCTTGAAAAACCAACCTGAAGCCAATCCAAAACGTTCTTTACTCCTTAATAATAGAAGTTATATTCCTTCGCCGTTTATGAATAATTTAAATAAAATTGAATAAATTTGAAAAATCGAGTGAAATGGTTAATATAGTCTTTGGCGGATTGAAAGAGTATTGAGAAACATACTTGTAGTTGTAGCTATTCAGATCAAAAATACACCTCTACTCTAACTGCAACAGGTGTTTTGGTACGCTATTCATATTATACGCAATGTTATTTGTATAAGTATTTTGGCGGCGTTTACTTGGCTGATACAGTTGTCAAATATTTACACAACATCTCTTTTGTTCGGTATATGAAATGAAAGATATGCAAGACTAGAATTAAGCAAACACTGCCAAATTAAAGTGCCGTCATGATAATACTCGTAGCAATGGCAAGAACAACGTGACCATTTGCTGTCTGGCAGTTTGATTATACGATGAACAGTCAAAAAAGGAGTCTAGTTTTCAGAATACAAGTATAATGCTTCGTTGGTTCGTCAAAGCTTGCATTTTCAAAATGACGGACATTTTTTGTACTTACGTGAGTGACAAACGGGAAACCGCAAAAAGAGCATGCGTATAAAACCTCACGATCTAAAAGTACCAAGAGAGAATAACAATGAAGAAGTGGCGACCCAACCCTATCGTTTGTGCGGGTTAAGTGTTTACCAGCCGGCCCCTGCTGACCCATTCATCCTACCCTGGTACCCTCCAGTCACAATGATCCGGTGGCCATTTGTCAGTAGGGCGAGTTTTTTTAAAAGGTCGATTGGACGTGTCACACGCTTAGTAATAAATCGGCTCCAGTCGAAACAAGGCAGTTTGGATTTTTAAATCTTAAGTCGAAATCAAAATAGGTTATTTTCCTGATTTGTTTCATTCTATGGTTTTTTAACGAACATTTCTGAATAATCAAAGCTGAGACGCGTTTAACAAAATTGTTGTTATTAATTTTAATTAAAATTACACATAGAACACATTTGCCTGGCCCGATTCTCACAATAAATGTACATATTTAGACACCACACTATCTCTCATATCCTGAAGTCAACGTCAATCGGTGCACTACTGGACGTTTGCCAGAAAATAAACTTTTCATTGCAGCTGAAAACCCCTGTACCATGAAATTTAAAATATTTCATCCTTGAAACGCTTAACATAGCATAGCAACCAGGCATACATAAATATGAGAATAGCACTGAGCCTGCCTAGTGCTCTGAACTGAGCAAGATAAAATATAGATGAAGTTAGGTCTAAATACAATATTTACCGCGCGGGGGAATATGCCTACTTATCGAATCTTTGAATCTTATTAAATAAAGGCTTATTTGTAGTGATATTTTACTGAAATTGCAACCTTACTGTAAAAACGAAAGATAGAGCTTGCTTTGGTTAATAGATTGGTAATGCACAGTTTTTCCGACGAGGGCAGCAAGGTCGCTGTTGAATACTGAAGTCTTTGACTTTATGGAGATAATTATTAAAACTAATATCAATACACGCGACATCACGGGCACTTTTGAAACGGTGTTCTATATGGAATGGAAAATTTAGGTACATAATGATTCCTCCTTTTTTGATAGAGTTAAATCAATAGTAATTATGATTCTGAACAGACATCATCAAAAAGCGAGATAACAAGAAGGCGATAGATAATGTTTTCGCGAAAACACCTTTCATATTCAATAGCTGCTTTCCGAGATGTTTCCTTTTATCATTAAGGGGAGCCAATGTTAAGGGATATGTTTGCTTATTATAAAGGGTGTTTGCTAGCACGGGGCAAATAATAGGATAATAGGGTGGTAAGTAAGGATCTAATATTTGCTAATTATATTGCAAGTTCGGTCCCGAACAAAGAGGTTAATGTCACTTCAAAAAGTAAATATCTTGTTTTATGTGGGATTATTTCACGAGTTTTTTTATTGTCTTCAAGCCGATAAGGTTGTGTCCTCTATGTCGCATTTCTTGTTTATGATATGCACCATTGTACGTCAAAATGGTACTTACTCCATACGTCAAAGAGACCGTTCCTTACCGATACGCAGCAAGCAATCATTAGAACCTTTCTGTAACACTGCATCTCAGATACTATAAGATCGTGAATGTTCGTGATTACAAAGTGGAAGTACCTTGGAACAATTCTACTATGTTCTAGCAAATTTCAGACAGTTAATAATACTAAGTAGTGCACATCCTCAAACTCGTATCCTATGCAAGTCTGACGACAATGCAATATGCAATATTGAGCAAGTGTTCACACTTCAATATTGAGCAATTGTTACCAGGGGCGCATAGATGCAGCACAGGTGCAACTAATATTAAACTAATTCAACAGTTGAGTGAAGTAACATTAAATTATGGATGATGAACTTATACTTCCAAATGTATAAAAAACTAGCTTTTTCCCGCGACTCCGTCCGCGCAGACGTGGTTTATCGTGTATCCCATGGGAACTGTCAAATTTTCCGGTATAAAAACTATCCTATGTCCTTCCCCGGAACTCAAACTATCTCCATACCAAATTTCATCTAAATCGGTCAGCGGTTTATGCGTGAAGAGATAACAGACAGACACACAGAGTTGCTTTCGCATTTATAACATTAGTAGGGAGCCCAGACTTCAAACGGGAGTCGGAGCACAAATTCATGAACAAAAACATTGTTTACCCAAATAAAAACTCCGACAAACTATCGTAATAAAGAAACCTCTCACACCGGGCGCGAATAAAACCGGATTACGCCGGGTTAAGGCCGGTTTGCGCTACTTTGTACCAGGCGAGCATAACCGCTGTGAATATTTCACTAAGCGCTTAACGTCGCTCATATGTGGGGCAATTCAGCTAGTCATTAACACTTTTGAAATCTTAATTAAGACCGCTATTGTCAGTGTTCAACACACATTGCTTTCATTCAACGTTATACACATGTTACATAATAATGATAGCATTGTGAGAGTTGGTAAGTCTTCAATTTTAAAGGAAAAGTACTGAACCGTTGTCCGCTGGCAAATATTAAACTAGATATGAATAAATTTGAAGCTGCTTCACAAAGCGAGCACGTATCGGTCGAACTTTTAACTCGTCTTCGCCTCTATCTAGGAAATATTTAAATTTAAGTTACAACTCTTTACAATACTTCAATACTTTAACACTGATTTTTCTAGGACCACCTGTGAATTTCTTTTTCCGTCCAATCTGCCCATTTCATGAGCATTTACCGTTCTATTCAAACATATTCCAATAGGGCTTACGTGCTACGCTCGTAGCATCCGCTACGGCGAATCGTAGATAAATCCGTAGCACATCGACGGGAACGCCCAGCCAGCGGAAAATGCAATCTGGATACTAGGACTACATAATGCAGGGGATGTTATGTGTAATAGGATTAGCTTCACCTGGGAAATTAGGAAGCGCTGTGAGCACAAAGCTGGAGATAAATGGTATATTTCCTTTAGTCAGACACATAGACGATTAAACGCGCGCGCGTTTGCTAGTGCGCTATATACCTCCTGAGTTTTATCAAGTCCGAGTTACATTTAAGTTAAAAAGAGTCAGTGATGCTGTGAGAAACACGACCGCAATGAAAATGCAAGCAAGCGAGGGGCGATTAACTTTTTTCTTGAAGCCGACGCTGTCCAAAGCCTTTTGTTTCAATAAAAAAGGAATAACTTCATCGCCGAGTTTGTATTTCATTTCCAAATTCCCCCGGCGCGTAGTTTTGAATGCTAAGCAGCCTGGCATTCCCGCCATAGCGAAGTTATGACTGCTATCTCGAATTAAATAAATTAAATATTTAAGGGGCAAAGTATGGGAAGTAACTAATTTAAATTTGGCGTGCTGAGAGCATTTGGAGATATTTTGACGGCTGGCTGGGCCAACTTGTTTGAAAATTAACATATTCAAGGCATAAAAGTACTTAAGCGAACTCTGTAAAAGTAGGCAGCCCGCTAGGTTATACGAGTCCATCCTATATTGAGCTTTTCACGACTACTGCGAGTGTGTTAATCCGGTCTTCTCGGTTCACCGCCTTAACCAACCACGTGAAATTTGATACAGGGATAGTTTATAGGACGATAACGGACATAGAGTACTTTTTATCCCAGTAAATAGGACATAGCCGGGGGAATAGCGATTAGACTTCTACGCGAACTGATTCGCGGGCATTTAAGCAGTATACTCGTATCATGATAAACATAAATATAATAAAAAACCAGGTCCAGCGGTTAAGCTGTGAAAGCGTAATAAACAAACAGAGATACTATCCCATTTGTGACGTAAAAAGGGACCTTATGGAGGCAGGCGGTTACGCCGTTTTTAGTACTGTTACCACAGTATTAGTTACAAGAACAAGAAGAGCGTAACTGCCTTCCTCCATTAGGTCCCTTTATACTGTGAACGTCACATTTATTATTATAAGTAGAATGTCCCTTGTGCCCCATCGACGAATCAACACACCCTTGTATTGAGCACCCCAATTTTTCCTCTGGAACATACAAATAAAGTATTATTTATCAATTTCAAAAATACACAAAGACGTAAAATATAAGTGTTTTAATATGTGCAAATCATAAGTAGATATCATATTTCTTTCTTTCTTTCTTTTATTCATAAACAATACAATTATTGTGTTTGAAATTCGAAGTAGCCATATGCGTGTGAAAACTGAAGCTAGAAAGAGTCGGGTTTTACAATAAAATGATTGATTGTATTTTTTCCCACGGAATTTCCCTTAACGTCAATAAATATGACTAATTTTTCCGATAGATATATATTATATAATAAAAGATATAAGTGCCCCTTTTAAAGTTTGATTTTTTTATGAAAAACGCATGGGTGTTCAATACTGCAATGCAGGGCCCATTCCACTTCGGCATAAACCAAATCGTAACATATTGTTAACGCCACTTGATAGTGAAATCGATCATATCATAAAAAAAAGTGAAGAAGCCCACCCAGATGTAGAACACAAAAAAAACACAACGTAAAACAAACGAAATCATGTAAATCTGCCTGTCAATACGTGATACTGAGCGAGCACGTATTGATTCGGATCACCAGAGCAGCAGCGCCGGCAGGAGGCGAATCAAACATTCAAATAAGAGGCAAATCGTGTCTTCGCAAACCGTCACCCTTTCCTTTTCTCCTGGAACGCGAGATACGCATTTTCGCAGAATAAAAAATATGTACATAGAAAGTTCTATTAAGGCAAAGAGCTCAAGTTTGTTAAATAATTTAAACAGCAACCGGCGTGTTTAATCACGTTACCCTAAAACTCATCATAGAGGCATCAATTCCGAAGTTTATAAAAAGCCGCAAAGTTTGCCCGCCGGCTGTGAGGGAGGCGCGGGGAGGGGCCAATCAAAATGCTCTACAATTTTGTGGCGAGAAACATAAGTTGAACCTTTTGAGAGCGCTAAAACCCGTACCACGTTCGATGACATTGTTTTGAAAGCAATTTTCAAATTAAATAATGTCAGCCGTTGTTTCGTGTTGGATAGAGTTAATTAAATAATGCACGTCACGTCAAAACCCGCGCGCTTTGGAATTATGTCGCTAGCTTTGTCCTTTTCTTTCAGGAAAGGAACAGAGGATCAAAATTTTGCGTTATAGAAACCACAATAGGTCAGGTTAGTGATTAACTGCCGCACTCAGAGACGTCAATTAGTTTTCAAGTTTCATTAAAGTAGCTGCTGTCACTTTCTTGGCTATAGCAATAAAATAAGACGCAGCAACTTTAATGAAACTTAAAAACTAATTGACTTCTCTGAGTGCGGCAGTAAGTGATCATGATAACAGTGCAACGTCATCTAAGTCGTAACGTCGTAACATAAGCTTATTTCACCTGAAATAATCTAAAGGTCAACGGTAAACGGTGAGGAATAAAGCCCAGCACTCTTTACGCCCGTTAAAACAAGCCATCCATCCCGCGTCAAGGCTACCGCTATTAAGCCCACAGCTATCCATCAAACGCCAACGACGTCATGCCGCCCTGGTGTTCTGAAGTTCAGTAAACCACGCAAACCGCAATGAATTTAAACTAACTGTACTTCGTTTACCGCCTGTCTCACAATCGTCAAGTAAAGCATATCTGTAACATAAATTAAACCCTTTCCCTTTCGTTCCCTTGAAAATAGACAAGGAGAGGGCTAACTTTATGTGGCAGATAAATTTAGCTGTCGATTGTGAGACAGGCCCTTGTAACATAATAATGTTTTTAATGTGGAAACATTCTATCTAGTTATTCTATCTAGTTTCTTAAGCCCGCTTGTATGATTCCTTGTAATTAGAACATGTAGCTCTCGCCCTAAATTAACTTATTTATTTTAGTACCTACTCACATCCACATGCCGCCTGCTGCGCCGCACTATAGTTAATCATTATGGTTACTCAAAGATTACTTAATTTACAACGCAATTAAAATGTGCCAACATGGCAACTCATTTATGGCTGGACTCGTAAAATTCCAAAATGAGTCCATAAGCTCCTAATTCCCTTTTATAACATCGATCGATAAGCGATAGCGGCCGAAACGCCATAACTTGAAACCGGGTGGCGATAAATTAGCATTTTAACTCTGCTTTGGTCTTATGATCCTAGTAACAACGGTGAATCAATAACGACTTACAGCTTGACATTGACAAGCATTGATTTCGGTCGTTGCCTTATTCTTTAGCCCTAGCCTGCTTGTTGAACAAAGAAAGTTAGGAGAAGAAACATCTAAAACATTGTTATATAGAAAATGACTGAGAAAATATGAATATGGATAAAGAGTTAAAGTTTGTTTCCAACGTACGGTTGCGACCGTCACAATCATTCAAAATGACAGTAACTTGCATCCCATGACTATACTAAGGGCAGTATTAATAAATTAATCTCAACTGTGATGCCCGTCTCAAGATACGTCAAAGTAGACGTCAATCCATAGGAAACTGTCGTTTTTGAAGCATCTTGTGACGGGCATCTCACCAATTTAATTTGGTAAATTGTTAAAGTTTAAAACGCTTTTTTTAACCTGTCTTAGGGCCGTATTAATAAACTGATCTTGCCTGAGATAGAAGATACGTCAAAAATTACAGCTTTCAACTTGACGTTTACTTTGACTTATCTTGAAACGGGCATCACAGCCAAGAACGATCCGATTTGATTGTCTCACTAAATAATGTGACGTAACGGAAAAGTTACATAATTTTTGTCCTTAACTATGAACCTACACTTTTTTTATAATCGCCCTATACGGCCCTTGTACTCGTAGTGTCCCACTGCTGGACAAGAGCCTCCGCCACTCGTTGCGATACGTCTCCAAGACAAGTCATCCCGCCATCTCCTTTTTGGTCTACCAAATCCATTCAGAACGATGGGTCGAAGTTTTCGAACGGGACCCGCTGAATGCAGCGTTTTATTTATTTTAGAAACGTTTCCTAAATAACGTGGCAATTTTAAAACATTACAAACTTTGTTATACAGTTTTAACGACTTCTTGTTAATATAAAAAAGGTTAAAAAACTGTTTCGCAAGTTTACGTAAAGCTCCAGTTATAATAAGCTGCCGCCCAGACAGCTTAGTGTAAAAAGAACAACATTATGAATAGCACCGCAAAGCTCTAAGGGCATGCGCAAACCGGCGGAGCGCAGAGCAGATCACTTTAAATTTATCAATGTATATTCTTCCCTATTTTAATTCCAATAAGGTATAAATTTGAATGCTCTGAGACCGACCTCGGAGCATCACGGGGGATTTCTACTCTGCGGCTGCGGCTCTAATTTTATACCTTATTGTAATTAAAATAGGGAAGAATATACATTGATAAATTTAAAGTGATCTGCTCTGCGCTCCGCCGGTTTGCGCAGGCCCTTACTGTTTTAATTATCGGGTTTATCTTCCTCGTTCAATAAAGTTACCCATTTTAATTAGTTACTTGATGTAATCATATGAGAACTGCATATACAATATTCCGGGGTAAAAAATACAGTCCGTGAGCACTTAGACTAGGATTCGGGTTCGGGTCAAGTCGGATACACTCGCATAAGAGCGCATGAGAGCGAGTGAGAGAGAAGTACAAACCCGAATCCTATTCTAAGTTCTCAATCGATTCTAAAGTTGGCAAGCTCAAACGATCTTTATAAAACTTAAATTTAAACACCCCTGGAAATACAATCGTGTGAATACGTTTTTTGTATCGAAATCGTTTCACCCGTTTAGACGTTGTGATGACACATAAGTTATTTTACTTAGAGGAAGACGCAAGATGAAAATGAAAGCGCACAGGTGTGGACTCAGATATACACATAAGTATACCGGTTCAATAATGTTTTACCAAAAAACGATTTTCAAACTGATTAATTTCACATACATATCATTTGGTAAACCACGTTTTTTTTTCTGGAACTGTAAATATTTCAGGATTTTTATAAAACAAACCTAACCTAACCTATAGGGTTCTACACGATGGTCCTGAAATAAATCCTGAAATATTTAGTTTCGGTATAAAAAAGCGATTTGCCAAATGATTTGTTTGTGAAATGAATCAGTTTGTGAAACGTTGTTTGGTAAAATGACAAGATACCACATACTATACCTACAGATAAGGACATCAAACACATTGCGTACTTCTCTTTTGTGAAAGAAATCAAAAATTTACGCTCATAACTTTTTTGTTACGCCATGAAACGCAGTGTCTGCTCACAACTTTTTTATAACTCGATAAAACGACTACCGCCGTTATCATATTGGCAGTTTTTCAGAACAGAAACCGTTTCTTAAAACGGTGGAGAAAAATGCTCAGTTTACATTGAACAATGAGCTGATGCGCCTCTAAGTCGAATCTAATCGTAATAGTCAAGACTAGACGAAACAAGCAAAAAGTACGTTTCATTTCCCAGAAAAAACCGCCACCGAGTTACCGCAACACGCCGAACGGATAAGGAAAATTGCACCACAGACTTGACGAACAAAGATGAAAGCCTTCAAATATTTATTTCGAGGACACTTCTAACATCGCATTAATTAAGTCCACTTTAACAACGCCTAAAGGACAGGACAAAGCACCATTCCCTAATTGTTCAAAATCTAAATTACCTGATCGATGATTGGCTGAATTCAAAATGTGATTGCACAGCGGTATTCGTTATTGGTCCATTGGAGAAACAGTTCGCTGTTTAGACAAAATACTCGTATGTTTGCGGTGCATTGCTTGCAGATTTAGTTCCTGCGAATACGCTTTGGGAATTTCAGCGAAATATTGAGCATTTTTGAAAACTATTTTAAGAGGTAACGTAGCTTAAATAATAAAAACTACTTATTTATCAGATGTTGTTGTTGTTGATTATAACATAATAGTTACAACATTTTTTTTATGTTCTATTTACAAATATATATGACGTTCTCAATATAAAGGGACCTTATGGAGGAAGGAAGTTACGCTCTTCTTATTATTGTAACTATACGAATACTATGGTAACAGTTCTAAAAACGGCGTAACCGCATGCCTCCATAAGGTCCCTTTATATTGAGAACGTCACATATTATAAAGTTACAAAGCATTTTTAGTTCACACAAAGAGCCAACGCTACCTTCGCTTCACTAATTTCAATATATTTTTACGCTTTAAATGTCCATAATTACTAGGAAACCATTAAAGCTAGGTGATGCAACGCTCTATTGTGGAGAACATCATGAAATCGCATTAAAACGATCGAGTGGACCTGTTGGAAGAAGCCACATAAGTCGGTCAAACGCACTCTTTGCTACAGTGGATCAACACAAAAAGGCGAGCCTTGCAAAATAACAATGAGGGCCAACCAAAGGAAACGCTTACTTCAATTGAATATAATAAATATTCTACAACAAACAATATAACTTTTCATCTTTCCTGTTCGGAAACTAAGAATTTTTATATCTCAATTTTACATCTCCATCCCTAGGGAGAAATTCATCTAAAGTTGGTTTAAACTATAAACCATGGAAAAATCTTATAAAGTAAATTCGCGACAACGTAACAAACATTGTTGTTTACTTTCCTCTAAGACAAGACTTGAAAGTATGAATTGCATACTTGCCGCCTAAAATCTCGAGTGCAATTGATCACTTTTATGCGTTGGACATCTACTATTTAATTAGTATACAACCTAGAGGAGAAATTTATGAAGCCACCACTAACTAAAAAAAAAAAACTAGATGACAAATTAAAATCATTTTTGTTTTAAAAGCAGCCTGTAGCTGTCTAGAGACATCGACTTTACTGGATTGCCGCTAAGCCTTTTAAAAAATGTCTTATCCAGACCACCTTTCAATTATGCCCGCCGAGTACACGTGCAGTCGATAGCTTCCCCGGGGATCGGCGGGCAAATATTAGCTTTCATACTCCGCTAACACACTTAGTAGTAGGTACTAGGGTCGCAGAGTGTTTGAAGAAGATTATTGTTAATGATACTTCCCAGCCACTTTACCTGTAACGAGTGATCTAAACAGTTTTTACTGTTATAGGGGACTAAACAAATGCAAATATCCTTGGCAAATTTAAGGGTACATTCAGTCACTTCTCTGATCTGATCACAAATCTGGTGATAAAGACTGGTATAGCGACAAATGTATATGGTTGTTTTTTTTGTTCTGATTTGTTTTTAAATTTAAACGTCAAATCTTGTAAATATAGCTATTATTAAACACATTTAATGATATTTCTGATGAAACTGACACAGCCGCAAAATGAGAGGTCTTAAACCAGAGCAACGGCAACGAATCGTGGACAAATACATGCGTGAAAAAGGCACTTCCATCAGAAAGATAGCCAAACTCGAGAAAGTGAGTCGTTCTGCAGTACATAATGCGATCAAGAAATATGGGGTAGAGTTGTCTTTCAATGTCAAGCCGAAAAGTGGTCGTAAAATTGGATCACATAGTCGTAACATGGCTAGCAAAATTTGCCGAACGATTAAAATCTCACCCAGTGCTTCAGTAAGAGACGTAGGCAAAAAATGTAAACTTCCGTTGGAATATGGTCCAGAGGGCAAAGCTACGTAATAACTTAGTGACTTATAGAAAACAACGAAAGCCAAAACGGAGCCCAGGGCAGGTCACAAGTGTAAGAAATTGTCTTCGGAAATTATATGACACAGTTTAGACCAAAATTCAACAGTGCATAATACAAGACGATGAAACCTACCTCAAACTGGATTATTCAGTATTACCCGGGCCTCAATACTATACGGTCCCCAAAGGAGAAAGACTTGATGATTCCAAGACGACCATTTTCTCTGAAAAGTTTGGAAGTAAGGCAATGGTTTGGCAGGCAATTTGTGAATGTGGTATGAAATCGACAGCATTCGTCACAACTTCCACAATGAAGACCGATCTTTACATCAAGGAGTGTTTGCAAAGAGTAATTTTTCCAATGATTCGACGCCATAAAGGGTCTACTTTATTTTGGCCTGATTTGGCAAGTTACCACTATGCTGCTCGAACCAGGGAGTGGATGGAAACGCACGACATTTGACATATGTCGAGAAAAGCATGAATCCACCAAATTACCCAGAGGCACGCCCAATTGAAGAATATTGGGCGTATTATTAATGAAGAGAAAACTTCGCCAACATTTTTCTGCGGCTGATACAGTTAATTTTTTTTTAAAAGATTGACTAAAAGCATCTAAAATGGTCTTAGATAGGGTTGTCCGAAACTTAATGAAAAATGTTCGAAAGGAGGTACGGAAAGTTGCCAGGGTTCAAGGGTAAAAATACTTTCACTCAATAAAAAGGAAAAATAATATCCTCAGATCACACATCTGGTGTGAAAAAATATAAAAATAAACCATTTACAAAGTTATGGGATGTTTTGTTTGTCTTTATACTTTTCGATACAGTCTTTGAGTGAGACAGCATGGTCAATGAATTATATAGCAATGTTACCTAAATATAGGGGGTATCCCAAAATTTACACAAGATTTGAATTGGCCTCCTTTTGTACAGAAAAGTACAGGTAAACAAAAAAAATTAAGTTTATAAAAAAAATGTGTTTTCTATTTCATACAAATATTGCGTTAATTATGGGACCCCTACACTGTTTTACTCTGCGGCCATAGTTGTCTGTGTACATATCATAACGTTAACCATAACAATTTTCGAAAACTGACAAAATGTATGGAATTGACATAAGCGGCCGACGCGATAGATTGACAGCTTACGTCAATCCTATACATTTGTCAGTTTTCGAACATCGTTATCGTTAGCATTATGGCCGCTGAAGGCTGAAGCTGAAGGATCCAGAATAAAATGACCTATAAGAAATCTTATATTCTTGAAAGCAGTAATCACGATAAAAGAAGAAACAAATCGCCTTGTCAAGTTGGTGATACATCGTCGACATAATGCAGGCCCAGGCTACCTCTACATCTAGTCCCAAGTACAAGTAATAAGCCCCTAAATCGGGTATTTTGTCTCTTTAAGTACGGCTTAGAGCCTTAGATGTGTGTAACAAACAAAAAGTACATTTTATTCCGAAGCTTTAGCGGTTAACTAAATGACAATGAAACATTGTTTATTGTCATAAATCCCATCATCTTAAACTACGAGTACACATGTGAGGTCTCTTACTGAGTTTACAAAGAAACCAGTTTGTGTTTACCTATATCTAGTAACAATTTAATTGCTAAAAAAAATCAACCGAATTGAGAAATTTAGTCATTCAAGACATACTTTTTAACCGACTGTGTTACTGTGTTAGTATACAAAACAATGAAATATTTTAACAAACATATTTTTAAAAGTGATTTCTGTCACTTTCCTTGCTATATCAATAGAATAAGACGCAGCAACTTTAATAAAACTTGAAAATAAATTGACGTCTCTGAGTGCGGCAGTAAGTACAACATAAATAAATAAATAAAAAATAAGAAAATTATTTAGTTTAATTTAAATATAACTTTAATTTCCTATTTAATTCCCCGGGTCAGAAGAGAGCCTAATCCATACTAATATTATAAATGCGAAAGTAACTCGGTTTGTCTGTCTGTTACCTCTTCACGCTTAAACCGCTGGACCGATTTAGATGAAATTTGGTACGGAGATAACCTGAGTTCCAGGGAAGGACATAGGCTACTTTTTGTCCCGAAAAATTGGACGGTTCCCGAGGGAGCAGCGATAAACGACTTCTACGCGGACGGAGTCGCGGCCAAAAGCTAGCAAGTAATGTAAACCAAAACAAAATATGTATAACAAAACACAAAAAATATAGAATCTAAGGACAATATATGTGCGTATGTGAAATCTTATGTGTGCGTTATGAGCGTGTGTGTGTTTGGCTTTACAAGCCAAGGCCGAATACCTTATAGTGATTTAAGTGCACAGGGCTGCAGACTTGCAAAGACGTCTTTACAACTCTATAATTTTTATGGTGATAATGATAACTAAACTGCCCTAGACAATATGAAGGCAAGCACCGGTAGGTTGCGTAACATTAATCACAGTCATACAAAGCAAGAACGAACTCAATATGTAGGTAGTAAATAAACATCCTGGCTCCGTTAATTAGTATCTGAATTTCCTTATCGAAATGAGCCGTTGCTACTCCAATAACTCTGTGATTAGCGCCTAGCTCCGCTGCTACCCTGGTCCCTGCCGATCGCATTAACCAGCGAACAGAGGTAATGAGGCGTATCGTCCCTTCCTCGTTGCCGCCTTCATAACCTGTACAAATGTCTAAATATATGTTGAACAATTTCCTCGAAGCTTTGCCAATGGTTTATCTTCACTCATAATTATCATTGGAATGGATGAATTTGCTAAACATCATGTTAGGATGAAATATCAAGTAGCGAGTACAAATTATGTTCCTACCTTATTAGCGAAGGTATGCAGAAAGATAACTTAAAAAAACCTGGCAAGTGCGAGTCGGACTCGCGCACTGAGGGTTCCGTACACTTTTGGCTAGTTTTAAGTATTTGTTGTTATTCTATAGGGTTTGTTCTATAATCATACCAAATTTGACGCTTGTATGTTTTACTGTTTTTACGATACAACAAAAGTAAAAATACGTTGAAAAAAAAAACCCCGTAACCCCGTTGCATGGGGACCTCCTTTATTATTTCATTTTTTTATTAATTTTTATTTATTAGTAAATTCGCCGTAATAACACTTATTCTGAAAAAATAATCAACCCGCTATCTATTACGGTTCAAAAGATACAGCTCTTTATAGTTAGGACAGACAGACAGACAGACAGATGGACGGACAGCGTAGGCATAGGAATACTATGACTATAGGAATCTAAAATAATGACGACTTGAAGTACCTAAATATTAAACTCGCAAATAAATAAGGATTTTAGGTGTATTTATTAAAATTCGTATATAGAAGTAGAAAGAGGTCAGAGATGCCTATTAAAAGTTATTTACTTTAAACCATACCGATTTCCAACCAGTGAGCTGTACACTATTAGTGAAGTATTAAGCATGAGGAAATTATATATCTTACTTACCGTTCTAAAATTACACAGATCTCTTAGCTTCAACCCCTTATTACTAACTCGTAGAAGGAAAAATACTGTTGCCCCTCAAATACATACTAAATCCATGTTTGCTCAAAGACAATATCTCTCGCAATCTGCAAGACTTTACAATACTTTACATGAAAACCTAAACATATATCCTATGAATTTAATGAACTGCAAACAAAACCTGACTGATTGGCTTAAATTATTAACCTACGATGAGACAGAATCGCTTCTGATGCAATAGAGATAGTGTAACATACGCACACATATCTACACCCACTCACCCATACACATACACACGCACACACACACTCACATGCCCGCGCACACACACACACACACACACACATACACACACACACTCACATGCGCACACACACACACACACACACACGCACGCACGCACGCGCGCACGCGCACACGCGCACACGCGCACACGCGCACACGCGCACACGCGCACACGCGCACACGCGCACACGCGCACACGCGCACACGCGCACACTCACACACACACACACACACACACACTCACACACACACACACACACACACACACACACACACACACACACACACACACACACACACACACACACACACACACACACACACACACACACACACACACACACACACATACATACATACACACATACATACACACATGATGTTGGCCTTATGTACAAATGTAAGCTAGGAGGAGCGGGTACTCCTGACACAGGTAACCAATTTACCTAATAGGAGAACCCAACCCCCGACTTAAAAAATAGTATGGTAACGAAATATCAAAAATAAATATTTTTCATTTTCATTTTCATTTAACGCAATAATCAAAAGTCTGGAATTACACTTGTAAGTTTTACTCTTTGTGAGTAATTTATTGTAAGTTACTTACGTGAGTAAAACTTACTAGTGTAATTCCAGCCTTATATGTACATACAAGGTGAAATTAAATTCAGTGTCCAAATTTTGGGGGTTAAATCAGTAAGTCATACTGACCAACTTTCACTATGGGATCGATGTCAGCTTACGATGTTTAGTAGGGGAGGATCAATTTTTTTTCGCGATTTTAGGGGTTGGTTCCATAAGTGAAAGTTGGTCAGTATGACTTACTGATTTAACCCCCAAAATTTGGACACTGAATTTAATTTCATCATGTATAAAAACGTAAGTAAGTGCGCATAATGTAAGCATAATTTATCATTCTCTACGAGACCCTAAGTATGTAAACAAAAATCCTGTTTTTATTTGCCTTAGGTCGGAGTTCACCAACATTTAAACAGCCTATTAGAGATCTGACGGCTGTCAAAATGTATTGACTAACAACCGATTAGGATTTAACAGTCTGTTGGTGAACTCCGACCTTAGTGTTAAACTGATTCCATGAATTTGCTTGAAGGTTCTGACGCTTAAAGCAAAAACAAAATGTGTCGAATGTTTCGCTTAATTAAGTTATTCTCTTTGTAGAAAGTTGTGATAGTATACGCAGGTGCCGGCCCGCGTATTAACTAGCCGGGAATCTAATTAAGAAGGGGTCTGCCCGATTCTGTAACATTCTACAGCTAAAACTTTCAAGTTACCTAACCCATCTCACTTGCTACTTTGAGGTGGGAAAAGGAGAGTGAATCGTGTATTGTACGAGTGTATCTGAATGGGGATGATCTGGAACACTCAAAATTGCTTGCTACTCCTGGGAGCCGGGTCGCGTGAACTCTGCTTTTATTAAATCCTACCGCTTATACAATTAGAACTCTCAAATTACTTAGCGTTTTAAATTAGTCTAAGTAGATAAAGATAGAACAAACTTTTATGCTTTCACGAACGCAAAATATACTAACGATTAGCGCATAATAAGTATCATGAAACGACGAGCGACTGTTGTACTGAATTCATACGATGAATGCATAAGTTTATTTATTTGATTAATAAAACGAGAAAATATAGAAAGGTGCTATAACGTATGTGATCAATGTGATCATCCAGAATTGACATTTCGAAGAAGATAAGAAATGGTCGGTGTTATCTTCTAACTAAGCCAAAGTATGAACCAGTGATAATAAATGTTTCTTCTAAACTCAACTTCTTTGTCGTCATCAAGTCACCAACGCCAACTTACCTGAAAAAAGAAACTAAATCAGTCAAATTACAAAGCAAGGTAAAGTGAATGCACCAGGAAAACAGCAATTAAAGGGAGTCAACAGGAGATTTGCTCAGCGACCGGTAAACGCGTTGCTCTCCTGCAATGTTTGTTTACGGGCCTTGTTTGCCCCGCAACGAAATACTGGCGCAGAAGGATTTAAAATCACACAGTCGGCTTCCAACAACACAAGCGATTTTGTCGTGAAATAAATTAACAAAACTAAACTGCACAACGCAAACTTTTATTATACTGCGCTACGGCTACGGCAAACACTTTATCGTTGTTTACGACTTCTTAGTTTGTAAAATGTACTTAAGATATCGAAATGAGTAACTACCTTTCAACATCCCAGATTCTGCAAGTAATAATTTAAAATAAACAATGAACCGACCAATTTTAAACTGTCCGATTTTTTCTTTGGGGTTTATAAAAATCTGCCGTAAAATAATTGACAAAATCATTATGATTGTATTCATAATTTAAGTAATTTGGTAGAATGAAATAGTGTATTCTCCCGAACAAAACCGATCGGCAGCGAAGCCTGAAGCGCGATAACCGGCCGGAGCGCGGTTCATTGGCTGCCCAAATACCTCCTCCCATTCATGCGGCACTGGTCCCCGCGGACGTAAACATTTTCGTTTTGTTGGAAATTATCGTTCAGCTAAGTTAAAAACAACTATTGTTACAAAAGTACACGCCAGCAATACAATGGAGAACTCTACATTCCTAGTACCTGCCTACACTTTCTGCCATATCAACATTCTTTAAACGTTGCGCTTATTATTTAATTAATTATTCTGTGACTGATCGAATAAGAGTTCCCCGACGACATCTTAGTTGTACCAACATAAGACCTCTGGACGCGTTAGTTACGCATTTATTTCTTATAGTGCGTTCTAAACTTAACGCAAATTACTCACCAACCATGTTTCCTCTAAAACCTGAAAGATTTAACAGATCCTGAAATACTATTTGTCACGTAAATAAATAAGAATTCTCTGGAAAACTCTGAAATATGTAATAGCCAGAGCGTCGGCTATATCATAGTCTTTAGCTGCAGCAGTGCACTCTTTTCCCAAGATTTAAGTTCGTTTGCTAAGTGGCTACTTTGTACGCTCTCGGCGTGAATATCTTAAATCTTTCTGATCTCCTTTACCCGTGTGTTTTCTTATAAAATAAATTATAAAAAGGAATATTTTATAACGAAGCTAAGAGCTAAATTAACATTAAATTAAATCTATAAAGTCATATTATGGAATTCAATAAACGTTTGAGTATTGAGCTACCTGCAATTTAAAAAGTTTTGAGAATTTTGTAGCGAAAACAAGAAAAAATTATAATAAACTACGGGTTAGTTTATTATATTTTTTTGGTTAAAGAGCTTTCACGAGACTTCTGCTGTTTGAATATAGATGTAAAAACTCTTGACTTACAATTTTAATAACAAAATTTCTTATTTACAACTCAAAAAAGTAGCGATGTTGCCGACACTTTGCTAAACAGAAATAAACTACGACTCAGTCTCATTTACCAACAGTAAAAATATTTCCAAATAAATTTCAGTCGAAAACGAAACGCAACAACCAAATTTTGTTGCTTTAAATATGTAGTCATAAAAAGTAGTGGCGTGACAGGTAGTTTGTCTGTCCACTCCCGTATCTACACCACTGTAAATCCGAATAACGAATGGCCGCCAGCAAACGAGAAAAATAAATGCATGCCAGCCTGTATAATGAGATTCTGTGCTTCATTTTCATCTGCCATAAATAAAATATCTCATGCGAAAAAGTTAATAATAAAATTCAGATTGCGAATGACAGTTGCGATACCAGGAATGCAGAGGATACAATTAAATAATCGACATCTGACGGGAGTCTTCTTTGTTGCAGGAGTATTTTTTTATTTAATTTTGGAATTCGTGAAGTTAGGAGAAGTCACGAATGAATCAGTGGGACAGGGGCGAAACTAAGTTCTCGCGACGACACGCCGGTCTCCTGGGAATGACTAGGGGAGCATGAACAGTCAGAACAAATCCGAGCAATGTAAAATAATCCAGGGTTAATAGGTATATTTACTTCCATCCAGGTGACTTCGATTCGACGGATGTTTAACCCTTTCACCTTTACCTTTAATGTCACCTTTTCTTCAAAATCTTTAAAATACCGTTGACGTAATTGCAAACCCCTTCTTTCAAAGCTGATAACTCTGGAACAGCCCAACCAATTACCACCTAACCTAGCTAAGAAACATCCCGATTAAAGAAGCTATCAATTTAATTAAAAAAGTGGGTCTATATTGTCTTCCATAAAGTTTTAGTTCCGTTTTCAAGATTCCATAACGTTTTTAGTCATAAATATTGTTAGTCATAATATTGATTGTCATAATATTTGAGGGTATATTTTTGTATTTCCGATTTTTCCTGGTCATATTTGTCGAAAGTCATAAAAACTTTATTCATAACTTCTTACATCATAATGTATTCACTTCATAATGTTAAAGGTAATAATATTGCTTGACATAGTGATTATAAGGTCCAAACTTGTTTATCATAAAATAAACATTAAACATTAAACATAAAATACATGAAATGTAAGTTTTGTCTACTTATAAGTATTAGTTAAAAAATATGTTCGGTTCTGGCGCTTCGCTGGCCGCTGCCGCGGCACGCTCGCTTCGCTCGCTCGGCTCGCGCGCTGTAGGGTCGCAGTTCTACCTAACACTCCTCCTCGCTTCGCTCGTCGTCGTACCTAATGGAGACCTTCCTTATATATCTACATCATATTAATGTATGTATGTAGACTCTTTATTGCACAAAACAATTAACAAATATGTACGTACATAAACATAGGATTAACAAGTACAATGGCGAATTTATCCCTTTAAGGGATCTCTTCCAGTTAACCAGACCTTGACCATTCATAATATCAATTTGAAATTTAAAAAAAAAACATACAGACGAATTGAGAACCTCCTCCTTTTTTGAAGTCGGTTAGTAAGGAAGAACATTTGGAGTCATAAAAATTACATATTACGAGTATTATGTACTGAGGCAATGAAACGGTATGAATAATAATAATTAGTGGTTTGAAATATATGCTTTAAAATATTTCTGTTTAATCATCAATATGCCTTTGAATGTTATAGATATAATTTTTATGACTTATGAAAATTATAATCCTTAACATTATGGACTATTCACTTTAGCATTATTAAGCGTTATGCTTTACAATTTTTATGACTATCGATAGTTATGAACATAAATAGTATGACAATCAATTTCTGACTTTCAAAATTCGATACAACAACTTTATGGATGACAAAGGGATCCCTAAAAAAGTGCATTACAATCGATCCGACAGACACACCACATAGATCATCCAGACAGGTGTCAAACTTATAACACCCCTCTTTTTAGTTTCGAGAGATTTAGCATCAGACAGTGACAACTGACAACACACTACTTGGCAGCGAAAAATTTTAAAGTACATCTTTAAATGAACAACATTAATTTAGCACTACTAGAAACGTCACAAATAAAAAGCAAAAACTTGACGATATAAACGTGGTAAAAGCCAATAAAAAAAACCATAGAAATCGTCTAATTTCCCACGCTAAACTTGATCGAGAGAGCTTGGTATGAGAGCCATTCTTGACTAGTTATAGTCCCAGCCGAAGCCCGGCCCCGCCCGCTATTCGGCCTTCCTCTCGCCACGCGCTCGCAAACGAGCCAAAGGTATTTCATCAATCAACTCAATCGGCTCCTGTTTTGCGGGAAACCAATTAAAAATGAAGAGACACCTTAGATGGATGCGGTAGAAGTATTCAAGCGAAATGTTCAGGATCTAGTACTAACCCAGACGTGGCAATTAAATGCAATCAAGGTAAAAGAACGTACTATTCAATACAGCATAACATATTGCTGAAAACAGTAGGTACTATATGAAGCGAAGTCATTATAGGGGCATATTCGAGATTTTTTATGCTATGCGATATAGTAACATAAGTACAGTAAGGTCGATTTTCGAGAAGCGAGCGCTCGAAACGACTCGCGAGCGGTAGAAAATTAATCGCATGCGGAAAACTGTCACTAGTGTCACTACCAACCCCTGACTTGAAAATAACGAATTATTGATTAATTTTCATTTTTGAATGAAACTTTCGGGCGTTAGATTTTCAAAAATCGACCCGCCGCGCCGCGCCGCTAATCGGTTTTAATTTGGAACCCTCCGTCATTAATCAAGGCCAAGTTGCCAAGTCACATTACTAGGAGACCAGAAATAAACAGCAACATCCCGAAGGCGCACAAGACGTACTGCTCAATCAGGATGAGAAATCGGACCGTCTTTAATTACGGCTTGTAACTTCGTGAGCGTGACTACCTGTTACGCCCGCACTGTAAACTTAGCTTAGCTATCTTGTTTACTTCGCTACTAATAATGCGTCATTATACTTTACGATTCCCTAAGGGCTAATAAGCCCGGTGTAAATGAGATCCAAGTAAAATGGAATGGCATTGTAATTAGATTTGATTTAGCCAATTAACTACAAATACAAAGCTTTGAAACTAAAGGAAAAAACGTCCGTATCTTGCCAAACCTTAGGCTGAAAGGTAAATCACGAGCCGAATTCTCGCAACTGATAAAGTCAGGACTTGAGCATTAACGCTTTTTTCTTTTCCATTTGCTGGCTCTGCTTAACATTCGAGTGTACTTTGGTGATTGTTTCGCGACCTGGCTGCCGCGACTCGCTGGCGATTTATGACACCCTGGTAGAAAGGTGCGCGCCATTATTTCCTTTTTTAGCTCGACGCGTTGCGTTAGGACTGCTTCAAAATGTTTACAGAGAAAGGTTCAAAAAGGTTTCCCATTAACGTCGGCCTCGAGGGATTTTTATAATTATTTTTAACTGACGCATTAAAAAGGGTGGATACAAGATATAAAACAACGTCGTCGGTCGGTTTGTTTTAGCTTCCAAGCAAGAACCAGTGGACTGGTAAACATTTTTGTTTTACAAATACTTGAAAGAAGAAAATTACAATTCAGGTAATCATTAAAAGGGAAAACTGTATTCAGATCTGATTCAGAACAAGCTAGTTTTCTTAAGAAGGCAAACGACCACCATATGGTAGGTAGGATCTGATAGCCATAGCAAAGTCTATGTAATAAAACCGTTGCCAGTCGTCTAACGAACACGTTCGTACGAGGCGCGGTAGCGAGCCCCAGCTGCATAGCACTTGCTTGGGCGTTGTCCCACTGTATAATTATAACAGTCTAATAATAATATTCTGGAGTGTATTTGTGCCTCTAAGACCGATCGTGAAGTATTTTGAGTTTTGATAGCCATCTTTCTGTTCAGTGACATATCCCCGTGATATGTGTCAGCGTGTATAACGCAGTGATACAGCTAGGAACAAATTTCCGTTCACCGCGACGCGGCGCTTTCGATTACTGGATCACCGGCGCGCGATGAGGGAAATCGGATAATTGCCGTCATAGGAACGTTTAATAGTTTTTGATTGATTGTATCGACTTTATTATCAGCGCACATAGAATTTAGCTTAACTTAGATAACTTTACTTAAACAATAAAACAATGAGGGAGAGTTTCAAAACCGTACTCTATTTTAGAGGACAAAATACAACCGTTTGTTAATAAAAAAAATAAGGTATAACAATAAGGAGGTGGCGGGATGACTTGGTCGCGTTCCAAAGCGACTGGCGGGAGAGTATGCAACTAAGTGGATTTCAGCACAGAAATGAGATTGGATAAATAAAAGTCACCCTATAAATTTTACCATTAACTTCGTTATTGCATCCATTAAACTCCCAAAATACCTTTGACCTATTTTAATCCACGCCAGGTATTCAGAAACAAGCGGAACTAAGTAGACCAACACAAACGCGAAATTACGCGAAACTCAACTTTACCTGCTATTTCAACTCTATGCAGCCATGGTCCCGCCAAACTTTGCCGCTACGATAACACCCCTAGTTTCCCCCTAAAATGGCCGATAGCGATGTAACGCGTTTTTCCTTATTACAGCCGTAAAGTCGGAATGGCCTTACCAGCATTCGCGTTTATCGGTATTTGCTTAGCCTAATTGCTTGTAAAAGTATACTTGTGATGATTTCGTTTAAGCCTCGATCGTGGACAAAACTGATGTAGCTGAAGCTAATACATACCAATACTTAATTCTTTTTTTTTTAACCCAATAGTTTGTAAAAGCCATACTTTCATATTCTCAGCGCCTCTGCTGCTTTTGTTTTTAAACTAATTTATTGTTTTAGAATCATTGTTTAATACATTTTTCATTTCATTTCAATACGATACTATCGCTTTTACAGCTGCTCATATACGAGTATACTCGCAATATAATTTGCGATAATAAGGTTTATATTCCATTGACAAGTTTTTGTTGCAAGATTCCCAATTTCAAGTAAAAAAAAAAACTAAAATGCTCTATAAAAGCTACCCAATTAATTATCAAATAAAAGGCGGGAAACATAATAGCAGGAACCGGGTTAACTAGGCTCCCGTGGCATACAATATGCACGAGCCTACGAAAGTGCCGGAATTTAATGAACGAAACGAACAACTTGCCTCCGCAACTTCTCTAATTAGTATAATGGATGCAATGTCAAGCAAAATAAAGCCTTCCCGACACAGGAGCGTTATTTATTATTCAACGATAATATCTCATGTTATTGCACTAATAATAACCCGCGTCCTTGCACTGCAGTATTTTATTTTCTTTTATTTTCCAAGGTCCTACTAGCGCTACGTGTCCAAAATGTACTAAGACGCAAAGTTGTCAAGCCAGACTTCTATTAAGCAGAAAGATCACATACTTACGCATCCTAATACGAAATTGACACAACCAGAGTATTGGATAACTTTAACGATGACACAACAACTCCGTCTCTTTTTTCTTGCAAAATAAAACTAGGAAAGAAGAAATTATATGATACAGAACTTCGATATTCACTTATGGGTGATTCTCACGATGGAAATCGAACTCAACGTTCCGATTGATTAATGAAAGAAATAGTAGCCGAGATTATTAGGTAGGGCGATGAGGGAAAGAGCCAACAAATCACTGTAACTAGGTAATTGCCAGGGCATCAGAGTGGCCGGCTTGACGGATGACCGCGCGCGCCCACCGTGTAATGGAACTGTCAGATTGCCTGCGAAATGCCACCGCCATACCAGGCTTACATAAAATGCTGGCATTCGTAAGTGCTTTACTAAAAATAAATTTAACAAATATATTGGAGACAAAGTACTGTATATTTTCTATAGACAACGAAAATGGATGATAGTGCACTCTATACTACCTAGGGACCAACCCGGGTAAAGTAGGAAGGATTTAATCTCAAGGATTCCGAGAAATATCCAAACAACATGTATAGCTTTGAACAGCAAAATGGAGGAGAAATATTGTGGATTTCGACTTTACAACAGATAGAAGAAGCAAATAAAGTTCATAAAACGCTGACAGCGCCTTTTTTATACCAAAAACGTAGTTGAAAGCAGTTACTAGATTGATGTGCATACACTCACATTGAAGTATCATAATACTTCTATAGAAGATTATTCATCGATCAATGTTTGTCATATTATAGCAAATTGGATTACCTTTCCCCGTGGACCAGCGAGTGATCAACAAATAAAACATTACCGCCTTCTGACACGCTCCCATCGCGTGCAACAAGCGCTGCCCAAATGGATATTATACTAAGGTCGACCATACCTACTTAATAGATTTCCTTCACTCTGCGAAATCGATCCCACTCGAGATCAAATTCTGCCGCCATCACCAGGGCAATATAAAAGCTAAGAGATGAGCTGTTCAATATTTCACATGTAGTGATCCTGAGAATACTCGGAAACCCTTATATGAGAAATGAATGACGATTTACTAAAAAGATTGATTCTTTATTAAGTAGCTCTCTATCATTCTCTTCTCCAACAGCTCATCATTACCCACAATCTTGCCAAATGTCATCGAATTCAGAAATCAAATTTACAGCCGCATAAAAGCTAAGAAATGAACTGCTCAATATTTCACATGTCGCGATGCTGAACTCAGTCGCGATCGGACTGCCCCGTGAAATGTTAATATGTCGCCGACACGGCCCGAATCCGAAATAGAGCGAGGGAATACCATTAACTAACACGTAACGTACTAGCAAGGCGTGTTTTGGACATTTTAGTTTGTATCTGAGTTACGACGGCACGCGAAAATGCCTTATTTTCAGCGCTATATAAATAGCAATCTTTAAAGAGATGATGACAATCGATATAAAATTCACGTTTTCTGTATCTGTATTAACATCAGCTACACTTCAACTTGAACCTTATTACGAGTACTTCATGAATATTGTACCATCCTTAATCGATGGCGCATTTTGCCGTGAGGGGTAGGACTGTCGCTTTAGAGCGTGTCGGACATGTAAAACCCAATATTGACTAAATTATTATCGCTGGTGAGAGTAAACACGAAATAATTAAATTCCATATGCGAAAAGTCAAAGATAATGCCAGATGAATTTCAAGTGGCAAATTCTTCCCAGTTTCTATTTTCTTGGTAAGATAGGACGTGTGCGATATTTCTCCAAGTAAGTCGTAGGTACGGGTGCGTAAAGGGAAAACGTAAAGGGCAGCGGAATCAAGCCGTAAAGCGAGCGGGGATTATTCCGGCGGACGATGTAAAGAGATTGTGGTGATAGAGACGTAGGTAGAAGGGACCTTTTGATTACGTCATTCTAGCAACAGAAATTGATGTTTCTTAGAGCGTGCAGGTGGTTGTACTAGGCAAACATAAAACGAAAGCGATCGTGAAGCTTCAACCCCCGTAGATAATAATAGAGATAATTACGTAATTTTTACATAAACAAATTTAATTACTTTTAACAGTAGCAGATTCTAGAAAAAAATATTCAAAGCCTGCAAAATAAATAAAATAAATGTATCTTGTTCGTAACTCCGCTTCCATATCATGCAACAGCGGCGGCAACACGGAATTTTAGATAATAAGCGTACGAATATCCGATCTCTCCTTATAAGCATTTCCAAATTCAATTCAATTTTCATTCCTCACAAATGACTTGTTGCTGTGCCCTTGCCAGTCTGTAGTTCCACCTGTTTTAAAATGTAATGTGATACCGTTGACGTACCAACCAAACTCCGATACAATATTCTCATAGAAGTGTCCCAAGGCAACCTGTACAAACTTAGATACTTGTCAAGCTAAAACATTATAAATCGTATCTCGTAAAGACAAGGCTTAATTTTACTCAATTAAATATAAGATCCCATTCTGAAGTGAGGTCTTATTCGCTTCTGAGCCGTATTTTTTTCTGTGACCGATTATCTAGTTGAGCATTGTTTGATTTGAATTTGATTTGGTTCCGCCGTACCGATTAGGGTTCGGTAAATGTGTAATCTATCAAGCGTGTGCTTTTAGGATATATAATATAATTAATATTAACTGATCAGTAATTACATTAAGACTAATTTGATACATTAGTAATTCGATTACCCTTTAGAGCGACTCGAGCATGATCAAAGGCAACTATTGAGCTACTAGCTTTTGCCCGCGTCTCCGCCCGCATAGAAACCGTTTATGGCAAATCCCGTAGGAATTATAAAATTTTCCGTGTTAAAAAGTATTCTATGTTTTTATCCAGGAAAATAACTACCTGTGTGCCAAATTTCATCCAAATCGGTTCAGTAGTTTTTGCGTGAAAGAGTAACAAACATCCATACATCCAACCTTCGTCACAAACTTTCGCTTTTATAATATTAATAGGAGGATGAGCAAATCGTGCTAATTTGTACTACAATTTCTATCAAAACAAATACCAGAATAACATGAATTCTAACAGGTTACTTATATAACACAGAAATTATTTCTATAAATATAAAAAAACGTGACCTGACAGAACTCGTCATCAAAAGTTTTAATAGCCATTTTGTAAGCTCAAGCCTCACGCTTCATTTAAGAGCATTTGGGGAAATGATTAATCAGTCTTAATTAGTTTCTTCGGTATGGTTAAACTTGGGATTTTATAATCCTTTGAAATAAATATGCCCCTAAATTCTGTCAGTTGAGATTATCACTCTCCTTTTCTTGTAACGTATGAAAGAAAAGAATGAGGCTAAAAAATATCTACTCGTATCACGTACTTGCAGGACACGAGAAGTTGCCTTCGGTGATCGTTACCGTTTACGGTACGTTAAAAAAATGTATGGAATTGACAACATTTCAAAATTGCAACTGAAGACCATGGTTCCAACGGAAGACCAGCGCTGACTTTGTTGCCGGCATTACTCTGAGTTGGGTGGGACCGTTTCGTGACTACATTCTTTCTGTGTGTATTTTTCTGTCCTTTTCTGGTATTTGTCACGAATAAATGTTTTTCTTCTTCTTCTTCTTCTTCAACTGATGCTAAATCCAAAACCTTTTGGGTAATTAAGTGCCAGGATTCTACAAATATTTTTAGTTTTTTGTTTATCTACAGTAAGTAGTTCAGTAAATATTAGGGAATATGTGAAGACCGGAAGAATGACGTCACTGATATGCCTGTATGCTCCTTGCAATTCATAGCCTGCACGGGAGAAAAAAGGAAAAGAAAAAGAAAAATAGGAATAGTCCAATTAACTCCAATTTATGGTTGTCAAAACGGACATTACTACCTTGAAGTCCGAATTGCATATTAAATTTTAATTTATACGGATATATATTTAATCAAATACACATTTTCAGTTAAACGCCGGATAAAATAATTAAAATAAAGTAAATATCATACCAAAGCCCCTTGTTACTCAACCCATAAATTGTTGTTCAATAATCTTGGTTTAAGTGGAAATATTCGTAATATAGCAATAGCACTCTAATTGGTTCTGTCAAAACTTTTTTTTAAATCGCCGGTTCAAAACATAGGCAAAGGTTGACACTCGGAACAGGCATATCATGTTGTCGCGAATGATCGCGATATGCATGAAAGATGTTTGTGAGTGAACACCTTAGTCCTTAACTATTTTAAACGAGAGAATTATGACTGGCAGCTTTGACAGGTGTCATCGAGTGCTTGGAGGTTAGAGGGGAAAAAGATGGACGATGAGAGGTTGTTGTAGTGTGTGAGGTGAGAGATAAATTACCATGTGCGTTAGTAAGTGCTTATAACACATTATAATGACGATGTAAAGAGATGGCAAAAGATTAATATTGTTCTGGAGGCTTGGGTTGATCTAAGGGGAAGGATGGAGGATCAACGGGGGGCCTTCGGGTCCCGCCCTTGGGGTATGTGCTCGGCGGCAGGTGAACCCGTATGTGAGAGTAAATCCACTAGTTGGCTCTCGGGAAACTCTGTAGGCGCTGAGCGCGGCTCCCAAGGAGTTTAACGTTAACAGTAAATTAATGCGAAGCAGATTTATATGGCGATTTCTCTATACCATCATACATGTGAATTTGTCGCTCCATTATAAATGTATAATGTTACATTAACCAAAGGCTTGGCACAGACGAGACATGTATCATATTGAAACGTGGCGATACATGTCGTATACGCTCTTTTAGAATGACTTTTACTTCAAATACATTTTTTTTATAAGGAACTAATATATTTTTGGAGAACAAATAAATACGTGTTATTTTTAATGCTCTTTCCAAAGGTCAGTAAGATACAAGGGTGAGAAAAATGAAATGTTGTCAATTGACATTAGCGACCGACGCGACAGACTGGCAGCGTACGTCAATCCTCGTTTCGTCAGTTTTCGGATCGAATATAGTTAGCGTTATTTATGTATCTTCTCTAAAGCCGCAGTATGATGAATTATTAACACAATTCAAACTTTTGTTACGTCAACTATAATCTGAAAACGACATATTTTGTATCGGCCCCGGTATGCGTGCCTATTCGTCGCTGTCATGGCGTAGTGACGTCACAAGCAGCGGTCAACAGACTCGTGACCTTTGATGACTTAGCTAAGTTAGTACACGTTTATAGCGTTACCCTACATTGCACAGCTCTTTGTAATTGAATAAAAAAACATTTAAGGTTAACATTATTTTGTGGGCTATTTTACTTTTCGATGCCTAAAAATAAAACGTCGATATTTTAAATCATATTTCTCCTACGACTGGATAACCAAAAACAATTTTTTTAGATTCTGATCGACATACACGAATAACGTTTGGGGCCGAATTATGTGAAACAGGGGTGAAAAAACGTTATAGTAAACGCAGTAAACGTTATTTGCAAGGGGACGTAGGGACTGGTAACAAAATGGTAATTTAAAAGATAAATTATTTTTTATTTATTTTTAAATCAAAAGTGATATCTAGTAGAGAATCAAACATGGGACTGCTGGAAAATTAACTTCTATTTTGGGCACAAAACCCAATGCGCGACTATCAATTCAAATCAATTCATTTATCTAACTACTGTTCTATCTAACTACTATTGTAAAAAAAAAACCGGACAAGTACGAGTTAAACTCGCGTGTACAACATAGTAAAAGTAATAGTAATAATTTATTTGCATAATTATCTAAGTTCCATAAGTTTTGTTAAATCTGACCCAAAAGTTCATGGTAACTAAATACCATAGACATCTTATAGGTTTTCTTGTAATCTATAGGTAAAGAACTATTTTCAATATTCTTTTCAAAATTTTAGGCCTAGTAGTTTCGGAGATAAGAGTGGGAGATGGTAAATTTTCGCCTATTTTCTTAAATAACTTCAAAACGATTTATGTAAAACTATAAAAAAATATATATTTGAGATTCTCACAACGAGCCCTTTCATTGGATACGGTCACACGATATAATTTGCAAAACTTTTTTATTTTATGTTTACCCCCTAAAAGTGGCCCCCATATTTAAACTTCATTTATTTACGTTACAAATCCGTGTTTGGGCACCGACTTACATATGTGTACCAAATTTCCACTCAATCGGTCCATTAGTTTCGGAGCAAATTGTCTGTGACAGACGGACAGACAGACACAAGACGAGTGATTCTATAAGGGTTCCGGCTTTTTCCTTTTGAGGTATGGAACCCTAAAAAGCGAAGAAAGAATAAATAACATTGTCAATTTACTAAGAATACATAGGCAAGCAAGGAACCATTGTGAACTGTTGCGTGAAAACATGGTCGAGATCTTCAAAAGACAGGAGGGACAAAGCAAAATAGCGTTTTATCCTGTAAATTCGTTGGAAAACCCTCGAGAACTCCAGACGGGCTCATTAACATTATTAGGAAAACATAAACCACCAAGTTCTGCATCTGCGGAGACATCAAGTATTGAACAAAAGCGTGCCCCGCTACGCCGCTACGTCTCTTGTAGCGCGTAGCGCGCTACGACTTCACGTAGGCACTTTACAAAATGGATAATGTAGGAATGATTTTATTTGACTTACGGCCGCACTCAGAGACGTCAATTAATTTTTAAGTTCCATTAAAGTTGCTGCGTCTTATTCTATTGCTATAGCAAAGAAAGTGACAGCAGCAACTTTAATCAAACTTAAAAGTTAATTGACGTCTGAGTGCAGGCATTAGACGTTGAATTGCTATGAACTATGAAGCTAGCAATATTTTTTTCTGTAGTTACAAAAATAAACATTGACAAAATGGCAAAGTAATCTTTAATAAAACAGTCTGTGACTAAAGTAGGTACCTAAAAACAACTTAAATAGAATTCTTATCAATAAAATGGTAACTGAACCAAATTTACTAACTAAAAGCAAAGTAAAATGTTTATTAGGTTCGTTTGCTTCTTCAAATTTTAAGATAGGTATTTATTATGACTTCGTAAGTCTGAGAATATTTTGATCAAAGATTTTAAAGTTATTAATCCGGCACTGAATATCTCGGATTTATTTACTTTTCGGGTAAATTTTTGGGTAAATTTCCGGGCGTTTCAACCGCCGGCATTAGTGTCATCAATATATTGACGAAATCAATGACACTACAGCAACTTCTGATTACGATAGAAACTACACCCGCGGTTGTGCTTCTGTTTACATCAGAAGTTGCTGATAGGTGTAATTGATTTCATCAATATATTGAAGACACTAATGACGGAGTTTGAAACGGAAATTTACCCTTTTAGTTATGAAATGTATTACGTAATACTTATGTTGCAACGCTTGATTTTACGAATATTTAGTGCCAAATTTCGATTTTAATTAAGTACCCTTTAGGTATGTCAGTATATCAAAGGCTACGCTCAGTATGTTAGCTTATTAGCATTTATATTAATTAATTTCACTCATCTAGTTAGTCTAAAAAATACCAACCCGCGAAGTATATGCCGATATACCTACTTCTACAAACATCCATTATTGTCAACTCGGGCTACATTAACCTTTTAAGCTCACCTCTTAGTAATTCATGGAAACCTGGTAGGTAAATTTATTCTAGAAACATCAAGATTCGAGCATGTGTGTTCCATTTGCATTTTTGCTTACAAGTTTACTTTGTAAGTATTATTTCCAACATGTTTATTGATACTCGTAATTTGCGCTGAATTTTCTACAAAAGTAACTAGGTTTTAGGATTTTTAGGAAAAATCTGTGAGAATTTTATAAATAAGGCTTACTCGAGCAGTGTTTACGATAGTGGGAGGTCAAAACCTCCGGGATTGCACTCGCAAACTGAATGCAGCGCCGCAAGGGAAGAGAATAAAAGTCAGTTTTACCGAAAACCATAAAAACCGGTTACAACTAAACATTTCAACCAAGTAGGTATGAAAGTCATTAGTTCCAGTTCAAGTTTATAACTATAATCATATTTTAATTACATTCAATATACAACGAAAACGAATCCTAGTACGTTGACGCCGTCCATAGTTTTCTTATTTGTAATTAAAGTAGACCAAAGAGTAGATACACTGGTTGATCCACCAGCGAGTAAATTATATGTTGCTGCGTTTCTCACACCTTGGATGACTTTGACGTTCTTCGAGGCAGCTTGGCCAAGAAGGGTGAAACGAGTATAATATTTAAAAGAATAAGCCTACACGTATTGGCTTGATAAATTTATCCTGACTCTGGTCTCAACTAGGGTGTAGGTCTAGGTAACCCATCTAATATAAAAATAAAGTTATAAAAACCGAGTTTAACCAATTCAACAAAAACCGACGAAACCTGTTTTGAAATAGACACGCATCTAACATCCCTAGTGAGCCTTGCAGCGCAGTCTCAGACCGAGTCATCTTTAGTGAATGTCCAGTGTTTTCTCTACCCACTTTTGTGTGGTTTGAATTTTAGTGTTTTAATATACGCTATTAGTTATGATTCCCGTGGATATGCGATTTATATTTTAACGAGGTGATTGGCGAAATGACGATTTTAACGAGGTGATTTGGCAAAGGGTCGAGTTATTTCATTGCAAACATATTTTATAGTTCGTTAAAAAAAGTTATTGATAGCGACTTGCTCCGTCTTGTTCTTTCTGAGTAGGTACCTACATAAATAGACAGACGTGGCTGGGGACTTTAATTTGTATTTTGTAATGATACAAAAAATCTTGTTTCCTTTACCTAACTCAATAAGGACTGGACACGCAAATGAAGGTCGTAAACATAAAAGACTAGACTTCCATTAAGAAGATAAATCCGTTTACTTAGGCACCATACATACTCGTACATACGTATTTGGTACAATACAATCAACGATAAACCTATAAATCTGTTTGTAAGCTTGTGAGCGAGTTAATCAAAACTTAAAACCACCATACACAAGCAGGAACGAGCCAATAAAGCACATCTAGAGATAAAAGTCGACCACCGGCAGAGGCTAACCACTGAATCTACGTAGGAAATGAAATTTCCGACTTCCGAGCGCGGAGGAAGCACAAATAGCAAAAACTTGCCGATTGTAATATTAACAAAATGAGGTCGGCGTGCTCCTGGTGGTTCTGCGCTCCTAGTACAATTTGGCCTTTAATTGAAATAAGTTCAATCAGTTTAGTTTAGCTTGACGGCCAACTTCATCATCATTTCCTGTTATCCCCTGCTGTGACGTAACGCTCGAAATACATCTCTCAATCAGGAACGATATCTTACGCTGCCTCCCAAGACATACCCAGGGACTCCAGCTGTTGGTGCACTGATAGACGCTATGTTGTTGATGTATGTATGTATGTATGAGAGTATAAAGATGACTCTATTTTTTAACAAATTATTGGATAAACCATTCCTAAAGAATGGGGTAAACTGATCCTTTGCAGACGGACGGAGTTGCAAACAAAAGCGATCAAACAAGCAAAGATAACGTTTTTTTTTTCTGGAACCCTTACTATTTAGCTAAGAAAATCATAAGTAAAGGAGAGGTAGTTTTAGATCCCTACAAAAGATACTTCCAATACTACCTAACACCTTTTACTTCAAAGTCGTCGTGCAGAACCTACGCGCCTTACACAAACATCCGAGGACTATGATTGATGACACCGCCACCCGCCATGATCACCCGACCAGCTGTTTATAGAATCTCTGCACAAAGGCACGTTTATTCTAACGATGGCATTTGAGTATAGCGCTCGTCACGCGAACACCAGTAATAACAAAAACTTGTCGATGTATTGAAACGAGGTCGAAGCGCTCTTGGTGACTTCTGCTCTCCTGGTAGAATTTGACCTTCAGTTTTAGGGTCACGGGTCACCTCGCTCCTTAAAGGTTAAAAGTTATGTAATAGAAATAGACCTTTGTGAAAACGCGTCCCTAGTTCAGTTTCAGTCGTCATCTAGCATCTATCCTGCCTTGGAGCGTCGGTGGCCTAGTGGCTTAGGGGACACCCTAAGCCCCCCTCAGTCGTGATGGATACCGAGATTGCGGTTGCCACGAGTTTTTCTAACTTATAATATAATACATTGTCCGGTACTCATAAAGGCTCCACATAAATTATTTGAAAGAACATGTCAACACATGTCGCTAGGATTGACTACCTCACCCTTCATACAAAAAAATGTCCGCAACATTTCAAAGTCAGTTTTAATAATAAAACCGTATTCCTTATCGCAGTAAATCGCAACCTCCGCTAATAATATACATTTACCCTCCGCCTAAGCACTTTCCGAGAACCGCTACATTATACGCAGGGCAACCCTAAGTAAGATGGAGTCATTCGAAATCGAAATCGACACCTCACGTATAATCTCGTAAAGTTATGATGTCCTGGTAAACGCTCGACTTTTTTTTACTCGAACACAAGCGGATTAATTCGGACGCATATGCGGATTCATTCAGGCCGGATAAAATATAATCACCGGCCTAAAAACACGTGATTATAACACCTCCTTTCGACGTTACGTTTTTTGTAAAGAGCCGAGTCACGTCACGCTAACAGTTCGCGAAGAGTAGAATGATTCTACTTAATGTAAAATTTAATTTAGAACAGCTAGGGATGCTAGATTTAACATTTTAATCCACTCTCAATTTACTTTGAGCATCATTAATCTCAAAAGAAAGAAAATCCAACATCAAGTCGTTTTTACGCTCTCAAATATCTAAAGTCTTAAGTGTGGATTGGATTAAAAATGGCCGAGGGCGATCGAAGTAATCTTATTGGCGACATTGGAGGCGATCGGCTGCGACCCGAAGGTCGGCGGGCAGACTGGTACACTGTGTACTGAGATTTTTCTTCAAACAAGCTTAAGTGGAAAATATCTCACACATTCACTTACATCGCCGTCATCATAAATAAATAAGGGGAGCTCTCATAAATTACGTTTCGGGTCAAATTCGCTCAGTTTACGCAATATTTCACATTTTACGAGTTGATCCCCGGCTTATGCAGTCGAATTCAACGCGTCCAGAGATAATTTTTCGATGCCCTCAGCGTTTATATAGATATTTTATGAATAAATAACGACTCGACGACTCCCATTCAATCCATAAAATTCTTACCGTTACGATTTATTACGTAGCGCATAAGTTTTATGCCGTGCAATCTTCTGGCGCTTTAAATCAAACTGATGACTTTATTAACTAAACTTTTCTTGTCTTTTCTTTTCTTTCAACTTAAAAAGAGTGTTCTCGCGAGAATACCAAGTACCACCGAGTTTACCAAACAATATTAATCTTCTAGGTGATCTTAGGCACCTAACTACCGTGCAAAAGGTCTTGAAAAGTCATTCGGGTATCGCACTGCGCACTGTACAATATACTGTAGATACTGAATATTACGTTTTTGAGGTTACTTGTGCTGTTTATTATCCATGAGGCTGTAACGCGCCATAAAACCGCAGTGGGAGAACCTTTATAGCGCTCAGCGGTATCTTAGAGCACATTAAAAGGTAGTTGTTATAAATCTGTGTTTATGTTTTCGTACTTACAACTAACTTTAAACAATAGTACTTGTTTCGTAATGGACATCTGCAACGGTGCAAAATGCTGCTCATATTACCTATTTAATGAATTGAAAAGCAGAATTAGTAGAATGATTCCTGGATACTGGATCGCCTATTCTTTCAAAACAACTGCAATTGATGTAATTGTTTACTTGGGGCCTAGAAAACTGCCTCAAAATTAACATTCTAAGCAGAAAAGTAGAATCTACTACAATTACAACAATTAAATTTAGACCAACAAAGCGTTATGAGACTTTTGAGCTATGAACTCGGCCCATAATAAAATTATTTTTTTTATTTAGATAAATACGTCATTGAAGTCTAAAATAGAATCTGTAAAGAAAAGAGTTTGTATTACGCAATTCAAGCTTGATAGCAAACACTGCAATTATTTTCATGATACTAGGACAGCATAACTACCATAGATATGACACGAGCACCACTAGCACTGGCAGTCGTAGCGTGGCTCGGACGTGAAGTGACCAGTTAATTGAACCGAGTCGCGCCGATTCTTGCCCGATGATGACCAATCATTATTCAAGTACTCTCAACTGATAAACAGAGTTTGAATTGAATTGATTTGCGATTAAACTTTAAATTCATGTTCTCCTAGTTGAAGAAAAGAAAAAATTACTTTCAAAAAACAATACCAGCAGAGCATTGTAAGATAAGATGGTTGAAACGGATCACTGAACGCACAATATTCTTTATGACGACGTGACCTGTATTCTTATATCATGAATAAAAACCGTCTACAGGAAAAAAAGCTCCCTTTTAAAGAATCCATTTTTTTTAATCTCTATTATTACCATTTATTTTCAACTGACCGTTGCTTTGTGCAAAATACCGTTCCTTTCAAACGCAACCACGTCCAGAAAAACTCAAAGGCCGGATAAATACAAGCTTCCGTATTTTCATAAAAAGCAGACCCAACATAATATAAAAGCGTAAATCCTCCAAACGTTTGGAGGGACCGTTTATATACAGAGAAGCTAAACGCGTCTCGCGGATATGCTTATTACCTACTCATAAAAACATTGGGTGCCAACAACTAGACGTTGGCGTCAATTTGAATAGAAATCAGTGTCCTGGCCCGGGATCAGTTAATCCCTGAGATCAACATGAATTATTATAAACCGACCGGACGTAGAAGATATTTATTTACACATTGGACATTACGCACGACCGTCCGCAGTAAAAAGGGCACATTTGCGATTAAATAACCGAAACAAATTATAATTTTCTACTGTTAAAAACCAGGACACATACTGACAGATACGCTTATTTACGTAGAACACTGACAGGCAGCTCGTTAGAAGAATACAAAAACAGGATTTTCACAAATTTTTACGGAAAGCATATTTGCGGGCTTTAAAGACATCCCTATAGGTCCACTGTCAAGGTGTCGCTGTATAAAGCATAAATGATTTACAATTTGAACTAGACTAAACTTCAGAAATTCAAGCGATACGATAAATCTAAAGAATACCGTTCTCTCGCAAAAGCTGAATGAAATCTTATTAGAAATGCAAATTTTATTCTATTAAAAACGTAACTTCCTTCTTGTTAAGAACAAGTACAACCGAAAACATACACAAGAGACGCAATCTACCCAAACTTGGGGAAAACTCAGCTAATAAAATAACACTAGTACAGCTCCAAGTAAGCGGGTGTAGCGCGCGCATCCTTAGGGACACGTTAGCACGGTTCCGTACATCCGCGTTGCTCCATCAATAAGATCTGTGATTAGGATCCTTTGTTCCTCTCCTTTGATAACGTAGCCAATTATATATGAGATAAAATCAAAAAGCCTCCACAAACATAATGCTATGTTTAACCATGGCCCTTAAATAAGCACTCAATGTACGAGGTTGTAGAAATACCTACACTAGTAAAATCGCTTGGACTTTATGTTTGTTTCTGTAATGTATCTGAAAAAAGATGTACAAATAGAAGCCAATCTCGACTTTCAATACCAGACATTCTAAGATTGAGACATGTCGCGAGCGAGTGCGAATATCGTTATAGTTTTCACAAATCACTATACCTAAGGAACACATCCCGCGAGAAAGAAAAATCAACCAAGTCCAATAATTTAGACCAAGTCTGAAGTACCTACAAGTTGGTTAAATCTGTAATAGACCTTCGAACGTAATACAATAAATATTTATAACATCAATCCCGCTTGCGTATTCAGAATTTCTCTTCGAGCTTACAGACCTGAAACCATGCATACTGCATGCATTTTCCCCAATGCGACATTTACATAGCACGGCAGAGACGCGGGTAACGTAACAATACCAGGATAACACGAGTCTTGTAGCGGTTTATTACGTCGTATGCATTGCCATTAGCAATAAACGCAGCAACCACTTCTGTTTATACAATATTCATGCTGCCCGGATCGCTCGCGCCGAGAAATTAGCTGAAACCACAATTAAATTCACGCGTCACGTACGTGATAAATATTTTCCGCTAATAATAAATTAACCATAGTATGTACGCACCTGGGGCAAACTCAAGGTATTTAATGCTAGAATGCCACGTAATGGTAATGGTAAATAATGATATATTTTAGATTCTAATTAATAAGTAAACGGAATTTTTGACGATACCATAGATTATCTATACAAATCTTAAAAAATAAATGAAAAACATTGTTAGTCTCATTCAGTTTAATCACAGAAATGAACGCAGTCTGCAATGAAAAGTCGATTAAACGAACATACTGTATTTTTTTTACCTGGTACAATTACAAATAGGGTAAGGCATCATAAATACTCCACAGTTGAAATAGTTGAATCAAACTACTAAGTTCGTGACATCGCATTCGTCCTTACAGACCGCTATCGTAAATTATATCACCGCAAACGAAAACAAACAGAATACCTTTCTCAGTTGTACAAACACAAATAGAGTACGGTTGGCGTAATGCGTCGTTTATCATAAAGTAGGTTATAACCATTACGGACAATGTTTATTTGTTTTGGCAAATTAAACCAGACTAATGCAATTAAAATGGATCTTAACAAACTCGGCACGCACAAATTTGACAAAAAGCTTTTCATGACCGAAGTACGCTCACTTATTTGCCCTTCTAAGCTTTCTATTCTTATTCCGTTTGGAATTATACAATTCAAGGGAAAAAATGCTTTGTTTCGCACCGCACCCTATCTCATACAATACGGACCGAGAAATGTTTGTAATCTTTTAAATTTTAAATATGGTAGAGAAGATATTGGCATCAAAAATACCTGTTATTAACACTAGTGATATTAGAATAAACACTTATATTACCTTGAAATAAAGTTGATGGTGCCCAAAATCAGTAGGGTGCCAAAATAGGACGGTTTACTGTACTACAGATTTTACGAAACCCGTAAAGTAGAAACTTATCCACTCACTTTAAATTTATTAAGGATATCATAGCACACATTGTCCTCACCCGGGTCGCTAGACCCACTTATCCAATTTGGCCGTCGTGGACCCGCTTTACCGTGTTTTGTTTAGTAAGTGTCTAAATTATGGGCATTTATTTTCTAAAGATAGATTTTATGTAGGTACACGTAACGATAGCAACTGACCTAACTAATTTCAGTTACTTCCCAGAAATATTTGTATCCTGAAATGTAATTTATTTTATTACCTACGAGCTTGCGTGGAAGAAAATTAATTAAATTTAATTATTTGAAGATCTAAACTTACAAGAATTGCTAAACTCTAGGATAGTAGGTTGAGTTCTGAATTTTGAAAGGGGCCAATTCGTTTTAATTAAAGAAAACAATTTGAATTAAAGGTTAGAGTGTGACATACACAGTGATGCGATGCGGCAGAAAATATATTCTTGAAATAACGTCAGCTATAGTCAACCCGTCACCTCATACATATTATTTTAAATTTAATATTTATGAAGCATGGATTTAAAATATAAATAGATATTTTAAACAAAAGTCTAATTAAGTAGTACGCGGAGTACATAAAACCCGAGGTGCAGAGCGCTCGGCTGCAGGCAAGTGGCTTCAGCGGCCGCGCTGCACGATTTCCGGCTAAAAAAAAGAACTTTCGCCAGTAAAACGCTTTTTTTATCTAGTTGACTCTAGTTGGATAAAACGACGACTTTTCGTGTGCAAATCTATTCAGTGAGGTAAGTATTATCTTTCATTGTGTTTATGTAGGGCTATGATGAAACAACTTTATTGGAATCATTGTTAAGTAGTGAACGGAGTGTACCAGATTCGTTTTAAGTAAAGTTAACAGATATTTTTACCCTTAGGTATGTATGTAGTACGAACGCAGGCCATTTTGAAAAATGGAATTAGTATTTCATTTTACCAACAACGTTGTAACCCAATTTTACAGGCGTTATTCTATAGAGAACAAATATATTGGGAAGACTGAAACAGCATTATATAATTTATGCTGCCTACAGATGTAAGAATCACTTACTGTACTTATACACTTCGAGTTATTCAAAGACTTCAAAGTAACATAATAATACGCTCATTTTAATGTAAAAGCTATCGAAGGAACTTCCAACATACATCTTAGTTTAGATCTAGTTACGCTGCAAAGCTTGTTCGATGCTCACACCCGTGAGAAGACTAACCTTCTCATTGTTATGCTAGCCTGAGCCTAGTACACGTACATACGTACGCCGTGTAAGTTGCTTACATTAGATCTTCAAACAAGACCTAGTTCCAACAGTTTTAAAGTGGTAAGGAGTGGTGGGTACATGCCTACTTAAGTATGTATGCCTGGTATTGATCGACACCGCAACTGAGGACAAGCAAACTAAAAAGCATTTCTTGATAGATAAAACCGACCAAGGTGTCACACAAATATTTAAAGAAACTTAGTAATAAATTCAAATTAAATATTTTACTGAGCTGACTATAATTATATGAAATGCAATTATGATAACCTAACTAACCTAAACCTTTGCGTATAAGTTGCACGCTTTAAACATAAATATTTCTGGACTATACGATTTGGTTTTAAATGCTTCAACTACAATAGGCATTCAGCATGACTTCGACGTAGCCACGTAGAGAGTTCCCTACGTGCCTACGTCGAAGTCATGCAAGTTTGACAGCCTATTTCTGCTTCCGAAGTAACCAATCACCCAGTGACATCTGACGTCGATATTTCCTGCGGCCCGCGTGAACTCGGTCGAAGAGAAAAATTCGCACATTCATATATCCGCGCAGAAATACGGCGGTTTCCTCTCCGGGCGACACTTCGGCGGAACTCCCGAGTTTCAATTTATTTCGTACGTGCCTCAAGTTAGCTTTTAGGACTTTCTTGGTTTCAATTAGTTCATTACGTAATACATGTAGGATTTTAGCTGATAATACGAGACGAGAATAGTCTTTCGTAGAATCATAATTACATCTTCCTTTATGAAGAATATCAGACGGTATATCAGCTTAGCAAGACAACAAAGATGCTTTCAAGGGTGAGGTAAAAATAATTCATAACGCAGACAATGCACAGCCTCCATTGTAGCTGACAACAAACGTCTAGGCATAATGTAATGACGTCAAACATGAGTAATTCTGACTGCCGCTCCCCAAATACTATGTCAATTACTTAGGCTAACTTATATTACCTACCTATTTGGGCACTAAATGGGAGCGGGTGGCCAGCCAAGGACTTAACGATTTTTGAAAATCGACATAATGTATGGAATTGACATAAACGGCTCACGCGACTGATCGTTAGCTAATGACAATCCTGTACATTTTGTCAGTTTTCGAAAAGCGCTAAAGTTAGCGTTATACGTCTTAGCTAAGCCACCTTGAACTAAGTTTGTTCTACAGTTCTGTTCAGTTTACTCTTCTGAAATAACGTGCAAACAAAAGTCTGTCAAGTAAGTATACGGATTCATAAGCCACAAAGAGACGACCATGCACATAGTTAGTTAGGTACTAGGATTTCATCATTACGAAGAGTCGACTGCACATAGTGAGCCAACGCCCGACGCGCATGCACGACACGTCTACGAGCAAAGTGGGTGTAATGAAAATAATTAATTTTCCCGCCGTACTAATGAGGCGTCGCGATGTCATATCGATCCGCGCCATGCAGGTATGGCCACACAATGCCATTATGGACTCATGTTAACCTATCTAGAGTGACCGCTGGGAGCTTTTAGCGCAAACAAGGTTGCGTTGCGTTTTAGTGTTTCCTACGAACGCTATTATGGGCTCTTAAAATCTGACAATTTACAGCTTTAGTGATTTAGTAAGGAGGGTAATTTATTATATTTTTAGTATGTCTTCTTTGAACACTATTTGTCAATGTATCACATTGTTTCCACGGATCTGTGTTAGGTAAACGACTGTTTGTGTTCTTTTGAATAAATAAATAAATATAAACTATAGGAGTCATTGATCTGTGTGCCTTTCACTGCCTCAACTTGTGAGGTTATTTCAACATATGGCCTATGGCAAGAGGACAAGAAAATTGCAAAGACATGCACCCAAATGTGTGTGGGATCAAACATAATATATCCACATATTACAACTCAAGGATAAAAAAGGATGTTAAATCAGTAATTTTTCCAAAAGACCGCTAAAAACAAAACACACTAAAATGCCGTTACTGGTGGTTCACGACTGCCTGAGATACAAGAACATCCTAGTTCAGGCATATGTAATATTATTGTGAATTTCGTGTATACAAAAGCCCTATGTCATTGTTATCATTAAGTTTTTACCAATAAAGTTATTCTTATTCTAGTTGCTAGACTAGTAGAATACTTAATTAGCCATTTCATTACGCTGACAATGATTTTCTAACAATGTCTAATGTTGCTTACTTTGTGGTACAATTTCTATTGTTTAACAGTGAAGTACTTTTCTGTTAGAATTGTATCACGCACACACTTGGCTATTATTTTAGGAACAATGCCATTTACTTTATTTGTTAAAACATTGTTTCAATTTTCCAAAAGCGAGCGTCTCCCTCCATTCTGCTCGTGACAATGCGAGTTGGATGACATCCATTACCGTCTAGAGAAAAAATTTCCATTATATTTTGATTATCGTTCACTTGCATCACTCAAGCACCCGTAAATCCTGCTTTAAGGGACAGAATGGTTTGAAGTACAATTTTTTTTCCAAATCACACAATTCATAAGTGACTATTTGCTACTTATACATTTCTGAGAAGCTACAATAAAATTAGGAATTTGCTGGGCTGGGGAATTTGCGGCAACACTCCCCAAACAAAAACAGATCAGACTATCCGATAATACAAAGGCCAAAATTGCAGGATTCGCCGAATATTCGTATTGGCGTCTCTTTTATTCTATATGCTAAGAAACATAGGCCATCACGAATCTACGCCGAATCGCGGCATAAGAATCGCGGGAAATCGTTGAAGCGAGTAGCACAGCACCAAATTGTGGTCTCGCCCATGTCCGTGTTTACACCTAAATCGAAAAGCCCTAAGGGCCTGCGCAAACCGGCGGAGCGCAGCGCAGATCACTTTAAATTTATCAATGTATATTATTCCCTATTTTTATTACAATAAGGTATAAATTTAGAGCCGCAGCCGCAGAGTAGAAATCCCCCGTGATGCTCCGAGGTCGGTCTCAGAGCATTAAAATTTATACCTTATTGTAATTAAAATAGGGAAGAATATACATTGATAAATTTAAAGTGATCTGCGCTGCGCTCCGCCGGTTTGCGCAGGCCCTAAAACGATAATAACATTAGTATCATACATAATTTCAAAGAAAAACTTTTCCTATTTAAAATACATAAATATCGGACAGCCAGCGTTCGCTGTTGTGAGATTTATTACTAAGAGATACGTCCGTCATTTTCGTTGAGGCCGTCAAACGCCCGGAACATTAAACGTCGCTCCCGCTTCAGGTTAAATGGACATGGATTTAATATAAATGGATCTTTCACGTCCACTTTGGATTTGATCCGTCGAGATATGATTCCGACTTCGTGACTTTCAGTCGATTTTGTGTGGTTGGCAACATTATTAATGTCTGGTCTGGCCTCTGTCAACAAATCTTGATAATTGGTTGGTGGATGATCCAATGCAATTATTTTTCGCCGATGCCTAAACAAAAGTTGACGACATTCTGCTGAATAAAGATAGCCTCGGCCTTTCTGCTGCGTACACATACACCGTGTAGGTAGGCATTAGCAAACATTTGCAAGTCGCAAATGACATTCAATCTCACATGTGAGAAGAATAGGTACCGTCAAGAAACAAGTCGCGCTCTAGCAATTCCTCAGGTGTTACTGGAGTCCACAGCTCGTCTGCCTCAATCGATGAAGAGTTATTCACCTTGCGTACTCCAATGTTCTGTGAGCAGTGGAAAATCAACTGTTACAAGTTTTTACCCGCAATTTGCCAAATCTAGCAACTAATCGCAAATGGCTTCTCAAATTGATCGAATATTCTCAGCCATCGAAGTTTTGTAAAACTTTTCCAGACAATCGCGAGCTCATTGATATACAATACAGAATGTGTTTATTTCGATTGGTTGCTAAGCAACAGGATGATCGGGTTGGGAGTACTGAAGCTCTAGTATATCATGTATTGGAGGGAATTTTATCACGTAAGGAGCAATGTTTTTTTTTACAATATAAATAATCAATAATTCTTTCTGATCAATTCTATCTCAACTTTATTCTCAGCGCGAGTAAGAAAATAACACCTACTGAAAGATTTACTCGATTGCTCAAGGGAGGATGAAAAATTCGGTAACGTTTTCGACGGATTCAAAAATTATTGGGTACCTAAGTATCTAAGTAAATTTACCCAATTCACTGAATTGTACGTTTTGATGATATTCACCTTACTTTAGAGTGGTGTGTTTTAAAACACAACTAAACGTCATTATTGAGATTTTCAAGTGATTTTGGAGGCCTATTTCCTCAAATGACTTTCAAATTACATCGCACATATCCACTAATAGAACAGCATCCACTTTCCTTCTGGCAAATAACAATATTGAAAAATTACTTTATCGGATTTTAAATTTCAATAATATCAGCGAAGAGGAAACGCAATCTGGGGCGAAACTAAATTACGCGACACGCTGAGCGAAAACAATTGGCCGTTTTAATCGAAGTCTTCGGAACAATTCCCTTTCCAAAGGTTAACGAACACTTATTTGTAGCAGAATCGGATTCGGAATCCCTTCGTAATTTTCCGGCTATTCCGAATCTGCGACACCAGCAATACCTATCTCATCTATGGTAAATCTTTTCTTTAAACGATTATATTCTGTATTGCTTTTAAACCTTCCTTTTTCTTGTTAACGGTCAGTTAAAGATGAAAATAACACTTAATTAATTAAAGAAACAACTTTATTTTCGATTACCTACACTTTGCGCACACTTCTGTTCCTGGCTTTGTAAGTTTTAGACTAACTGCCTTCTATATTCTTCCGTCTACAACTCCCGGCCCTTCATTCTATTCTTATCTTGCCTATTCTTCTACCTACTTCAACTTCTACTTCTCCTTGTGACCTAAGTACAGAAAAATAGCGTTTAAAAACAATGTAAGCACTAAACTTAAGATATTAGAAAGGGACCCTTTTGAATTTAAACACCTTACATTAAAAACCGGTACAATTTTGGTACGGAACCGAAAAAAATAATCATAATAGGTTTACAATCGAATACATCGCGAAACATAAGAGGTACAGCATAAAAATCTTTAGGTATTATTTTTTGACACTAACATGAGTAGCTCAAAAGGCATCTTAGCAGGTGTGCATGAGCAGAAGAAGGTATTCAAAACTATTTACTGATTCAAAAACGTCATTCAAACGTCGGTTTTGTAGCGCACGTGACAAACAAAAAATTTTTAATGCAAAAGGACTATGAAAGGGTTATGACGTCATACGAACATTAAATAAATACAAGATTCTTTAATATGCAAATCTTTCAGATGCTTTATCACATTCAAGGATCACGGTAATACTGTAACGCAAGTAAAGTATTCACAAGATGTTTGATATCACGCCACGATATCTTCAACGTTTATAATCTTATAATCCTAGCACAAACAACTCATGAGTAGTCAGCCTAAATTACTGGCAGTTAAGATTTACTTTAGCGTAACCTTGAGTAGTTTCACAAGTTGCGTAGAAGCACCGCATCGTTCCGGTCCAACGGCCACTCGTCGGCGTTCATTGATCGATATATCGACATTATTCTCGCCTTCTAATCGATACGGGGCTCTCGTACTTGACTACCTCGGATAATAGACCCATTACCATCGATAACGACCGATCCATCGATTTTTAATTAAATTAACTCTTGATTATAAGGCGATTGCTTTTTATCGATACAGCCCGCAAATTGCAGATTGTAATTAGATCGTTTATTGCCATAACTAACATTCTATAGCGCTCTTAGTTATTTGTGTTATGCACAATTAACGTACCTAATTAATTCAGGATCTAAAATTACCTTATTACGTTGGGCGCGCTATTCTCTCTACACTCTCACCGCCATGCGGTCCGCCCGCGGGTCGTAACATTTCAAGTAAGGCACGCCACCTATATATAATATGCTTTTCTATAACAGCAGGCCACGCACTATAAAAATGACATGTAATTGCGAGGTTGTAGCTGACCGCACGGCCTGCTGATAAAAAGGCGCGGCCGCGGCCGCTGGCGGACCGTAGAAAATTCTGTATTATACACTTGCGCCTTAACACTCACCGCCACACATATAATATGTATGGCGGTGAGTGTTAAGGCGCAAGTCAAACAGAAGAGAAGGACAAGGATGCACCGCGGACGCGGCGCGAATGGCGCGATGTGGGTGCGTGCGCCCGCGACGCGCCCTCGCCCCGTCTCCTCTGTATGTTTTGCATCGCGACATCCTACGTTCTCTTGTCTGGCCTGCGCCTATGGACTATCTACGGATTTTACAGAATTACCAATATCTTAAAACCCTTTTAAGGCTTCTTATTAATCATCATAAAGGCAAATGACGATGAGGTTATTGAAAAGAAATTGCGCTGCGCTGCCCGGCCAATGAGAAAAGTTCTCGTTTTTTGAAAGTCCTTAAGTCTTTCTTAACATCAAATATTCAGCATATCAAATGGCAATACGTAATATATTTCGTAGGTCTTGAAACACAAGCTTAAGTGATTCAGCTCACGATGTCACGTCACCTCATCTTGTTCGCATGTCAGACTCGTTCAGAGTTAGGGCATGTTCGCGCATAAGAGTGAGGTTACACTGTGCGAGTAGATTAGATACCTTAGCAGTGGACAGCTACTGCCTTTGTCACTCGTACCTATGTACATACGTGGAACGTTCAAACCCTCTTGGCCACTCACATATTTCAGGTAGCGGTTCGCACCATAACGGAGACAGAAGACTATAGGCGAGGCGAGGCGAGGCGGGGATGGAAGGAAATTGAAAATTGTATAGGAAAATTTCCCGCTCGGCTGCCTGCGAGATGGGCGCCGGTGAAAAAGAGGATCACTACTTTTATCTTGGCCCAAATGGGTGGACCGTTTACGATGCGGTTTTTTTTTATTTGAAACCTTGTATTCCGACGTTCTGATGTCTTTTGGCTCATAAAATACGGTTGAGTTGAAGTTATCAGCTCTGGGACGAATTTTTGTGGAGCTTCGATGGTATTTAACGTTTCAATTTACGCAGTTATTTGTAGGGCCCGTTCTAATACTCAAACTCACCATAAGCATCCACCGCCAATGCCGCATGGCTAGTCAAAAACCCATATAAATGGCAACCATGGACATTTATAAATACGCTTGTCAACGCTTTAGTTTAATATTTAATACTTTCATAAACTCAGTGGATTCTGTAGAGAAAATCTCGTCAAGGGAATCGCGTATGGAAAGTTCGCTGTGACTAAAGCATTTTAGCTTGTTACGGGTTAACAAGCGCTCCTATAGAGTACCCAACTATGGCGGAATAAACTTTGTTGTTGGGACGTAAACGTCGCTTAAAAAAGTAAGAAGCACTTTAATATCCGTGGAGGTAATTTATAGGATAAGATCAAATACAAGCTCGGGAAAGAAAACAGCCGACAAGTTCTGGGAAGAGAACTATTAAAACTCTCCTATTTCATATGGAAGGGAACGAGTCGACTTAACGTATGCCAATGCATAAGATTTCCTAACCTCACGTAGGTTACATAAGTCAGTCCTTACTATAATGTTACAAATGCGAGAGTGCGTTCGTTTGTTGGTTCCGCTTTCACGGGCAAACGGCTTAACAGATTTCCATAATAAATTGCGAATAAAACTCGGCTAGCGACTAGTATGATGCACCCTTACAATTTTTATACTGGGTGTTTTTTTATTCGTCTACAAAATTTTGGGGATTAAATCAGTAAGTCATACTGACCAACTTTCACTATGGGACCAACCCCGAAATCGCGAAAAAAAATTTGACCCTCCCATCCCATACAAAACATCGTCAGCTGACTAGCCAAAATGTATGGGATGGTCAATTTTTTTTTCGCGATTTCGGGGTTGGTCCCATAGTGAAAGTTGATCAGTATGACTTACTGATTTAACCCCCAATATTTTGAGACAAATAAAAAACACCCATTATAGCTAATAACACTCCCACATTTTTGACGAATCATATGACACCCCATTCATTAATATCATAAATACTTACAAACATACATACATAGACTGTTAAAATCATTACCCTCTTTTGGCTTCGCTCAGTCGGGTAAAAAAAAATTGGCACGTAGGTATATAGTCGGACATAGGATACTGTTTATCCCGATATACTTCAAGGATTGTCAGAAATCTATTAAAGAATGGATAAATGACAATAGATGGCGCCCTTGTCATCCTTTTATCCTATTATCCGTTAGATGTCGCTGTTCAAACAGGAAAATTTCGACTATGAACGCTATAACAACGCGAGCGAAGCCACGGGTAGTATTTTATATATTGTAGATAGCTAGCTCGTACGTAAGCCAGGCGGGGGATCGATCAGGCGGCAATCAGGCATATATAGCCGGTGATTACTCCATCGACGCCCGGGTAATCGCTGCACCGGTCCGGGATTATTTCCGGACGAGGCTTGTTTCGATGATTCATTAGGAAACTCAAATTATGGTGCGTTTCATATCCGGTTTTGGTTTATTTGGTTTGGTTTATTAGTGGAGCATCGTATAACGTTTGTGAGGTTTTTACTATTTGTGATTATTTTTATTATTGTCCTTTTTCATTACACGATTTCGATCAAAATATCACAGAAAAGGTCAGTAATTTAATAATAAACTAAAGCAAATTAAAACGTAACAGGACAACATATGTAGTTGATCAGATCAGATACATTACGACGCGGGCGGGTCATACACAGTCACAGAAACAAAAGTTGTCGCTCCTGTTCCAGAAAGTTAAGGACTTTGAAACCAAATTTTTCGGGTTAGGATATATCCGCATAATGGGAGTCTGGTGTAGTTTTGGCCTGTATCAAAATTAAGTGAGTTAACAACTCCCACGTCGTTAACTTTTAGGAACAGAAAGGACAATTTTGAACCTAACTCTGTGTATGACCCACCTAGGTTATCACGAGCGCGATCGAAGTCGCAACCGGTTTGAAAATAAAAAGTGTGCAAGTTCTCGGCCAAGAGCAGTAGTGTTATTATACCTACATACTTACTTATCTTAAATATCTCGTTAACGAACTCATCGACGAAGATATATTTGTTAACCATCATCGCGTACAAATGCCATGTTAAGTAATTCTCTAAAACCACTCGCTTTTTACATTCATCGATGAATTATTGACCGAGCCTAAGTTATCGATGAATTAAAAAAAAATTACATAGTGACAGTATCAAGAAAACGAGGTAGACCAAAACAAAGATGGGACGATGAAATAAGGAAGATAACAGGTGTGACCTGGCCGAGATCAGCCCAAGACCGGGATTTCTGGAGATCACTGGAGGAGACCTTTGCCAAAGGGCAAATTGAAAACTAAACAATGTACATAAAACTTCTCTAATTGCAATGTAAAACTATATTTCAATTAATAAAGGTTATAATAATAATAATAATAATAATAATAATAATAATAAGTGTAGGTAGTTACGTCAACGAAGCACCTCAATTGTGACGCTCTCAGTATAAAGAGACCTAATGGAGGAAGGCAGTTACGCTCTTCTTGTTCTTGTAACTATACGAATACTATGGTAACAGTTCTAATACCGGCGTAACCGCCCGCCTCCATAAGGTCCCTTTATATTGAGAACGTGACTATTAGTCAATAATTTTCCCATAAAACTAAGTAAAAAAAACAGAAGCTGCTGTGCTGATAGCAAATGGTTAAACACGCAGAAATAATAATTTAAGTAGATATAGGTATTTAGGGAAAAGTGCTGTCAAAGGAAAGCAAAAAGATTTAATAATTCCAGGGACCCATCGTATAATTCGATTTGATGAGATTCAGCTCGGGTGGTCGGGATGATGGAAATATTTTTGGGGCTTAAAATACCTACTGTTTCAGCTGAGCTGCTGTCACAACGCCCAACGCGCCCTGGAGACGAGTCGTGAGAAGGCTCATTTAGGAACGAGTGGATTTATTGCCGGCTAGTTTTTGCTCGCGACTTGGTCTTGATAGCTGAAGAACGCAAAGATACCTATTTCATAAATTTTGAAATAAAAAAGGTTCTGTCCATATAAGAGAGCAATTTACCTAGTTCTCGGTAAACTTGAACTTCAACGAGTTAGAATTGTGTATTTGATACAATCTATAGAAGTACATTATATTTTACAAATAGGTAAGTAAGCAGAGAAACTACATTCGAAATAATCAATAAAGATTATTAAGAAAAGTTACAAGGCTATATTATAATAATATTGCCTGAATCAATTACCTAACACATTTCCTACTCCGAGGAGACGATCACTTGTCAGTCAACGAACCGCACAGAACTAGCCCTCAATTCTCCTGTCATGTCACCCAAGGTAAAACTTCATTCCAGAAGAAATTTTAACTGCATGCATACCTATATTTTTTCAATATTTTTGGGGTAATTTCGTTTCAGGTGACACAAGCAGCAGCTGTGGTCTCCTCTTGGGAAGCGCTGGTAGATTTTGACGTGTAAAGTGCCCGTGCGGCCTACTTACTGAATAAATATCTTTTATCTTTTTTTATCTTTATCAAGAATTGACCTGAGCACCTGGAGGCCAGGATCGTGTCTCTCATATCGGCTGTCAGTTCAAGTTATTGACAGTCGATTAGGGCTGTTACTCTCTTAAAATGACACTTCGTAGGAAAGGTCACTGCGAAACCTGGCTTGGGTGAAGTGCGAATATAAGTGTTCTTACGTGACTTCACTTCAACCTTGGACGTTCGTTCGGATCATTTTGTCGTAGCTGATCCATACATAGGTTAATTTGCAATATTGTTCCCTCTGTTCCTAGTAGTTATTAAGTCAAAAGGGGTGGTTATAAGTACGACGCCTTTGTCTGTCTTTCTGTCTGTGACTTCGTAGTACGGATGGACCATCATCAATATGGTTCTGTAAATTTAAAGCTAGATTAATCGGGACTAAGCTCTCAAAGCAGGAGGGGGTCACAATTCCATCGGAGGTTTTATTTATTTTAGATTTATGTACTTCTAAGACAGTCCAAAACTATTGCAGCTTGGCGTCGATCGATCACGCAAATATAGTTTAAAGTAAATAATAATAAGGTACCTATCAAAGTCCTTTTCGGGAACAGGCGAGCCGTTGTTTCCTGTTGCTGTGTTTGACCCACAAGTTAATGCCTCGTAATGCCTACGGGCGGTCAAATTATTATGGGCTACATAAATGACAGGTCAAATAAGTAACTCCTTACCCGATAGCTAGTAGGTATCGAGTTGTGTATTTGTTATTTGTATACATTAATTTATTTAAGCGCCAAGGTATAAATACGAACCACGCCCTTCGTAGTAATAAGAATAAGAATCGTCTCGTTACGCCAACGCACAAACTGTCAAAATCTGCAAGTTCTGTTTACATCTTGGACCCGTCGGTATACAATAGACTGCTAGCTAAAGTCAGGGATGCAGCTTCCAACCCCATCTGCAGGCGCAGCCTCCGCCGGTGGCTATTGGACCTGACCCTCTATAGTGTGGGCGATTTTTTTAATCTACCGATAGATTAGATATCGGCTTTTATTAATGTACGCAGTAAGCTATTATTATCATCATGATAATTTTATTATTCTTATTACTATTGTTTTTAATTGACCAATTAAGTACATTATGATTGTATTATTGTATTTTTTGTATCTTGTGACCTATAACTACGGAGTTATGAATAAATTATTGTATTGTACTGAATGAAATGGCAAGCCGTCAAGTTTACTACTACTGTTCAATTCACTAGTCTCTTCATAGTTTTCGATTTTTAAATATCGTAACGATTGCTACAATGCACTCGGTCCTTGGGTTTTTACTGTTTGTTGTCTATTCCCAAGGATTTTATTTCGTAGGTTGTGCGAACAAATGTGTCTTAAATATATCGTTCCTGTTGTCTGTAGAAATTAACAAACCTTTGCTCAAGATTAACATAGGAGCACTCCGTTTCAAGCTACATTATTTACTTTACGCGTCTACATGTCTTTACTTCGCTTTCCTTCCCGTTTTCTTGAAAGGTCGACAGTTTTGACAGCTTAGCAGAATATCCTGTCGCTGCTGGCGAAAACCGACAGAGAACACGCGGTCCTTTGTTGACCTGTTCTTGACACGTCGCCAACTCCCTCGGTTGTGGCGAGAAGTTCTCTGCGATTATGATTCAAACAATTTTACCGCTAGTTAACTGTATGTAGGTAACTATTTAGGAGTTTTCTGAGGCAATTAAATTTAAGGAATACCTTTTAAGGTGCGGTTGTTCCCGACACTCAAATCTTCTGAACATTATAAGAAATCGAATCTGACCAAACATCATAATTATAGCAGAACACATATAATATGGCTCGCGCCAAAGCCCTTACGCCGTCGTTGACCAAGACCATTATAATATTGTTTAATCTGCACGCCATATTATTTGTGACCTGCTATAATATAACCATATCCAATATGACAACCACGATGGGGTTCCACTCTTCCAAAAAATACTAGGTACCTCGGTATTATTTATATTGAAAACAAGTCCCGCGTTTAGACTGAGTAAGGTTCAAAAAGTTGGACCCAATTAGAAAATAGTTCATCGTAGTTAACCATACAAACAAAGAGGGCGAAGAAAGTTCCGTTGTGCGACGAAAAGTATCCTTACGGATGGCTAATTTTCGTCGGACAACGGAAAGTTTCATAGAAAATTTAACTGCGTTAGCATGGCTAACGTTTTGAACCTTACCCGACTACCGTTTTGGTATTTATCTCTATTGATTCAGACATGATATTTTCATAGACAGGTACCTATATCAATTCCGTGGACGAGTGGCTCGTAGCTTACGTTGAAATAGGGTTTAATCCTGTTAGCCCTGGGTCAACTGATTAGCAGGTGAATTAGATTGACGACCTTGGCGTCAAGTCAGTTAGGTTTATTACCTGTCTCGATCGAGTATCGGGGTACCGAGGACACTGGCAACATTGCCTAACCGGGGTATATAATGTCACCGTCGCAATAATCAATTGATATGTACCTACTTCTAGGATCACCTCAACAGATTTGAATAAAGTTTGGCACACCACCATAATCCTGGATTACATAGTAGGTACCTACTTACTACTAGGTACTAGATAGATAGAAATACCTTTAAGAGTTCTCCGCGGTCAAAATCGCGGGAAAAAGTTATTCACTGTTATCTATCTTTATCACCTATAAGGTAAAAAACGATAGGTAGGTACAAAAGGTATACCTGAATTTTTATTCCCACGGAAAAAATGTAAACAAAGATGTTGCCGTTAACGAAAAACATTTGAAGCATTCAAGATATTTATACTTTGCACATTTATAAGAAATCGACTTTCTATAAGTAAACTGTATAAGTTTATTTATAGAAAGTCGATTATAATCAAGATAAAATAATTTAATTTGTTTATGGCAAACTTTATTTTGACATTTCGAAATTTATTGCACTGGTATCACTGTCCCGATACACCCAGGTAGGTCGGGCTAAAGTTGGGGGCCGCTTAACGAGTGACGTGACTCGCTTCATTCGTTAGTGATAATAAATAATAATAATGTTAATTATTATTATTATTTAAACAGGGAATATGCAAGAAATTTGTTATAGCATTTTTTAACAAAATATGAAAATACCGTAAAAGAGATGGCAAAAAGTGAAATTGAAAATTAAAATCGGCAAAAAATGCGGATAATAATCATTTAAAACCTATTAATTAGGTATACGGAGAGATCCGACACGAACTGTGATGTCAGCGTGCACTACGGCCTTTACGTTAAATTATGTTTCGCTAGAAAGAGATAGAAGCAAATTTTGAGATTTTTATTCGAAAATATTTTTTCTCTACTGTTGATTTAATAACTCATTCATGTTACAAAACATGAATGAGTTTTTATTAAAGCAAAAAAAATATATTATTTCTCAAAATTTATTTAGAATATCACGGTTCGAGCGATAACTTTATACCTATTTATAATTTCTTGCTGGCCCATATTTTGAGATCCCCTGAAATGTCACTTTGACGGTGACGTAACTTTGTTTAGATTTTTTCCGTGGGAATAAAACTTAAGTTATAGGTAGGTAAGAAGGTAATTTAAAAAACTAATGAACGCGAAGTCAAAATATAAATTATGGTAGGTAGGTAGGTAGTACCTAAAATAATTACAAATTAAACCTGCTTAAAGTTCCGCATCAAAGACGACTGCGTTTAAAGACCTCTTTTTATAGGATACCTACCTACCTACCGTATTCGTAGTAGGTAGATAGGTAAATAAGTTTTGGAAACTGAGAGCTGATGAGCTCTGCGGCCGGCGCCGGCGGTGGCTACATCAAAACAAACTTCGCCGAGCCGGCCGCTCGCCTGCCCGCGCGATCCTACGATTCACCACCACAGCGATCGATAAAAACAATGAAAATAGACGCGCCACCTCACCCGACACCTCGCTCCTTCAATTACCTATGACACCATGAACTGTAGCCTTGAAAACGGGTAAAATAAACCTCAAAACACTTACGAAATCCCAACAAACACACTGAAAACGACTCAAAATATTGCGTAAAATAACCTTTCTCAGATGATTCTACTAAGACGTGCTAAGTTTTAAAGGGAAACTATTATGCAACAACAACAATGTGTAGGCGTGTAGGACTTACCAGATGCAGGACCGTGTTCACCACCTCCCGGTTGGTCACCTGCCCGACCTCAATCAGCCCGATAAGAACTGCAAATTTCAGGCTATCGTTCGTCGTCATCCTGACGACTTCTTCAGGTCTTTTAATATCACTAAACGGCGGCGATTTTAAGTCCGCCATGGTTTTGTTATGTCACTATACACTGATACACAATTTTATAATCCACTCACGATCAAAAACTCAAGAAAACATTATTAAATCGGCTCACATGATAACACACGAAAGTCGCATTCTGCCATTTTGGAATAAGTCGGTGTTGCCACACCGAGATTTTAGATACCCCATTTTCCCAAATCGATGAGCTCTCAATCGAGGGGTAAATTAATAAAATGATAACGATAACTACGAGCACATGATAACTACGTACTTTTTAAAATCATTATCACAGATTAAATGGGTTAAATGGTCTTAACTAACTCCCTAACTTCTAGGTTTAGAGACACAACTTGATATTGTTTATTAACGTATATAATCAGCTCACTGATACCATCATTAGTTTATGGCCGCTATTAGACTATCATAGAAATATGATCATAGATGTATGAGTCATTTTTATATGCAGGAAATAATATGACGATATAATATCTAAATATGATCATACGTATTTGGATAATATATATATACATATATATATATATATATTATGGTAATTAATTTAACTAAAACATTTTCAAGTGGCAACTACCACATCAAGCAGCAGGTTTGGGTTACAAAGTAATTACTTTGCCAGTTCACTCCAAACATTGAGTATTTTATCAAATACTTTGACAGCTATTGCTATGACAGCAACTCGCTTTCGCAAAACCGTGCACTCTACCATCAAGGTGAGGTGACTGAGGTGAAAGAAAAAAAAACTGTGATACTTGAAGTTTGTATTGCACGTTGCAATTTCAAAACGATCACATCACTCTTTCCACCTGCTCTAAAAACATGTGTACTTAACTTTTCCTGCAGTGATTTTCGTACCTACTACATACTTGGTTTCTCCGAGTTAAGTCAAAAGTCGAAATATTTATTTAGTAAATTGGCCACATACGGGCTCTTTTACACGTCAGTAATATAGAGTGAATCTACCAGCGCTTCGGACAAGACCATCATTGCGGAGAAGAAGCGCCGCAAGAAACTCCAGCAGAAGGTCATTTTTTCAAATATAAAATACAATAATACTTAAAAGTAAGTTACATTACAAGGTAATAAAGTAATAAATATTAATTATTAGAACTAGCACAAATAAAAACATTACAAATGTAAGGTTAAATACATTACACTAAATGTAGTGACAAGGAGAACAGCACGACGAGGTCTCTTCGTCAAAAGCCATAACTGGAATAGTTAACTGAACAAGTCCTTGCAGACGTGAACAGACCGGACCCCACAAACAACACCCGTTCACGAGTATGACGCGTATCTCAGCCATCGCCTCCCTCAACCATATGTTCGGGAAGAAGGTGGCGACCCGATCAACGATGCCGCCGTAAGCAAATACCTTTGAGCGAGCATGACGTGCTCAAGCTGCCGGACAACATAAAAGTAATATTGTGTGAAATAGCTGTCCGGCGAGAAACATCACAGTGTGTTCTCATTTAAAAGCGTCTTGTTTACACAAGAACTAATAGAGTAAGAAGTTAGAGACTTTTGCATGTGTTAAATTTTAACCCGAAGTTCTGAATATGAGGGACGATCATAAAAAAACGAGTTTTTCTGTGAATAAAATATTCGATCGCATAGCTACCCCAATGTTGCTTTTATTTATAAACTGGCAACATTGCCTTACTTTGTCAAGGCAATGGTATCGACTAACAAACATCTTTGTTATCATCAATAAAACACGAATAACATTTTACTGCAGATTTAATTTTACATTAATTTTAAATATTTTTTTCATAAATTCCCTTAAAAAAGGGTTTGGTTACATATGTTACGATTATATTCTCTTCCAATCGTTACCGCTATGTTGGTCAGATTGTAACATGAACAATTCCTGGGTTACGAAATGGCCTGCTTTTCACTTCACTTCAATTCAGTCGTTAACGTAAACATGGCGGCGATAGATGTTGAGCCTCCGAAAGTAAGTTTAATTTTTATATTTCGGTCATTCTTTAGTGGAAAACTGGCACACCGTGTCTTTTATACTTCAATGAAACCTTTGGTTGCAATGAACTGCTTAATTACTTAGTGTAATGTTGCCTATTCGAAATATACTTTGGGCGTTTCTCCGTTTCCTTTCCTCAAGAGAAAAGTGTTTTGAGTGTGTCGGTTTATGTTCAACTTCGGGATCTGGGGCAAAATGGTAAACAGTCCACACGTAGATACGCGGGAATGTAAACAATAAACATGACGAGTGCGTAATTAGTTCAACTGAGCTCAATTCCAACTTGCTTAACGTCGGCGAAACTTGTTTTTTTTTAAGCGAGTTTTTTTTAGATGGAGCTGAACCTGAGGACTTTGAAGCTGTCGGGGCACGTCGGATTCGATAGCCTGCCGGATCAGCTGGTAAACAAGAGCGTGCAGAATGGATTCGTGTTCAATATCCTGTGCATTGGTGAGTGGTGATTCATTACCTCTTACTAATCACCCACATACTGTGAGTACTTTGGGCTTATCTTCGGTTTCGTCACTGACCTCTTGCCGTTTATGGTGCCCTGGTAATGTGGGTGCAACTGCAAGCCTTTATCTACAGTAATTCTAATAGCATATTTGTATTGTGGAAATTCTGATAGGAGTTGTTTGATTGCTTCAATTTGTCTAAATTAATCTATAATATCACAAAAGTAATTTGTTTGATAGACTAAGTAGGGCATGGTAAAAAAAATCTGGTGGTCCTCCAGGTCCCCAATAAGAACAGTGCAAATTATAATAAGGTGCTGTATAAGACCTATAATTCTTGCTTTTACCTGTGTAGTTGTGGTGACCCAATGTAAAATCAATGTCCTTTTGAATACCTATTTAAATATGCTTATTGTCATAGGTGAGACGGGTCTTGGCAAGTCAACCCTAATGGATTCTCTGTTCAACACCAACTTTGAGTCAGTGCCAAGCCCGCACAACCTGCCCACGGTCAAACTGAAGGCTCACACCTACGAGTTGCAGGAGAGCAGTGTTCGTCTCAAGGTGAAACAATCTATTTACAACTTACTGACAACAACTGACTTGAAGTTGTGTCAATCAATAAGTTGGGTCAATGTAGGCTGATCATTGTGACAGCTCATATAAACAGGTATAACACTTGTTTCATAAACTTTTCATATATACTACATTGATACAAAATCTTTAGAAAGATGAAGATATTTGAAGTAATTTAAATGATTAATGACCTCTTTTTATATTCCTTTCTTGCAAGAAGTGCGTTTGAAATAACAAATTTAGGCTGTCACATGTATCTTCCTACATCACCAAAATTATTATTTGTCATGACATTTAGAAACAATGATAATTTTCTTGGTATCACATGTGTCCACACGAAGAGTTGAATGTGAAATAACTTTCAGTTGATGTTGATACATGCAGTATTTTGCTCATAACTTTGTCAAAAGCGTACTAAAGTCATTTAAATGTGTTATTGTCAGTAAAAAAGATAAAATATATTTAATCAGTAAGTAGGCCACATGGGCACTTTTTCAGGTCAAAATCTACTAGCGCTTCCCAAGAGGAGACCGCCCCAGTAATAGTGTAATACTGCATAACTAGTAATCATATCAATTACTGATCAATCCGCTTTTGTTCTGAACTTGGCATTTTCATTTTGCAGCTCACAATTTGCGATACAGTGGGCTACGGAGACCAGGTGAACAAGGAAGACAGCTTCAAGGCTGTAGTGGACCACTTGGATGCGCAGTTTGAGGCGTATCTCCAGGAAGAACTCAAGATCAAGCGCTCTCTGCCTGCGTACCATGACTCCAGACTGCATGTGTGTCTCTACTTCATCTGCCCTACTGGTGAGTCCGTAGGTACACAAGTCTAACACGTTTACAAATAAATAAATATCAAGAGACAATCTCACACAAACTGACCTATACTCGGATTCATAATTGGACGTAGTTACGCGAAAAGGATCCAATCCACGATGCAAATGCATTTAAATTTAAATTCTATTTCTGTCAATATAATGCCAAAATCTACAAGTGTGAAATGGATGGATTGGATCCTTTTTGCGTAACTACGTCCAATTAGATTCCATTAAGTCTACCACTGTGTTGCCATTAAAATGAAACATTCCAAAATTTGTTAATTTACTCTTTGCGAAAGAATGCACGTAAGTAATTAATTAATTAGTAATTTTAATAATAACATCTAAATGCTCCGTTTTAATAAACATGCTTATTTAAAAACCAGTTGTATAAATAAACATTTGATTGAAGCTATTTTGTGGTAGAAATGTTCATATTGCAATGGTAAAACTTCAGGTTCGATAACATTTGGTATCCATTTTGATACAATAATATTATCGTTTGAAGATGTGCGTATATTATTTATTATACCTTAAATACGTAAATTTAAAAAAAAATTAACCACTACCTAGTCGTGTTGGATATTTTAAGGCGTATTACACTAACGAACTATAGAAGCACGCATTTAAATTCTGTAGATTGCTACAGATTTGGTGCGGATTTAAAAACGCACCGCAACTCGCCGCACCGCAGTGCGCGCTAGGCCTTACTCGTCGTGGTAATTTCCATTGTTTTGGTTTTCTATTAGTATTTTCACCTACAGTATAATTATATTTTTTAAAAGGGTTGGTGGTATCTGGACCGCCATACTGACTTCGACAGATGTCGTTGTGACAGTGACATTTCTGGGTAGATTTGATGGAATCTAATTATGAATCCGAGTATAGTCCCAAATTAAACTGTAGGCTTGTACTATGATGTGCCTCATGCCAAATTGTAAACCAACCGCCTTTGATTCCCAATAAACAAGTTATTATAACAAATTAACCCCACTAATATATTGGATAGAAACCCAACAAAATTAATCACTAGCATACACCTGCTTACGTGTTTACCACAGACGTTATATTGAAGGTGTTTACGTTGCGTACGGTACGGTAATTTGTTATTGTTTATCTATTATGTTATTGCAAAGTTATTATTTATTACACATTGATTGTTTATCATAGTAGTAACTCTATTATTATAGCAGTAAATCTGCTTAACAAACAGTTACTTACTGTTGTCCCGGTTTGGGGGTTAGGCATAGTAAATTAGTAGGATTGTTGCATTCTATTTTAATTCTCAGGGTTGACAACGCATTTGCAATTTGAATGTATTACAAATGAGGTGTACCTGTATATAGTTCTATCTTCCGAATAGTTTGTGACCCCCATGCAGGGACCGAAACCGCTTACCATTAAAGGGGTTTTCGATAGGGTATTTGATAGACTTGTTTTTACAAACCTCCAGGATGCGCTAAGCCTATCGGCGACTTAGTCCAATGAAAGGGCAACCAAACGATACAGTTAATCCGACTAAACGCTAACCCAATCCCAACACCCTATCATGTTTTACCCTTTTTAAACTTAATCGTACGGTTTTATTCTCTATACGCAAGTGTTTAGACTTATTATTGCACTACCTAACAATTGAATGAGTAGCGGCTAGACAGAGGTCAACAGAATGCGGAAAAAAGAGAGAGGCGATCAATAGAGTAATATTCCGCTAATGCTAAGTGCTTAAATATTAAACTACCGAAACCCTAATGAACTTGGTAAGCTCTATGGAAGCGCTTAACTAGTTCAAAGGGGTTCCCTTAACGTTAAGGTAACACAATCATAGGGTAACCACATCGATTGGGTAACCAAATAATCGGTTACCCTATCGATAGGGTTAATCAAATGAAGGGGTTTTCCGATCCTGCCCCCATGACGAAGTCGGGCCGGGTCGCTAGTGAAAGATAAAACCATACTGTCTATTCCTAGCACATCGCAATTGATATTTCCGACAATACATTTCCTGTCTATCGTCAATAGTATTATCATTGGTCACATATCGTATTACTTTCTTTTATCCCACTTGCCTAGTTGTATTCAGGTGCCCTTGCCTCGCATCGGCATGTTTATTCAGCTCGCGTGCTAACTCGCGGCCCCGAACAATACTAACTCACCGTGTAACGGTACACCCGCTTTTACTCCCGCAAGTCCCTCGCTAAATCCTTTATGGCAGATAATAGGTACATATTATACATGTGGATATCCGATTTACCTTACGTAATAAGGTTTTCTAAAACTCTCACTTTCGGAGTTCCGTGCCCGAATTATAAATATAAGCAAAATGCGTTGCATTTTGTTTTCTTTTTGCATGCCTACGCTAATAAGATACGAACAGTGTAGATATTATTCACAACTATCAATTCATAAAGAAGTAATTAATTGTGAGGTTCATTACATCTCACTAAGTCCTAATCCTAACGTGTGTTGTATCGTGAGATTAATTTCTCCAGATTCGACTCTTACTTGTTTACATATCATAAAACAACATGAGATTACGAGCCGAATGGTCCCTATTTAGAGTCAAATTGGTGTGTTTAAATTGTATCGATAGTAATAATTGTTTTGTATGTTAACATTCCGACTGCGTCTGTCGGTTTGTAATTAATTATTATTAGTGCCTAAATCACAAAAAAAAATTGTTTATCTATCAGTGTAAAAATAACATCTCTGACATTCATAGCCTATTTCCAATTTAAGCTCTAAGCTAAAATAAAGGTACAAGGTATCGATAAACATACCTATCTAGTGAAATAAATACTTAGAAATATAGAGAAACATCCAAGACTCGAAACAAATACTGGCGCTCATCTCACAAACATTTGTCCTTTCCAAACAAATTGATTTCAATATGTGGTTTCACAGGGCACGGCCTGAAGTCCATCGACCTGGTGTGCATGAAGAAGCTGGACACGAAGGTCAACATCATCCCCATCATCGCCAAGGCCGACACCATCTCCAAGACCGAGCTGCAGAAGTTCAAGGTAACACATTCGCAGTCCATGCCCAAGTAGCACAAAATCTGTATAAGAGCATATACAGTCTTTGTAACCCTAGTTTCAGCATTTTAAGGGCTGTATAAGCTCTTATACAGCTTGTATGATACTTGGGTGGGATTTAGACCCCACTTATCATCAGGCGGCCTGTATGCTCACTTGCCTTCTTCTCCTTACCATATAAAATGCAATGTTTTAAAAAACAATTATAGACTCAAAAAAAAAAAGTAAAATCATCCTAGGTCAGTCAAACGGAAGTCGGCGTTTGGTTTCAATATTGGTGGACCAATTTTGCAAATCGGTGTTTAATTCCGAAGATACAAACGTACATACCTACGGGTCAAACACAGAACCTCTTTTTTGAAGTCTGTTCAAAAATACATAATGTTAGCCGAAACACGTCCTTCACTGTACCTAGTCTAATATAAATGTTATGTTATGTTTTATGGTTTTGTTATGATATGAATAGTTTTCAAAAAAATTGTACATAGGTAAATGCTTAATTAATGAAAACAAAATCACGATCGCGTCTTTTGTGTAACGAAAGTTAGTCATGCCAACTATATGGGTACTTTACACAAAGAAAACAATTATGTTTTGTTTTAATTAAAGCCCTTAAATATGTAATTTTTTTTTGGAAAACGACCCATATAATAAACAAATATTTTTTTTTTATTATTTTAAATACATTACTAAGTTTCTGTACTGCTGCTAAATTAAGTCCACCCACGCGCAGAACCTATGACCGTATCAAAGGCAATGCTAAAAACCTTCAATCAACAGTGTTGTTCACTTCCAGTCCAAGATAATGCAGGAGCTATCGGCCAACGGCGTGGAGATCTACTCGTTCCCAGTGGACGACGACTCTGTCGCCGAGGTGAACGGCTCGATGAACTCGCACATCCCGTTCGCCGTCGTCGGCTCCACGGACATGGTCAAGATCGGGAACAAGACGGTGCGCGCGCGCCAGTACCCCTGGGGGACTGTACAGGGTGAGTATCAGCTTTTGACAATGTACGCAGAGCTCCAGTATAAACAAGTTTACAGCTTGTGATCCCAAATATTATCATGGGTAATTCTCATATCGTTTCAACCGCCCGTCACAGCCGTGGCTACAAAATCGACGATTTTCGAAGGAAAAGCTATTGATAAGAATTGTAAGCGGCGGCTCAGCATTCTACAGAATAGCCGCAAATGACATTCGAATCTTCAACGAAGCCCGAAGCCGTCAATAATGCGACCACGGTTGTGACGGCGGCTGAAACGCTCGTGAGAATGACCCTCATAACCAGGCCCGTATTACAGTGACAGGTGACAATTCGGTGTACATTGCATAGCCGACGAGTAACTGGGCTCCACACAAGCTAGCAGATTGACACCTAATTGTCACTGTCATGTTCGTGAAAAAGAGGCATGTTAGGAAACAGTGATTTAAAATTAAATTTGATATTTAACTTTAAATTCGCGATTTAAAAAAAAAAAAATTAAAAATTCTTTTTTTCTGATTGGTAATTTATTTGTACAGTCAAGGTTATAAGCATAGATACGTCCTAAGTCTCAAAAATATGTAACCACGATCTTATGTCGCTGTAATAAGGTCGTGGTTACATATTTTTGACACTCTGAACGTATCTATATTTATAACCTTGACTGTACCTATTGTTCAGTATAACTCCGACTTTGCTGTTGCTTGTTCGCCGATTCTATATTTAATACTAAAACAGACATTCTCTCTATCCATATTTATTAGTCATTACCTTTTAGGTAACACTTTATCTGTTGAACTATTACTACTACTATTTCTGTTTCATGTTTCAGTGGAGAACGAGTCCCACTGCGACTTCGTGAAACTGCGCGAGATGTTGATCCGCACCAACATGGAGGACATGCGCGAGAAGACGCACGCGCGCCACTACGAGCTGTACCGGCGCCGGCGCCTGCAGCAGATGGGCTTCAGCGACGTCGACGCAGACAACAAGCCCGTGAGTCCAAGCTCTTTGTTTCTTTTGCTCTCCTATTAGTCCTGCATTTTTATTCCCACGGAAAAAATGTAAACAAAGGTGTTGCCGTTAACGAAAAACATTTGAAGCATTCAAGATACTTTGCACATTTATAAGAAACTTTATTTTGACATAAACTCTTTGTTATATTAATTTAAAGAGATAATACTGTTTTCGTATGCATAATTTGTTAATTGCAACTGCAACCCGGGTCATTAAGTTGTGGGCTGCTTTACGTGTGACGTCACACGCTCCATTAGTTAGCGATAATATTAATGTTAAACATTCTTATTATTATTAAAAAATACATAATGCTGTTTCATTTCATAGATTTGTGCTAATTTGATTTTAATTAACTCTAATTTATTTTGAATATCACAGTTCGAGCGAAATGATAACTTTATATTACATATATTTCTTGCTGGCCCATAGTTTGAGATCTCTTGAAACGTGTTTCTTTCACGGTATAACTCTTCAACCGATCGATGTGAAATTTGGTGAGACGGGATATTATTTATACCGGAAAATCAGACAATCCCGAGGGGACAGCGATAAATTCCACGCGTACGAAGTTGCGGGAAAAAAGTATTTATCAAGTAACATAATTTTACCTTGTGGCCCTTTTTTATAAAACCCCGCCGGGAAATTCTCACCAGGGAGGGAGTTGGTTTCCTAAATATTGTTGTGCTTTATTGCCGTTGTTGTTGATGCCGCTTCTTAGTAATTCTTCCAAGGCTCGCCACAACAAACTAATATTCAAATAATCAATTTAATGGTCGTGTGTTGCAGGTATCGTTCCAGCAGACGTTTGAGCAGAAGCGCAGCGCTCACCTCGCCGAGCTGCAGCAGAAGGAGGACGAGATGCGGCAGATGTTCGTGCAGCGAGTTAAGGAGAAGGAAGCTGAGCTCAAGGATGCCGAGCGCGAGGTAGCTAGCCGCTTATGCCGCCCTGGTACCTGGTACCTCATGTTATGTGGAAATACTGGTTAAAATCAATGAGAACCCAAAATGTTTTAAATCTCAAGAATAAACATACACACACAAACAAATAAATTAAACCAACTATTGAAAACTGTATGGAACAATTTTGTTTAGGCCATGTTAAGAACTATAGGCTCAGATCGGTATTTAAAAATCTGCTTACTTACTCTGTACATTTTATTTCCAGTTGCACGCGAAATTCGACAAGTTGAAGAAGGATCACACGGACGAAAAGAAGCGTCTAGAAGAACTGCGCAAGAAGGTAGAGGACGAGACCATCGAGTTCAACCGGCGCAAGCAGCAGTCGGCGCAGTCGCACCATACGCTCACTCTCGGCAAGAGCAAGAAGAAGTAAACGAGCTTACGCTTCACATTTATGACTACCTAGTACTTTGAGGACAGATACTGACAATGACAACAATAATACGAAATAGGCAGAGTGAACTCGTAAACTTTCGCTTTTATTTATGGGATTCCTAGTATTATGATGAGAAACCAAATTAAGTAAAGATGTTTTTTGACTTTAATTATGTATTTTGTATTGGTCGGGGCAGGAGATTTGTCATTTGTATTGATTTGACCTAGCCTTATGCCGTTACCTGATCTATCTAGCTCTAGCTAGGACGAGCGTGATGACTGATGAATCGAACAAAAATGACAGCACTGGATCACACTAGCAGTAATTTGTAGTCTAGATTTTTTTCCAAGAAAGTTCTGTTTTACTCCTTTTGTAATTGTGAGGTTTGTTAATTCATGGTGTCAGTTCGAATCGCTTTGAGAGTTGCCAGTGTTCACTATTATCAATAGTTTCATAGCTTTTTTAAACTTGTCTGGCAGTTTTGTATGTCTGCGAGTCACCGTAAATTAATTTAAAATCTATTTTATAAGTTAGTTTTAAGCAATTTGGCCAAATAATTGTGTTAACCAATAACTGTCTGGTTAGAAATATCACTTGACTTAACAAATGTATTAAAATGAGATGAACAATGATTATGTGAGCTACCACACAGACGCGGTAGCGGCGCGGCGCGTTGCCTGGGGCGTCTGTATATTACAGTGGTATATGCCAAGAGTCACACCGGCAACGCTGAAGCGGGTAAGTTGTCATTTGTGTAGATGGAGTGGCGACCCTGGCAAGTTCCGAAGCGCAAAGTTAAAAACTTCGTAAGCTCGTTTCTCTCACCCTACAGTTATAACTCTATTTGGACGAAGACATACATAAGACTAAGGCTACGTTGACTGTACGTATTTTAAGTTATACATCGCGCCGCTACCGCCTTTTGTGTGACTGCAACTGTAGTGTTTTCAGTACACGAAGACCCGCCACCACTTATTTTGCATAAATATACGTAAAATGTAGTTTGGCGCGTCTTTTTATATAGAAAAAGATTTTGATTCTGTGCGAATATTCACTGAACGCGTTACCTAGCCTTTTCCTAAGATACTTAATATTAAGTAAAAAAACTGAATGCAATTTTAAATTAAATGTGACTGTCGTGAATGAGGTTTTAAACACCGCCTGGGTGACGTGTTCTATAGCAATAAGGTTCACGTAAATGAAACATGGTTATGTTTAGATAGTTTATTGAGCACAAACCGCGGCGCTTATAGTCGAGCCCTTACTTGTAGAGTAGAATGTAGGCTTACCACTATTTACATAAGAACCGAGTTCCACTGTACTTGATTATTATGAGTTTCATTACGATTGTAATAAAATTTAGTTTTAAAGTATTACGACTAATCAGAATTTTATCAGTAATTTATTTTAATGAATTTTTAATCGTTTATAAATAACGCTCTCTTGGTTAGATTTTGTATTCATAGTGGAGCGTCGCTCGCTAGGAACTATGTAATTTCCACGCATTTGTTTGTTCATTCCTTTATATATTTTTTATACATATACGAATATTTACCGGATGGAGGTATTGAATAAAATCGTGAAATTATTTCTAGTTTTACTTAATATTTACTCCTTTGTACCAATTGGACGGATTATTAATTATTAGACGGATAGCCTGTAAGTTTATTTTATTACCTTAAATAAACATCTAATGCTCTATTAACGCAAGGAAATGGTGCACTAAATTGTTCCCCTTTCAATGAGAAATGAGGGCATTTGATTAGGAGTGTCAAGTGTCATCTGTTTACATACAGTCAAGGTTATAAACATAGATACGTTCAAAAGTCGTGGTTACATATTTTTGACACTCTGAACGTATCTATATTTATAACCTTGACTGTACAGTCGCAATGAATTATACATGGTGCGCAAAAATACCTGAACATGCTCTAAGGTCATTAACCCTAAAATATACTAATCTAGAAGGTTTAATACAAAAATATACATATCCTAGTTATTTACATGTTGGGAATTAATTTCAGAGTAAGTTTGTTCGTGAATTCAATTACATTTGAACCTTAAATCATGGCACAGTAAAGTTGCAATTGTAACTAAACATTGTTAGGTTTGGTTAAAAAACCTGCCTGAAAAAGGGTTAACTATAGAGTCAAGGTCGAGATTATTAATCATTTGATGGCGACTATACTTTTGACCTAAGTGATACAAAAAGACGCAGTAAGTTTAAAACCCATCTACCCCCCTCTATTAGGAGAACCTCTTGTACAGTCCAGTTCAAAGATGTGTAAACACTTGCGCCTTATCCCATTGAAATAAGGTGCAAAAGTGTACATATTTTTGAATTCGACTGTACGGGATCTTGTTAATTTCGGTCTACGCGAACGCACTTTCCCTAAAGCCATAAAATCATTCTTCCTTGTATTTCGTTGCTGTTATCGTATGTGTGTGAGCGTGATGCATTCATGTCACACGAGCGACACGCGCAGCGGCTGCGGCAGCGCGTACGCGACGGGCGGGAACAGGCGGCGGTAGTACGTGTAGCGGCGCCGCGGGGGCGGCGGGGGCGCCGCGGAGGGGCACTGCGGACAAATAAGTGCTGGGAACAATCTTATGCGTGTGCTACTGCTACACGGTTTTAAACCAAGTGACCTTGGTAGAAGCGAGCTGCTACACGGTTTCAAACCACCTGTTTTAAACCGTTGTTTGAAACCGTGTAGCGCGTGCTTTAATTGTATTTGATGGCGACAACTGTACACAGCTGGGTACAGCGCGTGCCACACGGTTTCAAAGCGTGTAGACAGTGGTTTGAAACCAAATTTCGCATGACCTTAAACGCCCTTGGCAGTTGTCAAACAAATGGGCTTGTTTGAAACCGTGTAGCAGCTCGCTTCTACCAAGGTCACTTGGTTTAAAACCATGGTTTCAAACCGTGTAGCACACGCATAAAGGAAAGTCCTAGGACGTAGGTAAACAACGAAGTCGGTCAGTAGAGTGCATTCGTGAGGTGCCATCTAAACGGCATCATGTCGACATGATGTGCCCATTTGTTTACGTGCTCGGATTTTACTATAAGGAGTTCGAATCCAATTTCGACTGCTTTGTAGGCTCTTCGCGTCACGTAAGGACTAGGACGTATAATTTATATAGTTATAAGAATATTGTAAACGGTTTTCGAATGTCCCAGCAGTGATACTTTGGCAACGACTTTGCGCGACCGGCGGCGCGACAAGCGATTTCCTAATGCATTGCGTTTAATGTTAATTAACCACTGCGCGGTGAGCGTTTCCACCGTGCAATGAAGAGAGAATTCGCTCACTGCCGCCGCCTCCGCTTAAAGACCTGGCCAGGCCGTTAGAGATTTAACTCCAACTGACTTCGTGAGATGAAACTGATCTACGTGACTCGTCAGGCAGTGTGCCTGCCATTAAAACTACAAGCGTGAATATGAAACGTTTATTATCAACCACGAGTACAATTATCTACTTCATAAAGTACTTACAATTGGCACATTATTGCTAGCTAAAGTTAACGAGGCAAAAGTGTTAGACTCGGTCTTGAATACTCAAATAAGTAACATAAATAATGTCGAGTAATATGTAGCTTCAGACAGCAGCATGGAGATTCCGAGTCTATCATTTTCAAATCGTCAATACTTAATTGGCATTTAAGTCATAAGAGGTAAAATATCATATCACTCGCGTGTACATTGGTAAGCTCTTGGATTTTATAAATAATTTAAAAAAATGTGACTTCTATAGTGATAAATGTATTACTAAATCTAAGTCCGTCCACAGACTTCTTGATCTAGACTAATAGTAGAATCATTGACGTGTAGCTAGAATGTTCAAAATAACCAGTGTCTCCGAAGAATACTGAGGAGATAAATCGTGTTCCGGTGATGCTGAAGGCATCTGAGGACTAAGGAAACATGACCGATTCACAACTTATCCCCTATTGTGTCTGGAAGCGGTGAGTCTCGCGCACGAGTGAGTGTGTCATTAACGTGGCGCCCTAGTGCTTCTCTATCTAGTGTCGGTGCAAAAATATCTATTTCGTATCAAAATATGGATATGTGAGTTCTACCGGCTACTATTTGTACCGTCGTCGGCTCGCAGTGCGAGAGGCCACCTCGTGTCTTACTCTATAACCTATATTTAAATATTAGTAATGTTAATAAAATAAGCAGAAAATTATAAAATCAAAAACAAAAATAAAATATTATTTCTTATCTTTATTATCAAATCATAGCAACACAAATGAAATCTATTTATGGCGGTTTAGAATTCCATTTGAACATTAATTGTAACTTAAAATTAAATATCTTTAACATAAATCGAACACAAATCAAAATCAAATAAAAAATAAAATAACCAGATTCATTGTGTATTTGGAATTAGAACATAATTAATTATACCTTTATAGTATCGTATTATCGTTATAGATCAGAAATCACTATGACTAGGCCCGGGCCGCAGCGCTCGAGATTACCGAGAGATCTAAGTAACGCTTACAACCGCCTACTCGACCTCTCTCAGGTCAAAGCTAAAACTAGTGGAATGAAAACGAATTATCTGGGAGGGACCTCCCTGGGAGGGGGACTGCGGTATTTGGCTTTGATGTGGAGGAAGGGCTTTTTGGCGGAGCAGGAGTCGGCGACCGAGGCGGCTAGAGAGAGACGGATGCTCTCTTCGATGGCGGCCTGAGTGAACCCTCCTGGTGCGACTGACGCGCTCTTGCGCAGGGGCCGCGCCGGCGCGGGGGCCGCGAGGCTCATGCTGCGCGTTTTCTTGGCAGCATTGAGCTTCTCTGCACCGCAGAATGACTTGCGCGCCTCGTGTATCGGCGTGGAGGCCAAGCTCTGGCTGCGAGCGGTGCGCGGCGTCGGCCCAGTGGGCGTGCTAGCCGCACTGGCAGACTTGCTGGTCGGTTTCTCCGGTGCTAACGCCAAACTCATACTCCGCGACTTCTTAGGTGCTCTAGTGGGTGTCGTAAGCGATTTCCTGTGCTCTACTGGCGGTGTTTTTACCGATCTGGTCGGCGTGCCGAAATTGGGCAGGGATTTGCGCGGCTCGAGCGAAAGGGTGAGGGGGCGGGTTCGAGTCGGTTTGGGGGTGGAGGTGCGGCGCGCGTCGAGCGGCGAACTCTTCCCGCTGCTAGCTTTGCTGGAGGCTCGAGTGTTGCCTGGCTCAGGGGACGCCGCGCCGCTTAGGGACGCCTTGCTGCCTGAGGAGCTACCGGCTAGTGAGGGCTCTTTGCTGAGCGAAGCTTTGCTACTAGCGGGGGAGATGGAAGGCTTGCGAGTAGGTGAGGGTTTGCGGTCAGGGTCGGCAGGAGCGGGCACGGGTAGTACGTCGCGCCGGCCCGGCGTCACCAGGCGCACCTGGCAGGGCTCATGCCGGGACAGGAAGTGTTCCAGGGTGTCCCAGCCGCCGCCCACGCGGACCATCATGTGCCGCCCCTTCAGCAGCTGGAAACAATATCTTACATTAGAAACAGACTTTTTTTTGACATGGAGTAGGGAAACGGGCACACAGGCAACCTGATGGCTCTGAAGCCCATAGAACTGCTTGTATATTCTGAGCTAAGGGAAGGACCAAAGATCACCAAAAACCAACAAGACGACTAATGAGAAAACAAGGAGAAATCGAAAAACTAGGAAGGAGTCTAAAGCAATTCTTCAGCAGTGTTTCTACTTTTCAGAAAAGCTAAATGGCGACGGCGGCGTACCAGGGACCCATGGTATGGCAAGAGATGTTTTTATCCCACTGCTGAAGCGCTAAAGGAACAGTCGAGTTCAAAATTGATATACACTTTTGCACCTTATTTCAATGGGATAAGGCGCAAAAGTGTTTACATATCTTTGAAGTCGACTGAACTCTTACCCTGATGAAGACGTTTCTGCCGGCTATGTTATAACGGCCCTCGCCGACCTTCTTGACCTTGAGCAGCCGCGAGCAGCGCCCGGCGCCGCAGCGGCAGCCGCGCTCCAGGAGTCTGGTCACCAGCTGGACCTGCGAGGCAGAAGGCACTAGTACTACACCATGCATCAGACCATAGACACCGGCGAAGAATAAAAGTGCAGTATACGCGGTGCATGGGAGGTAAGAAGTTTGAAGGTATCTCAGGTCGGACTAATGTACTGACCAATCACACTGTCACAATGGAACAATATTACCTACTTATAAAGGGGTTTCGATTCGGAAACACGTGATTGTTTTGTCATCAACTTATCTAAGATTTATAAGATCGTATCGTAATACATGGTGTCCCGCGATAAAGTGCACAAACGAATAAGGGTGACACTACATGTGACTTTATCACGGAAAAAATTTTTTTATTTTTATTTTGCATAGAGTTTACAATAATTATTATTGTAAACCCAATACAAACTTTTTTTTTTTCCGTGATAAAATCATATGTAGTTTCATCCTTATTGGTTTGTGCACTTTATCGCGGGACACCCTGTATAAAACTCGTGGAGTTGTGTTATATGGACTTAAGATACATTCCCAATATAGGCTTCAGACGTATAGATTAGAGACTCAAGGCTCTCTCTAATCAACTAGACTGGCATTATTTCCAAGGCTTTTGTGGTCTCCTTTAGTCCGACAAATTCGTGTACCCCGAGGCAAAGTTTAGGGAGTGCGTGCATTGTCATGTTGGACAGAAATTACCTTTCAACCCTATGTACCGTCAATAAAACACTGTTGTTATTTTACTACATCATCAAAGACCGTCAAGTGGTGTCATTCCCACGTTTCTCAAGTACATACCCGCTTGTCGAGCTCGTTGGTTGGCTTGAGCGGCACGTCGGAGTCGGCGCTGTCGAGCGAGCCCTCAGAGCGCGTGCTGGCGGCGTCGCCGTCGTCGGCGCGCGCGCCGTCCGGCTCCTCCGTCTGCGTCGACACTGCGAACATGGTGTTCGTTTGAGTAAACTATATTGATTTTTGTAGGTTTTAAATTTGACAAACAACACCGATTTCTGGGTTTCTGAGAGATTTATAAACTGTTGAGTTGATTAAGTTTTCTATATGACTTGCTGTTTACATCAATAATTCATCAGTTTATTAATACGGCTCTAGAAGGTTTAAGAAAGAGAAAGAAAATTGGGGGTTTAATAAGTGTTGTTTTTCTACCAAATACTCACTTCCATGCGGCTGTGGCGACGATGGTGGTGGGTCAGTTTTGGATCTGAAAATAACAAAGTATTTTATTTAGTTTTCTCATGTTATCCTGATCAACATAGCGAATTCTCAATTTGACAGACATACAATTTCTAATTAAACTGTAGTCTTAAAAAGTATGTCACAGTAATGGTTTCCCCACAACCATCAGCGACCATAAGGGTCACAGTGATATGTCAGGCTTAGATTGGTGTGTACCAGAACCACCACCACATACACCTCACACACCTGTACTGCAAATAAGGTGGTGTCGATGCTTCGATTCGGTTGTAAAAGACGTCTGGTTGGAAGTTGGAGTGCTTTTGCGTTCAGACAACGACACATAACAGAGCTAAGTGAAGTGGTCAAGAATAGAAAAACACTAGAAAGAGGAAAGGGAGTAGTTTACTTGTCCCCAGGCAGCGGCGAGACGTCCCGGAACTGCCAGGCACCCGACATGGCGGAGTCCAGGCCGGAGTCTCGCTCCTCCGCGGCGATCTCTCGCTCCAGGGCCACCAGTCCCGGCGGCTCCAGCCCGAAGCGCGTCGCCAGCCGCGCTAGTTCCAGCAGGCAGAGGACTACTTGACGGGGCTGGTTGTGCAGGACTGTAAAATTAGGCTTGTTGGAGTCAGTCAGTGATAACTTTATTTTAAAAGCAATTAAATATTCCAAGCAGATCCATTATAAGTAGTACACGCAAAGATTTTTGACATGTCAAATTTATATTCACAGTCGTGATTCTTTTAAGTCGTGACTATACAGAAAAACACATATACCAAATGTAACAAAAACTGTAACCCAAATATGGTAACCTGGGCACAATAAGAGGATTTCAATCAATTCTAACTGAATAAATTAGGATATTATGAGTAAGTCGGTATGGCAGAGGGTTATTCGTGTATTACTTAATTACGGAGCTGAGAGATAACTTGCAAAATCCTTGCGTCAGTATGTGCACTGATCAGCATCCTGTAAAGGTGTGTAGCGCCTATTAGCCCGCGTCCGCGTGAATGAGGAAAACGCGTCAATGTAAACGTCGTCATAAAAATGGATATTTCTGACATGCCTTGAGATGAGCATCTTAGGCAAGATCAGTTTATACAACCCTGTGTCAGTCCAGCTGAAGAAGAGGCCCGGCAGTGGGACGTATTTTAAGGCTATATATTACCTATAGTATAGCTTCTGCCCGCATCCCACGGGAATAGTAAGTTTTGTATTAATCCAGGGTATATATATATCCAGCTTTCCAAAGTATTCCAAACCGAATTCGTCCAACCGTTTCAGAGTAAAGAAGTATAACAAACACACATACTTCGCAATTATAATATTAGTGTGATTTAATCGCCATTGGTAGTACCAGGAAATCATAACCATGGTAGATACGCACCCAGGTCATCGCTCTCGAACAGCAGGTTCTCGTGCACGCCGAGGTCGCGGCAGAAAGAGAGGAAGTTGTCGGCGTTGTCGCGCGAGAAGAAGCTGCGCCGCGCGGCGCGCTGCCAGCAGCGCCCGCGCACCGTCGGCACCGGCTATCGATTAACACATCGTTAAGTTTACATTAGCTAGTACCTAGAGGGAGCCTAAATATGAAACATCGGATACCTCACCATACTCACTCTTTATTCGTGATGAAGTAAGATTGTATTATTATGTCTGCTTGCTAAAACTATGTACTTCGCAACTAAACAAATGTCATAGCGATAATGTAAATCCGCTTGATCCACCAGCATTAACTTGAGGGCCAGGATATTGAACCAATTAGTGCTGTCGACAATCATAGTTCTCCCAGGCTGGACACCCAGGAGTTATTTACTCCAATTTAGACGTAGCGACGTAAAATCAATCCCGTATCCCCTGGTGACGGTAGCCAGCTAATAGGTAGTTTAGTTATAATGAGCTACCAGGCAGTTAGAATCCCTTATTCAGAACAGGTAGCTAGCGATCAAATTTATCATATACTTAATCTACCAGGCAGTTAGAGCAACCTAGGAAGTACATTACCAAGACGTAGAGCCCCTTGTCCACTCCCCTTGAATGAAAGCAGTCAGCTTATATCAAGCCAATTATCATAAGCTACCGCAGGTACTCAGAACACCCCAGTAGGCACTTATGTTATCTTGTCGGTGGGGTCCTTTCGGATAGTCTCTCTCTTTACTTTATACCTTAGTCCAATGCTGCCTCCACTCCTTCCAGATAGCGGATAGTGGAGTGCAATGGCAGTGCCTAGAAGTCACTTGGTTCTGGGTAGCCACAGCCAAAGATTTTCATTCTTGCTCCGGCGGCGAGTAGGTACTTACTCCGACAAAGAGTCCCTTGTCGAAGGCATCACGAGCCCGCTCGTGGATGACGGTGGCCAGTTGGCACAGCTCCGCGCCGTTGTCCAGGGCATCCAGGAAGTTCTCGCCCGTCAGGTACGTGATGCCTGGGGAAAGGGAACTGGTTAGATAAACGAGAGGGAAGACGTACAGCCCAGGAAATGTATTCGCGTACCACAGTAGAGTGATGTGGCGGTTGATATGGCACCTCATTACGACATATACCTATATGGTGGTATGCAAATACATCTGCTTGATAGAACGCTATCGCTACTGTTAACCTGAGCTGCACCAACTAGCAAGCACTAGCAGCTAGCTTTTTCTTTGTTTAATAGGAGTAGAAACGCTTTGTCTTTGATCCTAGCTAGAATTTGCTGCCATCTTCAAGGTTCTTACGTTTGCTGGGGCAATTTCTATAAGACTCCACAAGTACGAGTAAAACTACAGACAGAACCATAGATTACTTGGATCAGGTTGCACATTCCATAACGATTGTGCAGGTATCTTCGCGAAGTTTTTCCTCTACTAAGGGCCGTATTAATAAACTAATCTTGGCTGAGATGTCCTTCACAAGATGCGTCAAAAGTGACAGTTCTCTATGGACTTACGTTGACTTTGACGTATCTTGAGACGGGGATTACAATCGAGATGAGTTGAGTTGACATTTAACGCCAGTCAAAATGTATGGACTAACAGCCGAATACAATTTAATTTAAATTTTAATAAAAGGTTAAAGTACAAAACAGTAAGCTACCACCGTTACTCGCTTGACCGACAATGAACGCGACGCAGTCAGCCCGCGCTGGGCGGCGCGGCGCACGCGCAGCGGCCGTTACGATGTGCTAATTTAATCAATCTTGCACCACAAAACATAAAATGCAACGTTACTCGTATGCAAGATACACGGTGCTTGCACACATAACTAGATACTTCTACTTGGAACTTACTCTAGAACCTCGATCTTTTAGCGAAGAAATCAATTCGTTAGTAGGAGAAGGTAGTAGATAACATTACGAAAGCTACAAATTTCGTCTTAGATTAGGCACTTAGGGCCGTATTAATAAACTGATTGAGATGCCCGTCACAAGATGCGTCAAAAGTGACAGATTTCTATGAATTGACGTTTACTTTGACGTATCTTGAGTCGGGGATCACAGTTGAGGTCAGTTTATTAATACGGCCCTAGGGAGTCGGTCTCATTACAGATTGGACACAAACCATTTCCAAGATAAATGTTACTACGGAATTGGTTCAATGCATCGATGGACGATAACCCCAAGTTAATAGAGGTGCACCAATTATAAGCGGTTTGAACTTTCACGAGCGCACGCGCCGCCCCGAGACCCGAGCTAACCCGACCACACCCGAGTTTACCCGACCTCCTCCGACCTGCTGACCCGAGCAGACCCGCACCCCATGGTCAGATGACGTAGTTAGTTCATAGAGTATAAGAGTAGGCCTAGCTAGGCTACGGGAGAGATCTCGTGGAATAGTGCCTCATCCTTCAAAACAAACCCTAACAGCCAGTGCTTTGTGGTAACTACGAGAATTGAATAATCCATTCCATCCCATCCATTCGCCTACATGGGTGCAGCACTCGAATTATGGCCGCCATTATCGCGGTGGATAAGAGTGGATAAAGCATCCGTCGCTCTCGCACTTATATACTGGTCAGAACGTGACAGATGTTTTATCCACAGATAAACACGACAGCGGCTGGCCCTTTTAGACTTCAGTAGAGCACGTGAGAGAACGATTTACGCTTTTTAATTAACTAATTCTCTCTGACAACTCATGCATTTCGCTGTCATAAATTTCATAATGTACGTAACACAATTATAATCCAATGTTTACAGCTCCTTATCAGTTGTCTAGCAGCGAGCCTGGCAGTCGGCGCTTGCGCTTGTGCAACGCGCCGGTCGGTGCGCCTGCGCCGGCGCTGGCGCCGCATTAATAACTTATATCAGCATTTAAGGCCCGTGGGAAAATTGGTCTATTCCCATTAGTTCTATAATGTAATTTCACCAACAACTTAACAGACGATTAGAGTGTTAACAGCTGTCAAAATGTATTAACTAACAGTCGATTAACATTTAACATCGTACGGTGAAATTAGTACTTAAGATTATTGAACGATTGAATGTTTTTTTTCCCAGTAGTTCCATTTTATTAAAAAATAATTTAATCACATTAAAACTGTTCATGAATAATGTGTTATTCATAGCACTAAACAATAATAATAAATACTACTTAACTTATTACTTGACGACACAGTTAGCCTAGTTGGTAGTGATCCTGCCTACGAAGCTAGCGGTCCTGGGTTCGAATCCCGGTATGGGCAAATATTTGTGTGATGAGCGCGAGTATTTGTTCCTGAGTCATGGATGTTTTCTATATATTTAAGTATGTATTTCTCTATATAAGTATGTTTATCGTTGTCTAGTACCCATAGTACAAGCCTAGAGCTTAGTTTGAGACTAGGTCAATTTGTGTGAGATTGTCCCATGATATTTATTTATTTATTTTATTTATTTATTTATTTATTTTGTTATTGTTTTATATAACATACATTATACATACAAAAATATCATGTCCCTCCTGTGGACGTCTTTTCTGAGGTTTTTCTACATACAAAATGGCAGTGGGAATAGACCGGAAATTGGCGAAATAGGCATCTAGGTCCAGCGGTGGGCTTTTGACTTACTTGACGAAATTAATGCAATTTAAAAAAATATATGTCCAGAATTATTTATTACCTTCCCTTAAGCATTTTTCAAGTATTAAGGTGTCTTTGTTTAAAATTGATAACCAATAATTGAAGCTTCTACAGGACAGTTATAGAGCTTACCCTAGATAAAGGTTTTTATGCAAGATTTGTGCAACAACTCTAAATAAAGTGGAGTCCACAATTCTATCGTACTTAGTGGATTGTGGCAATTCAAAAGAGGGTTTACTATATATTCTGGGTGTTAACTATCGATTGAGCTATAACGGATCTAAAAGACCATCCCTTCGAACCGGATCTTACGCTGTAGGTAACCCCTTACTCATAAATTCATATTTCAGAAGTTCAGTCAAACCGTACATTAAATGTTCACAAATTAAATTGGCCACATGCGGGCTCTTTTACAGTCAGCATCATTGCAGTCACTTGTCAAAAAAAAAATATTTATGTCATGGTACGGTAGGCGTTCACTGATCATTCTTGTGTTGAATACTTTCTAGTATTGACTTACGCCTTCTATGTTTTGTAATCTTTTTCAGATAATCGATGATGTTTACCGACCACTTCCTCGTTTTTGTCGCGCGCGCGCAGTTCAGGAGGTTTTTGTTTCACGGCTCATTGTATCTACCTTTGCCCATTACTTCCTTTACACCCGTAACACACGCTCGAACTTGGTCCGGGCCGGACAACGGATTTGGTTGGTTCCGAACCAGATCCGGCCGTCTGTAAAGCAGTCTTCGGACCATATCAGCCGATATGGTCCGAAGACTGCTCAGACTGCTCTACAGACGGCCGGATGTGGTTCGGAGCTATCGTCTGTTACGGGTATTATATGAAACTAACTTATTCCTCGTTTACTTCGTAAATTTTCTTGTTCATGCAGGGTTTTAATAAGGATTTGGAAAGATAACGTACTGTCGCGACGCAACAATATGGGGTGTGTGGCGTGCATATAGCTAATTCTTGATGTTGAAAATATTCATACGTGGACGTACTATCCACATCACGTAGGCGGTCTGCCTGTTTACCTATGGCAACAAAACTTACGAAGTGTGAGGATAGCAATGTCTAGCCCTTGACTGAGACCGAGTAGACAGACCAAATCGTATTTGTAGAGTACAAATGCTAATGAAAAATGTCTTACTTTGCCCTAGAAAAACATTAAATTTAAAATTATAAAATCCAGTTATCTAATTGAACATTTAAGTGGTTTGCCCTAAAACGTCTTAGAAATGCAGTTGCGTATATCCATCACCGGCACATTCTGCGCTCGCGCCGCAGTAAAACAGCTGACGAAATGCAACTAGATAACATAAACCTAATTAAAACCACACGCCAATTTTATTCTTATCACCTTCATTTTAAGATTCAAGATAAAAACTATTTACAAATTACGTGGACAATTTAAAATGCTGCGTGCACTCGAAAAATGCTTAGTTTAAATTACCAGCAAAAATCGTGGCGGGAAACAGTAGTTTTTATTTTTACGAGCGTATTGCGTAAAGTTCTAGTACGTGGTTTAGTCATGTAGATTGTTAACAAGGTTAGAAAGTGAGTGAGTTATGAACACATTTGATAACGCTGCATAATCACTCGAAACATCGTCAACAGCAGGATTCGTGTCCTATGCCGGACATGTTTCCACAGTGTGCCAGCACCCGTAAATTATTTTGGTCGCCTTAATCGCGCGTTAGCGTAGTTCTTTGTTCCTATGAAGATGGCGAAAATATGTGTGACTCCGGCTCCGGTACAATGTTTATGATCACTAATGGAATCACCTATTACCATAGATTCTAGGATCATTGTTCTCTAACACGTTTATAATAAATAATGGAAATGCAAAAGACAGAGGAGCTAGTAAAGGTTGCGAGTCGACATCGGCCTGTAATCTCGTTAGGGCTCGCAGTAAGTAGATTATCGTGCAACCTCCCGCGAGGCGCCGATATAGACGCTGATAATTATGCTAGTTATTTATGCAGTCCTAGTACACACGTTACGTAAACAGTTCACTAACTAAACTTTTGATTTTATCAAAAAAAATATGCCTGATTGTAGGTACCTAACAAGTACCTAAAAATAAATTATACAAATGACAAATTTTTTGTGCGTGCATCACTACAATCTACCAAAATAGGTGTACAATTGCTACAAATCAATGTGGGTACAACAGTAACTTATAAACTAAACTTTAAACTAAACAAAACTTTCTTGTATTAAATACTAAATAAACTACAAAGTCTTTGTTTTTGCTAATGTGTTTGTTTAACACTATCTCAAATTGTTCATTAACATTAACATAGGTACTGACATAAAACTATTACTAAATGCTAACCTAATTACTCGTATTCACAGACTTCCGCGGTTCTCAAAGAACTCATGTAAGTCATAAAATTGTTTTTTTAACAGCCATTTTTGTACACTAATCTTAAATTTAAACAATTCGTAAGATTTAAAACTATCTGGTATGTCGTTGAAGATTTGGATAGACATATAGTAAAAACTTTTTGAATAAAGGGTGGTTATTGATTTTTGAAATTTTGTCACATTTGCAAACTAAAGTTGATTAGGATTTCTGGCATATTTGGACCAGAACGCTGCCGATATCCCTCTTTTATTACCCGACTGCCAATGAAGGAGGGTAATGTTTTTTTAATAACATGTTTCAACGCAAGTTGCATAAAAATCCCGTAATAAATCGACAAAAACTCAATCACTACGATGGCTTTGTATTTGTTAAACATGAAGTAATAAATAATTATGCGCAAGCCTTGCATGACGGAATGTTGTTACTACATGCCTGAAATTGGTTCGAGCCCTAAGAATAACCGCTTGTATAAAAATTAACATGACAGAAACAAGAACTGGCCCTGGTAGAGTACCAGGGTAACAACATACTACAGGAGGTCCAAGTATCAGTAAAGACCACCCGACCCGCCGCACTTACACCTGTCCAAACCTTATGGCCATCGACTGACTCATCTGCTAATTTATGTTCTTAATGACCGTTGTGAAATCATGTACGGATTTATGTTCAAAATGGCGGAGGCTTGATTGCTTTTCTCTTGGAAATTGCTGTTTAATCAGCGTGTTTGCATCTACGAGTGCAATTTTGTTTTATTATTACGGGTACAGACTGCCAGATAAATAGCCTACGGCCACACAAGGGCAATATCTCGAGATATACAAGGATTCTCGTAATTGATGCCTTGGTCCTAGACAGTTGCATTCTGCGACTGCAGAAATCATAGTGTTTGGAATCTCGTGCATTTCTTGATGTACTTCACCAATTTTGACAGATTTGTACGGTCATTTGATTTCGTAGAATTAAACTTGGCTAACCCTATATACCTACTTATACAGGGTGTTTTTTTATTCGTCTACAAAATTTTGGGGCTTAAATCAGTAAGTCATACTGACCAACTTTCACTATGGGACCAACCCCGAAATCGCGAAAAAAAAATTGACCATCCCATACATTTTGGCTAGTCAGCTGACGATGTTTTGTATGGGAGAGTCAAATTTTTTTTCGCGATTTCGGGGTTGGTCCCATAGTGAAAGTTGGTCAGTATGACTTACTGATTTAAGCCCCAAAATTTTGTAGACGAATAAAAAAACACCCAGTATAACCCTAAATACTCTTATTAATTAGTTATTAATTTAGCTGACGCCAAGTGTTCCCCAGTATTATGTAAAAATTTTCCCTCTTACTTATTACTTATCTCGTGATTTTCCCATTCAAAAAACTAACCACAACCACTAATAAATAGAGAGTGCATTGATTGCAGCGTTGATGAGAATGCAGCCAGACCTGCATTTATTTTGTCTGATAAAATAATAACGCGATGCGATCTCGCTGCAGGCTCGCAATTATTAATTAAGTTTTGTTTTTTTTTTATTTTATTTTGTGGCTATTTGTGGACCTTGGTTTATTAAAAGATGCAGATTGCGATATGGTTAGAAGTTTGGTATTTTCACAGCTCCAAGGGATTGCAGACTTGAGTATTTGATATGAATTTCAATTTGATACATGTTGCGCGTGCCTGAGAAAAAGGTTCTTCCTTGACAGACAGACAGACAGACGGACAACGAAGTGATTCTATAAGGGTTCTGTTTTTTTATCCGGAGGTACGGAACCCTTAAAAGGAGAATATGGTAAAAAATAAATGAAGTGATAAGCTGCGCCTGCGCAAGGTCACTGTCAGTGAACGGACACGTCTCGCCAATTTGTACTGATGCGATCACAATCGCTGCATTCGGCTCATTAATAAAAATAATAAATCCTCAGTGTTAACAAGTTTCTGAACACGTACTCAGTACCTACTCAATTACCTACTTGAGTAAAGGTAGACGGTTGTAAAGTTCAGTACTGTATGTTGACCAGAATATTTTACTCGAGTAAATTTTTTGGTTTGCTGTTTTTCTATTTGATCAGCATCAAAAATCAGCAGTTAAATCAGCATATAATGTTATGGTTGGCAATAAATAAATATCCAGGCACAACACTTGGTCCGCAACTAAATCAAATATTATCGGCATATTAATCAATATTTGTTAAGCTTAAAATATTATGTGTCCGCTAAATAAATAATCGCGATACAAAATAATTATTTGATCTACAAAAATTTATTAATTGCTCAGCAAGATTACACAACTAGTAAGCAGTAAAATTCAAGTGGTAAATAGAAATATCAAATTTGCTAAATTAGGTCAATTTCAACTGGATAGGTTAGGTTACAGTTGTGTCAACATACCTACATTTCTTCTAAATAAATAAGCATTATGCTCTCCGTACGCCGCTTATTTAGTAAGTAGGCCGCACGTGCACTTTTACACGTCAAAATCTACCAGCGCTTCCCAAGAGGAGACCTCTGCCGAGAAGAAGCGCCACAAGAATCTCAACATACATTTCAAGCTACGTTTAGAATCCAATCTCTATGATCATCGCTCCTCGTATTAACTAACTCATAAGTAAACGCAGTTCAATCATCCGGTGCATTTGCATTCGTAAACAAACTGCATCTAAACCAGTCGACCCGAATTACTAACGGTGCGCAAGCGCGGGGGCGGCCATTACCATGAATCGTAGTGTTATTCTCTTACCTTACGCGATATCTTCATCTAATCTTATTTTTAACCCCCGACCCGACGCGAAATAGAGGGGTGTAAGTGTCATACTTATGTGTGTGTATCTGTGTATTTGGCAGTTAAAATACCTAATTAAGTAATTATACCTACTTAAATTATAATAGTGTTGATTTGGATTGTGTACAAAGTAATATATATATATATATATTTATTTTAAAGAGAATTCCACAAGAACGAGTTAAGAAAGGGCAGCGATTTGGGCTTGCTACTCGTGTCCTGCTGTTTCACCTAACCTTAGGTCCGCGAAACTTGAGATTCCGGTTCAAATTCACCTTTGCCGCGTAACGTAACAGAACTGCCCATTGCAGACAATCTATGACTATTGTGTGACTCCATTAACACTATTAATAGAGCTTGAATTGTAATCTGCATTGATCTAGCATATTTATGAATAATAACAATGTTATTCGGTATCATAAAATAACTCATATAGGCCGATGCAACTGTACCTATATTTTCCAGATTGCTTTGATTCGAATTTATGTTAGGCTCAATTTTCTTGCCAGAAAGAAGTAGCTGGGAAGTTCCGAATTTAGTGTTGGAGAGTGGCATAGATAACAGAAGGGAGACGTAGTCCTTCCAGTGTGAATAGTCGAATAATTTTCATTATGCGTTTTCGCTCAGCGTCCGATAATATCCGAAATTAGCATACTATTTGACATTTTTAAAAGCCCGCTTTGTCGCGTGTATTAGTCCTAAAAATACAGATCGATTTTATGAACTGTTCGTTTATCAATATGTAAGAGAAATGAACTGTTTGGTGATTAAGTGCGATAAGCGCGCGGTCCGCGCGTAACGGGCCGGCACTTCGTATTCAAAATATTCAAATCGAGTTTATTTATAATAAATAATAAGTGTCATACAGCGCAAGAGGGCGCGAAAAGCGGTTTTATAAGCCGAATTTTATATTTATTAGTCCTTTTACATTTTGTTTCAGTAGATCTCAACATATGTTTCAGGAACCCCAGAGTAAGGGATCAGCCAGGTGACTTTTTAGGACTATTACACGAAGATGACGAGGAAAAGAATTGAATTGTTATATAAAGCTGAAAATAGTAAAGGTATTGAATCCAAAGGATGTAAAGTAACACAAAGTTACAGAGTATGGCTACCGTGCGAAACGACAATTTTTCCCTGCACCGAGGAAAATACCAGGTGCAATAAAAACAATATTACGCACATCACATTAGTCTTCATTTTCGCACACTCGTGCTACCGCTTCCCCAACGACTCGAATTACTTTTCCACGTTAGCGGATAAAGTAAACTTTCGTACGTACTCAGATTTTGAGCGACAAAGACGGCCTTTTCGAGCTGGTGAAGTGAAAATATTATAGGCGTGCCGCTTCCGCTGCTCCCGCAGGCCTGCCCTCAGTCTCCCCCCCCTCCAGTAATGTATGCACGCCGCGCCGTCTGCGCAGCGGTACGCACTCCAATAATAGGCACACATAATTAGACTGACCCGTGACTCACCAGGCACAGACTTGTCCTAATTCCAGGCACATTTCAGGTCTAAGCATTTATTTCGGTAGTTATTTGCATATCCTTATCGTATTGCCATTTTATCCTTATAAGGAATAAGGAACAGCAAGTACCATATAACATTATGTCTTGTCGGCTCTGGTAAATGGACACCCGCCTGGGCGCTTGTTTACTGTGTCAAACGATATTAGTTGCCTCGCCTTGCCTGTCTGCTTTAGTGTTTTGTCATATAAACTTCAAATTGAACATAGAATGACGAGCAAGATTTACTCAATTTAATTTAAAATGACAAGGGTCTAAGCATGATAATTCTCTATAGGCCGATTGATTGTACACTGAATAAATGTTGAACGAGATCAGTTTGTTTACATTTCCGCTTCATAAACCACTGCGGTCGTCGCTCTGTTATGGCAATTGATACAAGCATTGTAACATTTTCTCAGAGGAAATTATCACTCGGAAGATTTCTCAGAGAGAATCCGCGCGACGCACGACCGCGCCGAGTCCGACGTTGCATGCATCGCACCACAACAGCTGTACCAATATCAACTCTTTCCTGGTGCAATAAAACCTTGGTTGTAAGAGAAATGGTTGAAACTTGAACTAGTCACTGAAGAGACATGTGACGCAGACAGGTATAATGGCGCTCGTGACAGTCGTCGGATTCAAGAACGAAGAGATTAGACAATTTGTTAGTGAAACTTTCGCTTGTTATAATGATACAAGTTTACTTAGCTATAAAACTATTTGTTATTTTTAATAAATTACTGCTATTGGCCTCGGTTTCGTCCGCACAGAACTCGCTTCGCCATCACTTGACAATTTTTTTTGTGACTTAATATATCGCATGCCCTTAAGTTCCATTCTAATGCAAGATATGAAATATGCGTATGCTTTATCCGTGCAACTGTTGATTGAAAGATAAATATTTAATTTTTGTTTATTTATTTAGAAGAAGGATGTTTTTAACAATAAGGGCTGTTTGAAAAACATCACGTGGTTTTAACGAGATAAAATTACTTTAATTCTGTGTTAGAGTTATTATACGAACATAATGAGTTGTTAGGTAAGTAATTGCGAATATATTTGTGATATACGGCTCGGTGACTAAATGAGTCAGCTATGAGTCAATCCAGGTACTAAACCTTAGTTAGGTGATTTGTGGGCGACGGGTGTCTCTGCGCAGATCCGCGCGCACGCGCAATAGGCAAGTATATAAAGGGCAACAGACTGACAGTCGGCCGCGGCAGTCTCAAATATGTCAGACGGCCTATGCCGGCCAAAATCTACAAGGAAAATATATGGCAATTTATCGCTCGCTACGCTCGTGTTTTTACCGCTTACCGCCATTCTTTGAATTAGGTCAACTTTATTGTGTAATATTAATGTATTTTGGAAACTTTGAACTATCCCAAAAAAGGGACGAGGGATCTATGGGTGCATGTTCAGCTAAATAAAAAAAAGTAGTGGTGTAGTGTGGTGACTGGTGGTGTGTGTTTTAGTTACAAATGGACAACACCCGGAACTTAAATTTAAAATATTGTAATACAAAATAATAATAATAGTTTTAATTACATATCTGTTTACCTCCTCCTATGTAATGTATGCAGTGGACGCCGATTAGGCTGCCTTACCAATGAGGCGGACACGAGCGAAGCGGTGCGAAAAGGACCAATCAGATACCTCTAGTTTCTGTGTGCTATGCGTTAGTGTGGGTACTGTACAAGGTGATGCGTCCTTTTCGCACCGCTCCGCTCGTTTCCGACTCAATGGAAAGGCAGCCTTAATGTGGATTTTAATTAATTATTTTATAAAGTCACTAATGTAACTATGTACCTATACAATGAAACAAAAAAAATCTAATAACAAACTAACGATTGCGGATAAGAACCGATAAAATAGTTTATAATTTATGACTGCGATACCAGAATCTAATTAAGAGCTCATTGTTAACAGTTTTTGCAACAAAATTAACACATGGTCAGTGCCATATTTAATTATTTCTGTTCAAAATGAGCCAGGCAACTTTATAAGCAGATGCAATATTTAAAAGCTAAGTATACTTAGCTGCCTGCCTTATAAAATTGCCTGGCTCATTTTGAACAGAAATAATTAAATATGGCACTGACCATTATGTTAATTTTATAAATTTTTTAACGCACTGCCTTAAAAGGAGGGTTATGCCTGGGGGCCCTCCTTGAGGGGGAGTAATTTTGGAAATCAAGAGTATGTATAGGATTGACGTAAGCTAACGATCCGTCGCTAGAACGCGTCGCGTTTCTAGAACTGGATACTTACGAACAGTGAATAAAGAAAAAACGCTTGGATTTTGAAAATAGAACTCATTACTCATTCGAACCAGGTATATTGCAACCACCTGTCATTTATACTTTTAAATTGGCAGCTGTTTGAAAATCGAATGTTTTACATGGAAGTGAATCTAACTCGTAAAAATGTTCGTGCAATTATTTTTATGATTTTCGTTTTGGTCTCATTCAGCAGGAAAGTTACGATAGACTTCGATTGGGGTTTCATGATGAAGCTCCATCCAGGGCCACTGTTTAAAACTAGTTTAAGGAGTTCAAGAGCGGTCGCAGAATTTTTTCTGACGACCAGCATGAAGGACGCCCTTCAACAGCTACGACCGAAGATAACATCAGTGCTGTGCGGCTCATGTTAGATGCTAACAGGAGAGTGACATACTAACAGATTCGGGCAAGCTTAGGCATTGGTATGAGACCGGTGCAAAATATTTTACATCAACATTTAGGCGCCAGAGAGCTTTGTACCAGGTGGATAACCCACCATTTGACTGAAGCCCAAAAACACCGTGGGATCGATAGGTGCCGCGTAATGTTGAAAAAAATCGACGGAGGTCACTCAAATACTGGATTAGACATTGTCACTAGTGACGAGAGCTGAATATATTGTTACGATCCGGAAACTATGAGGCACTGTGCACAGTGGGTGTTTCTATCTGAAGAGTTTCCCACAAAAATAATATAGAAAGGAAAAACGTTGGGAAAAAGATGGTGGCTTCTTTTTACGGCCGGACTGGTTATTACGCAACTATTGGTTTATAAAATAAGAAAACAGTAACTGCAGAGTACAACACCATCAATTGTTTGCCAGTAGTTTAAAAAAAGAAAGAGAAAAACGACCTCGCAGTAGGATCCTGCTTCATCACGACAAAGCGGCGCGGCACACTGCCAGACAAAAGATGCAATATTTAGAGACATCAGGTGTTGAAGTATTAAGTGATCCGCCATTTAACCCTAACCTCGCACCCTGCGCCTTCTATTTATGTCCAAAAATAAAAGATAAGTATATTACGCGGAACGCGATTTCCAGACGCCAAGAAAGCAGTGACTGCATTTGGTAAGACCGTAGAAGACGGCCCTAAGGTACAGGGGGCGAAATAATGTTTACTGTGATTTTAACGAATGAAGCGGTTCATAGTGTGTAAACCGAACCATTTCGAGAAACAATAAAACAAAAATTAAGTTAACGAAGTGCAACTTGGGCCCCTGCTTGTTTTAAGTGTTAGGTTAGAATTGAAGCCAGTGCGTAATGTTTGTTTCAGAAACAAGTAAGTTATGCGAGGTTTGATTGTTCCAAGTTATTTTTTACAGCGTGGGTGGGAGTCCTCGCTGCTGGTATGATAACACGCCATTTTTTAGCATAAACAAGTGCCGCGCGTAGTCTATGGTGACAAACTTTTTACGCCGGTCAATGCGGTCATAGAGTTATAAAAACGTGTTTGCCCGCGATTCTGGCCCACTCGCCCAACGCGACCGATATGGGCC